>FR989998.1:10010000-11468125 GCA_905404265.1 Fabriciana adippe | reverse complement strand
TTAGCCGGGACAAACAGACAGACAGAAGACAGACAAAATTTTTAAAAATTGTGTTTTTCTTACAAGTACCGTATATAATTCCATATGCATTTAGCATAAAGCTGTTATTTTGACATTACAAACAGACACTTCAATTTTGTTTATCTGTATAGATAAAAGATTTGATGATGATTTACACATTGTACACACATGCATAGAGATAATAAAAGTTAAGGTTGTGTTTATCTCTTTCTCCAATGTAAACTCGGTGTTCTCAGATGAACAGACGACGTAAACTAATTGTGAGTATTGTTATTATATTATATTA
Organism: Fabriciana adippe; assembly: GCA_905404265.1. Taxonomy (NCBI): domain Eukaryota; kingdom Metazoa; phylum Arthropoda; class Insecta; order Lepidoptera; family Nymphalidae; genus Fabriciana; species Fabriciana adippe. The sequence continues at coordinate 11,467,818 of FR989998.1, read as the reverse complement.
TACCTACGAGTATATACCTATACCTATAGGCTATTTACAGTTCTATCTATTAAAAGCGGTTTCCCATTAATAATACTATTTTTAGTAGTTTATATTTTCTATATAATCTATTTTCCATACAATCTCTCACTTCTTAGCCTCCTAAGCGAGGAAATAATAATAATTTAAAAATAATTAAATAAGCCATTATATTCGCTTCGATAGACCCCAAATCCTCGCGAAAGAAAACAGATATCGCCCTAGAATGATTCGGGAAGCCATAGAAATTAAAAAACATCCAAATTTCAATAGGGAAGATGGCTGGGAACTACCATCGTCATGGGATCCTGTGATTAATATAATAAAATCAAATAATAAATCTAAACAAAACAGACAGTTAGATGTAGTAAGTTCTTACTGTGCAGATCAAAATAACAGTAATTTAAATTAGTATTCAAATTAATATTTCAAATTAATATTTTCATTTGCAAATAGTAATTCTTAATTAATTTTAATTTTCTTAGTTCTTAATTAATTTTAATCTTTTTAGTTATAAATATAATAATGGCAACACTAAATATAGATTATTAATCAATAAATTTTCTAAAAAATTGTAATAATTATAATAATAAAGCTAAAATTATATAAATAATATAAAATTATATAAATATAAAAGTAATTAAAATTATAGAAATGTTTTAAAATTAAAATTAACAAATATTGTAAGTTACTTTGGTGCCAATTTTCAAGTTTTTTGAATTCATTTTGTTATTTGTGGGTAGGCTGTCTGTAACAACTATATAATACCTTTGAGACATCTAACACCTTAGTCTCTCCCGTGACCATGATTGCTGTAAAGCAATCGAAACGTCGGGAACCAAAAATCAAAATAAATCCGCGAAATAATCCGAAAAGATAGTTTTATTTAAAATAATAATAATTTCTTGAAAATTTTCCAATAAAGTCAGTTAAATTTAGGTGTTTAGAAATTGGTACAATGTTTTTAGGATATAATTTCATTTGTATAACTTAAAATAGGCATATCTTTTTCCTGATTATTTGCTTGACATGGAATTAGATAATTCAAATATTGTGTTTATTTGGGTTGAAATATTTGCGAAACAATCTTACTCGTTCTTTAGGGACTCACTCATCTGCCAGCTTATTGTTTGTTAATATATAATGAAGTCATAATGGAACTTACTTGGATACTTGGATGGAGAAAATTTCTCTATAAACATAATATTTAAGTAACACAACTTATGCATTATTTTCTTATTTTTCTTTTTATCACATATTTTCCACATTTTCATGGGTTATTACTATTAATCCGGGTGTATGAAATACGAATGACTTCCAACAAAAAATAAGAGTGCTTTAGATACAATTTCTTATTTATGTTTAGATACTTACCCTCTTACATCAGGGTGTTCCTCCAAGTGGAAAATGAAACTCTGCGGTAGACTGGCAAGCCCGGCACAGACCCAAGCGATCGTCAGTGCACGTCTCACCCGCGCCTCCCAAGTTACATTCAAAGGTTTGAGGATGGCGTAATATCTAGAAAGAATTTCTTAAATCAGCACATATACATTTTAATAATAATAGTAAATAATAATAATGTCCTCCTAACCGATTTCGGCCAAGGCGACCAAACCCACTGAGACTAGTCTGATATGCTCGAGATAATTGGTGTCTGTGGGTACACTTGTGCACTCTCTACTCCTGTCACTCTCAAAGTCTGATGGGAGTATATTTCGACATGACCAGTGAGAGTTAAGGCGCAGGGCCGACGGCTTTACGTGTTCTCCGATTAATGGGGTCGAAATACCGTCAACTTCCCAACTCCGGGTTGTTACTGAGAATTTTTTTACAGAAATACTCAATAACTGAATTTGATCTGACCCGGAACTCGAACCCAAGACCTCCGTATCTGCAGCCGTACAGGCTTGCTACTAGACCATCGACAATTTTTAATATAACAGCTCTATGGTTTGGACATTTACCGTGCTAGGAATCAGGTAAACAGTAACAGAATTCACTATCATAATAGTGTAGTAATTAAAATGAAACTACGTAACTAATCCTCTTAATTAAAATTAATTACCTAGGTTTAATTTTGAAGATATCAAAATATAATTTCTATACTTCAAGGAATAAACCAATTCTAAATACTCAATATTTAATTATTTCAATTAAAATTTTACTTTAATGTATAATCAGGTTAAAATTTTCATTTTTAGATTAAACATTATGTATACCAACTATACTTCACATGAATGTATTAAATTTAGTTTATATAATTCTTTTTAATTATTTACATAAATCCTAGTTATTAAAAAAATGTAAATCCTAGATCCTAAAATCGAATTTGTCTTATTTGCCAAATTACCAAAAATCAGGTAAAAACATTATCAAAATTGTAGCACTGGTTGCGACAAACAAAAATAATATATAAACATATGTACGTAGTATTTATGAAATAGTAGCGACTCACTCTCGCTTCGTTTCGGATTCGTCCCTACACGAAAAAAAAATATCCCACGGGAACAGTGCATTTTCCCGGGATAAAAAGTAGCCTATGTGCTATTCCAGACTATAATCTATCTCTGTGGCGAATTTCATCCAGATCCGTTTAACCGTTCCGGCGTGAAAGAGTAACAAACATCCATCCATCCTCACAATTTTTCACATTTATAATATTAGTAAGTATGGACTAACGGTAGATTGCAATAATCTGTGGTTTACCTTACTTGCGGTAGAAGCTTACATTTGTTTAGAGTTTATGTCAAATATCTATCTCTAGTAAGGGATTATGGATAAATATAATCCACTTTAAGTATTGTAAGTTTAATTGAGTTTAATTACACTGTAAGTTTAATTTACTATTATTGACGTTATAATTTATTAATCGGCAAACTACATGTCTATCAAAAAACTATTAATTAATTTAGATTATAATAATTGGTGCCTCATAAAAGTTAAATTTGGCTATTTACATGTTTCCAGGAATATATCGTAAAATCTAATTGAAAGAAAAATATTGTAGTATTTCTTGAAGAGGAAAAAGATTTCTGAGTAAAATTCCACGAATTTAGATATTGTAAATACATATTATTAGTAATCTGCATTTGGAGATCAATTTTAGTTTAACAGTAACAATACCCACGGCTTCGCCCGCGTACAAACTTCCGATCGCTACCACACTTTACAGAATTACCCGCTGGGCAATAGCCATTCACATTAGTGAAGATTGCCTTTGAACATACATACACAAATCGATTTTTATGTACATTATACATATATAGATTATTTTCAAAGTAATTTGGCATATTGTACAAAATAAGGTTTTTAATATATGTACATACAAATTAAATAGAGATAATATACAGTTTATAAGTGCGTGCATGCGAAACTAAAGGATATGAATAACAAATTTCATACATTTTATTGAAGATGTCATTTTGAAAGCTACTTAAGAATATAATGATGTATTTGTTTTTCTATCTATGTATATAACAAAGTTGGGTTAGTTACATTATTTATAACTCAACAACGGCTGGAGCGATTTTTATGATTTTTTAATTGGTTGATTTGACACCGATATCCATCGCAAAATAGCATAGCAGAATAACTATTAAAACATCGGGAAAATTCACAGAAAAAAAATTGAAAATATACATACAATGCTTATTAATTATTTATATCTATGTAAAACGGACCCGAGCAAAGCGAGGGTGCTAGTATTTAAATAAATTTTCCTTAAAGATATCTTTCTTAAACCTTGATAGTAGATAATGCATGTTTTCTTTTTATAAAATCTCTCAAGATTTAGATCTTTTATTCTTTAAATCTTCAAATATTAAAGAGTATTGATGTGCCCTTTATGAATTTTACTAAATCCCAAGGGAAGAACTTGAATACCTTAACTTGAGTACCTACTGGAATTAAAGTCTTGTCAATATTTTTTATTATTTTTGCTAGGAAACTGTTTTCCCCCTTGACAAACCGACAAAAAATATTTAAAATTTATAATATTAATATACAATAATCTGTCTAAATATATACCTATATTTAAAAAGAAAAAATGGAATTAAAGAAAATGTTACCTGTCAATCGCGATGCAAATGAGCACGAAGCTCGACAGATACAGGCCGAAGGTCCGCGTGAACATCATGATCCGGCACATGAGGTCGCCGGCCAGCCACTGCACTGTCCCCGCCCAAGCTATCTCCAACGGCATCATCAGGAATGTCACCTGAATACACGCACTGTTGCAGTATAATCAATAAGCATATCTTATCATACTTTATAACTGTTATTCTGGTGTATAGTGTTTTTTGCGGATTTATTTTGATGTTTGGTTTCCGACGTTTTGAATGCTTTACAGCAATCATGGTCATGGGAGAGACTAAAATTGTAGACATCTCAAAAGTTATTATATAGTTGTTACACAAAGTTTTATTTAAAATGTCAAATATTCGCGTATATATATGAAAGTACTAGCGGATCACCCTCGCTTCGCTCAGGTTCGTCTAGTGAAAAACAATAACAAATCTATCTCACGAGCACCGAACGTTTTTCCGATACAAAAAACGTGTGTGCTATTCCACACTATAATCTATTATATCTCTGTGCCAAAAATTCAGATCCGTTCGGCCGTTCTGGCATAATTGAGTAACAAACATCTATCTATCCAAACTTTCGCATTTATATAGTAGTAAGATTAAATACAAAAAAAAAACAAAAGTAAAAACTTTGTATCCGACCGGGATTCGAACCCGGAATCCTATGATTGTCAATCTTGCAAATTGGCCGCTTGACCAGGATGCATAGTGTAAGAAATTATCGACCATATTTTGCGTGGAATAATGCGAAAGAAAACCGCATAAAAAGTCGAAAACGCATTTTCCCAGACATAAGACTAATCTAGATCTATTTTTCGTCCCCGAAAACCCCCACGTACCAAATTTTAGCGAAATCGTTAGAGCCGTTTGCGAGATCGCTGATATAAATAAATAAATATACAAGAATTGCTCGTTTAAATATATAAGATAAACAATTGAAATATATTGGTCATTTACCTTAAACATAAAGACAAAAAGTTCATTGAACGAAATAAGCTTTCTTATTGTTTCCAGCGCGTTATGGCTTTTCTTTATAAAAGTATTATATACAGTCACGACTATTGAACTTAACTACAGTTTATTAAAAATACTAGATACATTCATTGACATACAACATATAGCCTGATTTTCTGAGTTTAAATGCTTGTTTTTGCACAGGGGTTCATTATAATAAAGGTTAACACTAAGAAACGATTTTTGAAAATTCAATTTCCTATGGGAGCTTAATACCCCTATTAAATTAAGTAAAAAAATTCGGATTTTTTCGCTGATTTATTTTGGTTTTTGGTTCCCAATGTTTCGAATGCTTTACAGCAATCATGGTCACTTTGACCATCTGACACCTTAGTCTCTCCCGTGACCATGATTGCTGTAAAGCATTCGAGTCGTCGAGAACCAAAAATCAAAATAAATCCGCGAAAAAATCCGAAAAGTTGGTTTTATTTAAAATGTCAAATATTCGCATAAATCTAAGAAAGTATTAAGTAATGAAAGTTTATATGGCAGCAGGAAATTCTTCATTTTAGAAGTTAGAACATGAAAATTGCTATATAAGCTTCTGTTTATGCAAATGGGAAAATCCACCGCACTCATCGCTTGTACATCTACATATTTTAACTATAAAAAGTAACTTTTTCTCACAATTACTTACTATATTTTCTGTGATCAGTGATAAAGAAAAAAAAATGCTTACCATAAGATCAGCGACAGCCAGGTGCATTAAAAGTACGTCGAGTCTACTCGCCCTGCCCATTCTTCGTCTCCTCACTAACTGTGACAGCACTGTCAAGTTTCCAGCAGCCGACACCATCATTAACACACTATACACTGTAATAGACACCATGTGTCCATGGTTAAAACGCATTTCTAAAGGTAACTCATCATTAATAGTAATGTTCCAATGAGTCCAGTTTTTTTGCGAGGCACCTCCAGGCCCCGACACTTTTTCGTCTATATCCATTTTTAGCTACGCGACACTTTACAATAAGCCTCCACTACTTGATTGGAAAACGTGACATTGGCTTTCAGTAAACATTTCTTATGAGCAAATATTTGGGAATTGCCTGGAACAATAGAAAAATATGTTATTTTTTAAAGCAATTTTCTCTCCCTATAGGTCAGGTTTTTTAAGTTTAAAGATTGTTACTTAAAAAAAAAACAATTCATGTACTATCGAATAATCGGAATGTTGAGCTTAAAAAAAATGAAATTATAAATAAATAAAACATGACTAGAGTCCATAAAATTTCAGGTTTCAATAGGGCAGATTTATAATTTTAAATAAAGCAATATTACATATACCTAAATAAACATCTGTTTAATTTAATTTTCACGAATTCTTCACCATAGTAGCTATAAAAGTTAATAAACTAAGTTTTAGCTACAGTAACAGGGATAGCGCATTGAATACTGAATGATTGCAGAAAAGAGAACATTTATTAAATTGGCAAGAGTTTGATATTATGTGACTTAACATACTGGAGAGTATGACAATATTTATACACTAGCGACTTGATTCCCCATACAAACTTCCTTCTTAAATGCCACTTAGAGTTTATTTTTAATTTGTTTAATTTTGCTAAAACTAACAAACATTGCGGAATTTAATACAAAAAAAATAATGGATAATATTTGCTATCCTTAGTATTCAAATTTAAAATTGTTATTAAATAATATTACAACTATATCATCTGTATTATATGCCGCCCTCGCAAGAAAAGCACTTAAAAGATTCTATGAAAACTTTATACTTATAACTTTGAAAGTTCGGTAAACATCGGCAGCATAGCCAGACAAAGGCATTAAAATAAAATCCATTTATACGCACACAATATTACTCCACTAATGAATTTTAAGAAGTAACAAGTGTTACACGTACGTAAAATTTAATATTACAATTTTAACAACCTAATTACTTTTGTTATTGTCTGTCGTTCAGAAACCTTCAATTTTCAATGATTAAACCTTTCCACAAACATCTAGGAGTTGAGGTATTGAGCCTTACAGCCTTAAATGTAGCCCTGTAATTAAAATACGTTGTAGAGATTAAAATGGATATCGTTTACAGTGTAGAAATTAAAATTATTTACTTTTGATTGGCTTGGCTTCTAAAGTTTTAATAATGCTAACCACATTATTTATTACGTAATATTCGCAGCGTAGTTTAACAAGTTATTCAGAATCACATGTATAGGCATAATAAAGCATACAAAGCTTTTTGAAGGATAAAAGGTTAAAGTACCTTTTTACTGTTAAGTACTGCAAAAACTGTACCCAAACATTAGTTAATTAATTCAAATTTGTTATCGTTAAATGAATATTTGTAACTTGGTGCATTTATTACTCGCGTCTCCTCGAATTCGTAATATGCTACAGGCAATAAAGTCTATCGGAGTTTTTCTTTAAAAATAATAAAAGATATTCAATACAAATGCGATGATAAAAAGCAGGTAAATTTTCTAAATAATTTACGGCTTCTGTTTTCCAAATGAATGAACATGGCTTCAAAAGGTTTTCAATATTTGTCGAATTAAGTGGCTAATTTTAATATGATTCTACTCGATTTGCCTAAAAGCTTATTAATTTATTTCGAGCTATGTATATTAAAAATGTTTTAAAAACGTTGCTTATAAAAACCGACAACAACAACAACTTATTGTTTGCTTCCCGATTTCGAAATAAAATGATCTATAACAATGTTGACGACACGTTTGGCTCAGCTCATAGTGATCCTACTTGCTGTGCGAGCGGTCGCGGGTTCGAGTCCCGCTGGGTCATTTGTGTGATGAGCAAAAATGTTTGTACTCCAGTCATGGGTGTTTATATTTATAATATGTATGTATTTAAAGTTATATATGTGTAGTGTATCAACTATCTAGTATTCATAACACAAGTTTCGTAGCTTAAATTGGAACTAGATGGTGCTGTATGTTAATGTCCCAACATATTTATTTATTATTTATTTAATGTAACTTTGCGACAACTTTAACTTTTGCCTCCACTGTCTTACATTTTTATGATACGATTTTACTCTTAAAGCTGTATAACTCCTACACAGGAGTCTTTAAACAGTATAATATAATTTGCATATTGTAATTAAATTTAAGGTCTATTTTTTATTCATTCTAGTACAGCACATGAATATTTATTATGAGGCGGATGGAGAGAGATTAAAGAGCAAATTATTTAGAAATTGACGACTATTATTTCTATATGTTTAATCTCGGTTACGAAAATAATTATTAAAATGTGCAAATATAGGTGGGAAATTCAAAGTATTTGAAATACATGCTATTGGTCAGACCGAATATGACGTCAAAGTATTATCATAACAGAGACTTTAGTGATTTTGTCGCTACAAACTAAAGTCGGCATTTTTCTATGTATAATACTTTGACTTCACGCCAAGCGCGAAATGGCGGGCGTTTAAAGTATCTGTATCGATATGATATATATTTTTTTATACTAAATTTTAGTTTTTTGGAGTTGGATATTTTTTTACAATTATATATCGATATTAGCTATTGTATAATTTTTATTAAAAAAATAACGCATATTCCCTAATGTCATATTATGATAATTATGAAACCCGATGAAACCCAATACACCCAATTATAGAGGACTTGCTTTATTTCTTTAACTTCAAAAAATTAAAATACATATTACATCGTTAAAAATATTCGTTATTATTACAAACCTTTTTTAACCTTTTTATTTTTCCCTCAAAGGTTTTTGAATAATGGTAAATTGTGTAGACGTAATTATTACTGACGAGTGAACAAAGAATACAGTAAGATTATTGTATAATTTTATGCATCGTACTGCTTTGACCTCATTTTTTTGTATTTACGTGAACACTGTGATAACCAAAAGATATCTGATGAATAGGTACATCGAGTATACGCAAAATAACATAATTTGTATGAGACCACCGGGTTAGGGAATTAAAAAGAGTAAACAAAATTAATTACGCACATGGATTTTATCAACGTTCATATTAAATTATATACTTGATGTTCTGTTAAAATAAACAAAAAATATTATTTGAGATGCATATTCATTATCGAAGTCAATTAACGGGTAATATTTAAGCAATTATTTAGACTAGTGTTGGCCAAGTGCTGTGGTCAAAATTCGAACATATTTCATTATTGAAAATTTATAAATAACTAGCGATTCACCCTCGCTTCGCTCGGGAGGGTGCGTTTTAACGATTAGTATGGAATAGATACACATATGTATATATTATATATACAGAGGTATGATGTGTTGCTGTGGGTTGTATTATAATGTACTTATTTTCCCGTGGTGATGAGATAATCTCTCGCGGTAAAAAGTAACCTATGTCACTCTCCAGCCCTCCAACTACCTACCCAAAAAAATCACGGCAATCCGTCACTCTGTTTCGATGTGAAAGTAGGATAAACAAACAAACAAGCAAACAAAAACATTTTCACTTTTATAATATTGGTATGGATAATACTGAATTATTCCGTCTTCACCAAAATTAAAGCTCGTGAATAGCTACTAAACAAAAAAATAGAAAATTATTTAACAAACAAGGGAGAAAAATGTACTGAACTATTTTGTCTTTGTTCTTTATATAATAAATAGTTTGGATATGTCGATGGGTCCTATGTATATGGGCCAAACTAACAATTTAGCCATTTTCACTTTTTTGTGGTAAACGCATCTTATTAATATAATTAATTATATGAGCTATTAAAAAAAAGTAATTTCAGCATGGAAGCACTATTTTTTACCGCAGTATAAAGGCCTATGTAACGTGAATTTAAACGTACAAGGGCCAAATGGTAATTTGGGACTTATACGCGGGAATTTTTACACGTTTGGCTTATGTTTTCGGCCAATGTGTAACCACATTGGCCATTATACGTGTTTTATTCTAAAAAATACACTTTTATCCTACTCTTATTCTTTTACTGTTAAAGTATTATTATAAATTATAAAGGTTAAAATTTGGTATTTCTTCTGATTTCATGTTACCTATTCCTAAAATAATATTTTTGCTACTCTTTGGAGCCAATGAGATACTTGGAAATTGCAGTTTAAGTCTGTTGAAAGATATATGCTTTGAACATTGTCTATCCCACCAAGACAATAAGCATTATACATCTGAAAATTCTCCTTTGGTACAATCTGATGAAATGGATTTTTTCTAATAATCAACTGAATCAACCCCTTATTGACACGTAGTATGAAGAATGAAACAACTCTGATTTACAGTCAATCTCTGTTTTGGCACTAGAATAAAATAATAAGCCACTAGCTAGCCTTTCGTTAAACATGATAACGAATAATTATTCTACCTCAACTGAACGTCACGATGGACAATTCAAAATAAAAATTTCCCAGATGATAGCGATATATGCGAGGTAAATGCACCAATGACATCGTCTGATTATAGGTCTTTTGAAGAAGTAAAACCTGTTCCATAATTGTTATCAGATGCACCTTCGTCTTCTTCTATTTCACAGTACTCATCTTGTGATGTTTCACCCCTCTTGAGATCCAGAAAAACTTACAAAAAAAAAGAGACAGTGGAAGATTGCGAGAAAAGAATTGTAATGAATGGATAGATTCAAAAGGAAAAAGACTGAAAATACAGGAAAAACTTATAAAAATAGAAATAGCAAGAAATGAGGTGAAAAAAAATTAGGTGCTCCATGTCAGAGCACATGTTAACTTAAGTGTTTCGAAATATTAATATAAATACCAAACATACACCTCATGAGAAAGGTCATACTCAGAATAAAGACGACTCTATACACGCTACAATTGAAAAAAAAACTTCAAAATATGAGAATATTTACACTCCATCTGAATAGAGCTCGTTGATTTGATGTACCAAAACAAAAGGAAGTCCTTATAACGTCATTGATGTAACTCAAAGCATGATTTATGTATTCAAAAAGATGCAGACCAATGCCTACTTCAACTGAACTAAAAACTGAGAAGGACAAACAAATCTTTGGTCTAAAATAAAACAAATTTAGACACAAAACATACGTTTTATATTGTAAATATAATTTGTGTGTAACAAGAAGACAATGGCCGATAGAGCAACAGAAATTTCATTGCATCTACGTTACAATCAACTGTTATCGATTCAACCTTCCAAAAGTAAGACTTTCTTGATTTATGTCGAAAAAATGTTGTCCCAATAGTGCACTTTGGTTACTACAAAAGTTTAGTAACATCTAATGATAAGACGTCAATGAATGAGAGCGATAATGAAGACAGTTAGTGATTTTCTGCCTTATTAGTAATGTACGTTATTTTTGAATTTTTGCTTTTTTAAACTATTTCTTAAAAAAACACAATACGTTTTCGAATACGGATTCTTAATTAAAGTTTTCGAAGACTGATTTAATTTTTCTTTTCAATATAATAATAAAATTATTGTATTTGTTTTATTATTTATATGATCTAACTGAAAACTCAGTCATTATATAACCAGATCGTACAACGTATAAGTATCAATATGACATATTTATTACAATACCTAAATAATTCTTATTCATTGTAGTGAGTTTTCAACTTAATTTATCTTAAATTAATTTTATGAGTAAAAAATTTCATAAATATTAACATTTCTTTTAATTAACGCAATATGCGTATAACGGCCAATTTGACACATTGGCCTTTTTAGGGTGTTTTTGGAGAAAAATAAATATAAGAAAAACTAACGTATAAGGGCCAATGTGCAATAAAAAATAAACTAAATTATATACAAATATGACACTATGATGTAAATAAAGACGATAGCTGTCATAGTAAACATGCAAAGTTTCATAAACTTTAGTTTTACCATTTTAAAATTATAAAAGATTTAAACTTTGGGAGCCTCTCCTGTAAAGTTGTGATTTTGCATTTTGGCCCATATACATAGGACCCATCGATGTAGATTTTTTGAGCGCTTAATATGAACACAGTAAGTGACGGGAACTCTTTAACTATTTTTTTAATGTAAACCTTTTCTAATGTCATATAATTGTGGTAAACCGTTCTTGTTCATTTTTAAGTGTACGCAGCGATTATATGCAAAAGGCAAAAATGTTACATATGATTAGTTTGAAATATGAGTATGTTTTTTATATATTGTGCTTATTTTTAAGATTGTCGATCAATTGAAGACAGATAAAATAGGTGAGAAAATAAGGCATGCGGAAAAACGAATAACTTTGTAAGCTTGCAAGGCACTGTAAGGTTGAAGAAATTCTTTTTTTACTATTATACGTTGTCAGTACAATTTGTTCCATTTTTCTGCCTCCCCGATCAGCTACGCATGAGTCGTTTTTATTTAAACAATAATTGTATTAGTTTATGTTTTAGAATGTAAAACGGTCAATTTTGTAATTTACATACCGATTATATTTTTACAGTCAAAATAGCAAGTTTTTATTATCTTTTTTTTAGGTTTACATAGAGAAATATCTGTTGTTAGAGTATTTGATAGAGACTGACCTGATCTAAAAAGGAATGTTTTCTCCAAACAAAATGTTTCTTTTTTCTTTTTAATTTTAACCTTTAAGTTATATATCATTTAATAGTATAATTTTTGACTGTAAATAGGTATAATTATGACCGTTAAAAAAATATCTACTAATTTTGTTTTTTTTTTACCTCAAATAGGACAATTTTGTCTGAGAAAGAAAGGCCTGCAGCTTATTATGCTTATATTTATATTGTACTTTCTGAGACTAAAGAATTATATAGACAGTCCGCCAAAATAAATATCATAGTCAAAAATAATAGTAGTGTGATTTACTATTTATGCTACTATTCTCGATTTTGTCATACAGATCGCTTACTTTCTTTAAAGAATAAGGGAATTACTTATTCCATATAAATAAAAATAAATCACCGAAATGTATGTACGCTCATAACTTTTGATCAATTGCAAATCCAAATTAGATAATGCTTTTTTTGTGTTTATTATTGTTAGTACAAGTTTTGTATAGAAGAAAATTAAAAGAAAAAAAATACTAACATAAGATTTTTTTTAAATCTCATGATATGAAAAGTGAGTGAGTGAAATAGTTTTTATCCCGGAAATCATCCTTAGGGGGGTGAGAATGGGGATAAAAGTTTGTATGGAAAATCAAACTAGGGACGAACCCGTGTGAAGCGAGAGGGAGTCGCTAGTTTAATGTACAATTTTTGGGAATAAAATATGAATAATAAAAATAATACTATACTATGTTCTTTGGTATTTTTTAAGCATTTAGTTCTCTTCCCCTTGAAAAAGAGATTTAGATAATCTTAGCTTAAGAAATATAGATAATAGAGCATAATGGTCACGGGAGAAACTAAGGTTTTAGATGTCCCAAAGGCATTATATTATATTTGTTACAGACAGCCTACCCACAAAATGAGAAAATAAATTAAAAAAAAAATTAAAAATGGCACCAAAGTACCTTACAATATTTGTTAATTTTATTTTTTAACGTGTTTACAATTTTAATAACATAGCTCTATTTAAAATGTTAAACATTCGCGTGAATCTAAAAATGTTTTATTCATTGTTAAGTTATGAGTGAAAATATATTATGAAGGAAAATATTTTTGTGTTTTTAAAGAAAGAAAATATAAAATGAATATTGAAATTTAAATGTGCGTTGGTCTGTGTAAGTTTCTATTATACTAGGTACTATTAACATAAGTGTAAATAGTATGCAAGACGTACTAAATAATTTGTGAGATATTAGATTATTAGTTACGAGCAGTAAGTAGATACTTAAGATATTAAAAAGGAACGTAAAAATAGTATTTATTAGAATTTTTAAGGTTTTTTTAAATTGGCGTTATAGACCTCAGTATATTATTTTAGTGCATGTAGTATTATAAACTTGTAGTTCAATAGTTTTCATACTTATATAAAAAAAAATACATATGCTACCTACATTTTCATCTCAATTTTATTTTTTATTAGGAAAAAATTAATCAAACAGATGTTATAAGTTTACATTGGGATAGTATTTTTTAAAACGAATCTTTTTAGAAAAAGGCTGGCATTTCCTTATCATTTTCCTCTTTTAAATATAATTGAGGTAAAGTGTACTAATGGCGTGCCAATACAATGGACTCCATCGAAATTCAGGTATAATGTGCATGACATTTTCTTTTGCAGTGGAATTGAAAAATTTAAAAATTTTCTTAGACAGTCCTTAAATGTGATTTTATTTAAAAACAATATTATTTTATTATATTAATAGGCATTTCTAATACTTGAATATAATATATTTTCTAATTATTAATATATAATAATTATAATTGAAGTTATACTTCTTTTGGCACGTTTGGAAAAAAATATGAGAGTAAAATTTTTACAATGCGAACGCACACCGACAACCAAAAAGCGACATGATGAAGTTAGCTGCATATGGAGTTTTGATATATGGGCTGAAATCTTTAGCTATTTTTATTCTGTTACGCCAAAGAAGTATAACTTCCTACGTGAGTACATAAGTACACACACACGTTTTTTTTATTTATATACATTAGTAGCAGCCTGCGTGGGTTTCGGTGGTCCACTTTTTCCATATAAACTAAAATGGATAATAATCGGTTTTGCTGATTTAATTACTGATCACGTGGTATGAGAATGGGGAAAAATATAACCAAAGCCATTCAAAACAAATTTGTTTACGTCAAACTTATTTATGTTGTTATGAACAACAACGGAAGCACTTATTTTTTTGTAAAATAATTGAAAGTAAACACTAGATATTTAAGAATAATAACCTTCTTATCGAAAAGATATAGTAAAATAGTTACATTAGACCTACTATTTCAAATAATATAAATACCTGTATGTATGTGTTATCTACACTAATATTATAAAGAGGTAAAGTTTGTAAGTTTGGATGTAGGGAGTAATCTCTGAAACTGCTGATCTGATTCTAAAAATTATTCCACTTATAGGGAGCTATACATTACTGCCCAGTGCTAGACTACATGTATCGATAAAAATATCTTTACTGTTAGAAAATAATTATATATTTTTTATTCCAGTTAAGTGAAGTATTTGAAGTGCAACATTCTTCTGCTGCTAAGAAAAACAAAAATAAAAAAACACTAAAATACACTTTCACATTTATAAATAAGGAGACTTTAAAAAACTTTCCAAAAGCAACAACACGTGTAGGTATTTCATTAATATGGGAAAAAGTATCTTCTCTCTTAGTAATAATAAAAAATGAGCTTTGAAATGAGATGCCTGTATATTTTTTGTAGCCAAGTGTTTCTTTGAAGATCTTAACACTTGGAAATTTTAGTAACCACACGAATTCAAATGATGAATCGCTTTATGTCGGCATTTCAATGTAAAAGAAAATAAGGAGATAAATGAAAAATATATTCCGTAGTAAATTAATTTGAGTATAAAAAATATTAGGTCACATTTCTTCTGTTGCCAACATGTTTATTTGATATTTAATTTGTTACCCAAACACAAATACAGATAATGAATTAACAAAATATTGAAAAATAAATACTTTGTAAGAGGATTGTGAAGTGTCGATACGCGGCGCGAGTAGGTTTTAAAAAAATGCTATCTGTTTCATACCGCTCGCATTGCTAACCCGTATGGTGCGATAGAGAGAGTTGTAAAATGTAAATCTTAGAGGCAATTACCAACATTTCCTGTTTGAAATATTGTTTCGGACGATAACGTTTTCACCCCCCTAAACTTTTACGAAATGAGATAATTTTTGTCTCATTAGATTCAGTACACCTTAATCTAGGTCTGTACGTTTTTCTTTTTTAGTAATTCAGTTTAGTTTATTAAAAAAAAAACGCTCGAGGAAGTTTTTAAGTCAAAAATACAGATATTTAAATGCTAATAACTTCTATCATACTACTAAGCATTTTTTATTTAGCTTAACAATCCTCTTAAGCCAAGTTTCAGGCTTTCTTAGACTGCTACAGAGCCTGCGTTAGTATTTATAAAAAAAAACTACATTTAATTTAATGTATTATATTTCCACATCTTAATATGACAAGTAGAAGGAGAAATCCTATTGTGTATAAACTGCAAACAAGACTGCAACGTGCTATGATGCAGTGAAGTGACCGCATCAGGCAGCATGGTATTATTATACGATATTTTTAAAATCAAAGACATTTATCGAAGATATTACCTTCGTAAAACTTGTACAGCCCTTATTACAAGCAAGCTAACTTAATACAATCTATTGCAGCAAATGTCGAATCATTTTTTCATTATACCTTAGGAGTGTAATATGAAGCCCTTGACATTTAACAGCATCCGCTATTGATGTGTACTTAAAGAGTAATAAGAAAATTTACCAGTGAGATTTATTATTGGCATCATTAATTTATCTTATTTAATGAAATGATATATTATTTAATTAGACTTGCAAACACTTTTAAATCGTGAATACATAGTTAGCCCGCGTAGTCAATAATATAACTTAATTTCACACATTTCCCTCAACAAGAAACTCTTACGTACGTATTATACGTATTCAGCCCTTTTTTAACGTCCCGCTGCTGGGCATGGGCCTCCCTTCAATACGAAGGGGGATCAGGCCATAGTCCACCACGCTGGCCAAGTGCGGGTTGGCAGACTTCACATGTCTTTCGAAAACTTGCTAGGTTCTCTCAGACATGCAGGTTTTCCTCACGATGTTTTCCTTCACCGTTAGACAAATGGTAATCATGTTGGAAATGATTCGCACATGAAAATATCAGAGGTGCGAGACCCCTGATTTGAACCCGCTTCACTCGGTTTTCCAAGCGAGCGCGTTACCACTGGGCTACTACTGTCACAGAAACTCTTACATCGTAACTAAAAATAACATAAGACTTATCAACCTATATTTTTTTAACAATACCTAGATAAAGTATAAACTATATGATGTTGAATACATAATAGTCAACATAGAGGTGAAACAAGTACGATCAGGATATACAGGTGAAGCGTGGATTAAGGTAATTACATAGAGTATTTTGTACAACAAAATGTTTAGACCGACGATCAACTTTGTAATGATTGTTCTACAATTTTCGACTGTCTGTAGGGAAATATGCCAGTTTTTTATCTGTTATTTCCTATGTAATATCGACGAGTTCCATAGGTCAAATGTCAGGCTTCTTATCAACTTGGTTTGCCAGCACGGTAAATCCAATCGTAAATGTTTCAGATAACTGACGGGATTATTGTTGTCTCATTATTATATTGATGTATAATAATAGACAGGAGATAGACTGCCAAGCTTTAATAATGTAGGAAGCTTGCGTATGACTGTTTTATTTAACATTTATAGTAAAACTAGCAGAGCTCGCGGCTTCGCGCGCGATCAAACTACAAAAAATACAACATTTAATGCAAATATGTCCAAGGAATAAAAAGTTTCATACAAACTTTTATTCCCTATTTCACCCCCTCGGGGGTTGAATTTTGAGAAATCCTTTCTTAGTGGATGCTTTCATCATATGAGGAATACGTGTGCGAAATTTTAATTTGCTAGCCTTAACGGTCCGGCTACGACTTCTGGCCTTAACATCATGCGGCAGCGTTGTCTGCGAGCGGAGCGGTATCCATGCCACGTACGCCTAGTAGCGTTAAGCAGCTGTGATCGAGGTGGACGTATTCAGTAATGGCATTATCCAAAGTGCTGCTTTGCCTCGAAATCAATTCGACGAGTCGCCGCTCAGTTCATCCCTGCATTACCGCTGCCCGCGCCACCTGTGTCGTGGCATCGCATTGGCTCGCGAGTACGTTTGTTCCCTCCGCGCCACGCGCCGCGCGCCGCTGCAGCGATTCGCTCGGCAAAAACCGCTCGCGTTGCCACCGAGTGCGGTGTCTCGTAGCGTGATTTAACATTTTAGTACATTTGTTCTGACCGCTCGCCGCCCCGCGCTTAACTGCCGCTGATAGCGGCGTGTTCGTGGCCGGGCCCAAGGGTTTGGCCTGTGCGTTGATACATCAGTCAATCACTTTTGTCTTTTATATAATAAGTTCAAATCTTTTTGGCTAAAAATCTCAAACGCAACTGTAATCTCAATAAGAACAAGCATTCGACTAACATTTAAAAAACTATTTAGAATAACTAAATAATATAAATACCTTAAACCTAGAATAGTTTTAAATCCATGGCATCATAAGGAGATAGCTAAATTATTTTTTCTAATCATAATCTTTTAAAATTCGTGCACTTCGTGTTGACTATTTGCGAGGGATGAAGGATTACTTCTCATAATATAGTCATACGTTATGTACGAAGCCGTATGGAATAGCTAATACAACATTAGCTAAATGAAAACATCTGATCCAGAATATGTAGTAGGGTAAACTTCTCCGCCCACTTGTCACCATTTGTCTATAGCTTATCAATCAAAACTTATCGGACGCAATGTCGTTCAGGCAAAACAAATTGGACTAAGGTCATTGTGACCTATGAAGGTCGGACAACAGGTGGAAAGAAATGTCGTCTCATAAATATGTTAAAGCTTTGAGAAAGTTCTCATAAATATTTTCATTATAAGTATAATGTATGATAAAAATAAATTAAACTTACTAGAGGAAATTAAAAGTTTCTTCTTAAGTTGAATAAACTACGGGAAATAGGAATAAAGCGATATAACATAACATAGTATTGTATGCAGTCTTTCCTTAATTAAGCTATAGTACACCAGGCTGGCCAATTGCGGGTTAGCGAACTACACATGTTTGAAAAATTAGGTTCTCTCAGACATGCAGTTTTCTCATGATGATTTCTTAACCGTAGTGTAAAGTAATCATATTTGTAGGTGGTTAATAATGTTGAAAATGATTCGCATATGAGAAAATCAGAAAAGCGAGACCCGTATTTGAACCACTTGGTTTTCTAAGGGAAAGCGCTACCACTAGGCTACCACTGCAATCATACAATTACAATTCAGTAATTTATTTTTTTTGTTTTCATCATGTATCATTTATTTATATTTATGTTGTATAGTAATATGATTAAGATTTCTTTTCCACAACCCTTTAATCCTAATGATGAACCCCGCTTTACATAAGAACGCGCAGAACGTTGAGCCGCATCTACTCGACAACTTAACTAAGTCCCATTGAAAATCTACGACAGAAAGATTTGTATACAGATAATAATAATAATACTAAAATGTTAACGCACCTAATTTTTTAAAAAGATTAATAAATTGAAAATATTAAATTAATTCAGTTTTTATTAATTCAATAGATATATTATAATAACTAGCGACTCACCCTCGCTCCTCTCGGATTCACTCCTTAGTACGTTTTAACGGTAAGTATAAATTTCTCAGAGATGAGATATTTTTCCGCACAAAAAAGTATGACCCGGATAACCAGCTATTATCATACCAAATTTCATCAAAATGTGTCCAGCGGTGTTTTTGTGATGGGTTCCAAAAAATACAGACAGACAGACAAAAATTCAAAAAACTATAGATTTGGTATCTGTATCGATAATAATGACTATTTCAATAGGATTTTCCAAAAAATATTTAATGTACAGATTCCAGAATTTTATTACCTATATGTATAGATTACACATAATAATAATAATAATAAGCCCGCAGGGCAGCTTGTGGCGAGCTGTTGGTGAGTGGCGACACCACGGACCTGAGACCTCCCGGGGGAAACAACATCTGTCCCCCGCCTCTGGCTTGCCTTCATTGGCCGTCCAGAGTGGAGCGCAAGAGCCAAGTGCTCGAAAGGGTGGAAGTGCTCAATCTGCATAATAACGGGGAAACCCGCTCACGAGCATTCTCGCGATGGTGAAACCGGTGCACACCTCTCAACACCCTTAGCCGACCACGCTGATGTTGCGCCCAAGGCACTATGCCGCTTTGTGGGGGCCCATCTAGTGGGAGGCGAGTCACCGTCCGCCAAATATTCAATGTGAGACTGTTGAGCAGGCGGACGTCCGGTAGTCTCATCCAATAGCCCGTTTTTAGTCCATCCAAACTCCATTCCATAACCCAATTTAGTTTTCCATATTTTCCATAGTCCCTACGCATTATCCGGAGGCCATCTTTGGGCAATTCCCTATGGGTTACTCAGAGACGGATCCCGGCTGATGCGTCACATTAAACAAGCTTGAATCTCTTAAAGGGCCTCTACGTGTTGGACCTGTGTCCCCACGCAAGCCTTCCAAAGGACCGGGCTCCTTCGAGCCCGTGAATTCCAAAGAGATACAAATAATAATAATAATGTCCTCCTGACCGATTCCGGCCACGGCGGCCAATCTCATTGAGACTAGCCAACTGCGCAGGAGATATTATAGTGCACAAATGTACACGCAGACACAAGTGCACTCTCTATTCCTGTCACTCTCATACTCCGGTGGGACGACTACTCGACACGATCTGTGAGAGTTAAGGCGCAGGACCGACTTCTTTACGTGCTCTCCGAGGCACGGGGGTGAAACACCGCCAACTTTCCAACTCCGGGCTGTCACTGAGTCTTACTAAACAGAAAGACTCAATAACTAAACTTGGCCCGACCCGGGACTCGAACCCAGGACCTCAGGATGTGCAGCCGTACATGCTAGCCACTACACCACCGGGGCAGTCATAGATTACACTATGTACTAGTATATTACAAAATATTATGACAGTGGTAGCCCAGTGGTAACGCGCTCATTTGGGTAACCTAGAGAAGCAGGTTCAAATCCCGGGACTCGCTTTTCTTGATATTTTCATGTGCAAATTATTTCCAACATGATTACCACTTGTCTTACGTTGAAGGAAAACATCGTGTGGAAACCTACATGTCTAAGAGAACTTAGTAAGTTTTGGAAAGACATGTATAGTCCACCAACCTGCATTTAGCCAGCGTGGTGTACTATGGCCTGATCCATCTCTATTGAAGAGAGGTCAGTATCTAGCAATCGTCCCACTGCTAAGATGAATATATTAGAAAATAATAACGTAATAACTATTCTATTTGCCTTTAGAAGATTTAAGAGAAAAAAATGATATTATATAATTTAGTGAAAGTAAAAAAATCTCTTTTATTTATCATAGGAACGAAGCTCTCATCCATGCTTTATCTGCCCTTGATGTTTTCTGATACGTATCGGTTGGTTTTTGTAATTCTCTAGGGAAATACGTATTTGCGAGTAGGATTATCAATACGTAATCAAGGAATATTATATCGTTTATGGAGACTTGATATATATTTTTTTATTTTTTATTTATAGCACTTCATTGCACACGAAAATGGTACATTGACAAAAAAAATACAAATAAAGAGGCGGCAAAAGCGGCTTTATCACTAAAAGTGATCTCATACAGGCAACCGACAGAAAAGGATACAAGAAAATAGCTGAGAAGAGCGGAAAGGTGCATAAAGTGCAAGTGATTAAAACTTAATATAAATAAACATATTCGTACATAAAAAATTACATATGTGTTTTACCATATATATTTTTATTATACATACATAAACATATATATACATAATAATATAATAATGTCTATATAAGTATATACATATATGCGTAAACAAATTACATAGTACTGCATTAATGACAGAATAACTGTGAGAGATAGTGCCTTTTTAGACGTTTTTTTTTAAATATGCTCACCGACTTCGAGATTCTTATTTCAATTGGAAGCTCATTCCATATGTATATCGCCATAAGATTTGGAATGGCTTAATGGAATTTCGAGTAACCTTTCACTGCGGGAGCGAAGTTGTTGACCGAGCTGGGACCTAGCCCATAGGAACGCAAAGCGTTCTTTGAGGTAGGCAGGAGTATCAGGATGGAAGAGGACAGTATATAGAAAAGAAAGTGAGTGTAAGTTATGTCGATTGTGTACAGTTACCCATTTCAGTTGTGTCTGATACTATGTGATGTGATCATACTTCCTTAGTCCAAAAATAAATCTTATTATGAGATATGTGATATGTTATATATATTTACATAAAATTATTTTTGTTATATAATTAACTGTTAAGAGCTTATCTTTTTTTATATATTTTTATCAAAAATGATACATAAATAGTAATTATGTTGCAAGGTTAATCAAGATGAATAAGTTTTATATGTAACTAATTTTCATCCCAGACTCCACTTGTATAGTATACCTAATTGAATTATAAAACTAAAAGATTGCGAAGTTTTTTATTAGTGGTTATAATCGATTTAACATTTCCCGAGTTAATGTCTTACATATAAGGAAACAAACAAAGTTAAAGAACGCTATATAATTAGTAAATGATTTTTTATTAAACTGTCATAGATACTTTCTAAAAACGATATAAGTTGTTTTCCCTAAAAAATTGACAACAATAAATCACAGATTTGAAGTTAAGATGTCTTAAAAAAAAATTAAAGGTGCCTTGACCATATTTCACGACTCATGAGGCAACCCATCTGCGATAGATTTGTTTATGTAGTTTGTGTAACGTATTTTTCATTCGGTGAGCACAGAGAGAGAGAAAGAGAGAGAGGGAGAGTGAGAGAGAGACAGAAAGAGGGTCTTCTACGACCATACAACTCTATACTAAAGTGTACATACACCTTTAGACCAAAATAGCTAACTTTAGACCAAAATAACTTTAGAAATTAAAACATAAACTGAAAATGATAAATGAAAAAAATTATTGACAGAATAATAGACTTTTTATGAACAAAATAAACAATTATTTGACTGATTTCAAAAGAAAGAAGATAGATACTTAATTTGGTTGTAAGTGAAGTACTTGATATCTTAGCCAATTTTGTCTTGATTTAAACATTTTTTTATCGAATAGTTTTTTTACTACAATTTAAAACTTTAAAGTAATTTTAAGGTCGAATAACCAAAAAAGCAATTATTTAAAATAATAGCTCGTGAAGTCTCCACAGTAGTAACACCTTTAAGCATTCATCGTCCGATGCAGGGTCATTGTGACCCGAAGGTTAGTTGTCGCGTTATGTGTCATCTCACATCGTTAGTGTTGAATGCTATCAGGAAAGTTATCAAAGCATATTGCGACGTTTTGCTTTAGTTGGTTTTTTCCTTATTTTTCGACATATCTGCAAGTGACAATAATTTGTTTTTCACAGATAAGGGGATTTTACGATCAATAAAATGTTGAGTTTACAACTAATTGCATGAAACATCTTATTTGCAGTAATTATAATAGGGCAGAGATAATATTAATAAGTATTTTTTATGTTCATTAGTGTACCTACTAGGCTTTATTATGTTTTGTTTTTTGGACTCGTTAATGATTTATTTATACTGATCCATTATCGTGAAATATATGTATACCTACTAATTTATGAATAATTAAACTGCAATTACCTATAGATTTACAATAATTTGGTATTTTTAAACGCGCAATAACATCGACATACATACATATATTAAGCATACGAGTACTCCATTGCATTTCTTAATCAAAATATCATTCCTTTTCATCTTTTTATAATTTTTTAAAGGGACTAAAAAGTGATTGATTAATTCTAAGAGCGTACTACGCTCTTAGAATTAATCAATCAATTTTTACATTTAAATTAGATGTCAGTACCTATTTTAAGACCGAGAGTAAGTTATAAATATGTAAGGGAAATAATTCTACTGAAAAAAGCCGGTGGGAAGTTCAACAGCCGCTATCTTAATTATAATACTTTTGGTTACAATATAATAATTTGGTGCTTGTCATACATCAATATAAGCTACAATTATATTTCACATTTTATTTCACGATACAAAAATATCTGCATATACAGGGTGGATTTTTGAGACGGGACAGTAAGGGCAGGTACCTTAAATACTATAGTTACAGGACAACGTTCCTAGGAGACCATCCATAACTTTTTGAGATATTCTGAACTGCATTCACAGATTTTGGAAAAAATGTACAGTCAGCGAGAAAAATGCTAAAACTCGAAAAAAAATTTTTTTAATTCAATCGATCCTATTTCATGTAAGGATCAAAAGACTCTATGGGACCATTTAAGGTTTGAGTACTAGAAATGGCAGAAATCGCCAAAATCTTTTCCCATACGTTTTGTATGGAAAAACGTTTAATCCACTCGAAATATTCTTTGTTGCCAAACGGTCCTATTTTTTAATGTGATCAAAAGATTTTTTGAGGCCAACTGAAGTTTGAGTACAGAAACTACGGTAGGTCACAATTTTTCTAGTTTTTGTTAAGCCGGTCTCGTGACATACTGTACCTAGAAGCAAAAGTACCTACCTAAGTAGAAAATCATAATTGCATCGACAAATAAAAATAAAATAAAATTATATCAACTAAACGTGTATTTTTAAATACGATATCCATACAAGTAAATTATCGGCTGCTACTTGCTCAGTGCAAAAACGAATGGACTCAAACCTTAAATGGTCCCATAAAGTCTTTTGATCCTTACATGAAATAGGATCGATTGACTTAAAAAAAATTTTTTTCGAGTTTTAGCATTTTTCTCGCTGACTGTACATTTTTTCCAAAATCTGTGAATGCAGTTCAGAATATCTCAAAAAGTTATGGATGGTCTCCTAGGAACGTTTTCCTGTAACTATAGTATTTAAGGTACCTGCCCTTACTGTTCCGTCTCAAAAATCCACCCTGTATATCGTAATGTGCTTTACGTATTTTTTAATTATACGTTTAAATTGGTTACACAACAAACTTTATATTTTATTCTTAAATGATTACTCTAAAAATATTTTTTTATTCGTAATTTTTTAGTAATTCACTAATGAGTATGGAAGAACAATGTTAATCTCAACTATCAAATGCACTTAATAAAAAAAAACATATTCGAATCGTAATCAATACGTAAGAAAAACTTTATAAAATGACATACAATTATTGTACTAATAATGTCCTGAAAAGAAAAAATACAAGGTAGGTATAATTGATTTTTTGTGTTGTATGAATGTGAGACTTTTTAAGAAGTTACTTGTAAAAGATAGAAAGGAATTTTTTTAATAAAAAATAATAAGAGTTTTTAAACAAAAAAATAAGATGTATAGGTATATATGTGAAGATGTGTATGTGTGTGTATTGAAATTTGGCACACAGATAGATCATGACGTGGACAGTGCAGTACCTAAAACATACTCGTAGGCTATTTGAGCAAAACGATTGTAAGTTTCTATTATAATCAGATTCTTTCCAAAAAAACTACATTTAAATTGGAAGGATCAATGTAAATATGAACATATGATGTGTGCTTGTGTACAAATTTATCAAAAATACCCATAGATTACATTTTTTTACTTGTCCTAATTGTAGACATTTTATCCATTTTTTTTTCAAGAATAAGACAAAAAATGTTTAAATATTATTAATTACACGTACAGACTTAAATTTAATAATAGCAGGTTTGTACACCTATAATAGTTTGAAGTTATTTTTCGGCACAGGTTTGTCACGATTGACAAAATATTTCTCAATTAGTTTTAGATAAACATTTCACTAAAATTTCAATTTCAGAGCTTATTTAATTTGGCTTTGCTTTGTCTAAGTTATTATTTTAGTCAGAGCGTAATCCATTTAAGCCTTTGAGTATTAAACCAACAGTACGCGACGATCGAAGTTAAATAACTAAAGAACCTAAGTAATCTCTACATGATTCTGATGGGTTTAGGATTATCCGTAACTGCTAAGTTGAGCACGCTCGTTACTCATTTCTTATTTCAGCTTTGTACATTAGACTATATAAAAGCCATTTTGAATGGCATTTGGATATGTGCCATGATCATTGGGTTATGATAAAATGTGTACGTATGTAGGTCTGGAATCTGGAGAGGTAGAATACTGTTAGGCACCTAGGGACACACACAAGCAAATATCCGTGCCCGAATTTTTATCTCAAAATTTCTAAGTATTTACTTTATTCATATTAAAATTTCTTCCATAAACATGACTCTACGAATAATATTAATTACATTGTAAGGGTTTCGTTGTGCAATTGCCCATTATTTGGTACATAAGTATAATAAAAAAAATGATAATTTCTTATACTTATACAAAAACATATTTTCAGTAAAATTCAAAGAAAAAGTTATCAAAGCATAAAACTCTAAATAGGCAATGCGCATCAAATTTAACCAAACACGCATATCGTTTCAAAGTTCACATCCCGACCTTCGGAAAAGATAATACTCACAGATATTTTGTTTACTTCTGTTGTTTTTTACCGAATTGTTGTTTATATGATAAACGACAGCGATACTAATTGGGACGCTGACCAATGACCATATTTATTTTTACTGTCCAATATCTACTCTCTCTATAACTATCCTTTTACGTAGAATAAGAAAACGATCCTTAGATATTATTGCGAGACCTGAAAGAACCTTTTTTTATGTTGGGAAATGCATTTAGGCATACCACCTGTAGACATACAGGTGGTTATGTGGGACTCACCGGCTAGAAAAACCAGTACTACCCACTAAAACACAACGAAACCTCCCCCGTCTTAATGGGGCGTCGCAGGATCGCTTATGCACTCAACTACGACGCCTCAACGTCAAGTCTGCCGAAGCAGACCACAACGATCAAGGGGTTGCTCCACAGTTCACTCTGCTATCAGAGAAGTGCCGAGAGCAACCAGAAGTGCCAGGTACACCGCCCACCGAAGTGGGCCACCTTCCTGTGCGTTTCTTGGCTTCGCGCCCGGCTGAACTACCGGACGCTAGTGAGCCCCCTCCTCCCCCCTCCCCCCATACGACAAGGTGACGGGTGTTGACGGGGAGGGGGAAGGGGGGGGCCTGAAAGAACCTAAGCCTATAGGTTATTTTTATCCCGATACATGAAGTGGTTTCCTTGGGATGTTAGAATAAAAAACAAGCAAGCCTTTTTTCTCTAATAATAAAAACTATAAAATTGTACTTTTTTATACATATTATAAAGTCTTCCTAAAAGATTTCGGAGACAGCATCTTATCTTACTGAGGTTAGCAAACTGTGCGTTGGCTATTAGAGATATTGTAGCTCACAGGAAAAACCTCAGGAGAAAGATGATTCCACAACGTGCGCGTGAAGGAAGAAAAGGCGTGACGGAGGTCAGGTTGAAAAGAACGTGTTACGTGAGGCACGTTCATTTGTAGAATTTCAATTACATGTTTACATGTTTATGTTTATTCATAAAACAGTGTTTCAAATTGAATGTAAATATAAATAAACAGTTTATTTTATTTAGAAACAAATACATGATAGTAACAAGGTTGAAATTATTTAGGATCTGTGGATGTCACCCAACCTGATGACGATATAGAAGAAACGTGGCCACCGCATTACCTATTTCAAAAAGTTCATTAAGACAATCTCTTTGTCGGCACAAGTTCGTACACGTCACACGTTTTAAAAGAATTTTAAAAAGTAAAGTACGCTTAGATATTTGACTATTCCTTTTTTTTCAACATGGACTTAATTTGTGTAAATATTTATATTAGGGAATTTAATAAATTATAAAGATAAATAAATATTATCTTACACAAAATTATAGAATCTTAAATCCACAAATTGCAAGAAATTCGCCGAAATAAATTAACTGTAACTCTAATCTAACTGTTGACTGTCGTGTCATTGCCCCCAGAATTCAAAAAGGTACTTATTACTTTAATTTGGGATTTGTATTCCTTTAGGTGTATAGAGTAAGCAAATTCAATAAATCGATGTCATTTGGATCACCGCCATGATAATGATTTAGCAATTCGCCCTCATTTCGCTTGGGTTTGTCTCTAGGTACGTTTAACGGTTGGGATGGTATAGGTAGACTATATACTAGTACATACATATATACATAGTATGATAGCTTTTATACATATCTCTTACTGGAGAAATGATTCCCCATATAAAATTTCATCCCCCATTTCACCCCCTTAAGGGACGATTTCCGGGATAAAAATCTATCCTATGTCCTTCCCAGGATCTCAATCTTTGTTCATACCAAATATTATCTGAATAGGTTTGGCGGATTTTTAGTTTATCCATTACAAACAAACATACAAAAAAAAACATTTTTTTCTCTTTATAATATTAATATATCTTTATAATATTAAAATATAGATGTATATGTTACACTATTATGTATGTATGACTTCTTTGTTTGTTTGTATGTAATATTGAACCAAAAAGCTATAAAATGATTATTACTAGTACTGTAATTATTATTGAAAATTTGAGAAATATATATATATATATATATATATATATATATATATATATACATATATATATGAATATAATTCACTCATCTACTTATATAAAAAAGTAACTGTCAAGAAAAACAAAAAATCATTGATAATACTAAAAATCTCAATAATAGCTACTAAACAATAAGAAAATTGAAGAAGAAAAAGGGACTGAAATGTTATCTTTACCTATTTTCCAGTGTATAGGATAATAGATTAGCGCAAAGTTTAAGTAACAAAGAAAGCTTTGTTCGTACTAAAGGAGTTAAGCATTCTTTTAGTCTGATAGAACGAGTTATACTTATTTCGAAATAAGAAAATCTTATTTTATCTACTCTTTGAAAGAAAAGTGTGATATACGAGTATATTATGTAGGAATAGTACGTAATTATAATTATTGTGCCGTTTTAGACTTGCAAATTAAACAAAATCTGACAAACTCTTTATTAATAAAATTTAATATTTTCTACTATACAAATATTAAATGATGAAAGTTTGTATTTAATTCTATTTTAAATTATATGTATATCAAATATTAATTTAAATGACACAGGTAAAATTATAAAATACTAGTAACTCACCCTCGCTCGGGATCGTCCTTACGTTTTAACATTTAGTATAGATTTCTCAGAGATGAAATATTTTTTCGCAGTAAAAATTATGTTGACCCGGATAAGCTATCATCATACGGAATTTCATCAAAATCCCTCCAGCGGTTTTTCCGTGATGCGGTCACAGACAGATAGAGAAAAATTTTTAAAAACTATAGATTCGGCCTCTGTATCGATAATAACGATTATTTCAATAAGATTTTACAAAAAATATTTAATGCACAGATTCGACTAAGTTAGAATGTTATTATATTATGTATGGATATAAAAGAGAATACTCGTAATTCCAAATGTGTCGTCATATCAAGCATCGTATTTAGACCCTTTTTTAATGTTAAGGCATGTGCCTCCCATTACTACAAGGGGGATCTCACGTAATGTAAATTATTTAACAAATAAGAAATAGAGAAGGGATATTTGGTGAGTAACAAATAAATGTATAAGGCATGTTAATTAGTGCCTTAAGGATTATAAGATTAAAATTACACAGCCTTCAAGTGTTACAATGAAAACAGTAACATGACAAGCGCGGCACACTTAATCAAAATACCTTAGAAGCCCGAAGATGCTTGATTTAATATAATAAAAATATTTTCTTTAACCGAAAGTAAAAATCTAAAATACATGATTATATTTTTTTTTTATCTATACAGATAAACAAAATTAAAGTGCCTGTCTGTAATGTCAAAATAACAGCTTTATACTAAATGCATAATATGGAATAATATACGTTACTTATGAGAAAGACGCAATTTTTAAAATGTTTGGCTGTCTGTCTGTTTGTTCCGGCTAATCTCCGAAATGGCTGGACCAATTTTAACGGGATTTTGACTGACAGATAGCTGATATTATAACGAGTAAATTAGGCTACTTTTATTTTAGAAAAAGAATTAGGGTTTCACTCAAAAAAATTAAAGCGTATCTAGGGATGTACCCGACCGAAGCGAGGGTAAGTCGCTAGTTTTAATATATAATGCCTATACTTCCAATTCGGCTTGCAATTAAAAAAGTTTATCAATCTGAAGCGCAAACAGGCAATGTTGTTCCTTGTGACTAAAACCTTTTAATGAAAGTTAATCCTAAATTTTGTTGGGTTGAGTTCTTGGTATTAGATAAATTGTATAAGTTTGAAGGGTTTTGTTCTAGTATGGTAAGTTAATTGACATACGATGTCTTTAAGTTGTTATTTTTTCACACATACTGTTTCTCACAAATAATCTCATCATTACACTGACAATTACATACATACATGACATATTAAGGATTCCTTAATAGTATAGTAACTCCTAGGAGCTTATGAACAAAAGAATTGTATTAAATTGAATAATATCACTATATTATTCAATTTAATTCAATTCTTTTGGAATTCAATTCAATTCTTTTGAATATTTGGAACTTTGTAGTGCTTCGGTAGTATAGAAGCTAGCATATACCACCGCAGATCTTAAGGTCCTATCGGTCATTGCGGTTTTCTGGCAAGAATTTCTTAGTAGAATCCCGGAGTTGAGAAGTTGGCGGTGCGGCACTCCCATGCTTTGGAGACCACGTAAAACCTGATCTCTCATCAGCCTGAGATGGCAGTATGAGAGTGACAGGAATAAAAAATGTACTTGTGTTTGCGTGCATAATTTGCATTATAATATCTCCTGCGCATATGGCTAGTCTCAGATTGGCCACAGTGACCGCAATCGGTCAGTAGGACATTATTATTAAATATTTACAATTAACAGATCTAATCGTAACATGACTTAATCAAAATATGCCATCCCCATTTCTTCTAACTTAATGTTAGAAATATAAATTGTAGAAAACCAACTTGTTTAACAGTAAATCCCAATACCATACTTACGATATTTCTTACTTAGACTAAAATTTGATGATATTTCGAATGGATCGTTAAAGTTCTACCCCTAGTAAAAAGACTACAGATAGATAATAATTGAAACCCGCAATTACGTAGCAAGCTATATATGTAGTTAAGGAGTATAAATTCAACTAATGATTCACCGAAACTTTGCAGCCCTATTCTCTCTTATTGTTATCTACTGGCCTTGTACTAATTCCAACGTGAATCCATTGACAATTCTTTAATAACATGGTGCGCATTCAACATTATCAATAAAGGGTTCTTTTGCGTCACGTTGTCAACAAAATTGTAGGCGGTACCCTTGCGTAGCTTCTTATCGCCTCATCTTTTATGTATAGTAAACAATTTAATAAATAACATATAAGAAACGCTAGTTAGGTATCCAGCTTAACGTTTAGACATTTCCACTTAACCATATTCGATAGAACTTTAAGCATAAAACATGTATGTGTATTGTAATATTATAAATGTGAAAGTTTGTGAGGATGGATTAATGGATGGATGTTACTTACCCTTTCACATCAGAATTGCTGAAGGGATCTGGATGAAACGCATAGAGATAGATTATATACTATTCTTTATTGCACTTATAAGTAAAATACAGTGATTAAGAAACAATAATATTAGTTAGCACATAAGTTACTTTTTATTCCAGAAAAATGTATGATTCCCGTAGGACAAATTTATTTTTGTTGAGGGACGAACCCGAAGCGAAGCGAGGGTCAGTCGCTAGTAGAATATTATGGTATACTTTTCAAATCGTTACAGGAAAAGATTAAATATTATTCTATGCAGCTAGTTAAAGAGATATGAAAACAAAAGTAGAGTTTAAAATATTAATTAACCATGTTTTAAAGTAAACTTAGCGCTTATCGAATTATCGTGTTTTACGTATTGCGATATCCCATCAAATTCCCATCCGTCTGCAAGCTTGCGTTGGCAAGATCGCTTTTATTGCACTCTAAAAAGATTCAAATGAATCTTGCACATAATATTCATACATGAATAAATTACTGGTTAAATAATAAATATTTAAAAGCTTTTAAACGGTTTTAATTCTGCCAATTTACAAAGAATCATTTTCTTATTAATTCTTTTCAGTATTAATATAAATATACACTTTTAAAAATCCATAAAAAATTATTTTATTTACTCTAAAAGGTGACATTTCCCTTGAAATAATGTTATCGCGTTTGTTTTATTGCTGTGCATATTCATTAAACATCCTTAAAATTAGTCACTATCGAAAACCCACATAAATTGAGAAACACTTCACCTTTTTTGAAGACTATTGAGAAAATGTAATTAGCAACTAATAAAGTAAATACTAAGTAATAAAATTACGGTTGCTACGGAGTTGTGCTACGAATTTAAGATATTTTCTTGTGAAAACTTGTACCGTGTACTAGCTGTTAAAGAATTATATTACCGGCTATAAAGTTTAAAAAGTTTTGAAAGCTTCTTAAGTAAATAAAACTGGATATTTGGTTTCGCAAACCATTATATAGCGTACTTTAAATCAATCGATAAACACGTAACTTTTATGCGTAGCTACTCGTATATGGAATTTGATTAAATTCTTTAGTTCTTCATCCTTTCTTTTTGTCCTTGTATGTCAAAGCTTAAAATATATGTGTGTACTGTGTACCTAAAGTATTCTTGGAATTTTGGAGGTTAAGCATTACCTACAAATTCATATCCATATTTTACGTTGTTTGTTTTTTCTTCTATAAAGTCAAAACAGAGCGATAGATAATTTTAGGTTTTTCTGTCTACGTAGTTTTATGTATGTCGAGTGACGTAAAGTATCTCATTCCCACGTAAAAATAATAGATATATTATGTGTTATAATGGATACAACATACAAAATATCAATTGACATTATTTTATGTATGGAAATAGCCAGAGAACTTGAAAATGATATATGCTTCTGTGAAGCTATGAAAGAACCAAAGCGAAGCGAGGATACCTCTCGAGTATGGAATAAATTCAAATGTATATAATTTGTTATGATATATACATAAGAAAGAAAATATATGTAAGAAAATTGTTTTATTTGAAAGCTATGAAATTAAAAAAAAAAATTATAAAATATGTTAAACAAAAGAATATATACAAATGAAGAAATTAAGTGATCGCCGCGTGGTTATAAATCACCATAATTCATTAAGTTTGATCGATATTGAGGTTCTTTTTTCAGAGTTATATAGCTAACCTATAAAATCCAAGAGAATTTTCAAACGGGCCCATAGGTTCAGAGATTTGCATATATAGACATAACTTTTCACCTATATATTATGTAAGTATAGATAACCTCCATCATATATACCTATATAATATCATGAATATGACGAAGGTTATCTAACATCTTACTACATCTTTTAGCAGTGAAGTAATTATATATAAATAAAATACGCGAGCAGATTCGCGGGTAAAAGAAATTTAGTAAATTTTGGCTTTCTGCAGTCCCTCTCTATATAAACTTTAACTATGCTTTTGATGAGCTTTGTCATCCTCCTACGTACAGTAGAAACTCGATTAACCGGACTATTTGTTGTCGTTAGGCATTCGGATAATCAAAAATCCGGATAATCGAATGTATGAAGAAAAGCAGGTTTTTTCCTGAAACAATTGCTAACTAAAACTACTTTTTATCCCGGAAAAATATACGGTTCCCCTGGGATAGATTTGTTTTTGTTTGTTTAGAGGCGAACCCGAGCTTAGCTAGGATGAGCCACTAGTGCTTTAGTGCTTGCATAAATTCCACATGTAGGTATATAATTGGTCGCGGTTGGTAGTCCGGATAATCGCGAATCCATATAACTGAGGGCCGGATAATCGAGTTTCTACTATACATGCAATATACTTAAAAAGGGGTTCAAAGGCTTCTCTTCACGTATTTATACATAGAGATTTTGTAATATTATACGAGAGTTGTTTTGAGATTTATATTTGTTCCAAATGACTTACTATCTAAACAAATGTTCCTATTGCATAATAGGTTATCGAGGTGTGTTATTTTCTGCTGTAATAATAATTATTAAGTCTTAGCACTCTATCACGTACTCTCTATTTTATGTTATTTAACATAATTCAAAAGAACTTGTACAATAGAAAAATGTAAAAATTCATTCGTCCGCTAATGGTAGCGTATCAAAGCTATAATACAAAATATGATCACATACGAGTACCTACGTAACATAATATATTCTTAAGATAAATTCATAGAAAATTATGCTAAATACGAAGAGATAAATAAAATTAAAAAAAAAATACCCTAGTAAAATTGTAATATATAATTTCATCTAGTCATTCTAATATCATAAAGAGGTAAAGTTTGTCAGTTTGTTTGTAGGAAGTAATCTCTGGAACTACTGAACCGATTTAGATGAAATTTAGTAAGAAGATAGTTTGAGACCCTAGGATGCACATAGGATAGTTTTTATCCCGAAAATCATAAAAAATGTGGTGGAAATGGGGATGAAAGTTGGTTTGGAGAATCAAACTAGGGACGAACCCGAACGAAGTGAGAATAAGTCACTAGTATTATTATATAAAAATTAAATAAAAAATAGCAAACGATCGTAGATATTGCAAATTTAGTAATTGACACGTAATTCCCTTCAGTATATCCTATTTATCATGCCAAAGGGTTCTCTGTTTACCCTACAACTACACTCCCAAACTAATTTAAAGCCCTTTAGTTTCATTAAAAAATATCTCAACCGATTAAGTGTTAAATTCTATATATAGGCTCTTCACTGAGACATTCAAGATATTTTAATATGGTTTTGGTAAGTAATATCTCACTGTTATCAAGTTATTTGATTCTGTTAATGAAAACAACAGCTGCCATAAATAAATTAGATCATATATTATGTTTTTTATAATTATACACATCCGCATCAACTGTTGACCGATCCTGTTGTTGTAGAGTTCATTGATCAAGTTATCCGCATAATTTGAAAGTGTTAGTGAGTTCAAACCAATACAA
Organism: Fabriciana adippe; assembly: GCA_905404265.1. Classification (NCBI taxonomy): domain Eukaryota; kingdom Metazoa; phylum Arthropoda; class Insecta; order Lepidoptera; family Nymphalidae; genus Fabriciana; species Fabriciana adippe. Next base: position 11,433,082 of record FR989998.1, on the reverse strand, counting down.
CCCACCTCCCCTTCCCTCTTCTTTCTCAACCCCAACCTTCTTTCGAGGTAATACTCCATGACCAACGGCAATTTTGGTCTTATTTCCATAACAATACATGGTAAATATTGATCATTTCCGTTGGTAGTTTCCTTCATAACTTTCGGAAAACCAAGTTTTAGCTTTTACAAATTATATTTCCTAAGCCTAAGTAAGAAACTTTAATACATAATTTTTATAACTCCGAAGCCTAAAACTTGAGAAGCGATAATGTCTACCATAATACCCATCTTGGAAACTAAACAAAATATAAAAAATCTAAGAATTCTTACCTTAATTAAATAACTAAAGATTTAGGACTTTTTTTGTTATAATATAATATTTGTTATAATATAATATTTTTTGTTATAATATAATTTAACTCTTTTAGTAGTTTTCAGAGCGCTTTCGCTGAAACTACCTTTTTCTTAATAATTATACAATGGTCAAACTAGTCAAATATGCTAATTTATGCTATTTTGAACTACTGTTGGTTTAAAAGAGGAAAAAGAAATTAATAATCATCACTAAATATACTATGTATTATGAATATGAAAATGATACGCTTAGCCAGTTTGCTTTTATTATCAACAAAGCGAAAGATCGACTTTATTATTCGTTTTGAGATAATTTATGAGCCTCAAATATCGTGAAATATTATTACTATATTACTAAAATATACTAAAAAAATAAACGGGACAAAATTGATATATTCAAGTTTTGTAGATCTTAAACTCATTATAAAGTCTCTAGGTATGTAAAAATGTAAAGGTACTACGCCATAAAAAATATAGAGTAAAATTATGTATGTATGTATATTTGTATGTAGGTACATGCATATAATATGTATTATGAAAAAATAGTTGGTAGGTAATAAATAAGACAAATAATAAGACAAAATGAAACACATAATGGGAAATAAACATTCAAACCTAAAATAGAGTTACATATTAATAAATTATGATCAAATGTCAAAATTGTCAATTCCGTTACATTCTTATAAGATACTAGAGACTCACCCTCGCTTCGCTCCGATTCGGCTCTAGTTTGCTTCCCCATACAAACTTTCATCCCCATTTTCACCTTCTTAAAGGACGATTTCCGCGATCAAAAATATGTCCTTCCCAGGGTCTCAAACTATATTCTTACCAAATTTCACCTAAATCGGTTCAGTAGATCCAGAGATTACCCCCTACAACCTCACAAACTTTACCTCTTTATAATATTAGTATAGATAAATTATTTATAAACCATATTCGTTCCCGTGTATAAAGGAAATTGTGTAATATCAAAGCAATATGTGTAATGTAGCGTAATAATCTAATTTGTTATTTAATTTAAAACAACTTTTGAAATGTTCATACAATAATAAATAGCTTATGAGAAAATAAACTTTAGGCACCTAAGCCTCATGTTTCTCCCACTCATTAATCACGTATGTAATATAAATATGATGATACCACCTATTCACATAGCAAAGTCCGTATAGGTGACCTGTAGCCTGCATTATCAATTGCGTGTTTTGAGAAATTAATTAAACTACTAATTAAAGATTTGCCGACCTTCCTTTCTATCTTATCACATAGGACGAGTGATTCAATAACAATAATAAATAAAAAGTTTAAAAAAAATAAATAAAAACCGACTTCCAGGCACTGAAAAGTAAAAAATAACTAAACAGGGGTTTTCATTTAGAATAGATACCTAATCAGATATTTTCGAAGTCGGTGTGCTTTGATTTGTGTTGGCTGGCACCGACTCCGACTCAAAATAATAGTTATAAAATTTTTGTCTGTTGGTGTGTGCGCGTTTCACGCAAAAAGTACTGAATCGATTTTAACTAAATTTTGTGTAGCTTATTACTCAGGCCAACATTTACAATACCTTTTACCACAAAAAAATCTTTCAATTCCTACGGGAAAACACAATGACTAGTTCTATCGAGTCTTTCTTAGTTCACATGTCTAACGCTGGCTAAACCTTAAGAGATACATCAAAATAATGTACTAGAAAATTGTAAGTCTTAATAAGGTCTACAGAAAAATCTGCTATAGCATAAGTCTTTCTCCTAAAGTACACTCGCAATAACTATTCATATCTATTTAAAACGTATCTCTAGGGACACACCCGAGCGAAGCGGGAGTAAGTTATTACTTACTAATAATAAAGTGAAACTAACAAAAATCTGTTAAAAATCACATCACATAATATAATATTACTAAGAAATAAACTTAGAAATAATCTATGAATACTCATATATACTTTTGAGCTTGGTGAGTATAATACCGTCGAAAACTTTCTTAAAAAAATAGTTCGAATGTATCAATATGCCTATTATAATCTGTCTCTTCAACACAATAATTTAAGAAATAACTCAATATTTAGTATCTCTCTAGATTTCGTAGCAAGGGTAATCGTCTCCCTAGAGACCAACCGCGCTTTGATTATTTTGGAGGGCTAAATGATCTATTATATTCTATTGATCTATTATAATTATTATTATTGTTCATTAATAGAAAGGGAACATTGTGCCAATGTTAGTACTTAGACAGTCAGTATTTAGACCTCAATCGAAGCGTGAGGGAGATAAGATACTATAGAGTTTATTTGAAATATTTTTACGTTTTTACTCTATTATATGAAACTTTTTATTTAACTACTCCGCTCGCATGATAAACTCGGTGAGGATGGTTAAAAAGTAATATTATGAAAAACTATTCAGCGTGAAAGTTAATAAACAGATTAGAGATATAATTTTTTCCACTTTGATAATTTCTGAAACACGCTCTAACATTCTTTTTTTATTATTTGGTATAAAAAAACTAATAGGATATCGTCAACTATAATATAACATAAAATTACTTACTTCTGTGTGATATACATTTAAATTTTTGTTATTAATAAATATTCATGCAGCCCTTACGTAATGTTTCTATTATACTATTATTTTAAAGCATTGCTATATCTAAAAAAAATAAGTTTTAAATACAAAAATAGCCCCCATTTCTGAAACTTGCTTCTAAACATCTATAAAATATTAATAACTAGCGGCACATCCTCGCTTCGATCGGGTTCGCCTCTAGACGAACAAAAACAAATCTATCCCACGGCAACCGTGCATTTTTCCGGGATAAAAGTTGCCTATTTGTTATTTTATCAATAGTTTTGGTGTACTAAGCTGTATAAGTTATATATAGTTTTTAAACTATCCCACGGGAACTCTTCAATTTTCCGGGATGAAAAGTATCTAAAATATTGGCCGGGGATATAAGGTATCACCATGCAAAATTTCATTTAAATCGGTATAACAGTTTTAGAGATTATCCCGTACAAACAAATAGAGAAACAAAAAAAATTAAAAAAATCTTAATTTGTTCTATTTCTCTTAGCATTTGTTTTTCTATGTATAGATATTCGACCTCTACAGTTCTATTATATGTATAGATTATAAACACGAGTTTATAATTGGCAACCAACAGCGGTCCGCCGGAGCACGAAATCTATTTTATTAGAGAATGGGCAAGATTTATCATTTACATATTATGTTTTATGCAAATTTAGCGGCTCACCATCACTATTTGTGTATTTACTTATAACTTTAATTAGCAGTGAAAGTATGACAGAATAAATATTAATTATACAAAGATTTAACTTGTAAGTAAGTACTTCTTTGTTCATCTTATCAAAGACCAAAGTACACATTTAATTAACAAAATTGGAACCCAATAAATATAATTCACATTATAAATTATACAAATTACAACGCTGACAGTTAATCAAAGGGTTAAATCCTCTTTATATTTCATAGAATTGAATATATTATCTTATACTTAAGTAGGTTAAGTAACTTTGTAAACTTTGTTGCGAAACAAAAGCCTGTGGCACTGAAATACCATAGTACATTCTAGGTATATATTATGTATAAATAGGCAAAGACAAAATAGTTCAGTATATTTATGTCCTCTACATATTAAACGTTTTTTTTTGTTTATCTAATACCTTTAAACGAGCAATTCTTATATATTTATTTATTTATTTATACCGGCGATCTCGGAAACGGCTATAACGATTTCGCTGAAATTTAGTATGTGGGGGTTTCGCGGGTGAAAAATCGATCTAGATTAGTCTTATGTCTGATGATTTTTGTGGAGAATACTCGTACACAAGTCTGTCGCCGTGGCGTAGGCGGCGCCTTCGTATTATCGAATAAAAATTAGCCTACTAATCCGAATTAAATTCAAATTTCCATCCTTATTGCGAATATTTTTGTTAGTTATTTAAATAGAAAGAAGAGCATAATTTGTAGTTTTGTGAAATAGTATAAACTTAATTATTTTTGCAATATTATACGTACTAAAATTTTAATACATAATATTATGTGATCGTAAGAACGCCACAGTACAATTAGTCTAAAAAACAGCCTAAGCTCAACATCTAAAGTAAAAGTCTCCCTCTAGTTCCAAATTGTTCTATACGCCATTTTGAGCGTATTAGTTGGTAAATTAATAGTTTTCATCAGTTTTTCTTAAAAATTTCGAAAACTATTCGGTTTAGCACAAAACGTGTCATATACAAAAATAATCTACAATAAATTGTGAAAAAAAATGGTTCCGTGCCTAATAACCAGCCACTAAAATCGTAATTTGCTTTTACAAAACACAATCCTGTATACAAAAATAGTTTTCTTAATAATGTCTTATTTTTTCCAAAAAATCTAATAAATACGAAAAATTGCTACTTTTACAGGTTGAGGTTTGGGTCTAATTGCATCGTACTACTTGTCACTGTTATACACACACATTACCTAATGAACATTGTACAACTTTTGAAAAACATTAATGTATTTTACTAGACTTTTGAAGCCAGATGTTAGAAATGAAACCCTTTTGCGTCTACGATATATGTACATGATACAAAAAGCATTTGAAGTACACCTGTTAAAGGGTTAAAAATTTCTAATGGTTTTCAATTGCTTTAAGGATTATCAACATTTTAAATTGTTCTTTTTTAATTAAACAAATTTGAATAAATAAATTTATTAATTACTAGCGACCCGCTAGTAATCAATAAATTCGCTTCGCTCGGGTTCGGTCCTACATGATTCTTTAAATTGACATAACTTTTTATTTATGAACCGATTGAAATAAAATAAATTCTAAATATTAAGTGAAGGGTATCACAATACATTATTTTAAACCGCACCCAAATAGGTTAAGCCGTTTCTGAGATTAGCGCGCATAAACACACAAACAAACAGGTAAAATTCTAAAAATCATTCTTTTGGGTTCTAATGAGTTATTAAAGACCCCCAATGATAGTTTTTCTCAAATATCTTCCAATCACACACAGCGATCAGTTACACTTTTACTATATGAATGTTAATACATATTAATTATTATATGACAAAGTATTTTTTTCTCTATCTTATATTATCTATACTAATATTATAAAGCTGAAGAGTTTGTTTGTTTGTTTGTTTGTTTGGTTGAACGCGCTAATCTTAGAAACTACTGATCCGATTTGAAAAATTCTTTTCGCATTAGATAGCCCGTTAACCGAAGAAGGCTATAGGCTATATATCATCCTGGAAAAATGTACGGTTCCCGTGGGATAGATTTTTTTTGTCTAGGGACGAACCCGAAGCGAAGCGAGGGGAGTCGCTAGTTTTCAAATATTATAATATGATATATTAATCTAACACCAACCAACCAACTAAGAACTTACACTTTCATTAAATAAATAAGTGCGACTCAATACGATTTAAATCGGTGATTAAGAATATCGTTTATTTGAAATCCTGTTTACAAAACCGCTTAACATTTTAATTAAATTCAGAGACATAAATTCTAATTATTTGTTTACATATAGCTCATATTAACCCGTGTGAAGCCATAACTATTTCAACAAGACCTTTCAAGAACTATTTCAAGAAGTTATGTGCCTAATAAGCGAGCCTTCTATATTATTAGACAAATTCCTGTAGTTACTACGTATTTTAACGCTTACTTCTTACGAGACCTTACGTTATAATAATTTATTTCGTAATTATAAATTATTTTTCATATTGTTATCCACGTAGAATAGCGTTTTTCCCGTGTTACCTAATTTTCTGGTCATCAGCGAATTCGAGTTGAAAATTAAGTTTTAACCGACTTCCAAAAACGAAGAGGTTCTCAATTCATCGGAATCTTTTTTTTATGTATGTCCACCGATTACTCGAATATGCCTGAACCGATTTGGATAATTCTTTTTTTTGTTTCAAAGGGTAGGTATACTTTCTAGGAGGTCCCATTTAAATTTTATCGAAATTGGTCGAGCGGTTTTTAAAAAATCAACAATTAATGGAATATGTTATTAAAAAATTTTCTTCTTTCATTTTACCTGCTTATTACGTCTACACTAAAAATAGGAAAATAAAAACTTAAAAAAAAAACTGCCTTCCAGGCACTAAAAAGTAAAAATATACTAATATCAGATATTTTCGAAGTCGATGCCAATCGACAATGCTTTAATATTTGAATATCTTATTAGATATATAGGTATAAAACATATAATGACAAGGTATAAAATATTGTACATCAATTTGTGATGTATATGTATACGTATCGAAATAAATTTGTTTTGCTTTGCATCGGCTGGCACTGACTTCGAAATATCTGATTAGGTAACTATTCTAAATGAAACATTCCGTTTAGATACTTTTTACTTTTTAGTCCCTAGAAGTTGGTTTTTTTTTAAGTTTTTATTACATGATCGATATTGATTAAGAATTTCACAGTTTCTGTAGGTACCTAGAAGAATCTGATGAAGGTGAGGCCAAATGCGCAAGTTATCTAGGCACTCAGCTACGAGGGCTTGCTGGTAACTAATATACCTACTCGTATATATAAGAGACAATGTTACTCAAATTGAAATTAGGTCACCCAAACAATATGATGCTGCTCGCTTCACCTTAAAATGGTAAACAAAATTATTCCATAAATATATTCATAACTTGAAATTTAAATGTACTCGTTTAAATACTAACTATAATAATAAAGAGCGTTATTAGTTAGATTTTTATGGACACACTTTAGTGCATGGGTAATTTTTAAATGTAAAAAAATTTATATTTTTGTTAACGCATAAGCGTTGAGTTTTCTTTAATTTTAATTTAAAAGTTATTCATACCAAAAATATATTTTGTTGCCTGACGAAACCCTGCGCGAGACAAATTCGTACTTGGACGAATTGTTTTATATTTATCTTCCTAACGTTATGTGGATATATAAGTTTAAGTACAGGGAGTCCAGGAGAGTTGCCTATAGTTTTAAATCAATTAGTTTAATTTTTAATTTATTATGTATTTCTCCCTTATAGGCGTCTCTCCCGGACTTACCCTATAATTATTCTACCTACCTATTATAAAATTATAAAGTCATAATTGGCATTTGTTTGAAAACAGATCTAAACTACGAAACCATAAAAGATGACATTGAGACTTGCCCCTCATTGAATTAACTGATAAGTGATACACGAAGTAATTACTTAAAGCGTAAAGCTACTTAGACCTTTTAGTTTTTAACTCTAGTCCGAATAGCTTAATATGTATCGCATCTTTGATATTTTCATGTGCGAATCGTTACGAATACATACATATGACTTGTCTTACGGTGAAGGAAAACATCGTGAGGAAACCTACATGTCTGAGAGAACCTAACAAGTCTTCGAAAGATATGTGAAGACATAGTTGACTATGGCCTAGTCCCCCTATTGTTTTGTATTATACGTATTATATTACAAATTCATATTTATATCGAAATAAAAGTAAGAGACTCTGATGTCAAAGAACTCTGCTACAACAATAAAATTGTTCCTATTAAGTATTACCCACTGTGTAAGCTTTATAGCTTTTAAAAAAAGAAATCTAATGACCTCTGTCTAGATTTTTAGAAATAATTGAGTTTTTCTATATTGATTGGGTTACTTACTTTTATACGACGAAGATATTGTAGATTATATAAAAAGGACAGCTAAATATTTCTACAGATTTCAAGTCTTATGCAAAACTTAACCTTTGGATGTAATACATACATATATTAGAAATATAGTTTCTAAAGTTAAACTTTTAACTTACTATGTAATATAAGCAATTTTAAGCCCTTTGTTAAAATATCGTATCCATAATATAAGTAGGGTATTTATATTACATAAATGTTACTAATATTATAAATGTGAAAATAATGTTTAGTTGTTTGGAAATTTGGCAAGAAGTCTGAACAGCCCATAGATTACTTTTTATCTTGGAAAAATGTACAGTTCCCGTGGAACAGTTTTGTTTTTGTTTAAATCCAAACGCGTGCGAAGCGAGGGTGACCCGCTAGTATAAAATAATATTTCTTCGTTTTAAATAAAACTATCTTTTCTGATCTTCTTTTTGATTTTCTGATTTTCTGATCTGATCTATTCTTTTTTTTTCGCGGATTTATTTTGATTTAGTTATTATATTTCTTCTATTTAGTTATAAGTATGTACCTATGGATTCAAATTAAAATTCATGGAAAATTATAACACCTCATTCTATATTTTTAATAACAGGAGTAATGAACTCATTTTGGATATTATTGTGCAATTTTTGTCTCCATTTTGTCTCTAAGGGTTAATATATTCGTCAAAGAAAAACGTAATCTGCGATTTAAGCATTCCATTAAAAAAGTTAAATTATTGTACAGATTTAAATTGTAAATTACTGTTGCTTACTCAGAAGTTGAGTTTTATAAAAAAGTCTTTTTGATAAACTTTGATTTGATTGAAACTAAATAAAAAAAGGACAAACAAATCCTGCCTGTGGTTAATAAATAAATATTTGGAAATGCTTATCATATATTTATTCCATAATACTAGCGGCTCACCCTCGCTTCGCTCGGGTTTGCCTCTAGAAAATAAAAACAAATGTATGCCACGGGAACCGTACATTTTTCCGGGATAAAAAGTAACCTATTTTCTTTAGACTTTAATCTATCTCTATGCTAAATTTCATCCAGATCTGTTAAGCCGTTCTGGCGTTATCGAGTAACAAACATCCAAATATCTTAACTTTCACACTTATAATATTAGTAAAATGAGGAATATGAAAAAGTACCGGAAAATAATATAATAATAACATTGAACTGAGATATGTAGATGTTACGTGATTGATCACTGTAGAAATTGATATATTTTATAGAATAAAGATAAGCCTTTTAAAACGCGAATCTAACTCGTACTTAGTTTTTTTACAAGCGATTTGACATGGCGTTGATCTTGAATTTTCCCAAATTATTACATTAAATTAACGTCACATAGGAACTATATAGGACTGTAGTGGTAGTAGCGGTTGTGTTTCTATTAAATCTCCCCGCACCCCACACCTCAGGACACTTTATATCCTTTATATAAAAAAGCAGCCTATTTTTTTTTTTAAATTACAACATTATTAAAATCTAAGGCAGGTTTGGAAAAAATAAAGCAAAGCTTCCATTATTACTTATACTCGTATGCGTTAAAAACTTATCAAAATCTTTACCTGCTATAATAGAGCTTAAAAGAGTAAATCACCATCTTATACAGGCTCTATCAGACTTACACAAACTTTTTTACAGCCTTTCCTCCTTGAAGCCTTAATAACACTACTACTGTAATAATACTACTAAAAACTTTTAATGTATGAGTAACTGGAGAATTTCATAACCTACTCACCTATATATTTACTTACATATGTTAATATTTCAAACTAAACATAACAAACCTTTAAATGTCCATTAATGCCTAAGGTCGTTCATTAATATCGGTATTTTGAGAAATTATTCAAATTGTTGCTAAATATTTGTCTACCAACTTACTATACATACTGAAATTCTTACGATAACCACAACAGGTTAAGATTACCGTTTATTATTTGTTGAACAGTTTGTATGAGTTTTAGATAGAACCCTCTATGAATGTAAATATAATTGAACATGGTTATATACAAATAAATCCTCCTATACATAATACGTTGACGGTCTCAAGGTATATCAATTAAAGCAAAAACAACCCTTTTAGGTTTTTTTTATTAATGCATTTATTTTCTATCCTTATTTTTACTCCTAATGGATTTTATAGATTAATCATAATTAATTAAAGTATTTAAAATCAGTTAAATTTATCTAAGTTACCTTTCAAATGGCTAAAATTAATCCATAAATGTAGCACAGGTGTTATAATATACATAGATTTGTATATACGTCCTTTATAGTCATAGCTTAGTGCTGCTTACTTAGTGACTTATAACTAACTATCGACTCGCCCTCGCTCTGCTCGGGTCCCTACTGACGTTTTAACGTTTAGTATAGATTTCTCAGCGATGAGATATTTTCCCGCAATAAAAAGTATCCTTATATATGATAACCAGCTATCATCATTCCAAATTTCATCAAAATCCCTCCAGTGGTTTTTCCGTGATGCGGTAACAGACAGACCGACAGACAGGCAGACTGACAGACAAAAAATCCAACAACTATAGATTCGGCCTCTGTATCGATAATAATTCTATTTCAATAAGATTCTCCAAAAAATATTGAATGTACAGTTTCGGCTCGGTTACAATTTTATTATATGTATAGATACTAAAACTTTACTTAACCTTATAAACTTTATATTTATATATTTTTCCAATACAAATAAAATCTATTTTAAAACTGTTTAAGATTTCTTCCATGTGAAAATAAAGAATTTGTTAAAGTGTGCTTATCTGAAACCAAACTAGAACGAAAAAATAACTGCCTTAAAACTTTCAAATCAGTTTAAACTAATCGGCATAAATAAGGCAAGTGAGGGCTTAACAAAAAAGTACAACCCTTTTGAACCCTTCTATGAAATAAATCCTTTACTGTTATTTAATTTACGAAATATTTCACTAATTATAAAGCACAAAGTTAACACCTGTTCACTTGGAGAAGTTTGTGTAATGAAAATTTAAAATATCTCAGCTATGAAATTATTTCCTAAATTACTTAATATTTCCATCTTAAACATGTAAGTAAATTGCGGGATAAGAATACAATTTTCAATTATAAATATTTGTTTTCAATTTTGAAATACTAAAAATATTATAAACAGGGCTATTTGAACATAAAATTATGCTATTTCTGCCTCAAATTGTTCTGCACTATTCTCTATTTCGATACGTTAGTTAATTTTCTAAATTCTAAATTCTAATTTCTATTTTAAGTTCTAAATTCTCATCGACTTTTGACAAAAGCAGCAAAAATAACAACGAGGCTAAAATTTATGAGAAGAATATTAACATACGAGTATATTCGTGCACCAACTGAATAATACTTCCTTATACCGGTATGGTACTACAGTAATCGATTGATTGAATAAACTCTGAGACGTGCCACATTTTGCCTCAGAATGATATGATTTTGCATTTTTATTTATAAAAAAATTGCAGATTTGACAGAAGTTTGATATATTTGAACGAGTAAAGTGGTGTTCTTAATACCTTGGAACGAAGAGTAAGAGTGTATAATACTTTAAAGTGCTAACGTTTAAAGGTCCTTAGATAAATAAACGAAGAAGATAACGTCCGTATAAGTTGGAAGACCCAATTTATTTATGTTACAAGTGCACCAAGGCTTCGAGTTTGATCTTGTACATAACTACTTATAAACACCCGTTTACGATGAAAGTACGAATAAATTGCTACATGTTTAAAATATACGTATTACCTATACGTGTAAATTACAACTAAGAAAAAATCTTAAAAAAAATATTTTTACTGCTACAGATAACAGCTATTGTTGTCACATAAATCCTTTTAATCTTTACTTATAAAATGGAAAAAAGGGTCGAATAAAGTATTTTATTAGGAATATATAAAATTATAATATATTCTAACCTGTTAAGCTTTTTTTAGGTCAAAAGTTTTATAACACCAAGCTTACTTTTAAGTATATACATTTTTAATTTTTTTACGTTTCTTTTATCATGAAGACCTTGTTTGATAATAATATTATCTTTGTTCTTTATTTTCAATGAAAATAAAAATGATCTCAATTAAGCGGCTCTATTAATCATTTCTCTTCAAACTAGCCTTTTAGAAAAATGACAATATTAAAATAGCTTATTGTAGAAGAATGCTAACGTTAAGAATTTTTTTTAATAATGGTTACCAAAAATAAGTTAAATATCATACAATTTCTAAAATTGAGAATGTATACATTTAAAAAGTATTTATAGAATGAATTTTTTTACGTTTCAGCGAACAATCAATTTTCTTTTGAGGCACATTTACATGATTACAGGTTTCGAGAGGGCGAAAAATTATACTATGAAATCGAATGAAATAAATTATATTTAACGAACTTGATATCGATTTCAATATTATTTAAAAGCAATTTAATTATTCTTATTGTGATTTTTTTAACCTAAACTGTTACATACAGGCATGAAATAAAACAACGCCTACAAATTTGGTGTACGAGATTCCCATTATTAGTACTGCGATTGTTAGCTCGGAGAAAATTTTCACCTCGAACATATGAATAACAAAATAATATTTAAAAATAGTTTTATAATTAAGTATATTTGTAATTTTAAGGTATTAATTAATGTAAAATATAAAAATATATTATAATAGTAATTAATAATATTTATTTTTAAAGAAACCGAAAAGTAAAATACTTGGGGACTCTAAATATGTCTAACAACGTTTGAAAGGAATTTCCTATAGCCGAGATAACAACAATAAAAAAGACAACATACATCCATACATCAATCCGTCCATTCTCACAAATTTTCACGCTAATAATACTAGTAGGATTTGTGCCAAAATCAAAATGAACCCATGTGAATTTCTTATACAAGGCTTATTTTTATCAAATGATGGCCAGTCATCGTAAAATCAGCAGCGGCGAATAAATTAATTAGCTTTACTTAAAGCACGCATGCGGCTTGTAATGTATATATATATATATATATATATATATATATATATATATATATATATATATATATATATATATATATATATATATACAATCTCTATATAAAGGAAAAAAATCGAAAACAGATTAATGAGATATAACGTAATATAATTTCACAGATTTGACACTCGCATGGAATAAAATATTTACATACATATGTTTACATTGCTGAGACAAGAATTAGTTGGGCAATGTTTAAATCTCTTTTTACTAATAAAATATAAATGTTTTTTCCAGTGTATTTAATTTAAAATGTAAAAAAAAATACCCTAAAGGTTTCATGCCCCGAAGTGTTGAAGTAAAATTTTCGTTTAAAAATGTTGAGCGCGTCAACAATAATGGATCAATTGTATCTATTGGTTGAAGGTTATTTATTATCAAATGGAACGGGAACATCTGATGTGTCGCTTACAGACAAAGTCTTGAAATAATATTACAACGTACAATGTATACGTACATATTTCTATATAAAAATATTTCTGTATATTTGAAGTAATAATGTGTTATGTGGTGCAAGTAAATTACGTTTTAAAAATTACTTAACACAAATATATATTTATTCGTAATTTCTTGAAATCATCTAATTTACTATAGGTACATTATTAAAGTTTTATTTTTAGAGCGAGTTTTTAAAACTTATTGCAATGAACAAAAATCTAAAATAATATATCATATTCAAACAAAACTACTAAAACGATTAATATATTATCTACTATATTTAAAAAGAGACACATTTTTACCACCATATGCCTACATTCACCAATGCATGTGCGTAACAGCGCTTAGCTTCTTAATCAGATTGACATTAAAGAACAAATCACTTATGACATCACTACAAGCTGACGTCATCGATTTGCTAGAACGTAAGGATATAGAAAGCTGAACCTAAACATCATAATATGTCACACGAGAAAAGCGATTTAATTGAGAACAATTTGTGTAAAAGTCAATAACGGCATTGAAAAATAAGTGAACTGAATTAAGTCAATTAAGTTAACAATACCTTTTGAAAAGGATAGGGTCAGGTTATAATTAAATCATATAATATATTTTTATGCTTTATATACATAACAGTAACTAGTGAGAAATTGCAAATCATGTTCTTCGGATCAAAGCGATACGACTGTACGTTACTTTTAATATAACAAAAGTTATTAAATATTTTCTTTTTATTAAATGTTTTCTAACATTTGCTAACAAAACAATTTGAAGCAAAATATAACAATTTGTTAGGAAACTTTTATTAGAAAACGTTACACACAACACACAGGGCGATAGCGGGGTTTGCAGAATGGTTATAAGATGTTAGGAAATGTTCTACAATATGTTTTATCAGTGTGGAAGCTTTAAACTAACAATAGTTAACATTATGTTACTGAATGTTAAAAAAGGTTTCGTGTTAAAAGGCTGTGTGGAAGCACCATAATATAAAAAAAATACTTTCTTATCATTCTACAACAGATTAACTATTTTGTCATCCTAATAGTTACTACTTTTACTTCATACCAGCGTTTCCTAGCAGCTAAACCCGGATCATTTAATTTGGGAGAATTGATCAGCTGTCGTAGTACAAACTACGACATTGTGATGTAAGATAGCCTAAAACGGCCTAAATAGGCTATAAAACGCAAAACAAATCACCAGACTAGTAGATCCAGAGTTTAGGGCGTTCAAACAAAATAAAACTCTACAGCTTTAGGTATATATTAGATAGATAAATAATATAAGCATATAAAAACATACTGCAAACGTAATATGTATTGTTGCACTTTAATTATTAATAAAATTTGATTTTTTAAAAAAGCAGTTATTTTTAGCACGAAACTGCTTCTAACACGTAGCGTGTTAAGGAATCATTTACGTATCAACGACTGTATGAGTACTAAAATATCATAAACACGTTACCTATACGAGACGTAATAATTCAAATGCTTACGTATTGTTGTTTATCTAATTTATTAAAAAAAATATATCTGAGTAAATGTATATTATAATATTGTTTTCCAAAAATATGTGATAAATTACAAAAAAAAAACTTTAAAACAATAATTTTAATATATTAAAATAAAGATCAAAAATTCAAACATACCTACCTACCTTTTAATTTTCGCTGAAATTTTATTTTTAATTTACAATTATCATCTCAATAATCATTATAATTTCACCGCAACTTCACCGCCTCTCATCCCACATCAAATCCCACATCAATTTTGGCATAAGTGTTGTCTATAAATTAGAAGACAATACCTTTTTTTTGGGGTTCCTTAACAAACACGGAAACCTTATATTTTTCATGTCCAACTGTCCGTACGTCACACTCATTTTACTCAGAGAATATTGAAGGTATTTTGTTAAAATAGACACGTACTAAAATTATAAAATATGCTAAAGCGTATTTATTAATTTGTACGGAAGACTGACTAGAATCCCGATGCATGTAGTGAAGTGTTAAAAGACATGAAAGACGTGACATTAAAGCAATACAATATACAGATATTTCGCAAAATATTAATATCCAATAAAAGGTTTTTTCCACTGTATAGTATACACAAAATTTTAATTTTTTCTGCAATATCGAAGAATTTTCATGAATATTTATTACTTTATAAAAGCGTATAATTTATTTTATTTTAGTAATAAGAATATATTCTTTATTGCGCATATTGGTTATGAACATCTTAAATTGATTTTTTTTTACTATCATCTCTTAGCTTCATACAAGCATAAAACTATCTCCATTATCTGCACTCTACAAATATTATAAAGGTACTAGCCGCGACCTACCCTCGCTTAGCTTGGGTGCGTCCCTAAGTACGCGGAATTTTGTTCACAATTTCACTGGTTATCATTTTTAACATTGAAAATGTTTTTTTTGTCGCTTCTGTATAGGCCCGATTTTCAGCGAAAGTGCGACATCGCCCTGGTGCCGTGACTTTTAGGACTATGTAACTGATTGGGATGTCAAAAGACGCGTCATGACAAGGGCTACAAAATGCAAAAAGAATTTTTGAATAAACTCAATTACTTTTTTTTAAATCGAAATAGTGTGAAAAATGCGGTCGTTTTTCGCCCGGTTTCGCTCAGAAAATAATTCATATCTCGAAAACGAAATGAGATATCGAAAAAATGAAAAAATGAAAAAAACCCCTAGAGATACGACTTTGGGCTACATTTAGAAAATCATTGGAGGTGCGTATCATGGCTGGGTTATTCAGAAGTTGTACCTTTGTGATGCAGAGTTTACGCCCGAAGAGCGCGTGAGCGCAATATTGATGGTGAATAAATATTTTGGAACATGATTATGTGTTTGAACGATTTTTGCATAAAGAATCACTTTATGCAAAAATAAATATGTATTTAAACTAATAACTAACTTATATCTATACACATAATAAAACAGTAAGTTAGTGAAATCTATACATGAAATATTTTTTAAAACAATGACTGTAACCTATTGTGTACAGAACATATACCCCAAAACAATAGTTATTAAAATTTTTGTTTGTATGTCTGTTTGTCTGTTTGGGTGTGCGCGTTTCACGCAAAAATTATGGAACCGATTTTAACTAAATTTTGTGTAATGATAACTTATTACTCGGGTCATATATAATATCATTTAATCCCATTAATAAAATATTATAATTAATTGAAATATTATAAATGCAAAAGTTTGGATGGGTGTTTGCAACTCAATCATACCAGAACGGCTGAACGGATCTGGATGAAAAGCACAGGGATAGATATAATCTAGATATAGTCTGGTATAGCAAATTGATTATTTTTTAACCCGAAAAAACATAAATAAAATGTACCTAGGGACGAACCCGTGCGATGCAAGGGTGAGTCGCAAGTCTGTATCTATACTTATTTAATGTTATTATATATGTTATATTATTAAATGTTTTTTGGAAAATCTTATTGAAATAGTTGAGAGAATACCGCCCAAGCTCAAGGGACAGATATAGAAGAGCATCATCCGACCGGTCCTTTTATACGGAAGCGAGTGCTGGCCAGCGCTATCTCGGCACACTCAGGAGCTTCACGTCACGGAGATGAAGATGCTGAGGTGGATGTGTGGCGTAACGCGGGCTGACCGCATACGCAACACGTTCATCCGGGGTAGTCTCGGGGTCCGTGACGTAGCGGATAAGCTCCAAGAGCGTCGTCTGAGGTGGTATGGCCATATCGTGCGTCGGTCTGAGGACTATGTTGGACGGAAGTGCCTTGACATATCTGTTCCTGGAACAAGACCTCCCGGGCGCCCAAGAAAGCGATGGCTGGATGTTGTGAAGCAGGACATGAGAGCCAATGGACTAACACAGAACGATACTAAAGACCGTGCAAAGTGGAGGAGGCTAAGTAGGAAGGCAGGCCCTGGCAATAGCCGGGATTAATAAATGCCAGGCAGAAGAAGAAGAAATTAAGTCCTTTGAAGGGTCAGAAATAGAATATAAGTCTATCATGTCAGTGATGCAAATGGATGAAGCAGTTGACTATCGTGTAGAATTCCTTAACAGTATTCTATCCTTCTGAAGGTTGGCACACCTGTTATGAATAAGCCACCAAAGCTGTGTAATCGGATAAGACTGCTAGTAATCTATAAAAAATTATTGTGGCCACTGTGTTTGCTGGATGTACTCGAGGGGAATCAGTATTCATATCTGACTATGGCTTTGAATTTAATCTTTCATAATTCCTCCTTAAAATTTGTATTGCAATGATGAATGGTGAATGATGAATTGAATTGAATTGAATTGAATTGAATTGAATTGACTTGAATTGAATTGAACTGAATTGAATTGAATGGAATGGAATTGAATGGAATTGAATGGAATTGAATGGAACCGAATGGAACCGAATGGACCCGAATGGAACCCAATGGAACCGAATGGAACCGAATAGTACCGGATGGAACCGAATGTAACCGAATGGAACCGGATGGAACCGGATGGTACCGAATGGAACCGAATGGAACCGGATGGTACCGAATGGAACCGATTGGAACCGAATGGTACCGAATGGAACCGAATGGAACCAATTGGACCCGGATGGAACCGAAAGGACCCGGATGGAACCGAATGGAACCGGATGGTACCGAATGGAACCGATTGGAACCGATTGGAACCGAATGGAACCGGATGGTACCGAATGGACCCGAATGGAACCGACTGGAACCGAATGGTACCGAATGGAACCAATTGGACCCGGATGGAACCGAAAGGACCCGGATGGAACCGAATGGAACCGGATGGTACCGAATGGAACCGATTGGAACCGATTGGAACCGAGTGGAACCGAATGGTACCGAATGTAACCGAATGGAACCGAATGGAACCGACTGGAACCGAATGGTACCGAATGGAACCGAATGGAACCGATTGGAACCGAGTGGAACCGAATGGAACCGATTGGAACCGAATGGTACCGAATGGAACCAATTGGACCCGAATGGTACCGAATGGAACCAATTGGACCCGGATGGAACCGAAAGGACCCGGATGGAACCGAATGGAACCGGATGGTACCGAATGGAACCGATTGGAACCGATTGGAACCGAGTGGAGCCGAATGGAACCGAATGGTACCGTATGGTACCGGATGGAACCGAATGGAACCGACTGGAACCGAAAGGAACCGAATGGAGCCGAATGGTACCGAATGGAACCGAATGGAATCGATTGGAACCGATTGGAACCGAACCGATTGGAACCGAATGGAACAGAATGGAACCAAATAGAACCGAATGGACCCGAATGGAACCGAATGGACCCGAATTGAACCGAACGGGACCGAACGGAACCGAACGGACCGAACGGAACCGAACGGAACCAAACGGAACCGAACGGAACCGAATGGAACCGATTGGAACCGATTGGAACCGAGTGGAACCGAATGGAACCGAATGGAACCGTATGGAACCGAATGGATTCGAATGGACCCGAATGGACCCGAATGGAACCGAATGGAACCGAATGGGACCGAATGGGACTGAATGGGACCGAATGGGACCAAATGGGACCGAATGGGACCGTACGGAACCGAATGGAACCGAACGGACCCGAACGGAACCGAACGGAACCAAACGGAACCGAACGGAACCGAACGGAACCGAACGGAACCGAACCGAACCGAACCGAACCAAACAAAACCGAACCGAACCGAACGGAACCGAACGGAACTGAACGGAACCGAACGGAACCGAACGGAACAGAACGGAACCGAACGGAACCGAACGGAACCGAACGGAACCGAACGGAACCGAACGGAACCGAACGGAACGGAACGGAACGGAGTGGATTTGAATTGAATTGAATTGAATGAAAATGATGAATGATTTAGAGATTTGCTTCTCAAATGGTGCTTCTCACATGGACATTTTAACAGAACCCAGAACCAGACGGAACATCCACTAATGTGGTATACAAAGAAGCTTTTAATCAAATTTTAATTCTTTGGGTTCTCCTAGTAATTAATATTTTATAAATTTTATTTGGCAGATTCATTTTCAATGTACCCGAAGGTCGTGGCAGACACGAGATCTGTGCATTGAAAATTGAAAATTGAAAATTGAAAATGTTTTTTTTGTCGCTTCTGTATAGGCCCGATTTTCAGCGAAAGTGCGACATCGCCCTGGTGTCGTGGCTTTTGAGACTACGTAACTGATTAGGATGTCAAAAGATGCATCTTAACGAGGGCTACAAAATGCAAAAAAAAATTTTGAATAAACTCGATTACTTTTTTTTTAAATCAAAATAGTGTGAAAAATGCGGTCGTTTTTCGCCCGTTTTCGCGCAGAAAATAATTCATATCTCGAAAACGAAATGAGATATCGAAAAAATGAAAAAAACCCCTAGAAATACGATTTTGGGCTACATTTAAAAAATCATTGGAGGTGCGTATCATGGCTGGGTTATTCAGAAGTTGTACCTTTGTGACGCAGAGTTTACGCCCGAAGAGCGCGTGAGCACAATATTGATGGTGAATAAATATTTTAGAACCTGATTATGTGTTTGAACGAAGTGATTCTTTATGCATAAATAAATATGTATTTAAACTAATAACTAATTAATATCTATACACATAATAAAACAGTAACTTAGCGAAACATGAAATATTTTTTAAAAACAATGACTGTAACGTATTGTGTACAGAACATATACCCCAAAACAATAGTTATTAAAATTTTTGTTTGTATGTCTGTTTGTCTGTTTGTGTATGCGTGTTTCACGCAAAAAGTACGGAACCGATTTTAACTAAATTTTGTGTAGTGGTAACTTATTACTCGGGTCATATATACCTAATATAATTTAATCCTATTAATAAAATATTATAATTAATTGAAATATTATAAATGCGAAAGTTTGAATGGATGTTTGTTACTCAATCATACCAGAACGGCTGAACGGATCTGGATGAGAAGCACAGGGATAGATTATAGTCCGGTATAGCAAATTGATTATTTCTTAATCCGAAAAAACGTACGGTTAGCGTGGGATAATTTTTTTTTTTGTTTTACATAAAGCAAGCGATCGACTATCTATTCAATACTAACCGTTAAAATGTACCTAGGGACGAACCCGCGCGAGGCGAGGGTGAGTCGCTAGTCTGTATCTATACATATACTAAAATTCAGAGTCAAATCTATACATTAAATGTTTTTTGGAAAATCTTATTGAAATAGTCATCATTATCGATACCGAGGCCGAATCTATAGTTTTTAGAAGTTTTGTCTGTCTGTCTGTCTGTCTGTCTTCGAACGCCTCACGAGAAAAGCGCTGGACAGATTTTGATGGGTATGATATTAGCTGGTTATCCGAGTCAACATATAGAATAATTTTTATTGCGGGAAAATATCTCATCTTTGAGAAATCTATGCTAACCGATAAAATGTATCTATACGTAAAATAAAATTCTAACTGCGTCGAATCTGTACATTAAATATTTTTGGAAAATCTTATTGAAATAGTCATTATTGTCGACACAGAGGCCGAATCTATAGTTTTTAGAATTTTTGTCTATCTGTCTGTCTGGGAACGCATCACGAGAAAAACACTGGTCAGATTTAGATGAAATTTGGTATGATGATAGCTGGTTATCCGAGTCAACTTAAGGATACTTTTTACTGCGGGAAAATATTTCATCTCTGAGAAATCTATACTAGACGTTAAAATATAACTAGGGACGAACCCGAGCGAAACGAGGGTGAGTCGCTAGTATATATATAAAAGGCTTTGTCCTGACTGACTGATAGATAAACGCACAGCCTAAACCACTGGTCGTAGAGACGTGTATTTTTGAAGAACTTATTCCTTATATGACGTAGCATCGAATAAGAAAGGATTTTTCAAAATTCATCCCTTAAAGGGGTAAAAGGGGATACCAAAGTTTATCAGTGAAAAAAATTGTTTAAAATCAGAATTACTTGAAACTTAGTATTAATGATCTTCAATTATTCAATTAAAGGAATTGTGTTTAACGTGTTTCATCTTTTTTATAAATCATCCCGTGAGGGGGTAGAAAAGGGGATGAAAATTTGCAATTTATTTGTATTAAAGTCTGTAAAATGCACGGAAAGTGGTATTTAGCTTTAAAATAAATAATTAAAATACGTATGTAATATGTATAGATTTTTTTTCAAATTCATCCCTTAAAGGAGTAAAAGGGGATGGTAAAGTTTATATGGAGAACAAAATGTTATTGATCAGAGTTATCTGAAACTTGGTATTAATTAACTTGGCTTTGTGAACGTGCTACACTGACCCCCAAAAACAACAATGCTACTGATTTTAATAACAAAAATGATTTTGATTTCAATAACTGAAGTCCTTTGGAGAGTCAGAATATATGTCTGTCGTTTTAGTGACGCAAATGGATGAAGCAGTTCACTATCCTGTAGAATTCCTTAACAGTATTCTATCCTTCTGAAGGTTGGCACACCTGTTATGAATAAGCCACCAAAGCTGTGTAATCGGATAAGACTGCTAGTAATCTATAAAAGATTATTGTGGCCACTGTGTTTGCTGGATGTACTCGAGAGGAATCAGTATTCATATCTCGAATAATACCACTAATAACCTCTGACTATGGCTTTGAATTTAATTTATCATAATTCCTCCTTAAAATTTGTATTGCAATGAGTATTAATAAATATCAGGGGCAGTTGTTAAAAGTAACCTGTAGCAGGTATGGACTTTAGAGATTTGCTTCTCACATGGACATTTTAACAGAACCCAGAACCAGGCGGAACATCCACCAAAGTGGTATACAAAGAAGTTCTTAATCAAATTTTAATTCTTCGGGTTCTCCTAGTAATTAATATGTTATAAATGATTTAATTCAATTAATTTAGCAGATTTATTTTCAATGTACCCGAAGGTCGTGGCAGACACGAGATCTGTGGATTGACATTGAAAATGTTTTTTCTGTCGCTTCGGTATAGGCCCGATTTTCAGCGAAAGTGCGACATCGCCCTGGTGTCGTGGATTTTGGGACTACGTGGTTGATTGGGATGTCAAAAGACGCTTCATGACAAGGGCTACAAAATGCAAAAAAAAAAGTTTGGATGGGTGTTTGCAACTCAATCATACCAGAACGGCTGAACGGATCTGGATGAAAAGCACAGGGATAGATATAATCTAGATATAGTCTGGTATAGCAAATTGATTATTTTTTAACCCGAAAAAACATAAATAAAATGTACCTAGGGACGAACCCGTGCGATGCAAGGGTGAGTCGCAAGTCTGTATCTATACATATTTAATGTTATTATATATGTTATATTATTAAATGTTTTTTGGAAAATCTTATTGCAATAGTCATCATTATCGATCCCGAGGCCGAAACTATAGTTTTTAGAAGTTTTGTCTGTCTGTCTGGGAACGCCTCACGAGAAAACCGCTTGACAGATTTTGATAAAATTTGGTATGATATTAGCTAGTTATCCGAGTCGACATATAGGATAAATTTTATTGCGGGAAAATATCTCATCTTTGAGAAATCTATGCTAACCGTTAAAATGTATCTATACATATAATAAAATTCTAACTGCGTCGAATCTGTACATTAAATATTTTTAGAAAATCTTATTGAAATAGCCATTATTGTCGACACAGAGGCCGAATCTATAGTTTTTAGAATTTTTGTCTACTGTCTATCTGGGAACGCATCACGAGAAAAGCACTGGAAGTAGACAGATTTAGATGAAATTTGGTATGATGATAGCTGGTTATCCGAGTCAACTTAAGGATACTGTTTACTGCGGGCAAATATTTCATCTCTGAGAAATCTATACTAAACGTTAAAACATAACTAGAGACGAACCCGAGCGAAGCGAGGGTGAGTCGCTAGTATATCGCCTCTTTGCTTCAATAATGTGTTATCATGAAAAACGCAATTTTACAGGAGAACGTTTTTTAAGTTTCAAAAAATTATCGTGTCTAAATGAATAGCTTTTTTACCATTGACCTAAAATTGATTACATTATAGACAAATAAACTATCTGAAAATACATCAAAATATCTGACTATTTGAAAATTGAGCAAGAAATTGACATATTTATAAAAAGGGGGAAATTATGTCACGTTATTGCTGCAAATATTTAGTAAGATGACTGTTACAAACTAGTTTGTCACGGTTTTGATGATATTACTTTTGTGATATTACTGAGTTATATTAATAAAGAAACGTTGTTGAAATGAAAGCTTTAGATTTGAGAACCATTTTTTATTGGAATAAAGTGTAATTGCAACCACAACGTTTATTTCTATTACAAAATATTATGATTATTAAGTACTTAGTCAGACTGATATCACAAAAAATCATCACAAGTCGTATTGTACATTAAAAACTAATACGCAGGTATTTATCACTAAAGAAATTAAAATATCAGCTTAAAATTAAACAAAAAGCTAACAATCTTTAAAAATTAATCAGACTATGATAATTAAGTAAAAATTAAACATTTATAATAAGTCAAGTTAACCAAATCAAGTATCTAACATACTCAGATCAAAATAAATCAACTAAACGCACTTAGTGGCCATGGCATGGCACATAATGTCAGGACAGTTTATTAACTTAAAATCATATGTTTACTTATAATTATAGCCCTTTGCATCAGCCACACACATATTGTCTTAAATTTATTAGTCTTGGGTTTGCTTTGGTATATGTGTCATGAGCAGCCTTTTAAGTAGTTATCTATAAAATCACTATTCTCACAATTCTACAAAAATTCATAAAATGGCCTGTGATATTATAATTATTGTTAGTTAGGTTTTTCCTAACCAAATCCATAAGATCTGCTTTTTTTATCGTATAAATCAGGTTTTTCATCGTAAGCATTTTTTAATTCCAAATTCTTGTTCTTTTTACTCGACAGCGAGGAAACTATTATGTTTTTCACGCCTATCTTTGTATGTTTGTTTGTTCGTAATATTCTTTATTCCCTCATATCTTTCAAACCACTCGACAGATTTATTTTATTAAGCTATCGTTAGATACGTATCATTAGTCCAAGTGTTCTTAGATAGGTGACGTTAAAAAAATATAGAGGGCTGCTAGATTTCATTGTTTAAGGTAAAAAAAATACTCTTTTTCTGCAATATGGGTATCAAATTAAAGGGCTCATAACAAGGATTCCAAAAAGGTATAGCATCCCTGTCTTATTCATTTTAAGTAACAATTTAGGTTATATAATGATTTAAAGATGGTTAAGAAAAAATATTTAAAAAGCTGGAAATAAATAAATATATTATAAAAATAAAAAAAGCACGACTGCATAAAAGCTTACTAAAAAGATGAAAGTTCAAGAAGGAATATGCAGTCGGAGACATACACGTTTCATCCTTGCCGCGAGATGTACACACTCGTATGTACCGTTTTATCAAGTACTTATGAGTAACTGAATTAAGATTTGCTATTGTTTTTATTAAAGATACATACAGATCATAAATTTATTTTTCTGCTGGCAAGCACAATATAATCTTAATAGAACACAACATCCAGATTGTCGAGATATTTGTAAACGCATGTACCGATTTCGTTCACACCTCTGTTAGCGTTTGACCCATCCCAAACATAGCTTTCAAAGCATTTATTCTAAATGTTGTATATAGTTAAATTAAATACATTCAATTTAGACTTATAATAGAAGACAGAGATGTCTCTTTTGGGGCATTGAAAAACTGCTTGTAGGTTGTACACAGCAACAAGTACTTCATGATTTTTTCATTATAATCTTTCTCTGCACGAGACAGAACTTTTTTTTATTTTGATGTGTGTCGTAGCTTTCTTTTAGACGTTCTTCAGTGCTTTATTTTTACAAGTTTCAAATTCATCACGTAAGTCCTTTTTAGGAACAAAGAATGAAATATTAAAATCTTGCGTAAATATACCTACGGTAAAACATTAAATATGAGACAAATGGTATATTTTGGTCAATACACATACAATACAATATACAAACCTATACTACCCACTGCTATGGGAGCACTTAAATTTGCAGTTGCTATTGCAAGTTCAAGTATTTTTTAC
Source organism: Fabriciana adippe (assembly GCA_905404265.1). NCBI lineage: Eukaryota > Metazoa > Arthropoda > Insecta > Lepidoptera > Nymphalidae > Fabriciana > Fabriciana adippe. The sequence continues at coordinate 11,407,541 of FR989998.1, read as the reverse complement.
AACAAGATCCCATCGCGTTTTGAAAAAATAAGTACAAGTAAGTATTTATTACAGTATAAACAACGTAATATTATGTACGAATAATTCTCGATAAATTTTTATTTTTTATCCAATAACGTTACATGAGCAAATAACTACAATTAGATTTTTGTATTAGAAAAAGTTTCATCATCTACAATGTAGCATCCTAAGATAACATAAAGCAAAATTTTCGTTCTTTCGGCAATAATGTGACATAATTATTTTTAACAGGGAACATTCTAAACACATTTTTCACCAACACTGTGTTAAACACGCATATTACATTATGAAATGCAAAATATTATATTATTAAATGACACCTACCTTTGCAACCAGAATGTGATATTATTAAGATGTCACATTTTTACTAAAATCCGAGAGCAACTTCCACAGCGACAACTGTTTTGTTTCGTTGATGAAACAAAACACCTCGTTGTAAAACAACAACGCGATATCGCGATCTAGCACAGTACCGCCGTCTCTTCCACTCATAGTTTCGCTATTATTAGTGTAAAAGGTACCACGTTTTTTGAAAAAATAAAATCAGATACGGCGATTTTAAATATCAAATAAAAAAAATTTGGCTCTTTCGGACTTGTCACGTTATTGAAGCAAAGAGGCGATATATATAAAAGGCTTTGTCCTGACTGACTGATGGATCAACGCACAGCCTAAACCACTGGTCGTAGAGACGTGTATTTTTGAAGAACTTATTCTTTATATGACGTAGGCATCGGATAAAAAAGGATTTTTCAAAATTCATCCCTTACAGGGGTAAAAGGGGATACCAAAGTTTATCTGTGAAAAAAATTATTTAAAATCAGAAGTACTTGAAACTTAGTATTAATGATCTTCAATTCAATTAAAGAAACATGTGTTTCATCTGTTTTTATAATTCATCCCGTGAGGGGGTAAAAAAGGGGATGAACATTTGTAATTTATTTGTATTAAAGTCTGTAATTTTTAATGTAAAATGCACGGAAAGTGGTATTTAGCATTAAAATAAATAATTAAAATATGTATATAATATGTATATTAGATTTTTTTTGAAATTTATCCCTTAAAGGAGTAAAAGAGGATGGTAAGGTTTATTTGGGGAACAAAATGTCTATGATGATCAGAGTTATCTGAAACTTGGTATTAATGAACTTGGCTTTGTGAACGTGCTACACTGACCCCCAAAAACAACAATGCTACTGATTTTAATAACAAAAGTGGTTTTGATTTCAATAACTTATAGTCCTTTGAAGGGTCAGAAATAGAATATAGGTCTGTCGTTTCAGTGATGCAAGTGGATGAAGCAGTTCACTATCCTGTAGAATTCCTTAACAGTATTCTATCCTTCCGGACGTTGGCACACCTGTTATGAATAAGCCACCAAAGCTGTGTAATCGGATAAGACTGCTAGTAATCTATAAAAAAATATTGTGTCCACTGTGTTTGGTTTTGATGTACTCCAGGGGAATCAGTATTCATACCTCGAATAATACCACTGATAACATCTGACTATGGCTTTGAATTTAATCTATCATAATTTCTCCTTAAAATTTGTATTGCAATGAGTATTAATAAATGTCAGGGCCAGTTGTTAAAAGTAGCAGGTATGGACTTTAGAGATTTGCTTCTCACATGGACATTTTAACAGAACCTAGAACCAGACGGAACATTCAATAATGTAGTATACAAAGAAGCTCTTAATCAAATTTTAATTCTTCGGGTTCTCCTAGTAATTAATATGTTAAAAATGATTTAATTCAATTCATTTGGCAGATTCATTTTCAATGTACCCGAAGGTCGTGGCAGACACGAGATCTGTGGATTTTTTACGCGGAATCCTAATCTTTTTTCTTATATAAAAGTAGCCTAAGTTAATCCACATAACAGCTATCTGCCAGTGAAAGTCCCGTCAAAATCGGCCCAGCCGTTTCGGAGATTACCCAGAATAAACGGACAGACAGACAATATATTTTTAAATCTGCCAGTTAAAATCCCGTCAAAATGGATCAAGTCGTTTTGAAGATTAGCCGGAACAAACAGAAAGATACACAGACAGACAGACAAAATTATTTTGACATTACAAACATACACTTAAAACTTACAAAAAAAAACTATTTATTTCTTTACAAAAAAGTATAGTCAATACAATCAAACAATGTTGAGTAAACTATGCTTTTCTTAAAATTGAAATAGTTCTAAACAAGGAAATTTAATAATAGGAAACTCACAAAGAATCAATAGCAATAAGATCACGGTAATCCGAATGAAGGCAATATAATATCCAACACCCTAATAAAATTATATTGTACCAAAGCCAGCTTACGAGCTTTAGTATCGCGCACTGAACTGAACGTAAATATGAATCATGACGTATATTTGTACCTACTACTAAACAGTAAACTTATATACATACCAGCGACTCACCCTCGTTTTTAAAGTTAGTATAGATTTCTCAGAGATGAGATATTTTCCCGCAGTGAAAAGTATTCTATATGTTGACCTAGACAACCAGCTATCATCATACCAAATTTCATCAAAACCAGTGGTTTTCTCGCGGTGCATTCCCAGACAGACAAACAAAAATTCTATAAACTATAGATTCGGCCTCTGTATCAATAATTGTGACTATTTCTATTTTTACTATTTTTTGCGGATAAAATCAAGACAAGTCAGGCAAAAGACAAGTTGCTGCTAAATGCTAATACAAAATCTGTAAATTTTCAATATAATATTTTTGTTTTAATTATATTTTATTTGTTGTTGAAAGGTTTCGTCACTTATGGCTTAGTTCATGTAATTAAAGTAGCTTTATATCTTTTATTTGTTATCATTATGTTCTAAAACTACTAAAAATAGTATGACTATAAATTAATATTTTACAATTTTAGTGCGATTAAGAATATCAGTATTACATCAATTGAAAAAATACCAAAAAAAAAAAATTAAATTCTCAGAATTTAGACTACAGTGGTATTTGAATCTGAAAACAGATGGTTTGCCAATAAAATAATATAGCAATAAACAAGTACATTAACAAACCGCTGTCAGCTCATTGATAAATTGCTCACACTTTAAAGCAGATCAAAGTGAGACTTATTTTTGTTAATTTACGATTTTTTGATAACATTCTTATAGTTTTTTACATTATTAAAAATGTTAATTTTTCAATTATTTTTAAAATACCATCGTTAATTCTTCAGAACTTGAAAATAACGTTCCTATCTAAAAAAGCATTTGTGCTCTACATGTCAGAACGACTCTATTTAATATTCAAAAAACAATATGTATTTATAAAATTCACTATCCTTAATTTTGAAGTATTAAAAAATCTGTTATTAAAGGAGCTGCGTTGAGTATTATTTAAGTATATTTAAGTATAATAATAAAATTTTAAAAAGGCATACAGATTTTTTAACATACAAGATGCTTGAAATTGAATTTTATGTCATGAAAACTAATTGCGGAAATAGTCATAGTAATGGATTCTAATAAACAGAGGTAAACTGAAAATCTATTATTAGAAATTATTATTTATATTAATTAAAGTAAAACAGAACTCGCCATAGACGTAGAAGCAAGTATCATTAATAATTTCCACAAAACTACAAATACCCTTTCCTCTATTTGAGAAAAAGTAAGGTTGCGTTGGTAAGTCCCTCTAGATTTCACAATTCATACTGAAGTTACTTAGTTCTATAGAATATACTAGTAAATTGAATTTATTTTGTTCTTTAGTTATCAACTAGCGAGCACTTTGCGACTCGCGTACTAAAAACCTTGAACTAGTACCGTCTACTTGTTATGTTACGCTTGGTAGTACCTCACTACCAAGCGAAACGAAAAATACAAAAATTCTACCTATAAATCAAAAAATCACGGACGTAGGCGATACGTGACAATTTGACACATTATGTAGTAGATCCATACCAAAATACAATCCATATTGTTCATATTGATTTAATAGACAGACGAGACAAGTAATTGAAACTGTGACATAATATTTCGTGTTAATAATTGACTTGCTCAAAATTGTGTATCAAACCATTCTATTGAGGGATAAGTAGGTATGGAGACAATATTAATAGAGGTGTAGGTCACAAATTAGAGGGATATATTTAACAAGATAATGCGCTCGGGTTTCCTGTAGTGTTTTTTTCTGTATTGTGAGTTGAGAGTGAGTAGAATAGGGGTTATATTTATTTAGAAACTAGCGACTTACCCTCGCTTCGCTCGGGTTCGTCTTTAGGTTGATTCCTCATGCAAACATTAATCGCCATTTTCACCCCCTTAAGGGATGATTTCCGGGATAAAAAGTATCCTATATCCTTCCCAGGATCTCAAACTATCATCTTACCAAATATCTAAATCGGTTCAGTAGATCCAGAGATTACCCACTACAAAGTCACAAACTCACAAACTTTACCTCTTTATAATATTAGTATAGATTCTCGACTATTTAAGTAAAAATTAATGTTATTACAAACAAGCGATTTACCCTCGTTTCGCTCGGGTGTGTCTCTAGGTGTCTTTTACATTTATAATATTATATGCAGGCCTTTTGCCAAACGTTATTATTAATTTCATTAAAATCCGTCCAGTCGTTCGTAAAAAAGCGTAAAGTAGTAAAAATATAATAATTTTACACCTAATACCTGTGGTTAACAGGTAATGTTATACATTTTCTGATTTAACCTCTACTAATTCCTAAATACTCTATATATATATATATATATATATATATATATATATATATATATATATATATATATATATATGCAACAAATATTCAATTTTATCTGTGATCACAGTTTGACTTTACCTACCACTGAAGGCTCCGTATACAAAGGATCTAGCTATTTATACTGTAAAAGCTATTTACCTAAATGATCTGGACTACTTCAGTCAGCCTACGCAGTATTTTATTTGTCTATCTTCAAAGATCTATCTTTTAAGTATCATATGAACCGTGATATTTAGCTAAAATGTCACATAAATTTTGCCTTAGATAACAGGTAGGTAGTTTTTATTTATTTTTATATTTTTTTCAGAGATTTTTAAAATAGTAGTTTTTTTTTTCAGAGATTTTTAAAATATAGTATTGGAAATGCAAAGTACAAAGTACCTTTTTCCATTTTGTATTTAAATACTTTTTGTAGAAAAGCATTTTGTATTTTATTTGAAACACCTTTTAGGATATATCTTGTATTGTGTTTGTAATCGGATAAAAATATTTTTTTGTCCGCGGCACAGCTCGCGTATGATTACCCCGCTTCTCAAAGCTGCAGTGTCTAATAAAATTGATGAAGGAATATATGCTATCTAATAAGATAGCATATTCCTTCATCAATTTTATTTAATTACATAAAGCTCAAAAATTTCTTTGTCTGCATGCTATACTGCTACAGATAAAATTTAAAAATCTTTAAGGTTTTTATAGTCTAATTGTTGAGAAATCGAGAGGCTTTGACAACACAATCCCAATAACGTTTAATTTTTTTAATTTAATTAATTTTGATCGATTTTGGACTACAGGGCGATCATAAAACACCTTCGTATAACTCTAAAAGAAATAATTTTATATATAAGGAATAATTGTTGTAAAAAATTTCTATTACTTCAACTAATTGCCTCACTTCGACCAACCCAGGTCATTCTTTAGCAAAATATAATCAATCAGAATGCGATGCATATCAAGAAAAAGCTTTGAGAAAATTATCACTTTAACACACATAATATGTATGTATATGAATTAGCATAGGCCTACCGCATATATACAACTGTTACATCGACTAAACTGTTTAGTCGAGTTGTGTGCTTGTGTCGATTTCATGACGACCAAACAGTTTAGTCGACGAGAGCGCGCATACAATCAACTCTGTCGTAATAGATTTTTTTTAGTTTTCTTTTGTTTCGTCTCTTAGCGGTTGTTTCGTAGAACTCAATTATGTTCGAATACAAGGGCAATGGGAAATAAAAAGAATACACCCTTGTGCTTTGCTTATAATAAATATATATTTTTATAAGTAATAATTATTATTAACTTATTAAATTATTTATAAAAATATTTAAAACTTATTAAATTATTTATAAATACATATTTACTAATTATAATATAATATATGTTGGGATATTAAAACACATCGCCATCTGTTTTCATAATTGATACACTACACATATATAACTTTAAATCTATTCATATTATAAATATAAACACTCATGACTGGAGTACAAACATTCGTGATCAACACGTCACGTCTCGAACCCGCGACCGCTTGCACAGCAAGTAGGGTCACTATAAACTGAGCCAAACGTGGCAGCACGACTGTCACACATCGACTGTTTAGTCGAGCGTATGCGTGCTCCAATACATTGTAATACACATTGAGTTGTCGGTCGATAGTTGTTCGACTGATTAGTCAAAAAGCAGTCGATGTGGTTTTTTGATTATTTTGTCGAGCAACTATCTAGTTGATAGTATGCGGACCTCCATACATTTCCATATACTTTTGACATACAACTAAACAGTTGTTCGATTAAAAGTTGTATGTATGCGGTAGGTCTTATACTTATTAGTAATACTATGTTCGCCATGTTGAAATCCAACCATTATTGAAAATTTGAGGAAAACATAATATATCAATAGAAATTACCTATTTGCAAAATAACTATTTACAAATTTTTAAATTTATTGATAACACTAAAGCTCAATAGCAAACGAAAATAAAATCGATAAACATAAGAGAAAATGCTATTAAACTGTTTTGTCTTTACCTATTAATAAGTAATATACCTATGAGTCAATAAAAAATGAGAATAAGCTTATTGCCGGTAACTTTTATTAAACGTTATTTGATTTTCGATATAGCCTATATAGCATAATGCACTTGGAATATTTTTCTTTCTAAGCTTAAAATTTCTTTTCTTTTTTGACCATTTCTTCGGTCACTACCGTTGTGGTGCGGCCCAAGCGAGGATCATCTTTGGTGGATGTTCTTCCACGTTTAAATTCGGCGCACCAACGTGCAACGATAGTATACGGTGGAGCATTTGCTCCTAAAATATCCTGTAAGTCTTGATTAACTTGTTCTATATTGAAATTTTTCAAGCACAGATACTTAATAACCGCGCGCAATTCAATTTTTCCCATTTTCGACAACACCTACAACAAACGGCAAACAAAAAAATTCCAATATCAAAAAACAAAAGACATTCAAATTATTCCCTTTTTTTTTTAAATCTCATCAATATTCCAGCTTTACCAGCCAGTATTAATTTTTTTGGGTCCAAAAAGTTTGTACCACATTCACACTTTATAATGAACACAATACGTATAACAGATACTACGAGTAGGTACTTATATTACACAATACATACTAATAACCATCGGGAGCTTGCCTCAAAACAAGTTAAAGGATCTTAAAGCTAATAATAGCTCTTAAATGATGCTAATATAGTAGGTAATTTTATTATCTATACGTATAATAAAATTCTAACTGAGTCAAATCTGTACATTAAATATTTTTTGGAAAATCTTATTGAAATAGTCATTATTATCAATACAGATGCCAAATGTATAGTTTGTAGATTTGTTTCTATCTGTCTGGGAACGAATCACGAGAAAGCCGCTGGACAGATTTTGAAGAAATTGTGATGAAAATGATAGCTGGTTATCCGGGTCAAACATATAGAATACTTTTTATTGTGGGAAAATATCTTAACTCTGAGAAATCTTATACTAAACGTTCGTAACTAGGGACAAACCCGAGTGGAGCGAGGATGAGTCGCTAGTAGGGCTATAATAACGCCATCTTGGTTAAATTTGTAGAGTTTATTGTTAAGAGTATTAGAATAATTAAAACGAGGAAATATATCTATAACTTTATACAAATATTGTTACAATTTTTTAATATAAAAAATATATAGCGTTAATTTCAACACTTGATGATTTATGTTAATATTTATTTTTAAGTTATATAATTTGCTTAATAGCTTTGAATCTAATATATATGAACACATAATTGCAAGAGTGTGTTCCTTCATTTGTATGATTGGTCCTTATTTCACAAAGTTCCTGATTTTCACATAGTAAAAAATTGTATCTTGGCGAGGGACAATCGATAATTTGCATATCTTCAGTGTACATCTATACTATAATAAAGCAGTAACTTAGCGAAATCTGTACATGAAATATTTTTTAAAAACAATGACTGTAACGTATTATGTATACGATATAGACCCCAAAACAATAGTTATTAATTTTTTTGTCTGTTTGTCTGTTTGTCTGTTTGTCTGTTTGTCTTTTTGTCTGTTTGTCTGTTTGTCTGTTTGTCTGTACGCGTTTCACGCAAAAAGTAATGAACCGATTTCAACGAAATTTTGTGAACTGATAACTTATTACTCGGGTCAACATTTAGGATAACTTTTACTTTTGGAAAATCTTTGTTTCCCGCGGGAAATCGCAATAACTGGTTTTATCGAGTCCTCCTTAGGAACCCTCCGCTGGCTAAACCTAAAGACATACATCAAAACAATGTACTAAAAAATTGTAGATCTTGAAAAGGCCAACAGAAATATCTACAACAGTATATGTCTATCTCTCAAGGTACACTCGCAATACCTATTCTTATCTATACCTATAGCAAAACTAACATAGTTAAATCGATGTGCGCGTTTCACGCAAAAAGTACTGAACCGATTTCAATTAAATTTTGTATAGTGATAGCTTATCACTCGAGTCAACATTTAGGATACCTTTAACTACAGGCACATTTTTCGTTCCCGCGGGAAAACGCAATGACTGGTTCTATCGAGTCGTCCTTAGAAGTTTATATGGCTAACGCTGGCTGAACCTTAAGAGATAAATCAAAACAATGTACTAGAAAATTGTAGGTCTTAAAAAGTTATACAGGGAAGTTCGCAATATTATATGTCTATCACCTAAGGTACACTCGCAATTACTATTTTTATTCACTACTCGCGACTCACAGGCTGACTTATCAACGTTTAGCTCAGTTCAGCAGTGAAACGTAACTAGGGACGAACCCGAGCGAAGCGAGGGTGAGTCGCTAGTTAATCAATAAAAGACGTACTAAATCGGGTTACGCTCTAACTCATCTAATTTATCTTAGTATTAGTTCATAGATTTAACTATTCCTACGGTACATCACGGCAATTGTTTAATTGGCACTAACTAATTAAAAGTTTAAAAGCCAATATTAAATAACAATTACGCAGTTATTAATTATTATTTACCAAAGTAAGAAGCAAACTTCTATATCATCGACACCGATATTCGCGAAAAGCGCACAATTAGTGAGGTTCCTTCTCCCCCCTCTTATCCATAAAGAAAATAGTATGGCACCAAAAATACATTAACTAAAGTATAAGATAAATAGAAAGTATCATAGAATTATACTAATTTATTGCGGAGCAAAAAATAGCATTACGAAATATATAAAACTAATAGATGTAATATTTCGACGGCACTCTGATGATATTTTACCAATGAAATTTCATACGAGAAGGTTTTATAGATACTTTTTTTAATAAGAAACGTCTGAATTATTGGAAAAGTTGTACCGTAAAAAATCGCTCGGAAGTCGAAAGTAGAACTCTTGTCAGTAACACTTCCTTAGATTTCTTGTCAATATGTTAAGTAGATTGCTGCGGATACTTTTATTGAAAAGTTGGTAAACACCGCGCTTCTGACATATATAAAATGTAAAAGTTTTGATGTGGTAAAGTTTGTTTGCAAGGAAATATAAAGCAATATTTTATACATAAATAAAATAAAAATATATTTTATGATTATTGTTACTCTATATTTTCACAATACTAAATATCTTTAATGTATAATACTAGTGAGTCGACCTCACTTCGTGTAAGGCTAAAGAATCAAGTCTGATGTAGAAATATATAGTTCTATTCAGTAATTCCACTGTAACTGCTGATGGCATAAAGATAGTCTATATTCCTTTTCCTTCAAGAAGTGTGCGTGCTCAAATTAATCACAATTGATTAGTGTTACGATGTTATATTATTTTATTTGATTGTATCGCTTGATACAGTACAAATAATCAACGTGTTAGAAACTAGCACCTCTTTTTTTTTTGGCTATTAATCATTATCTTTCTAGATATATCAGCCATGATAGTAAGTGCAGTCTGTTTTAGCTTTCAAAACGCAGTAAACACTAATGATCATTATACAAGCTCATTTTAATACTCGTATATTATTCTATAATGTTCGAACAAATACTTGTTATCACTTAATACGCACATTTACTTTAATACTCCTTGACCTAAGAACTGAGCTAACTATTGATGTGTAGCAATTAAATATGATTTTTTTTTTATTTTATTTCATATAATATTGCATAGATTGTTAAGTAACGTTTTAAGGGTAACAATTGATTATTATAAAAATATTTCTTGCTGTTATAATACCTAAGTCGTAATTTGAAAACGCAATTAGATTTTTTAAATAATTATGTAGTTCCTTTTTCTTTTTCTTATAAAAATAGATTTAGTTACTTATAAAAATATTTCATAAGTAAAGATCCTTTTAATTTAAGCTTTCAAGTTATATGAAAAAAAAATTTAAAAATAAAAAATAAAAAGAAAAACAACCGAATCATTTTACAAAAATAAACACAATTTAAATATTATTTAATTTTCAATTTTTTTAGCACTTACCGTATTGTTTTTGGCATCCGATACAAGTTGCATAGCACACACTTCACTATCACAACACAGGCGTGAGGAGGACACGCGGGACAGATCGCTACTGAGGGCGGCCCGCCCTGTGTTATCACGGGCCAAGTTTTAATCGACAGCGGTCACTACTTTTTATCATGCACTAATTGAGCTATTCTCTGTAAATATATTTTATTCAAAATATTTACTTTTAGTATTATATATTTAATACTCACTATTATGTAGATTTTAATTGAGTATAAATATAAAAGTCCCCAAGTATAAATAAATGAATACGTTGGGACATTAAACACACAGCACCATCTAGTTCCATGTTAAGCTACGAGGCCTGCGTTATGGATACCGGATAGTTAATACACTACACATATATAATTTTTAAATACATATACATATTATAAATATAAACACCCATGATTGGAGTACAAACATTCGTGCTCATCACACAAATGAATGCCTCCAGCGGGACTCGAACCCGCGACCGCTGGCATAGCAAGGCATAGCATGGCATAGCAAGCACTACAAACTAAGCCAAACGTGTCGTCAATTTATTTAAAAATTGATTAAATTATTTAAAAATTGATAAGTACTTTTAATTACATCTCTTTCAAAAGCTTTTAATTACATATTGAGGCAAAGGCATATAGCAAATATATTTATTAAAAAAAACATAGTCAATATAATAGTTATTAGTACTTTTTTTTAAATAAAACGCAACTGCTTATAAAATACGTCATACTGCATCCCCGAGGAGTCGTTGTTGCCGATTGTCGTCAATTGTTTTAGTTACAAAGCGCCTCGTAAACATAGCTTAATAATGGCCTGTCTGCAACTACATTTCAATTGACATACCTATTACCTACTGTAATTTACTTTTGATTAAAAAAAAAACATTTTTTAACATATAAAAATTAAAATGTACATATTTGAATTGTTATGTATAGGACAATTAAAATATTCCAAGTTATATCTACCTATTTTACATTAATATATCTATCTGTCTATCTATCTATCTAATACATTTAAACGAGTAATTCTTGTATATTTATATCGGCGATCTCGGAAACGGCTCTAACGATTTCGCATAAATTTGGTATGTGGGGGTTTTCGGTGGCGAAAAATCGATCAAGAGTAGTCTTATGTCTGGGAAAACGTGTGTTCTCGAGTTTTCATGCGAATTTCTTTCGCACGCAAAATATGGTTGCTAATTTCGCACACACGGGCATAAGCATCGTGGTCAAGCAACCAAGGCGCAAGATTGACAATACATTTTACTTTTGTTTTTTTTTTGTATTTATTCAAGTTTTTAGTTTTTTTTTTTTAAATAAAACTGTACCTTTGCTCAAGAACACCGAGCGAAGCTCGGTCGCCCAGGTGCTTAATTATAAACTCTCCCATTTCGAATAACATTCATACGTAAAACGTAAAAAATATTAATAAGAATTGGGTATGTGCGAGTCTGACTCCCGTTTGACTTTATTATTATTATGTATATTTTCTTGTTTGTGTTTAAATTGGTTTAACAACAAACAAAATATTTCCGTCATAGAAAGTAAGTTTATATTTTTTTCTTAACGATACTATGAAAAATAAAGTTTATTTTGTGGTTGTTAAAATTACACACCATTTAAGTGAAAATATCATACCTCAAAAACTACTTCATATATCTCAAAAGCTTTTTGACCTCATTTTTATCAGAATTTCCCATCTCATACTTTAAACATTAAAGAGGGGACGTGGTCTACGCTTACATTTAGAACTCCGTTACCATTTGCTTCAAAGTTCAAGTCGAATCAATGAGAAAGTACGTCTTCGTCGTTTTTAAAGACCTATCCTGACATATACACCTGGGCTTATACACTCAATTTTTGGCATCTCAATTACCTACGTGTATGGAATACGTTCCGTAAAATTGTAGACAGCTAATTATTGTAAGAGGGACCACTATGAACAAAATCGATCGAAAAGACTTGAAGGACATGAAGGATCACCGGAACATGAGAAGGTAAAAGTAAAAACAAACAAACAGATCAATATGTATTAAATAACATTAATATTTTTAATTATTTTATATTTCTGTAATTATCTCGAGATAATAAAAATTATATACACTTAAAAACCAAACAAAGTAGGTACATGTAGCTAATATGGGTCATATTTATTAAGCCCCGGATAAAGCTTCTTCGTTTGCTACAGATAAAAGGTATCAAACGCTGCGCAATTACACTTCTCAATATGAAACTATTCCATTGTCACGTTTGTATGTACATTGTACATATACTCATGAAGGGGAAATTAGATAGATTAAAAGACATTATCACGTATGTTACAGCTATTCTGGGGAATAGGCTAGCTAAAATGGGTTTTAGCATAGATTGAACCTCTGAGTTGTAAATTCCTCAATACTGCCTTCCTAATACACGCTATTTTTTTGAAATACTTCCTGTAAATTTCAAGTTAGGAATGTATGTACTTTGATGAGTCATTAAGAGAATGTCATTATCAATCATTAATATTAGGATATTAAAGAATAAACTATATTTTCCTTGAGATAGAGCTGACCGTTTTCGATAAAATAGAAAAACAACGTTAAAGTCAACATATTTCTAATTATCGTATTGACTTTGCAACAGGCAGCAGAAACATTTAAAAACGTATATATAAATATATATTAATTTTTCTTTTAGTTTTATAAATTATACCAGATGTAGAAATGTCATAGAGTCGTCATTATTCTTTAAAGTAAATAAGTCGATGAATCTCTTAATGTAGGTGATTGTTAAGTCCGCTTAAATCGGGTCAGAGCCGTTTGATACTACATTGAATCGGAATTATCTTTTAAAACCAGAATACCACGAACTTTTATCCTACCTAAATGTAAAGTGATTCACCCTCGGTCATATTACAATAATTAAAAAAAAATTTGAATGCTCCCAGCAAATCCCGTAATTAAGGCATGAAAATTAAAAAAAGTTTTACAGTTAAAAGTCACAAATCCAATTAGAATCATTTAACAGCGCGGGTCATAGATTCGATTCCTTTAGAGTGAATCCTTGTGAAAGAGACCATTCGGTCAGTGCAACAAAGTATTACACTGTTTATAAACAACAATAACAAAACAGGCTTTATATGTAGGTATATTCTTCGTGTAACACTGCTTAAGTATAAAGTATATAACTTGATATTATTTAATATGAAAATAGAGGTATAAATAATTATCACATAAAACATAATATTTATGCATTATGCTACAATATTGTGGAATGTTGCTACAATAAACACCTCTCATGTATGTATAGATACGATGTCCGTAGGTTAGATAGATAGATAAACAATAAGTTTATACGATAACTTAGCATATACCATATGAATGTCTATATACTATATATTATCGAATATATAAATATCTTGTGTCACGATGTTTCTGGTCGCACTCCTCCGAAACGGATTTTAATAATTTTTTAGGGTTCCGTACCCAAAGGGTAAAACGGGACCCTATTACTAAGACTTCGCTGTCCGACTGTCTGTCAGTCAGTCTGTCCGTCTGTCACCAGGCTGTATCTCATGAACCGTGATAGTTAGACAGTTGAAATTTTCACAGATTATGTATTTCTGTTGCCGCTATAACAACAAATACTAAAAAACAGAATAAAATAAATATTTAAGGGGGCTTCCAACGGCAAGCGGCTTCCAACAAACGTGATTTTTTTCGCTCGTTTTTGCTCGATATTGATAACAGCAACAGGTAGACGCTTGAAATATTCACAGAATATTTAGTTATACATTCACTTTAAAAATAAATAATTAAATTAAAATAAAACAAATATTTCAGGGGAGCTCTGCCGTTTTTATAGATAATGGCACAGAACCCTTCGTGCACGAATCCGACTCACACTTGGCCGGTTTTTTGTATATTTGGTAGATATGAGGATAGGCCGTAAAGTATTTTTCACTCTCTTATCACCACCCCCCATTTTTTAATTGCGATTTTAGTATTTTTGTATGAACAATATTATAGAAATACATTGCGACGAACCCAAGCGAAGCGAGGGTGAATCACTGTATAACATAAACCCAAAGATTTTTTTTTTCGCAGATTGAACGCGGGCATAGCCACGGGTTTTGCTAGTATTTACATATTTGCATAAGTAACCCGCCCAAGGCTATATTTTTTTGCAAAAGACTTCCCGCAGAATTACTTAATTTATCAGAATAAAAATGATTCTATATCAATCTCCGGTCCGTAATTTATCTCTATGCAAAAATTTTTGTTGCGTGAAATAAAAAGAAACCAACAAACGTAGGTACTTGTGTAATATGTATGTATTAGATATTTAGAGGCTAAGAAAAATGGCGTCCTCACATAGACTCCATTCAAAAAGAATTTCATAAACTGGAGCTCTTCGAAGATCGGTGAGATATTTTCCGTTTAGAGTCCGAAATATTATTTATAGCACGTTAGTTAAGTCTAGACTAGAATATCTATAGAAATATGGGATAGCGCAGCAAAAACTAATATAAAAAAATATTCAGATTTCTCAAACTAAACTTCTCAAAATTTTTCAGGACAAAAAATTGCTTAAACTTTCTGTACACAATCCTATTAAAATCATTTTTATATTTTTATAGCTTTTAAAAACAACACAAACAACTAGCCGACACTCTTTCGCAGTTTTTCAGGAAATAGCGTCACACCCATATATTTTTAGTTTTATAGGTATATTGATTCTATAAAATTAACTGGCGGAATAATAAACAGAAATTCTTAAGTCATACATATTTTTATGTACCTACAATATTTAGAGCAACACGGTTTATCTATACCTACTAATATTATAAAGAGGAATGATTTGTTTGTTTGTTTGTTTGTACTGTATAGGCTCCGAAACTATAGAACCGATTTAGATAAAATTTGGTAAGAAAATAGTTTGAGACCCTGTGAAGGACATAGTATAGTTTTTATCCCGGAAATCATCTCTTATGGGGATGAAAATGGAGATGTAATTTTGTATGGGGAAGCAATCTAGGGACGAACCCGAGCGAAGCGAGGGTGAGCCGCTAGTTTATTATACTAGTGTTATATAATCATTTTTAAAAGCTTAAGGAAAACACGTATGAAAATAATTTACCTGTCTATATATGAAAAAACTAAGTATAACTAAACTAGTATATTATATGAAAAAACTAAGTAACTTTTATTGGTATTTTTTTATTGATAACACAAAATGGATTGATAAACAGAGGAGAAAAAGGTAGTGAACTGTTTTGTCTTTGCCTATTTATACATAGTATATAGGTGCTGTATTACTAGCTTGTAGTGAAGTTGACATCAAAAATGGTTGCGTGTTTCTGTTATTTTATCACTGATAGATCCTTGCGTCAGATCGTTGTGTTTTATAAGACCATTTATAACATATGTATGTCTTCTACGACTTATTTAGAACCTAGCTAAGACACGTAATTATATAAACAAAATTAAATTTAGTGGTTATTAAAATTGATTTATGTGGGTAGGCACTATCGGTAACAATGTATATAATGACCTTTGAGACGTCTGAAACCTCAGTCTCTCCCGTATATATCATATACTTTTACATGATTGCTGTAATTTGTAAAGCATTCGAAACGTCGGGAACCAAAAATCTAAATAAATCCGCAAAAAAATCCGAAAAGATAGTTTTATTTAAAATATATTAAATATTCGTGTAAATCATGTTTATTTTTTCATAAGCAAACATACTTATAAATATTTTATAAAAATAGGCGATTTTGTGTTTACCTCATTTTATCGTTTCCTGTTCAGGCCATTAAAAATGAAAAGCAAAGTATAGGTATCCATAAAATTTCAAAAGATTATAATCCTTGAAATCTTATTTTGCGATATTATACTTCGAGAGCTTCCCAAATTGGACTCTTGTCAGATCAAACCATAATATAGTATCTACACTTTCGACGAGAATTTTCATTATAATATAATAATTTATTAAGGACTAGCGACTCACCCTCGATTTGCACGGATTCGTCCCTGGGTACGTTTTGACGGTACGGTTTAATATGGAATATATAGACTATATAATAATATATCTACATAAGTATCTATAGAAAAGTAGGTAAGTATCAATACTTAAAAAAACTTGAAATCATCCCCTATTTTACCTTGATTGATCATAAACGCCGAAACATTCTTTATTTTTTATCAAAATTATAGGATATTATTAATTTTTTGTCCTTGATAAATGCTTTGTTCCCAATACAATTTTTTAATAATTATTTCACCTCTTTCAAATTTCATTTTTGCGACAATAAGTATCCTATGTCCTTCTTCAAAGTCGCGTCCCTCTCTATACAAAACTTCAACAAAATTGGTTCAGCGGCTTAGGCGTGAAAACGACAGAGTTACTTTCGCATTTATAATATTAGTATGGATTGCACGCATGAGAGATGGTATGTAAGACTGACTGGAATGTATTTGTTGTGTGTGTGTGCACTGTGCATGCGTGTATACAGATTTTTTTTTCACATTGGTAAATTGGCATTTACGCATACCACCTGAATCCAACTGCTTATATTGGCTTAACGCCCGGCTGAATTGCCGGATGCTAAAAATCCACCCATCACGACAAGGTACACACACATTGGGGGAACACAGCCTATAATATGGAATACATGACGTTTGACACCCAGGAGTAGGTACATCCGAACGAAACTAGAGTAAATGTCTAGTTCTCATTTATGTACATATTAGCGGCTCACCCTCGCTTCGCTTGGGGTCGCCTCTACGAAAAAAAAAATCTATCCAATAACCGTATCCAATATCCTATCCAATAACCGTACATTTTTATGCGAGTATATTCTATGATTGTAAAGTTTTGTACATTTAATTCAATTCAATTGTGAAAAAGTATTTTTTAATATATAGACTTAGAAAGAAATTTTCTAAGAAAGTAATAATCTATAATAATAAAACAAAGGATAACTAACTGTTAGCTTTAATTTCGTATTATATTAAAAGCAAACATATGATTGAATAGCTGCTCCCTTTCGTAGGTATAATATTATGATGAAAATAAGTTTTGGTTTCTGAAAAGTAATAGGCATTTCTGAATTTGAAAGTTGAAATTAAGATACCTTCGAAATTTTATTTAGGTGTCTACATACTTCACCAGCAGACCTTGTGTAAAAGACGTAGTATGAGCTGGACCATTATGAAAAAAATAAGATTACTATCTTGTTTTATATGTTTCGAGCTAGCTAAAGGCTCTTCTATACTCATTAGAAGTAAAAAAAATAGGAGTACCCTCTCATAAATCTCGTGTGAATGTAAAAACAAATACTACGATAATCTCAGTACTTCACCACTTCATACAACTATCACTCTAATTCCAAACATAGATTGGTTAGGTTAGATATATAACAGTGTGTCCCTTTTATCAATTTCACGGATGAATTGGTATTTTAATTAATGATTGAAATCACCCAAAAACATGTTGTGTCGCAGTTATAGCAGTCTGTACTCTGTATGATAACCCGATGTGTTACTCAGGTCAAAACGATAGCTGTAGATGTCACTGGAAAATAAGTTATATCACAAATAAACTAAAATCCCCTACATAAAATCTATTATGGTCTTGACACTACTTACTAGATATTAATTGTTTAATTCGTATATCCAAACAAAGGACTAATTTATTTATTCAAATAACATTCAATATTTTCTGATGATAAAATATGTCCGTCTTCAACTTCTCCTGAAAATGTTTATTGCATGCAACCCAAAACTAACCCATCTCACGAATCTGTGGCGTGCTATTAGTTCCCGGAAGGTCAATTTACTGTATAAAAAAAATCGAGCAAGTGCGTGTCTGACTCGTGCACTGTGGGTTCCGTAGCATCAAAGATAATTATATTTACGTATACATAATGTGTAAAATTAATAGAAAAATAAATAATATAGTATTAGCTCATCCACAATACTTATTTGTTTTATCAACTGCAAAAATAGTTTTTTTTTAATAGTATCTCTATGAAAAACAACTTCATTCATCTTCTTCGTCTACTTTAACTACTTCGGTGGTGTAGTAGCTAGCATGTACCGCTGCACATCCGGAGGCTAGCTAGCTACTACCTATATTTGCATTTATTGTGCATTTTACATGAAATTATATGTATTGGTTTACAAATCAAAAGACAGTCTTCAAATCCGTCATTCTTTTATGTGTATCAATGAATTTTATTTATTTTTTTTAAGTTTACTACTGCTCTCAGGGCCGAACGGTGCTATGATGCAACGAGGCGGCCGCCTCAGGCGGCACGATGTAGGGGCGGCATGTGGAGCTACAAATACCCCAGATTCTCATGCTAAACTCATGTGGACTTAAATTTTTCTGAAAGAGACCCCCTTTTTCGTAATTTGACAGAATTATCTAGCAATGTAGCTCTAATAGTCTTAATAATATTACTACTGTGACATATGGACGACAAATTACAAGGATTTCGTTTTTGCCTTTTAGCTGGGGAACCCTAAAAAAATTTAACTAAGGGCGGCATTTCCAAAAATTGATTCATACTGAAAAAATCTTGAACAAGGATGGTCTTTAAAGCTTATTCTGGTTTTATTGTTTGAGTATGATATTCGCAGTACATAGATGAAATACTACATGTTCTGTGAAAAAATCTGACTACCCACTATGACTTAAAAGATACTAGTAGATTAGAAAGATAAAACAGAAGAGGATCTGATTGAAGCTTATAGTACAGAACGCCAAAAATATGGCATACGACCGAGCCGAATATCGTAAGACGTAAAATCAATTTAAGATCTGCGCATCGGCAATGTAATGTTTATAGTAAATCCTACTAATATTATGAATGCGAAAGTTTGTGAGGATGTATGGATGTCTGGATGTATAGATGTATAGACACATAAATGTTTGTTACTCTTTCACGCTATACTGAACTTAATTACAATAACTTAGCTCATACATCAGAATAACACATAAGCTACTTTTTATCCCAGAAAAATGTACGGTTCCCGTGAGATAGATTTGTTTTTGTTTTTCGCTAGTAATGAATAAAGCCCTACTGACAGAATTTTGGTTACGGAAACCAACTGCACAGAAGGCATTATAGTGCTGGCATATGGACTATGCCGGTGTGTGCGCAAACACGAGTGCACTTGTCAATCTTTTGTCTCAAAGTCCGACGAAGCTACTATTGGACACGACCATTGAGATCAGACGAAGCCCGAAGAAAAAAACTACAAACTGCTCTCAAACAGAGGTGTAAAATCACCAACATCCCAACTTTGGACTGCTACTGAGAATTTTTAGGTCATATTTTTTTTTTTTATTTAAGACAGTTTAAAAATTACATGGCTTTTAAACTATTTCTTTATTATAATTTTGGAATTTATACTTCTTTGGGCACGTTTGGAAAAAAATATGGGAGTAAAATTTCTATGATGCGCGCGCACACCAAACAGCCAAAAAGCGACATGATGAAGTTAGCTGCATTCCTTTTACAAACAGAGAGATGTGACATAAAGAAGTATAACTTCTTACGTGCGTACATACATAAGTATTAAGTACACACACACGTTTTTTTACTAAGTTAAAGTTGATTTTTTTTATTAATCAGTAGCATATTAACACCTCGAGGACCGCGAGCACACCGGTGTGCTCGCGGTCCTCGAGGTGTTAAGAATAAAGAAGGAAAAAGAAAAGCCTTCTTTATTAAGGTATATTTTATTTATAAAAATTAATAGCTTATTATATACACAATATACATAATTTAATCCTTTATTTTAACATTTTCCAGATTAACATTGACACCAACATTATTGTGTTCAAACATTTTTCCAAACAAAGAGCTATATAATTCATTTGTACTTTCTTCATTCCATTTCAACGACTTTTCTGGTGCCATATAACTGACTAATTTGTTATGAACTACATATTTTATTTTACGTCCTTTCGTAGCTCTTGTATCCACCTTTCTTTTCATTTTACTTCTCATTTGCTGTAATGCAATCCACTGACGACTTAGTTGTATAGGGTCTGATATATCAGCTGATTTGCATTCAATAAGTTCCCTGAGGAGTTGGTGATAAAAATCACTATCGTCAAATATTTCTGGAATATATTCATCATTATCCTTCCTATCTCTCATCACAGGGGTAATTTCATTGTCTTCATGTTTATCCACTGCATAATTTTTTTTATACCCAATAATATCATAGTCTGAACGCTTTAACTGAGTTCTACGAATTAATTTATTTCTATCAGACAAAATGTAAGAGATTTGCTGTAAAATAGTATTTGTTGGTGTATTTTTTATATTAGCTGCTGTTGCTATTCTAGTCTTCTCATTCCATTTTTGGATGGTTGCATCTCTAAAGTTTTTGAAGGCTTTGTGATATGTGGCTAAATCATCCTCATAGTCTTCAAGTTTTCGTTTCTTTTGAATTCGATTATTTGAAATATTTTGTTTTTTATTTTTCTCTGAGTCGTCTTCTTCCTCAGTGTCAGATGGAATTTCTTCATTATCTGTGTCACTTGGTATTTCTTCATCGCTGTCATTGCTTATTGATTGTTTGACATCTGGTGTTTGTTTATTATTAGATAATGCTTTTGTTTCAGGGAAATGCTTTAATAATAACTGTTGCAAAGTAAGAAATCTGGAACAATACAAGAGTATTTGAAATTTAAGTATATTGAATAGAAACATAAATTATTAAATTTGCCTGCATCTCAACTTTCATCGTAAGTAAGAAGGAAAAAAATCGGGGCTATGCGGTACTATAATGCAAAGAGGCTGTCGCCTCAGGCGGCACAAATTAGGAATAGCATTTTGGCTACAAGTACCCCAGACTCTCATCCTCAACTCATGTGGACTCAATTTTTTTTAGTAATTTGACAGAGTTGTCTAGCAATTAACATGATATACCTATGTACCTTTCAGCAATATAGCTCCAATAGTCTTCGAGTAATATTACTATGATATTTGGACGGATGGACAAACAAATCGAACCCTAATGAAAATTACTCAGGGGTGGCATTTTCAAAACTTGCATCATAGTGAAAAAATCTACCACATGACCCTGAATAAAATGTAGCCTACTGTGTCATTAAGATCAATCTATGTCCTTGGCAAATTCCATTAAAATCCTGTTCATTTAAGAATGAAAAGTGACCCATATTTTTAAAGCTAAGTAAGTGGAGTAAACCACCAATCATACTTTACATTTACTCATAATAATTATTACATCATAAATAATATCCATACTCAGCTTAATTGTTACTGAGAAAATAAATGATTGAATAAAGAGGGGAATGAAAGTTATATATGTACATATATAACATACCCACCCCGGGTACGTTATAAGGAAGTATTCCAGCCTGTAAAAAGTGTTCCAACCAAATAACTCCTAAGATATTTTATATCAATGTTTTCTAGCAATGACATATTATAAGTGCAATATTTGTGTGTACCTACTACAAAAATATAAACCAAAATCTAAGGAACTTAAATCACTAAGTGACTGCATTTTTATGTAATTTCTAAATCAAAAATAATTATCCTATCAATAGTTTCTTTTTTAAAAACAAGTATACACCTTAATCTAACCTATTAGGCAATCAAGCTTTCAGTGTAGCCTGTTCCTCTAATGTTTATAATTAAAAAATTGTAACCTAGTCTTCTTATTATATATATGTACTATACATAATATTTTACACACAGAGTCAATATCAAAGATCTATGAATTAGAAGATCTATGAATTATTGCACTCGTAAGCTAATTACTAAGCTATATTATAATTAATAAAAGTATAAAAGTAAATAAAAATTGCTTATGAACTTACTTATCTAACACATTAGTAACATTGCTAATAGCAATAGCACTTTCATCAACAAATTCATTGGATTTTTTTAAATCTTTATAAGTATCAGCCATTGGCATTCTATTGGCAGTATTCATACATCTTTGCATGTGTATTCTCATTTCTAGTAAACCTTCCCATAATAAAAGTTGATTTCTGACACAGGTTCCTTTTTTAGCTTCTTCAGAGATATTCTGTTTCTTAACATGCTCAAACTGTTCTTTTACCGGCTCGTCCATTTGACTTATGTCATAACCTTCGCCTTCACCTTCTTCTTCATCGTCAGAATCTGATTGTTCATCACTAGAATTCTTGTCTTTTTGATTTTTTGTAATACTGTAATCATCACTTTCGATTTCACTTTCATCATTTAATAATGGACTACCTGATCTTTTTTCTTCATCAGATGAACTATTTTCATGTACAGAATCATCTTTTCCTGGCAAGCTATCACTGTCTGTAGTATCTTTTACTACTTCTTTGCGAGAAACAACTTCACCTTCATACTTCTTACTAATTTCACTTAATAAATTTACATTTCTCTTTCTGAAATCACTAATCGCAGCTTCATCTTCACTGTCTGAAGAGCTAAAATCAGCGCGTAAAACTGTGCTAGGTTTAGTTTGAAATATTTGATCATCTTCAATATCAGCCCGTGGTTTTACAGTTAAAGCATCAGCAATCTTATCTGATAAAATCAATTTTGAAGATTTCTTTTGCTTAAACTTCATTCTAAATAAAATTGCTGTTATTTATGCTACAAATATAAATTAACCAAAAACTCGGACACTGGGCAGAAATCAAAACGTGCATTTGACATTGATTGAAAAATGACGTATTTGTCATTTGGATGAACTTTAGTACACAGATAGACTATGACTTGGAGACTATTTAGTTATAAGAAAAACAAGATTTTATTTAAACGGCTTCCACACGATACAATTTGATTGCCAATCAGATTGGTCAATTGATTTGACTACAATCTGATTGTCCGTCCACACGTACATTGAATATCGCCAATTTTAGTTTTATTTTATTGCCCCTGCTGAACGGACTTTATGTAATGCCTCTTAACAAGAAGCAAAAATTAGGGTTAATTTTGGCTGTAACTATAGTTAATGCAGTTAATAAAAAAGAAATAGAAGACTATGGACAAAACAATGGTTATTAAAAACAAAGCATGTGCGTCACGTAAATATAATTAAAGAGCTGGACAGTGACGATTTCAGAATTAAGATCACGAAACTTTTCAATAATTATTGAATTTAGTAAGTCCGTATATCACTACACAAAACACCACAATGCGAGAAACTGTAACTTATGAGGAGCGTTTAATAGTTACACTTAAGTATTAGCATCGAGAAGGGACTATAAGGAACTCAGATTTAGCAGTGCAATTTCTATACAGTGCACACACCCGCCTTGCACGCCGCTAGCACGATGAATACTTAAAAAAATTGTTCAACTAGCGTCCACACCACCCGATTTGATTGAATACAATCGAGTCGGGCGATCCTGACTAACCGATGACCTTCAATTTCATATTTCTATCCACACTACACAATTCGATTGCCAATCTAGTCAAATTGGTCGTAAAATTGTGTCGTGTGGAAGCCGTTTTATTTGCATTCTGTGGAATTTATTTTTTAGTCTAGCAACATATTAAAAGCACTATATTTGAAAGCGGCAAAATTGACAAATTAATTTTTTAACTGAAGATTTATGAAGTCCTAACTTTAAGAAAATATTAATAATAAAACAATGCCAAGGAGAAAAATAATTCCTAAAGCCGTTACATGGCTTAGCGAAGAAATGTTACCTGAACAAGGATTAACTAATTCCTTTCATTACTATCAGTAAGTAAATCTACCATTTATTTCTTCTTTCATATATAACTAATTTTAGAATAACTTTACACTTTTGTAGAAAATTTCAATTCAAGGACATAATTGCCGAAGTGGGTGATTTTGTGCTGGTATCTAATGCAGACGCAGCTGAACCTGATACTGAAGGAGGATGTGATGCTGCTAAAATTCTTTCACTCTATGAAGACAGGTCTAACAATAATGACCCGTTTAGAGCCAAAGTCCAATGGTATTCCAGGCCTAGTGATTTGCCTAAGGAGTGTCTTAATAACTGTGATGGTATTAGCTTTAACAATAGAGAGGTAAGTTTTACTTAATTTATTCAAAAATTTGATAAGCATGAAAATAGTTGCCTTAAATATTAATGTGACTTTTTTTTTGTGCTGCCCCTTTAATGCTATCCATGTGGTAAGGATTAAGTAGTCACAAGTAAAATATTTAAAATGTATTTATTAGCTATACTTACATGTATTTATTTTTTAAAGGTAGTAGAAGATCATCGGCCATTTGACACTGATATATCAATTGAAACAATTTTCAAAAAGTGGCACATAGTATTTACTGTTACCAAGGATTCCTATGATATATTATCTCCTTGTCAGTATGTCTGCCGGTATAGGCTTATGCCCATTGGTAGAAGAAAATTTAACATTGAGCCAGTACTTGAAGAAGAAAGGAAAGCCATACAACTTTTAGCTACTCCTAGTAAAAATATTTATTCTCCGAAACCAAAAACCCCTAAAACGCCTAGTACCTTAGTTAAAAGAATGAGCAGAGTTTCAATATCAGAGAAAAATTGGAGTGTTACTAAAAATGATGGGACAAAGCTTTTACTTAAAAGAGCTATATTGGCTGACAAAAATGATAAAGATTCACCAAAAAAACTTACACCAAGAAGTTTGAAAACCACATCAGCTGTTGAAACTCCAAGAAGTTCTAAAAAACTAAATAAAAATAATCTTGAAGAAATATTATCAATGGAATTAAAAGAAAACTCAGATGATGAACTACCAACATTGATTATAAGACAACACACACCTTCAACACCTAAACGAAAGACACCTTTGCGAAAAATAAGTGATGAAACTCCAAAGAAAATTTTAGTTTTTGAAGATGATGATGATAGAGAAATATATGCAACAAGATCAGGAAGAGTTACAAGAAATCCAAGGTATCATGAAGAAGATGTATCTCCTGTGAAACAAATTTCAAGAAGAACTCGTAAAGAGAGTATGGCAGATAGTGAAGAAGATATCAAAATTCCTAAAACACCAAAAGCTCCCAAGACTCCCAGGACTCCTAAAACTCCTAGGACTCCCAAAACTAGAGCTTCTATAGTTAAAACACCTAGAAGTGTGTCTAAAAGAATTCTAACCAGTGAACTCACACCAACTTTACGTAATAGAGTTCATACAGTTGACAATATTGATGGTTAGAGTTGTATTTATTTACAAAGTTTAATTTTTATTTACTTGGCTAATTATCTTATGTTTATACTTTTACTAGTGACTCACCCTCGCTTCACTTGGGTTTGCCCCTAATGAAAAACAAAAACAAATCTATCCCGCAGGAACTATACATTTTCTGGTAACCTATGTCCTATTTCAGACTATATCTCTGTGCCAAATTTCGTCCAGATCTGTTTAGTCATTCTGGCGTGATTGAGTAACATACATCCATCCATCCAAACTTTTGCACTTATAATATTGACTAGCGGCTAAGCCTATCTTCGCTTGGGTTCACCTCTACAAAAATAAAAACAAATTATTCCACAGAAACCATACATTTTTCTGGGATTAATAGTAGCCTCTGTGTGATTCTGATGTATGAACTATATTATTGTAAAGTTTCATTAAAATAAATTCAGTAGTTTTTGTGTCCATTCAGTAGTTTGAAAGACTAACAAACATCCATACATCTAGACATCCAGACGTCATACACCCTCACAAACTTTCGCATTTATAATATTAGTAGGATAATAATGAAATTACAAATTGAATACAGTGGAACAATTTTTTTTTTCTGCTTCCAGAATTTTTATCAGAAAACAAGTCATTACCAGGAAGAGAGAACCAAATGCATGAGATTTTATCATTTGTTAGAAGTAAGCTGTTGCATGGAATGAGTGGGTAAGGTGATTTATTTATATGAAAATATGTTTCTTATATATTTTAATAATAAATGGCTCATAACAGTAAATAAGTTTTTCGATTTTTAAATTTGTTCTTATTTTTTCAAATAAGAAAAATATATGCTTTAATAATTTTGATATATACATATATAAAATTTTTGTTACTAAAAAAATAAAAGGATACAAACTAGGAAGAAGAATTATGTCTAAAAACTTTATAATAATTAAAATAAGCAACTACGAAATATTAAAATCCATACCTTAATTCCAACTCTAAAAGTTTAAAAGTATATAAATCAGTATTATTGATAGATTTTTTTCTAAATTTTAGGTGTATGTACATATCAGGTGTCCCCGGTACTGGAAAAACTGCCACAGTGAATACAGCCCTGAAAGTATTAAAGGAAGAGCCAGATTTACCTGAATTCCAACTTGTTGAAGTGAATGGCATGAGAATAGCTGAGCCTAGACAGGCTTATGTACAGATATATAAACAGCTTACTGGTAAGATCTTATGATTACAATTGATTATTGAGCTAGTTGATGAGACCACTATTGTATTATTATTTTTAAAGCTTTATTTGATACTTAAAGGTTATAGTACCTGGATGAGCAAGCTTCCTCTCGGTGTTTTTTCAGAAAAGATATAAAAATTGTATTTTTTTTCAGAAAAGACATCTATATAGATAAAAAGGAAAACCTTATCCAAGTACAGATTTATTTGGATCTGTATTTAGATAACTAACTGTAGTTAGAGCCTTTTCCGGGATACATGAAATGAATTTGTATATTTGTATACAAGAATTAATATTATATAGCATTTAATATTATAAGATTTATCAAGTGTGGTTCAACCATTCTTTTTAAACTTTATTTCTCAGTTATGATATTGTGCTGCACAAATTAAAATACACCAGGTTGATGAATGGCGTGTGTTATTTACAGGCAAGTCAGTGGTATGGGAACAAGCATGTTCACTTTTAGAGAAGCGTTTCACAAACCCTGGACCAAGAAGGACACCAACTGTGCTAGTTGTTGATGAGGTGACTATTTTTTTGTCCCATTACTTTTACAATATAATTTTATGATATAGTAATATATAAATAGGCAACATAAATAAATCTGTATACTATTCATAAAATAAAAAGTAAATATTTTTTATAATTTTGATATACCCACAATTAAGGTAAACCTAACGACACCTCGCTAAAATCCATCAAGCCATTTAGGCTAAAAAGCGTGCCAAAGAAATATACATACATATACTCGTAAAACATAACCCTCCTTCTGGCACACTTGGGTAAAAAAATATAATAAAAATGTTATAGGTTCATTCTTATTGATATTAATATCTAAATAATATTAATAACAGACATATTTAGAGAGACATTGGGCTACTATTATAAATGTAAGATTGTATGTTTGTTACTACTTCACACTGAAATAGCTGGAAATATTTGAATGATATTTAGTATACAGATAGACCTAGTAAGTTATACAACCTAGTAAGTTTTCGAAATACATAATCAGTCCGCCAACCCGCACTTGGCCAGCGATCTGAATCTGAGGTCTCATAGCATATTGGGAGGCCGACCCCCAGCAGTGGAACGTTAAAAATAATTGAATACTTACAATATAATATTGTTGTGTAAACGCAGCTGGATGCACTATGCAACCGTCGGCAAGACGTACTGTATAGCATCATGGAGTGGGCGGCGCACTCCACGGCGCTGCTGACGGTGCTCGCGGTCGCCAACACCATGGACCTGCCCGAGCGGGCGCTGGCGGCGCGCGTGGCCTCGCGCCTCGGCCTCACGCGCCTCACCTTCCCGCCCTACTCGCACACACAGCTGCAGTGCATTGTGGCCACAAGGCTTGCTGGCGCCAATGTGACTGCTGATGCTGTTCAGTTGATAGCTAGGTAACTGTTTGATTGGGTTTTTTTTTATATTGGTTTGGTTTGACCACGACATGTCTTGTCTCATATTGTACGCAGCTTAAGTGCGTTATGGTCACCATTTAATATAACAGACAAATGGCTATTTAGCTAAAAGCTAGGTTAAATTATATACAACTAACAGAAATGGTATACAGATTTCTGTTTTGTCGAAAATTTAAATAAGGACGATCTGAATATCAACGCCATCTACCGGGTTCAAGTATAGCTAAAAACTATCCAGGTGACTTCAATAAGTACAGAATTTTTTTTTTTATTAAAATCAATCATTTCGACGTTTAGGAGAAAAAAATTGCTAGCATTTGCATTGCAGCAGAGGAATCTGTTCAATTTATAACCAACTACTGTTGTAGGGTTAACTCATGTTTTAGGGTTCTGTACTGAAAGGATGCCAATGGGACTCTATTAATAAGCCTCTGCTGTCCATCTGTGTGTCAGCAGGCTGTATCTCATGAACCGTAATAGGTAGAGAGTTGAAATTTTAAGTGTGTATTTTTATGGCCGCTATAACAAATAATAAAAAATCAAGATGGCAAATTTCAAAATGATCGCCATGCAAATAAAAAAAATGGATTAATACATAGTGTTATATCTTGTACGATGGTACAGAACCCTTTGTGTGCGACTCCGACTCGAACTAGACTGGATTTTTTATAATGATTTTTCCCTGCTAGTATTTAAAAATGTATATTTATTATATTATTTATACTATTATTATTCTACATTGCAGGAAAGTAGCAGCAGTATCCGGCGACGCGCGTCGTGCGTTAGCCCTCTGCGCGCGCGCACTAGAGATAGCCGGCCCCGAGTGCGCGGGACTGGGGGAAGTGCAGCAGGCTCTGGGGGAAGCAGCCTCCAGTGCGGCCGTCAGGGCTATACGTAACTGTTCACCGGCTGAGCGGTTGATGTTGAGAGCTGTGGCTGCTGAGGTGACTTGTTATCTTCTACACTAATATTATAAAGAGCTAAAGTTTGTTGGGGGTAATGTTGGAAACTACTTATTTGGTTCTGAAAATTCTAAGCAATTTTTTATTCCGATAAAAATGTGTAAACACATGAAAAAATTTTAGAAATTATAATAATAATTAATTGACCTTAGATTAAATGGCCATTGGGTTACTTTATCGATTATTGTTAGGCAGCTAGGGAGGCATCAGGACAAAGAGATAGTAAGCCTCTAGTATTTATTATTAACGAAAATCGTTTTTGGAAATGCTCCTATATAGCTAAAAATTTAAAATAAAACTATGAAGAAATTCAAAAAAATAGTTTTATTTAAAATGTGAAATATTTGCAGCTTAGGAAAGTATTAATATTAACAACTGGCCTTGGCGTTTACAATCAAATTAGAATATTTGTTTAGTAATAAATTAATTAATATGGTTTTTATGACGTTTTTATTTCTTCTGGAGGCAGTTCTGTGGCAGCTTAGTTAGGAAGAAGTAGAAAAAATGTTTTTCAATTAAATAATGATAGCAATAGGTACTTTTGGTCCAAGATGAAGTTAGAAAGAAGATATGCTCAAAACATTATTTTCGGTAACATTTTACCAACATAGTGTGTGTACCAAGTGGTAGCGATCTCAAAATATACATATTTCCTTCCTAAATATACATTTTCCTATTTTCTTTCACACCTTTTTGTATAAACCAAAACTCTTGACTCTTTGAAAGTCAAATTTGCCTCTACTAATAACTGATCTAATCACTATGCTATAAAAAAAATAAGTTTAATGAGAATATCTTCTTTATAACAGGTGGAAAGAACAGGATCAGATGAAACAACCTTGTCCCGAGCTCTATCTACTGCAGCAGCCATTGTGGCGTTGGACGGTCGACCCTACAGATCTGCACCAAGTATCCGAGCACCGACACCCTCACAAGCCCACACTATATGCGCCAGGTTGGCAACCATCAAGCTACTCTTAATGGAACCAAAGCCTTCGGAACCGAGGCTACTCCTAAATGTTAGTGCAGATGATGTCCATTATGCTACTAAACAGATAAATGTTTGAAATTGTATTCAGTCCTTTATAACATCTCACTGCTGGATACGGGCCTCCCTTCAATACGAGGGGGGTTAGACCTTATTCCACCCCGCTGGACAAGTGCGGGTTGGAGGACTTCACATATTTTTCGAAAACTTGCTAGATTCTCTCAGTCATACGGGTTTCCTCACAATGTTTTTTTCATCGTAAGACAAGTGTTAATCATGTTGGAAATGATTTACACATGAAAATATCAGAGGTGCGAGACCTGGGATTTGAGCCCGCTTCACTCAATTTCCCAAGCGAGCGATTACCACTGCCTACACGTGTTTGACATTATGCTCAAGTTAATATGGTTAACTAATTATGATTATTATAACAAGATGTTTGATTTGAATATTAAATATTTTTTCAATAATTGTGTTACATTTGAGAGATCGTGTGGATTCTTTTTTAATTTTTATCTAATGGCACAACGCCAAGACGCGCGTCATGTCTACTTCGATTTTATTTGTTTAACATATTATAAGTAAACTCAAACTCTATGGAAATATGAGTGCGAAACTAATACCTAAAGTAAAATTTTCAGATCATTTTAATGTTCAGATTGTTGACATAGTTTATGGTGTGAAAACAACATAATTTACAACATTTTATAGTGTAAAAAATACTAATCTATGCTAAATATATTCAAACTAAACGAGAGGCATAAAACCAAATCTTAGCCTATTACAAGAACCAGAGATACCTAACTTTTGTGCCTATCATTTTTCTCTTACTATGCCATGAAGCAGGACTTGTGTGACGAAAAGGCTATTTTATTTGTTAAAGACTAAGTACAATTTGATTTTAATTAGTATTATGCTTTCTTAAAAACCATCACAATAATTACAATATTTAATTAAGATTTTTTGTCGGATTTGTTTTGATTTTTGGTTCCCGATGTTTCGAATGCTTTACAGCAATCATGGTCACGGGAGAAACCTGAAAGTCGGGATTTTATTTAAATGTATTGTTTCTTATATTTGCGTAATTATCAGAAAATATTAATAAGATAGCTTTTTAGACTAAAATGGAAATGAATGTTTAAATTTTTTATGAAAATAAAATAATTTGAATTTTATTGAAATTTATTAATTCAAATATTATATTATATCAATACACTAAAGATTAAAATTTGACTGATGTACTGTTTTTTTTTAAGAAGTGATGATAATTAAATTATTACAATAATGATATCTTTTATTTATGAATCTCCCACTTGTAGTATCTTAACTAAGGCTTCAACATTGTTATCTGTTACTGCTTTCCTGCAAGCTGTTACTACTGCTTTACTGTATTTTCCAACTGAAAATGAATTAAAAACCATATAAATTTCAAATAGTCTCAAAGATTTTTTTGCTGTCGCTGTTTTAGTTTACCTCGCAGTCTAGCTGCTTGTTGCAAAATAGTATGAAGATTTTGAAGTGACGCCATCGCTTGCTCTTGCGTGGCGCGACGCACGTGACAACTCGTTAGCAACTCTTCATTTAATAATATCACTTCTTTGTATCTATTTAACATCTCTTTCCTGAAAATGGTCTCTAATGTATTGGAACTTGTTATCAAGAATAAACCCATAATATAAAAATATGTAATATAAGCGTTTTCCAGCGGCTCCGCCCGCGTAGTTCAATTATATCTATACTAATATAAAGAGGTAAAGGTTGTAAGGGGTAATCTTTGGATCAACTGAACCGATTTAGATGAACTTTGGTAAGATGATAGTTTGAGAACCTGGGAAAGACATAGGATACTTTTTATCCCGGAAATCATCCTTAAGGGAGTGAAAATGGGGATGAAAGTTTGTATGGGGAATCAACCTAGGGACAAACGCGAGCAAAGCAAGGGTGAGTCGCTAGTATTACTATATAAATTTTAGCCTATACTCTGAGTTATATATTACTGTAAAGTTTAATCAAAATATGTTCAGTAGTTTTTGCATTAAAAAGTAACAAATATACATCCATATATCCTTATTCCTTACTAACTTATATGTTTGTAATATTAGTAGGATGAAAACGTAAACAGTAGTAAGTACATATTTTACCTATAGTCCAAATATTTGGATTTAGTTTAAGTAATTTTTTATTTAAAAAAATTGTAAGGATTTTTTTCATATTTTATGGAGGTAAATTAGAATTGAGTATAGTAAAGAATAATAACGAAATTGTTTTGAATCCTCCATGAAATTAACTAATTTGGCTATTTATGTTTAAAGCACCTACAAGTCAAAGCCTGCTGCATCTTGAGCCGCAGGTAACAATGCTGTGATAAGCTGAGCTTTTTCAGCTGTTTCAGCAGCTAGCCTTTGTCTAGTATCACCTATTTCCGAAACAATAGTCATTTCGTGCCGTAATTTCTCTTCTGCATCTGGGAATCGAGCTGTTGACTGCAATTTATTTTACTTTATGAAATATACCAAAAATAACTATTTAATCTATTATTACTTCTATTATTAGTATATAATATCAAATTTAAGTTTAAAATATTTTTTTATGTAATTAAAACTTTTTTTAATATAATTAAAACAATGGATTATTTAAATAGTTTTATTTATTTATATAAAAATACAGTTATTTAATGGTTATTGACCATACAGTTCAACAAATCCAACACATTTAATGGGATTAAAGAAGAACATGTTGTTATGAGGAGGTTCACGCTGACTGACAGCTTTCACTACTTCTTGACCTATTACACCACCTACTACTGCTGCAGCACCTGACACTATTCCAAATACATCTGTTAACAAAGCATCACTTATAAATCCAACAGGCAAAGAGAGCTCTTTCACAAGTTCATCGCGCATACGCAATAGTATTTCAGTATCAGCTTTCCTTTTAGCTGGATCAGGATTTCTATTGTACTCATCCCTAAATCTTAAGAGAATTTTCATTACAAAATAAGATGGATCCCCACGTCGCAATCTTGAACGTAATTCAGGTTTTGACCAATCAGCAGATAGAGCATTTTGCAATGGCACGTAAATAGCTCTGCGTTTCACAGTAATACTGACAGTTTCTCTTGCATTTTTCTCGGTGTCATCAGGACCGCGTTTGACAGCTTTGTGTTGAACTATTTCTTCAGAATATTCATGATCGATTAAATCAGCGAACATATAGCCAAACATACCCCAAACATCGCCACATAAAAATTTACGGTTACTATCACGGCAAATATTATTAATACGTTCTAGTTGTTCCTGCTTTAATCCAGTTGCGCAAACGATATCAAATGTCGTAAAATAACTATCAGGCAAGTTATCGACTGCTTTTGTCTCAGAAGTAACGTCTACCATAGGGTTCAATGCTCTTGCTCGTTGTAATGATGTTTCCGCTCTATTCTCCCCAATTTTATCAGGAGGAGCTAAAAACTGTGAGTATAGATCTGTCTCTTTAAGTTTTTCATCATCTAACAAGCATACACTTTTGACGCCGGAAAGTATTATGTTTTTAGCAATTTCGGCACCCAAACCGGACAACCCGATGATCAAAACTTTTGAAGCTCGTAGTCTTTTTTGAGATTCCAATCCCCATAAACGGATTTGACGATCATACTGTTCTGCTTCAGCTTCAGACAACTCAACTTCGTTATTTTCAACCATTTTTGTCAAATAAACCAACTTTGATTAGATATTAATACTCGCCGCTTCGGTAAAGCACAAAGCTTCTCAATTATTTAATCGTGACAGAAATGACAGGTAAACCTAAAACCACGCTGAGTGAAGAGTTGGCTGCACCCAGATGTAGATTATCGGTTTTTTTTTTTTTTGTTAATTATTAAATAATATGGTGTATTTTAATTTTTAAATAATGCATTTTTGGAAATTAACAAGTATTAATATTTATAATACTCATAAAAAGAACCAATAGCGAGACAAAGAAAGATCAAATCGATACTAAAACTAACCCGCATAATACACATCCTTATCTCAATACTCGGATACACACAAAGAAATATTCCCTATTTTAATGAGGAAGATTTCTATTTTATTTTTTTACATTCAGTTTGAAGTTAAGCAATTTATTATTACATCTCTTTTGTACTTGGTTTATTGCTTCTATTTTGTCCGCATTTTACCTATATTACTACATATACTATATACCTTGCGTATTGTATAATTATTACATTACGGGACTGAAATGCGTAAATTCGTTAGTGGCTATATACCTTATTCCCGACGTTTCGACTGGGTTGCACCAGCTGTGGTCACGAGCAGACTAACAATATATTCTACCTGGAGGTTAGACCAACTGAAGGAAGAATTGAAAAGGAGAGGTGCATCCTGTAGTGGTCCTGACTGACTGATAGATCAACACACAGCCTAAACCGCTGGTTATAGAAACGTGAAATTTGGAGGACGTATTCCTTAAATGATATAGGCATCCGATAAAAAAGGATTTTTCGAAATTCATCCCCTAGGTAAATAAATGACTGGGTAAAATAGGGGATAAAAGATTATATGAAACTGTCATTCTTAATGTGAAATACACAAAGTAGTGTGAAAAAAAAAAAATCCTCGTTGCCGCCTGGAGATGAAACCCAAACTTGTGCAAATTGCAAGTAAATTCAAACACTTGTTTCCTGTGACATCCATCTATCCACAACTCCTGCGTACTAAACAGCGAATTTTTGATTCAGAGATAGCAAAAAGATCCCGCGAATTAAGACATAAATATATAAAAGTATCTAACAAAACAATAATAAATTAAATTTAGTGCTTTGCTATTTCGTTTTGTAATTCGTTCCTGTATTAGTAACGGTTAAAACAACTTACAGCCACCAACTGGTGCCGTAAATAATATTCTTATCGTAAATAAATAATTTAAAATATTTCATGTAAATACGAAGGAATCTTTATACTTAGAACCAAATTAAAGAAACCAATTCGTGAATGAAACCAAGGGTAATAATAAACATATTTTATAGTTTTAATTTTCATTTAACTTAATCAATAATATATTTTTTTAAACATAATCATTTTAAAACATACCTGCAGATCGGTCAAATTTAGATAAATTGCTAAGCTCTGTATCAGATTACCAGCGAGCATTATATCTTGAGTCGAAAATTTTACTTTGCCATCTGATCCAAAATCTAAATTTAGGCGTGACTTATCCCTTAGACATAAAAAGCTGATATGTAGTTCACGCATTTCATCGTTATCTAGCTCAATTTCGTCATCTACTAGGAAATTTTGATTTACCCAGATGCAAATTCTTTGAATTCTTTCAGTTATTTGGAATGTAACATAGCTGTCATTATTGGTTTTTATGATAGATGACCCAACCATTACATACATAGCAAATCGTGGCAACTGTTTTGTGAGTTCAAAAATATGAAATTGCTCGCTGTCAGCATAGCCCACTAAAGTCTAAAAAGAATGTGTTAATAAACATTTTGAACTATGATATTTAATTTTATTCCAACGATAAATACTACCTTTATGTGGACATCAACTGGCACATCCCGCGGAGGCTTTAAAGGTATATAGAGTATAGATTTTAATTGTCCTTGATCAGGATGTCTAGCCAAAGTCTCACCAGACTCGAAGATACCTTCAGCTAATACTAAAGCAGCTCGTACAACAGTTTCATTATTCGTTGATATTGCCAGCTGAAGGCATCCCTAGATGAAATATTATATAATAAGAAATAATTAAATTATAATATTATATGTATGTGTATAAATAATATTGTATGTAGAATTGTTAACTTCTTCTGTGTCGGCTGCTACAGCAACTTGTAATCTTGTATTTGTAGGCATGGCAGTATTTGACATCTCTGGTTCTTGATTGAAACTTGCAGCATTAGCTTCATAATGTTGTAACTCTACCATTAGAGCCTGTTTTTTGTTTAATAGTTCTGTAACTGCTAATCGATCTTCCTCTGAAGGAAACTTATTAGCGACTGTGTTCGAGCTTACATTTTCTTGATGAGGAGGATATCCTAACACTGAACACAAATAAATGTGACTTAAATAGTGATTCTAAGTTAAAAAGTAAATATAATCAGACGCATTTATAAAATATCTGTTTACATTTTTTAATTACCTCACAAAACTTACCTTCTCCTTTATCGGAAATACAAACAAGGTCTGGTATACCAGTTAGTCGATAATCAGCAAGCAACATTGCTGCGCCATTAGAACGCATCTGTACACGATATAAAACTCGTCCAGTATCATCTCTCCAATCTATTCTACCGTTGGCCCAACAACATGCAAGTTTATCTCCAGACCATTGAAGTGAAATTGCATTTTGCTTAGACTATAATAATAAATTAGATGATATATACAAATAAAGCTTACAGTTCAAATCTTTTTAGTGTGGAAAAAATTATAAATTTAAAGCAAATATCTTACCTTAACTCTCCATAATCTAATACCTTCTTCATAAATACCTATAGTACCATTTGCTAATCCATAGGCAAACCGTACTTCACTAATTTGAGATAAACAAAGGACGGGACCTGTTTCAGCGAGTTCCATAATAAATTGATTATTCTTCAATACCCTTATGTAAGAATCCTCACAGCCAATTAGTAACTTAAAAAAATATATGTATAGTTTTATAGCAAAGTTAAGCATGTAGCTCCGTAGGAATATCTTTATAAGGAAAGCTTACGAAGTTATCGAACGGAGGGCTAACTCTATAAAATTAATATTCATTAAATGAGGAAAAGATTACCTCATTTTCGCCATCCTTGTCAAAATCAAAAGTAATCATTGCGCAAACTTTTCCGCTGACAACATTCCAAAATATTTCATCCCCTTTTGAGTTAAGCGCAAGCACAGAGCTGTTACCGCCAACTATTACCAGCATCTCATTATATTTACCAAAATGACTCACAATAATAACATTAACGCCGTCTTGAGCTTCTTTAAAAAATAGATCGGAGTTGTCATGAACATCATAGGCTGGAAGTTTTAACCATAATTTAAATTAAAAGTAATGTTAAGTTAGAAATGCTATATATTATTTGCTACATATTTTAGTTTTATGTTACCTAGAATTTGTGTTGGGGATCCGATAAGAAGAATATCTCTGTTACATTCAGGCTTTATTTGCCCTGCGGTTAATGCTATTACTGCTTGACTAAGGTTTAATTCGGAGACCTCTCCATGAGCTTGTGACCGTTGAGCTCGACCACTTATCATACCACCATGAGGATGGTGAATTATAATCTAAGGAATAACGATGATAACAATTAAACATTAACTTTAAGCTTATCACCATATATGTAAACAAATATAACAAATAGGTATACGAACTAAACATATTTAAATAAGCTTTATATTTTATTTATTTTGAAACTTCACTAGTGAATTATCATATTTCTAAAAACCTTTACGAGTAAAGTAGTATGTATTAAAATTTAGAATATGTATTGACCGCGTACTTTATCATATCCGGCTGATGCTGTAAGACAAGAATGAGTCCCATCATATTTTGCAATTATAACAATACCAGGTGTAACTTTATGATTTAATTCAAATTTGAATACTGGTTGTGCATTAGATAGTTGCATTTCAAAGTAAATTATAAGTTTACGGGTTAAACGATACAAACGCTATACAATGTTGATATATGTGTCGTCATAGAAACTAACACTGTTAGATTGAATAATTATTAAATATCACGCTATTAATATTTTGATGATTACATTTTGATGATTAATATTTTGATAATTACAAAAATATAAATATAATTTTGTCATAAAACTTTAATTTGGTAAAAAAATATTTCAATAGCATTCAAACATTGATCTTTTATATGCTCGTATACGTATCGGAAATATTATTTAAATCTGACATAGACGAGTCTCTCTATCCACCGGATTTCAGCTGCTGGCGTAAAAATCTCACGTCCGAGTAGATCCTACGTTGACCTTCTAAGATTACTACATCTCTGTTAGTTCAATAATTTTAAGGTCTATGCAAAACATGTTTTGTAAATGCATCTAAATCGTTTGCAAACATACTGCTTTGATAAAATTTAATAAATGTAGATTACTTGAGTTTGTATTGATACAAACACGTGAGATGCATTTACTGCGCGTTAACTATATTATGTCGAACGCGCGTCAGTACTCGGCAGCGCCTTAAAAAGTTGTGCTAGAGGCTAGACTTCATTTTCAAAATTTCAATTACAAATTGATTAGATTAATGTTTTAAAACATACAATTTATATAAAAGTGCAATATTTTTCATGCAGTTACAATTACACATTTTTAAAATTCAATACGTTTTTTTTTTTCATTTTAATAAAAAATATTAACTGAGATGCTAGTTGTCATGGATGACAAATAAAACTAGTTGTCAATTCACATTTTAGAGTTATCTAAAAATTGGCATTTGGCATACCTATTTAATTCGTAAATGCGGAAGAGCGTTGTTAAATTCATCGGAAAACCGCTTTCTTATTTGCTCTTAAATATTATGTTTTAAGAATTTACAATCTATCCAAATGGAAAGTGAACTGAATATTGAAACGACAGGATCCAGGTTATTATTTTGAAAATACTTTTATCAAATAAAAATTAATGTTGCGCAATTCCTTATATTGTTATTATTTTAGTCTTTTAAATATACGTATAATTGCTTCTATAATTCGTAGGTTTACAGATCGCATTACATCATAATTCACCTGTAATGCCTGGATTTATTTCATGTTTTTATACTTGGATTCATTATATTTTTCCACATATTCATCATATCATTACTGGCACTTTGAGGTAATAACAATCAATTTTCTCGTATATTAGTTTCACTTTAAATTTTATTTTTATTTTATTATTTGCATTATACTAATTGAAAATATTTTTAACAAATTTTTATACATTTATACAATTCTTTCTTGTTACTAATAAATTGCATGTTTCTGTATGGTCATAATGGAAATCATAAGTCATTCATTTTTTCATATGTGCATTGAGATATTTTTTTCATATAGTATTAAGTTTAATACAATTTAAGATATCTATAGTACTTTGTTGATTTTCAGATTTAATATTCTCAATTAAACTAGGGAACAAATGGGATTTGACAAGCAAGTTTTGTTTATTTGTGTCATGAGTTGTTTTAAAGTTTGTTCTTATATAAAGTGTTTAGCATTGTATTTAATAAAAAGTAGCATAGTTTTAATCCAACTTCAACCCATTCTTATCTATTTGCACAAATGTTTTTTTTTGTGAATTGATTAATATATGTGTTTGGGTAATAGTAATTGGATTCTTCAAAAAAATTTAAATGCTAACAGAAAATTTAATATACATTTAGTATATTATATTTCATGTTATTGCATCAAACCTCTGCTTTTCATATAAATTGTGTGAATTGACTGTAATTGTTTATAGTATTGAAATGTGTTATAATAATTACATTGTTTTTTTTTTGTTTGATTATATTTACATATTTGATTGATATTTACAATTTTTTTGCATGTTTTTGCCTTTAACTTGATTTTTTAAATTTCATATTTCTACATTTCAGTTCTCTAGCCAGAACATGGATTGGAAATGTCTTTTCCTTTATGTGGAAGTAAGATTCACTATAATTGATACACAACTTTGCTCACATCAGCTATTATTAAACTTCAATTTTTTTTTTGTTCTTTAGCTACTTATGTTGTTGGATGTTCATGTTTCTTCATAAATGTTTTGCCTTCTCGTTTTTTGTTGTTGTTTTTTTATTTGCATGTTGTCAAAATTACTTTATATATGTCTTTACTGCTTAGTAGGTCAATTATGAAACAAATAGTCAAAAAATATAATTGTTAAGTAGAAAACTACCATTATAAAAATTATTATCTACTCTAACATTTCAGGCTAAATTATACCAAAAAAAATATAATAGTATTACCTTTTCATATCATATTATTACAACTAAAATAAAATAGCCTAATGTTTAATATCAGCACTTATACATGCAAGTTATACTTAATTATTTTTTAATTGCAGTTGGACTGGCGGCTGGTTTAGCTGGACTCGTCAGTCAGATGTAATGTTACGTAATATAGAGCAAACAATACTGTCATGTAAGTTGAGATACTTTTGTTCTATTATAATTCATAATTTATAATTTTTCCTCCTATTATGTATTATGTACACACTAATAGATAAAACTAATCAACAAACTCCTATATAAGATAACAATGTTTAAGGGTATATAATTAACAACTACAAAATTACTAGCTACACAAAAACAAATCTATCCCACGGGAATTGTACATTACGTATCATCGTATTAAAAGTAACCTATGTGCTATTCCAGACCATAATCTATCTCTGTGCCCTTCATCCAGATCTGTTCTGCTGTTCTGGCGTGAAAGAGTAACAAACATCCATCCATCCTCATAAACTGTCAGATTTATAATATTAGTATGGATGTATTGGTGCATTGTATTACATTACTTCTATAAAAAGTGAAAAAAGATCAAGTAGTTTATCTTAAAAACTAAATAGCATAATATGTAGTATCATTAAATGAAATTATCTCAAATATTGCTTACGGACATGATAAATAATACAAAAGATAATAATTTTTTTCCTGTTATCTAAACACGGTGACGTTATCAATTTTCGTATCCCCTTTATTCCGTGATGCATCTCGTTGATATTATATATCGACTGTGTAAAGTTATGTAATAATTATGTACTAGAGGTCTGTCCTCTTCGTTTCTGCATTTACTAACTCTAAATTCATCTATTCTCGTATTCCGCGAAAACTATTTCTTTTTCTTTTTTTATTTTTTTTTATTTATTTTCTTTTTTTTTATTATTTTCTTTTTTTTTATTATTTTTGTTATTAAAATCGGTTTAGCCATTCCAAGATTAGCGAACACATGCAGACAGATAAAAAAGGTTTTCATGGTTGTAGGTAGACCGTGAAAATACAAACAGGTTATCTATTATATTCATAATTATAAATAGATATGTACATATTCATTGCCGTTATCACTAGATTTAATGATATTTTATAATAAAACAAAAAAAAACTATTATCTTTAGTACGAGCTCTTTTGACTAATCGATTTAACCATTATTGGGTAACTGTTCGAAGACTGATTGAATTAGAAATAAATTGAAATGAAACATTATTCAATATTATACTTATGAGTATTTTTTACATTTTTGAGCACTTTTGAATCGTCAATTTAGAAAATTAATATAATCTGTAAAATATTACTGAAACAAACTTTTTTCATTCCACGTATAATGTCAAATCTGCATGATCATTGGTCATATTAACAAATCCACTGTCTCATTATAAATTATAATGTTAAGAGAATTGTGAAGTGCCGATACGCGGCGCGAGTAGGTTTTTTAAGTAATGCTATCTGTTTTATACCGCTCGCTTTGCCAACCCGTATGGTGTGATAGAGAGAGTTGCATATCTTAGAGGCATACCTACTTCAACCCCCCCCCCCCCCCCCTCCTAAACTTTTTTCTTTTTAAGTAATTCAGTTTTGTTTAAAAAAAAGTCAAAAATATAGATATTTAGATGCTAATAACTTCTATCGTACGTAATGTTTATTTAAAATAAAAACTTACGGACTTAGTTTTTCATTATATCTATAACATTTTCAATAATCATGAAAATTAGACTATGTTTATGGGGGGGAAAACGTTATCGCTTTTTGTATGAAAATGTACAGGTTCACAATCCTCTTAAAATAACTATCTTAGAACTTGGTTTTGATAATTATTAATTATGCAAAGAGAACGATGTCAGAATAATTTACTTTCTTCGAAAGATAACAAGTAAAAAAAAAAAACACAATTTAAATAAATTTTCCAATATTGTCAATAATATTACGTGTTGCAGTTACTGTTGAGTTCATATGCCTCATTTAATTTATACTAGCGTTTTCCAGCGAATCCACCCGCGTAGGTCATTTATATGTTATCTTTATAAATTATAGCCTATATAAATGTTAATCTGACATACATGTATTACTATAAAGTTTCATCAAATTCCGTTTAGTAGTTCTAGCGCGAAAGAGTAACGAACATACATATATCCATCCACACAAACGTTTCACGATTTTATAAAAAACTGTGTGTAAATATTTTGTAAATCTAACCTTCACTTCTAATATATTCGTATTCCGGAATTTATTTTGATATTTTTTTTATCAATGTTATACCTATTGTATTACAGTAGGTAGTGAACGATTTTGCTACGAGGTTACCTTAATCATTCTCATTGTTGACAATAAATAACCTTTAAACGTGTCTTCATACCTGATATTGACCCAACAAATATCAAAAATTAATATGTTGAGTCCGTATTACGGACTTTGTACCTACCTTGTAATTCATATGTATCTACATTATATTCAATATAAACGGTTCGTTAATTGTTGGTAGTATAATTGAACTTAATACATAATGCAGTAGATAGGTATTGACAGATAGTGGAAATGGAATTTGAACTTCGGTC
The DNA here is from genome assembly GCA_905404265.1 of Fabriciana adippe. Taxonomy (NCBI): domain Eukaryota; kingdom Metazoa; phylum Arthropoda; class Insecta; order Lepidoptera; family Nymphalidae; genus Fabriciana; species Fabriciana adippe. The sequence continues at coordinate 11,364,506 of FR989998.1, read as the reverse complement.
GGTTTTTATATTATCATATGTTTCTTGCAGTATGTAGTAGTATTCACTATTCAGCCCTTTTTAATTACCCAATTATGGCCTGATCCCTCTCGTATTGAAGGGAGACCCCTTCAATGGGAGAGGTATCAGGCCATAGTCCACCACGCTGGCCAAGTGCGGATTGGCCGACTTCACATGTCATGCGAAAACTTCTTTCAGACGTGCAGGTTTCCGCACGATGTTTTCCTTCACCGTAAGACAGTACCGTAATCATATTGGAAATGATACATACGTACATGAAAATTTCATTTCCGGGACTTAAACCCGCTTCACTCGGTTTCCCAAGCGAGCGAATGACCACTGGGATACCGCTGCGGCGCTGCCTCAATGTTTCTTGTACTACTTGTTTATTTTTCCAAGCAAAAATCTAGAAAAATTAGTCAAGATGTGCGTGTTTCTTGGTATGGTTAGTTTCTTCCGCACTGCCACGGTAATGATTTACCGTGGCACTGCAGTCCAGTCACTGCGGGAGAGACGTACTCTCAGTATACAAATAGAATAAATAACATGTCAATTTATCAGGCATTAATCACTTCGGCCCTCTGTGCTCTTTTTTAGTCGTTAAATAAGATGAATAAGATTTTTCTACACATATTTCAATACAATTACAATTAAATTATTAAACTCGTATCATAAAATATGTATATTAATCCAGTCAATGAAGATCAAGATCCCTATGTAAATACATCCTACATACCTACATACATGAAACAACATTTAATGTTTCAAACGATCTCAATGCACTTGATGAGATTTTTTTATTCTTTGCACTATAGTCTGTTTTTTAATTTCAGAGACTAAATTGACATAAGTTTAAATTAAAAATGTTTACGTCATCCAAGATAGTTGCTTGATCATTAGTTATTTCGTACAAGAACATACAAGTGAATATTTTTCCTTATTTCGAGCGAGTAAAAAGGCTATACGTTAAAGTTAGATTAGAGCTTAGAGAGCTATAATTAGTTATACCTACACACATAATTTAACCATTTATATACCAACCGATAATCAGATATGAATCATGGCATGTCCTTTACAATGTTACTGTTGATTATTAAAATGATATAATAAATAATAACTAAATTATAATGCTTACCCAAATGAAATTATTTATAGTTGTAATGAATTATGACTGTTGAAAAAATCTTTTAATGCTATATAATACAAATTAGGATGTAAAAATTTATGTAAAAATGTAAAAATTAATGTGTTTATCATAATGTAATAAAAAAAAGTATTGCGTAATGTAATATTCAAAAAGCCTATATAGTCCGGTCAAAGTAGACATGACAAAGTGCAAAAATTCCCATAGAGCTGAAAATTGGTACGAATGTTCGGAACACCATTATAAATTGAATATAAAAAGTCCCCATCGATCCCACACTTGCAAAAAAATTTATTCAAGGTCAAAGTTCGCAAATATGGGTTTTTTGCGTTTTTTAGCCAAACGGTAAGTTTTATGATAAAAATAGTTCAAGCAAAAATTGTAGAAACAGTGACGTTTAGGAAAAAAATTGTATAGACAATTTTTATAGATAATTGCATAATCTACAATTTGCGAACTTTGACCTTAAATAAATTTTTTTGCAAGTGTGGGATCGATGGGGACTTTTTACGTTTCATCTATAATGGTGTTCCGAACATTCGTATCCATTTTCAGCTCTACGAGATTTTTTGATAACCTACCTCTATTTTTTGGGCTAACTTGACCGGACTAATAAAGCTAAATCAATGTTAACACTGCCTCTAACATTTATTGAAAACTTTTTAGGCGTGAAGACCGTGTATAAGCGTTTTTATGTGGATATTGGGTCAGTGGTAGGTGAATGTGATAAAATATGGACCATTTCTTTGAACGACGAATCCCCAAAGACGCCATTGTTGATGTTACACGGCATGGGCGCTGGAGTAGCGCTTTGGTGTCCTAACTTGGACGCGTTAGCGGCCACTCGACCGGTATATGCGATAGATTTACTAGGTAAGTGTAGGATGAGTTTAGTAAGACATTTTTTTACAGCTAAGCGAAAGGCGAAATTATAAACTAACTAGGGACTTGCGCCTTCCTCCCTCGCTTTACCCGGATGTGTCCTTAGGTGCCTAACAGCCTTCATCAAAATCCGTCCAGTCTTTTCAGCGTGAATGAGTAATAAACATACATACATACATACATACATACAGACGCACATACAAATGTTCGCATTTATAATGGTTTATATATGGTATAACCTTTAACTACACATTGTCAAAAAGCCAGCGTAAATTGAATAAGACTTTTTCCATAAATCAGCTATTTAAAGCTTAAATTATACTTTAATAGTAATAAAAACCATTTTGATACTTTTTACCTATAAAAAAAATCACCTCTTATGTCTCAGGCAATGGTGACTAATTGTGTCCGGAATATTTTTTTTATTCATTACAATTTTATTTATTAATACTAGTTTAGATAAATAATTAAATACTTTTTACCCGACTGCGGCAAAGCGCAAAGGAGTAATGTGTTTGACCTGTTTGTAATAATAACATAGTATTATACACTCGGAGACATACATAATATATACATATTATATAATAGATACGTGTGAGTATGTCTCCGACTGTATAATACTATGTCCCTTTGTCAACTTTTTCTCATCTTTTTAGTTCGCGTTTTACGCAGTCGGGTTTCTTAATTTTTGTATATTAATTTTTTATTCTTATTTCAGGATTTGGTCGTAGTTCCCGACCAAAGTTCGCGACAGAAGCTGAGAAAGTAGAGGCGCAATGGGTCGAGTCGGTAGAGGAATGGAGACGCGAGGTCAAGATCAAAGAGTTCATACTCCTCGGACACAGCCTCGGGGGATTCATTGCTACCGCTTACGCATTGAAATATCCTGAGAGGTATGTAATAGCAGATAAAAATCTCATTCGTCCATTGCCTTTGATTTTGAAATACTGTCAAATGCAAGGGTTGTCAAAAAGTACTAATTTTCATGATCGCCATGAATTTTTTTTTGGTTTCGAAGGTAACGCCATTTCGCAGCAAGTTACACTTATACATGTCAACCCTAAAGCCGTTTCACAACTTTTATATAAAAGTACGTATGCCAGTCGCGCGCACTGCTTCACCCGCGTCTCTCTCCGCACCCGGTGTTTTAGCTTCGTTAGACGACTGTATAGATTAGTAGACTGTGGTAGCACACAACGACTTTAAAGCTTTGCTAACTTGCGTATCATACACGTAGTCTGTGCTTAAGAACTCAAAAGGGAATGTGCACACCACATCAGCAACGCGTAAAAAAAGTTATCGTGTGTATAAGTCCTTACATAATACTGTTTTTGACCTTTCACTCTAATGCCGCTGTTTTTCAACAGAGTTCGACATCTCATCCTAGCAGATCCATGGGGTTTTCCAGAAAAACCATCAAATGTGTACGAAAAGTACCAAGTTCCATTCTGGATTCGAGCAGTTGCGACTGCGATGCAGCCTCTCAATCCCCTGTGGGCGGTGAGGGCGGCCGGACCCGCGGGGAAATGGCTAGTTAGCAAGACAAGACCAGATATATCTAGAAAATACTTAAATTATGTACCTAACGCCGAGACTGTTATACCTGAATATATCTACCAATGTAACTCGCAAACGCCCAGGTGAGTTAAATATTTTGTTTTTGACATATTAAGATAATCTTATTCTTGTATGTATATGAATAATAAATATGTTATATGTTATTATTTCAATCGGTGATGGCTTTGATCCGACTAAATATAGTGACTAAATATGTAAAATATAGAAAAAATCATTTTTCATTAAATAAAATAATTTTCAAAACAGCACCATCTATGAATACAAAGTATAAACTCACAAATTTTTATTTAGTATATTCTTTATTGCACTCATGAAACAAAATATTGTAATTGCAAATTAGAAGACTAAGTGGACTTATCCCTAAAAGAAATTTCTTCCAGTCATCCCATGGATGTGAAAGATAGTTTTAAGTTGCAGGTCCATTAAGTGCCAAAAGATACATCAAAGAGAAAAAAAATACTGTTACGTAGAATATGAACCTTACAAGTATATTATGACTACAAATATTATATACAAAAAAATACATATATACATACTATTATAATATTTAAATAAATATACAGATAATAAAACAAATTACAGTAAATGAATATATTTATTATGATGACAAATGAATAATTATATTATTGTGTCAAGGTAATGCCGCTTTAATCGTTTTTCCTTACTTGAATATTTTAAAAATTAGAATCAATTTACTTTTCATTAAAAATATATAATAACTTTTTTCTATGTGTAACTAACTAGATGGCGCTAAGGTCGAGTTAAATCACGTTATGATGTATTGTTATGATACCTTACTTTTTACTTTACCCAAATATAGTTTAAAGTAATCCAGCAGTGCATAGTGATAGTTTTATAATTTATTAATCTCGTAAGTGCAATATATTCAGTGCAAGGTTACCAGTTTTTTAATACAGGATAATAATAGATGAGCTAAAAAGTATAAATAAAAGGACCGAGCGTAATAACAATGACAGATGTAGAAATTTTCTATTTATTCATAAATAGTATGTAGTTATACAAGGAGGTTATATATAAGATACAATATATTTGCGTTTTCATTTGAACAATATAATAATAATAATAAATACTCCTTAATGTACTCTCACAAAAGTAAGAAAAATTAGTACAAGAAAAATGAAATGGTAGTTCCATTTTATTTTTACAAAAGGCGGCCTTATCGTTAAAACAGCGATATCTTCCAGGCGACCTTAAGGTGTTGGACTTGGATCTGTACAAGAGAAGGGGTGTGGACAATATAGTTTGTAGGAAAACAAAAATAATAAAATAATAATTAGTTATTCATTTAAAAAAATGCTATAAATAAATTTACATATCAAAAATACATACTATATATGAAAATATATTAAGTACATAAATATATAAATAATATTAATAAAACATGTAAGTAAATATAATAGTAGCCTTAAAAGGAGTGAAAATGCAGTTAAAACGTTTTTTAAAGGAATTATAAGTTTTGTATAATATTTATTTTCCAGCGGTGAAAGTGCCTTCCACTCGCTAATGCACGGTTTCGGGTGGGCCAAGAACCCGATGGTGCACCGCGCGGCGCAGCTCGACCCCACGCTGCCCGTCACCGTGCTGTACGGCTCGCGCTCGTGGGTCGACAACAGCACCGGCCAGCTGCTCACCGAGCACCGGCCTGACTCCAAGACTTATGTGCAGGTAGTTATAATAAAACTCTGTGTTTATTTACATTAATTTACTATTAGTTAACCAAAAAATATATATGCTTATTTAAAGTTACAAAAAATACGTTTAAATTTAAATAATTTATTTTTACTTAATTTTCTGAGTATGCTCCAGTTTGTTCCAGATCTATGCTAACTTTCACCATTTTGAATCATTAATTATTATATCATTATTCTACCTTTTCCTCCAACGCCTTTGATTTCTTTTTTACCTGTGTCGATTTTAATTTTTCATCGTTTGTAATTTGTCACAATATCTGGCTAGGCGTCCACTTCATTTGTGTGATGAGCCCGAATGTTTGTATTTCAGTTTTGGGTGTTTATATTTATAATATTATGTATGTATTTAAAGTTATATATATGTAGAGTATCATCTATCTGGTATCCATAACACAAGCCTCGTAGATTACCATGGAACTAGATGGTGCTGTGTGTTAATGTCAACATGTATTTGGTGTCCCAATATATCATTTTTTACATCTTACAATTTATCCAACAGGTCATAAATGGTGCCGGCCACCATGTCTACCTGGACAAGCCGGAGCAGTTCAACAGATTTGTATTAGAGGCATGTTCTCTAGCAGATGAAACACCCAGAAAACTTCAAAACAAACCTGATACAGATAACATTAATGGAACGCCATCTTGATAGTTATATTAGTTACTAGGTATAGCTTTGCACGTTTTTATTTGAATTTGTCACACTTGTGCCTAAGGTTAAGGGAGTATTGCTTATTGCCTAATTCGAGTCACTCTTGACTTTAACGTTAATATAGCGAGGATGTAGATATCTTGGATCGATATAAAAATTGCAACTTTCTTGCGTCTTATGATTTTGTCCTGATTTACTATGAAAATAAGTATTTTGAAGAAATTCTAAAAATATAACTGTTAGCGACCATTACTCTTAAAATTAATTAAAAAGCAAAAAAAAATCAGTATTAATAGGTTGAAATTGCTACGAATGTATTAAACTTTAAAGTTTTCCTTATATAATTCAATACTGTCCAATTTTTCAGAACTTGAAAGTAACTAGGCACCAAATAATTACATTGATATTAAAGTACGAGATGCACAAGTATAAGTATTGTATGACAGACAAAGAGACGCCTCTATTATATTGTTGAGCTTAAGATTTTTATACTTTATTTATTATGTATATGTAAATAAAGATAATTTATTGAAAGGTCTTGCCATTTTTTTATCCTGCTCCTTAGAATATCGATGTTACATAGGTGAGGTTGTCACAAATGAAGTTAGAAAAGCATGATAAAAATACTAAAAGTTATTGAGTCAATATTTCTCATATAAATAATTATTGTGCTTGGAATAGTATGTTAGTAATCGGTCTAAACTTTGAATATGGACTTATCATTCTATGCCTTAAAAAAATGGAGTCGTCAATAATGAAAAAATAATAGTTTGAAGGCATATACAATAGCTAGTAAATATCATGTTTTAGATTTAAGACTCCAGATGTCTAAAAAGTTATTTTCTTCAAAAATGCGTAACACTGGCTTCGTTTTTGGAATCAATATTTATGCAGGTAAGTTTTAAGATTTAATGTTAGATTTTGTTTGATGACTTCATAAACAATGCCTCTCGTGTATTGTTTCGTTTTAGCAAGAACTAAAACGTTTTTAAACTTATAAACTAGTCGAAAATAAAACAATATTTAAAAAAAAAATACAAATTTAATTATTAACTATCACAAACATGCAGGCGGCCATTCATTATTTAAACATAAAATAAACTGTATATTCTAATATTAATCAAGTTTAAAATTCAAAGTTCTTATCTCATAATGAATGAATTAAATTGTACTTAATTGAATAACAATTCACTTATTTTAAGAATTATGTTAGTTTTCATCAAGGCCCGGAAACCCGTTCAATTTTTAACCTGGTATTGGTCATTGACCCCCAAACCGGTTTCAGATAAGTTCTTTAACCAGTTAAATCCCAAAAAATGGTTTTTGACCAATTTAGATTCTATAATCGAAATTAACCACTTAAAATTAGTTTTTGTGCGTTTACATTTGGCGAATCTTTACTAATGGTGAATTGCTTAGTACAAGATTACATGTCCGTTTCTTACTTACGAATTAATTAACGGGTTTATTTCGGAATCAAAACCGAAATGGAACCTTTCTCAAAGAATAAACGTTAACCATTATTATTTCGGTTTACTAAACCGTTCGTTTTCATTAGCCGGTTAAAGAACAAGGTATGAATTACATTACCCAAATAAACTGTTTTTTTTTTTAAACTGGTTCAGAGCCCTGGTTTTTATATGTCATTTCATTCTTTTTAGTTCTAGTTACATATTTATTGTAAAATCAAACAGAATTCTCCACAATACGTTAGAATTTTAACAAAGTCTTAAATGTGTGTGGCTGACGATAACAACTTTGCCCTCATCTTGTAAGTCTCGTAATGCTTCATCTAATTGATCTCGTGATACCGTCTGAAATTTAAAATAACAACAAATTATTTTTGCGACAGATTATTTAAATGATTGGATAATTTGAATCTTTAAATTGATTTCACGACGATAGCGTCGAGAAATAATATAAAATCATCAAAATTTTGCACATACGTTATAATAATACGTAATCAAATATACAGGATGGAACAAATTGATGGTACATGGAAGAAACGTATCTTAAATATTGAAGTTATCCACGTTTATTCAAAGAAAACATTTTTAAATTTTAAAAAATAAAACATCCCATCGATTTGTTCCACCTGTAAGGCTATCTCCTGTTATGCGTATACATAGATTATATTAAATAAACACATTTTCATGTCGATAGTCTTAAGTCTTAACTCAAAAGGAGGGAATTATAATAAACCAGTTGTCATCCAGAAGTCGTTTCATTTAGACCGCATTAACCACTACACTCCATTTTAATTAATCAAAGACAATAAGTCCTTTCAATATGAACAAATGAATTAATACTGTCAATTCGTTTTACAAACTTCCGAATTTAAAATATTAGCGTGAAAGGCAAAGGTACTTTTGCAAACGGTCTAGTTACCTAGCATTTTCTAAAACTAGACTCACATTGCATACTAATAATAGAAAAGAAAAACAACAATACTCACAACTTGCGAATTAGTATTGACCTCTTGCAACAATTTAGCATGTGTGATTGTATGGGGTTTGTTGTATGGCTTTATAATATCCTTGAGTGCATTGACGAGGTCGGCCCGGCGGCGCCGTGCGGCCGCACCCAGCCCCGTGGTGAGGATGCCCACGTCGATGCGACCCGATGCCGGGTCTGTGGCAGACTGCTTCAAAGCTTCACGATGTAACCTGAGAATTATATTTTTTTTTTTCATATTTGTGCTACAGTAACCGGCGGCAATTTTCAAATAACGTACATCTGAGCTAAAGTGGGAGAAAATCGCCTAATTTCGGCTTAATAGATCGTCACCATCTTTTGGGGTACATTTAAATATTTTTACTAAAGACAAATTCATAAAGGAACATAGTAATTAATTACACACCTGGCTGCTTCATCAACGTCCACAATTTCAACGACGGGACAGAGCCGCACCCGGGCGTGCGCTTCGGCCAGGCGTATGAGAGACTCCAGCTGGCGCGGGTACGCGGATATCTGCCCACGACCACTGCCTACACGTCTGAGAATAAGAAAATAATTTTGTAATGATGGAATCAATGATTTTAGATAGTTTTAAATTAGAAATTAATTTCTCATATATTTAAAGTCCAAATTTCTAAATTGATACAATACACCTTGTATTGAACAATGTTGTAAATGTATGTTGGGTCTTGCAAGTGATGATATGTTATCCTGTAAGAGTTCAGTTTTATTGACTTTTTAGGTAAAAACCCCAAAATATAAAAAATGATATATAGAAAAAAACTTAAATAGGTGATATCTAGACTTATAACTTTCATTAAATTCTTCATAACAAAAATCTAAAAAAGGATATAATTATTAAATTAAAAAAAATAGTTGTAACCTCATATCAACATAGGCGTCGATGAGCCTTTGCTGCGCGGCTTCACTCAGCACGGGGTGTACGTGCTCCTTAGCAAACGCTATGTAATCCCGCATTAGACTCATGTTCTGCAAATTATAATTAATAACATTTTTCTCAAACATAACTCAAGTCAAAATATTTATAACTTATGGCAATACATGCCTCGACGATACAAATTGTAAGTGTTCACCGTTAGGCAACCTATATAGATAAGTAAAATTGAACTCTGTTTGTAATATCAAAATAACAACTTTTTATTAAATGCATGTGAAATAATATCCGGTACTTATAAAAAAAACCACAATTTTTAAAATTTTTGTCTGTTTGTTTGTTCTGGCCAATCTTCGAAATGGATGGACAGATTTTGACGGGACCATCATTGGCAGATAGCTGATGTTATAAGGAGTAACTTAGGCGACGTTTATTTTAAAAAAAGGATTAGGGTTCCGCTAAAAAAAATTAAAAGGAAGCACCCGAGTGAAGCGAGAGTAAGTCGCTAGTTATATAATAATTTTAGAGAAAATAAACTATATCACTCAGAGACAAAAATATATGTATGATCATTAGAAAACCCACTGAAAAAAATTGGTAAGCCGTAACGTTATCACTATGCCCAATGGGTGATTTTTTTTTTATTTATCAAAAGGGGAATTTTACCACAACGTCTTCATCATCCTGCGTGTCAGCTGGATCTTCAAAGTACAGTGAAACAAGATGAGATGCTAGACGTCGGTCGAAAACTTCGTCTTGCGGGTCCAAAACTAAGAATATAAGATCAAACCTGAAATAAAAAGTATATCTTATTATTTGTATTCAGCCCTATTTAACGTCCCACTGCTGGGCACGGGCCTCCCTTCAATACGAGGGGGATCAGGCCACAGTCCACCACGTTGGCCAAGTGCGGGTTGGCGTTTATGTAGGTTTCACCGTAAAGCTAGTGGTTATCATATTGAAAATGATTCGCACATGGAAATATTAGACATAAGACTCGGGATTTGAATCCACTTCATTTGGTTTCCTAAGCGAGGGCGTTACCACTGGGCTACCACTGGAATATATTTATTTATACATAAATAAATAATTTTAAAAACGAAAGGTTAAAATTAAAATATTTTGTTGGGTTTCAACATTTAACATATACAAAAGTGTATCTACACTTTTCAAGTCTATATCTATTTAAAAAAAAATGGGCGCGTATAACGTTTACGCGCGGTTGAAATAAAACTTTTTGGCAAATAGCGCAATTAAATTAAAACAAATCAAGAATTAAATAAGGCATATGACGCATATTACAATCATATATATATATATATATATATATATATATATATATATATATATATATATATATATATACCAGCGACTCACCCTCGCTTCGCTCGGGTTCGTCCCTAGTTACGTTTCACTGCTGAACTGAGCTAAACGTTGATAAGTCAGTCTGTGAGTCGCGAGTAGTGAATAAAAATAGTAATTGCGAGTGTACCTTAGGTGATAGACATATAATATTGCGAACTTCCCTGTATAACTTTTTAAGACCTACAATTTTCTAGTACATTGTTTTGATTTATCTCTTAAGGTTCAGCCAGCGTTAGCCATATAAACTTCTTAGGACGACTCGATAGAACCAGTCATTGCGTTTTCCCGCGGGAAAGAAAAATGCGCCTGTAGTAAAAGGTATCCTAAATGTTGACTCGAGTGATAAGCTATCACTATACAAAATTTAATTGAAATCGGTTCAGTACTTTTTGCGTGAAACGCGCACATCGATTTAACTATGTTAGTTTTGCTATAGGTATAGATAAGAATAGGTGTTGCGAGTGTACCTTGAGAGATAGACATATACTGTTGTAGATATTTCTGTTGGCCTTTTCAAGATCTACAATTTTTTAGTACATTGTTTTGATGTATGTCTTTAGGTTTAGCCAGCGGAGGGTTCCTAAGGAGGACTCGATAAAACCAGTTATTGCGATTTCCCGCGGGAAACAAAGATTTTCCAAAAGTAAAAGTTATCCTAAATGTTGACCCGAGTAATAAGTTATCAGTTCACAAAATTTCGTTGAAATCGGTTCATTACTTTTTGCGTGAAACGCGTACAGACAAACAGACAAACAGACAAACAGACAAAAAAATTAATAACTATTGTTTTGGGGTCTATATCGTATACATAATACGTTACAGTCATTGTTTTTAAAAAATATTTCATGTACAGATTTCGCTAAGTTACTGCTTTATTATAGTATAGATAACGTACTCGTATAAGAAAACAGTAATATCATTTAATAAAAATAGTTATAGCGAGTGTACTTTAGGAGATAGACATATACCGTTGAGAACTTTTCTGTAGAACTTTTTAAGACCTACAATTTTCTAGTACATTGTTTTGATTTATCTCTTAAGGTTCAGCCAGCGTTAGCCATATAAACTTCTAAGGACGACTCGATAGAACCAGTCATTGCGTTTTCCCGCGGGGACGAAAAATGTGCCTGTAGTAAAAGGTATCCTAAATGTTGACTCGAGTGATAAGCTATCACTATACAAAATTTAATTGAAATCGGTTCAGTACTTTTTGCGTGAAACGCGCACATCGATTTAACTATGTTAGTTTTGCTATAGGTATAGATAAGAATAGGTGTTGCGAGTGTACCTTGAGAGATAGACATATACTGTTGTAGATATTTCTGTTGGCCTTTTCAAGATCTACAATTTTTTAGTACATTGTTTTGATGTATGTCTTTAGGTTTAGCCAGCGGAGGGTTCCTAAGGAGGACTCGATAAAACCAGTTATTGCGATTTCCCGCGGGAAACAAAGATTTTCCAAAAGTAAAAGTTATCCTAAATGTTGACCCGAGTAATAAGTTATCAGTTCACAAAATTTCGTTGAAATCGGTTCATTACTTTTTGCGTGAAACGCGTACAGACAAACAGACAAACAGACAAACAGACAAACAGACAAAAAAATTAATAACTATTGTTTTGGGGTCTATATTGTATACATAATACGTTACAGTCATTGTTTTTAAAAAATATTTCATGTACAGATTTCGCTAAGTTACTGCTTTATTATAGTATAGATATATATATATAGAATATAATATACGGAAAGAATATAATATTCTGTATTTGTCAGACAATAACATCAATTACCATGGCAACATGGAAATGTATTCTATCTCATTCTCTCACCGGCTTAATCCTATGTATTAATATGTTAGTCTCTTTCTAGTGTCGCATTTTTGTTACATAGAGTTTCAAATCACAACAATTCTAAAGAAGTTTCACTTCAAAAATTATAACAAATATCCATAACATTTTGCTACCTGGACATCAAAGTGTGTGGTAGTTGTACATTTTCAACGATAGTTTTGTTCTTATTCCATTGCGATTCCGCGGGATTCGCCGCCGCGAGGATCGAAGTGCGGGCGTTCAGTTGACAGATGATGCCGGCCTTCGCAATTGATAAGGTTTGCTGTTCCATCACCTGAAACCAAAGAGGGTCATATAAGTCAAATTATAAAAATTTAAAATATCTGGCTATAATTGTTTATATTTATTTTATAACTCAGCAGTTAATATGGAATAGAAAAATACTGAAAAAGAAAAACAAATCTATCTATCCCACGGAACCGTACATTTTTCCGGGTTAAAAAACCTATGTGCTATTCCAGATTATAATCTACCTCTGTGCCAAATTTCATCCAGATCAATCCGTTCAGCCGTTCTGGCATGATTGAGTAACAAATATCCATTCTTCCAAACTTTCGCATTTATAATATTATTGGAAGGAGCTTTTACATTTTACTACTGACTAATAATATCTGCAGAAATTTAATACTTTTTAGTAAATGCGAATATTTGACACTTTTAAAGTATCTTTTCAGATTTTATATTATTTTATGTATTGATTCCTGTTGTTTCAAATACTTTACAGCAAACATGGTCATGGTCACAAAATTATACAATCATTTGGAAGAAATAGACAAATGGCACCAAAGTTTTTAATTTTATTTTAAATTGTTTTAATAATTTTAATAAACTATATAACGGTTGCTGTAAAACAATCGAAACGTCGGGAACCAAAATATAAAAAAAGAAACCTCGACAATATCCAAATAGATTGCATTAAAAAATTGGATTATGAAAATTGTTTAAAATGTTTAATTGTTTAAATTGAACATTTAAAATGTTCTACAGAAATTTATTTGAAAAAAATGCATATTTTATTGTATTGTATAAGCTTACTTCATGAAGCACACTGCGCGTAGAGTCATTCATTTTGTCGAACTCGTCGATACAGCATATTCCGTTGTCAGCAAGAACTAATGCACCCCTGAAATAAAAGTTTTTTTTTTTTTAAATCATACATTGATTACAACATAAAGTTATTCTTTTATATTTGTAGGTATTGTGCAAAGGAGAATACATTAGTATTTTGTATCTTGTAAACATTTTCATATCTTATAGTTGACATTGACTTGACATTTTGTAAAATATATCTAATGTTAAACTTTAACTTTTAAAGTTATCTTGTATTTCTATTAGATAGGATAATAATCAATCAATAAAAATGATTGTGAAATGATCAAGTTTCTTTTCACAGCTTTTTGTCTGTTGAGTTAAGCCAAATTAGTAATATTTAATATTAGTAACTGTAATAGCCATATGTTCGGTGACTCACGTCTGCAAGACGAGCTGCCTCGTGTCCGGGTCCTTGGTGACGTAGGCGGTGAGCCCCACAGCGGAGGAGCCGCGGCCCGACGTGTACTGCGCGCGCGGCACCAGCGCGTGCACCCAGCGCAGCAGCTGCGACTTGCTCGTGCCCGGGTCGCCACACAGCAAGATGTTTATTTCTGATCTGGAGATTATTATTTGGTTATTAATGACAGCCTCGGTTTAGTGATTGGCTACTGCTTCACATCCGTGCGTCCTGGGTTCGAGTTTTGGATCAGTTCAAGTTTAGTTATCAACTTAGGGACTAATATTATGAAGCAATTAATTAATTGATATCAAAAGATACTTGCTGGTGCCTAGGTCGCTGCACAGCAGGATGTTTATTTCAAATTTAACGTTATTACGTTATTGAAGTGAAACCTTCTTTAGTCGCGTTGAGCGATTTTTGGTAGGGGTAAAACTTATGGGTTCGCGTCACCAACATGCTACGTGTGACATGTGGCGTGTAGACGCAGTTGTTTAGGTAATTATTCTAGTTGAACTAAATATACAACAATGTAAATTGAACTTTAAATGCAAGGATTAAGTTGTTTTCACAAAAAAAAAAGTTACGACCGAAGCTCGCCGCTCGTCGCCTCCACGCGTCGCCGCATCCATGACGCCACGCCGTGACAAGGAATGAGTATTTATTACGACTTCATCTAATAAATACTTAAAAACTGTTTTTACAATGATTTCTTCACAAAATTTCAGTATTGAAACTCCATTCTTTTTTAGCTCTATTCTTTTATGCGCGCTTAAACGTTCAAATGAGCGGTCATTCGAGAAGACATTTTTTCCGCTGATTGTGTATCTAGTACTATTTTGATCAATGGTGTGGAATAGTGGCAAGAATGCTAGCTGCATCTCTCCGCTAATTGGCAATGCCGATTCTTTGGGTGAAAAATGAGCCAGCTCTACTGTCACCAGTAGAGGCGATAAGACGAGGTTTTATGTCTAAAAGACATAACACCTCGTCTTAGCATTAAAAGTTAGAAGTGCTTAGCACTTTGATGCATTTTACCTGAAATGTGTGCGTCCTGCAGCATTAAAGTTCTTCTTAGTCCCACCAAGTAGTTGTAAAAGTACACCTTTCTTAATATCTATATTTTCATATATAGAAGGTGCGATGGCACGGGCGAGGCGCTCGTAGCAATCTGATTGTGAGGCGAGTGCTTTGAACAGTTCTATACGTTCTGGTGGAAACTGGTGTTCTTTACTGTAAAAAAATACTATAAATTGTACTATGATTCAGAAGCTGACGAATTTCTATTGAATAAGTACAAAACTTCACGTTTGACTACATTGAATTTAATAATATTATGGCATTTATTACTTTTATTATGTGTTTCTATCTTTTTAGAAAATTTAAATATAATAAGCATATAATAATTATTAAGTTTTATGAATTTTTGCTTTGGTTCCATGATGTTATTAATATATTTAACATAATGGAATTATAATATCGATCAAAACTAAGAAATCAATGAAAAAATTGTTAAAATCTATCAATAAATGACTGAGAAATTAATTTAAATTTCGGTCGTTCAGTCGTTTGTGACATCACAAAATTATTCTCACAAGCGCAACACTAACAAATAGGTATCCGTATATGAAAAAGATATACACATACCTCTCTTCAGTTTCCAAAAACCTATTAATATGAGCCTTCCCATAATACAAAGCATTTAGATACGTGCGATGCACTGTGCGTGGCGTGGCGTGGCGTGTTTTTAATTCCTTATACTATAAATTTTCTTCAACATTATCACATTAGAGATATTCAATATACACATACCCCTCTTCAGTCTCCAAGAAGCGATCACTATGAGTCTTCTTATAATGCAAGGCGTCCAGATGCGTGCGATGCAGCGCGCGCAGCGTGGCGCGGCGCGGGTTGACGGCGGCGGGCGCGGCGCGGAACACGCCGGTGACGGCCACGCGCTCGCCCGCGCCCACACGCTCCACCAGCGCGCCGTGCGCCATCACGCTCACCGTGGCCGGCGTGCGCCCCGCTGGCATGTCGTCTGTTTACATTATGTTTATATCAAACACTAGCTATCATCATACCAAATTTCATCAAAATTTGTTCAGTGGTTTCAGTCACAGACAGACAGACAAAAATTCTAAAAACTATAGATTCGGCCTCTGTATCGATAATAAATAATAATGACTATTTCAATAAGACTTTCCAACAAATATTTAATGTACAGATTTGACTTTGAATTTTATTATATTTATAGATTACTTATTGCATTGAAATTCCTTATCACACCGTTACTTGATACAAAAAAAGTGTAATATTTCGATTTTCGACCGTCACGACACTTTATTATTTATTAAGAGCACCTATGTGACGTCATCATAAGTACCAGTCGATCATAAGTGTTAAGGAGTTTGTACGTATTAGGTAGTTTGTAAGCAAATGCCCTATTATGATAGGGCCCCAAATAAAAAAAAATAAAAAAAATACCGTCATACCTGGTGACTCTTGAAGTTTGACCAGCTGTTTATCACTAAAATGTGATCGATTGTGAATGAGCTGGAAACTGTGAGCTGTATTACAGTGTGAGCAGTGTGAAGGCTCTGGAACTCTCCCACGTTCCAACTCCCCTGCTGCCGCAGCACCACATACTGCACACTTGAAGTATGCTTCTCGCATTTCAGGCACTATGCCTGATGTGCGGATTACCATCCCCGAGATTGTTACTAGTTGATCAATATCTGAAAAATATTAATAAATATGATCATATTATATAAATACTTCATTTTTTATAATTCATTATGTGCAGACATCATATTAGTTAAATATAATTCAAATTTATATTACAATTAAGTTATACAATACTGAAATATTTATGTTATAATAAGTTATAAGAAGCAATTGTTAATATAACTTATGTATAAGTATACAATATTTGTTTTTTTTCAATTTCCTTTTTAAAATATAGCGTCATCATTAGCTGGGTTGTTTAATTTTTTTTTGGACATTTGCTTATAGTAGTGCAAATAGTTACTATGTACATGAATAATTAAACTACTAAAAGTAGGAATACAAATACAAATATGTAAAATATTTTTGAAGTGAAAACGTCTTTAGCCCTGTTGAGCGGTTTTGGTAAGGGAAAACTCATGGATTCGCGTCACCGACATGGGACATGTGACGTGTCGACGCAGTCTGGCGACGCGTCATGTTTTGATTAGTAAATAAACTATATCAAAGTATATATGTCGCAGGGAAATTGTACGTTCCATTAAATTATAATTTCACTAGTGAAATTATAATTTAACGGATCTTATAACTTCCCTGTGACATATATAATTATTGCTCAGAGTGCCAATGGATGTGAAACTAGACTAATAATAATTTTAATTTACAAATTATGGATTTTTAATTATTCACATTTAAATTATTCTATACTTATATTATAAACTTGAAGAGTTTGTTTGTTTGTTAAAAGTACTCAGGAACTACTGGTTGAAATTGAAAAATTCTTTTTGTGTTAAATAGTCCATTTATCGGGGAAGGCTTTAGGCTATATTTCATCCCAGAAAAATGTACGGTTCCCGTGGGATAGATTTGTTTTTGTCTAGGGATGAACCCAAAGCGAAGCGAGGGTGGGTCGCTAGTTTAATAATAAAAAAAAGAAGTTATTTCAAAGTTATACGTTTTCAGTTCTGCTGGTAGTCCATGACTGCCTATTTAATTATTTTTTTGTAATCTTTACCTTCAGGATTAAGGTCTCTCATGTGACGCTGTGGAGCATTAAAAGGCCTCACTTGTATTTGATGTTCCAATACCGCAGCTGGATATTTTTCAAAGAATAACTCATTTACTGCAGCATCAAATGCTGGTATCACCTGAGAATATTGATAAATGTCAAACACTTAAAATTAGATATTATGATGTTAGACTTAAATAATTATAAATTAATTCAAAATATTAAAAATCTTTGTATCTAAAAAGGCCTTTTGCTAATTTTACAGTTTAGCTGTAGTTAAAATAGCACAGTTGAATTATCATTCAACATTTGTGCTATTTTAACAACAATAAATTAACTTTTAGGCGAATTTAGATTTTATTTTGAACTAACGTCTTAGACTCGCAGCCCTCGGGTTCATCTCTGCTTATGTTTTAACGTTCAGTATAGATTTCTCAGAGATGAGATATTTTCCTGCAGTAAAAAGTATCCTACATGTTGGCCCGGATAATAAGCTATCATCATACTAAATTTCATCAAAATCCCTCCAGTGGTTTTTCTGTGATGTGGTCACAGTCAGACAGAGACAAAAATTCTAAAAACTATAAATTCGGCCTCTGTATAGATAATAATGACTATTTCAATAAGATTTTCCAAAAAATATTTAATGTACAGATTTGACTCAGTAAGAATTTTATTATATGTATAGTTTATTTTTTATACCAAATTTTTTTTATTGTTGGCCATACATCCATTGGAGCCTTAAAAGGCTGCAGCCCTAAATACAACTCTTATTATTTATTATTTTACCAAAGCAACTACTTACTATGTGCTTGTCTAGGAAATAATCTATCAGTATTAAAAAAATAATTCAGTCAACAATGTTAATCAATTATTTACAAATTCATCAATATAAGTAACAATTGAATTTTGTTAGGGACTTTAAATTAAAATCTTACCTCTTGAGGATAACTGATAAGTTGTCTGTGTAATTTAGAGTCAAATATTTTCACATGTTCACAATCCACATCTAGGAATGGCTCTTCTAATGTATGAATCTGAAAAAATATTAAATAATATTGATGAGGATCAGCTAATAAACATTATGTCAAGGAATTATAGCAACTAGTTATGAACAAGTAATGTCATTATACCTCTTCCAACTTCAATTCATATAACGGCTCATTAGTAAGAGCAGTAGGTTCTACAAATCTTTGTATAAACTTTATAAATTTTTCTCTACATTCAGCAATTGCCACATCTGTACCCCATACAACTAATTGAGGTTCACTTGAAGGCTCTGCATTGTCTGCTTCTACCTGAAATGTCAGATTTAAATTAACTTGTATAATCTATGTAGTACCAAGAATCTGTCAGTCAGTTCTTTTAATCAGTGCTAAGTATAAAACTTATCAGAATTATTTATTAAACTTACCATTCTTGAGGGTGTAGGAGCTGGCACATTTGGTGCAGTCTGATGACCCCTTAAATCAGCTCTTTGTCTTGCTGGTGTCATAGCCCCTCTTAGAAGTGACCGAGGAGTACTTAATGAACTTGGTGTGCCATAGTTCAATGGGGAACTCATGTCTATATCTGTGCCTATTAACATTTGTTATTTTAGTATAAGTAATTTTAAAACAGGTAGTGATTTCATAAAATAATATAATTACCTAGTGGACTGGATGGTAGAGCTCTAGCTGGCGAGGTACCAGGGGCCTGTTGACTTGGTGTCCTGGGTGTTTGGCGTGGTGTTCCAGGTGTGCCATCTTAAAAAGCAATAAACAAACGAATAAATTAATAACGTTGAAAAAAATACTAAGATATGTAGCTTTAACAGTAAAGTAAACATTACTAAGGTAATAGAAAGAAGCCATTATTCTTTAAATGTTGTTATAATATATTTTAATGAACCTTTGGAAGGAGTCCCGGTAGAACGTTGAGGAGTTTCGGGAACTACAAGTTGCTGTGAAGATCTCGTCCTGCGAGATGGAGTCGCTGCTTCTGATGATGCACGAGACGAAGGTCGTTTTGAAGGCGTCGACATTTTTAACAAAATATATAAATATTAAATACTTATTAACAGACTCGACCACACTTCTAACCGCTTCTTTCACTTACGCGCGAAATTTTGACATTAGATTAAAATTTGACATTTATCAACATCATCAAAACTTTGAGGATGATTCACAGATAAAATCAAATTATTTTGTTTATCTCAGTTTCATTTCAAGAGTTACCTCTTATTTTGTTATATTTTTTACCTTGCGTAGGTAAGTTTTATATAATTATAAATAATATAAAACTTTTGCAACAAATATAAATTGAATATTCTATCTGTGTTGTTGTTAAATTTCTATAGACAATAGGTTTATTTTTAAATCAATTGATCGTTCATTCACCGCTGTTGTTTTCGTGGTGTTCTATGATAATAACAAATAAATATATGATTATTGCGAAATAATAATCAATTTATCGCGATGATCAAGAATATACTTAACTAGTGCAATAGCTATATTGTAGTCAAAGAACTCTAGTTTGAGTACATTTAAAATAGCTATATAACTTTGTGCAATCTACCTGCATCGTCGGGCATATTTTCGTAAATAATTATTGTGGTCGGCTGAATATCTTTTTTATTTTGAATGGACCTACAAGTAGCGGATACATTGTGATACATAAAATGTACCCTTACTAGTGATTTTACCATTATAATTTGGAATATTTGGATTATTTTTGGTGAGTATATCAGAGTATATAATTAGTTATTATAATTTGTGATTCACCGTTTCGTGAACATCCATTATGTAGAGATCTCGAAGACAAACAGGAAGGCACTGGAATATCTTATTATGATGTTATTTTTAACATTGTTGCTTTATATATTATTTTATTGTTTAATAAAACATTTTATTGTTTTTATTATTTATTCTATTAAGTATTACTATACAAAAATATTTCTTTTGGTTTAAGAATTCTTCTTTTTAAGATTATCTTAAGTATAAAGTATTCATTTGAGACAAATTAATGATATTTTTAGTATGTTGGAGTGTTCAAGTCAAAATTTATATCAATAACTTGAACTTACATCAACAATCAATATTAGAACTAAATGAGAATCATTTTCTTTTGAACTAGCTTTCATTGCAAATTAAAATTAAATTTTAATTAGCTCAGTCACAAAGCCTGACAGCTCTTTATTTTTAGTAGTAGTGATTGTATTATTTAGTATTGATTTCTATAAGGCCAAGTAAAATACAGTAATAATTGTAGATTTAGTATGTAGATATTGTTTATTATAAAAATCTGTTTATTTTCTTTTTTACTGAGTTATTATCAATATAATTAGGTATGCATAAGTTATAATTAATTCATAAAGTTGATAAAATTTACAACAAGAAGCAAAAAATTAATTATTGTTCTACCCACTGTTAGAATATGTCAAAAAAATAATAGTATTTCTTTATTACTAATTTTATTATTATATTTAATCTTTCATTCTATATGTAATGTGTCTTCTCCATTCTACACAACCCAGAAGCCACAAAACTATAGAATTGAATTGAATATTTCTTCATTACCAGTTGACTACTTAACTTCCTTAAAAATACAATGATATAGTATAATGTATAATGCAATAGATTTAAATTATATGATATAGAAAATAATTAAAATATTAAAGTAAAAAACATAAATAAATAATTTATATCTAATGCATTCATAATGTTTAGGCAACTTATTTACATGTATAATTTTCTAATTTTAGCATAATATAGCCATTTTTTTACTTAATGCTATTAGAGTAAAAAAAATAATAATAATTGAGTTCATTTTGACATTTGAATTAAATCAGTGTGAAAATAGATGTCTTACTCTCAAAATTGTTTGTATTCTAATTTTAGGATAATTCACAAATTAACAGCAATTATTTGTCAAAATATAATATACTTATTTGAAAAACTTTAAATTTTATGTTATTACAATTTTCTCCATCACCGACCAATTTCCTATGTCTTGTTCATTCTGTGACAATTGGTGAAGTAGTCTGTGTTCAACTGGCACTCTTTGAAGCCATTAACAAAAGAATTGAATTGATTTTTTTCTATCATTCATTATAGAGAATGTATGAATATTAAATGATTAAATAATTAAGGAATAAGTTAATTATTAACTGATAGATTAGTTATTAGGGATAAGTTACTTGTTTTGGCATAGAGTGTATGCACTCCATTAAAAAAAGACTACTGAATTTTTGTAAGCCACATTCTTTCTGCAGTTTCATTTAATTCAGTGTAATGTGACATTTAAAGGTGTTTAAAATATTTTGAAAAGGAATCTTATTTCTTCCTTTACACTTTACAATGTTTATCTCTTTATTATTATGAATTTTGTTATGAGCAATAAATCAATGTTAATTTGTTAAAGTGTGCAAGATCATCTACTTCATTGTTTTTCATATGAGAATCCCACATGCTTCCCAACAAATAATCACCAGGCACCCAAATTTGAGTATTATTCTGTAGATAAAAAGCTTATGTATCTCTTCCATATTTTACATTATTTTTTAATGTTATATAATTTAGTAGTTTAGTGTTTTATGTTTTCACTGTGGAATATAAGGTTCTCTCCAAATGTACAGATGCAGTCATCTTTTCTCAATGTGACTTAACATGCACTGACATAGAAACTCAACCTTAATCCCTGTTTGGATAACCAGATGCCAAATTTGTCAAGTCCTTTCTAATAATTCTGAAACTTTGTTTCGGTCTTCACTACTAGGTGGTGTAGGTATTGTCAGCAAAGTTTATTGTAGTGATGCCATGTGCCGCTTGTAAAAATGCCATAAATAGAGAATGTAATACAAGTCCTAAAACTATGTCATGTGGAATACTAACGTTAATTTCGTTAAATTTCGATGTTTTTTTGATAAATTTTACTGATGGTTGAATAATTATCCTATAGTTATTAAGTTCACATTGTATCATAAACTGGTGATGAAGTGTTTTCACGAAAATTATTAAAAAAAACACCAAAATATGTTTTGGTTTATCATTTTGACAAAATAATGAAAACATTTTCTCTTCATCATCTTTAACGCGGTCGGTTTTCGAGATTTGCCTTTAAAGTCTTTTGATGGCTTCAAAATAATTTCTCTTCTATTTACCTTGAGCTTGAGAGTAGAATCGGATATATTTTTAGGCTTACTTGTACAATGAGCCTTAAAGTGCTTATTTTTTTTAGTTTTATTTTATTTTTTTGTGCTTAGATACAAGTGTATAAACTTTCCATGAACTTTTTATTATTATAATAATCCACATCGCAATTTAAGCAATCGAAGCGGTTTTCGAGGTAGAGCTGAAAGCCCTTAACTCGCTACGTTATGTTGCGTAACGCATTCACTCAAACTTTACAGAGAAATATGAGGAAAATCCATCTTTAAATTCAGATAATGGAGGGCAACCTTAAGTAAGTCCGATATGAATTCGACAATTTTTTCATTTTATTAAGTTACAAAGATTAGAATGAATAGCTTCAGGCTTAATTTAATTTTAGTTTTATTAATTTCTTAATCTCGTCAAATGTATTTGTAAAAATATGTAAAATCGTGTTAAAGTATGTAATTTTAATATTTTCGTTACTTTATGTGTAAATTATTTCGTATGTCGGGGTGAAGGGACTATATATTTATCTGAAAATAATTATGGTGGTATTCGAGGGGGTTCGGCAGTTAGCGCATGCGATCTTGGGATCTTGGGGGTACGTGTAGAATTACTTAAGTTACGAATTGAATTAACAGAATGAAGGAAACATGAAGTGAATTTCGAGATGTTTTCTGTTTCTGTTAAATCTTGAGTTAGTTTTTGTACTATTTTTTAAAACCTTGTAAAGTTTTAAAGGACATGAAAACTATATTATAAAATCCGAAGCCAAAACTTAAAAATATTTCATTAGTTCAACTATGTATAAATAGAAAAGAAAAGCAAAAAATCTATAGTTAAATTAATTCGATAGGCATAAAACTTCGTTAAATTCGTTAGTCAGACTTTTATTTCCCTTTAAATATATATTTTAGAACTAATTTCCATATTGTACTAATTATATCAAGAAGACTGGCAACTAATTTTCTTTTCCAGCCGGTTCCACCGGTATTGTGCCGGGAGTCGAGTTACTTACTTTGTACGAATTAACTCACCGTGTAACAAAAGTTATTACGATTTATATTTAAGTTTAGACATATTTATTTAGTTATTTTATTATTAGAGTTTATTACAAGTTTTATAAAAATAATAATTAATGTTTAATCTCGAGTCCTAAACTAGATTATAAAGCTTATTATACCGTCACGGAATACTTCGTAGATGTCAATGTGTGGAACTAATGTCTGGTTGGGTCTCACTTATGATAAGTAGATAATTATTATAATATAATAATGTAAACAATTATTATTTTAAAACAGCAACTGTTAAGTTTCTCGCTGGTTCTTCTCAGCAGAAATGCCTTTTGAGCCGGTGGTAGATTCCTCGCAGATTGACTACCCTGACATTTAATTTAAATTTAAAATGTAAAATTGACGATTCAAAAGTGTTTGTAAAAGTCTATATGAATAAAGTATATTTTGATTTGATTTTTGTTTACCTAGGGCCTTAAATCTTTAATGTTTAGTTTGTCATAAATAAAATCTATAAGATAGAAAAATAGAATTTAACTTTGCACTACCGATCCAATTTTTTGTTTATATAAGGATTAGGATCACTTACTGAGTATAAAATCGTAAAATGCTGACAGATTCAGGTGGAGCTTCAGGCGCCATCTTGAAAAAACGTTTTTGGCCGGTATCTCGGAAACTATGCACTTTCGGGCAATTTTTGTACAGATTAAAATTTCGCATCTTTTATTTCCTGTATTATTTTTTTTTGTAAAACTTACCGTTTACGATTTATGGCCCATTTAATGGACCGGTTTTTCTGTCTCGGCCAATAACTCTTAAAATATTGGTTTACTCAATAAAATGCATCTATTCATTTTTAAAGATCCATTTATTCTCTACAACTTTTGTCTAAAACTTTTTTTCTAATGTCCATAATTTTTAAGCTATAGGACGTTTCAATGTAGAAATGCCGACGCTTGGCAGGTGACGCGGCAGCCCAACGGTCTTTTCCATGCCAAATTAACTGTGGAAGAGCATGTGGGTGCCGAAAAGCGGGCTTGGACTGCACTGTAATTTGTGAGAATTGCGCGGCTGAAACATGCACGAACTAGCCGACAGTGAGCATCGTCTTCAAAGAGGAGTCATTAGATGTTGACGATTTTGATTAAGAGAATGAAGAATTCATTGAGGCTTTACAGTTTTTTTTTGTATTCCTCCGAAGAGGGTAACGAAGATGAAGAGGAAATACCAAAGTAAACGGAATTGACAATCTGTCAATTGACAAATTGACAAACGGAATTCCGTTTACTTAAAGTTAGTCGGTAGTAGCATAAACGTTAAGAAATTTGCTTTCTAAAATTATAGTGGAGTAAAATCGACAATATCTGTAATCTAAATAAATAGTGACCTGTATCATAAATTCTTTCTTGAATACAATGAATGGCACGTTAATTTGTACATCAAAGTATACAGTGTATTTAAGTACAACAGATATTAGGCAAATCTTCATAGGTTTAAAAAAAAATAACTTGAATGATTCGTTTTGTCCATTTCCGGTACATTGTTCTGTATTCGTTGCATTTAAGTATTGTGCATTCTATTTCAATGACGGCTCATCTACAAAATTGTTGAGAAACAATGGTATTCAGTAAAAATAATCTATTATGTAGTGGGCATTGCTTTCTATGTGTCATTGATAACGAAAAAATTGTACAATTTGAACTCTGAATTAGTGACATTTCATCGAGGCCTTCATGTAGTGTAATACTTAAATAATATTATTGTATTTTATAATATTATATCATAAATAATTATGTTTTATTAGTATGCAAAAAGTTGCAGAAACTTGCTTTTTATTCATCTAGACTTATTTCTTTAAATTACGACAATCTCTCGTAGAAGCGAACTTTCCCATCCTGAACGCACCCGCATAACGACTAGAGTAAAGCTATTGTTCCATTGAAAAAAATCAGGGTTGAGGATTTCGGCGAATCAGTAACAAAACAGCTAGCTAGCTACCTGTCACATAATGCATCAATATAATGCTTCATTCTTCAATACTTTATATTCGAAAACAGGTAAATTTGGCAATTTAAATAAGGTAGGTAGAGGTACACTGAATTGTTATTGAATTCAACGAATTTATTTAAAAGTTTTGCTCCGCATTTACATAAGTTAAAATTTTTAAAAGATT
Source organism: Fabriciana adippe (assembly GCA_905404265.1). Taxonomy (NCBI): domain Eukaryota; kingdom Metazoa; phylum Arthropoda; class Insecta; order Lepidoptera; family Nymphalidae; genus Fabriciana; species Fabriciana adippe. Next base: position 11,338,430 of record FR989998.1, on the reverse strand, counting down.
TCCTTTGTGTCGTCCTTTAGAGACACATTTTGTCTTTAAAAATGATTAAAAATCGTAATTTATTTCAAAACTTAAATTGAGCAAAATGGAACCGTTTGATATACATACATATTTGCAAAATAACCAATTGGTCAATTTCATATTTTTTTATTTAGATTTTTTATGTAGAATCTAACGTGTGTTAGTGGAACCATTTTGGATATCGAAATAATATAGAAGGGATGTGGATCCGTGGTGTCGCCCTTTTGGATATAAGGGTAGCTAGGGAAAGCATCGATTTTCGTCACCCTACGATCCGCACGGCGGGGGCGCGGCAAGATGGCGGAGGGTCCCGGACCTGCCTCAAGCGCACTCGCTGCCCAAGGTCACGAGCGCCATGTGCTCCCACCGCGTAGACGCCCGAAATACAGCATCTCGATAAAGAAACTCGACTGTCTCTCTCACACCTACACAATAATGCCACTCGATACTGATTTTAACACGGTTAGGGTTGACATTCTTGGTGCAATGACTGCCAACATTTTTATGTTATGAAACAATAGATATTATAATCGTCGCGTCGAATATACGATATTTTTTTTAATTAAATAGTATTAAACATAAGCTCTTAAATTTATCCAGTTTATATACCGTAATATTAAAATGTATAATGTTGACCCTGTTCGACAAGTTTTTTGTAGCTAAAAATAATGTTTGAACAACATTATAAACGAATACTCGATATCATTAGTTATAATTTTCTAAAGCGGAACAAACGTTTAATGCGCATCAACCCTAATCATAGCGAACCTCTTTTATCTAAATTATGGAAAATTTAGGAATGTGCCGTAACATTCAACTTTCTCGCACGCACAATGCGTGTATATTGCTGTCTCTCTCTACTTTCCTTACCTACTAAACACGAGGGTTAGTGGTAGGGAGCACACAAAACTTTTGGGATAGATTTTTTTTCGCAATCTGCACCATTTGAAGCATCCCCATAGTGCTAGTGCAACATTAGACCAGATTAGTACATCCGCGTCACTCTTATACTTGTTTTCAGCTGTTATTTTTAGAGTTGTCAACTTTTTGTTAAATGTTTCCATCCGGTGTGTGTGATAAAATCTTATAAATAGTGCAGTGATATGTTTTTATATTAATTAATACACAATAATTGTAAGTCAATTAAAATTGCTTATTTGTTATAGATATCATCAATGTTTGTTCAATAATTCATATTTTAGTGCATTATAGATACTGGTTTCCATCATGAAAATCGAGTACTATGATGATATACATCTAGCTAGCTTGTTTATCACTTTCAAATTTTATAAAACGCCTTGGAAGGAGCTACGATTTTGCCACTACAAATAAATTTACTTGTACCACATAAGTAGTGTTTAAAAATAAAATTTTGGAATATTTACTATAATTTTAGATGGCAAAGTAATCATAGGGAACAAAATATGTCATCATGTAATCAATAGTTAAATTACTACGTCAATACGTCAATAGTTATATTAATATTAAATTATAATTCTTTTTTTATGTTTGTATTATGCTATTTTTTTTTGTTTGTTTACATAGAAGTAATACAAATCCTTATAATTAACAAATGATCCACAGATAGTCGATAGACTACCGCTGTGATACAGTAGGGCTCACATTTGTCTGACACATCGAAATGGGTTGGATTTGCAAGCGAATGCTTATTTTGAATATTTCTTTATATCTGGTAGAGAAACGCTGTTTAGGAACCAATACTTGCCACGTAAAAAGAAGAAGAACTCTATTTATTCTGTCTGTCCTCAATTTGAAAGATTTATTTAGTTACGTTTGTCTAGTACATACTCTTTCTACAGATTAATGAAATTACTGTTATATATATTTTTGTAAAGATATATAATCTAATATATGTATAAATATCTCGTGTCACGGTGTTTGTGGTCACACTCCTCCGAAACGGCTCGAGCGATTTTAATGATTTTTATATGATTTTTATTGTATGTTTGGTAGGTATGAGAATAGATCGTAAAGTATTTTTCACCCTCCTACACCCTACCCCCATTTTTTGAGTAATTATTGGAGAACCCGAGCGGAGCGAGGTTGAGTCGCTAATATTACTAATACTTACCACGAAGTAAAAGCGGAAGAACTCTGTTTATTCTGTCTGTCCCCAACGAGAAAGAACTATTTATTAAATTTGTCTAGTATCTACATTCTACATACCTTTTCTACAGATTAATCAAATTACTATTATATATATTTTTGTAAAGATAATATTAACATATGTATATCTCATAATAATTACCTAAAATTGTCTTAAAATCACATTGTATTGTTGTATTGTTACAGGTCTAATGACTTGACGTGCGCGTCATTATGACGTCGTTCGCAAACATGACGCAGTCCCTTGCTGCGAGCTTACCAGTTACATCCACTTCGGCTACAGGCTCCAGCCATAGTTCTACCGAGCAAGAAGACCCTCTCGCTATGTCGCATATCATCTGCAATCTTCTCGAGAATATGAACAAACCATCCAGTCATCAAGGTGCCTCTGCCTCATCATCTTCAACTATGCCTTACGATATCTGGGCATTGCCTTCCTGTAGTTCGTTACAGAACGCTACCACCCCTAACGTTCGTGAGTATGGCTCTGTTTCTAACAATAATAATCAAAATCACTCCAAAGAGGATAACTCTAGCGGATCTCCCGGTACCTCGTCGTCTGTTTCAATTAGCTGTTTTCGTTGTGAAGAGCGCTCTCCAACCACACGTTGCCTCGAATGCAATGATTTGTTTTGTCACGAGTGCTGTCACAAAGTTACTTCAGATTGCCAGTTAAGAGAGCATACTCTGCTACCTATTCATCAAATATCACCTATTGGAGCCAGACCTAACTCTGTCACTAACGAAAAGGAAGTTATGTATTGCGAACTTCATGGTGATCCTGTAAGATACTATTGCGAAGGTTGTATTATTTTCATATGTCAAGAATGTACCTTATGGGTCCATAAAGATCATTGTTACTCTCCTATTAAAGGTGCTCTTGATATGTGTAGAATCGGAGTTTTCAGAGCTATAGAAGATACCAAAACTGGCACTAAAGCTATAAAAACTGCAATAGATAGAGCAGTTGCGATGTCGAAAGCTTATGAAAAGGAAACTGCAGAAGCCAACATGAAAATTCGTAAAGCAATGCGATGCTTTGCTCAAGCAATTGAAGATCGTGAAAAATATTTGCTAGACAAGGTTGAGAAGATGCGTCAAGCAAAGATGAATGAATTGACAGACCACATGAATACGCTTCGTGGTATTCTCGCTGGATTAGCGCATACCAACGAAACTCTAGTACGCAGTATGGATTCTGAGGGCATTGATTTATTCATGGCCAAAGAAAAAGGAAGAGCACAAGTAGATTATTTCTCGTGTATGTTTAAAAATATGTATGTAACTGAGGAACGTATTATGTTTATACCTCCTAATTACGATTTAGTAGATCAGATTAAAAGACAATGTGATGTCCAATCTGCTCCAGTAAATTCCATGCATTCTTTGAACTCTTCCTCATCTCTTCAATCACGTCAATCATTATTACATTCATTACAATCGGCTCAAACATTTTCACCTTTATCTTATCAGATGTCCACTACAAATAGCCTAAGGTCATTAACAGATTATACAAATAGCCATACACGATCCACAAACTACTATGATCATAGTATACCGACTAGTATAGCTATGGACTCAAATACTTCACGTGGCATTGGTCAGGCAATTCCTGGATATTGGATGTCAGTCGCTGTAAAGCCTACAAGAAGCCCGGTGTCTGGTGTTCCGATGTTTTCATTTGGTAGAGAGGGTCAAGATGAAGGGCAAGTGTCCAGACCCTGGGGCTTATGTGTAGATAGAGAGGGTAATATAATAGTTGCGGACAGAAGAAATAATAGAATTCAGATATTTAATAGTCGTGGAGAATTTAGAACAATGTTTGGCTCTAAAGGAACAGGACCTGGCGAGTTTGATCTTCCTGCTGGTATAACGACGGATACTTATGGTCGTATAATCGTTATCGATAAAGATAACCACAGGGTTCAGATATTCACTTCATCAGGTAATTTTATTCTTAAATTTGGTTCCTTCGGTAAAGAATGTGGGCAATTTCAGTATCCGTGGGACGTAGCTGTTAATACGTTAGGTAATATTGTGGTGACTGATACCCGTAATCACCGTATTCAGCTTTTCACTAGTGACGGTACTTACATTACTAAATTTGTTTTCGAGGGAGCCAATCCCGCCAAAATGCTTAAAGGGCCTACTACACCAAGAGGTGTTTGTTTTACAACTTCAGGAAATATTATTGTTTCTGATTTTGAGAATCACCGCTTACTTATGGTAGATCCAACTTTATCGAAAGTTCTTCATTGTGTAGGTCGAGAGGGGTCAGGCATCGGTGAGCTTAATCGTCCATCAGGAATAGTTACCGATGACGATGGTCGAATCATTGTAGCCGATTCTAAAAACCATCGCGTACTTGTATTCACATCAGAGCTCCGCATTTTATGGGCAGTTGATCTAAAGAGTCCTGGTCTTGACGATAAAGATAGACCGAGCGACGTGGCTCTTACCCCTGAGGGTTTCTTAGTTGTATTATTTGAGACTTTACCTGATACCGCTCGCGATATAACATCTCACGGCAAGCAATACATCAAAGTGTATTGACTTACGTAGAAAATCAGAGCAGAACAAACTGTACGGATCGTAGGTCCATTATTATTATTTTTTTTTTTTTTTGTTTAAGTTGTGATTACTTTCATAATGTGCCAATTTTATTATTAATGTTTGGGAAATCTGAATCGAGCCTAGCTTGTAGGGAGAAATGTTCATAACGACAACTTGCATAAATTGTTGTTATTCAAAACATTCTCCAAATTTTTTTTTTTTTTGGAAAATTTTTGTTACCGTATTATTTTGATTTCTGTTTCATTGAGGACTAGTCTTTAAAGACCAAACTTTTTACAGTGCACACAATACTTCGCACTGATTATTTCTGAATATTTTGACGATAGGTTTTTCTACCTGAATACTGAATTCGTGCTGTAATTTTGTCCGACATTAATATTTAGCATTGCATAATCAAAGAATATAATCTTTCAAGATTATTATAAATAAAAGATCACATTGTGATTTAAAAGATGTTTTTATGTGAGATAATTTAAAATTAACTTGAAAAGTATTTTTTTTTTCAAAATGTTACTTTGCTTTTTTAACTTGGTTAAATAATTATGTAATTAATACACACGTTGATGCGTATTTTTATATTAAGTTATTTTGCATATTAATTTAGGTATTATATATTATATTTTTTATCAATGCGATGGCGGTCCTACGCCAATAGTTAAAATAATTAAAAAGTAGCTCTTTTCTCCGCTTAGATTTTAATCTTACGTAGAGTTTGAAAGGGTTAAAGGGAATAAGGTAGATGAACTAAGAAATTATTGCAATAAAACTTGGAGACTGACTTTAGAAGACTGTCTGAAAGACGTGTTTCCGGAGCGGGCGGGGCGGTTGTTGCGGATCAACGCGTTATTTTAATGCAATTTTTAATTACCAAAATTTAGTTATTATTTTAACATTGTTTTGAACGACGACTTTATTGGCATTTATATAGTTGAATGAATTTTGTTTCGACGGTACAATTGTAGAATTTATTTAAACGAGCATATTAAGTTTTTTTAGTTATTAGCACGTCGCTAAACAAACGACTGTTTCATTAAATCAACTTTTATTATCAACTGACTAAGCGGTAAAGCTGTTCTTGATATTCCTGGACGTAGTGCTATAGATGGTAGATAAATAAAATAATCTCTAGCAAATAATTGTATTATCCTCTACGGTCTACCACAACAACTTCTACTTATGTAAACTTTAAGCATAAAATAAGTCGCTATGACGCACTCGTTGTTTAAATTAGCCAATTTATAGATATTCATCTACAAAATGATTTTTTTCAATTAGTATATAACGTGTGTTTGTATACTGTCAAAATTTGTGTTAGTCCAAATATTTTAGCAAAATTGTTTCCTCAAAATTGTATAAATTGACCTATAGACTATTAAGTCTGTCGGCGAGTGAGTCGATAGTGTTAGATTTAATACACTGTGTTCAGTCAATATGTGTTCACTATTTAAATATAGTTTTAGAGTAACGTATTCGGATCGAGCGGTTCGAATAGCCTCTTGTTGTCTAGTTTAAATGCGTGATGTAGTTTTTACTCACGTCGTGGTCTTGCTTCCGATCTTAAGTATAATTCAATGCTGGAGTTGTAGTTATATACTATGTTGTATTTACGAATGAATTTTTAAGGTATTCAAGTAAATAGTTACTTTAAAGTTAATTATATAATTTTAGTAATCTGTCCCCAATATATTCCCTTATGGGATACTCTCTTATGGGATTTTCTACTAAGAACCTGCTAATACCAAGGTAGAGTAGAGCTACGGCTTCGTTATTGTCGATGAGCATTTATTCACATCCTATCGAATCTTCATAACACCAAAGTCTATATTATATCGATATATTGATAGGATTTAACTCCCAGCAAATGTAATCTTTATCAAATGTAACTGCTTCGTACGTTTACTCTTTTATCTACTAATAAAATAGTGATTTATGCATATTACGAACTCAATATCCATTACACAATGATTAAGAGGGTAGTATGTAAAGCCTGTCACTCAAGCAATGTTATCCCTATAATGAAAATATATTAATTTGTACTGAAAACTAATTTAAATACTATTAGATTAACATTTACACGTATGTACTTAGGTTTAGAATAGTATAAGTTTTGAAAGACCTATCTCCTTTAATCTAGTGATGTTCTTAGAATTAGAACTTGACACTTCAAGCAAAAATTTTCTGTCACAGTAATTAAAATATTAGATGTAGTTAAATGAACTGATTTTTATGACTGCAGATATAGTCTGAAGTAACTTAACATTATCAGTTAAGATGTGAAAATTATTGTTTGAAGTCTAGCGTGGATGATTGGAATATTTTATTGCGCGATTATTTGCTTGACGCTGTTACCGCAAAATTCGGGATTATTCTTAAGAAAAATATATCTAGTGATAAATTGAATTTTATTCCGATATTTAGAGAATAGGATCTTTACAATTGACACTACGATAAGGAAGCTTTTTAGTTTCCTTAAGGCCAGTAATGCGCGAACGTAGCTTTGGCGACGGCGATAGTAAAATTATATAAAAGTTACAATTGCGTGCAGTATTTGCGTCTTGACTGTCAATTACTAAATTCCGCGAAACTGAAGTATTTATCATGATTTTGTTTTTTCATTTCATATCATTAATAGAAATTAAATTGCATCAAACTTACTTTTTTTTCAGTGCCATTATAAAGTATTATGTTATTTTTAAAATAATGTGTTGCATAAAATGCATTTTTAATTAAATTTTCAAAATCGTCTTAAAATGTCCAATCAAATCAACATTTACTTTATCTAATATGACGAATCTCAATGTCAATATTTTGTCTAACGTATAAAAACTTGGTGGTTTTGCAAAGCAAACTCCTTTACACCAGATCCAGAGACTAGTATCCACTAGAATGTTACCAGTCTTATACATTATTAGCTTAAAGGCTCTTTTATCATCCGCTGTAAACTCTCTGATATCATGACAGAAATCTCGCCTTCGATCTACAAACAATATAAATAGTTATTAACCCTCTATACACATATACTGACTTGACTCGTATAAAAGACCTTTGGCTTTCTATTGACAATCGTACTCTATCAACAATCGTAATTTCTGTCATTTTATCAGGTGGAAGTGATAATGAGCGTGGGTCTTCATATATAACTAAGTTGGCTCTAAGCGGCTTAAATTTTACTTAATCGAGAACCGCATTTAATTCGGTATGATTTGTTTATGTTTCTTAGATTTATTTTGTTACTTGGTTTAGTGGATTGATCTTCGGCGTTTTAGAGTGACTAGCTACAGTAAAGATCATTCGTCGCAAAAAATCTTTGAAATTGCACAAATTTGATATGTTATAAATTTTGTACGCGACAGGTAGTCACTCTAATACACCACCACTTTATAAAAGTGATTCAAAATTTTTCAACAATTTAAAAAAAGCTTGATATAATCACAAAGTCAAGAGATTTGATCGCCAGTAAACGAAGTACTATGTGAAAGCTGCTAGGTGCTAGCAGTAAAATTGTGGTTTTGTGATAAATACAATAAAATTGAGAACTTAATATTGAAGCGTGATGATAATTTTGTACGAGTTTTTATCGTTCTGTGTATTAAGAACGGAAAAGGAAAATTTCAGCTGCTTCCTTGTAAAAAATTTGTGGGGCTACCTGCATAGGGTCGTGGGTGAGACGCAATATAAAACTGCATAATAATAATAATAATACAATTATATGAGATTCTAGCAAATTGTATTTGAGCCATTCTATTTGTGCTATTTTTAATGTTAACTAGGCGCTTGTGTTGTGTTAGTCTTAGAGTAATGTAAACGTTCATCTCCCCTTTGCTAAGCCTTATAATAGAATGTATGCATGTATCAGTAAATCAATTATCATAATATTAAAGTCTATTAAACGTAATATTGTAACCAAGTATGAATAGTGGATACGCATTGTATTAACTCGTCGATGCCTCTCATAAGTATAATGCATAAATTTAATAAAATTAACCGTAATAAGAGTACTCTTGTAACTTATAAAAATATCAGAAATAAACAAAGGGGCTATGAACGTGATCGTGTATCAGGTGTAACTAAGTAGTCGTAATTTAATATTAACCCTGTAAAGGAACAGCTCGTTTAGGTTCGACCTGTTCTTTGTGCGGGGACCAATATGACGGAAGCCATTACTGATGCATTTATTTCATAAAGATCTCCATTATAAATTTTATTACTGTCAAAATTAAATTGGTATCGAAGTATTATTAGCTATAAACTATGACTAAAAACTGGAAAATATTAAGAGAATAATATAATAGTGTCGCATCAGTGTGTCGGTAATGACTTCTTATATTGGGGTATAGTTGTGTTCAATGTTTAAGTAACCACATCTACCTCACTCGTAATACATTAAAGACTGATTGGAATTAATGCGACGGTGGTCTAATCACCGCTTAAGAAGTCTGTTGTCTACTAGAATAAGCAGAATTCTTACGAACTGAACTCTCTTCTTTACTTATAATAGCGTCCAAACATTCTGAATGCAAAATTTTTTGTTGCAAAAAATGTAAACTTAGCAGTTTCTGTTGTGCAAAAGTCGACAACAGTCTTTTTTCTTTTTATATCTATATCTTATGTTACACTCCTGTAATATTGTTGAAAGAAGACTGATATTTTATAAATGTTCCTATATTTTAATTTAGAATAATTTACTGCCTACCATATTTCATTTACATTATTTTTTAACCTTTCGGTAATAATCATTACTTTGATTCTTATAATCTTATCAATTGTGCATGACGCTATATATGTCATGAATTTTTTGAAAATTTTAATGGAATTTTGTATGAAAATTAATCAATGATTGATAGAAAATGGACTTTTATTTTCCTTTCCTGTCCCCTACCAGCTACTTTATACATATTAAGTAATTGCATCACATAAAATATATAGGAATATAGCATGCTACAAAGTTATTACATAATTCATGTTATTCCCATAGTTCACATTGTTTTTTTATATGTAAATAAAAACTATTTTCATGTAATGAAAAGAGCTATTAATTATTATTGATGTCAAAGTACTATTAATTAGATACATAGCAACTGTTATTTCAAATTTGTTACATTTTGAATAGCTAAATAATTATGGGTCACCACGTAAGTGTCCTTGTTTCAAGTTTAGGAAGATTTTTTGAATATCCTGTAAAAAGGAAACCTATATGCTTTTATAGACAAGAGGATTTTACAGCTACAGGTGAGTTTTTTCGAAATAATACACAATAAAGTTTGTTGGAGAAACTGAATGATATGTTTAATACTTAAATAGGACACAGGCCCTGTTATAGGTCAGGACTTTTTAAATAAGCTAGGTGATGGAGAGTCTGAATAAATAAACATGTTGGTAAACTAAAGTGTCTCTTTTATATGGTCCAAAATATATAATTCCGAATTTCACTCAAACCGGTTAAGCCGTCAAAGCTTGTAAAAATAGAAAACAGTGATCCACTTTTAAATATTTGGTTTTATCTATACTAATATTATAAAGCTGAAGAGTTTGTTTGTTTGGTTGAACGCGCTAATCTTAGGAACTACTAATCTGATTTGAAAAATTCTTTTTGTATTAGATAGCCCGTTAACTGAGGAAGGTTATAGGCTATAATATATCATCCGGGAAAAATGTACGGTTCCCGTGGGATAGATTTGTTTTTGTCTAGGGATGAACCCGAAGCGAAGTGAGTTGCTAGTATAATATAAATGCGATTGATTCTAGGAGAACCTCAAAGAAAACCAACTGACTTTCAAAAAGTGACTATGACTGACTATGATAAGCTCGTAGATCAATTTTACAAGCGCCTTGCTGAGCAACGGCAATATAATCAAGTAAGTTTCTAACAGTATCTATATGCAAAAAAAGCTATTCGACTCATTTATGACACAAATATACACATGTTTACACAAACAATTATGAATCCATGTGTTTCCAATGTAAATAACAAAATTGGCACTGCAGTTTGACATATGCGAGGTCTTGGAACTACTGATGCATATTAACTTCTATTCAACTCAAATCTTTGTTCTGTGGCTTTTGGGTTACCTTCTTGAACTGTATATAATTTTACCAAAAGTTATATCTAAATTAAGGATGAAAATATGCTCTATTGGCTGAATTTAGCCAAAGAAATGTACTACTACTTAAAATCAGTTTAATCTTCAATTGCCTAGTCTATAAACAGTAAAGGCTTAATTTTTTTTTAAATTACATTACTGTACTGATTAATTAAATTACTGAAACGAAAGTCACCGTATATTTTCATTTAGGTGTTTAGAAATTTGATTCAAATTTCAAACCCTAATACAGTTAGGTATATGCCAATAACATCATAAGTATTTTAGGAAATGAAAGAACAGGACAGAAGATGGAGCATGCAGAAGGTGGTTCGACGGTTCCCAGGGTGGAATGAAGTCACCATTGCAAACTTGCACAGCCTATTTCTGTTATTCGACAATCAATCTAATGGAATGCTAGGTTTTGATGATTTGTTAGTGTTATAACTCCCATGTCTATATACTCATACTATAGGTACATAGGAGTATATTTATTTTTTTATATTTTTCATTTAAACCTACAATAAGGTAGGTATAGTAGATACTTATAAATACTAACAAAATATTTTTTGGAGCGTTAATAATTATAATAATTACAGTTCTTTTCAAAACAAATCTGTTTACCGGAATTCAGTAAAGAAGTTAACATTTCGATTGACTTAAAATTATTATAATAAATATATAGAACATTTTTAGTTAAAATGTGAAAGTACAAAAAGTAACTCATAAAAAAATCTGTTCAGCTGTGCAGTGTTAGAGAGCTTAGGAGATGAAACATCGATGGAAATACGAAAGGAGAAGTTTACTGAAGCAGACAGGGACAATGATGGATGGGTCACCTACGATGAATTTTTATCGGTATAAATTTTAATTGTTTTAATAACTAAATTGTAGTAATAATTAACACTTTTTTTTAATAGTTATATCAGCTCAATAAACGTTTTAGTTTTCAGCACTTTGTGCGAGTAAAAAGTGATTTTATTACTAACTAAAAATATATTAATTATTGTTTTTCTTTATTTTAACGTAAAATGTAATTTGTCTTGTGTTATTTTAGTTAGTTTACAACTTTAGTCCACAAGAAGATGGTAACCTGTGTGGTTTAGCACAGCTCTGCAATGAAGTCGCAGAAAATATCCAGTTTGTTAGCAATTTGACTGTGGGGGAGCAACTGGAATATGGATTGTTTTAAATAAAGGACGAAAATATTAAAAAAATAATTGTTTTTTTTTTTAAGTAGATAAAATAGAGTTTAAAATCAATCGTTAAAAAAATTCTATTCGTTACTAAAACTAAATTAGTTTTGAAAGAAATTATTCATTCTTATATTTAGTTTATTAATTTATTTTTTTGAAGGCGGTCAGAAAAAGAATGTTTTACGAAGAAGTTAGAATAGTAGGTGAAAGAAGATTCCTATTGTAAACCTAGCGACTCACCCTCGCGTCGCTCCGCTCGGGTTCGTCCCTACTTACGTTTTAACGTTTAGTATATATTTCTCAGAGATATTTCCCGCAGTAAAAAGTATCCCATATGTGGACCCGGATATTCGTTATCATCATACCAAATTTCATCAAAATCCCTTCAGTGGTTTTTCCGCGGTAACAGGCAGACAGAAAGACAGACAAAAATTCTAATTACTATAGATTCGGCTTTTTTATCGATAATAATGTCTATCTCAATAAGATTTTCAAAAAAATATTTAATGTACGGATTCGGCTAACTTACAATTTTATAATACGTAGGATAGATTTATAAACTTAGGTATTATTTTAATTATTATTTTAATATATTATTATTTTCAAGCAAATAAAATAATATTACATTTAACAATTTTTATTTAGAACGCGATTTAAAATAGTTAATATCTTGGTGGGTTGTCGTCACTGAGCGAATCAATATCGCTGAGTTCCGCGAGTGCGGGGTCACATGCGAGGCATTGGTTGCCGATTTCTTGCCAACACTCATTGCAATACACGAACGGACACCTCGTACTTATACATGAATGCCATATTTCTACTGAAGTAACTCCTGAAATGTAGTAAATATAATAAAACTGTACAGGTCGAACGTCTGTACATAGAAAAAAAATGCTAAAAATCGAGTCAGGGGGATGTAAGAAGAGAAATAGAACGATTCTAGTTTTTTTCTCAATTTTTTTTGTTTCTCTGTCTGTTTGTCTGTTTGTGCAGGCTAATCTCCGAAACCGTTGGACCGATTTAAATGAAATTTTGCATGGTGGTATATTCCCAGTCAACATTTTAGATACTTTTCATCCCGGAAAATTAAAGAGTTCCCGTGGGATAGTTAAAAAACTATAACAATTTATACAGCTTAGTACACAAAAACTATTGAATGGACTTTGATGAGACTACAATAACTTAATACTTAGTTCGTACATCAAAATAACAAATAGGCTACTTTTTATCCCGGAAAAATGTACGGTTTCATTGGAATAGATTTGTTTCTGTATGTATAGAGGCGAACCCGAGCGAAGCGAGGTGAGCTGCTAGTGTAGTAAATAAAAATTAGATGTGTTAATGCAATTATAATATTTATGTTAGGATAAAAATGTAATAGATGTCAAAACCTTCATACCCACCCCCGTAATACAATTGCTAGTCAGCATCGGTCCTTCAGTATTTCCTGTATGGTTAGACTCTTTACTACTGTCTAAAAGCTATCTCTACATAGAATCATATCGGTCCAAGGAAATCTTAAATGCTTCATGAAAGGTACGAGCAAACCAATAAAGAATTATATATTTTCTAAAGAAAGTCTTTAAAAATATTTACAAGTACCTACATATTTAGGTATGCAATATACTTCTAGTGCTACCCAAAATGCTCCACTACGTACATATGCACATTGCACATATGTATTTATTTGATTGGAGCTGAACTGTTTGGTCTAGGTGCATCCCTATACAGCCAGAATAAAACATTATTAATCGTATAACTTTTATTCGAATTACCATTCGCCTGCGTAGTTTTAAAATAACAAATTTCCGCACAAACTTTTAACCCCTTCTTTGCCTCTACAGAGGTTAAATTTTCAAAAATCATTTCCTACACCTCCCTATGACGAATCTACCTGCCAAGTTTGTAGCATTGATAATTATAAGCTTTCGTGCTTGATCAGTGGTATCTAGGTATTTTACAATTTATATTTGTAACTAATTTTTAAATGATTATTTTTGTCTAAACTAGATACTTATATTAAAAAGAAAATTACGTTGTGTATGTTTAATATGTCTAGGCTCAGTTTCTTCACAAATCAAGCACTTCATCCTAGCAGCAGATAAAGTGCCGAGCCAATCCAACATCTGTGGGTATCTCATCCTCAAACTCAACAGGTTCTCGCCTGACAAGTAGTGAGCGCGTACAGCCTGCACAGCTTTCCGTCGTAAAGTTTTATCCATTTTCATACGTTTCTTGAGAATATCGTTGTATAAATGCAAAATTCTTTGTTTTTCTCTTATTGGATAGAAGTAACTGCAGATTAACCTTAGGAAAACGTTTGTCTTTATGTTATTAGGTACCCGTACGAGTACGTGTTTACTTAAAATTTAAACTATTGAATGAAATTATTATTTGTGATGAAATTAGATATCTATAAGACAAAGTATAATAGCTCACAATAAAATATATTATTATTAGTAGGACCAATAATATAAATATATTTATACAAGAATATTAAAAGCGTTTACAGATGTTTAAACAAAATAATACCTTCGTAACCTTAGCGTGTAAGGATTTATATACAGCAATACCAAGATCCACAGGTATCCTCCATAAATCTTGAAGTAGTATGAAGTAGGCATTGCTCGGGGACACGGCAGGCATGTTTCGTTAGATATCGTTATATTGCTTTTATTTAAGGCCAATTCGGTGAGAATTTTACGCATCATGTCAGAGAGCTGACCTTTCCCTTCTACCTGGAATTGATTAACCATACTATGACATTTTTACTTAAAACTGTTTGTTTTTTTTTACTATTCTTAAGGAATTTAATTTTGTCCTTTTTCCTGACTCCTTGTCGAACAAAAATCGTAGAGATAATATAAATTTTTGTTTTAGTTTTCTTAAATTATGTTTTGTACAGAAAAATATATACATACTCGTATAGGTAATTACTTATTCACATAATTTTATAGTGGGTATATAATTGAGAATTCAGACATTCTGTACTTAGAGATGACAACTGCATTGTCAAAAAAATCAAAGTGATACCTATTCGGGCAAAACCAACTGCAGGTTTGTTACCCGTTCTAATTAAATACTTATATTTACTGTATAGATTTTAGTTATTTTTAATTATATTTTTGGGAAGCACTCCTTAAAATAAGTGGGCGAGAAAAAAATGTGAGTGGACTCTATATTTTTTCAGGTTACATAAATATGGCTAATTGTATTAAAATCTACCTTAACTTCAATGTCTTGGTCTTCAAACTGTGAGATGGGCTCTAGAGCATATTGTCTTACAACATCCAAAGCTTCATAAAATAACCGATCTAACATTACGAATGTTGTTGCTGTTATGGCTTCGAGCATGACTTTTAGGATTTGCGTCAATAGTTTACTGCGTTCCGATGGTATATATGTGGCTGAGTGTACATCTACGTACCTATTTCTTTCCATCTAAATGAAATATTTTATTTCTATGTTAGAATGGGTTATATGTATAGTTTTAAAGTACGTACGTATTCAGCCCTTTTTAACGTCCCACTGCTGGGCACGGGCCTCCCTTCAATACGAGGGGAATCAGGCCATAGTCCACCACGCTGGCCAAGTGCGGATTGGCGAACTTCCCGTCTTTCGAAAACTTGCTAGGTTCTCTCAGACATGCAGGTTTCCTCACGATGTTTTCCTTCACCGTTAAGACAAGTGGTAATCATGTTGGAAATGATTGGCACATAAAAATATCAGGGGTGCGAGACCCGGGATTTAAACCCGCTTCACTCGGTTTCCCGAGCGAGCACGTTACCACTGGGCTACCACTGCCTTTAGTTTTAAAGTATCAAAGAATAAATATAAAGTCAAAATAGCAAATGACTGCATATTTTATTTACAATTATTGTTCGTTTGCTATTTCGCGTCTGCTTGTATGCAGTTGCTTGCAATGATGAAAAAGTCCTATATCATTATGATTTTAGTTTCATCAAAATCCGTTCAGTAGTTTTTGAAAGAGTAACAAACATCCATCCATCCCTTCTCACAAACGTTTATACGTCTCGTTTATAATATTTATAAAATTTCTGTGCTCTACTTTAAAGCCAAAGTTTAGTACCTAATAGTTATTCTGTATTATCGAAAGTTTACTACAATTTTAAGTAAACTATTAATGGAGATTTGATTTCTCTAGTGGTTAGTTTCGAAACAGTTTACTGTTCTACTCATTTAGCAATGCTTATTCAATAGTAGGTAGGTACTTACCTACTTACTAAATACATTATTATTGTTTGTGAGATTTGATTTAAACGTTTATAGCGACTACTTATTTGTTAAAGTTACTTGTGCTACTTGTCGGTATCTAATAATGTTATTTAATTACTAAATTAAAAAAAAATAAGAGTGCGTGTATGAATGTGTACACGCGCAAGAAGTAAAACTTCTGTAGGTTATCGGTACCACAGATCATATATAGAGTAGGTACTCTTTATGAAATTCAATTTATGTATTAAATAATTAGGATAGGTAAGATACTAAAAATAACGCATATTAGGCATATTACAATCATATATTTATAGAATATCATTTAAGGAAAGAATATTATATTATATATCATTTGTCAGACAATAACAACGGTTACCATGGCAACAAACGTACGTACAATTTTTCGTAACGCATTCACCAGCTTTGAGCTTACCCCCCAAGTCAAGCGTGCGTAAAGAAGTTTTACTTCAAAAATTTTATTTACAAAAATGTACTAAATAGATATACTGCTTTATGGTTTAAGGTTAAATACCTTCTTTAATGGCAGAAGCGTGAATTCGTTTTTATTTTGTCGCTTTAAATCTAACTTCTTAAAATGACCCGTAATATAAACATTGTCATAATCAATACTAGTCAAGTACAGATCGTGGTATTTTATTGCCGCTATTGCTATGCGGAGAAACAGTAGAGCTAGGCAGATATTTATAATGATTTTGACTGACTTCATTATCAGATATTTCTCTTCAAAGGCCTGTACCACTCGCTGACCAGTTTCCTTAGCGTCCTAAAATATCTAATATTTTTTAATGTAATATAATGATCTTATGCTTTTTAGCTTTCTGAAAGACCTAAATAATAATATATGACAAGGTACGGTCTACTTTGCCTGGTATTTTAAAGTACTCTTTATCCAAGGTACGGAGTATATGCCAATATACTGTACTGTACATATGTATTGTATGTATGTATTCAGCCCTTTTTAACGTCCCACTGTTGGGCACGGGCCTCACTGAGAGTGGGATCCAGGTCATAGTCCACCACGCTGGCAAAGTGCGGGTTGACGGACTTCACATGCCTTTTGAAAACTTTTTCCTTCATCATAAGACAGGGTAAACCGCATAATATAACAAAAGAGTTTTACCTGAACTAAATCAAACAGTTTTTCGTATGTTTCATTTCGCTGTAGATCAATTTCTTCTAAGTTTGTAGTCAATTTTCTTTTTACTGTTTTGAGGAATTTAAAGCCTTCAGATAAATTTGATTGCATCTGATAAAAAAAAAAAATATTTATATATAGATACTAGCGGCTCACCCTCGCTTCGCTCGGTTTACCTCTAGAAAATCAAAAACAAATCTATCCCACGGGAACCGTAGGTACATTTTTCTGGGATAAAAAGTAGCCTATATGTTATTCTGATATATGAGCTACATAATTGTAAAGTTTCATTAAAATCCATTAAATGATTTTGATTTGAAAGAGTAACAATCATCTATACATTTATACATCCATACATCCTCACAAATTTTCGCATTTATAATATTTTAAGTAGGATTCAGCACACAAGTTCGATACATGCCATTGTGATAGCTGATTTTTTTGATATCCAACAGATATTTACAAAAAACAAATACGCTACTATGACTACGCCTTGTAACTTTTTTACAATATACTTAGGTACCTGTTGTTATGAATTACCTGTACTCTACATTTGCATATATCAGTTCCTAACAACTGTTTTATATCGCAAATCCGCGGCAACATCAGCGGCCAGCATATCATTGCGTACGGCATCATTACTTTACATGCACCATATGCTGAAGAAAATTCGTTTAAACATATGGATATTGCATGTGATATCTGATTTTCGCATCGTATTTCCATTTTTTTACTATATCTAATTTCATAAGCGTTTCTTTCGGTTTTATTTGAAATTCTAAAATGAAAAAAATAAGCAAAGTGATGTAAATATGTAGTTAATTAACATTAAATAAATATATTGGGTAACTTTAAGGCGATAAAAAATTAAATAAAATAAAAACGTAGCCCTTTAGCCTTTTGAAATATTTAAAAAAAAACATTTGACATACATTTTCGTATGTTCGTCATTATGAACTATATCCAATAAGGCATCAGTTAAATGGTTTTCAGCCTTCATTTGTTGCAAACACGTAGTACTTTCAATTTCATACTCTATTGGTGATATCACTTCAGCAATAGATCTATAGAAAAAGATTAGTTAATTTTCAAATAATAATCGATATTTTAAGTATTGAAACATAAAATTATAAGGTAAGGTAAAAACCTCATATTTTCCTTTATTTGCAAAACTTCTTCTTTAAGATTAAGCAGAGCTCTATTTAACGGGCGATATACTTGTCCATATATCGCTTTCGATAAATTATACGATAGCTCTGTACTGCACGCATACACGCGTACGACTTCTTTCGCGTTTAGTCCCATGTTTGTTATTGGGCCTTAGAAACAACAGAATTATTTGCAAAATTTAACTAAACCTACTACTCGTAGTATTTTTGTTATATTTTTGTTGCGGCTATAAGTATCACTTCGACCATTTCTTTATTGTGCTCGGGCAACCTATGTAGTAGGTAAATAAACGTTGTAAATAATCGTACGCTTAATTGTAAAACTACTTAGAACTTTTTCTGTAATTGATATTGATCTTATAATAAGAGGTTCCTACTGTCTGCGCAAAGGTTGAATATAGGCTGTAGCAGATATAGGCTGTAGCAGATAAACTCTGAGATTAAGTAGGTATGGTTAAAGTACAGTTTACTGAAGTACCTGTTTCTAAAAATCTTTCAGAATAACAGATCTCTACATTAACACTACCCGGGTCTCGCACCTTAGAGTTTCATATATGAACCATACAAAGACTATTATTACCACTCGCTAATACGGGGAAGGAACATATTGTGAACAAAAGTGTATGTCTGAGAAAACCTAACTAGTTTTTATAAGAGGTGTGAAGTCCGCCAACACGCGTTTGGCCAGCGACTATGGTTTGATCCCTCTTCCTGAGTTGTGTTTATTAATCCCGGTTATGTAATTAAGTTTTTCGCACGTTGCAGCTCGTTAGTCTTGTTTTATGATCTTTGATTATATACTTGAGCATAAGTTTATGAATTCATGTAAATTATATATTTATGTAAATTATGATATCTCATAAATTAAATATTTTCTGTCAATAAAATATACCTTAGCCTTATGCATAATAATAAATCTTAGTAATGCAAAATTATATAGCTAAAATTATATAAAAACAAGTTATTTTGCAGAGTAACTATCGACTCACCCTCACTTCGCTAGGGTTCGTCCCTAGGTAAGTTTTAACGACTAGTACCTATAGATTTCTCAGAGATAAGATATTTTCCCGCAGTAAAAAGTATCCTATATGTTGACCCGGATAACCAGCTATCATTATGCCAAATTTCATCAAAATCTTTCCAGTGATTTTCTCGTGATGCGGTCACAGATGGACATACAGACAAACAAAAACCCTAAAAAGTATAGATTCGGCCTCTGTATCGATAATAATGACTATTTCAATAAGATTTTCCAAAAAAAATATTTAATATGTATACATTATGTTTTCTCAATCTAGTTATCTATAGTAAATAAACAATTAAAAAAATATGTTACCAGCGACAACGTAGCTCAAAACAATCGCTTTCAAAACACCACGACCAGCTTTTCCGCAAAACACAGGAAATAATAAAAGAGATATACAACGCACTTGTATCGACACTGCATTAGCTAACCCTAAAAAGTTTTTAATTAAAATCAAATATATTTTTTATTTAATAAGATGTTAAGGTTAAAAATATATAATTTACCTAGTGTTAAGCTTATGAATAAACTAATAACTATGCCATTATAAAATAGAAATGGTATATCCTTCAAGAAGAAGTAGAAGTACAGTTGTCCCAAGGCGAAACCCGCCATAAATGCAATACAGCATTTTATGCACCTTTTTTCATAATATTCCGAAAATACAACATTATATATAAAGGGACCACAGCAACAAAACATAAAATTCAAACATTTTTGTAGACTTAAAAATAAGGACATAATATTATTGTTAAAACTTGTCGTCAACGTCAGTTTTCATTGATAAGATAATGGAAAAATCTAAATGTATTTTAACTAGTAAAAACTTTTTGCTTTTAATTAATTTATCTATTACTCTTTATTGTGGATTAATGCAAAACATGACAATGTGGTGGAAACACAGACAGAGAATGGACTGTGCAATACTTTCATGAAATTGATCACACTCTAGAAAGAGAGAAAGCGAACGTGCGGCCAATACCTGTCTCTTTTATATATAAAAATAAAGGATAGGATAGGAATTTAGAGAAAAAAGTATTAATAAATCAATTTCAATATACATCTGAATATACAAAGACAGAAAATATTCAATACTACTATAACATTAATAAGGAAATGTGTAAATTTAACAAATTATAAATTAAGTAGTGTTTAAACTACTTATTGATGGAAAAATAAAATTGTTATCGTGTTTTTAGCTGTTTTGTAGAATTCGTCCGCTCCTGCAAGGCTGTGACGTAGACCAATCACAATTCTAGAAAGAGACAACTACTGGCGGTACGATCGCTTCGTCTCTCTTGCACTTTTCTACCCGCATTCACTTTACAGCTGGATAAGGAACGCTCAGTCCATTCTTTATTGAAAAATGCAAGAAAAAAACCAGTGGTAGAAATAAAACTGAAAATAATTTAAGTTAATCATTTATTATAATTAGTCTTATAAACGTCATTACATTAGTACAGAACTTATATCATATTGAGAAGATTACAAGCGCTTTAAACAATTCAAAGCTTTAAATGCTCGATTCACAATAATAAGATTCCGTACAGATTTCTTCAGTCGGACTACCGCACATATGACGTTGTCTCATTCGGCTTATATAGGAATGAGCGAGAAAATATGTTTTTTTTTAATATTTAAAATAAATGTTTGTGCTTAACTTTTAAATAATAATAAATGTAAGTCAAATACGTTTGACTGCTAAGATGATCTAATGTAAGTACTTCAAAGTTGGACCACTTTAGCGTTAACTGAATCTAAAAAGTATTTTAGCACAAATTTTATATATTATTGGAAGTATTAATATCTTTTTAATGTCTTGTATACTTGAATTCTACTTGAAAATCCACAAACCAACTTAATTTATTCGCGCACACACTACTGTTTAGGAAACATTGAGAAACACGCAGTAATTTGCGAGAAAGTTCAAAATTACACAGTTTTAATATGAAGAATTTTTAAAATGTTTTTGCAAAGAAATTTGCAAATACATGGAAACAAAATGATGTGTTATTATTGTGAAATATTATACAATTAAATATTATTTTAATATTTCATCATATGTCGATGATTTCGTCTAGCTACATGTACATACATTTATATAAAATTGTAAAAACTACTTTCGAGTGCCTCTATTTAATAAAACAAATATAATTAAACTTATTATTCCGAATTATATTCTAAAAATGCATCATACCTTTCTTACCGTACATTATCTTTTAAATTTTGCCACTTATAATCGATTAGAAAATCGAAAAGAGCATTTTTAGTTAATATCTCTTTAAATAATAATGTAAATAATAAATTAAAGTTATAGTTATTGGGATTACATTCAAATATAACTCCTAAATAATCTATTTGAGCCTAAAGTAAAAAACGCAGCGTACATCAACTAACTATATTTATCGAGCCCGTAGCATTGAACATTTGACACTGATTAAATTATTCATTTTTTTGGTATTAAATAATAATATCAATTATGTTTCTTCTAAGTGTATACAATATTAGCATTTATGAAAGTTTCGAGTTTAACATTTGTATTTCCGCTAATCATGTAGAGTTGATCCCTCATTCCTAAAGCCAGTATCAGAGACACGGGTCAAGTTAGGGCGATTACGCGAGGGCGGTGGGCGGGTCGCCGGCCGGATCCTCGGACACTTCGGTGACCATGGGCTCGTCTTCTTCAGGGATCTCCAGTATTTTAGGCCCGTAGAGCAGGAGGTACGCGCAATGCCAGTCACCTAAAAAATATTTTTGATATGAAACATGTAATGTCGTGGGTCAAAGCGGCTGTTGGCGTGATTTAAAAAAAATATAATTTTAATTTTGGTATTAAAATTTAAATAATATGTATCTTTTTAAATAAGTATGTTTTTTTTAATCTGATGATTTTGTTTTTAAATATGCCCTATTTATTTGCTTTAATAAAACCCTTTCATGCATATTATTTTAAAAAAAATAATATTGATGTTTCACATCTGCCAGGTGTCCCACAATGGCTCAATTTTTTCTTTCGTTTTTTTACGTCATATGTAACAAAAAATCTCTCATCAAAAACCAAATGTATAAAAAACATATTAAAAATAGTCACATACATACATGCAGGTCCAAACATCACCCTCCTTTAAGTTTCGCCGAAATCGAGTTATAAATAAATAACAAAAGAACAAAAACAATACAAGATGCGCCTCACCCCCGCCACTGAGCTTGAGCACCTCCTCCTCGGGCACGGGCGTGACAGCGTCGTCGTCGCAGCGCAGCCAGCCGCCGCCGCGCGCCACCCACGCCACGTAGTGCCCCGACGACGACGAGCGCCCGCGGTGCGTCAGCACGGCCTGCAGCCGGTAGTGCCCGCTGTTGTTGCTGCCCACGTCTACGGACACCCAGCGATCACCCCCAATATATATATATATATATATATATATATATATATATATATATATATATATATATATCCTTAGTATGAGTTGTATAATTACGCCCGATACACACTATGGTGCCGATCACGGCTCGGTCTCGGTCCGATACCGGTTTGGTAAAGTATTTTTATACACTAAACAATAAATGCATTCACATTTCACACCATCAGTAAGAGTCAAATTCCAGTCGAATCACACTCCAGGAACGTTTCTTGTATAAAAATACTGATACCTGAACGACATCGAACCGAAAACAGCACAATAGTGTGGTTCGGCCTTAATTATACACCTCATACCAAGGAAATATATGGTCAGTGTCCATATAAATAAAATTGAAGTATCTGTTTGTAATGTTCAAATAATAGCTTTTCATTAAATGCATACTAATAAAGTATATACGGTACTGATAAGAAAAACACGATTTTTTACATTTTTGTCTGTCTGTTTGATCTGGCTAATCTCAGAAACGACTGGACCTATTTTGACGGGACTTTCACTGACAGGGAGCTGATGTTGCTGTGAGAATAGTAGCATAAACAGCAAATCACGTTACTATCCTTTACTTTGACATTTTTTAAATATAAAAATAGCATTTCAATTTCTAACATAATATATTAAATTTTTACCATTTTCGAACCAATATGGAACAATTGTTTTTCTTTTATTATCCTTTTTGCTGTCGCCGTGATTTTTGTTTTTCGAGTTCAATGACGATTCCACAGACGCATCTTCCAATTCCTGAATATAATATTTATATTATATAAATACATCTAATTTAAATATAAGATTTTTTTTATGAGTTTTAAGTACTTATTTTTAAAGATTAATGCCTACTATATAATAAAACACACCAAAATCGTCTTCTTGTCCTTATCCCACGTTACGTTTCCTTCTTGCATTTCCCTCCATCAGCCATTATATCAACATGTACCCCTTTCGCACAGTCCATCCATACCTATCTCTGTCTACTTCTATTTCTAAGACCATCTATCTACATTCATACCTAATATCCATATATGACTATCTTCCCTCCTCATGATTTACCTGTACCACGCTAATCTTATTATATTACTCATGTAACTTCTCTGTCAGTGGTGCTTCTTTCAAAATTTCTCTAATATACTCACTCTTAATCTTGTCCATTATAGTAATTCCACACATCTATCTCAAAATTGCATGCATCTTTCTTTCACCTGTTCTTTCGTGACCCTACATTCTTATACATACATTACAACAGGTCTCATTATCCTCCAATCTGACACTCTAATCTTTCCTACCACTTTCTCAAATCAAAATTCATTATATTATACCCAAATCATCAATAATTACAATATAAATAACTTTATAAAATATTTTTCAATAACATAAACGCAAAGTGGAGAGTGGAGACGGAAAAAAAAAATATAAAAATTGAAGATAACCTTGATGGAAACGTCAAATGACATTAAACAACAACACAGGTTTTGTTTTATGAAGCTTGATAGCTGATTCTAAATAATTTTGCTGGGTTGATTACAAATAAGTCTGTTTTCCAATAGCAGCTCTACTTTTTGAGATATTGTAGCTAGGGGATTTTAACATAAAACAATATTATAATTATATCATTAAGAAATATTATGACTATAGTATTATTTAAACTAATAATTTTACCTTAAATTTATTCCTCATAGGTGTCAGACGTTCCTGCAGTTCGGGTGTGCACAGCTCGTACACGTCCAAATCCAATGGGAATTTGACATCTTTCAAAATTTTCGCATTTATAGATTCCTTTTCTTTATAGTAGAAACGCACAAATTGCACCGTCAAATATGCAGGCAAGCGACTTATTTTGCTCTGAAATAATATAATACATCAGTTTCTAAAGAATTCAAATGTCATAAAACGTCATTTGCCTGTCCATTAAAGCAGGAGGTGTTAATAATAACTGACAAGTTGACGTTTATTGTTAATGTTAATTTAAATTGAGCAAACAAAATCATTTAAAAGGTATGTTCGAAATAAAATTACGCTATAATTCATAGTGAATACATTTCCACTGGCAGCTAAAATAGAAATATACTAATATATTGATATAAATAAATAAATATATTGACTCATATAAGAATAAATTGACTTATATAAAAAAATACTAAGAGTGCTATTAAAAATTAAAATCCTGTAACTCAATATTTATAAGAACAATAATAATATGTTGAGGTAACAGCATCCTCATGGACTAATTATATAAGTGTCAAATAATGTTTTTTTTTTTTTCATCTGTACATTAAGTGAATATATTATTCTACTACATTAATATTAGCGTTCCCTCTTTATGATATAAAGGACAACAGATTAGAATAATGGAATGGAGGTAGCTTATTTTGGATTATCAACCCATTAGCTTTTAATGTAACTATCTCAAAAGCGCAGCCGCAGACAAAAGCTACTGTGTAGTGTCTGTATACATGTAAACTTAAAAAAACTTACAGTTTTTGTATAAACAGCATCCCTTCCCAAAGTCTCTGACATCTTAGTGATTTGCTCTGCCATTTTCTGTTTAGGCAAAGAAGCAATTTATTAAATATAATTGATAAATCCAAACAAAAGTTTAAAAATATATTTTTACAAGATTAATGTTTCATAAATAATAAACTAAGTTCACTTAAGGAACTCCAGAATTAATATTTTTTTGTTCTAATAGTTGTAGATACATTATACAAATTTGTATATTACAAAAATACTATTATATTAATATTAAAGAAATATTTACGAATCCTAATCAAAAGGTTATCAAACTTCAGATCTTAAAATTTAACTTTTTTTAGTGAAATAGTAATAAAAAGAAGCAGTATATACTACTTTCCATTACTCATATACAATACTCACAGATCTGAGACCAGATTGCAAATATTTGACATCCTGTGAAATAAAGCAAGACAGTTGTAGGAAGGTCTCTTTGGAGCGAGTTGGCGGCTCATCTGCTTCACTGCATACTAACTCCACATCTAGCGTGCCACCAAAGTATTGTTCTACAAGGGATTTACTGAAAATATAACAAATTAAAAAAAGTTATTTAGCATTCCTATTATAGGGATTTTACATTTATTGTACAAAAAATTGTAAAGTGAAGTTTTTATTTTATTTTTTGACAGTTTGAAAATTACTTTAATCATTTTAAAAAAGTTATGTAATCAGGGGCAGGAGAAAACGTAAATTAAAAAAAGTTATTCAGTAATAATTCTGAAGAGAAAATAAATGACTACTTATATCTTTTTGTTCTTACCTATCAGGCTCAGGTGCTATAGGGAGCCTCATTCTCAATGCACGGACTATCTCTGTCCAGCATTCGGAAGCATCTTGCTGTGCCAACTGTCCCCCTGCTCCTCTCTCTGCCAAGCGGGGAGCGGCAGCATGCAATGCGTGGAGGAGTCGAGCCGCAGCTGCTGCACAGGCACCAGTACCACCACTCTCTAATGCTCGCATTGTTTCACTAAGTGCTGATGTAAGTCCACCCGCTGTTCCACCACCAGATGCTATGTGGGAATGGATTTGGTAAATGAATACTCTGGTATAATTTAATTTTTTAAAGAAAAGAGACATATTTATTAGAGGTCATTGCAAAATATATACAAAATACTTGTTTTCAACAATGTGCTACATAAAAACCGATACATATAAAAATATTCTTGAAAAATACTTAAAATATTTGTGAAAAATGCAATATTATAAAAATGTAATTAACATTTTTTATTTCATAATTTGTTTTTTGTTTTTTTTTTTTTTTTTAACATCAGCATATCAATAATATTATTGAAAATCTGAAAAACTTACTAATGTTTTAGTAAAATGAACTTTAAAACTTGGGCTTTTATTTTTTCATTTATATTTCATTTATTTAATAAAAGTCTACTGTTTTAGTTAGAGGCGAAACTCACATTTGGAGCCCTGGGATAATACTTTTTTTTTGAGTAAGTCTAATACCCACAGACATATGTTCGTGCCTTTTTTTGGGCTATTTTTCTATTTTGTTGTTACTTTTATTTTATTTTATTTGAGATGAATTTGTGCGTATACAATTTCAGAATCAAAAGTGTTGCAAATAAAAAGGACAATTGAACAGAACTGTGGGATTGGGTGGACTCCTAAAGTCCTAAATGAGGTTAAGTGTGTTATCTGTGAGGTTTTTAATAAGACAAGAGGGATAATACTTTGCAAAGGTCTAAAAATGATAATTAGTTTAATTAATAAGAATTAACTAATCGTCATTTTGTCTTAGAAGAATCTTTAACGATGATGCTACTAGATGAAATTAAGATAACACTCTTGTTTGGTTCTGGTAAATTGATCTCGGAGTTATTAGGACAACTTTTTATGGCCTTAATATTTTTTTTTACAAATTCATAAAATTCATTGTTTTTAATAGGAGTTCTGTTATATCTATTGAGGCACTAGGCTGCAGCCCAAAAAGCTATATAGATCTACCTCTGATTTTAGTTAGATTTAGCTTATATATAAATAAATAATAAGTAAATATGTTGGGATATTAACACACAGCACCAGTAGAGCCAAGTTATTTTATACCGCTGGGTCACTGAAATTATACCAAATCAAAACCTTTTATACAAATCAACAAAACTGTTGAGAAATAGTCTGTGAAGAATAAAATTATTATGTTTTGTCACTTTAAAATACCTAAATAGTGTCTGCTTGCCACTAAAGATTAAGAAATGTTTGATCTCTCGATACTTTTTTGTTTGACATTAGGGAAGTCACGGGAGGAATAAAATCTTTATTTTTGTATCCAAATATACAAGGCAATCTGCTATACAAACTGGATACATAAGATATCCATATTATACAATTTCTGTATACAATTATACGATCTGGCTGCCATGCACAGCACCATCTAGTTCCGTAATAAGTTACGAGGCTTGTGTTGTGGATACCAGATAGTTGATACACTACATATACATAACTTTAAATACATACATATTACAAATATAACTATGACTACAGGACTACAGGAGTACAAACATTTGTGCTCATCACATAAATGGATGCTCCCAGCGGGACTTGAACTACAAACTGAGTAAAATGTGTTGTTGTATATGCAAATGTACATGCCAGTACATGATGACAGTATTTCTCTAGTGTGGTTTTAAAATATATACTTACATTGATCATAGTTAAGAAGAGCATTTCTCAATTCAGGTACAGTTTTAAGACATTGTACTGTAGCATTCATGTAACAGGTATTTCCCAAGTTAATTAAACCTTCTGGCAGGTCAAGCTGCAAATTGGTAAAAAATTGGCAACATTATTGAAAATTTAACATTTTTCTTCTATATAAATCATTTTCATGAAGTCTATTTAATTTTAAGAAAAACATATTTTGTTAAATCTTAAAATATATTGTTTGTCTTTGGCAAATTGCCATAAAAAAATTGAAGTTGAAACAATCTTTTAGTAGATACTAAAACTACTAAAATTAGTATACTTTTGTTTTGTTTTGAAATTATTTTTTACTTACAGCAGTGGCTAGCTCTGACTCATTCATATCTTCAACAAAACGGGTTTGTTCAACTGGAGCTGCTGGTACATCTTCCTCTTTACTGCCCATAACAAGTACAAGTGCATTCTGAAATAATATTCTGATTAATGATTGAACTTTTTGCTGACTTGCATACACTTAAATATAATTATAGAAAAAAATATATTATATAAAATAGAAATTTAGAAGTATTAAAATAAAAATGAATAAAATATTGTATTGAAAAGTACATGACATACTCACATTTGTCAATTTAAAATTTGCCCAACTATCATCTTTCAATGTGACACCCTTGCACACTACTTTTTGTCTTTCTGGTTGAACACCAGTTAAAGCAAATATTTGAGCCTTAAACAGGACTGGTTCGTCGTCTGTATTTACTTCTACATCCGGATATAATTCCTTACCCCATTTAACTTTTACTGGTAAAACAAAGAAAATGGGTTAAATAATAATGATATCTAACTTAACAGATGTAAAACACCAAATTATATTCTAATGATGCAAAATGTTGTTTATGTTTATCCTACTCAATATAAAGTAAAAATAAATAGAAGCGACTAACATTCTAGAAAGCCGGCATTTACGGTAAAAAGCATCCTTGACATCTTTTTCCAAATGACAAAGCATTAATTTTAAGTTATTTCAAAAGCAAAAACAAATATATACAAAAACATTCAAAACATTTTTGTGTGTGTATTCATAATTCTCCTAACAGTATTTTATCGCCTGATTTCGACATAAATAACCTCAAATTGTTAGAATGAATAAGCAAGATTATATCAATTAAAATAATACATACCTGAAACTTTCGGCATGATTAAATTTTAATAACAAAATAAACACAATAATAGCGATGAAAAATGGCTATTAACAATTTTCAGAATTGAAAGTCACGATCAACGGATCAACTTCGTGGATTTGTTGACAGTTGTTTGATAATTCATATGTCAAGGAATATTTTCTTAGTTTACTTACGTTCAAGGCAATCAAAGAATAACATTATAAAAAAAATTACTTTACCCTATGAATTAATTTAACATTAAAAAAATTATCAAACTTTATGAAAACTATTTAAATGACTTTCAAATTTTATTACAGTTCACTAATTTACTAATAATATTTTATTTGGCTCTCCAACTTTGCTTCGTGACACTTCTGTCCGTAAAATCTCATTTTTACTTGAGGTTCGAACATAATTCTATAGAAGCTGGCATTATTCTACTCATTCGCTGCCTTTTTTTCTTTTTTTTTTCAAAATAGCGACGTGATGAAATTGATATACAGTATGGATGGGTAGAGGACACCAGAGACAAGGAACCAAGAGAGGACACTTCAAAGTTCAAATATAAAACATCAGAATTAGGCGCCGAGGTGTCGCGTTTCCGAAATATTTTGAGTGAAGTTCACTTATCGTGGGAAATATTATTTGGATATAATAAAGTATTAATATTAATCTCTAAAAAGCATTTTGTCTGCATATCAAAGTCTAGTCTAAATTGGTTCAGCCGTTTCAGAGGTTAGCTAAACAATTAGACACTACCTAAGAATTAAATAATGGGTATTTAGATTAAGATACCGTATGAACATAATATAATCCTATGAAATTAGGAAGAAGAATTCATTCTGAAATCGTAGATCGCAAGCCAATTATTTTATAATGAGCATGAGGCCATACGTGTCGTTCTATTTTAATGTTCCTTTTTTAACTTTATTGTTATTTTAACTCAGGGGCGTAGTGTGCAGGGGAGAGGGGGAGGGGGGGGGGGGGGCCCCGGGCAGTATTTTTAAAGGGCGGCAAAATTTCACAATAAATATTGTGTACCAACATGAAATGGAGAAAATTAATTATTCGTCACAAGAATCACTACCAACACATTCTATCGGGTTATTGCTAAATAATTTTCATTGCTGAATAGGAATTCTGATCATGCCGCCCCCTTTATAAACTGCTGGGCTAAGATTACCAAAGACTTTTTACTTTTGAAATATAACGGTGTGAAAAAATTAAAAAAAAAAACTTGACAAAGAAGAACTACTTATTTTTATTATTTACTTACTAAATTATAGGATCTCATAGCCAAATGGCTCAAACGAAATCTTTAAAATTTTGGCATCATCATCACCCTTCGTCCATTTAATTTTACACGAAGTTCAGCCATTTACTAGTAGACTAATAATAATTATAATTAATAAAAAAAACCATTCCGCTGTGAGCGAATCTTCATACGCAAGAGGCGTAAGAGTGGAAAAGATGCAAAACTATATCACACAGTTATATTAGTGCCAAAGAATGCAACTCATACACAGTTTGATAGGAATGTATAAGGTAGTTATATTTATTATTTCATCATATCCGTGTGTAAATATACTATGTTGCTAGAGGCGGAACGTTTGATTTAGCAATATTTATATATCTTAATTAAAGAATGAAAAATTAATTAAAACAAATAGCAAATGTTTTGCATCATTTTTGCAATTACTGATCGGTTATTTTTCCACGTTTAACTTTGGTTAGTATAAAATTGAAAACATGTATTTTTGAAAATATCCTGTGCTCGAGTCCTAGTTTGGGCCAAGTATAATAAACATTGGGTGTTTCTGTCAAGTTCTTCATCTCACCTCAAAGAACGCCTTAGATAGAAAGTTTTTTTAAAGAGTAGGCGAACACCACATATTCTTTTTCCGTGCCTTTATGTAAGATTTTATGTTAATTTGTAGCGATTTCTTTTTTGTTTTAAAAAGTTCAAATTTGAGATAATCCAGGCTAAATGAGCCACCATTGCAATTTTCCGAAGTTTTGAGAACAGTTGTGCTACAAGTTGGTATTGCACTCTCAGGTTGTCTTTGTGTGGAATGCTGGCATTTTTGGTGTAGTATGCTAGTGGGAGACTTCCTCTTCTTCTCACGGCGCTCTCAGGTCACCTTGGTGTAAAATCCTGACATTATTGGAATAGGTTGCCAGCTTCCCGATTGGTTTCTTCGGCTTCCTATGGATTCTTGAGCAAAGAGAGGCCTTGGTGAATCGCATTGACTTAACTCTGAAGGAGGTGTCCGCTTGGGGTGACGCCAATTTAGTTAAGTTTAATGCCACCAAAATACAAGCGTGTTTATTCACCCCAAAAAGGAGCCCCTTTTCCTTGGCTCCAACTTTCCAAAGTGTATCCATCATCCATCTCAATCAATGATCACATTGAGCTCTTGGACATAGATATCTCACCCAATCTCAATTTCGGGAAATGCATCTAGTCAAGGGCAAAAACAGCAGCCAAAAAACTTGGTATCCTGAACAAGGTGAAACGATGCTTCACGCCTGAGCAGCACCTGACTCTCTATCAGACTCAGGTGCGCTCAGCCATGAAGTACTCCTGCCACCTCTGTGATGGCTCTGCGAAATACCAACTCGATGCTTTAGACTGTATAGATCGCTGCGTCCGCCGTATCATAAGTGAGCAATCACTGACGCAGGCGAAAATGCTTAGTCTACTGCATCAACGCATTATCGCCTGGCTATCGATCTTCTATCGGATATACTTTGGGGAGTGCG
The DNA here is from genome assembly GCA_905404265.1 of Fabriciana adippe. Lineage (NCBI taxonomy): Eukaryota > Metazoa > Arthropoda > Insecta > Lepidoptera > Nymphalidae > Fabriciana > Fabriciana adippe. Next base: position 11,306,351 of record FR989998.1, on the reverse strand, counting down.
CTCAGGAACTTTACAACCTTGTGCCTCCTTCACCGTTTTATCATAGAACTGCGAGAAATCGTGAGCGTTGGCATCCTTACGAGTTACGTGATAGAAATCCAACCTATTTGTACGAAACGCTAAGGTGTGGAACACCCATCCAGCATCCGTATTTCCTGCCACCTATAATGTGAGTACCTTCAAGGCAAGAGTGCATCTTCATAGGCATCTTCTAGGCAAGCGCGCTCCAACCTAGACCTCATCAGTGCTTCTCAGCGTTGATTGTCGTCAAGCGCAAGCCTATCCAGTAGTAAAAAAAACTTAAAAAAATAAAATCGTTTGCCAGAGTTATTAATCGGGAATGGTCCCGTTTTATTGGCCTTAATATAATTGTCCAAAGAGAGGGCGACGAATTTGACGTCCGCCCCAGGCGGCATTAGTGCACGCTACGCCACGGCTTTAACTATACCTTAGAATAGGTACATGGCGCTGTTAAAAAATGTCGATACATCAAAATATTTCTACCTATATAGTTTTTGGTGAAACAGTGTCGTAACTAGCGTTTTATACGTGCGAGCGTTGTAGCGTTATATGTGCGAGCTTTTGTAACTGCGCCCTTAAAAATATTCTAATCTTAGGCTCTGGCAATAAATTGGACAACATCTATAAAATAATCTATCATCCAAAAACCAATGAGGTTATATAACATCATTGCCAAAAACTACATTTTTGTTTAAATAAGGTATGTACCTACTTGGTGGTATTTTGAATAACTACATGACATGTACACGACTCAAAACATAAGTAGTTACACCAGTGTAACAAAACAGTGGAACCATGGGTCCGAAGTCGAAAATACTTAATGCTCAGACTTAAGAATTATCGTTAGTAAGGCTTAATGTTAATAAAACGGATTAGTAGTAGCCATATTTTTAAAACTTTATACCTCTTAATATTATGTTTTCGCATGCAATAAGTGTTGCGCACTACGAATGGCTATACCTATAAGAAACTATTTAGGTAATTGATCAACTCCATACAAAACTCAAAATATATTCTAGCTAATTATTGTAAATAGACTGAAAAACTTTAAAGTGTAAGAAGTAATTTATATTTTTATAGCAAAAAATTATGTAAGGTATATTTAAAATTTATGTATAGGTACTTAATTAAAATTAAATGAATTTTGCATACTAATACGAGTAGGTATATCAATTAGATATGTACGTAATTTTATAAATTATAACTGCAAAGTTAAATTTTATGTAAAAAAATATATTCAATGAAAACAAATTTCTATTGCCACTCCAATTATATCGTTTCTTAATATGCTACTCGACATAAATCATGTAATAATCTAGAGTACAGGACAGACGAAGGCGTTCGATGAACTTTCCTTCGAAGCCTGCGCGTACGCGGCCTACGACAGTCTTCGTGACGCAGTCAGAACGCACTAACGTGTATAGAAACATATCCTAAAAAGTCAATATTTATAACAATAAATGTCGCAGTGTATAATTTTATAAGAATTTACGTTTGTAAATGTTCAGTGTGAGTGTTGTGCTGTTTTAGAATATACTAAAAACAAATCGTGTAATCGTTAATGTGTGGAGTACTGCGGCTGGAGCTTAATGTAAGTTTTTGAGCTTACGTGCTTAGGTTATGATGAGCGCATTCATGGTAAATAGTATTAAAATGTTTGTACAGTGTACACATAAGGTGTACGTAGTATGGTAACGTATTTATAGCTCCTGCGCATCTTTTTATAAAATAAAAGTTATCTAGTCTAGAAGAAATCCTCGATAACGTTAGTTTTATAAAAAATACCTAGTAGTTAGTACGTTATCGTACTGCGAAATTTTTAATTTCTTATAAGTAAAAGCTCTAGAAAATTATGTAAAGTAGAGCCAAATATTTTACATGCGATTTTTTATACAAGACAAATTAAGTTTTAAATACGTCTTCATTAAACGATGGCAATGATGAAACTAACGAACCTGTACCACGCCGATTTTCCTTCGTTTATTTTAATCGTTTCACGGTCTATCGTGAAATCAAATTATTAGCCTGTTAAATATAAATTTATCGAAAAATGAATCATTCATACGAGCTAAAATATAAATTTTATATTTTTACCAATTACACGCTGTTTTTATGTATGCAAATTTCCTAGAGATTAAGCAACTTTAGGTTTTTTTTTCTGAGAAAATATAAAACGATTTTGAGCGCGCTAAAATAATAAATTGTCTGGTCTTAAACAAATAGAGAATCATCAATAAAATTAGTGAGTTATTTTAATTTTGTACATATTTAAAAAAATATGTTTTTTTTTTTTATTTATTCTACTAAACCGTTTAATGGATTAGATTTAAAAAATACGGAATGTAAATTCTGCAAAAGAATTTTAATAAATTAATGTTATAAGTTATACGATACAACGAACCCAGATACGTTTGTCTGTTTGCGACATTGTTTAATGCCAATTAAGATGGAGTGACTGATAGACTTTATCAGGAGATTTGCATTCTAATTGCTTACATCTTTATATATTTCAATGAAAACTATTTTCAGTATCTATCTTGTAGATTATAAATGTAAAAATAAATTTCTTTTATATGTTTAAAACAATGTATTATTAATAGAGAAGCATGTAAGAATGTATGTAACAATTTGAAACCATTAGGTCGTAACGCATTCGCTAGTCGACTGAGATGTGGCGGTGTGAAGAATTTATAATAGTCGACAGGATCTACCTGCCGCATGCCGTTAATATAGCATCGGCATGGCGGAATATGAATAAAGGGAGGACACAATTTTGTCTCGTAAAGACTAAAAACTCGTTTTTTGTTGAATTACGAGGGAGAGGAGGAAAATTGCATTCTTTATTTAGTCATATTATCTGTATTTTTTTTTGTTTGACAGTTTTTGTCTGGAAATATGCCATTCGCGATGTATGTACCTACTATCTACCTACTATGGATGTAATACTCTACCATTTTTCTTATTGTGTTCAAATAAAAGAAAGCAAATTATTAAGGGCAAAGTATTAAAATTTGTAGGCAAATTTTGCGATATTTAAAATATCTGTGAAGATTAAGATTTTAATTTATATTTAAATTATCGAAAGGATACTTTACAGCAATGCGAAACGTCGGGAACCAAAAATCTAAATAAACCCGCAAAAAACACCGAAAACATAGTTTTATTTAAAATATCAAGTATTCGCGTAAATCTAAGAAAGTATGTATTAGGTATTGACAAAAATAATCCCAACTCATATTTTAAGACCGCTCCTGTTACTTGTATAGGGTTAATCCTAAGGTACGTTTAAAAAAAATGCATGTTCAAAGAAGATTAGGCAAAGATGTCACGTGATATATATGTACATAAAAACATCTCCTATGTTAATTCGGACAAAAATCGGTACGTTCGGATAATATTAGCCTGCATAAATCTACCTTATTCAAAAAGTGGAAGTTCTATCGTACATTATGTAATCTTTTTTATATACATAATATATATTGATCATATTATCATTAGAATAGTAATGTTAAAATATTTTAATTAAATAAGTTTCCATGATAAGTTCCCATTTCACTTTGTGATGATAATCTTATTAAGTTAAAAAAAATCCATTAATGTTATTTTACGACTCATTTATTTAAAATATAAAGGTAGCAGTTTTTAATTTCTCTCTGCCTTCTATTTTTTCCAATTAGACCTAAATTAGGTTATATCTATACTATAATAAAGCAGTAACTTAGCGAAATCTGTACATGCAATATTTTTTAAAAACAATGAATGTAACGTATTATGTATACAATATAGACCCCAAAACAATAGTTATTAAAATTTTTGTCTGTTTGTTTGTTTGTCTGTATGTCTGTTTGTGTGTGCGCGTTTCACGCAAAAAGTAATGAACCGATTACAACGAAATTTGGTGAAATGATAACTTATTACCCGGGTCAACATTTAAGATACCTTTTATTCCAGAAAAATCTTTCTTTCCCACGGGAAATCGCAATAACTGATTTTATCGAGTCCTCCTTATAAACCTTCCGCTGGCTAAACCTTAAGATATACATCGAAACAATGTACTAAAAAATTATAAGTCTTGAAAAAATCAACAGAAAAATCTGCAACAGTATATGTCTATCTCTTAAGGTACACTCGCAATACCTATTCTTATCTATACCTATAATAAAGCTGACTTAGTCAAATCGATGTGCGCGTTTCACGCAAAAAGTACTGAATCGAATTTAACTAAATTTTGTATAGTGATAGCTTATCACTCGGTTCAACATTTGGGATACCTTTCACTACAAATACATTTTTCGTTCCCGAGGGAAAACGCAATGACTGGTTCTATCGAGTCGTCCTTAGAAATTTATATGGCTAACGCTGGCTGAACCTTAAGAGGTACATCAAAACAATGTACTAGAATATTATAGGCCTTAAAAAGTTATACAGGCAAGTTCGCAATATTATTTGTCTATCACCTAAGGTACATTCGCAATTACTATTTGTATTCACTATTCACTACTCGCGACTCACTGACTGACTTATCAATGTTCAGCTCAGTTTAGCAGTAAAACGTACCTAGAGACGAACCCGAGCGAAGCGAGGGTGAGTCGCTAGTATTAAATATAACCTAATCAGGTCTATGCCAGGCTAGGTATTTAATATAAAAATAGCGGCTCACCCTCGCTTCGCTTGGTTTCACCTCTAGACAAACAAAGACAAATCTATCCTACGGGAACCGTACATTTTTCCGGGATAAAAATAGCCTATTTGTTATTTTGATATATGAACTATATTATTGTAAAGTTTCATTAAAATACAATCAGTAGTTTTTGCGTACAAAGCTGTATAAGTTACTATAGTTTTTTAACTATCCCACGGGAACTCTTTAATTTTCCGGAATGAAAAGTATCTTAAATGTTGACCGAGGATATAAGGTACTACCATGCAAAATTTCATTTAAATTGGTCCAACAGTTTCGGAGATTAGCCCGTACAAACAGACAAATAGTCAGAGAAACCAAAAATTTGAAAAAAATCTGTATTTGCTCTATTTCTCTTCTTACATTCCCCTGGCTCGATTTTTAGCATTTTTTTTTGTATGTATAGACACTCGACCTCTAGAGTTTTGTTATATGTATAGATTACGAAAAAATGCGAAACGAACCCGTGATATAATATATATATATATATATATATATATATATATATATATATAATTTACGTAATAATAAGAGATGAATAATAGTTCCAATCGTTAATTTTAACATAAGTATAAGTAGTGACCACTGATGATGATACAGAAGGCCACATTTGCAGCTGCTTGAATCAATTATTTTTTCTTCAGCCGTTTTGTAATTAGCAAGTATTTAGTTGGCGCAAAGTGGTAATTGAAGGTGCTTTCTCACTTATTAACTGAGACGTACACGTCTTACCGCAGTTTTTATTGCGATATATTCCATTATTCAGACGGTGAAACACATCATCGTGGGACACTAGCTTAGGTCCAACGTAATGATCTTCGATTAAGATCGTTCGATTAATTAAAAATTTAAAGCTTCTAGACTGATTTTGTAAAATTGTTTATTTCATTTTTTTAAATATTGGGAGAAATAATTTCAACCTGTTGAAAAAGTAAAATTTTTGTTGTTGAATGTGGATGTTATCATTATGCTAGCTTTTTCTGCCGAATGCCGCAAACATAACCTAGTATTGTTTATATATGTAGTGTGTACTATAAATAAAAATATTTAAAACAATTCAGACCAGACAGAATTTCTTAGTCTGAGATTCAGACAAGTTCTTAGTTATAATTTTAGTACAGATTATGCTTACAAGTTAGAATTGTTTAATTAAAATAAAAATTTAATATTTTGACTAAGTTCAAATATAACTATGTAGTTTAATTAAAGTCATGGAACGTTATGCCAGACATGATAATATCTATTAGACAGTTAGGATTTTACCCAGTGCTTTAGTAGATAACGTGTTACGCAAAGTAATAAAAATTAGCTGTAATTATGACCATTACGTGGTCGTAAACTTTTGCAATTATTATTTATATAATTTAACTGTTAGATTTAACTTATTCTATTTTATTTAAGAAATGTATTATTTTTTTCTATTATAATTATTTTACAATTTAAAATAAATTGAAAAAATATTTTAAAATGTATAGATAGATCAAATTGCCATTAAATAACATAAATTAATAAATTTATAACCATTCAGTGATATTATTAACGTTTAGTATAGATTTTTAGAGACGAAATATTTTCCCCTAGTAAAAAGTAAAATGTTGATCCGGATAGCTATCCGGGTCAACATTTAGGATACTTATAGCTGGCTAGCTATCATCATACCAAATTTCATCAAAATCTGTCCAGTGGTTTTCTCGTGATGCATTCTCAGATAAGCAGACAGTGAGACAGACAAAAATTCTAAAAACTATAGATTCGGCCTCTGTGTCGATAATAATGACTATTTCGATAAGATTTACAAATAATTAATTAATGTACAGATTCTACTCAGATAGAATTTTATTATATGTACAGATTTATTAGTTTCAAAATGTGCGCATAAATCTAAGAAACAATAATTAATGTTTTTATAATACCCGATTTTACTCTGTACGCACACTCTGCTGACTTAGTTAATTTAAGAAGATAAAAACAAAACCAAGAACAAAGAGGCTTGTAGCATATAACAAATATAGCACAAAATATTACAAAATAATAAGTACAGTAATAATAATTATAAAATAATAAGTAATAAAACAATAATTATAAAATAATAAGTACAGTAATAAATGTGATATATTAAAAAAAAATCGTGGTAAAACAATTCGTAAGTTCCCAGGTCGTTGTCCGGCGGTCACGGTTCACGCTTCACGGCGTGATATCTAACGCATCTTCCACTAAAATCACACACTACTACATTCATTGTCTTGTGTAGTTGCTTAAAAATACACAATATTAAATTCAGGAAAATAATTCATAATATAATTCATAATTATATTAATCATTTCTTCTCTCTCATCACTCTTTTCATTTTACTTTTTTAATAGAAAGTAGATATTTTTAACTATCGATTACACGTTTTAAATGTATTATACGATTTACCACTACTCACGGAAGATCAAAATTTTCTGTTCCGTGGTATAACTTATAATGTACTTAGAAATATACCTTTTATGAATGATTTTGTTTTGAAATAGGCTATTGCTACATAATAATGCATAATATTTCTATTACATGTTCATATTTTACAGTAATAGGCAATTTTATATTAAGCCGGCAGTACCTACCTGAGGAAATTAGTCAATCTTTAAATGTTAATCGCTTATTGCTTATTTGTAGTATAAAATAATTTCACTATTCATAATAATCTACATAAAGATAGTTATATCATTATAGATACGGATATATAATTTATATTGGTCTTTATTTTTTTATAAAAACAACACTATTAGTCAAAAGGCGTGGTGATATCAGGTGTTATAAAAGTCTGTATAATAGAAATATTTTTTTACTGATTATAATTACTTATAATTTATTATTAATTATAAAAAAAAACAATAAAAAATATTTATGCAGACGTTAACTTTTAATTAATAGATGCATATTTATAGTAATATTGTCAATGCCAAAGTGCTTGAATATTAGTTTGTCCTTCTTTCACGGAACGACAAAGCTGATGCGGTTTTTTATTTTTCGGAGAGTAGCCTAAGCTATTTTTTTGTCCTAGTAAAAGTTACTTCGAATTACTAAAAATTAGAAATTGTACAAAAGTATTTATTACTACTTACCGTCTCTTAAAATAGATCCCATGTATTCTGTAATTTAAAAAAATATGGCCTTTCGACAACATTGTGTTATTAGTAACTGTAAGTAATTATAGTAATTACATTGTTCATAATATTGTATGTCATAAAATACTATCATTACTCTTCCGTTTCATTTAATTAAAGAAACTTCAATGAAATTGTAACGTAACATGTAATGACTATGTCTAGTGTAGGTTGCATAAAAATTACGTAAAACTATAAAGGAACATACATTTTACGGAAGTAACATGAGATGGGCTATCGGGTAATTAAATTTTGGGAAAAATACAAGAAACTTCTTTAGCTCTTTTGCATAACGGTATAACTTTACCTAATACTTAGAGTCAAACATGTGATAAATATACCGGCACTCTATAAGATTAAACATTTTTTATAAAGACCTTTATTTAATAATTTAAAAGTAAATGCTTATTGACCAACACTTAATGTAAGCTTTTATAAAAAGTTCAATAAGTAGTAAAATATTTAAAAAGTATTTTTATATGCAAAAAGATGTCTGAAGTCAACAATAACTTTCTAGGAAACGAGGCTGCGAACCGGTTAAATCAATAGTGACTCTTACAAAGTCATAGCTTTCATACAATAAACTAAATATTCTGAACGGAACAGGTTAATTTCTATGTAAATCTAAAATAGCCTAGAGTTTTATTTACTCGTATTTACCTACATTAGACATCAACGCGCATGGAATGTTAATGCTTTCGGAAACAATTTCAGCTATTCAAGTAGCGGTTGTACGGAGAATACGATGTACGGTGTATCCGTTGCATGAGGTACTTGAGTTATAAAGGTAAGGTATAATATCCTATCATTATTATATCCTCAATCAATAGGCAAATTAAAAATCGGACTGGTTTTAAGTTAGTTTTAAGACATTAATCTCTTATAAATAAAAAAGCTAAACAAGTATAATTTTCTAATTGAAATTACAACAAAAGTTAAAAAAAAATGTTCTATGTACTGTAAGATATCTGAAATATTCTATTTTTTATTTTTTTAAATTAGTATATAACATGTATTAAAATTATCCAAGTAGGATAAGTATTTTAACAAACGATCCCAAAAAAACCAAGAACAGAAAGAAGTAAGCAGATGCTTCGTGCACCTGTCGACCCTGCGTGAAGCTTGTTTATGCGCCTTAAGTTTTAAATGAATCCAACGTGAGTTTTATATTCTATTTTGTTAAAATACGTAAGAATAATATGTATCTGTTTATTGTAAATTATCTAAAACTTTAATATACAATATTTTCTAGAGCCATTATGGCAAAACGATACTTGTCTGTTTAGAGTTCCTTCCATGACAAAAAAGTTTAACCCTCGTAAGATCACCTCCTATTTTCGCCAAATAATATATCAGAGCCTATTTTCTTTAAATCTACGGGAAGAATTCCAATATTGTATAATATACACATACATACACATATTAACTTCATCCAATGAACGGACGTACATCAGGAATAAATAAATTGTGAAGGTTTTGCCAATTGTTTTAAAAGAATATAGTAAAACTTAACGAAACATTTTACTTTAGTTGAGAAACTTCAGCGTCCAATAAAACCCTATTTAGCATGTCCATTACCTTTAAGTACGTATGTAGTTAAAAATGCCGTTAAAGTACTCGCGTCTTGCGTAGCTGTAGCCGGCACGCGAACCTCGATTTTTTCCATGGATGCCTTTTAGAAATAGTAAAAGTAACTTTCACTCTTTATGACACACATATAGAATTAAATCGATTTCATGATTGATACGGCTATATATAAATATATAAATCGAAAGTTTATATTACTTATACACCTTACCGCAGCACTCTTGCTAAAGGTTTCGATAAAACTAACACGCTTATTTCACAGTCCCTAACTGGCACATATAACCCTTCTTTGGCAGTCGGGTAGAAATATCTGTAAATGTCAATTTTATAGAGCTACTTTAATGTCAGAAAGCTCGTTGCTGTTTTATGCTTTTAAGTTTACATATATAAGATAAAATTGTATTTTAACTATTTATACTAAAGTTTTGAATTCTTTTATTATGCGGTATACAAAGTAATGTAATGGCCTGCTCGGTTTGTTACTGTAATATCGGGATTGTTTTTTATTAAAGCTACATATATTTTCTAATTTCCCTTGTAATCACAGTCTACTCAACCATACAGCCGTCCACCGAAAGCAAATAGTGCGGCGCGTGCGAGGAGAGACGACGCGATTCCGACTATCATAATTATTTTCATATGTCAATCGGGAAACGGTTTTGGGTTGACGGGTATAACAGTAACTTGCTATGAGATGGCACTGCAGCACTTTAACTTCGAAACCGTTCGTCACGAAAATTGCTATTTTTAAGAACCCTTGCATTTGTCAGCATTTCCGTTAAAATAAATGGGCGATGATCTTGTCTACAAACCTGTTTTTTATCTTATAATACATATATAATCTTAAGCTAAAACATATCTATTGAATAATGTATTTCTGATTTATTATGTAATCATTAGCATTTTATTATATAGAAACATATTTGTGACAAAATATATTACATACACTTTATTTTATGTACATAAGACGAAGTATTCCTGTATATGTTCAGAGTGCGCTAACTGTTTAGCAAATAATACAACGGCTTTACGGTAAGCAAATATTAACTACGGTATATTTGTATTTATTTCTATAGGTATTCATTACCGACGTTCTTTATTGTCAGGTATATTAAATTATTAATTATCATTAAATTTAAGTTATTAAAATTTCATTCCAACACTAAACTATTTAAATTAATAGATACAGTTGTGCATTTGCAGGTATGCATTCAATGAACAATTAAGACATAAAGAATATAATGTATTTTAATTACTCTAAAAATAAAATAGATAATGGCCTTTCATAGAGTTACTTTTATTCAAATCTTTAATCATATATTATCAAATAACAATTTCATGGGGTTTAAAAAAATATTTGTAACCGGCATTCATGTGTATAGCCTTTATTTTTATTTTTTTAAATTTTCTTATATACTGAACAACAAATCCATTTATGTATCTGAATATCTATCCTCCATTAAAAAAGTATTCTTCATCAATTACATAAATATGTATTGTGTGAATGGACTATACATATAAAACAAAAAAATCTATTAAAGTTCTTTTTCTCATGATCCATTTACATGAGGTCTTTGTCGGCGTTGCTTTAGCCTTTTTTTTCTAACAGTAGCTGGCAGACTAGCCCTAAGGTTGTTTACACGATTTACATGCTTCGAGTGGGGTTCTAGCGGCAGTGGGCATTCACCTCGCGCAAGGACGCACCATTCATAAACTCTTAACATGCATCCAGTTTACATAGTGACTACTAACTAGCTTGTTACAATTTTGTATTTCGAAAATAAATCTTAATACGATCTATTTTTACAGAAGATACTAAATATTATTATCTTAAGGATTTTGTATATTTCACATATCTATTGTATGTAAATAAAAATGATTTTCTTTCGCTATGTTTGTCCTCTATCCGTTCCTAAACGATTCATCCCTAGGGACGCATCCGAGCGAAGCGAGGGTAAGCTGCTAGTCAATGATAAATTTGAAATGATTTTATATCGTTATAATATTTTACTATTAAAATTAAATGATAAAATGTATAAGTCAGCCAATTTGTACATTAATTGTTCAGTTTACTCAGAACCGTTGTGTTGTAGACAGTTCTAAGGTATACATCGTAAGTGCATTGTAATGAGATTAAAAGACAATGAAAACGATTCGTGGTGGATGTACATAATATATTACACATTGCACATTCCGTTAGTAAGGTGAGTGACCATTTGTCACTCACGCTTTAATTATTATATCCGATGTTACTGAAAGATTTACTTACAAGAAATATGTTAACTATTTAAATAAAAGCCGGTTAACACTTGGCAGCTTGACCAGGTCATTAGTTATTCTAAGATATGAAAAGTTAATTTAGTAAATTATAAATATTTACACAAAAAAATACGCATGGCCGAAGTTTGTTAATAACCGTGTATAATAAAAAACCTATTAGCTCGAAAAATATTTAAAATCATTAGGAGACTTAGAAAATTGACGCTACCTTTACTAGCAAGATAATTGAGGATGCTGCGCTTCCGCCGTCTCGCGTCTCGTATGATTTATGCGCGAAAGTTAGCGGGTTTTCTTGATTGATAGTAAATCAGCATCTTACATAAAGTTATTTATATAAAAAATTGAGATGACAACAAAAGGTCAAGTAGGCTTGTCATGCCTTCTGATTTTTTTTTTTTAAATAAAAATTAGTTTTTAAACGTAAACATTAGAGGTATGTTTATTTAAGAAAAGCTATTGAAATAAGAATTTATTAAATTTAAAATTAATATGTAGATCTTATTTTTATGGTTTTATTACCTACTTAGCAAACTATTGGGTACGTAAAATGCGGCTAACTATATTATGATTACTATATATTGTACCAAAGCCAAAGTGGTGTTAGAATTAATGTTTTATTATGTTCATTTCAATCATTTGTAAAGATAAAAATATTTTTTATATGAAATGTTTTAAACAGTAATAAATAATTATTAATTAGATATAGCAACATTTTCATCATTGTGATCATTATTTATTATTTAGGTATGTACCTCTGTGAATTCAAATCTATACTGTATATAATACAATTATATACATATAATAAAATTATAACTAAGCCGAATCTGTACATTAAATATTTTTTGGAAAATCTTACTGAAATAGACATTATTATCGATACAGAGGTAAAATCTATAGTTTTTAGAATTATTGTCTGTTTGTCTGTCTGTGACCGCATCAAGGAAAAGCCACTAGAGGGATTTTGATGAAATTTGGTATGATGATAGCTGGTTATCCGAGTCAACATATAGTACCTATACTTTTTACTGTAGGAAAATATCTCATCTCTGAGAAATCTATACTAAACGTTAAAAGTTAAAACGTAATTTTCTAGGAACGAACCCCAGCGGAGCGAGGGTGAGGTTATTTTTAAATAAAATTTAAAATTAGGTCGTCAATGTCATATTATCACTTTAATTACATACTCTACAATCTAAATTTAGGATAACAAAAATTGGATATGAATAAATATTTACTTCGGAAGTGATGAATTGGTTAAATATTTTAATTACTTTAAATTTTAAATGATGTAGCAGATAAATCGTTTCTTCGTGATTTATGTCACTTGATTGGATTACAATAATAGCTATTTTTTATTTATAGTTAATAAGATCGATCAATATTTCTTTTCACTAATTTAGAAATGAACGCAATCGCTTAACACATTAATTATATTATGCTTAATAATATAAATTAGAAATATTATGCGACTAAATTTAACGTACAGTCATTAAAACTCAACTCTACATATAAAAACCATCTATGGAAATGTAATTTATAAATACATTTTCATGTAGCAGTACAATATGATTAATAAGTGTAAAAAAACTAAAGCAATATATTAAGCGGTAACATTCAGACATCCTGTTGAAAAGCTAACAGTATCAGTAATTCGATTTCAATTTCTCGACCACAATGAACGAGTCGGTATCGATTTACGGTCACTGAGTCGATGCAAATGTCGATCATCTACATATCTCTACATATAAAAATGTAGATTCGTTATAGTACCTACTTTTTATAAGACTATATTCTTTGTCTCTGTATTTATTGTGTTATGTTATGTAAATTATTATATTTAGGTAGGAATAGGTATTATATATTTTATTAATAATTAAATAGTTAAACAAATGTAATTGAGAAATATAACATTCTGTAGTTTTTAAATATTTCTTTTTTAATTTAATGATTTTAATCAGTAGATAGTTGACATTTTTATTAATATACTCATTGTATCCTCTTTACCTTTTAGCTGTATTTTTTTTTGACATTTCTACGCTCGCGCGGTACCTTTGTGTTTTGGAAAAAATAGCCTATTTGTTAATTTTGGATATAATTATCTCCATTTCTCATTTCACTCAAATCTGTACACAGCGAAGAATTAGGAACCAAATCACTAACTGCTACAACTAACTTTCGTTTTTTTTGAAGTGAAAACTTCTATAGGCAGGTTCGGATAGGAAGTAAATTCATGTAAGCCGTCATCGACATGGTCACGTGACGTGTTAACGTTAAAACTCAGACTGCCGATAGATGTCAAAACCAGATGAATGTAAACAGTTTTAATTTACAAATTTTAATTAAAGATCAAACAATTAATTTGAATATCCAAAATTGTTTATAGTTTTAAGTTTTCACTTCTGTCCGCAGTCCTCATGATTACTTTTTTTTAATATTAATACGATACGAAAAGTATGGATAGTTGATGATTAACACGACTGTGCGATGTGTTATTATTAACACATTTGATAAACATATGACCCAGATCGAGCTAAATAATCTTATAATTACAGCATACATATGTAGCACTTGCTACTCTATGTACATAATATATTGTAATTACAAATATTGACCCTGTCTAATAATTGAATCCAATACCTTCGACAAAAGAACATATATCATACAAAATATTTTCGTTAAAATAAGACAACACCGCGTGCTAAGATGCAGTAAACATGTAGCGTGCACCGTGTAACTCAATACTACACCTACTTTGTCGTAATTTAACTTTTAAATCGCCTCGCGTGATTGATTTCAACGACTCATATGTTTTGCGCAAGTAGTTCAACTTGTCATTTTTTATTTATTTTTATTATGGTGCTCGTTTTTGCTCAAGTATTAGCATTTTATCTGGAACAAGACCTAACTGGTAATTTAAAAATGTTGTTCGTATTTTATTAAAAATAAAATATTAGAATTATTAAATTCAATCCGTCTGACATAGTTTCTTTGTTTAAGCTATAAAAGTTAAACTAATTATTCAAGGATTTTCATTTTATGAGTTAACATGTAGGTATGTAATTTTAATTTTAGTTAATGATTAAAACCTGTCTGGAGGTCGTATATCGTAACACACGACTATATATACAAAATTTATCCTCCAGAAGGATTATATCGGCAATCACATACATATATGTATGTAGATTACACAATATGCGGTGTAGATCAGAGCCCTTAGCCGGCGGCCGCTATTCCAGATGTCCTAACTAAACAATTTATATTATAGGTATTTATTACTTAATATACAAATAAAATTTAACCAAATTTACAAAATCAATAATACAACAATTATTTTCAGTAAATAGTGTTACCCAAGGACAAAGGAAGAGAAAGAAGACACGGATTCTGATGACGGGAACTAACAGTACATAGGTACTTATAAATTAGCTTTCAGGGTATAGGTCAACTACGACTTCTGGTTCAATTTTGCCATTACTTACACAACAGCCATTTTTTGAAGTTATACTTATTTTGGGACGTTTGGAAAAAAAATATGAGAGTAAAATTTTTACGATGCGCGCGCACACTCACAGCCAAAATGATGAAAATGAACTTAGCTGAAAGCGACATGATGAAGTTAGCTGATAACTGGTTGTTGCCATGGTAACCGTTGTTATTGTTTGACAAATGATATATAATATTATATTATTTCCTTAAAATATGATATTCTATAAATATATGATTGTAATATGCCTAATATGCCTTATTTAATTATTTTATTAATTTATCATTCTTTTTACAAACAGAGAGTTGTGACATACGAGATAAAATCTTTACCTATTATTTTTGTTACGCCAAAGAAGTATAACTTCTTACGTGCGTACCTACCGAAGTACGTACACACACACTTTTTTTTATGTAAACAGCTCATTCATCATTGACAGATTAATGATGATACTTGAACATCACAACATTAAAGATAAGAACTTTAACATCTTCATTTAAGCATATAAATTTTAGGAAAAATTCCGTTGCTTGCATTAACAAAATGAAGACAACCTGTCGCCTTAAGTACATTCTATTCAAAATCTCTCTATAGATGTAATTTGCATCCACAGATTTAAATACTTATCAGCATCTTATAATACACCTACTTTCACTTACCCATAAATAACATCAGTGAACATGTTTACGAGTGAATTGGTCATAAATGTTTGTATCTAACCCCAGAACGATGCGAATTTTAGAATAAATTATTCATAAGGACGTTATCAAAATTTTATGATTCGATATGGTGACATTTTTGAATGTGCAAAATGTTTATTACTAATTTATATTCATTAGTCGAGCGCATAATATGTAAGTAAACTTTCCTCTTGCTAGTTTTCTATGATATTCTTATTACATGATACATTATTAATAATACCAAATTCACACATATGTTTGACAGTCTGACTGTTTGTTCGTTACAATGACATTTTTACATTTTTACAATGACAGCTTGCTTTCTAAATATGGATATCAACTACAGCTAAAAAGTTCCCGCAATATGAATAGATATCTAAGTAGGAATTTACCTGTAGGAAAAATCTCCTTGGATTTCAAAGTGAATTTATACGGTTGCTTCTTAATACTCGGATGAATATTTAAATTAATTTATATCTTGGAAAAAAGAGTTCACGCAGATTAGAAAAAGAGAATTCAAGTCTACATGTTATAAAATGTTGAAATGCGAAAACTTTTAAAAAACAATTATTGTAAATACTTAAAGAAGGTCAAGTTAAAAGTCTGAAAAGCCCTGACGACCGTCTATAAAGAGAATGACAACAATGGAAAAAGCGAAACACGGTACATATGTAGAGATCGTAGGGCCTGGCACTCGGTTCTCCCTGCCTATCACGCGCAAGGGATATAAAATGACGTTTGAAGTAGATATATATAAGTACGTATGTTATCTATACATCTATTACAGATAAATAAAATTGGAGTGTCTGTTTGTAATATTAAAATAACCGCTTTTTACTAAATGCATATATATGGATGTATACACGGTACATATACCAAAACAACATTTTTTACAATTTTTGTCTGTCTGTCTGTCTGTTTGTTCCGGCTAATCTCCGAAACGGCTGGACCGATTTTGACGGGACTTTCACTGGCAGATAGCTGATGTTATAAGGAGTAACTTAGGCTACTCTTATTTTAGAAAAAGTATCAGGGTTCCGCGAAAAAAATTAAAACCCATGAAATTGTAAACAAAATGCGCGTACGGCGTACCTACGCACCCGAGCAAAGCAAGGGTAAATCGCTATATAATTTA
The DNA here is from genome assembly GCA_905404265.1 of Fabriciana adippe. Lineage (NCBI taxonomy): Eukaryota > Metazoa > Arthropoda > Insecta > Lepidoptera > Nymphalidae > Fabriciana > Fabriciana adippe. Next base: position 11,289,337 of record FR989998.1, on the reverse strand, counting down.
AATGAACATCTTAGGAGTAGCAAGCTACTATTTATCTATAAACATAGCTAACCGTGAAAACGTACCTAAGGACGAACGCGAGCGAAGCGAGCGTGAGTCGCTAGTAAAATATATAATACTTGTAATATAACACATATGTATGTATATATATATATATATATATATATATATATATATATATATATAATAGTATAATACTACTACATATATTGCTATGCGATCACGTCATAAACTCGCAAAGGAAAAAAACAACTATATAAATATATAATCTTAAAGCATTTTTGCACGTATGAATTAAAACGGTCACGTGTGGCCACCCTATTTGTCATGCCATCGTGGATTTTGGTCACTTCGCAGCATAAATAAACTTAGTGACCTCCTCGCTAATGTAATGATAATGTAACGAGCGTATGTGTACAGTATCTTAAGCAATTGTTCTTTTTTTCGACTAAAAAAATAATTGTGTAAAACAAGATCTAAAAATAAATAAGACACAATTATCTACAGTTTACATACATACCTATATTATAAATTCATCTCTTAAAAGGGTAAAAGTGGGTAATAAAGTTTATATGGGCAAACAATTATTTATGATCAGAATTACTTAAAACTTGGTATTCATGATCTTCAATACAATAAAATAAATATGTGTTTTAGTATTTTTCGAAATTCAATCGTATAAGGGGGTAACATGGGGGATAAAAGTTTGTATAAAACTCCGTAATTAATGCACGGAAAGTGGTATTTACCTTTAAAATGCAAAATAAAACAAAACAAATATTAAACCTAGCTAGAGAGAACCTAGCTAGAGAGTATCCTGCTACCTATATCCTCCTTATGAAGGTTTGCACACGTGTAATGAAAAAGTTACCTAAGTTATATAACGGGATTAGACTTTGCGTAATTCATTAAACATTATAGCGGCCACTGCGTTTGCTGTATCTGCTCGAGAGGAATCAGTATTCATACCTCGAGTGACGAATACCACTGATAACCCCTGACGACGCGTTTGAACTTAATCTATTGTTATTTCTCCTTAAAGTTTGCTTTGTAATGACCATTAATATATCTTAGAGCCGTTAAAAGTAACAGGCATAAACTTAACAGAGTATTGCTTCTCACAGGAACATTTTAGCAATACCCAGAAATAGACAGAACATCCACCGATGTGGTATATTTGTGGTTGATTTTTTAGCGTAGACTAAGTGAATCTAGAGTGATTAAATAATATTAAAAATTCCATATGACAACATATAAATTCAATGGAAATTAAAACTGAGCAAGTTTTTAGTCCACGCGAGCGTTGCCACGGGCAAAAAGCTATAGCAAAATAAGAATGGCACTTTATATGTAACTTAAAGGAAGGACTGTAAGCTTCAGGTATACATAGCATTGGTCTTTAAAATTACGTAGATGTTAGCCTGTTAGTATGTTATATAGTTAAAAGCCCATATTAGCCGAGTTACATGATTCAAGTCGTAAACATTGTATGCGAGTTGCATCATTGTACTTTCTTCCTCTTACTTTAGAAAGATGGAGTAGAAAAAAGTGCAATAAATAGAGGTAGTGGAGTTTGCTAAATAATAAATACCTAAAATGAAAATTTATTTACAGAATATACCTACGTTTAAAATCTTTTAAGATACTGGATATTTTAAATTAGGATCGCTAAAATTAAATTTATTTTCCAGAAATAATATGAAACACGAACTTATTTTTGCAAATAATAAAGTATGTATTGCGAAAAAGTTTGTTTTTTTCGTAGTTTGATCGCGAGTGAAGCCGCAGGTTCTGCTAATATTACATAAAATATCTCTTTATATTTATGATACAGTTTACATTAGTTACTGACACTTTTACTTGACTATGATTAAGATCTCTCAATTCAATCGTTTTGCCGATTCATGATTCTCTACAGAAGCCTTTACTTGCGTGGGATGCAACGTTAATATCGCAAAATTCTCATAATTCACAGCATATATCAATTAAAATCGCTTTCTATTCTTTATACAAAATTTTGCCGTTTCTCTCACGTCATATATTAATTTAATGTAACAAATATTCAAGATATTATCATAAAATCCATTCCAAAAGATAGAAATTTTTAAATACTAGATACATCTATACATATAATAAAATTGTAACTAAGCCGAATCTGTAGGTACATTAAATATTTTTTGGAAAATCTTATTGAAATAGACATTATTATCCATACAGAGGCCGAATCTATAATTTTTAGAATTTTTGTCTGTCTGTTTTTCTGTCTGTCTGTTACCGCATCACGGAAAAACCACTGGAGGGATTTTGATGAAATTTAGTATGATGATAGCTGGTTATCCGGGTCAACATATAGGATACTTTTTACTGCGGGAAAATATCTCATCTCTGAGAAATCTATACTAAATGTTAAAACGTAAGTAAGGGCAAACCCGAGCGGAGCGAAGGTGAGTTGCTAGTGTAATATATATGTAATGTATAATACATTATAATAATATAGTCTTGCGGTGGAAATTCGACCTTTCAAAGGCAACTTAAATATTTTAGGCTTAACGATTCTATTATAAGCAAGTGACTTTTACGTTTGATTAAGCAGGCCTGAGTGCATTTTGACAAAATCAGCGTGGTGCCTCATCACGATGCATGACGCCGTAGATTCCAACCGAGGCGAGAGAAACGACGCGAAAGTAAAATCGTTATACAGAATGTTCCGTGTAGTACCTATAGCTATTTTTGTCTTTCTTAATTCTTCACTTTCTTTATTTAAATATTTATTATGATAATAAATTAATATCGATATACATATGTTCATTTTATTAATGCGATATCGATGTTTAATTTTCTCAAGTTAGAGATATAAAACTATCTGAAGACACGTTTGGCTCTTTTTGTAGTCACCCTACTTCCTATGGCAACGGTCGCTGGTTGGAGTCCCGCTGGGGGCATTCATTTGTGTGATGAGCACGAATGTTTATACTCCAGTCATAGGTGTTTATATTTATAATACGTATTTAAAGTTATATATATATATATATATATATATATATATATATATATATATATATATATATAGTGTATCTGGTATCCATAACACAAGCCTCGTAGCTTACCATGGCACTAGATGTTGTTCTGTGTCCTAACATATTTATTTATTTAAAGCTTATCATACCTATATCACAGTGTACTAAAAAATAACAGTGGGCTATCGCCTTTGATGTTTGAAGAAAAGCCGACACCGCGTAGCGTAGTACTTCGCAATACGCAGGGTTGTTACAGTTTTTTTTGTAATTTAATTAAAATATAATATTATTATTTAGTTATTTATCGAAGTTCTTCATAGCAAAGAATACAAAAAGGCATTTCGCCGAGGCAAATTCAAATAGAGTTTTACAAAATTTCATATAATAATAATAATAAGCCTTTTATTTCTTTAATAAAAAATAAAATATACAATTGGTTTAACAATTATTTGATTTGATTGAATGAATATTTCTATGTAACATTATAATTAATTTAATGAATAACTAGATAATTAGAATGAAATAAATTAAGTTATAATAAAAATAAATTAAATCTAGCAAATTATATTACATAAGTCAAATTGAATTTAGTTATATATAATATAAATTTATCATAATTTTAATTTTTTTAGCAAAGTTAGTTTTATATGATATAATGTAATTAATAGATTTCCAAATCACCTATCATAAATGGGCAACGGACAAATATTTTCGGTTTCTAGATTTACTGGATTTGAAATTTCTGTTATTAAACTTAATTATGTAAAAAATCCTCATCCTAATAAATAATTTTAGCAAAAAATATATAATATAGCACAGGTGGTATGAACCATTTTAATTGCTTACAAATTAAAATAAACGCGCGACAGCCCTTAAAGTCGTGTCCCGAGCTGCTAACTAATTCGGGCGGCAGAAATGTATGCAGCTCGGGCTCGCCTACCCGCGTCTCACCCCTCACACCCCGCACGATTGCCCTGTCTAGACGGCTTCGTTGGATGACTGTATTGTTTTATAGACTGTGCCTATATACTAAAGATATATATGTAAGTAAAAAATGTGTACCCACGAACAAACTTCTCGAAAAATATAAGGAAATTTTTTTCAATTTGCAAAAAGAAATAAAAGATTTTGATCACATTTATGATAAAATATCTTAGGAATGGTAATTTTATTCTAAACACGTCAATCTGAATCAGGGCAATGCGATCAACTCAATGGTTGAAACAGGTGCTTAAGAAACAGGTTCCGCGATCGTACAAGCAAACAACTGCTCTCTGCATCTAAATAAATTTATTACCGTAGAAATGTGTTTAGCTCGTTTCTATTGCTCACTAAATATGGTAGTGCTTACTTTATTTTTTCTTTTTTATAAGCAGTAGTTTTTGTGTAGGTGGCTGTCATATTAACGTTCTTTTAAATTATCAAGCGAGCACGTTCGATATAGCGCAAAAACCTTTACTAAGTAGTAAGTATTGTGAAAATTGTATGTCAGAACAAAAGTTGTAATGCTATTTTAAGTAACATTTGTTAAAGAAATCATTATTCTGCACCTCAAACTACAAGTTTTTCGTGCCACATCATATCTTTGTGTCGTAACTTTTTATTAATACTAGTTAAGTATAATATAACTAAAGTATCAAGTTATGAGATGTCATATCCAAAGACGAGTTAAATAAAAAATATGATACTATGCGCACATTTTTCAATTAATTATGATGTCACATTTTTTTAGTTATACTAAATTTATTGAAAATGTATGATCTTAGACGACTGTTATAGCGCAGTAGTATGTCTTAGTATTTACTAACATAATTATCACTCATTACCAATACAGCTCATACTTAAACTGCCATACTTTAACGTATTATTTTTTTATTGTTTTAACATATTTAGTTAACAACGCCAGAATAGCATAGTTAACTAGGTATATTAAAACAAAAAGGCACTTGACAGACAGACAGACCGACAGACGGACAACGAAGTGATCTTATTAACCAACCAACCATAAAAAGATATAAATTATTTCTATATTAGCTATATTATTTCAAACCATGACAACATTGATTCCAGCGTGTAATACGTCACTAATGTGCGGTGAGGCGCGGCTGAGGCGAGGATGCGCGAGGAGGAGCTGGAGGTGGCGCTCAAGGTGGTGATAGTGGGCGACGGCGGCGTCGGCAAGTCCAGCATGATCCAGCGCTACTGCCGCGGCACCTTCACTAGGGACTATAAGAAGACTATTGGAGTGGACTTCCTGGAGCGACAAATTGAGTAAATATCTTATTATATTGTATTACGTATACCTTTTGTGTTATAAAGTGTGTTAAATGTGTTTAATGTGTATGTGACATGTGTGGCGTGCGTGTATGTTTATTACTATTTCACGCTTAAACGACTGGACGGATTTGGACGAAGTTTAGTATATAGTTAGGCTATCTAGAGTAACACATAGGCTACTGGTAGGTACCGAGCGAAACACGTGAGCGAAACGAGATTAATTTTTATAGTCAGTCATATATTTGTATATTTTCATATACATATGATACATTTATAGGTAATCTTTACATAGTATAAAATGAAGTCACTTCCGCTGTCTTTATCTTTTAAACTACTCAACGGATTTTAAAGCATTTTTCAGCAATAGGGACGAACCCGAGCGAAGCGAGAGTGAGTCGCTAGTATAGATATACATAAGTGTAAGTCAAAATAAAGTTGTGTTTGAGAATTGATTGGAACGTAATGTTAGTGTGTTAACAAAATAATTTACGATGCTTATAGTCGATTGAAACATCCACCGTGTTTCATTATACTAACTCAGTATTGCCACCAAGGGTGTAGTGTGGTGGTTCTTAAAAGAAACAAGGGAAAGAAATATATAAAGCTAATTTACAATTGTATGGTGTTAAATTTAACTTGCTATAAAATAAATAATATTGATGATCAAAAATCTCATAAAACTATTTACCTCGCCACTCCATAAGTCAATAAATAATATTTAATTATAAATACCTTAAGTGTAATTGTGTGTCTTAAACCATAATAAAGTTATTTATATTAGGTACTTCATTTCATTGTAATGTTTTTAAATATAAGAAGTCATTATTCAATTTAATGAATAACTAATTAATTAATAACTTTCTTGATGAATACTCGTATACCGTTGTCTTAGAATCATTACTATAGGTGAAAGACATGTTTTTACCTAAGAAGTAAACTTTACTTACGATTTACAAAAATTGTCAGCGGCATTTAAAGTAGTATAATTACATACCAGTTAACTTGTTGATGGAATTTGCCAGACCTGGAAAATATGATTGAATTGAACAAACTACCAGACATTTTGTACCCATAAAGACAAATTTAAATTAAATTTATGTCTAAAATTATTTATTTTACGTAAATAAGGATATAAAATAATGAATTAAAAAGCTAACTTTTAATAGTTTCTTTATGATAATAATATCCCCTTGACGATTTCGGTCTCTTTGGTCAATGTTACTTACTAAGAATTGCTGCCCGATTTATATACAAATGGCTCAGTTCACAACCGAATGGAGATGAGGCGCAAGACTTCATGATCTGCATCTGTACCAGTTAGCCACTAGCCTAGATAAGTGATGTTGTTAATACTAATAAAATAATGGTCTTTAATAATTAATACTAATAAAATTCAGACCTTTTAACGTACTGCTAGGCACTTGGTTCCACTCACTCTGAAGAAGGATTTGGCAACAGTCTACCTGGCCAAGTGCGAGTTAATATAATTAACATGTTTTCCGAAATTGAGTTCTCTCTAATAGGCAGATTCTTTTGAGGTCTTTTGGTGCAAGCGCCATATTAGCAAATGGTAATCTTTAGACAGCAGAACTACTTACATTTTGCTCATATTAACACATGAAAATCTCAGAGTTGTGGGACCCTGAGGGTTTCAATTCGATACACTCTGTTTCCAAAGCGAACATGATAATAATTTTAAAATCAAGTTGACTTTCTTATTATTCCTAAAAAGGTAATCAGAGAGGAGTGCGACGGACTACTGCGTTCTTTTCATTCCGAATCGCTTTTTGTAACTGTGCTATAAGCTATTTCACGGCGGTGTTCGGACCGAGAAAGGATACCGAAGAGCTAATAGTTATTTATGTTACTAAAATGCACATATAAAAGATAGAGACTTGTTGCATTATGAAATAGAATGTGGAACGCCTCATTAATATGTAATAAGTAGGTGAGACTGTACTAGTATACACCAATATTATCAGATTGTCTCAGAAGGAGTGTATAATTTTTATCAAATGTGCCTATGTATGTAGTGTATGTATATTCTTTTAACTCGTTCTTAAACCATTAATTTTTACGAATTTCGTAACATAATCAACGGCCGATCATTAAGATTCGTCTTACAATTAAAACTGAGAGTGACATATGAAGTTTGTGAAACATAAAAGAGAGGTAAGAGAGAGAGAGAGAGAGAGAGAGAGAGAGAGAGAGAGAGAAAGAGATAATTACGAAAAAATGTACCTAGTTATTGTACCTATGACTCTCAATAAATATACGTATAAATAGGAACTCTTACACTCTTTTGCAATTATCAAGTAGAAATACCTTACTAAGTAGTAAGTACTGCTATTTACAGCTTAGGAATCATATGAAATTATATAAAAATAAATAATTATCTCATTCAGAATCGATGGTGAAGAAGTGAGATTGATGTTATGGGACACAGCGGGGCAGGAAGAGTTCGACGCGATCACTAAAGCGTACTACCGCGGCGCGCACGCCTGCGTCCTTGCCTTCTCTACCACGGATAGAGATTCCTTCCTAGCGCTACATTCGTGGAAACTAAAGGTACGGTGTCCATTTTTTACTGTTTTATTCACATAACATTAACTTTACTTTTAAATCTAATTATAATCGAAAGAACTTATCAGTAATATGGAAGTACGTATACGTGCAAATGTTAAATTAATTAACTCTATCAAGTAATCCGTTTATTATTACATAGATTTTCGATTGCTACTATGTCTATGACACATACTAAGTGGACATGTTATTAAAACCTATTTAAATATTTTAATAGAAGTTCCTAATAATATCTACTACTTGTCTTAAACTTTAAAATACATTTTTTGTAAAACGGTAAAGTGGTGAAAATATTTTTAATTTTATGCGTAATTTCGCTAGTCTATACTATAATAAAGCAGTAACTTAGCGAAATCTGTACATGAAATATTTTTTAAAAACAATGACTGTAACGTATTATGTATACGATATAGACCCCAAAACAATAGTTAGAATTTTTTTTGTCTGTTTGTCTGTTTGTCTGTTTGTCTGTTTGTCTGTTTGTCTGTTTGTCTGTACGCGTTTCACGCAAAAAGTAATGAACCGATTTCAACGAAATTTTGTGAACTGATAACTTATTACTCGGGTCAACATTTAGGATACCTTTTACTTTAGAAAAATCTTTGTTTCCCGCGGGAAATCGCAATAACTGGTTTTATCGAGTCCTCCTTAGGAACCCTCCGCTGGCTAAACCTAAAGACATACATCAAAACAATTTACTTAAAAATTGTAGATCTTGAAAAGGCCAACAGAAATATCTACAGCAGTATATGTCTATCTCTTAAGGTACACTCGCAATACCTATTCTTATCTATACCTATAACAAAACTAACTTAGTTAAATCGATGTGCGCGTTTCACGCAAAAAGTACTGAACCGATTTCAATTAAATTTTGTATAGTGATAGCTTATCACTCGAGTCAACATTTAGGATACCTTTTACTACAGGCACATTTTTCGTTCCCGCGGGAAAACGCAATGACTGGTTCTATCGAGTCGTCCTTAGAAATTTCTATGGCTAACGGTGGCTGAACCTTAAGAGATACATCAAAACAATGTACTAGAAAATTGTAGGTCTTAAAAAGTTCTACAGAAAAGTTCTCAACAGTATATGTCTATCTCCTAAAGTACACTCGCTATAACTATTTTTATTAAATGATATTACTGTTTTCTTATACGAGTACGTTATCTATACTATAATAAAGCAGTAACTTAGCGAAATCTGTACATGAAATATTTTTTAAAAACAATGACTGTAACGTATTATGTATACGATATAGACCCCAAAACAATAGTTAGAATTTTTTTTGTCTGTTTGTCTGTTTGTCTGTTTGTCTGTTTGTCTGTTTGTCTGTTTGTCTGTACGCGTTTCACGCAAAAAGTAATGAACCGATTTCAACGAAATTTTGTGAACTGATAACTTATTACTCGGGTCAACATTTAGGATACCTTTTACTTTAGAAAAATCTTTGTTTCCCGCGGGAAATCGCAATAACTGGTTTTATCGAGTCCTCCTTAGGAACCCTCCGCTGGCTAAACCTAAAGACATACATCAAAACAATTTACTTAAAAATTGTAGATCTTGAAAAGGCCAACAGAAATATCTACAGCAGTATATGTCTATCTCTTAAGGTACACTCGCAATACCTATTCTTATCTATACCTATAACAAAACTAACTTAGTTAAATCGATGTGCGCGTTTCACGCAAAAAGTACTGAACCGATTTCAATTAAATTTTGTATAGTGATAGCTTATCACTCGAGTCAACATTTAGGATACCTTTTACTACAGGCACATTTTTCGTTCCCGCGGGAAAACGCAATGACTGGTTCTATCGAGTCGTCCTTAGAAATTTCTATGGCTAACGGTGGCTGAACCTTAAGAGATACATCAAAACAATGTACTAGAAAATTGTAGGTCTTAAAAAGTTCTACAGAAAAGTTCTCAACAGTATATGTCTATCTCCTAAAGTACACTCGCTATAACTATTTTTATTAAATGATATTACTGTTTTCTTATACGAGTACGTTATCTATACTATAATAAAGCAGTAACTTAGCGAAATCTGTACATGAAATATTTTTTAAAAACAATGACTGTAACGTATTATGTATACGATATAGACCCCAAAACAATAGTTAGAATTTTTTTTGTCTGTTTGTCTGTTTGTCTGTTTGTCTGTTTGTCTGTTTGTCTGTTTGTCTGTACGCGTTTCACGCAAAAAGTAATGAACCGATTTCAACGAAATTTTGTGAACTGATAACTTATTACTCGGGTCAACATTTAGGATACCTTTTACTTTAGAAAAATCTTTGTTTCCCGCGGGAAATCGCAATAACTGGTTTTATCGAGTCCTCCTTAGGAACCCTCCGCTGGCTAAACCTAAAGACATACATCAAAACAATTTACTTAAAAATTGTAGATCTTGAAAAGGCCAACAGAAATATCTACAGCAGTATATGTCTATCTCTTAAGGTACACTCGCAATACCTATTCTTATCTATACCTATAACAAAACTAACTTAGTTAAATCGATGTGCGCGTTTCACGCAAAAAGTACTGAACCGATTTCAATTAAATGTTGTATAGTGATAGCTTATCACTCGAGTCAACATTTAGGATACCTTTTACTACAGGCACATTTTTCGTTCCCGCGGGAAAACGCAATGACTGGTTCTATCGAGTCGTCCTTAGAAATTTCTATGGCTAACGGTGGCTGAACCTTAAGAGATACATCAAAACAATGTACTAGAAAATTGTAGGTCTTAAAAAGTTCTACAGAAAAGTTCTCAACAGTATATGTCTATCTCCTAAAGTACACTCGCTATAACTATTTTTATTAAATGATATTACTGTTTTCTTATACGAGTACGTTATCTATACTATAATAAAGCAGTAACTTAGCGAAATCTGTACATGAAATATTTTTTAAAAACAATGACTGTAACGTATTATGTATACGATATAGACCCCAAAACAATAGTTAGAATTTTTTTTGTCTGTTTGTCTGTTTGTCTGTTTGTCTGTTTGTCTGTTTGTCTGTTTGTCTGTACGCGTTTCACGCAAAAAGTAATGAACCGATTTCAACGAAATTTTGTGAACTGATAACTTATTACTCGGGTCAACATTTAGGATACCTTTTACTTTAGAAAAATCTTTGTTTCCCGCGGGAAATCGCAATAACTGGTTTTATCGAGTCCTCCTTAGGAACCCTCCGCTGGCTAAACCTAAAGACATACATCAAAACAATTTACTTAAAAATTGTAGATCTTGAAAAGGCCAACAGAAATATCTACAGCAGTATATGTCTATCTCTTAAGGTACACTCGCAATACCTATTCTTATCTATACCTATAACAAAACTAACTTAGTTAAATCGATGTGCGCGTTTCACGCAAAAAGTACTGAACCGATTTCAATTAAATTTTGTATAGTGATAGCTTATCACTCGAGTCAACATTTAGGATACCTTTTACTACAGGCACATTTTTCGTTCCCGCGGGAAAACGCAATGACTGGTTCTATCGAGTCGTCCTTAGAAATTTCTATGGCTAACGGTGGCTGAACCTTAAGAGATACATCAAAACAATGTACTAGAAAATTGTAGGTCTTAAAAAGTTCTACAGAAAAGTTCTCAACAGTATATGTCTATCTCCTAAAGTACACTCGCTATAACTATTTTTATTAAATGATATTACTGTTTTCTTATACGAGTACGTTATCTATACTATAATAAAGCAGTAACTTAGCGAAATCTGTACATGAAATATTTTTTAAAAACAATGACTGTAACGTATTATGTATACGATATAGACCCCAAAACAATAGTTAGAATTTTTTTTGTCTGTTTGTCTGTTTGTCTGTTTGTCTGTTTGTCTGTTTGTCTGTTTGTCTGTACGCGTTTCACGCAAAAAGTAATGAACCGATTTCAACGAAATTTTGTGAACTGATAACTTATTACTCGGGTCAACATTTAGGATACCTTTTACTTTAGAAAAATCTTTGTTTCCCGCGGGAAATCGCAATAACTGGTTTTATCGAGTCCTCCTTAGGAACCCTCCGCTGGCTAAACCTAAAGACATACATCAAAACAATTTACTTAAAAATTGTAGATCTTGAAAAGGCCAACAGAAATATCTACAGCAGTATATGTCTATCTCTTAAGGTACACTCGCAATACCTATTCTTATCTATACCTATAACAAAACTAACTTAGTTAAATCGATGTGCGCGTTTCACGCAAAAAGTACTGAACCGATTTCAATTAAATTTTGTATAGTGATAGCTTATCACTCGAGTCAACATTTAGGATACCTTTTACTACAGGCACATTTTTCGTTCCCGCGGGAAAACGCAATGACTGGTTCTATCGAGTCGTCCTTAGAAATTTCTATGGCTAACGGTGGCTGAACCTTAAGAGATACATCAAAACAATGTACTAGAAAATTGTAGGTCTTAAAAAGTTCTACAGAAAAGTTCTCAACAGTATATGTCTATCTCCTAAAGTACACTCGCTATAACTATTTTTATTAAATGATATTACTGTTTTCTTATACGAGTACGTTATCTATACTATAATAAAGCAGTAACTTAGCGAAATCTGTACATGAAATATTTTTTAAAAACAATGACTGTAACGTATTATGTATACGATATAGACCCCAAAACAATAGTTAGAATTTTTTTTGTCTGTTTGTCTGTTTGTCTGTTTGTCTGTTTGTCTGTTTGTCTGTTTGTCTGTACGCGTTTCACGCAAAAAGTAATGAACCGATTTCAACGAAATTTTGTGAACTGATAACTTATTACTCGGGTCAACATTTAGGATACCTTTTACTTTAGAAAAATCTTTGTTTCCCGCGGGAAATCGCAATAACTGGTTTTATCGAGTCCTCCTTAGGAACCCTCCGCTGGCTAAACCTAAAGACATACATCAAAACAATTTACTTAAAAATTGTAGATCTTGAAAAGGCCAACAGAAATATCTACAGCAGTATATGTCTATCTCTTAAGGTACACTCGCAATACCTATTCTTATCTATACCTATAACAAAACTAACTTAGTTAAATCGATGTGCGCGTTTCACGCAAAAAGTACTGAACCGATTTCAATTAAATTTTGTATAGTGATAGCTTATCACTCGAGTCAACATTTAGGATACCTTTTACTACAGGCACATTTTTCGTTCCCGCGGGAAAACGCAATGACTGGTTCTATCGAGTCGTCCTTAGAAATTTCTATGGCTAACGGTGGCTGAACCTTAAGAGATACATCAAAACAATGTACTAGAAAATTGTAGGTCTTAAAAAGTTCTACAGAAAAGTTCTCAACAGTATATGTCTATCTCCTAAAGTACACTCGCTATAACTATTTTTATTAAATGATATTACTGTTTTCTTATACGAGTACGTTATCTATACTATAATAAAGCAGTAACTTAGCGAAATCTGTACATGAAATATTTTTTAAAAACAATGACTGTAACGTATTATGTATACGATATAGACCCCAAAACAATAGTTAGAATTTTTTTTGTCTGTTTGTCTGTTTGTCTGTTTGTCTGTTTGTCTGTTTGTCTGTACGCGTTTCACGCAAAAAGTAATGAACCGATTTCAACGAAATTTTGTGAACTGATAACTTATTACTCGGGTCAACATTTAGGATACCTTTTACTTTAGAAAAATCTTTGTTTCCCGCGGGAAATCGCAATAACTGGTTTTATCGAGTCCTCCTTAGGAACCCTCCGCTGGCTAAACCTAAAGACATACATCAAAACAATTTACTTAAAAATTGTAGATCTTGAAAAGGCCAACAGAAATATCTACAGCAGTATATGTCTATCTCTTAAGGTACACTCGCAATACCTATTCTTATCTATACCTATAACAAAACTAACTTAGTTAAATCGATGTGCGCGTTTCACGCAAAAAGTACTGAACCGATTTCAATTAAATTTTGTATAGTGATAGCTTATCACTCGAGTCAACATTTAGGATACCTTTTACTACAGGCACATTTTTCGTTCCCGCGGGAAAACGCAATGACTGGTTCTATCGAGTCGTCCTTAGAAATTTCTATGGCTAACGGTGGCTGAACCTTAAGAGATACATCAAAACAATGTACTAGAAAATTGTAGGTCTTAAAAAGTTCTACAGAAAAGTTCTCAACAGTATATGTCTATCTCCTAAAGTACACTCGCTATAACTATTTTTATTAAATGATATTACTGTTTTCTTATACGAGTACGTTATCTATACTATAATAAAGCAGTAACTTAGCGAAATCTGTACATGAAATATTTTTTAAAAACAATGACTGTAACGTATTATGTATACGATATAGACCCCAAAACAATAGTTAGAATTTTTTTTGTCTGTTTGTCTGTTTGTCTGTTTGTCTGTTTGTCTGTTTGTCTGTTTGTCTGTACGCGTTTCACGCAAAAAGTAATGAACCGATTTCAACGAAATTTTGTGAACTGATAACTTATTACTCGGGTCAACATTTAGGATACCTTTTACTTTAGAAAAATCTTTGTTTCCCGCGGGAAATCGCAATAACTGGTTTTATCGAGTCCTCCTTAGGAACCCTCCGCTGGCTAAACCTAAAGACATACATCAAAACAATTTACTTAAAAATTGTAGATCTTGAAAAGGCCAACAGAAATATCTACAGCAGTATATGTCTATCTCTTAAGGTACACTCGCAATACCTATTCTTATCTATACCTATAACAAAACTAACTTAGTTAAATCGATGTGCGCGTTTCACGCAAAAAGTACTGAACCGATTTCAATTAAATTTTGTATAGTGATAGCTTATCACTCGAGTCAACATTTAGGATACCTTTTACTACAGGCACATTTTTCGTTCCCGCGGGAAAACGCAATGACTGGTTCTATCGAGTCGTCCTTAGAAATTTCTATGGCTAACGGTGGCTGAACCTTAAGAGATACATCAAAACAATGTACTAGAAAATTGTAGGTCTTAAAAAGTTCTACAGAAAAGTTCTCAACAGTATATGTCTATCTCCTAAAGTACACTCGCTATAACTATTTTTATTAAATGATATTACTGTTTTCTTATACGAGTACGTTATCTATACTATAATAAAGCAGTAACTTAGCGAAATCTGTACATGAAATATTTTTTAAAAACAATGACTGTAACGTATTATGTATACGATATAGACCCCAAAACAATAGTTAGAATTTTTTTTGTCTGTTTGTCTGTTTGTCTGTTTGTCTGTTTGTCTGTTTGTCTGTTTGTCTGTACGCGTTTCACGCAAAAAGTAATGAACCGATTTCAACGAAATTTTGTGAACTGATAACTTATTACTCGGGTCAACATTTAGGATACCTTTTACTTTAGAAAAATCTTTGTTTCCCGCGGGAAATCGCAATAACTGGTTTTATCGAGTCCTCCTTAGGAACCCTCCGCTGGCTAAACCTAAAGACATACATCAAAACAATTTACTTAAAAATTGTAGATCTTGAAAAGGCCAACAGAAATATCTACAGCAGTATATGTCTATCTCTTAAGGTACACTCGCAATACCTATTCTTATCTATACCTATAACAAAACTAACTTAGTTAAATCGATGTGCGCGTTTCACGCAAAAAGTACTGAACCGATTTCAATTAAATTTTGTATAGTGATAGCTTATCACTCGAGTCAACATTTAGGATACCTTTTACTACAGGCACATTTTTCGTTCCCGCGGGAAAACGCAATGACTGGTTCTATCGAGTCGTCCTTAGAAATTTCTATGGCTAACGGTGGCTGAACCTTAAGAGATACATCAAAACAATGTACTAGAAAATTGTAGGTCTTAAAAAGTTCTACAGAAAAGTTCTCAACAGTATATGTCTATCTCCTAAAGTACACTCGCTATAACTATTTTTATTAAATGATATTACTGTTTTCTTATACGAGTACGTTATCTATACTATAATAAAGCAGTAACTTAGCGAAATCTGTACATGAAATATTTTTTAAAAACAATGACTGTAACGTATTATGTATACGATATAGACCCCAAAACAATAGTTAGAATTTTTTTTGTCTGTTTGTCTGTTTGTCTGTTTGTCTGTTTGTCTGTTTGTCTGTTTGTCTGTACGCGTTTCACGCAAAAAGTAATGAACCGATTTCAACGAAATTTTGTGAACTGATAACTTATTACTCGGGTCAACATTTAGGATACCTTTTACTTTAGAAAAATCTTTGTTTCCCGCGGGAAATCGCAATAACTGGTTTTATCGAGTCCTCCTTAGGAACCCTCCGCTGGCTAAACCTAAAGACATACATCAAAACAATTTACTTAAAAATTGTAGATCTTGAAAAGGCCAACAGAAATATCTACAGCAGTATATGTCTATCTCTTAAGGTACACTCGCAATACCTATTCTTATCTATACCTATAACAAAACTAACTTAGTTAAATCGATGTGCGCGTTTCACGCAAAAAGTACTGAACCGATTTCAATTAAATTTTGTATAGTGATAGCTTATCACTCGAGTCAACATTTAGGATACCTTTTACTACAGGCACATTTTTCGTTCCCGCGGGAAAACGCAATGACTGGTTCTATCGAGTCGTCCTTAGAAATTTCTATGGCTAACGGTGGCTGAACCTTAAGAGATACATCAAAACAATGTACTAGAAAATTGTAGGTCTTAAAAAGTTCTACAGAAAAGTTCTCAACAGTATATGTCTATCTCCTAAAGTACACTCGCTATAACTATTTTTATTAAATGATATTACTGTTTTCTTATACGAGTACGTTATCTATACTATAATAAAGCAGTAACTTAGCGAAATCTGTACATGAAATATTTTTTAAAAACAATGACTGTAACGTATTATGTATACGATATAGACCCCAAAACAATAGTTAGAATTTTTTTTGTCTGTTTGTCTGTTTGTCTGTTTGTCTGTTTGTCTGTTTGTCTGTTTGTCTGTACGCGTTTCACGCAAAAAGTAATGAACCGATTTCAACGAAATTTTGTGAACTGATAACTTATTACTCGGGTCAACATTTAGGATAACTTTTACTTTTGGAAATTCTTTGTTTCCCGCGGGAAATCGCAATAACTGGTTTTATCGAGTCCTCCTTAGGAACCCTCCGCTGGCTAAACCTAAAGACATACATCAAAACAATTTACTTAAAAATTATAGATCTTGAAAAGGCCAACAGAAATATCTACAACAGTATATGTCTATCTCTTAAGGTACACTCGCAATACCTATTCTTATCTATACCTATAACAAAACTAACTTAGTTAAATCGATGTGCGCGTTTCACGCAAAAAGTACTGAACCGATTTCAATTAAATTTTGTATAGTGATAGCTTATCACTCGAGTCAACATTTAGGATACCTTTTACTACAGGCACATTTTTCGTTCCCGCGGGAAAACGCAATGACTGGTTCTATCGAGTCGTCCTTAGAAATTTCTATGGCTAACGGTGGCTGAACCTTAAGAGATACATCAAAACAATGTACTAGAAAATTGTAGGTCTTAAAAAGTTCTACAGAAAAGTTCTCAACAGTATATGTCTATCTCCTAAAGTACACTCGCTATAACTATTTTTATTAAATGATATTACTGTTTTCTTATACGAGTACGTTATCTATACTATAATAAAGCAGTAACTTAGCGAAATCTGTACATGAAATATTTTTTAAAAACAATGACTGTAACGTATTATGTATACGATATAGACCCCAAAACAATAGTTAGAATTTTTTTTGTCTGTTTGTCTGTTTGTCTGTTTGTCTGTTTGTCTGTTTGTCTGTACGCGTTTCACGCAAAAAGTAATGAACCGATTTCAACGAAATTTTGTGAACTGATAACTTATTACTCGGGTCAACATTTAGGATACCTTTTACTTTAGAAAAATCTTTGTTTCCCGCGGGAAATCGCAATAACTGGTTTTATCGAGTCCTCCTTAGGAACCCTCCGCTGGCTAAACCTAAAGACATACATCAAAACAATTTACTTAAAAATTGTAGATCTTGAAAAGGCCAACAGAAATATCTACAGCAGTATATGTCTATCTCTTAAGGTACACTCGCAATACCTATTCTTATCTATACCTATAACAAAACTAACTTAGTTAAATCGATGTGCGCGTTTCACGCAAAAAGTACTGAACCGATTTCAATTAAATTTTGTATAGTGATAGCTTATCACTCGAGTCAACATTTAGGATACCTTTTACTACAGGCACATTTTTCGTTCCCGCGGGAAAACGCAATGACTGGTTCTATCGAGTCGTCCTTAGAAATTTCTATGGCTAACGGTGGCTCAACCTTAAGAGATACATCAAAACAATGTACTAGAAAATTGTAGGTCTTAAAAAGTTATACAGGGAAGTTCGCAATATTATACGTCTATCACCTAAGGTACATTCGCAATTACTATTTTTATTCACTACTCGCGACTCAAAGACTGACTTATCAACGTTTAGCTCAGTTCAGCAGTAAAACGTAACTAGGGACGAACCCGAGCGAAGCGAGGGTGAGTCGTACATAATATAATATGTATTAAGTGGATGTTTAAATAAACATTTCATTTCTAAGGCTGGTATAATGATTTTAAAGTTAGAAATCTAATTAGCAACCCTCGCTTCACTTTGGTGCGTCGCTAGGTGCTTATTGTATTTATAATAATCTATACTAATATTATAAAGAGGAAAGATTTTTTTGTTTGTTTGTTTGTACCGAATAAGCTCCGAAATTACTGGACCGATTTAGATGAAATTTGGTAAGAGTACAGTTTGAGACTCTGGGAAGGAGATAGGATAGTTTTTATTCCAGAAATCAACCCTTACGGGGGTGAAAATAGGGATGCAGGTTTGTATGGGGAATCAACCTAGAGACGAACCCGAGCGAAGCGAGGGTGAGTCGCTAGTAATGAATAAAACAATTTGATAAAGAACAAGAGATAAACTATGTCGCGACCCACGCCACTTTCCGCTACACTATGCGTAATCTAAACATGCATATCGCGTACATAAGTCCAACAAATGAGTATATTACTCATAAAATCAACAATATTTGAGTCCTGTACATCACTTGCAAAATATTTAAAGATGTCGCGCTGGTTTTGCGGGTTTTTTGCGACATTTATCCTTATCTCGACCGGTGTGACCTGCGCCTCGAATGTTAAGAACCAGGAACAGTGCATCGATTACTACAAAACCGGTGATGAGTTCGATATAAACCTGTTGATCGGAGATTGGTACGCCGTGTACTATTGGCCACCGATACAAAGACAAAGGGACACCTGTGAAAAGATTCAGTTCCAGAAAATACATCAACTTGAGCTCGACTGTAATAAGGATGTGCCGGTCGGTGAAACATTGCTTAAGTCGAGTTACATAAACAATACCGGCAAACAAAAGAATGTGTATTATTATGGGTCGGATGAAGTGAAGAATCAAATTCGTTCTTGTGATCGTGTTTCGAAGTACATATTCATAGATATAGACGAGGGATATGTTATGGGCATCAACTGTTCGGCGGAAGGTCGGGGAGTGCTGCTCGCGAAGAATCTAACCTCGAGTGGGGAAGTGCAGTCGGTTGTTGATGATATAGAAATAATGAATGGCCGACGAGGAAGCCCAGACTGTCCTCTTATTGGTTAATTTAGAACTTAGGTAACATTAAACAAATATTCTATGTAACTTCACTCATATGTATTTTTTATGTAGTTTCCTCAGCATAAAGTATCTAATGGTCTATAAACTGTACGATACAAACAACTGAATAAATAAATGTTTATAATAAATATTTTATTATTGTTTTTCCTTGAAAAATGTACATTTAAAAAGAAGTGTTTTATGCCATGTTAGAGGTAGAGCTATTGAACTTTAATTTATTAACTACCGACTTACCCTCGCTTCGCTCGGGTTGTCCCTATAGTTACGTTTTAACGTTTAGTATAGATTTCCCTGACATGAGACATTTTCCTGCAGTAAGAAGTACCTACTCTATATGTTGCCCCGGATAACTAACTATCATCATACCCATGAAAATCTGTCTCGTGATGCGTTCCCAGAAAGACAAAAATTCTAAAAACTATAGATTCGGCCTCTGTATCGATTATAATGACTATTTCAATAAGATTTTCCAAAAAATATTTAATGTGCAGATTCGACTCTGTTAGAATTTTATTATATGTATAGATTAGAATAATTCTATGGTATACGTATTTTTTTAATTTTAAAGTTCTTTTGGGATGTATAAAAATTAATATGTTATCCGCGCTATCAGGGCTCACTTAATCGAATCGTGCCATAGGTCTAATTCTAACCATCTAAACTAATTCATCATATTTAACTATCAAAATATCCACCCTCAAAAGATGATCAGCTACTATGGCATATACAATATACTGAATTATGCTAAATACTTAAAGTTATTTATTTTGACGGATACATCAAAACCTAGGTAAAATCATTGGAGTAAAGAGCTATTTTTTAAAATAATAACATAGCTACAAAAATAATTTTGAAATATTTGAATTTTAATCCATCAAGGGTTCAATAGCATTATGTTAGTCAGAGAATGAAGCCGAGGATACTGCCTGTTTATATAATTATTTTGATATATAAGTAAATTATATACCTACTTGCAATTTTTATAGGGACTAAATTGATTACTTTCAGGTGGAAAACGAATGCGGGGAAATACCGACGATTATCGTACAGAACAAAATTGACCTCATGGATCAATGCGTGGTTGGACCGTAAGTGTCTTGAATATATTTCTAAAATTATATTAAATGATTTGCAATATTTTAAATCACTTTTAAGTGTGCACATCTCAATCGGTTTTTTCTGTTCAGGTCAATTACTCAGTCACTTGTAATTGTTAAAACTCAGCTACGTTAGTACTTTATATTCAAAGCCAAGTGTTAATCTTAGCTCTATTAGAAATTAGAACGTGTTTTTAATTGTATTAAATTAATTATAATTGAGAAATTGAATATACCTACTTAGTGCATGACTAGGTATCCTAAGATTGACAGGTGCTATACTGCTGACCGCTGAGTCATCTAAGTTTATTTAGACTTATCATAAATTATAATCTACATATGTTGATTATATTCATATTCACATTATATACTTGTAGGTTCGAATCGTTATACTCTTTGAAAGAAGTTGCTTTAATCTTGCCGCGTCATTATATTATAATGACATTATGTTATTGATAATTTTGTCAAATTTAGGTTATTTAGGTAGTTCTTAGTAATTATATGGTATGTAGATAAAGTAGTTAGTGTTGGTAACACGTACAACATGCCTTATAGTATGTAGATTGACTCTACATGACTATGACAGATGACACCACAACCGTTTGGATTTTTTCACCCTATATGACAAAGACTAGTAGGTACTTCTAAAAATCATAAAGGCATTAGGCAAAAATCCTTACTCATTAAATATAAGGTAATAAAATTGTAATTTTATGCTACTACTAGAGACGAAGCAGAGTTGGTAGCGCGCGCGCTGGGCTGCCGGCTGATGCGCGCGTCGGTGAAGGAGGACGTGAACGTGGGCGCGGTGTTCCGAGCGCTGGCGGCGCGCTGCCTCGCCGACATGCGCCGCGAGCACGCGGCAGATGCGCCGCCTTGCCAACCACCCGTTATTGGCTAGTTTTTTTTTTTTTATTAGATACTAAACGAGAATGTATCTATACAAAGAGAATCCTTCATACAACCGCGCAATGATAGGTACACTATTGCATAAAATGGCAGTGTGGGCGTGATAGATCACCGACGAGTTCACGTACACGCTGCCCGATGACAATATTGATTATTGTTTTTTTCCAACTCAACTGTTTGCACAGTCGTATCAAGCTTTGTCTCTGTAAGAAAATATTTACTAATGTGTATCACTATTAACTACGCAACCCTGTCTGCTACGCTTTATGCATATACTAACGGCTCACCCTCGCTATGCTCGGATTCGCCTCTAGACAAACAAAAACAAATCTATCTATATATCTATACAGTACCACCATGCAAAATTTCATTTAAATCTGTCCAGCCGATTCGGAGATTAGCCCGTACAAACAGACAGACAGAAAAACAAAAAAATTGACAAAAATCTGGATTTGTTCTACCTATTTCTCTTCTTACTGACTCAGTTTTTAGCATTTTTTTCTATGTACAGACATTCGACCTCTACAGTTTTATTATATGTATAGATTATAGAGGAGTTCCTGTTAAGTAAACTTTAACTTTTAAGTACAGACTTACATAGGTACAAAAACAAAAAAATGATATCCACATCTCTTCTTAAATAATATTATTATTTTTCACCAGTTATATCGAACTTTAGGAATCCATATTTTTTCATAGCACATTCAATACTGTTATTTTATGGAGATCGTGTAGATAAATATTTGATTCATCGAATGTATTATTAGTTAATACCTGTACCTATGTATTACCCTGTTCTCAGCATTTTTATTTATTTATATACATAAAATAAAATTAGGTACCTAGATATAGAGCATTGTGACATTTAAGCTTTAATAATAATTTTCTTCTTTATTTTCTAGGCACATTCACAAATCACAACACCAACGGCACAATCTTGCTGCGACCGACCAAGCACCGGTCTGGCGGCAAGAAAAAGAACGTGCTCAAGAATGCGTGTAGAATATTGTGAAAGTTACTACTTGAATTAAACAAAATTAATGCATTTATTGCAGTAATATTTTCTTTTAAAATGTTTTTCGGTAATCGATTAAGATACTAAAAACAGTTGAAATATGATATATGTATTTAAAATCGATTAATAAAGCACGAAATTTATTTCCAAAGCGTGATGATAAATTTAAAAATAATCGATTAACGTAGTCAACACAAGGTGCTTCGGTGTATAAGTGTACATATGTACGTGTAGGTAATAATTATGTAAAAATCTGTTTTCTACTAACTTTTACGAAATGTATTTTTTTGTTATTAGATTTTTATATTTAATTCGTATGTCAAACCTATTTGATTTTATATTCTTCAGCTTACAAAGTAGTTGAAAAATAATATTTACGGTCTCCCTTAACTCTATTTTCAGATCGAAACTGTTTTCTACCATAAAGTAATAAATAAATTATGTAAATATTTTTAATAAAATTATTATATACAAAATTTTATACATTTTATTTTCCGATCATTATCTATACTGATATGAGGCAGAGTTTGTTTGCACGCGCTAATCTCAGGAACTCCTAATCCGATTTAAAAACATCTTTTTGCATTAGATAGCCCGTTTATTGAGAAAGGTTATAGGCTGTATTTCATATAATATATAGCCTTATCTACTGGAGTAGAGTTAGTATGGACACTTAACCTTTAAAATGTTCCTAGGGACGATCCTGAGCGAAGCGAGGGAGAGGCGGCTAGTGTTTTAACAAAATATGAACTCTACATGAGAATTTAGAATTAATATTTCGATTCCATTACTAATCAGTTAAAATCTCTTAAAAATTAGCTTAGTAAAAAAAAATACAAACGGCCAAAACTCCATTGTGATGGAACATGAGAATCAACTGATCGATATTTGAAATTCTAATTTTAAATTATTTATTTAAAATGGGAGAAAATAAAAATACAATACTTGATTAAATATTTATAATAGAAGCTAAATAATTTTGTTCAGATACCAATGTTACCGCATAACAAAGAATACGTGAGGCTCACCATAAACTAACTTTAAACACAAAAACACTTCAAATTCCAATCACAATATGTGCTGATCGACTTTTGTGGTAAATTTTAGATGAATTTTTTTGCAAGATTTTTAATAAAATTCAGGTCTTTATATACAGGGTCATTTTTAATTTATTGAAGACCTTTTAGGAACTATTTAGATCATAACAACATCTGTAAGAAAAAAAAATATTACTTAAACTTTTATTTTCATTCAAAAAAAAATATATTTTAATTGCACCTTCTAAACGGTAATAGTCGGTAATAGTATGTGCCGCCTCCTACACCCCTCCACCCCTCTCGCTCCACCGGCCACGTGCTTTTTTTTTGCTAATGCTGGACTATTACCGTTAAGCAGGTGCAATAAAAATATTTATATTTTTGTAAAATTAAAAAAAAAAAATTCTTACAGACGTTGTTGTTATGATGTAAATAGTATATTCCCAAGAGGTCTGCAGTAAATTAAAAATTACCCAGTATAAGATCATAAGTGTTATAAAAGTCTCCTGTCAAAAATAAAGTAAAAATCGTAACATCCAAATGCCTGATAACTGATATGAGCACTTGTTACACTGAGATCAACTTGAAAAAGTAGCTTTAACATTAAAATTATTTTTTAACATTAAAAAATTATTTTGGGCAATGAAAGTATTCCGAATTCCAATAAAATATGTAAAACAATAGAAAGAATACGATGGGTACATCATGTTAAATTTTTTTACACATCAGGTTTTTCTTAGATAAAACTAAAACTAAGCCCGAGCAGACTTCAAGTACAACCACAATTTTGTTTTAAACTTTTTTAAATGAATTTCGTTACTAATATTACTTCAATACAATAGTATAATTTAAATCCAATATTAAAAAACCAAAACATGCAAATCAGATGTATCTGAAGCCGGCTTTACAATTTTTTGTTCTTTGTATAATCATTTTATCTCAAATACGCGGTGAGTCTTTGCTATTCTTCAACATGTACATTGTACATATAATATATATTGAATTTATTTCAGTGTGAGTAAGCCATAGCGCTCGTTCATTGGCTCATTGATCGTATCCTTACACGAGTTAACGCGCATATATGCGCTGTTATTAAAAACTCAAGTCACTCATCACTACGACTAAAGCGCATCCGCATAAATGGAATAGAATGTCTATAAAACAAACTTAATTTACAACAGATGTATTTTATATTGAAAATTTTAGTTAAAATTATTATTTTATTAGTTCCTATCCTAATCAATTTGAAAATCCTAGATTAACTTAGCGATTACAAAGAATCTACTTTCTTAATGGTGTTGATATTCGGTATATTTTATTTAACATACAAATATCATTTTAGTATTCTATCGTGGTGGGACTTATGTTTTAGCATTTTCATAGTCATAAAAAATCGTTGGAAGTCGATCCACACCTAATACATAAAAATATTCCCGTAAGATGTAAAATGCAACCATTTTAAATCTTATCAATCATTCTAAAATAATGAAATTCGATAAACTATCACTTCTTACAAGTTTGTTATAATAAAAAATTAAGCAATAAGAATTTGCACATTTAATAATAAAGTAACTTGATAATTAAATGTTACCAAGTGTTGGAATATTATTAAATATATGAATTCTGTAACTGTTTAATTTTACCATAACTATAACAATATAGTTATTCTTCTTTAATTAAAGTACGAGAATGTAAGTAAATGTAATAGGAATAATAATTTTACAAGGCAACTTAGCTTTTATTGCTTTGCGTGTTGTTAAGCCGCAAGTAAAAAAAAGCAAATTTAAACATTTTTAAATTGAGAAAAAAAAAATAATAAAAACCAAATATCTTCTAACTATTAACATGGGCGGGGGCAGAATTATTTCCAGAGGGGTGCACCTGCATGTTCACATTAAAGTACTAACTAATCTTTAAATGATTAACTTTATAATTTTAAAAAATATTTCTGAGGAATATTTTTTATCTTTTTTTCGTAGATACTTAAATTTAAACAGGGTTTCTACTAATATAATTTTATTTCTTTACCGTTTTCTATATAGGTATTTCCCTTGACGGCAAGTGCATCCCCTTGCACCTTTCCCGGCGCCCATGAGTATTATAATTGCTTTAAAAAAAAAACATTTGGTCATTAATATTACTAACCTATAATAATACCTAACCAAAGGAAAATTCTATTTTCAGAATTATAAATAAGAGCTACATGGATTTCAGTTCAAAAATTTCTTATAAACAAGCCACTATACTCACATACGCCTGAGCGGGTAACTGAAGGCAGTATTATTAAATAAACAAGTGCAAGAAAAAATTAAGTGAGACCTTAAAACATGTTCAACTTCATTGTGTCGCTTAGCGGTGGTGAAAGTGTGGACGTGCCTATATCTTAAATAAAATATATATCAATATTAAAATATTTATTTACTAATAGGAGAATTATAATATTTAACATTTTGTTTCAATTTTGGTAATAATTTCGATGTGGAATACCCATTTATAGCTAGCCCGACCGCGGTGTATCGACCAATATGTATACTTGAACTAACATTTTCTTCTAAGTTTTCACAATGTTCAGAGCTTTAATAAAATTAAATTTACAATAGTTGATATTTCTTTAGAACACTCTGTTTACGAATGTATCAGATTAAACAGGCATACAAACAACAATATCAAAATCTTTCGTATTTGCGTGTATACCATTACTCTATACTAATCATGTCCCTAAACCCTAATCTACATATATATAAAACAAAGTTGGGTTAGTTACACTATTTATAACTCAAGAACGGCTGGAGCGATTTCTATGATTTTTGGTTTGTTGGATTTGTCTCCGCCCCGAATAGCAGAATAACTATTAAAACATCGAAAAAATTAATGAAAATAGAAATTACATGACTAACACTGGCTAATAACTTGTATCTATTTAAAACGTACCTAGGGACGCACCCGAGCGAAGCCGGGGTAAGTCGCTAGTACGAATATAAAAAAGTATTCAAAACACTACCTAGCCCCAATTTTATGTCTATTTTATAAATAAATGTCATCCATTCCTCCAGACTTAAAGAATTATATAGATGAAGTCCATCAAAAAAAATGGTCAAAGTCAAAAATATATAATAACAGCATGTAGTTATGTTAAAATTTCTGAGAAGCAAATATGAATAATAAAAATAATAACCTCAACATTATAGTCAATTGTTTTTTTTTTAAATCAATTCTTTTCTTTAAAAAATCGTTACACAATATTTTTTTTATTTTTTTATTAGAAAAAAATTCGTTATATATCTTTATTTAATGACATTTATTTACTTGTCAAAGTAAAGAGTATTGTATTAATATTTGAATGCTGTTTAAATCATTATGTTGATTATTAATTATAAATTTTTATAATTAATTTTTATAAAACATATTGTAAGAAAATAAATATTAAATCCGAAGATTATAAAATACTTTAAAAAATTTCTATAACACTCCATCTATATTATACCTTAGTCTGAGTGCATTCCAAACATATTTTTGGTGTATTTAGAGCTGTGTTGTAAGCAAGTGTTCGAAACCAATATTTATATATAATTAAGTATATTATCACAAACAATTTATCCGTTTATATAAATAGATACATACATATATTTATATATATTAATCTTTTATAAATATAATTATTAAGAATAAATGCAAAGTCTACACCATTAAATCGAATACATATTGTCATCAACAATGCAAAACTTTTCCCGTCTAATAAATATGAGACAGATAAAAAATATAAAGACACGTCCACACTAGACAGTAAAAGCTGGCAGTATTAAAGGCTCATATGTGTAGCTTGTCGATCGTATTCTTCACTCACGAGTACGACGTGACATTGAGTTTCGCGAAATAATCCAAGAGGCCTTGAAGACGTTTTTTGATTCGTTTTTGATCATCTAAAGTACAGCCGAGAATGGCGGTCTCGAAGTTTCTGTCGGTGCCACTGCTGGGATCGGGCTGAGAGGTGCAGGCGTTCATGTAGGTCTGACAGCGTGTGTGTGCGACTACAGCGTCTTCATGAACGGACATTACCAACTGGTCTATGAATAAATTTACCTGGAATATATTAAAAAAATATCAATGCGATCGATACAATTAAAAAGCTTGTATTTAATTGAAACTGACCTGTCCCCCTTTTCTTTATGACCTTCACTACACCCCGTGTCTAAAGACTCATAAAACTCTTACTCATCCCGGAGTAAAGATTTTATGTACAATATATAATGTATCCGGCATAGGAAAGCACCCTTAATATCGATCAAGGTCTTCTTTTGTTGTTTAACGCGTGGGAATCGATTACGCCATTGAGAGGAAAACGACTAGCCAAAGGATAAAAATCTTTTTAATCGCCGTTTGGCACAAGACGGATGGCATTATTAATATAGTATTAACAATTTTAATCCTATAAGTTCTTTATAGAAGTTTGATTTACTATCGTATTTCTTAATGAGGTTCGTTGAGTATTTAAAAAATCATTATAATTTATACATATTCTTAATTATTAGCATAATTTATAGGTTGTTTTGTCTACGATCTTATGTATATAATGTATGTTAATACATAAATTAACGTTGTACAGTTACAAGACTCACCTGATGCAGAGCCTCTTCTTGCTGCGGGTCGCGATCGGTGCGCACCGCCACCTCTACAGTCATCGCTCGCGCCAAGATACGATCCGAATATCGCATTATATCATCCTTATCACCTGCAAATCAACAAAATCACTTTAATGTTTATTCAAAATATTTCATTCACCATAAAATTATTACATTTTTATTGAACGTCATGAGTCTCCTACCAGTTCGGAAAGAAGAAGCCTCAGATCTGAGAAGAACTGGCGAAAGAAACTCAGCAGGACTAATATTATTAGGTTATCTTTTAAGTTAAATCATAATTTACAATCCATACTAATATTTTAAATAAATGTAAAAGTTTGAGAGGATGGATGGATATTTGTTACTCTTTCACGCCAGAACGGCTGAACGGATCTGGATGAAATTTGGCACAGAGATAGATTATAGTCTGGAATAGCGGACAGGTTACTTTTTAACCCGGAAAAATGTACGGTTTCCGTGGGATAATATGTTTTAGTCCGGGGACGAACCGAAGCGAGGGTCAGTCGCTAATAATTCTATAAAGTTAAAGTAGCCTGGAGGCGATCACTTTATTCCCAAGGTGTGCCATCTTCTATAAAATCATTAATTGTATAATAACCTCCTTTAACAAACGTCCTTTAACATTTTTTTTTTAAATTTGATTTAATAAAGTTTTTTCTTTTAATTAAGAGCATATCTTGCGATATTGATTGTGTTAAATTGAAATTGGAAAATAGCCCATTACTTACATCCAACCATTTTTGACATCATGTAATATAAAAAAGAAAGATATTAAAAATTTTAAAGGTTATTGCTTTTTTTTAATTCTATCCCCTTGTTAGGAAATTGTGCGTATATTATTATTTTTCCGGAAAAAGGATCCTGTATCCTGTCTGTTGCCCAAAAAAGAACAGACACACGACTACACGTAAGTACGTAAATATAGAAGTCTCACTCAAAACTACTTAAAGTATGAAAGCGAAAGTTAATGCGTGAAGGAATGTGTTTGTTACATCTTCACTTCAATGGATTTGAGTGAAATTTGGGATATTATATTAATTTTTTTTTTTTTGAAAGTAAATTTATTTAGTAAAGCTGTTAAAACAACAGAACTCTAGAATAACACAACAACTGATGTACAATAAGTAAGTTTTAATGAAGCCTCAAGAAACCTATATAGACAAAGTGAACAAAAAGGCTTCTTATTAGTAATTAACCAAAATGACTCATAGCATAACATGCCCTAATAGATGCAAGTTAGCTTTATTTATAATCATGGAATGTTATGACGTTTACACACCAAAGCTTTCTGATATCGGAGCTGATAGATGTATGTAATGCATTGTGGTGCCGATATTACTGAATCATCCACGAAACCCTTAACATTGAGGCAGGTAAGCAAGAGAACATCCTAATTAGTGAAATGCGCTGACAATTATGCCAGAATACAATAATTTCAGAAAAAGCTTGGCATGATTGTCAGGCTTATTTGAAATATACTGTCGTGGCTTGTGACTCCGGTGAGTAAACATTAAATATATGTAGTATAGACTAGCGACTTACCCTCGCTTCGCTCGGGTGCGTCCCTAGTAACGCGGATTTTGTTCGCAATGCCATGGATTTAATTTTTCTGTGCGAAACCCTAATCCTTTGTCTTAAGTAAGAGTAGCTTAAGTTACTCCTTATTACATCAGCTATATACCAATGAAAGTTCCGTCAAAATCAGTCCAGCCGTTTTGGAGATTAGCCAGAACAAACAGACAGACAGTCAGACAGAGAAACAAAAATTTATAAAATTAGTTTTTTTATTATAAGTACCATAAATACTTTCATATGCAATTAATAAAAAGCTGTTATTTTGACATTACAAACAGACTCTTCAACTTTATTTACCTGTATAGATGTGGTATGTGATACGGAAACACCAACATGAATCATATTTTAAATATGCAGCTAACTTCTAAGTAATACTTATTAAAAAGAAATTACATAAAGTAGAAGATTATGATGTAGCTAGTACATATATAGCAAAAATGTTATGATAATATATGTAATTGTAAAAATTACATTCAGATATATCACCAAGTAGTTCCGAATGCTTAACACTGTCAAGAGTTGACAATAAAGAATCTCGTTCCTCTTCGATTCGCACGGTATCGCGGCGCAATCTTTCTACACGCATTTCAACTTGATCCAAAACTGCTATCAACCTAAAAACAATAAACAGTTTAGATGAAATAATGATTACCTATATGAATTAACGGCTATGTTACAGTATGGGATAAATAGTCTATCCCTTGCTCTGTGAAAACACAAAAACAAAGCTATCCCACGAGAATCATACATTTTTCTGAAATAAAATGTAACAAACATCCATCCAAACTTTCACATTTATAATAAGTAATAAGTATTCAACCCCTTTTTTTTTAAAGTCCCACTTCTGCACTGCGGGCCCCACTTTAATGCGAGGGTGATCAGGCCATGGCCCATCACACTGGCTAAGTTATTATCTAATAAACCATAATTTATTTTAATTATGACTTTATAAGTAATAATTATAAGACAAAAATTATTAAATCTTGAATATTCTAGTAAGGCATATATCCAAAAGTAATAATCACCATATTAGACAAAAAAACAAGCTTTCTTTATTAGTACTTTCATATCTATCGTGTGATAATCTAAAATGATATGATAGAAGGGATAATACAGTAAGCACAATATTAAACATAGTTTAGCCACCTTACATATAACATGAAAGCAATAATGCAAAATTTTCCCTGTATATATCTTTTAACAGAATCATGTGGAAAGGGTATGCACAAGAGTAGTTTCTTTAATAAACAAATACAACAAAATTTTATTGGTGGTTCTCAAAATTACTTAATTTTAAAGGAACATCATTCATACTTATGATGAGGCATAAAAATGTGCGTGAACTTTTTACTGTACCATCTACATTTGGTAGTGGCGTGGGCGAAATAGATTTTATTTTTATAATTACAGATCTAGTTTACCCTATTTGAATATATAAATTTATATGAATACCTAGTAACACTAACTACCATTTATCTTATATAGTAGAATAAAATAATTTGTGACATTAAAATTTGTTTTCATAAATAATACAATTTTACCTATCTTTTGGAGCCCGAGTTCCAAGAGCCGATGTTTCATCAATGAGTGGCAGCCGCGTGCCTTCTGAAATAGTATATACGTCTACTTCCATTGTTTGAGTTATATCAGCTGTCGGTATATCCACGTTTAAAGATTTTAAATTTTACTGTGTACTTAAAACTCACAAATATTTTATGCGAATATGTTATTTTTCGGTAATTCTCAGAAAGTCAGAAATGAACAATGACCAATCTGTCAAAGTATGAAAGTAAATGTCAAAACTACAGATAAGGACTAGAGAAGTGATAAACGGCTTTAAATTGACAACGCGTTTAAACGTTGTGCTTATTTTTTTAAACGTTTTTAAAAAACGCTTTTCGTTGAAACGCTTTTTTGCTAATCGTTGAACACTTTTAACCACTTGAACCCCGCGCTTTTTGACATGCAACACCCGTTAAACACCGAGCCCGCGCGTCATTTTTCCCCGATACAACCATGATTTAAAAAAACACTCATAAATCAAATAACATAGCACCGATTTAAAATGTATAAGCTGTTTTGGGTTTTTAAATAATATGAGCATTTATGACAATGTACAAAATACACTTTAAACTATTGATGAATTATAAATAAGCTGACAATATATCAGTGTTAGTTGAAAATGTAGTAGTTGTTGTAATATATTGATTTCTGACAATACCACGGTTTAAACTTACATTAAATTTGAAACACTGTTTTATGAATAAACATGTAATCGCACAAAACCATTTCTTGATTTATTTATATTAGTTGTTAGTTACAATCAAATTCAAAACTATAGCACTCGCGGCTCTTTCGTTGTATTTGCGCAGCTCATCGCGCAATTTTCAAATCAATCATCCGAGTTATAGTAGGTGGATTCATTATAAAACTGATACTAAAATATATAATAGTCCTTGCTTTACAAATATTCGCAAATAAATCTTGAAAATAAGCCACTGTAATCAAAATTCGGATGGTTTTCTTAAAACAGACAAAAATTGAGGTTATTTTTCATAGACGCTCGTGTTGTATTGTAATTAACGTTTCTGTATATAAATTTAGCTCAAATTATAAAAGAACAAGCTAAGCATTATCATCTACATGAAAACTTAACACTTTTTATTCAAAAAACTAAACATTTAAACATGTGAAGTTGACTGTAATAATGTATGTAGTATGTACTGATAATATTTTGATACGTAGTGATGTACCCCACAATACTAAAAATTATCGATTATTTTCGTGAACCGTTAAACACAAATAAACACAATTACAATTCTTATATTTATTTATAACAATAAAAAATAAGTATTTAAAAAATCAAAATAAGTGCAATAAAACAATGTAATTTTTTGGACAAATTAGATAAAAAAATATTAAATAAAGTATAATTTTCATAAAAATATAGCAAATAAAATTATTATAAAAACATTAATAAATGCGAGAATAAAAGTTCTGGCCCGCAAGCTTTCGTATCATGAAAAATTTAATTTATGTAAATTAATATATTACGAAAAAGTAACATAATATATTAATTAAATAATAATTAAAAAAAGAGAAATATCTATCTCAATTTAAAAATTTATACCGCTTATATGGTACTTAAATATTATTTTTCACTAGTTCCATGTACTGGCCCTCCTATCTTGCTATTTTTAAAATAATTTGATAAAATAATAATATTTAGATGAACATAATATTTATTGATTCAAAGATTCCTTTTAAGAAATTTGCTGTTCTCGAGGATTACCAACCCTTTTATTATCTTTTCTAGAGAATCTCTAATCTAGGGAATCATTTAGATAGTCAAAGAAGACTTTAATTTACTCTAAATGCCTGTGTAAAGTAAAGTTACGTTACTTAAATGGTAGACACAAGTTTAATACGTATATATTTTTTTGCCAACTATGTTTTTGAAGTCCCACGTAACATGAAGCGGGCGTTTTGCAAATTACTTAGAGCTTTTCTAAACTATTATTACTGAGTATTTCCCAGTAGATCAACTCAATAATATACTCTACTACTAAAGCTTTTTACAGTACTATTAGACCGACCAGGCAGTCAGGGAACGCTTATGTTATTTCAGACTAGCGACTCACCCTCGCTTCGCTCAGGTTCGTCACTAGATACGTTTTAACGGTTAGTATGAAATAGATATAACTTGTTTTCCAGTGGGAACAAGATAGTCTCCCGCGGTAAAAAGTAGCCAATTTCATTCTTCAGCCTTCTATCTATCTTCACACAAAAAAATCACAAATATTCAGCACTTTGTTTCGACATGAAAGAAGTACAAACAAACAAACAAATAAAGTCAACGTCAAACTGTATATCGTAGAAAGAGAAAGTGTGAATTTACAAATGTATTCAAGTAGTATATATTAATTTTAAGGTTGGGTTCATAATAATATAGTAATAAGTAAAAAGAAAAATGTGATTTTTACGTTTTTCCGTGATTTTTTTCTATTTTTTTCTCTTCATAAGAACCTTCCTAGGACTTCAATGAATATTTGAAAAAAAAATAGGCTAATTAGTCTAACCGTCCTCAAGTTTTGCGCTTAGCAACAAATTTAGCCATTCATTTTTATTTATATAGATATGGATGAACGTCTGTAATAAACTACACTATAATGGGAATACCATTATAGTGTAGTTTATTATGTTTGACTTTGTATTTAGGCTTTTAATATAACTATTATATTTTACAATACGTAAGAGTATTTTATTTAGCATTTTATTCCCCACTATGACATATTTATATTAAAATATTGATATTATCGATATCACATATCGACATGTGTCAATGTCTAACTGGTCTTTGATGAGAGTTCAAATATGTCAAATTTGACAGCTTATAGGTATTATTTGTAAATAAACATATTTTATATAATAAAAATATTGAAATATGCTACAAACAACTGAAAATATGAAATTATATTAGTTTTTCTTTAGTGATTTACCTTTATCAGGCACCAAATCAATGATTAATAGTCAAAATTCATGTTGTAAAATGGCGACTTTTTTTACGAATTTTATACATCAAAATTCGTTGGACCAAAAAACTAATTTTATAACGTGATTATAAACTTATTAGTATCTCAATAGTGGCAAAGAATACTAACAATAAATATTTATACGTTTACGGCACAAATTCACTAGTTTAAATATTTTAAATTACACAAAAACAATAGCGAACCGCGCGCTCTTCACTTGAAATTTAAACAATTTTTAACGCGTTTGTTTTTAACGTTGTCGGCATTTAATTAAAATTTTATTTTATTATATAATTGATAAAACTTCTAAAGTTTGCGTGTATCACTCATTTGGCATAAAATAAACTAATTTCGTCGTGTAATAAGTGATAAAATTGCAGCGGGCGAGGTGGTGCCTATGGGTACCAGCGGGGTTTAACGGCAACGCCGGAAGTGGTACCCATAGGCACCAGCGGGGTTCAAGTGGTTAAGTAAAAGTCATCTGTCATAACGACAAGCGTTGAAAAAAGCGTTGAAAAAAGCGTTTAACAGTTGCCTGATCGTTGTGTTGTAAAACACTAACAAAATTAATACGTTTTCAATTCGCCAAAAATATTACGTAAACAAGTAGAATGTAATTTAGCCGCTTAATATGAAACGAATTCATTTAATATTGAGTCTTATATGGATAGAAATATGATTGTTAATCTAATATAATTTTTAATTTTTATATTAAATCTTATGGACTTTGAAATAAGGTCCAATAATTAAATTTTATTTTGAGTTGTATTAGCATTCTCATTAGGTTACTTTTCATGTTGTGTTTAGTTTCTTGAAACGTAGCCGTCAACGTTTAAACGAAATCTGCTTGAATACATAAGCGCGCTGTAGCGCTTTTTTAAAAAAGCATGCTATTTTAAGCGCTTATCGTTTAAACGCCCACGTCTAATAAGGACATGGAGGCCACAGACCAGGAACAATAAATGGAGGGGCCTCCTTAGTCCTTAATCTTACAGTGTTTATTAACTGTCTTCTGTCAATATAACTTCACTAGATTTGTTATCCATGTTCACTAGTACTTCTTAGATATTTAATATTATTTGTATATTATTAATACAAACTTTAATAAATCATGAATAAGATATAATAAAGCACAGAGTACACTGCTACATTTATATAAAGTGTAAGTTCAATAATTATAATACCATATAATAATGTTGCCTACATCTTCGCGATCATGTAATTGATTTTTAAACTCTTCTTTTTATTTACGTATTCCAAGAGTATTATATTAGATATTCAAAGTAATTTTCGTAAAAATTTTGTATCCTAGTAAAACACAGCCTTTTCATTAAGCCAATGGGTGGTAATCAAGTCGGACGTGAAGTAACGCACTTAAGGGGTGGACCACCTCGGTGGACGGCTTACCATGCAGGTTGCTCTTGGTACTCTGATAGCAGCGGAGTGGATGACGAGAGCAGCCTATTAGTGTTGTAAGCAATCCTGCGAACCCCATTAAGGCGGCGAAGGTTCCGTTGAGTGTGTAGGTAGTACTGACTTTTCTAGCTAGACCTCATAACCACCTGTATTTATACAGGTGGTACGTGTAAATCCATTTTCCAACGTTAAAAAAGGTGATAATACCTTTTTTATATACTTGTGACTTACCCTCGTTTCACTAGAATACGTCCCTAGGTACAGGCAATAGTCATTGCGAGTGTACCTTAGGAGAAAGACTTATGTTATTGCAGATTTTTCTGTAGGTCTTATTAAGATCTACAATTTTCTAGTACATTATTTTGATGTATCTCTAAGGTTTAGCCAACGTTAGACATGTAAATTTCTAAGAACGACTCGATAGAACTAGTTGTTTTCCCGTAGGAATGAGTTTTCTGTAGTAAAAGGTATCCTAAATGTTGACCCGAGTAATAAGTTATCACTACGCATTTAGTTAAAATCGGTTCAGTACTTTTTGCGTGAAACGCGTACATCGATTTCGCTAAATTACTGTTTTATTTTATGTATAGGTGCAGATCCATAAACATTCATATTGTGTAAACCTACATTAGTTACTTATAGTAGCTGTTGTTTTTAAAGTATATTACAGTCAGATATAAAAAATAGTTTTATAATAAAACTTAGATACGTGAAAATTACTTACATCTGTCAGAAATTTTGCACTTTAAAATTTAGAACTCTATTATTTGTCTCTATAAGACCGAATTCACACCAGCACCTTTTAATTTTAGTTATTTAAGAAATTTTCTCGGGTATGGATTGAGGATTTCCAATGGCACATTTTGAGGCACTGGTCTCATTCAGTTAAGTACGAAATATCACTTTTAAGTACGACAACCAATAAAGGTTAAGAAAAAAAAACGAATATTTACAATTCATTTATTTATAATACTTATTTTAATCCTCTAAGAACATTTATTAAAATATATGAATGGCAACTACAATTGTTAAAGAAACCCTAGTTATTCTATAACTTTGGCCAAAAATAATAAAAATTAATAACATTCAATGTTAAAATGAATCTTTTCTATCATTATTGAACATAAAAAGCAACCAATATATGTAGATGTGGTAGGATGATTTGATAATTCCAATTTTCGCGAAAACCTAGGGATATTACGAAAACACGGATAATTAGATAATGGTAAAAACATTTCTCAATCTTACTGGAATAGGGTTTAGCAAAAAAGAGAGTCGCTTTAGCTCTAGTTGTTTATAGCACTCACCGGCCGTTCGCTCGCTCGCCTCGTGCGTTGTCGTCACTGTTCTAACCTAACCAAGCTAGAAAGAAAGAAAGGGTTCTTCTGAGTAAGACGTAGCAGGTGTAGGCGGGAGCCTAAGCCTTCTCAACCTACGTTATTTATATATAGGCTTCTAATAGAGAGATCTATTAGTGAAAAATTGAGAAATGTTTTCACCATTGTTTAATTATCCGTGTTTTCGAAATATCCCTAGTGTTTTCGCGCGAAAATTCAAATTATAAAATTATCCTACGACATATATATAAGTGTTATTTTTATATGGCGATAACAAAAAACAAATGTAACATGGACGGAAGAAAGCTTTACTTCTCCAGAATGATTTCTATGCTTTAAAAAGCTCTGCAAACAAGTATTTGCTACTATCGATTTTTGATGAATATCTTACACTATTATGTAAAACAATAAAATAAACATGCTAATTATAATCTCAATATATTACTTTTGGTTAACATAAACAAATATAATACTAATTTTATATTATACATATATATAACAAAGTCGGGTTTGTTACAAGACTTATAACTCGAGAACAGCTAGACCGATTTTTATAATCATTGTTTTGTTGAATTAGTCTTCACCCCAAATAGCAGAATAACTATGAAAACATCGGAAAAAATCACAAAAAAAAAAAATAAAAAAAATCTATACCATACTAAACGTCAAAACGCACCTAGGGGCGAACCTAAACGAAGCGAGGGTAAATCATTATTATTCATATATTTACTATCTTTGTATGTATGCTTGGAAGGTAATACTTATGAGTAGTTTTTACAATACATACTTAATAAAATATTACATCGTTGTCTTAAAGTGTTAAACTGTTAGACATAAAAAATTATAAGGTCTACTTAATAAAACATACTTAGTTTCTTTCTTACAAATACAAACAATAACATGATAGATGAAGATAAATGCTATATAAATATTGCAATTTTTGCAAAAATATAAAAATAAGTTATTGAATAAGTATAAGTAATAATAATTTAAGAATATTATATCAGTTATATTATTATATTATATCAGTTATCGGTAGGTTATGCAATAAATCTTCACCAATTGTGAGTCCATTTAAAGTATACACACTTATACTTTTTCTATACTTATAAATATGTGTAAAACAGTTTAACACTTTCAGACACTGTAGTGTATAGCAAAAAAGTTGCCCCGTAAACATAAATTTACAAAAAATCATATATCAATGCCTGTTAATCACCACACGTCTCTAGATATAAGAAAAAATTACTATGAACAGTCGTCTTTTCATTTTAAGAAATAAATATGACAATTTCAATTGTGACAGCCGGTAACAAAATCGAGAAAAGCGAGAACATATAATAATATCGTACACTATGTCTATATTATACATATATTATGGCATTTTCCTAAATATTTAACAATATTTTTTTTATATGAAACCTGTATTTATGATTAATTATTATTTACTTGCAATAATTTATAATTTAGATACCCGATATTATTTTAGGGATAACTACACTTTGTCTTGTGTGCCATATAACTGATTCCATTTAATTGTAGGTAAAATACAACATATTGATTATTTTTGGACAGTATTTATCTAATTTCATATGGTAAGACTAATCTTATTCTATTTATTATATAATGTTATATTATCTTTATCTTTTCGATTAAGTTTTGAGGACACATTTTAGTAATACCTTATAGAAATCATAGTTGATACATAATTTGCAATAATATTTATAGTTAACTTTATTATTATGTTACAGTTATGCACAAATATAAGATATATAGTCGAAATACAACCAAAGTTTACATTTTATGTCTGATTGATTATAATAAATTAAGATTTTGACTAAATCGTATACCCTCAAAGTACAGGAATGTCTATTTGCCTATGTTTATGTATCTGTTCGTGGCTTCTAAGTTCTTAAAAAGATTTAACAAATTTTGAGAATTGAATTTATATCGTCGGTCATACTTTAGACAAAAAAGAGATAATACAAAAGATTTGTCATACCACATAATGATTCCACAATAGACACCATAGTATTATAGTTAGTAATTAATGGTATATAACATACATATATTCATATATATTCACTTTCCATTCCACTCACTGATCCGTCCATTTTCAAACACTAGATTCTTTCTCGGCAGAGGAACTAGAGTCCCGCGTTTCACAATTCCCATATCTTCTCCAGGATAATACTAAAAAATAAAAATAAGTCTCTATAAATTATTATTATTACAAACATATTTTATTGCCATTAATTTGTCTTTTCTTTAAAATTATATTAATATGTCTGAAATCTTATTCCTTGCCGCGTTTCAATCCTGTAAGTGTAAAAGCATTCCAACGTCGGGAATCAAAAATCAAAGTGAATACGCGAAAAAATCCGAAATGGTAGTTTTATTTAAAGTAATGAAAAAATATCTATTAAAAATATTGTAGTACTAATTCTTAACTTATTACTCATCTTATAATATTAAATGAGCAATATTTGTATATACTTGTATATTTTATTTCGTGCATCTCAGAAACTGCTCTAAGGATTTGGATAAAATTTTGTGTTTAGATGAGGTTTTGCTCTTTAAGTTTATCCATACAGGTGTGTTTACTCAAAAAACGCAATTTTTATATCTGTCCCGGAAAATCGGTCAACCAAGTATTTTATTATAATGGTAAATAAAAATGTTCACCTGACACTGCGAAACAAACTTCAATACGTCTGACCTTACGAATTCATTATCTTCCTTTACTTTTTCTAATCTGAAAAAGAAATATAATAAAACTCATAGTAATTTGATTTTCAAGATCATTCTAGCAACCTACTATTATTCTAAATCATTTTATTTAATAATTCATTGACATAATACAAGATTTTGTATTTTAAATAGATTGGTTAACGTCAGTCCTCAAATAGGGTATATGCGTGTGATTTAAATAAAGTTGAATTTTTTTTTTATAATTTATTGCTTCTGTATTAAGCTTATATAAATATTTTTAATGGAATTTCTTTTTCATTAAGAAAATGATTATTTAAAAATGCAAAAATAGGTGGGAAATTCATAGTTACAACGCAACGCCATTGGTCAGTCCGAATGTGACGTCAAAGTATATTATAATAGAACGCTGTTGTTTGGCGTTTGTGACTGTTAGTAATAATCTAGACCTGTTCATTCGTTGGTTGCATTGTTTTCATAGACTATGACGTCACGCCGAGCGCGCCAAAATGGTAGGCGTTTAAAGTATCCGTATCTGTATGATATATTAAAATTATTTTTTTATACTAAATTATAGTTTTTTGGAGCTGAATACTTTTTTCCAATTATATAACGACGTAAGCTATTGTATAAAAAAAAATCACGCATATTCCCTATTCGCTCAAGATATACGTACTTTTATATACAAACAAAACTAAGTCAGACTAGAAAAATATTTAATATTAACTGTTCAAGTAATCAAACTGAGCACGGTGCTGGAGAGTTCTTATCATCTTATGTACGCTAAATGTGGTTTCATATTTGAGTAAAAAAGTGCAAGCTAGCAACAACCAGTATAGATTGATGTATACAATATTTGTAATAATTTAGAATAGCAGAAAATACTCACAATTCAGCCTTCGCTACCTTCTCAACAATGCTCTTACACACTCTTTCACATAAATCCTCATCGAATAACGGAATGCCAAATTGGAGGTCTAAAATGGTCCATTTCTGAAAAATTAAAAAATATATTTTAAAGAAATATCGTATTTCGTATGTCAAATTAATTGTGCACAGTAATTTGTATGATTAATACAAAGGAATTAATTAGACTAAATTTTGCCCTTTCTGAACCTTCCCTCTTCATCACGCTATACAATATTTGGAATATCCTTATATATTGTATAACCCTGTTGCGAACATTTTAAATTTTCAAACCATTTCAAACTAGAGAACCATCTTAGCTTCGCTCGAATGTGTATCCATATATCCCTTGCATTTATAAAACTAATCAGTATATCGAAAGTTTATTTTGGCAAAATGTTCATAATATCTCTCTCTACTGGTGAAAATCGTATAAAATTCAATACAATAAATTCAATAACAAAAAACTCAACGCAGAGGAGGACTTTATAGTATACAGTAAAGACATTGATGTATAAAAATATAAATACACATTTCCTAGCAAATATCTCTTCAAAAAACGGCGTCGACATGTGACGTTAAGTCAAACCAATGAAAAAAAAAACAAAAATCGAACGTCCTAATTATCTAAACACAAATTCGAACTTACGCACACCACATAAAGTACTTTTTCAAACGAAACAACGTGCGTTTTAATTTTGTCATCCGAAAAGCAATGAACAAAAGAGATTTGAAAAAAGCGCAGTTCAATTTCGAATTGTGCACTTATTTTTGAGGGCACTTTTGGAGACGCTAATTGTGTATCTTGGGATTTTGTATAGTGAAGAGTGAAGAAAATAAGCTTACCTCGGGTTTACAAGTGTCATCGTCGGAATAGTTGTGTGCCGTGTCGACGCCGCTGTCGCCCTCCGCCGTCACCTCGGCCAGCTTGTCCGACAGCTGCGTGAACATCGATATCGACTCCTCCACTGGACTCAGCAAATCACTCAACTGACTTTCCACTTTCTTCTCACTTTCACTCACCGGCGACTGTATCGGGACCAGCTCGTCCACAATCGACTCCTTACTATTGTCTATGGAATGTTTCCCTTTCATATTCTCAATACTGGTCGAGGAATGTATTGGTACGAAATCGTCACTGGCGATCGATTCTTTACTTTCGTGAGTATCGATGTTTAGATTATCTAACTCCTCGCATAGTAACCGTCCACTTTCTACGCTCGTGAAGCCGTTCGACGGCGAACTCGTTTTGCTGTCGGTAGTAGGGGTAACAGCGAAATGGGATTCTATGGGCGATTGAAGTCTACTATTTATTGTTTTTGTATACTCTGTAATTTCTTTTTGGGATTCGGTTGAGGAGATTGATATTTCGCTGACAGGTTTCGCGACTCCGCACGTATCTTTCTTTTTTCTTGGTGTCACTGTAAAAATAAAGATTTTGCATGTTCACCAATTCACCAAATATGTTCAACCAATCAACCAAACTTGTCAGCGCGTCTACCATAATATTGGTATATTATAATGTAAATATTTTCACGACAAACCTATTACGCTTTATTCATTTAATATTTTATTTTTTGTATCGAGAGTTATATTATAAAATGTGTCTAACATTTTATAATATAACTCCCGATACACTTCATTCATTCGACTATAACAACGTTGTCTAAAGATCATAATACAATTAACTATTAAAGTAAATTGAAGATATCTGGAATTCTGTTTATACAAGCGACAGAGATTTCACTAGTTAGTTTATAAGAAAATTAAACTAAATAACACAAAGACATCAGACATTATCTATACTAATATTATAACGCTGAAGAGTTTGATTGTTTGTGTGTTTGTTTGTTTGGTTGAACGCGCTAATCTCAGGAACTACTAATCCGATTTAAAAAATTCTTTTTGTGCTGGATAGTCCATTTATCGAGGAAGGCTTTAGGTTATATATAATCCCGGAAAAATGTACGGTTCCCGTGGAATAGATTTGTTTTTGTCTAGGGACGAACCCGAAGCGCAGTGAGGGTGAGTCGCTATTATGTATATGTATATACATATGTAGGTAGATTACCGAGGTGCACGGCGGGCGGCGGGTGCGCGCAGCCCAGGTCGGGCACGCCGATGTCGGCCAGCGTCACGTAGCCGGCCGAGCGCGCCAGGCGCAGGCGCCGCAGCAGCCGCCGCAGCCCCGCGTGCTTGCGCCACAGGCTCTGCTGCTCTGCGATACGGAGCTCAACTCAGTTATGGCTTTAGAGTTTCATTTATTGAAGTAAAACTTCTTTATGCACGCTTGACTTGGGGAGTAAGCTAGTGAATGCGTTACGAAAAGTGTAACATTACAGGCGAGGAGAACGTTTGTTGCCATGGTAACCGTTGTTATTGTCTGACGAATGATATATAATATTATATTCTTTCCTTAAATGATACTCTATAAATATATGATTGTACGAGTAATATGCCTAATATGCGTTATTTTTAGTACCTCACCTATCCTAATTATCTAAAATATAAATTGAATTTCACAAAGAGTACCGATAACCTACAGAAGTTTTACTTATTGCGCGTGTACACATTCATACACGTACTCTTTAATTCTTTTATTTATTTATAGGGATCGCCAACATAATAGACAATAACTTAACAAAAATACACATTTGTACAAAGGAGGTCTAATTCCAACTGTTTTCATAGTTATAGGTAACCACGACATGCATAAACGGTTACACGGAGCATTAAAATATTAAAAATTAACAGCACTATAAATTAAAAGAAAAAAAAATCAAAGACACTATTATAATAATTAGTTACCTAAAGCAACAATTAAAACAACAAGGGTTAAGTTTTATTAAATGCTAGGGTGGGATAGTAGTAGAAGTTCACCATTTCACGCTCACTCGTTAGACCTTAAGTGAAGAGGCAACAATACCTCTTAAAGGCCGGGTTACAGGGTAAAGGCCACTTTACATCTGCCTACGCGAACATTGCATGTGTGA
Source organism: Fabriciana adippe (assembly GCA_905404265.1). Classification (NCBI taxonomy): domain Eukaryota; kingdom Metazoa; phylum Arthropoda; class Insecta; order Lepidoptera; family Nymphalidae; genus Fabriciana; species Fabriciana adippe. The sequence continues at coordinate 11,245,651 of FR989998.1, read as the reverse complement.
GATGTCACACATATGTAACTCTCCACATGTTGGCAACAAATAGATTGCTTTTAAAACGGTAAGAAAATAGACGATATCATACATCGTGAAGAATGGCAGAAAATTAAGGTGGAGGATTTTTTTATATTTTATTAGTTATATTTATTATTTATTTATTACTTCCTAATATAAAACATAATATGAATTTCTATTTACAATCCTAATATTTGTCTTAAAAAAAAATACAATGACCAACCTTCCATATCATTTGTGTGCGGAAAAGTCAAAAAAGGAGGTTAGACTGAAAGAAATCCGACATTAGTCTGAAATAAAAAAAAAAGCAACTCACCATCAGCGTCACCGTCGGCGGGCGGGAAGGCGAGGTGCAGCAGCGGCGGCGCGGCGCGCACGCCGGCCGCCTGCAGCAGCACGGGCGCGCGCCGCAGCGCCGAGTTGGCGGCGGCCAGCGCCGCGGCGGCGGGCAGCGCGGCCGCCTCGCCCTCCGCGCCCCACCACGACACCGCCAGCCGCGCGAACCCCAGCAGCGAGCGCGGCACCCCGCGCAGCACCGTGCCTGCTCACACCGGATTGCGGAATAGTATAAGCTTTGGTGGCATTCGTATGACAATTAAATTGTGATATGGTTTGGATTGTTTTCTGTATGTAATAATGATAGTAAAATAAGATATATTTGATTTTGCTTGCCTTACTATGAGTGTTAAAACTAATGCAAGGATTTTTTTTTCTTTTTCGAAACTGCTTATAGTAAAGCAATAATAGGTAATTATGCCCGCTAACGTGACATGATAATTAAAAAAACCAACTCAATTACCGCAAACCTTATTTCCTGGTCATGTAATTTCCTCATCAAAGAAAAAAGTACAGTTACCAACTAAAACGATCTACCAAAACCACTTTTGCCTAACTTTGGAATACTCCAACCTATGTATAAATACAAATATGTAAAACAATATTACCCTTAGTAAGCAGCAGTGTGGGGGGCCCGTAGCCGGCCACGTGGTAGAGGTAGAGGCGCATCCAGGGCGAGGCGGCCTCGGGCGGCGCGGGGCCCACGTGCGGCAGCGCGCCGGCCGCCGCGCCCGCGCGCGCCTCGCGGCTCAGCGGCGCCGTGGACACTGCCAGCCTGACACCGATCACTTATATACTCTTTAACTAGCTAAAGACTGACTGAATACTCTGGATCACAAGTAATACTACTTACATACATTTTAATTAAGGGCGAACAGTGAGCAGACATAAATAAGCCAGTGATTTCCAAATATATTTATGTGTGATTATTTTTTATTTCGGAGATTAATTTTTTCCAATTTTTGCATGAATGTTAACAAATAAAGACTTTGGTTACATTTAAATTTACATACATTAAAATTTGATCACATACATAGTTTAGAAGTGAAGCACATAAAAAAAAAGCAGTCATGAGGACTGCCGACAGAAGTGAAAACATAAAACTATAAACAAACAGTTGTTATTTTTGCATATTCAAATTAATTGTTTCATCTTAAATTAAAATGAGTAAATTAAAACTGTTTACATTTATCTGGTTTTGACATCTGTCGGCACCCTGAGTGTTAGCGTTAACACGTCACGTGACCATGTCGATGACGACTTACATGAATTTACTCCCCATCCGAATCTGCCTATAGAAGTTTTCACTTCAAAAACAAAAATATGTAACCTGTACTTAGTAGCTAGTAGCCTGGCCCGAGCGGGCGCGTCGAGCGCGTGCAGCGCCTCGCAGCGCAGCAGGTCCAGCGGGCGCAGGCGCGGGCGCAGCGTGCGCAGCGCCGTGCGCAGGCACGCCGCCGCCGCCAGGTAGCGGCGCGCTTCACCTTCTATCTCGGGATCTCCCACCACCTGGGTTATGTACATTTTGTACATATCTAATATATTTAAGCGAGCAATTCTTGTATATTTATTTATACCGGCGATCTCGGAAACGGCTCTAACGATGTCGCTGAAATTTAGTATGTGGGGATTTTCGGGGGCGAAAAATCAATCTAGATTAGTCTTACGTCTGGGAAAACGCGTGTATTCGAGTTTTCGGTCAATAATTTTTTACACTCGGGCACAAGCATCGTGGTCAAGCGGCCAAGACGCAAGATAGACAATCACATATGTCCGGGATTGAATTCGAGTCGGGACACAAAATTATTACTAATTATGTGAAAGTGTGTGTGTTTGTTTGTCTTTCTTGTACGTCGAAACAAAATGACGGATAGGCGTGATATTTTGTTTGGAGATAGAGGGCCATAGACTACTTTTGACCACGGGAGATTATATCATTCCCACTTGTCCCTAGGTTGCCATAGCTTTTATTGCTGTATATTAAACCGTTTAGATAGCGCACGTCGATAAATCAAAACTCAACGACCCGCTTTTTTTCCGACTTCAATTAAAATTATGACAGTAAGCATTTTTATCGCTCGGCGGTAACGTAGCTTTCTATCGGTAAAAGAATTTTCAGAATTCGATCAGTAGTGTAGAGCAGCGGTCGGCAACCCGCGGCCCGTGACTGTTTTATAAAGAAAAGTTTTTATGTTTTTTAAGTATTTTGAATTTGTAATTACCGAAAAAATGAAAATGTTCTTTGTCTCATAGATAAGCATTTAAGAGTTATTTTAGAAATTGTGACATTGTTTTTTTTTTTTGCTCTCACAAGTGCGGCCCGCCTTTACTAGGTGTAGCCACCTTGTGGCCCCTGCTTGCTAAAAGGTCCGACCGCTGGTGTAGAGTTTACCAGCTCAACCAAAACTTCATTCTTGTATAAAATTTTGTTGCACTCGAAAGTATATATACCTACATATTTTCATTGTGTAACAATTTTATTAAAATATAAGTAAATCAAAACCACAATACCTTATCTAATTCCATAAGTAAACTGTCCAGACTCTCGTCACACAGTTTCCCAACTTCAAATAAAGTGACTGCATGACTTTTGAGATCCTGAAATGAACATTATAATATCACTACTACATATTTCATTAGCACATATTTACAAATAATAATATTGTACCAAGTCTCTACTACGTATATACGTACAGGAGAAAGATTTCCCATCATAAGATAAGCAGCTAGAGTGGAGTCAAAAAGTACCGCAACCCTTTGTCCACTGTTGCTGTTTGGAGATTCAGATATATCTGTTGGAGGTCGCTAAAACAAATTAAATAAATATTATATTTAAATCAATATTTTAAATGCTTTAAATGCTTTGAAAAATTAAATATAAAAATCCAAAATAACACAAGAAAATGCAGGATCAAATTATAAGTAAAATGACTTTACTGGCGCGTTTTGAAGCCATTAAATTAACGAAACAAATTGAATTTAAATTAAAATGACAGGTACATCGTGATATACTAAATGATTTATAAGAACGGCTATTATTCACAAATCTTAAATACTACTAAATTTCACGACGTCAACTGGTTTAGTGAAACGAAAGGTTAAGTTGGAGGTTCACATTCTATTCGATCCCATATACGAGAAGAGGTTACCCACACACTATCGTACTCGTACTGTACAGTACACACAGTGTACAGTGTACTGTACAATGCGAGTTCCCATATACTGTACATACAGAGGTAGCCTCTCGTACTGTACAGTTATTTGTTTGTTTGAACTAGCTAATCTTAGAAACTACTAATCCGATTTGAAAAAATCTTTTTGCATTAGATATCCCGTTTATTGTGGAAGGCTATGTGCTATATATCGTTCCGGAAAAATGTACGATTCCCTTGGGATAGATTTGTTTTTGTCTAGGGACGAACCCGAAGCGAAACTAGTGAGTAGTTAGTATCTAATATGGATGATAAATGTAAACTCCATATTAAGTTCAAAGCACAAAATAATACATAAAATGTACCTGTTTAGATGTAGAAGGCATATCTTTAATAAGTACCGGCTCCATTTGTAAATCTTCCTCGATGCTATGATCGAATGTTAAGGGTGCAATCTGACGGTATCTGTAATTTTATTAAAAAAAAAAAACAAACAAATGTACACGATAATCTAAATCGATCTCTGCTATGAAATTAGAAACTGCATAATATTATTATTTTAATATTTATAAATATTGAGATGCTAAATGTTCCAAAGGTAATAGCGAAAGTTCCCAAAAGAGAGTTGGGATGGATTACAGTAAATATTTCGGAACGGTCATTCTTCGTTGCAGTTTTAGTTGATTGGTTTGATTTTGTTCAAAGTACCGCTTTTTATTGGATATTTGTATGGGACCATCGAAGTTTACAGGTACATATTCGAACAGGTAGATATTTCGTAGTCTGACCGCGAACGCTGCACCGTGACTTGCACGATGACACGTACGAGGGACTAATAGCACGAGTACCCATGAGATTGATGTAAATTACATACATATAAGAATAGGTCTTATATAATTGATCTTTTTTTTAAGTTATCACTTTATCTATTTAATATCAATATGTGCGAGAACAAATATAATTTGTAGTTTTTTGAACTAAAATTCTTGAAAATGTGCATTATCACTAAGGTTTTTATATGTGTTATGTAGATCACCTAAACAAAAAATAAGTTAATATTAATTTAAGGCGTTAATCTAAGATATAATTTACATAAAAGCAACATACAAAGCTACTTTCTTACGCAAATATTTGACGTAAACAAAACTATACTTTCTGATATTTTCGCTGATTTATTATGATTCTTGGTTCCTCATCCGCATAAAAAATCTCAAACTGTCGTTTTTTTATTACATTCTATAATGCTAAGTGCATTTAAAACAAAGCGCATTGCAAACAAAAAGAAAAGGTCCCTAAAAGAGATCTCTTCCAGTCAACTTATGGATGTGGAAGAAAATGGGCAATACAGTGCAAGAAATACATTATATACATATTACATCCTAATCATATTTTATTTATAACATACAAATATATAGCATATAGGACAGAATAGTATTGCTCACGGTTGGTGCGTGTGTGCGGTGAGCGCGTGCCGCCAGGTCGCGTGCTGCGCGGCCAGCGGCGGCGGCTGCAGGTGGCGCGCGAAGCCCAGCCGGCAGTACAGCGACACCGCCTGCTTCACCAGCTCACACTCCACCTGCACACCACTCGCCCATTATAACTGCCTCGGTGCTCTAAGGCCATGGGTTCGGGCCAAGATTAGTTATTAAATGTTTCAGTTAAGAAAGTCTCGGTAACAGTCGGAGTTGAGAAGTTGGCGGTGTTTCAGCCCCTGAAAGAGCACGTAAAACCGTCGGTCTTGCGCTTGATCTCTCACTGGTCGTATACACGGTCGTGCACCTTCATGTACATATATGCACTACAATACAAATATCTCCTGCACAGATGGCTAGTCTCAGTGATTTTACCACCATGGTCGAAATCGGTTATAAGGACATCATCATTATACCTCACTAGTGGCAGTTTCCAGAACACTAACAAATCCTTTACATTTAACAGTTCTAATCTTTCCGAATTTGTAATGAGAAAATGTTTCAAAATTTCTCAAGCTTTTATTTTATTTTTTCTTCCCTACTTGAATGCTTTACGACAAAAAAATTTTCACCATGTGTGCTGTAGTCTTTAAAATGTCGCAAACAAAAAATCTAAATGAAACTGTGACAAAATCCGAAAACGGTCATAGGTATTTAAAACATTATATATTTATTTTGGTCTATTAGGTTTTATTTGTAAACCGTGTACATACATCCACTAAATAATGACTGTATACTGGTGCATAGTTTCATTGATGAAAGTCCTGCAAGATGTAGATTATTAAAGTATTATCTAATAAGTATGCGAAATAAGTGTCAGTAAACTTTCAACGCACCTGTAATACACTTGCCAACTCGGCGACGCTGGTGTGCTCGTCAATGGACACAAACACTTTGTATAGAAGTGTCTCGAAGTAATCTCCTGCTATGCGATTCATTACGAACCCTTTGAGCGGTGGCACCGATACTTTGTCTGCTGCTGTGATTGGCACATCTAGATATATTAGGCCTCGTCTGTAAAAGACAAGTGTTTCTTAAATTTAATTTGTTTATTATACAATCTATCTGTCTATCTAATTTCAGGTGTATTTAAAAAAAATGTAAAATATAATTTTTATCAATAAATACACTTCCTAAGTGTGTAAATGAAAATTCTAATATTATTCTTATGACTGATTCAATATCTACCTGTTACTGTAAAGTAAAAAGCAAGATTACTACAAAAAAAATATTTAATACCTGTAGAGTGTCTTGACAACATAGTAGTCGAGAGTACCAGCTGTTTGTGAACCACGGTCAATTAGCAAATCAATAACTGCCTTCTCGTTTTCACCTAGAGGCTAGTACAATTAACATTGTTAGGGATTAGATTTATTAGAACTCAGTTGCAAACAGCAAAAACTTATATTATTTTAATTTCATAAAATTTGAATAATTGTTACAAAACTTATTAAATATTAGTATAAAAATTAAAAAATATTGTGTAATACACATTGTCGTAAGGTATATGTAATACATAATTAAAGGGTAAACACGCCACAAAAAAATTAAACAAAAGAAGTTGATTAATACCTTCACATCTTCTTCTAGAACATATCCTAATTCCACTCTCCACCATGGTTGCATTGGTATGTTGAGAGGAACTCTTGGTAATAACGACCTGATTGCTCTAGACCTCCCACGTCTTCCCAGAGATCGAGCTTTTGCTACTAATTCAAGATATTCATTACGACCAATACCAAGTAAACGGAGACCTGTAATAACAATATAATAATTTATTAGAAGTATTCATATTTATGAATAAATATCAATATAATTTTATGCTTTATTATTATTTATTAGCGGATCTTTGCCTCTAGAAAAACAAAAACAAACATATCCCAAGGGAACCTTACATTTTCCAGGATAAAAAGTAGCCTCTGTGTTATTCTGATGTATGAACTATATTATTGTAAAGTTTCATTAAAATCCATTCAGTAGTTTGGCGTGAAAGAGTAATAAACATCCATACATCCTCATAAATTTTCACATTTATAATATTAGTAGGACTAGCAACTCACCCACACTTTGCTTCGGGTTCATTCCTAGACAAAAACAAATCTATCCCACGGGTACTGCACATTTTTCCAGAATAAAAAGTAAACTATGTGCTATTCCACACTATAAACTATCTCTGTGCTAAATTACGTTCAGATCCATTCAGCTGTTTTGGTATGAAGGTGTAACAATCATCCATTCATCCATCCATCCTCACAAACTTTCACATTTATAATATTAGTAGGATTTAGTTTTTGCAAACATTATCAATTAATTTTTTTAGGTAATCAATATATAACTAGGTTACTTACAATCAGCAGCAGTAAAGTTGGGCATTGTGTCATAACTCTTCTCCATCTCAATTAGTAGAGCAACAACTTCAATATAATATATGAATGGAGTAATTCGTAATCCTACAGAAATAAATAAAATACTCAAAAAATTTAAGTCTTGTCTTCCATTAGTTATATTATAATTCCATTCCATTAATTATATATTATAGTGTTATATTATGAGATATTTGAGATAAAAGACAAAAAAACCATTTTACACAATTTATTTGAATCTGGGGCCCTACATATATAATGGACATCCATTGAAGTTTGTGGTCCACTAATTCATGTGACAATAATTGTCACCAGATATTATGAGCTAAGGGCAGCACATAATGTGGCATCATCATAAGTACCCGGCAATCATAAGTGTTAAGGAATGTATGTTTGCAGGCCTTTCTATGATGAGATTCATCATGTACACACCATCCGGCATTTACATGTTTTTTATACCCTAGTACTTGTGAAAATTATTTTGACTTTTCTTTTTTGTTTAAGTAAATTATATTCTTTCATTTTCTTGTTTTCTACTGTGTTCTCACTTTAGAGAGAATAATTTTATGTGAAATGAAAATATAATATGCACTAACAAAGAATAATTATATTTCTTGCACTAAAATAAACAATAGTCCATTAATTGCAAGATGTCTAGTTTAAGAATCAAAATATTACTTACTTACCTTTTACAATCATATCGGCTAGATGATATGGATAAAGCATAAGTCGCTGTATGCTGTTTTGTATCAATGCTTCATAATATTTTCTTTCATCTTTTCTAACAGTTCTCACTAAAAAGTTATGAATTGAAACTGATATACATTGCATTATATAAACTAAATGAAAGGATTAATGATAATGAATATTTAAAATATAATTAACTGTTCTAATAAGAATCTATTTAGAAAACAACATATTTATATGAATCAAAATCAAATTAAACACTGTGCTTACCTAGGCTTCCTCTGTATCGCAATTGGTTTTTAATACTGAACTCGAAAATGTATCTTTCATATTCTTTAGGAGAATCATTAAGTAACTGAAAATAAATAAGAATTCTTGACACATCTTTTTTTAAAGAATAATGAAACTATATTTTGTTCATCTATATCTTAAAGAAGGAATCTAAGTGTATGCAAATTGTAGCTATTGTTTACATCCATGCAATAAATTTTTCGTAAAAATAAACACGTAATATGTGTAATGAATGGAGTACCTTTTTTAAATTTCCAGGCAATTGCGGCCATTGAATCTTCTTTCTAACACATTCATCAATTTCATCCTCCATGGTGTTGGAGATATTATCTTTTAATCAAGATTTCATCGAATAGAACGATTAAAATAACATTGCAGCAAATATTTTGATAAGAAAGATTTCATTTGGTTTCTTTTAGTTCGGAAATCAGGAATCATTTCTTGTTACTTAAAAGATTTTTTCTATCGTATTCTAGGGTACTAAATATTTTTTTATCGAAAACATAACATTTTAATACTGCTTCTTATACATATTAATCAAAAATTAAATTAATACTGAAAATTTCATCTGCGATATTTAAACATTTCTGAACAATTAACATTTATGTCAAAAATATAGTGCAACCATAGAGAATGAACTGACGAATAATCATAAGAAAATGACCACTCTCTAGAAAAAGAGAAAGCGACCAAGCGGCCAGTACCTGTATTTCATACTAACTGAAATTTATAAATGGAATGTAAAAAATATATGTTTTTAAAAATTATATAATTATAATGGAATGTAAAACAGTTATACATATCTATCTTCAATAATCGTATTTCAATTAATAAAGAAGACTTCTGGCCGCACATTCATTTTGTCTCTGTCACGCCTTTCTGCCTTTTCTAGCTTACGGGTTACGGCTGGCAAAGAAACACTCAGTCCATTTTCTATGTCTATGAATGCTACATAGAACATGAAGAATAGAAAAATCGTAAATCAGAAATATTAGAACCAAATATTAGTATTGTAAAGTACGGTTAACCAAAACCTTTTTCCTATAATCCACATACCAAATATTATCATCGAAATCGAAATAAAACTCTATATTACTGTTCTTGGTCATTGATTTTATAAGTTGCTCTCAGTTATTTCTATGTACTTAAAAGAAATAGACGGCAAGATATAAAACATATAGTTTGTGTATAGAACTAAACATGAAGCCAAACAATGATGTTTTAAAACGACATACAAATATTAAAATAATACTTGTTACTGTGATAAATAAATAAATTATAATAAACACAAATAACTAACGGATTTTATTATTTTAAAGAAAAAAAAGGTAATATTATGCCTTAGACTAAATATTATTCTTTAGTCTGAGTATTATGTTAGCTCTCTTTCAAGAAGAAGAGAACTGATGCATAAAAATACAAAAGATTATAGTATTATTTTTAATATTCATATTTTCTCTTCAAACATTATAAATTTACGATGATAAAATTTCCCTTATTCTTAAAGAACTTACATACGATCTGTATAGTAAAATCGAGAATAGTAACATAAACAGCGAAATTTTACATTTTATTGGCGGGTCATATTTATAACATATTAATTAAGTAACTCTGATTATGGATGCTGAACAAAAAGGCTAAAAAATGCTTCTGTCACAGTTAAGTGGGGTAACAATGCCATCTATTCTTATAGGACAATTTTTATTTACTGGTTTTTTAAATTAAATATACTTGATATGCATAATAAATATAATAAAATAGAAACCAAGTAGGTACTATCAAAATTGAAAGATTTCTGAAATAGAATTGTACATCTTTCAGTTATACTTTTTAATATTCTTATTAAACGTTGACTCTGACTTTAGTAGTAGCACAAATGCCTAATCATATAAAAAATTGGACAGCGCTAATTTAAGCTGTTCTTCAGGATATTTTTGTTTGCTTGAATATATTATAAATGTTGTTAATTCGAAAACTTTCGGACTATTTTATTATATAAATATGTGTATATTAACTAAAATATGATAAACATTTCAAAATTCATCTTAAATTTAATAGATACATTTTAGTAAATTTAAATATTTATAAAAGTAAAAGCGCCATCAGTGAATATACAACAAACTTATAACCTAATTGCTTTTATAATTATAATTTTATTTTCATTTACTTAGATACCAACATAATATACCTATTTGAGATCAATTTTTAAGTTTTGTTAATTTTACACAAACTTCATTATCAAATGGAAAAATATACATAATGCCATCCATTGACATTTATTTGTACTAAATTTTCTTAGTTCCTGATTAAAACCCTTAGTACTTAGTATTATAATAAAAAAAGTATAATTCAGATGTTTTTAATCCCTCCCGGACAAATTCTAAGAAATCCGTGCGAATTTCCGAGAATTCAATTGTTATCTAGCACACCGGTGTGCTCGCGGTCCTCGAGGTGTGTCGAAAAAATAAAATGCAGTGGCAGAAGATGTCAAAATCGTCCTTCACTTATTTATTTTATAATAAATATACATGCATATTGACGTGTTGAATAAAATCCTCTTTTTTTAAATATTCAATGTTAAATTTATCATAGGCCTTATACATACTGCGTCAGTTGATTTTGGTAATGTTAGGAGCCATTTAGATACTTGTGGTTAAAGAGTCTACACGGAATCCGTAGTTGTGACTACAAGGTTGGCAGGAGAGATCTGCTTACCACTTATAAAGTTATTAAATCAATGTTAGGAGTCGTCTAAATAAAATGAATGAAAAAATGTTTGAAACGTTTAATCTATTATAATTATTAATAATAGTATTCAAATACATTCTGTTCATACTTGGCATTTTAAGTAAAGAGCTCATCAAAAGAAGAATGAATTTCATTTAGCATATCTGAAGCAATCATGCTTCGACCATGTTTAGTATACGCCTTATGATTACATGTTCTTGTAAACTTTGCCGCCGCATACGAAGCAACACTCTGAGCTAGAGCAACAGAATGATCCTCTTGGCAAAGGTTAGAAATGAGTGCCCAGTTTAAAAATGTTCCCAAGGCACCAGACAAAATATCTCCTTGGCCTCCTGCTCGTCTTCCAGAACCACTTTCCTTTAAAATCCAATCAAATTGTCCTTGATTCGAATGGTAGTGATCCTTTTCGCCTTTTTCTAAGACTGTTACAAATTTCCCCCAATATTCATACCATGGTTCATAACTTTCAGGAATAGCTTGCTTTAGTCTTTTTACTTCCATATTGTTAGGAGTTAAAATAACTCCAGGACTCGGATAGTTGTTTAATATTGAGGCATTCTTATATATTGCATATAAACCATCTGCATCTATTACTAACGGTTTTTGCATTTCTTTACATTTGTTGATAATATCATACGCCAAATTCAAGCTTTCTGGCGCTCTACCTAATCCTGGTCCTAGAACCACAACATCTTTTCTATTCAAAGTTGCAGTAATATTTAAAGAAGTATGTGGAATAACTATAAGGTCTGGGCTGTATGACTTGATTACTGGCGCTGCATTTTCAGTAGTAATGACATAAGCTAAATCTGCTCCAACCTGATAATGTTTAATATAAATGATATAAAATTATTTTCTTTAACATAACATAAGTTTTAAAACATTGACTTTTAATAAGCTAATTCAAAACGTTACGTTATAAAAATAATCGACTTGTATTTAAATTGTCATATTTAAATGATTAATTTATTTATATTTACATACAAAAGGTACACATACCTTTAGAGAAGATATAGCAGCAAAATATGGTGCACCTGTATATTCTATAGAGCCACCAATAATTGCAATTTTACCAGCATCTCCTTTCTTTTTCCCTACCAGTTCTGGTATTATTGCTTTTGTTAGATTTAATAGGTATTTTTCATCCCAATTTTTTATAATTATTGAACAGTCTTCCACAGTCAAAGAATGAACATCAATTAATATTACACCGAATAATAGTAGCAAATACTTCATAGACAACATATTCAAATGTAATTACTGATATTAAACAAAGAATAACTTTATAACTTAGACGTGACAACTAAATGTGTTGGACAACTATAATCACTTTATTAACCTTGAAACTATGTAAAGTTTTTGGTTGTTAATAAAAACCTATAGAGAACAGCTGTACCTACATAATTTGTTTCATTACTTTTATCTATTTTATTCTTTCCTACTATATAATAAATGTTTACAACTATATAAGATTTTAATTTTGTATGCATGTATTTGAAGCGGATTACCGCTTGTTCGCTTTCAAGAGCTTTATTCATAACATGGCAATTGGTAATTGTACCGTTTGAATAAAGAGTTGTATATTATTACTTATTGTTATTTGTATTTTGTATACTTTGGATCATTCAATTTATTTATCTAATTTCATAAAAATCAAATAGAGATAATAATTAATCACGTCTCGTTTCTTTTGTATTTAAATTCCAGCAAGGTATTAAAGAAATTTAAAAACAATAATTACAGTTTATTTACTATTTTTTGAGAAATGTGTGGTCACTGATCAATTTTGGTTATATATAAATAAGTACTTTTTATATTTTTGATACAACTTATATTTCTCCCTTATAAGTTTCCTGTATTTACCAAATATATTTCTTTAAGGTTATTTTTATTATCCTTAAACTAAGATTTATTTATCCGCCTATTATTCTTTTATTGTACAAATCTTAGAAAATATTTAAAAATATTCTCCTTAGAGTATTATTTTACATTATTAGAGATGTACAACGATATGGCAATATTTTTATTAGCTGTCAATTTGTACTGTCATATATCCCGAATCACGAATGTCATAAATAAATGTCATATGTTCAGTGTTTGTGAGTGTTTTTGGGCTGGTAATCGTAATATTAAAATAAAAGTGTGCTATTTTCTGATGTGAAAATGGATGATAAATATGAAATTGTTAAGCTTAATTACACAATACATAAATATTCAAGTTATTCTGCCAATTATGTACCTGAGTGAGTTTTATATTACGTAAATTAATAGATTTATTTATTTAAGTAAAATCCCGGCAAATCGGTAAATTATGAAATTATTTTTAAAATTAGATGTGTTCTTTAAACAATACTATATATAAATAAATTATTATGAATTATGTGGTTTGTTTGCATTTTCTAATAATATATTTAAATTAATTTTATGAATAACAATTTATTTTTATAACAAATTCTGTTACTATTTAAAACAAATATCTGAAGATTATTTTTTATTTGCAGAAATATCATGAACAACCATCCCACAGATCAGTTGTCTAGGTGGTTTACTGACACTTCCACACCTAATCAGTTTATAATGTTGAAACTTCAGTCTTTATGCATTGTCGAATCAATAAAATTTGGTAAATACATTAAGGCTCATGTAAGTGATCTAAAAAAATTTCAAATTCTTGGTGGAAGCGATGAAAATAATCTGTCATTGTTATTGACTGCGTAAGTATCTATAATTAACTACTTATCAATGTAATGTGCACAATATCACTTTGTTAAAGTATTGTTGTATATCTAAAATTTTTTAATGAAAATATTTTTAATTTAATAAAATTCATTCTATTATTATTTTTTCAGAGGGTTAAAAAAAGACAGTGTTGCTGAAACATTCAGATTACGACATAGAACATCAGAAGGGCTATATTTACCTGTGAGGTATATTAAAATTGTACCCCTTCAGTCTTGGGGGCCAGCATATAATTATACTATATGGTATGTTGAATTACAAGGCAAAAATCAGGAAGATTTTGTTAACTCAGTTATGGATACAATTAACTTGGTATGTTCATTATTTTAATATTTTAAAAAACAACACATATCTAAACATTATAGAAAATCAAAATATGCATTATTTAACTGGCAACCCATCCTTGCTTTAATGGGGCCTGTCCCAAGATAACTAAATTAATTTAGCAGTTATAATATTGACAATGACTTAGTCCATGTGATTTACAGAAGCTGTATTTTTCTGGGTGTGATAGTTACCACGATCCAGTGGTACTTTATTGCCATTGCAATTTGCAAGCAAGATGGGCATACTAATTATTAATAGTAATAATTTGGTAGCAGAATAAATGATTTCAGAGATTAAAGTTTCATGTCATAAATATACAACATAGTGTTTTAGAAGTGTTTATAAATATATGTATATATATATATATATATATATATATATATATATATATATATATATATATAGTATAGTATATATGTATATCCTAAACTATAAAACTGAATTACACACTAAGAAGGGCAGACTAATTTCTATTGAGTACCTACTCACAATGTTGAAATAATTTATTTTTATTATGTTCTATGCATACTCATTTTTTTAACCATAAAATCTAAAATATAAAATTTAGATTTATGGTCACAGATATTTTAGTAGAAATATTAAAGGTAGTAGATTGCAAAGAATGCTCTGTTTTTTCATCTCGCTAGACACAAACAATGCCATCACTCTGGGATAAAGTAGCCACATTATCCCAGAATAATATTGATTCTGAGAATTTAATGTTGTAGATGTGTAATTACTGATTGGATTAAATAGTAAAAGTATTATTAAAATCAGTTCAGTAATTTCCGAGCGGAATATTACTATATTCAAACAAGTAAACAAGTTTTTCCTGTTAATAACATTAGCAAGTAAAATTAGTAAAAATTATAATTTTGACTTTACTAAATAACAAAAAGATTTTAGTTTGAAAGTAGTTAGATAATTACAAACATTCTATGTAAATATTAAACTAAATTATTGGCTGGTCATTATGTCATAATGGAACAATAATAAACGTGATTACCTTGGTCTTTTATTATCATATGTCAAATTTAGTCTTTTAAACTAAGTAGTAACTGAAAAATGTTTTCTAATTCAAATAAAAAGTGGATTAAAAAATAAATACAAATTGAAGAAGAAATATAGTATTATACAGTCATAGATATATGATACAAGTAGCAAGACTCGCAGGAAGTATAAAACATGTACATATGTTTCTGATTGCATAATACTATGTTTCTTTGTCAACTTGTTCTTATATTGTTAGTTTATGCAGTTGGGTATTTTATTATTATAAATTAATATTTTATTTACAGTTTTTTAGTTTCGGTCAATTAGACATTTTTGGTTTTAATTAATAATTTCTGATCCTAAATTATTTTTAAACATATAAGTTGTATATATTTTTGTAGTTACTTCTTAAAAAAACCGTATTTTGACATCCCACTCGATTGATTCAGAAGAAAAAAAAGATACCTAACTTTTTTTAAGACACACAAATTAGCGCCTAGGATCCGCCATTTTGATTTTTAATAATAATATCTATATACCCTATGACACTCGCATTATTAAGACTAATCTAACGGTGTATGAATTTTCAAAATCGGTTAAGTCATTTAGTATTTACAAGGGAACATAGGTCGGACATACATACATATAGGTCAAAAACAAAAAATCTAAAAACTATAGATTCGGCCTCTGTATCGATAATAATGACTATTTTAATAAGATTTTCCGAAAAATATTTAATGTACAGATTCGACTCAGAATTTTATTATTTGACGTATAGATTAATAAATGTATATTGAAACTAACATTCTTATTATAGCTATTATGTTCTTTCTATATTATTTATTGCTTATTACTATTACACTTTCTTTTCCTTTCTCTTTCCAAGTTTGCATAATGTTTAAGACACAATTTGCAAATAGTTCTAGGAGGGGTTAGTTGTATCAGAACTAAAAATATAACAATAGTCAGACAAGAGGCTGTTAACAGTTTATATTATATATCTAGTACGACAATCAAAACACATTCTCTATGCCTATTTATTTTTAGCGAAAAGAAGAAGAAGCAGTTCGAATACTCTTGAAACATTTACGACGGCGAAGATACAAAGATGCTTTTGAGGCACTATCTCGAGAAAGTGGAGTTCAGTTAGAAGGAGCAATTCAGGCACGTTTGTGGGACGCCTTAGTTGAAAAAGGAGACTATAAACTTGCAGAAGATATATTTGATGAAGCAGCTAAAGGTAACGTTATTACTTCTTAATTACATCGATAAATATGAAGACAGGTTGTTGGTTTATCCTCCATACACATAGCAACGTTATTTTTTGCATCTATATAAGATATAGTTTAAAGACTGTGTAGCATCGATCAAAAAAGTAATAGATACACAATCCCATGCAATAGTTTTTTTAAAACTGTCACCAATTGTGTTCATGTAATTATTCTAGTTGAAATAAATATACAAAAATGTAAATTGAACGTTAAATGCAATGCTTAAAGTTGTTTTCACAAAAGAAAAGAACTAAAAGCGCACTCATACGTTCAAATGAGCGCTCATTCGGTGAGGACATTTTTTGTCGCTGATTGTGTATATAATACTTTTTTGATTGATGCTGGGTAGTGATATAAGTTACCTTTTAATCCAGTAGATGTAGTGGTTTCTGTAAGACATAAGTACTTTGGTTAAGATGGTAGTCACACTAATGTAGTAATAGTGAAAGATTGTGAGTGAGAGTGTTTTTTACATTTTCACGCTTTATATATTCTGACCCCATATACTTCTTACTTTCATCGACTATCACGTCTACCACGCCCCCGGAATCATGGTAATAAAAGTATAGATATAAGTTTCGTTAAAAATAATCTTATACTAATGTTTTCCATAGGTTACTACTTATTCTTATACAGTCTACTTATCCTTATACAGTGATCTAACGAAGCAATTATGTAGGGCGTGCGGGGTGACGCGCAGGTTACTCGCTCCCGCAATACGCGATTGTCATACGTTGTCCCGACACTCGGGAAACGACTTGAGGGTTAAGGGATAATAGTGTAACATCACATGAGATGGCATTGAATTCGGCCCTTTTTAACGTTCCGCTGCTGGGCACGGCACCCAATACGAGAGGGATTAGGCCATAGCCCACCATCTGACCACTTGACCTTGAACCGATTGGCGGATAAGACATTTTTTTCTAAAATTTGCTAGGTTCACTCAGACATGCAGGTTTTCCTTCCCCGTAAGGCAAGTGGTAATTATGTTAAAAAAAAGATACATCACTTTAACTTCAAAAACGTTTGCAATGAAAATTTGTTTTTTTTTTTGTAAACGGTTGCATTTCATGGGTCCCAATGTACGGGGTATTTATATTGTGGTTTTATTAAGTAAATACTAACACACTTATAAATTTCACTATTATGTGTGTGTTACCCAGAAGGGGAACTCGATTGGTACATGTCGTGGCAGCCGTATACGCCGGAGTGGCGGCAACTCTGCGGCTGCTCGCCGGCTGTCGAGGACCGGCTCTCCTGCGACTCGATGCCGGCGAGCCCCCGGAGCCGCGCCGCTGACCTGGCTTGTTCTGATAGAGAGCCAAGAGCCGATGTGCCGGTGAGATTGTTTAGTTTCTTTTTATATTATTTTTGTGATATTCATAATTTTTATTCATGTCTGAATCATTTTTCATCGCTTCCGGTCTACTATAAAAAAGGCAAAATTTTATGTGTATGTATGTTGTAACGGCTGGACGGATTTAAATGACATTAAACACACAAATATTACCTTGGAGTATACCTCCATGCTACTATTATTCGCACATGATTGCGCCCGAGCGAAGCGAATGTAAGCCCCTAGTCTATGCGTCTGTTTGTAATGTCAAAATAACAGCTTTTTACTAAATGCATATGAAATTTTATACGGTACTTATAAGAACAACACAATTTTATTTATTTTTTTGTCTTTCTGTCTGTCTGTTTGTGTGTTTGTTCCGGCTAATCTCCGATACAGCTGGACTGATTTTGACGGGACTTTCACTGACAGAATAGCTAATGTTATAAGGAGTAACTTAGGCTACTTTTATTTTAGAAAAAGAATTAGGATTCCGCTCAAAAAAATTGAAACGTACCTCCCTAGGTACGTTTCAATTTTTTGGGACGCACCCGAGCGAAGCGAGGGTAAGTCGCTAGTGCTATACAAAATTAAATTATAACAGTTGTTGTACAGTGACAGCATATTTACTTATATCTGTATTTAAAGTTATAGAGGCGTAGATATACCTTTCAGTACTGGTCTCGATTTGGATAAGTTGAAAATGCGACGGTGAAAATGATTGCGTATTGGATAAGTTAAAAATGAAGAATAGTGCTGTGAAACTGTCATTCTAAATCCAACATTTTAAATACATTCAATACAAAATCTATTTTACAGAATAATCCAAAATAGATTTAAAACTACAAATACATATATAGTTTTATTTAAAATATTGTTAAAAATAATTGTACAAGCGCCCATCAGCCAATTTTACATCTAACAAATGTGATTAAATTGAGTTATAGGATATTACGTATTTTTTTATGATTTGTCAGGAGATGGCAGTAAATGGTGTAGAGTCGGAGGCGTCGTACATGTACAACGAGTGCTCCGACCGGCCCGGCCCGCGGGGAGGACACCAACTAGTCGTGGATCCTAACACAGGTAAAATTGCGTGTTCTATATATTATTTTTCTATGTATTCATAAGTTATAATACTTTCTTAGAAATAACTCTCATGACATAATTTCATTATGCTTAGAATTTTTTTTATTTAGAACATACAGTTTGTAGGTTTCTTTTTATTTTATATAAAAGTCAATAAGAAATCCATGTCTGTTAACATTATTTATAGAAATTTTTAATAAAGCCCTCTGGTATTAGTAAAGTTTCACAAGAAAGAAGAAGAGTTAATTTAAAAAAAAAACATTACCAATTTTTTAACATTATGTTTAAGGAATAATATCTCAACCAAATCTAATTAAGAAATAATCTTCCACTCATACAAAGACTAAAAACGTAGCATATGTTCTGGCGACAGGAACACTATACTTGTTCGGGGGATGGAACGGGTCAGAGGACCTGGACGACCTGTGGAGCTTCGACACGGTCGCCGAGCGCTGGACGCTGCTGTGCCGCCACAGCGCCCGCGTCAACGGGCCTTCGCCCCGCTCCTGTCACAAGATGGTCTTCGACCCGGTCAACGAGTGCCTCTACACTTTGGGACGCTACTTGGATAATGCTCAGCGGGTTCCTAGTAATATGAACGTAAGTGATCGTTTTTTAGGGTTCTGTACCGTAACACTTTGTTGTCTGTCTATATGTCAAGACCCTTTTTCTCAGGAACGCGTAGAGGTATCAAGTTGAAATTAATATTGAATACTTAGGTCTGCAATCTTTTGGAGATGTGAAAAAATCAAACTTTTAAATCAACGCAATCAAAAGATACGGTCGTTTATGCTGCAAATTTGGACATTCGCAAGAGAATCTAAACCTCTATAGTATTTCCCGATGATCTAAGATCATAAAATTTGGCAAGAAGCAATGTCTTTATTACAGCACAAGCACCTAAAGGGGAAAATCCGAAAACTGCAAATTTGTAGTTACGTCACTGGAAAAACGTTTTTTTGCGATTATAAGTTTATTTTAATGTTTCATGCTACCGAATCCTCAGTTTAAAACGTTAGCGTTTATTTTTCAATTGTAATATTATATTTATTGGGTCGTTTTATTTGCGTTGTTAAAGATAAAAATTATTAGATAATGATAGGCTGTGTTTAATATGGGATTACATAGTGTAAAGAGTTTCAATGTACTTTAGATCTACTTATCTAAATGAATTATACATGGCTAAATACGCTTAATGCGTCACCATGGTAACGTAGTACATTATTTGTTTCGGTCGTGATCTCGCAATTTTTATTTGCAAATGAAATTAAAAAATATTAATATAAACGACAGACGCAGTAAAAATTTAATATTTCGCTTTATTGATTTTTTTATACGTATTTTTAAGAGATTTTCGTAAGAACTTCGACAAAATAAGATTTTATCGATTGTTCCAATTTCTTAAAATATTAAGAAACAAAACAAGTACGAGTATGTCACGCTGTTGTCTATGCAAGGCGGTTGCGGGTTGTGTGAGGTCACTTATCTCGGTGTGGACACCTTTTCATACGATCTAAGTCCCATCAGGGCAAATATAAATGCATATATAAACATCAACTGATTAAAGACTATATATATATATATATATATATATATATATATATATATATATATATATATATATAAGTTTAAACAGTACTAAAGAGAAAAACACAATTTTTAATGTTATTGTCTGTCTGTTTGTTTCGGCTAATATCCGAAACAACTGGACCGATTTTTACGAGACTTTCATTAGCAGATAACGTTATATGGAGTATTTAGGATACTTTTATTTCAGAAAAAGAATCAGGATTCCGCGCAAAAAATTAAAACCCATGAAATTGTGAACAAAGTCGCTAGTAATACTATAAAACTGATTATTTCGTTGTAGGTTTCCTTACATATTATGAGGACAAATCTAGGTTTCAGCTTTGGCGGCCAATCTCACTAAGAGTAGCCGCGCAAACAGTTAATGCGCAGGACCGAAGGCTTTATATGCTCTCCGAGGCACGGGGGTGTAATACAGCGAACTTCCTAACTCCGGGATACTACTGTAAATTCTCTTCATTATCTAAACTCGGCATGAACCGGGAGTCGAGGCAGTGATAGTAATACTATATGTCCGTCTATCCGCAGAGCGACCTGTACACGTACAACGTGCGCAGCGGCGAGTGGGCGCTGGTGTGCGCGGACACGGCGGCGGTGGGCGGCCCGCGCCTCGTGTTCGACCACCAGATGTGCATGGACGCCGACACGCAGACCATATACGTGTTCGGCGGCCGCGTGCTGCCCGCTAACACGTTAGTTCATTTTTGTTTTTAATTTAGACGGGTTTAATGGTATTTTCATTTATTATTTTAAATAAATAAATTATTTACTTAGTCAAAGAAAACTTAACCTAACTTGCCAAGTTGAACGTGCGTGTGTATATTTGTTATTTTTACACGCTGAAACGACTGAACTATGCGAACGAGTTACTAGTTGGAATATCGTATAGGGCATAGGCTACTGTAAGGTACCTATAGACTCATGCGAAAGAAACGAGGACGAGTCGTTAGTTTTCAATATTAACAAGCGTACCATGATGTCGGCAGGTCGGAGCTGGTGCACCCGCAGTACTCGGGGCTGTACGCGTACTACGCGCGCCGCGACACGTGGCAGCTGCTGCTGGCCGACCGCCACGAGCTGCACGCGCCGCAGCCGCGCGTCTCGCACTCCAT
The DNA here is from genome assembly GCA_905404265.1 of Fabriciana adippe. Classification (NCBI taxonomy): domain Eukaryota; kingdom Metazoa; phylum Arthropoda; class Insecta; order Lepidoptera; family Nymphalidae; genus Fabriciana; species Fabriciana adippe. The sequence continues at coordinate 11,224,136 of FR989998.1, read as the reverse complement.
GCTCTTCCACCCGGTGAGAGCCGCCGCGCGCGCGACACTTGACAACGTTTGTGGATATTGTATAATGAAACAGCACAAGCCACGCAGAACTAATTCAGCACTTGGTTCACGCCTGTGCTGGATCATATTATTAGGCGCAGCTTGAGATATCAAATTTGATAAAACAAAAACTATAATAATACAAAGTACATCCATCATTTACAAAATTCATGACAGCTAGTAATAACATAACAGATCGGTACCACAATCTAATAATTCATAGTCGTCTAATGAAGACGTCTAGACAGGGAAATCATACGGGGGGAGATGTGAGTGAGTTGCATCCGATTGTCATTCGTACTTTTATATGACAGCCGGAAAACGACTTTAGTATTAACGGTAGGATTAACGGATATAATTGTACCTTGCTGCAAGATGGCAACTAGACAGCATTTCCATTAAAATCAAAGGCAATTGCGTATACATTTTTATACTGTGCTGCTATTATTATGCGATGTCATTACAGTATAAAGAAGTGTCTAACACATTCACGTATCGTGAATCTGTAATCCTCGTGTGATTCCTAGGTACAACGTCGGCTGTACATGTTCGCGGGGCAGCGCAACAAGGAGCAGCTGGTGGACCTGTGGTGGTGGGACTGCGAGGGCGCGGCGGGCGGCGCGGGCGGCGCGGGCGGCGAGGGCGGCGCGCCGGCGCACGCGCTGTGCAACGCGCCGCCGCGCGCGCCGCCGCCGCAGGGCTTCACCCAGCGCGCCACCCTCGACCCCGACACTGACGAGATACACGTGCTTTCTGTGAGCAACTATTCGGTTTATATGTAGCTAGTTGTTGATCCTGACTGATTCGTCAGCGCCTGCTCTGGAACCACTCTGCCGGATTTAGGAATCTGAAGTTTTGAAATCGTTATCCTATAAAGACATAGTGAAATAAAGCTTCTTTTTTTTTAATGTATTGTTAAATAGTGGCGGTAAAAGTGTTAGCAAATTTTGGTACGTAAAAAACTATAATGTTTGTGTATTTCATATTAATAAGAGAAGTGCAGTTGAGATATACCGTAATGGAATTATTGAAACCATAATTTCGCGTAAATTAGATGGTGTAGTTCGAACGTATTTAAAATTGTATTATTGCAATTTGTTTGTGGTGTTGAATATTACCCACATTCTACTTACCTATTCTGATATAAAAGTAAGTATCATACATCGTTGGGAAACTGCATAGGGTCGACGTGTATAAATGTAACTTACCACGAGATGGCACTACAGTGCTTTAGCTCGTGAAAAATTGTATATTTTGAAAACCCTTGCTTTTGATCTCATTTCCATTTAAATCAATGGGCGATCGCTTACAGTATGTATTTTATTACTGTGATATAACCATGTGGTGCGTTGGATACGGTGCAGGGTATGAGCAAGGAGAAGGACAAGCGCGTGTACAACACGCTGTGGGTGTTCTCGCTGCGGCGGCGCGCGTGGGCCTGCGTGTACCGCACCGGCAGCGCCGCGCCCGGCGAGCCGCGCCCGCGCTTCGCGCACCAGCTCGTGTACGACCCCATCCGGAAGGTGACTGCTTTTGTATACTTTTTAAAATTTACGTTAATAATAATAACAAGTAAAAATTGTAAGTTTGAATAAAATTTAAAAATAATTTTTATTTCGAAAAAAATAATTTACTGTTTTAAAGAAATGTGGAAGTTACAATAACTTTATACGCTAACTTTATATTAGGTGGACATCATTAAACATATGTGTATATAGATAACTTTATCTGTGCGAATTATAAATATAAAAAAGTAGTCATGAGGACTGCCGACAGAAGTGAAAACTTAAAACTATAAACAAACAGTTGTTATTTTTGGATATTCAAATTAATTGTTTGATCTTAAATTAAAATTTGTAAATTAAAACTGTTTAAATTTATCTAGTTTTGACATCTACCGGCACTCTTGAGTGTCAGCGTTGACAAATCACGTGACCACATCGATGACGACTTACATGAATTTACTCCCCATCCGAACCTGGTTTTCACTTCAAAAATATTATTGCAACTCTTCCTATGAATGATACCTAATCCACTGCCGGCCGTCCCGCCCGCGCTCAGATCCACTACCTGTTCGGCGGCAACCCGGGCGCGGCGGGCAGCCCGCGCCTGCGCCTGGACGACCTGTGGGCGCTGCGCCTGCGCCGGCCGCCGCGCGCGCCCGCCGCCGCGCGCGCGGCGCTGCGCGAGGCGCGCTACCGCGAGCTGGCCGCCGCCGGCGCGCCCGCCGCCGCCGCCGCGCTGCACTACCTGCGCCACGACCTCCGCGCCGTCGTCGACCACGGGGACCCGCTGCAGGTGACGCTATATACTATACTCACTCCGATACGTAATAAATAATATATAACACTAATTAATTATCTATTGTTTAATTCATATTATTTCTAGCAGTCACAGTTTCTGTATCTATTGATACAAGATAGTTAATGTTTTGATTTCACCCATGGCGACCGATTTCTCCGAGACTAGCCTGCGCAGGATATATAGTACAGATATATGTATGTAAACACAAGTGCACTCTTCTCTACTACTTTTATTTTTAAATTATAGTAAAACAATAACTCGACACGTCTGACGACTTAACGCAACCTCCGTGGCAAGAGGGTAAAACCACTAACCTTCAGTGTCAATGAGATCGTCCACCGTGATCGAAATTGGTCAGGAGGGTATTATTATTATATTGCATAATGTGGTATCCGCAGGTGAAGCACTTCCAGAAGCTGGCGACGGTGCTGTTCGAGGGCGGCGGCGCGGGCGCGGAGGACGGCGCGGTGTCGCTGGACGCGCGGCGCACGCGCGCGCTGGCCCGCCGCCGCGCCGCCGCGCGCCACCGCGCGCACAGCGGCGACCTCGCGCAGGCGCTTGCTGCTGTCAGTACTGACTTCTATTATATACTCTTGATTTTTATTATTTATTATACTAACAATATACATATTATATTATATACTTATTAATGACTTACTCTCTCTTTTATATATATACCTACTAGCGATGGGAGTGTGTCCCTAAGTGCCTAAAAATAACCTATGTATTACTCCAGGTCCAACCATTTCAGCGTGAAGGAGTTACATTCAGTACACACGAACTTTTGCAATTATAATAGTCTAGCTATAATAAATCAATATTTTTATTACCACAGGTAATATAGTTTTTTAAACTACTTCATTTAAGACAATTTATTGCATTTTAAAACAATTTTGATATGATTGATTCAGTCTTAAATAACATAACAATGTTCATTATTTGAACTAAAGAACGTTACTGATCCCAATACCAATTAAAGTTTTAAAACCGGCCAACAGGTTCTGGGCTCGGAGGAAACATTCGTGGAGCCGACGCAGCCGTTCGAGGAGCTGTCGTCGCCCACGCCCGACACGTGGGACGTGGGCGAGGACGAGGACCACGCGCCGGCGCGCGAGGCCACGCGCGCGGCGCGCGTGCGCGTGTACGACCAGCTGTGCGCGTACTTCCGCCCCTCCACCGTGCCGCCGCGCGCCGACGTCATGGACCTCGTCAAACTGTAAACTGGTCGAGCAGTAAAGGCCGATGCACACGTTTTAGAAACCAGAATCAAAAATCGTGAACGCGAATCGTCGGCGCGTACTGTTTAAAGTGCCTCTTCACACTATCCATCATAAATGAGCCAATTTCGGGTGGTTCATGAACGTATGCCGTTTGTGCATATTCTATGGGTAGATGGTAAACGTAAAATGCGATCTGCATTTTAAGTTTATCTTGCGTTCCTATAGATACAAACGTACGACAAGCGTATTAAAAAGTCATCGTGTGCTTAGGTCCTTAAAGCCTTATTAGGTCGAGGCAAGAAACTCAAAAGAAAGTAGAAAATGCACATATGGTTCAATTTACTGCTCAATTTTTCTGTAATCTTTTGGGATTCTCGCCTCGAAAATATGAAATTTCATTTAATGATCAAATTATAAAGCGAATAAATAAGTAAATGTCACATATGAAGTCTCTAGTTAGGTGGAAGTGTTGATGGATGTCACAGAGTTGTGTATACATAAAAGGATGAAAGGCGTGAATGGCTGGGATAATGTATGTTAGCTCTAACATTCGACCCATTGTGAATAATTAACTAATAATATATATTTTTTGTTGATTAACATATGTTAGAACTGTTCAGTCGGGTTGTAAGGCAGAAGTTCCAAACGTTTTAATATGTCAGTAAGAATGTCTGACATTAATTTGTAAATAAAATTCAATTTTTTAAGTGTGCACTAATGACGAAATTCAAGACTATCGGGAATAGCTAAAAATGTTAAAAGGAGTTAAACGGACTGATTTTGATAAGAACTTAACTAAAAACATTTTTTTTGTAGCGATAGATACCTACTACTCGTTGTTTTCGCTATTCCTTAAATTGAAACATTTCGTTGCCCATGCCCCTTAATCAACTTAATTTATTCGTATTTTCTTTAATTTAGGAAATGGCTTATAAATACATTGATAAATAGGCCGATTTTACGAATTTAAAATTAGACAATTCCAATATGCACTTAATTGACATCACTTCTGTATTTCCTCAATATTTTATACTTGACAAAATATCACTTTTTTTCTTGCACCTTAAAGTTCTATGACTTGTACAATAATATTGAATTCTATTACAGTAAATTCATTCATCATTAATGCAAATGTATTTGAATATCTACAAGATGTTTGTTTATAAACAATGAGCGTAATAGATTTATTTTTGATATAACAATCATTTTTTAAAGAATTTCTGTTTGAAATGTACCTATACGTTATATTGTTATTTTAATTTTTACTGCCAAAACACTAAAAATAATACACAGTTATTATATATTTATATTATTATTTGAATGATGCTCTCTAAAAGTACTTTTAGTTCGAACATATTTGTATTTTGTTCTATGGAAGTACCCCATTGTCTTGAGAATTGGGAATACTAAATACTTAGTACTAAACACTTCATCCCCTTGCTTTTTTACTCCATTATTTTAGTTGTAGCCATGCCACGGTATTAACATTTCTGGTAGAGGATTGTTCGTTTAACTAAAGTTGGATTTTTCTATGTTAAATTCTACTATGAATAATTAAGACTATAATGTAATAAAAATTTCGTGTAGATATTTAATATACACTTTGTATATGGTGGCTGTAGACATAAAAAATATATTTTAGTTGTTTTCCACTTGCTAAGAATATTTTTCATTTTATTTTTATATATCATGTATATCTTCTCTTCTTTCAATGTTCAATGAATGTAGTTTAAAACTAATGTAGGTTTAGTTCATTACGATTATTATTGAGTGTGTAATAACGAGTCTGTTGTTTTCTGTATTTGACAATTATTAAAAAATGGAATTTTAATTAATTTCATTTTCGCACAATTTTTGATTTTTATACTATATTAATTTCTTAGATTTACGAGAATATTTAACATTTTGAATAAAACTATCTTTTCGGATTTATTTTAATTTTTAGTTCCGGACGTTGACCGACGGATAGACAGGTTTTAAAATTAGTGTATAATTTGTGGATATGCATTCAGTCTGTGGGTAAGGCTTCTGTGACCATAATTGCTGTAAGGTATTTGAAATGTCGGGAACCAAAAATCAAAATAAATCCGCAAAAAACTTATAATCCAATTTGTTTACTTTTAGAAAAAGTATGTTGTTTAGAATTACATGGCTTTTTGTTATTAGCCATTGATTTTATTTTGTAGTTTGTAATTAATTGTATATATTAAAAGTATTTATTTTAATAACATTTACAATTTAAATTAATTATTATTGGTAATATATTATAGCGTAAACAATAATCTGCTGTTTATTGACATGATATTACGATAAAATTTTAATTATCTAATCATAAAAATATAGTCTAGTTCTGTTTTGCATTTTATTCACTACTTTGTATCAAACAGTTACATAATATGTGCATTGTATTGAGCCTGTATTACGTATATATTTTTAAAGGTATGTTACACTGAAATATAGTTTTTTCTTACATAAAAAAAAACTAAATCTTCGTCTAAACGTAATAATACAGCGTAACACGCCTTTACCTTGGCATAGAAAATTTTACATGTTACAGATTCTGAAATCCATGGCCCATTTTCTGAGTAATATTTACCGAAATATATCTCAGAACTGTTTTATTTTATAATATAGCGAGTAGTCGTTTATTTAGTTCGTTTACGGACTGTGATAAGAATATTTAGTCATTTGAATGAAATGTACCGTGTGTCCGGATGTATATTTATTGTAAGCATTTAAATATAATTAAAGTTATTATTCAACACGACATTTTTTTAACTCCACATATAAGTAAACCCCATTATTATTATTATAAATGTGAAAGTTAGGATGGATGTTTGTTACCTTACTACGCCAGAAAAGCTGAGTTTAAATTTGTCACAGAGATAGTTTATAATCTGGAATAGCACATATGTTATTTTTATCCCGGAAAAATGTACACTTCCCGTGGGATTATTTGTTTTTGTTTTTCACTAGGGATGAACCCGAGCGAAGCGAGCGTGAGTAGCAGTATATAAATGTTGGGATGGAACTTGCAAGTTTAAAATTCAAAGGACAAAAATAAAAGACAATTTTAAATATATCATTTAATATTTTCATACTTGATTCATATCAGTCATTGCGACAACACGGCGTGCCTTATTTTGAAAATAATTCCGCTCTGTCATGATATGTTCCCGACGCTCTGGCGCGATCACTCGCGGAATAACAACCATAATACAATATATAACAATAACTCTGAAGCTCGATCTGTGTTCCCGACACGCACACAATGCAAAGACATGTAATCTGGTGTTGGATTACTTAAAGGAACAAGTGTGGCCATCTCGGAACTAAGCAAACATAACATAATACTGTGCAATCTATCGATACAATGTAGAGGTCGACCGACAGCAGCACTGGGAACAATCATGCATCGAGTCGTTGATCGTGTCGAAAGTAGCAGGCAATTCATATACTTTTAATATTTAAATAATAAAAAAGTTAATTTTCTCTATGATATAAAATAATCTATGTCTAAGCAAAAAATAAACAATCTAAAGTGTTACATAAACAGTGTAAAGAAAATAATATTTGGTTAATTGCTCATTAACACCACCACCGGCAGCAGACATGGCGCCACGCGCTGCGGCGCGGCCGCCGACAATAAATAATCAGAAACAATACATGTCAAGAATACATAGGATAAATAAAGCTTAACAAACAACAACGTCAAAACAAGTGTACGAAGAGGCGAATGGACGCAAGATACCCGAAACAGGTGAGTGCTTCTACAACCGTGGCTCGCTAGCGAGACCTCGCCCACACTGACTAGATACACGAACAGTACATACAGATGTCTGCTGCTAAGCTACGAAGAGGAAAATAATACTTGGGAAAATATTATGCGCTACGTCTATATAATGGTAAGTCGATTTTAAGTACGAGAAGAGTGATCTACGATAAAAGCTAGCCGATTTATTAATCTAATAAAAAACAATAAATGCAAGGCAATGGTCCTCGCGACCCTCGCGCGGTCGCCTCCGGCCGCGCGAGGGGTTACGCTACAAATATCGCAAAACGATTCACTACTATCCAACAGAGTTCCGATTATCTACTAAGATATATGAAGGTTAACGTATTCATCTAAACTACGGCTAAAACGGTAAAAATACCTACGCACTACGTGGAACGGTAGCTAGGTCCCGGGGACCCGGACACTACGAGAGCGCATACCGCGGGGAGCTGCCAACATCACATCCGATAACATAACGATTTATCGTAAAATTTTTAATAATCTCTTGTAAATTTTGTCTTATAAATAGAACACCGGTCTCGCCCCGTGAGCAAAAGTTTGAGCAACTTAGGAACGTGTTCGCTTCTGATCGGTGCGCGGGTGTGAGGGGGCGCGTGCGGGGGGCGGGGCGAGCCGGCTGTGGACAGGAGTTGGACGGTGCTGCACCGCGACTCGGAGTCCACGCGTATTGTCTCGAGGCTCAGTCGGTCCCGGCTGCGGGACTAATGTTGCTTCGACTCGTATCAGGGAACTAATGAAATGACAAACGATTCAACTGTCCTAATTTATTGCTAGAAAGAAGTAAAGCCGATATGAGCCTCGACAACGACGCGTGGAGAGTAAAACACTAATCGAGTCGATTCCGACGTACCGATTGCAACAACGAGGATCATATCCTGAAGTAACATCATAGAAATAACTCCGACGTCACGACGGTGTCAACGTTACGTTAACAAAATAAATACGGAAATACTACGAATATAACTAGAACAAGATGGACGAAAGTAGGCGGCGGAGGGCCACGACAACACAACAAACGTATCAACTAGAGAACAGATTACATAGTCTTTTTGCGCACACAATGGATGGACATCGATGAAAAATTTTAAATCTTTTTATCCTTGGACGTTCTAACATTCGTATCGAGTAAAGGATTCTATATTTACATATTTGCGAATCTCCGGATTCGACGTTAAATATTACCATGTATATAATACAAAATAACGCGGCGAGCACGAGCCCCGCGCGCCCCGGCGGCTCCGGGCGTCGCCGGCGCGCGGGGCCCGGTGCGGGGGTAAATTCATTCGCGTATTAAAATACACCAACGCTATTACAAAAATACATCAAACTTCATCGGAAGGTGCAAAATATAGGGGAGCAATACAATATCAAAATATCCGTTCGGCGATAACGCAGAGATCGCAACATCACTAACAGTTCGGCGCCGGGACGCCGCGCGCTCTTTATAAAACGTATAAATAATTATTTTACTTTCCTAAAAACGATTATAAAAAGTTTACTAGCGGAGCGTCCTCGGCGCTCCTCAAGTTATAAATTCGTGTGCCGTGCCCCGGGCGAGGGCGCGGGCGGCGGCGCGGGGCGCGGCGGGCGCGGGCGGCGCGGGGCGGTGCTGCAGCAGCGCGCGCAGCGCCGCCGCCGCCGCCTTCAGCGCCCGCACCAGTCGCTAGAAGTCGCGGCCGCGCGCGCGCACGCCGCCGCCCGCCTTGGGCACTCGCCGCGTGCGCATCTCCCGGTCCACCTGTACCAAACAGACATTTACAACTCCATTTAGAAAGCAATTGTTATTTCAGGACAATCTATGTATATGGCAAACAAGACATGCTATTCGTTTATAAGAGAATTACTTGAAAATAGCTGGACCGATTTGACTAATTTTGATTTTAAAATATTAGTAATAGTTCGAGCAAAGTTTCTTAGGAGGAAAAAGTGAAAAATTTGTCCGGGAAAAACTTCGGGTTCGAAATATTGAAAGTGTCTTTACGATCTCAAAGATCACAAATAAATTTATAGAATCTGTGATCCGCACCTCGAGCTCCTCGAGGCGCTGCGTGAGTGACAGCTTCTGCTGCACGGCGAGGCGCAGCAGCTGGTTGAGCGTCTTCTTCTCCTCCTCAGCGCTGGCGAGCGCCTGCGTGAGCTCGTCCACCTGCGTCACGTACTCCTCGCAGCGCGCCGCGAACATCGCACGCAAACCTGAACCAGTCGGGAACGAGCATTAAATAAGCAAGTTATTTTTTATAACTTTATTGTAAAAATATTATAAATGATATATATTGGTATATGGCGCCTTGGACAATTTCGACCGCAGCGTCTATTAAAACTGGGCATGTATTGCACTAATATTGTGAATGAGGGTTTCTTGGTTCTACTTTTTAATGCACTCTATGGTGACTCACATCATCATATCAAATTTGCTAGCAAATACACATGCGTATTTTAGACATCTTAATTAAAATGACAAAAAAAGTAGTTCCATTGCAAACATGTGTAAATTAAATGGTGTATATGTACGGATACGTACTTGAGAAAGTGGCGGCATCCTCCTTGAGCAGACGCAGCTCGTTGCGCAGCTTGAGCATGGTCTCCGTGACGATGGTCTTCTCGGTCTCGTACTTGCTCTTGAGGTTGGCGAGCGCGGACTCGGCTGTGTTCTTGTTGGACTTGAGCACGGTGCGCAGCGTCGCGATCTGCTCGCGCTTCGTGGACAGCAGCGACTTCAGCTTGATCACTTGCTCCTGCAGCTCGGCCAGCTCCGCGCCGCGCTCCTCCGCCTCCATTACTGCAACGCCATGTCACACCATTACTTACATATACTTATGCCAAACAAAGCGGTATTTTCATCTATAATACTACATGTTGACACGCAAGCAAAAACGTTGTAGCTCAGTATTATAGCAATTTGATTTTTTTACTTTATATTCATGTTCTATTTTTAAATTACTAACACTGAGTTATAATAGTATTCTTTTCAGGTGTAGTTATTATAAATAAACCAATCTCTACAATCTCAAAACTACTGTACGGATTTCCATATGGTTTTTACAATTGGAAAGAGGAATTGTCTAGCAAGATTATGGACTATAATTTATGAACATTTTAAGAATATAAGGCGGTCTGATAATGATATTTGTGAAGTCAAAAAATCGTCTCTCATGAAAACCTCCATAATATTATAATGCAAAAATTAGATAGATTATTATAAATTTTGAACTATAATATCTTTTCCCTATTATAACTTAAATAGAACAAGATTACTGAGTGTATGAATAAAAGTAATGAAATACAAAGAGCTACATAATTATTTAAAATTTCTAACTAAAATAAAGCTATATAACATTATATTAAACATACTAACATGTAACATAACAGATTATTTCAAATAACATATTGCAACATCAGTATCCCAGCCATGAAACTCGCCCGTAAAGATTCGCGTACACTAAATGGACTTCTAGGACTTTTTTTACTTTGAACCAAATTACTTTTCTTGTATAAATGTTTGCTTTGAAACATCGCATGTCTCCACATTAACGACAAATTTATATCACATTGTACTGAGTTCGATTTCCTGGTAAATATGAAAGGTGAATTTGCAAAATTGGGTTTAATGACGGAGAAAATAGGATTCGATTTGCAAGGAATGTTGGATAATTTTGTTTTCGGAATATTTTCACCACACGCTTTAAAGTCACTATTTGAGTTACTTTTGGATATACTTTCAAAATATTCAGTTATTTCTCTGACTGTTCGTCTTGCACTTTCTGTATTATAATTATTTTCATTTTTTTTAATATTATAAGCTTTCTTTAGCACATTTATTGTTACATTAACATTCTTTTCGTCCAAGGGTTTTTTGTAAACAGGGATAAATGAATTTTGAGGGTTATCAACAAGATAGGACATTGATTCTGGAAAAAAGCAATTTGAGGTTTTTAATAAAAAGAAGAAATAAATTAGTATAAAATCTTCTATAGAAGATTACAAGGAAAATAATTAAACTACTCCTTGGATTAAAGTCGAATTTGCATGATCATCACGCAATTTCCCATTTAAAAAAATGACGAACTTTGCATACTGTTGAATTTGACATTGAAAATTACGGACGTTGAAAGACTTTTGCTGTATTAGAAATCCATTCTTATTTAAAATTGAAAATAAACATCAAATTTAAACCTAGGATAAAGGTCAACTGTAGGATACAGCTTTACATGTTATCTGAGGCATGGGTCTCTAGCGGGGCCAATTCTTTAACCAAGGCCTTATAACCTATAATCTGAAGTTAGGTACGAGTACACAACAAAAACAATCAGCTCATTGGTTTGGTGACGCATACGTAAATTGTGGAACTTATAATGTGAAGTTAGGTACGAGCACACAATGAAAGTTGGCGCGTCACCGGGTTGGAACTTATAGCCTGAAGTTAGGTACGAGCGTAGAACAAAAGCAGTCGCCTGACCTGGCTGGTGACGCAGTCGCGAGTCGAGCGCGGTGTCGAGCGCAGCACGCAGGTGCGTGAGCTGGTCGAGCAGCGTGTCGGCGGAGCGCGCCACCAGTCCCGCCGCGCGCAGCCCCTCCAGCTCGCCCGCCGCCAGCGCCAGCGCCTCCTCCTCCACGCCGCGCCCGGATCCGCCCGAACCTGCAAACACACAAATATAAAAACGTTAGAATATTCATTATTGTGAGCACACACACACATAAAAACTTACATACACATACATTAGATTATATTGGTACGTGTCTTCTTTGTATTTCTTTGTATATGGTCCATGCCGTGATCTTTGTGGATGAAACGTTCACGGTAGTATAGCGTTACTTCATTCAACTACTTTTTAGCATTTTAACTTTTAGAATAAGAATTTGAATGATCAGCAATATATACCTAATGTATAACTAATGTATATATATTGTTAACTATTAAAATTCATACATTCATATGGTCTTACACACAGAGATATTTTTCTCAATCCACAGCCACCACATAATATACAATTTTTGACTTCATTGGGGAATTTCATGCAATAATAATTAATATTTTACTACAACGAAATTAAAAAAGTCGATATTCCACCAAATTCAAGTTTCAAAATGACACAAATGTCACAACAAGTAAACCAAACAAGCAGCAGCAGCTCACCGTCAGTCTGCCCGGCGTGCTCGAGCAGCACGCGCTCGGGCTGCGTGCCGTTGACGGCGCACACGTGGTGGTACAGCGCCGCCAGCGTCTCCGCCGCCGACGCCAGCGCCGGCGCGGCCGACGACAGCGCGCGGCCCGCACCTACACGTGTATAATACAAATATATATTCACGTCTATGTTACTCGAAAATATTAAGATTAAATTATAGCTTAAAATAAACAATAAAAAAATAATGAACACAAATAGTTTTTGTCATTAAGTTAGCTTATCGTGTTTGGAACAACGTTCGACATTAAAAAAGATAATTACACAACCACACAGTCATACAGTCGTTCAACGAAGGTGTCTGATAGGGCAATCAAGCCGGGCGTGCGAGGTCAGACTCAGGTAAGACCCATACGATTGTTATACTTACTTTTATATGAAAGTTGGAAAACTTTACAGTTAACGAGTACAACTGTCACTTTCTACCAAATAGGACTGCATCCCTTAAACCTCGAAACCATTCGCCATGAAAATTGGTATATTTTGACAACTTTTGCGTTAAAATCAATTGGCGATCGCCATCTTAATGGATTTTTATACTATGGTAATGCTATCGTGCAATTGTTATTATAAAACTCTACATACTCTACCTATCACGCAGGTAGATACGCATATATCACGTAATCGCTTATTGTACAGCCGGTATGCGTAAATGGTTTTCCCAACTTAAAAAAAGAGAGGTACACACCGCCGGCGAGCGTGCGCAGCAGGTCGGCGTCCGCCTGCAGCGCGGCGCAGCGCAGCTCGGCGTCGGCCACGCGGTCGCTGAGCTGCGCCAGCTGCGCGCGCTGCAGCGCGGCGGCCGACGCGTCGGGCGGCGCGTCCAGCTCGCGCAGCGCCGCCAGCACGCCGCTCAGCTCGCCGCCCGACACGCGCCACCACGTCAGCCACTTGGCCGCGCGAGACGCGATGCCGCCTTCTGTCGACTCGTCCTCCTGGACATCCATTTCATTGTAAACATATATTATAATACTTATTGGCTCTTATTATTAGAAAGAATAAAAATAGAGAATACAAATCTAAGCATGTCATATAGATATATCGATTAGTTTAAAATTCATAACAAAAAAACAAGTTCTAATTATTTTTTTGAAATAAAATGAAGTAAATATTTTAATATTTGTTAAAGGCATTATGTGTTTGTTTGAATACATATTAGCTCTGGATAATATTAGTCTATAATTATTATCTATCATCAAATTACTGATACCGTCAAACGTGAGTATTTTTGCACTTAAGTTTACATTACTTTACTGTTTCATTTACTTGCTTTCCTCAGTATCGTGAAAACGCTCGTCAAAATTAGAATTTTTTAAGTTTATCTCTGGAGTTTAAGCTATGGTTGTGTCCAAAAGACCCTTGAGAGTTAGTTACATCAGTATTTGTAGTTATGTGACAATAATAGGTAAGTGGTTGGTTAATTTACATTAAAAGAAAATTACAATTTAATTGCAATAAACAAAGTACTCTACCGATACACTTAAAATACAATCTGATAATAAAACAATGTAAGTATAGTGAGCGAGGTTACCAGAGGCGCGCAGTCCCCGTGCAGCGCGTGCAGCGCGGACACGCGCGAGGCGACGCGCGTGAGGCCGGCGCGCAGCGCGCCCGCCGCCGCGCTCTCGCCCTCCGCCGTGGCCTGCGCCGCGCGCAGCGACGACGACAGCTGCGACTGCACACACACACACACATATTCACATATTGCATCTAAGTATACTACTAGCGACTTACCCTCGTTTCGCTTGGGTACTTTCCTACGTGTTTAACTGTATAAATATGTTACTCCAGGCCATAGTCTATCTGTTAGCATACATCAATATTTGTCCAACTATCTTAGTGTGTAGGGATAACAAACATACACACATACACAAATACAAACTTTCGTATTATAATAATAATCTGAAAATGTAATTATAAAAAAAAAACTAAGCGTTTGCTTAAATAAACGAACGTTTGTGATTATGGCTGTATAAAATTAGTTTCATCACTAAATATAATGAAAATTGGTGCCGGAAATAGCCGACGATTTTTTTTTATAAACCAAAAAATACACAACTTTGTTTTTGGTTTACCTTATATTACTTTTTTATCTTTATCATTTTATAGATAAATAGTCATATAACGACTTAGGTATGGAAACCATAATAAAATCGTATAAAGCGTAGTGACTCACGTTCTCGTTATGCGCTTGCTCTAGCTGTTTCTCGAGCCGCGATATCTCGTGCAGATGCACCTCCGAGAACAGGTCGGCGTGGTGGTCGGCCCCGCCCAGCTCGCCCAGGCCCGAGCCGCCGGCTTCGCCCTCCTCCGACCCCGCCTCCTCTGGCATACCTGTTAAAAACGTTAACACAACAAAATCACTAATTAAACGCTTTATATATAACCTATTTTTATATTAAACATATAATATTTTGTATTTAAATATAGCAAAAGTCGATTATATATGTCATTGCTACCAAATCGTATCTTATATATTATGTATAATGAAAAATAATTGGGATCATCGAAATAAGTCACTGTTAGTATTTTTCAATGAATAACTACTGTTAATTAACACGCTGCCAGCTACATAGCTGTATAATTAACATTAATTGCCAATAAACTGACACGGTGCTGCTTGCACGTCCTATTTAAAAAGTGGACTCACAAAGTGATTTCGATCAAAAGAATCTCGAGGCTGTCCGTCCGTATTTGTATTGATATATGTAGGTATAATCAATTCATAACTCATGTATGGAATATAGAATCAATGTGAGTCATTCACTTTTTTTATAGTGTTGAATAGTGTGGATGTCTAAGATATGGTGCATTTCCTATTGCATTAGCTTTGATATATATATATATATATATATATATATATATATATTAATTTAAAGATGAGTTATAAGTATATTGTATTAGTCATTTGTCAGGTTTTCTTTTAATTATCATGAAAACCACAATTCTAAACTGGTCCGAGTAAATGCTCAAATAAATTTACTAGTAATCCCTAACCTAATAATTAGAGACTGGCATAGTCATAATTTTGTAGTAAATTGCTTAAAAAACCTTGATTTAGACCATAAACAGTATAACACCATACTCTAACTAACCTCGTATACTATTTGCCAAATTGTTAATGTTATACTGTGCTTCTCTGCTGAGATGGGCATCGAGTTCCTTCTTGGCCGCGAACTTGGCTTCTCTCTCCGCCTGCAAGGCTTCCAAAGCCTCTGCCAACTGTCTTTCGGCGATGCGACGTAGCACTGCCGTCTCGTCCGCGGCGGCACGGGCGATCTCCGCCTCTTCGCGAAATTGACGTACCTCATGTTTAAGACCTTCGAATTCAACCTAAGGAAGAAGTTTGGATTAATTTCAGTTGTATTGAGATATGAGTTATGGCGTTTTACTTTTTTTCATTAGAGTTGTAATCGTTTAGTCAACCTGTTGAAATTGCTACTTAATTAAAAGAAATAAAATCATAGGAATGAATAAAAACATCTCTCTCTTTCTCTTTCTCTCTCTCTCTCTCTCCTCTATCCGTTTCTTACTGCGTCCATTTTCTTTTAAATGTTAAAAAAAACAGTTTTAGATACCTTTTAAAACGGTGGTTTAAATATTTACCTGTGATGATCTTAACGCAGACACTTGTTTCTGTAGCGATATATTTTCATCTTCTAAATCGCCGATGTCCAATAAAAGTCTTTGTTCCCTTTGCCTCGCTTCTCTCAGCTCTGCCCTGAGCGCCGCACGCTCTGACTCCCGCGTCGCTTTGTCGGCGCCAAGTTCTGAACTTTCAGCCAGGAGTCGATCTCTCTCACTCACCACGCGCTCTAATTCGTGTCGTAACTATTAGAAAAAATGTACTGTTATTACTTTATCTAAATATTTATTGTTGTCATATTTTTATTCTATTAATTTTTAGACTTGCAACGAATATTCGGCTACTATTCGATATTCGACCTATTCGGCTACTTTTATCCTATTCGGCCGAATACCGAATATCTACATACTATTCGGCCGAATACCGAATACTTCAGTAATATGTTTTGCTGTAATCAGATAATAATAGAAATGTGAAATCTTTATTGCTTTTGATTTAAGCCTATATTAATATTTTTTAATGTAATTTCTTTTTGATTAAGAAAGTAATTATTAAAAAGTGCAAAAACAGGTGAGAAATTCAAAGTAGTTGAAAAGCAACGCCATTGGTCAGACCGAATATGACGTCAAAGTATTATCATAATAGAGCGATTAGCGATTTTGTCGCTTACAAATTGAGTCGTCGTCTCTGTGTATATCATACTGTGACGTCACGCCAAGTGCGAGAAATAGCGAGCGTTTAAAGTATCCGTAACGGTATAATATTAAAAAAAAATAGGTACTAAATTTTAGTTTTTTTTTTGGAGCTGGATATATTTTTTTACAATTATATAACAATGTAAGCTATAATATAAAAAACTAAAAAAAACATGCATATTCCGTATTGGTAAAATGGAAATATTGAATTATTTTATAATAATAATATATTTTTCTTATAATCACTAAAGTAGTCATAGGTATATAATCACCTTCTTTATTACAAAAATACACAAAAAAATCAAATAAATATCTATGCACTTGCATTATCATAATTAAAATTTAGAAATTGAAGATTATGATGCAAAAAGACTAATTTTCCTGCATTTTCAGGCAGTAGTTTACTTCTAAACAATTCCAGATTCACACAAAAGACGCTCTAAATAAATACTACTTCCTGGCGCCAAACAAGAAACAAACACGTAGATACAAGTTTTCCCGCCACGTGCTGGCCGAATACTTTTGCCTAATATTCGGCTATTCAGCCTGAAAGCCCACCGAATATTCGGTATTCGGCGTATGGCCGAATATACTATTCGTTGCAAGTCTATTAATTTTATAAAAAAATCTAAATTTTCTCTTCATTTGCTAATAAAAGGCGTGGTATTTTGATTGGCATTTGTATAGTATTATTAAATACAATTTGTATTTTTTTTTCTTAAATAAGCAAGTATAGATAGTTAAACATTCATTGATATAAGTATAATAAAGTATCTATAAATATATTTTAGTTCATAAGCGCTCAAATTCGCATTCATTCTAAAATTCACAACAATTCCCTCAAGGCAAAGTAGTTGGAATACATACTATGTGTATTCTCATTTAGAATTCATAGGTGTACGAATAGTTAGGTCATCATTTAGGCTAAATGGATTTTCTCTAGCACTTAGTTGATTAGTGTCTAAAACAAGCAACGTTGGGCGCGGCAATGACGACACGGTGGCGTGAGGACGGAAAGTTCGCAATTTTAAATACGCCCCAAAATATAATGAGGTTAAGAGTTGAAAAACTACGTCACGAATTTTTAAAATACTGAATAAACATGAGCTCGGTAATATTCAAGTGCGCTTCAATCTCGAAACGCTGGAATACTGAAATATAGTTCACTTTGTAAGTGAGAAATAACGAATGCGATTCGAAAACCAAATGTAATTTGTAAAAGGTACATGGAATACTTAGATCTCTTTTACGTGTGTGGAAGCTAGAACATCTAAAATAAATATTACCCAAAAGATATGGAGAGTCGATAAGGTTGTTAAGTAATTTAAATAAAAATAATTGATCTTTCATTCTGCGAAGATTCAATAGAGACTGAATAATAGACACTTTTGTTGGAGGGAACAATTTCTAAAAGTCAAATACTTGATAAACTTACGCTGGACTTTATCAATTGCCTTGATACTGAATTTATATCATGGGTTCCAAACTACTGAGCTATATTCTAAGACTGAGCGAACCAAGGTATTATACAATAATACAATTGTAGAGATATTTTAAAAATCTCTACTTACTCTAAGAATAAAACCTAACATTTTATAGGCTCTGGCAGTCATCTCGTTGATGTGCAACTTGAAAGTTAATTTACTATCAAGGAGTATACGCAAGTCGCGCACTTCCGTAATTCTTTTTAATGCCTCATCTCCAATTAAATTTCTAAATCAATTTTATAAATAAGGATTTTAAAATATTTAGAATAAAAAATTTCGTCGTTGAACGAGACAACCTTTGATACTCTACCAGTTTCAAGTATGAGTCCAATAAAACTATACTTACTGGTAGCAAAGTTACGTATATATCATATATATTTTAAATTACATTGTATTTGACTACGGGAAATCAGAAAGAGCATTACACACGACTTTGTGAGTGCGGGTCAAAGTAAATCCAATAAATCGTCGAGTTATAACGTCGTTGACTCGCTGACCCTATTCAATGACAGAGTTACCAATATAACCGCTTCATGCTCTTATGTATCGGACATTACGGATTGCTAAAATATTAAGAATTTGGCCTTTTTGCAGAAAAATATAATGTTATATTTTTTTCTCATAAATACAAGAAAATGGCTGCCATGCTATAAAACACTATAGCTTGTTTTAAGAAACTTGACTATAGTTTACATCTACACTTTGTATATAGATTGTGCACTAATATTATAAAGACGCAAAGTTTGTTGGTTTGTATGTATGTATAACCTTTGAATCTACTAATCTGATTCTGAAAATCCTCTCACTCATAGGAACTAATATTCTCGTCGAGTGTCATAAGGCTATATTTTATTGCGATAAAAATGTGTTTACTGTCAGAAATCATAATAACTTTAATTGAAGTCAGAAAAAAAACTGGCCAGAGAAGCGTGCGCTGCTAAAATGGTTCGAAATCAAATAATAAAATCTATGGCAAAAATTCACTTATATAGGAACTCACCCGAGCGAAGCGAGAGTAAGTCGCTAGTATTTTACAAAGAGCAATAAACTCAATTTTGATATAGAAAAATATTTTACATAAAACAAATTACCTCTAAACTGATGTTATCCATCGTAACTTGGATTATGATAACGTTAAACAACTTAGCCTGAAACGTACTGAAATAGATTTAATACAATCTACCCTCAGTTATTAAACTTATAGCGCTCGTCCTAAAACTTTCATTTCAAAATTTTAACTTCGTTTATGACATTATTAAATATTGTACGATATTAAAATGAATAACGTGAATATTCCTCTTTATGATATATTTCCACTGAGAAAAATTTTATTTATATTTCTAAGTTACCTCCTACATATTTATTTGCTATGCTACATTGTGTCGTAATAGGAAATAAGTCATTTTCATAAATAATAAAAATTCATGTATTCATTTCTTACTTGTCAGCTAACTCTAAGCCAAACATAATAAGATGAAGTTCCTTTTCTGGTGTGGTAGATACCTAAACTTTACGTTTGATTCGTCAAAATATGTATTCCAAATAAATTTTAAAATGAAGAAAAAAAATTAGTCACTAAATATTTCTTTTTTTCGAAAGTCACCGAAACAGAGACCGAGAGTATTTTCTTTTTTGTTTTTTTTTTTGTAGTTGATCATGTCTGAATCTGTTGAACCGATTTTCATAATTCTTTCACTAATAGATTGCTACATTATCCCAGATTGCTTACAGGCTTATTATCTAACTAATATTATAAAGCTGAAGAGTTTGTTTGTTTGTTTGGTTGAACGCGCTAATTTCAGGAACTACTGGATGGAATTGAAAAATTCTTTTTGTGTAGGATAGTCCATTTATCGAGGAAGGTTTTAGGCTATATATCATCCCGGAAAAATGTACGGTTCCAGTGGGATAGAGTTGTTTCTGCCTAGAGACGAACCCGAAGCTAGGGTGAGTCGCTGGTAAATTATATTTGTATTGTATGTTTTAGCTCCGCTTTCAAAATGGTATTTTAAGGGTTAAATAAATGGCAATTAGGTATGTTACCCGTTTAATAGTCCTACAAAAGAGTCCGCGATACCATATGCGTATATATGAACCACATAATATCAATTTTTATCAAAATAAAATATTTTACCACCACGAGTAAGTACTTAATAGAAACTAAATTTGCATTTTACAGTATGGTTTTATAGTTTCAACGAAAATGAAAATATATCACGACTTGCGTGCAAATATATTTAGTAACATAATGTAAATTAATCTCAAAAACAAAACATACGCCCGACCTAAAAAAATCCTCATTTTCAAAAATACTCAAAAAACTTCTTAGAAAGCTACACGATAGAACTACCTATCATATTGTTATTGAATAAAAGATATTTTTTATTATTATTTTTATAATAGTATTCTATCATACATTCATATTTATTTAAGCAAAATATATATAGACATAATCATGAGATATCATAAAGACAAGTTTTTTTCTTTATTTACAAAATAAAGAGTGGAATGCATGAAAAATTACAACCCTAAAAGTATACAAGTCCTTCATTATATTTTTTGTATTATATATACCAAGTATGTACATTAACACATATATTTTAAACAAAACTTTTAACGATTTATTTAGTTTTTTAAACTTAAAATGTCAAATATTCGCATAAGAAAGTATTATGTATATTTTAGAATCATTAAAAGTAATTGTAGTGGAACTATAACGAAATACTATATGCAGCAGAAAAACAAATTTATTGAGATGAATAAAAAACCGCCGGTATAAAAAGCCAGCATCTTGTTAATACAAGCATTGTTATCTCGCTTGACTCACTCCTAGCTGAATCGATAAGGCAATTTAAACTCGTCGAGTGCACTGTATCTCGCGAAATAAAATTTTATTTATCACAAACATCTGCCTAAGGACTTGCCATTCGTATATGTATTTTGTTCCTTTAGTTCATTGGTAATTTTTATTATTGGGAACGTATTAATACTCATGTATTTTATATGAGTAGGATTGGCTAGTTTTAAAATTTATGTAATTTTAAATCACTTAATTAACCAATTAAATTAAACTTAATAATGATTTAGTCAAAACGTATTATTCCAGCATTTGGTACGATCTCCTCTCGTACCCATACTTTTATTATTATGTATTGAATACATTTACTATAACAATGATGCAAAATTAAGATATTATATAGAACAAACAATATACATCTTTCTTTATTTCATTTTAATATTTTATTTTAAAGACTATAACAATGCTGTATTCTGAAATTGATCACAAGTCCAACAACAACTTACTGTTATTCATTCAAAGAAATAGAATGACGGTCCAGAGCGGAAACCTGCAAATAACTTTCTGCAAACAGGAAATACTTTATTCAGTTGAAGCTTTAACCATAGGATTCAAAATGAGGAGGCGTCAAATTATGCGACCTTTATAATGTAAGTATGTACGTGAGTCAACTACAAACAATTCTGTTTGGTTGGTGATAACAGAAACGACCTGGATTTCTGGTAACCTTGTACATTAGGTATGCTAATACGCCGGCGATTGAATTTGCGTAAATTAATAATTATTATACGTCTCGAATTAATGATGTTTTTATGAGTTACTTTGACACATGTCGTGTTAGTTATAGCGGAATGACCAGTGATAAAGTTACATATGGAAAATAAATATGATACTTCAGCAGACAATGTCAAGTTTACGCCCGTGATTTTTCTAACGCATGCATACTCGTTGATTTTATTTCCTTTATTTCATTTGTGGAAAAATCATTTGATACGCAACGTCTAAAGACTAATGAGCCATGGAATATACCCTACTGAGGGTGATTGTCGATTTGATGATTACGTTAATGTATTTTATATAAATATATAAATTATACGTATCTATTAACTAAGTTATGTTATATTAATGGTAGTATCTATATAAATATAAACAAAGACAAAATAGTTTAGTACCTTTTTCCCCCCTCTGTTTGTCAAACGATTTTCTTTTTTTGTTTGGTGGCTATTATCGAACTTTAGTGTTATCAATAAAAAAAATGTTAGTAAAACAGTTTTTTTTTTATATAGATAGGTAAATTCTTTTTATATATTATGTTTTCCTCAAATATTTAATAATAATTATGGTCAAATATCGACCAGGTGAACACATACATGTATAATTATGTATTTTAACAATAGATAGTAATACGTACAGTAAGTAGTAAGATGATAAGGAATATGAAAAATTTTAATCTAAAAATAAATAAATATGAAACTGTTGAAAAAATTAAATATTACAACCTACAATGGCTAGGAAGGAATATATTTTGACGTATATAATATAAATCTAGATTCTTATTTACTGAGACTATTGACATAGTTATTTATTAAAACATATTAAAGTTAGCTACACGATAGACAAAGTTTTAATAAGATCTCTACTTAATGTAAAGCAGCATTATGCAGACGATGCCCGAGACTAGTTCAACATGAATTAACCTATTCAATTTTAATGGATCCTGCCTCCTGGGACCGAGCCCGAACGTAATCTAGTTTCGAATGATGTGGCGTGTAATACCCGCAAATACGACATTGCAAATTGAAACTGGCAGACTATAAGTAGAGAACTTTAATGTAAATTTACTTCAGCATAAGTATAATGATATATACCATTGCAATTTTATAACATAAAATAAGCGCCAACTTTGAAAGGAAAAATTATAGACAGAACTTAATTCTTGCGTTGCTTTTGATACTGGCTCACCGCCAAATAACAATATCAACAATATTCCATTATCTATGTAAACACCACAAGCGACGTGAAATACGAGACAAAGTTTGACAGGACTGGAGCTAGTCACCGAGGCGGACAATACACATATAACACACACAATACCTCTTCACCTTCACTCATTTTCAATGAATGACTGCTGCATTCCACAATTGCACTGTTTAATATAATCGCACGCACGTCTGGCATAAATGCAACATGGGCCGCATTATTCAGGAAACACTTCCACTGTAACGCGTGTTCTACTGCATTTTAAAAATCTAACACCATTGACTTGTAACATGTGAATCAAGGCCGGGCAAATAAAAGTATATTTCTGGATCAGTGTTATGGATTAACGGCGGGTGCGCTTACGCCATTCACGACATTACATCACGTCCGATAGAGGTCTTTTTCGTTTGAACAAATATTTTAAACCACCAATAATTATGTGACTAATAGTATGATTTCAATACGGCACTGGATTTGACTTCTTTTAATTAAAAAAAAAATGATGAACAACGATTTTTCAGTCTGTTCAAAAACGGCGTCCCGCATCTACTGATGGAGGGTCAGGCGATGATTCACATCAATTGCTCTCATTTTGATTAGGCAGAGCGTAGGCATATTTCGTCAGATGTGTCTGGGGTTACGGAGCATTAATAAGATAATGACGCTCTGCATAATCTCTTAATGGACAACACATTCACCCTGTACTTCAATATTATCTCGCACTTGCGCCGGCGCATAACACTGTAGGAGCGTTCTCGTATATACTGTTTTAAAGTAACAAATAGTGTGACGTTACATCTATTTTTAAAAGAGTACGAAAATTTGCCTAACATGTATATTTTATACATTATTCAAAATAACACATTTTTACGTATTAAGCTTAAGAAAGTATATTTTAAAGTTAGCATTCAAACAGAGGAAAGGGTATTCAAGAGCTCTAGGCATTGTTCTACTTAGGACTGAAGTTTGCGCGGTTGGAGAGTGCGATTATAAGAAGAAAAATGAAATAGACATAGGTAGCTTTATCTGTTTTAAAAACAGGACAATATATTTCTAATATATATGCATATTTCTTTAAACCTATCTATAGCTTAAACGGCTTTATTTATTTTTTCGAGCAAATTATTTATTCAAGCAAAACCTCATACAATCTCACGTGGAGGAGAGGGTGGGTGGTTTCGGCAAATATCGCGTAATTTTTTTTTCGGCAAGAAACAGTGTAAAATTGCTTTAAGTAAAAAATGTTCCTTCACTAAAACATGGCTAAATCATATATAATAATATTTATTGCGGTTTAATTATGCACTGATATAAGAATTTATTAAGTACTAGCGACTCACGCTCGCTTCGCTCGCGTTCGTCCCTAGGTACGTTTTCAAGGTTAGCTATGTTTATACACAAATAGTAGCTTGCTACTCCTAAGGTATTCATTTAAATTATATAGCGATTTACCCTCCTTTGCTCGGGTGCGTACGCCGTTCGCGGATTTTGTTCAGAATTTTATGGATTTTAATTTTTTTTCGCGGAACCCTGATTCTTTTTCTAAAATAAAAGTAGCCTAAGTTACTCCTTATAACATCAGCTATCTGCCAGTGAAAGTGCCGTCAAAATCGGTCCAGCCGTTTCAGAGATTAGCCGGAACAAACAGACAGACAGACAGACAGACAGACAGACAAAAATTGTAAAAAATGTTGTTTTGGCATATGTAGCGTGTATACATCCATATGCATTTAGTAAAAAGCGGTTATTTTAATATTACAAACAGACACTCCAATTTTATTTATCTGTATAGATTAATAGTTAATAAATATATAAATAAGTTTTATTTAAAATATTAATAAATTCATTTTTTTCAGAAACAATTTATTCATTTATTAATTAAATATGAATAAATATTTTTTAACATTCAATAAATATATTATATAATAAAATTTATACTACATTTTGAAAAAACAGTAAAATTAGTTTCTAAGTTTAGATTTATAACCATGAATTATGTTCGAATGGTCACACTATGATAACTTGAAAAACTTAAATATTTATGCTTATTCAATATCCAATAAAAACAAAATAATATTTAAATCTCTATTTAACATCTTTGCACATTATTATTATTATTTTTTTAATTTCTAAAGCAATAAAGGATAAGTAATTGTGTATTAAAATTCAAATACTTAACCTAAAAATATTACAACATAATAATGTTTCTTTTAGAATGAAATATTAGATTGAATACATTTTAAAAAGTGGGAATCTCAAAACCCCAGCCTCAATAATGTATAATTAATGAGTTAAATATCATCATTAGATTTGCTTGGTCATGAAAGAATAAAAAATTAATAAATATAATATTTATTATGTAAATAAATTTGAAGTAAAACATATTAATAAAATATACTTACTATCGTTGGAGTAAAAGTCATCAAACACATTGCATATTAATGTCAGTCACAATATAGTAGTGAATATAAAATTCATAAAGATGTATTTTAAATACAATATGTAATTAAAAAAAAATATAATATATAAATTTAAGATAAATTAAATGTTTTAATAATAATTAGGCTTATATTACCCATATTAATTATTAAGCCAAAAAAAAAGTTAAAGAAACCTATATAACATGGGAGAGTCAAATGCAGTAAATATTTGATTAAATAATATTAATTAATAAGTAAAAAAAAGTTAGAGAATACTTTCATTCAACATGCTATTACAAGTAATGTAGTGAAAGCTTTTGAATAAGAAGTCTCTATTCAAAATTGTATAAGCACATTACATCTCATTATTCAAATGTTTAAAGAAAGGTGAATGTAGAGTATAAAAAGTACATTAGTTTTAGACTGAACACAAGAAGTGTTAAATCTTGACTATTAGAAAACATAAAATTGGTGTAAAATATAATGACTGTAATGGCTCTAAAATGATAAAAGTTTCTTTTAAATATAGATAGGAATATAGTACCTGTTTTGTTTCCCCTTCAAGTTCAATAATTTGTAATGTAAGAGAACTTTCCATAGCCGCTGACTCATTGAGGAGAGCATTTTCCTGTTCTATGCCACTTTGTGTTGTCACTTTTTGAGTTGTGTCAAGTTTCATTAATGCCTACAAATTATATAAAATTTTCAAATAAATTTAAGTTTGCCTATAGAGCCTGATACTACGAAATTTAAATTAGTGTGAAAAATGGGGTATAAAATATATTAAGTGCAGTTTATAGACATATTTATGAGAGAATATCTAAAGAGACAAAATATAACATTTATGAATACAACAATATTTTATAAATGCTGTTGTGTTATGATTAAGCAAGCTGTTTTAACCTTATCAATTTTAAATTAAATCTTCATCCATAAATAAGAAAAGTAGCCCATCCAATGAACACGGGGTTTTAAAAATACAATTTAAAGTTACCGTTTACACGTTAATGTGGCCATTAAGGCATGAAAAGTGAAAATATTACGGTATGTAGGCCATCTAACCTCCTGTGTGATGTCCAGTTCATGTTTTGTATTCTCATATAAACTCTCCAGCTCGTCACATCGTAGTTGAAGGGCACTCTTTTCTTCTAGCAGCACCAGACCAAGCTGTGCCGACTGTATTTTCTCGCTGCTGGCTTGGTCCAGCTCTCGACTTAGCCTCTCGATCTCCGCCTTTAATTCGGAAATCGATAAATCATTTTGTGCCGTACCTGCCATCTTGTGACAGTTACACGGCCTCCTACTTAAATCTTCATAAACAAAGTAAATAATCTCAGAAAAACAACGTTAAAACGTGTAAAATCAATGTTTCTACATTCTCTCAACAAAAGTATAACGTCTTGACAGTTCAGTCGTTTCAGTACTTTTTTTTTATTTCATGACTGTGTGATTGTAGCGCTGGATTCCCTCCTTTTGCGCACGTCAAATCCATAAGACTGTCTCGGGTAACTTTGTATTGCATAAATAACTCAAGAAAAGTATACCAATAATTTTATTATATTTATTTTCTATACATATAATAAAATTCTAACTAAGTCGAATTTATACATTAAATATTTTTTGGAAAATCATATAGTCGAGTACAATGGGGAAGAATTTTGCCTTTTTCTCTCGCCAGATGTCGCGATCACTATAGCCCTCAGTATATTGTAAACCTCTATAGCGTGGATGGTTTTTTTGTCATTTTACTTAAAATTAATTTAAAATGACAAATTGTTCAGTGTTAGGATGCAAAGAAAATGGATATCACTTATTCCTAAAAGATAAAAACTGAAGAAATTGTGGGATAAAGCAATAAGACGACCAAACTTGGCAAAATCACAATTTTTATATTTGAGACTATGTGGACATCATTTTGAAGAAAGTGATTTTAAAACTCATAAATCGTCTACAGGTGAATATTCTTTTTTATTATTTGTGCTTTTTTACATATTCATTTCAGAGTTTCATAAAAATTTTCATCCCCCATTTTATCCTCTGATGGAATTGAATTTCGAAAAATGCTAAAACACTTATATATTTAATTATATTGAAAAGCATTAATACCAAGTTTTAAGTAATTCTGATCATAAATAATTCTTTGCCTATAATATAAACTTTATTACCCCCTTTTACCCCCCCCCCCCCCCCCCCCCCCCTAAAGGATAAATTTCGAAAGAAATTAAAGAAATATATTTCTTATTTTTTATCTTAAAGCTAAAAATCCTTTTCTGTGTATTTCACATTAAGAATGACAGACTTTCATACAATCTTTAATCCCCTATTTTACCCACTTAGAGAATGAATTTCCAAAAAATCCTTTCTTATTGGATGCCTACATCATATATGAAATACGGCCTCAAAAATTGACGTTTCTACGACCAGCGGTTTAGGCTGTGTCCTCTATCAGTCAGTCAGGCCCACCACAGGATGCACCTCCCTTCTCAATTCCTTCCGTCCTGATCTAATTAAAGGTACAATAAATGTATTGTGCAATGAATGACACAGGTAAGATGCGAACACAATAGAACCAAAAAACTAGGTATAAAAAAGATATCACAATAAATTGCTAACCTCAGACTGAATGTAAATGGAACATACATTTGGCGCCCTCCTTTCGAGAAACTTTCTCCATTTCAAGACGTTCTAAATGTGTATATAATGTTAAACATATTTTAATATTATTTAAATATACTTTAATGTGTTTAATTTCTGGCAGTTGGGTCCATGTATGTATATAAGATTTTTCTTGCATGATAGTATATAATATGCTAAACAAAGGACAATAATTTTCAAAATGAAAAAAAATATATTAATACCTATGTTCTTTTGTCTTAAAGTTCCATTATGATGTTTTGATTTTAATTCTCATCTGTCTGTTCATTAAAAAAGGAAATATAAAAACAAGTGATGATACAAAATTTCATTTATTGAATAACATCAATTGACTAATTTACAATTTTCAATATAAAATTATTTGACTTTAATATGTTCAAATAAAATAAACATTTTGAAAAACATAAGAAAGAATTATAGAACATAAGATCAATATCAAAATTCTGTAATATTTGTACCAAATCGTAAAATAAATTGTATCATTATAGTAAATAATGTAAACAATGTTTACGTTTATGCTCTTAATCCGATAAGTTAGTTTTACTTTGTTTATTATAATACAATAACTGAAGAGAAAACTAAATTAGAAGAGATTGTATACTGTGATAATAATTATAATTATTAGCACCTGCGTGTATTCGTGACGGTTTGAAATGTTTAATTATTCACAACATTAATTGACAATACTAGAGAATTAAAATTTCTTTTAATCTACTTATTGTTACATTTAAAAATGTTTTATTATCGACGTACATCTTATGATATTATTGCTAAAAAATTTAGAAAATTTGGAATGTATATCAGCTAAAATTTAGCCCTAAAGTTATGTAATGAGATAATAAACCCTACTGTCTTTCATTAAACACAAAGAGACACTGCTTCATGCTTCAGTCTCAAAATATGTTTGTCTTGATAATTCTGTTTCAACCATAACTTATCTCTACAAGTTACAAAGCAAACCTTATCTGATTTCTGATATTTACTTCTATTTATAGATAAAAATTAATATTCACCTTTAAAAATCACAAATGAGACTTAAGTCTAATTTAATTCACCATTAATTTCTAAATTAATAACTTAATGATAAATATTGTTAATAAATATCTAGTAGCTAATAATATTCATTATGGTCACTGAAAAGTATTACATTATCGATAGTTTGTACTAAATTATATAATATGATATAAATATTTGTCGATATAATTGCAAATATGTATCTACAGTACACATAAAACATTATTGCGGATGGAGATTTATATAATTAAACACTTGACATTTACATCGACATACATATATATGTTTTGCTATGTTCTGTGTATGAACTTGGCACCAAAATGGCGGGAAAGAGGTGGGTGAGAAAGTTTAAATACGAGATTATCAAATTGAGCCATAATAACATATACTTTTTGGAGCTTTAGTTACTGACCTTGTATCAACTGAACGACTTAACCAATTAAAGTCATATTTACCATAACATGTTACATTTTTCGAGACGATGCTTACATAGCTATGCTAGTATGCGATAGATGGCGCTATCAAAGTTCATAACATTTTTTTATTTTTATTAACCAATATGACTCACATTCACAATATGTATTGGACGTAACTAAATCAATAAAATAATAATTACAAGCAATCTTAAATGTAAAAAGAGTATGCTGATGGTAAATGATGATGGTAAAGAGATGTTTTAAGAAATAAATATTCAACATGTGTTTGTTTCCCTCACACTGTATAATCATCGTTATTTAGATCAATATTTTAAGCGAATGTTAATGCATAGTTCATATACCAAAAAAATAATTTAAAATGTTAGAATATACAATAGCACAGATTAAGTCAATCTTTTTTATAAAAGATTAAGTCAATCTTTTTTATAAAAATAAGTATAAATTATCGTAATAAGATGTGTAGTGATTGTAAGTTTCCAATTTATCTATCTCAGACTAAAAGAATAAGATACGAACTGGACGGAACGCTATGGATAAAATCTGACTTCACTTTTATTGTTCTGTTAATGTTTGTTCGTGCTTTCCCTCGGTGAAAGTTACGTCCCAATCTGAATTTCACTCAAAGCCGTGGAGACGTTAGCAGAGCAAAGAATGACTAACACACACGCTCAAAAATATTTGTATCATAATATTGAGTGACGAACTCGTTTCTTATCCTTTTAGTTTAGTCTTAGTTATCTGTACATAAAATTCGAGAACTTATAGACATTTGCCAAAGCTTCACTAATTCAAAATTTTGACATACTTTTAAGTCTTTATCATAATTAAAACAATTTACTTGATAACTGAAAAATCTTATTCAGTGTTCTCCATATAATATCAGCCGGGAAGACGATTTATTAAACAACTATAATATCTATGTATATACATTGCTAATTATTATTAATATGAGATGTTAAACTAATAGTATTTTATTACAGCTATTAAGTACCTACATGTATTTCATATTCTACAGAGATGGTCAATTCATGAAAATAAAATGAAAAAAAAAAAAATATGTTAAAAAATAAATAAATTATGAAATTGAACTAATATAGACTAGAGATATAACAAACGTAAGCAAAATATGAGAATTCAGTGTTCCCTGCACCGATAAGGTTGAAAAATATAAAAATACTATACTGTATTCGCCGAATGAACCAAGCACTGAGATTTTGCGCTTCCACATGATTCGTTGCAGATAACACGCTTAGACCGCGATCACAATGCAAGTCATTATTAGTTCGTCGTTGCATTCCGTACCGTTCAGACGTCTCTTGTGTAGTTACCTGATTTATTATCAATGTAAATGACAGTAATACGTCGGAAAGTGAAAATTAATAAATAATGTATATAAATATTTAAAAATACAGTTAGTTTTATTTTAATATTGATTTTATTTATTTTAATTGCTCACTAAAGTAATAACAACATGAACGAGCCCTATGATTTTAAACCAGTTGCAAGTTAGTGGGCGAAGTTAGACAGTTTTTTGTCCATATCAGTTTGTATGCTAATGTGGGACAGAGAAAGCGCTTTGCATGGTTCACTTCGTGAATGGAGTATAGCAGTACCAAACTTCCGATCGCTACCAAACTTCATACGATCACCCGCTGGCCTAATCTGAAGATTGCCTAAAAATTTCATGAAAATCGCTCCAGCTATTTTGGAGTTCATAGGGAACATACATACATACAAATATTGATTTTATATATTTATATAATATATATAGATAGATAGACAGACTAGAAGATAGATCAAAGATACCGGTTAAATCATATATAATTACAAAAGCAAACTATATTACCAAGAAATAAATTAAATACCTGCACAAAATAATATCTTAATTATTATACTAATGAATTTATAATTAATTTAGAAACATTTCATCTATCAAGATTTTTAAATATCAAAAATTGGTAAAAAAAACTCATATGTTTCTTAGTAAAGCCAATAGTGTTTCCTTATATAATCTAAAATTCATAATTAAACATCTTTAATATAAATGATTCAACTAGTGAGCTACCAAAATTGATAATATTTATAATATTTCACAGTAACTCATTTCAGTTTGCCATGATTCGACATATTATCTTACATTATGGCACAATTGGACGTCGGCTCTTCCCGCGGCGGCAGCGGTGGCCTGGTGGTGAGTACTTCAGCTATCTCCGGTTCCGGGATAGAGTTTGGTGAATCTTTTCTTACCGACTGTTTCGACACTTCATGTGCTTTTTGCGGCGGCGGCAGTTTCGTCTCTTGGGGGGTTTGTTTCTGTTCTGTGAGCGAGCTCGTGCTGGGCGTCCTGGCCCGCGCTTGCGGGACGGACACGCGGCGCTCGCGCGCGTTTATGATGGATGTGAGGAACGGGATTTGGTTACTGATTGCCATCATGAAGGGCTTGTAGCCGAGGCTGAAACAATAAGGTTTAAAAAAATATTATTTTTCTTGTATTCATTATTGAAGTAAAACTTCTTTAAGCTGGTGAACGCGTGACGAGAGCGTTACGAAAAGTGTGATCGGGCGAGGCGAACGTTTGTTGCCACGGTAACCGTTGTTATTGTCTGACAAATGATATATAATATTATATTCTCTCCTTAAAGGATATTCTATAAATATATGATTGTAATATGCCTAATATGCGTTATTTAATTATTTTTTTTGGTATCTCACCTATCGTAATTATTTAAAACATAAATTGAATTTCATAAAGAGTACCGATAACCTACAGAAGTTTTACTTCTTGCGCGTGTACATATTCATACAGGCACTTTTTTAAATAAAATAACGCATTAAGCTTAGTTCTGGTTTCATTATATTTAGTGAACAGTCTATATAAGAATA
Organism: Fabriciana adippe; assembly: GCA_905404265.1. Lineage (NCBI taxonomy): Eukaryota > Metazoa > Arthropoda > Insecta > Lepidoptera > Nymphalidae > Fabriciana > Fabriciana adippe. Next base: position 11,191,643 of record FR989998.1, on the reverse strand, counting down.
GGGATTTAGGTTTTACTTCATTAGTATTTCTCTTGTACAAATAAAGAATGGGATTAGAAAGAGTGGTTCACTGAGGTTGCACTATCAGTATAATACAGTTTAAGCAACAGCGATTTATTTTGGTAATGACGACACGCGCAGGCGTAGAAGAGACTTGTTCACATGTAAAGAGTGAAGCTAGTCTTAATGAGCAGAGTGTATACCAAGGCATTCTGCGTCGGTCCGTGCGAAAAACCTATTCACCTTTAAAGAGTATAGCAATTAGTGTAGGCCGTGCGCACTTTGGATACGTTTTAGTTCGAATTTTATTCGTGCGAACACGTACGAACACGCACGAATGATCCCGAACATACAAGTACTATGGGGGCGCGCAAACTGAGTGCGAGTTAGTCGTACGTATACGTACGTGTAGTTTCGACGTCAGAAAATAACTAATCCGGTCTTATTGGGATTTTAAAAGACTTTCGTGCGTTGAAAATGAAAAATTGATGGAACTACTTATTTGACGGAGAAAAACGTATTCAATGTGCGCACTTAATTCGTACGATAAAAATTCGTTTTCAAAGTGCGCGCGGCCTAAGCGCAGTGTGCAGCGTGCGGTATACGCACCACTCGGCGTCGGCCCAGGCGCGCAGGTCGCGCAGCGCGGCGCGCAGGCGCAGCGCGGCGGGCAGCGCCACGTCGGGCGAGCGCGCCGCGTTGGCGCAGCGCAGCACGGCCAGCGCGTCGCGCAGCGCCACCGCCACCACCAGCGCCCACTCCACGCAGCTCGCCTCCGTCATCAGCTGCAGCAGGTATCTGGTGGGAGATGACGCTCCGTTTACGGAAATTGTGTCTATGTGTTTACCAAAAAAGCTCTAGTTGTTGGATGTATGTTGTAGCATTACACAAAGATTTCCAAATTAATGGGAAACCATTGTAGATCGGTGCTGTGCCTCGTTCACTGCCATTTCAGTATCAGTGACCTTCACGCTTCTATGGATTTTCACATTTTTAATAGTTAGTTCACGCAATAAAACAATAAGAATAGCTTTACTTATGAGACCTTTCGTGAACGTATACGTACGAGTATATCATACTAGAAATACACCTTAGTCAAATACTTTTGCCTTCAGAAACTGAGGGTCTTATATTGAGAAGATATTCCGTAGCTTCGTTAACCAGTTCAGTTAGATTTATCCAATGATTTCTTTCTCAATGTTAAACCATTTGTCCAAGGTCCCATGATTAAAACTAGAGTGGTTGCAACGTAGTCACATTAATGACACAATTTCTGTCTTATCTATGTTTAGTTTTACACTAACTTTATCTCGAGATTCTTTTAAGGCCATAGACCTTCACGTTGAGGTCCTTTATGCTTAAGGAGTCAGTAATGACACGCCATGAGCTTAAGTGAGTAGTGTACCTGAGCTGCACGTGCGCGGTGTGTCCGCCGCGCGCGGCCTGGTGCAGGTGCAGGCGCTCCATGAGCGCGGCGTAGCGGCGCTCCTCGCCCGCCTCGGCGCCCCACGCCACGCCGCCGCCCTCCGCCACGCTGCCCTCGCCCGCCGAGCTGTCACACACCATGTACCACGTTACATTTCGTTTTTTTCTAACTAAGATAAATGTTGTTATACAGCTACATTTTTTCTTACTTAATTAGATATTTTTTGTGTTGAAAATGTGAAAAAAAAGTGCGATGTGAGGAAAATTACTTAGGTAACCGTTAAACCAAAGAAAATTATACTGAGCTTTGGATATCGTAACGCACCAGACTACCATTATTAAATATGTGTGCGAATGCTTATAAGTTGTTTAACAAATACACATATTTGTTAAACAACTCCCTCACCCCGAAACGGTTGGACGTATTTAAATGAAATTTAGTATATTTATGGACTACTATTAGGCACTTAGGGATGCACCCGAGCAAAGTGAGGATAAGCCGCTAGAAATCGATATAATTTAACTAAACTATATAACTAGCGATTTCAATATCTAAAATAATAAAATGTTATAATAATAACAACGTCACCTGAGAGGTGCGGGCGAGAGCGGCGGGCCGGCGGCGAGCGGCAGCGCGGCGCGCAGCGACACGTAGCCGCTGTCGCCGCACAGGCTGTCCGTCTCCGCCGACGGCGTGTACGGCGCTGAGGGTTGCGGATTCAAGCTTAGCTTATACATACATTATATCACTGTAGGTGTACACGTTTTCGCATAATCACATATGTCCTATTCAAAAGTGCTTCTAAAAGTCTAGTTGAATAAGTATATTGATTTTGATTTTTGATATCTGTCATTTAGGCTAAAACGTACACAGGCGTGAGGTATGATCAATCGAAGTCTCCATGCAGGCACTTGAGGTAACGGCGCAATCCACACAGACAAATGTAACGAGTTAATGCAGGTTGAATTATGACATTACATACCACGACCCCCCTCCCCCGCCCCCCAACGTGCGTTCCGGCACTTCAGGCAGTTCAGCCGGGCACGAAGCCAAGAAACGCACAGGGAGGTGGCCCACTTCGGTGGGCGGTGTGCCGTGCGGGTTGCTCCTGGTACTTCTCTGATAGCAGAGTGGAGTGTGGGGCAACCCCATGGTTGTTGTGGTCTGCTTCGGCAGATCTGCCGTCGGGGCGTCGTAGTTGAGTGCGTAAGCGATCCTGTGACGCCCCATTAAGACCGGGGAGGTTTTGTTGGGTTTTAGTGGGTAGTACTGGCTTTGCCGGTGAGTCCTACACTTCATGCCCAAATGTATTTCCCAACATAAAAAAAAATGGCATTACATACCAGGAGTGACACTGGGCTTCCTCTGCGCGCAGTCGGCGTCCTCGGGCGAGGGGTACGGCCAGTCGAAGTCCTCGTGCAGGCGCTTGAGGCAGGCGACGGCGCAGTCCACGCGCGCGGCGCGCTCGCGCTCGCCCGTGAGCCACGCCACCAGCGGCAGGTCCAGCGCGGCGGCCAGGCGGCCCAGCGCCAGCAGCCGCGCCGTCGACAGCAGCAGCCGCGCGTGTCTCTGTATCATCATGTCGATGAAGAACTCCTCCGCTGTGCCGTTGTAGGAGTCCCTGAGGAAAGTGTTGTGCGTGATAAATAAATTTTGTGTATATTTCATTATAACTTTTAAAGTGATTTAGAAACTTACTAGAAAATTCGATTATTCTGGTCTTAGGGTAAGATGTTATCAATTTAAATAATAAGTTCAAGACATTGCGTAAAATACACAAAATAAAATCAGCAACACTGACAAACTTGTATTTTTTTGGTTTCAGATAATAAATATCTAGTTGGCTAGTTATTTAAGTGGAGATTAGGTTGACGCATCTTATATTCTTTACTACTAAACAGGTGCAGTCTTAATTGATTTTTAAAGCTCTGACAATCCGTACAGACAAGAGTTCAGCGACGTTATTTTTTACATTCAGTTGTTTATTGTCTACTAGCCATGTGCTCGATTAATTATACTTCTATCTCCTATTTAATCTATAGGACTTAAGGGACAAAAAATAATAATATAACGTAAAAATGAGGGACTATATATTATTATATAGTAGAGGGACTATATATTTAGAATAGGAAATTATTTATACTCTTTAGGGAATGTTTTTTAAGCCCTTTTTATAGTGCACCTTTATTATATAAGAAATGGTGTTGTGTTTTATGCTATGCCTTGTTTGTTGATGACTTATTAGACGATTTTTTTAAATAAGTACATACGTTAATTCTATGCCAGGCTTTATTACTTGGCTTATTTTACTACTGGAATTGTAAAATAACATAAAAAGTTGTCATGTACAAAGGCCCAAAGAGCTAATGTCTAAGGTCAAAAAGCTAAAGAACCAAGTCAGGACAAAAAGCTATAATTTTTAAGGAAGCAAAACTTTATATCTCTAAATAAAAATCTAAAACTCAATAGCTTCAAGTCTACGTTATAAAAATATATGTATTCTTTTTAAAGTTCTTAGTTCTACTGATCAACTGTAATAATGTACTATAGGTATAAGATTCTCATGTAAAAGACTTGTTCGTAATGAGAAATAAAGTAATTTAAGCCGAATGTATTTAACACGCGTACTTATCACTCCTGGCAGGCACGGACTTCTTGCGCTTGACGGCGGCGGTGGCGGCGGTGCGGCGCGGCGCGGGCGGCGACGGCTCGCGCGGCGCCGCCGTCGTGCTGAAGCTGCGGCCGCGCCCGCCCGCCAGCTGGCGAGGGAGGAACGATACTTAGACGTTTTGTTATTCATACTTGTTAGAAGTTATATCCTAACTCTCGCCTAACTTCGTCTCTAGGAAAACAAAAACTAACCTACCCTACGGGAACCGTACATTTTTCCGAGATAAAAAGTAGCCTATGTGTTATTCCAGACTATAATCTATTTCTATGCCAAATTTCATCCAGATCCGTTCAGCCGTTCTGGCGTGGAAGAGTAGCAAACATCCATACATCCATACTCACAAACTTTCACATTTATAATATAAGTATAGATAATTACATTTTCACATACATTCACGTTGTCTATACTATATATGAATAAGAGATAAAGTGTAAGTAATATCTTGGCCGATTGGGGATATTTATTATTTTCAGTCATCAATGTTTTATTATTCAATTTTTATTCGATAGGTGAAATAAAAAAGGAAAATGTCCGTTGTAAAGGCTGATTTGTTCTTATCTTAACAAATACTATAAAGAGGTAAAGTTTGTAAGTTTGTATGATTTAATTCTGAAAATTCTTTCACTATATGAAGCTAAATTACCGCCGACTGTTATAGACTATATTTTATTCAGATAAAAATGTATTTACTGCCTGAAATCGTAATAAATTAAATGAAATCGAAAAAACACTGGCCGCTGAATTTGTTTCATCTGTGCGCTCTGTCTAAACAGTTTGAAATTAAACAAAATGTATGGCCAAAATACACCCAGCGAGGTGAGGGCAAGTCTCCAGTACTTAATATCTATACAAATGCATATAGTTTTTATTACGATTGAAGTTTTAAATATAATACCCGTTATTATTGCATAAGTAGAACATATTTTACTGTCAGTAATAAAAATCTAATAACAAATCAATAATAAAAACTGAGTAGGTATATATAAAAATCATATTATAGTTAATACTACCAATTACATTACATAATCTACCTCTTAATTAAGTGCAGCCCGACATTACTGTATTTTTCCTGCACGAAATAAATCTTCATAACAATTAAATCATCCGCAATTAAAGTTTCCTATAATAGGCGAATAACAGGTCTACGTTTATGTAAGTTATGTTACTTTTACGTCATTCAATGTTGCCCAAGTTTTGGTTATTACATTGTTTGTATTGCATGAAGCATAACTGATGGAAATAAGTTCTAGGTCTAGTTTTATTACATGTCTTAATAGTCTTATTACAGCTATTTTAGTCTAGTTATCATAAACATAAAAAATAATAATCTAATAACCTTAATATTTATTTAGGATCAGTCAGTCAGATCTTTACAATCATGCATTAGTATGGGAGAAAAATGTGACAATTTAAAAAAAATATATTTTCATACTCGTATACACTATCTTCATTTTCATATCTACCCTCAATTTACCGTGGATTTAACCATCCTTTAGAAAGGCATTAAAATATTTTTTTATGAAATATTTTCCAAAGTAGCGGCGTGCGATAAAACTGTAATGTTCAATACATTCCAGTTGAGGCGGCTGAGGATATAAAAGCCTTAAAATGATTTTTTATTATCATAGTTCTAATATGACGATTGTCACCTTCAAATGTCTTCGAAACGTGACACTTTAGGCCACCGTATTACTAATATTACACAACAGTTACACATCATGCGGCACAAGTTTGAAAAAAAAAAAAACAAAACAGTATTTATAACCTTCGAATATTTGAAGTTGTCATATCTCTTGTAATATGTTGTATAATCTGTATAAATATTATAAATGTGAAAGTTTGTGAGTATGGATGTTTGTTACTCTTTCACACCAGAACGGCTGAACAGATCTGGATGAAATTTGGCACAGAGACAGATTATATTCTGGAATAACACATAGGCTAGTTTTTATCCCGGAAAAATATACGGTTCCCGAGGGATAGATTTTTGTTTTTCTAGAGTGTAATATATGTTAAGAATCTCGTGGAAGTGAGTAACAAAAAAGTAAATACATTGTCACTTTAATACTATTATTTAAGAATTTAGAGTACCTACAATTGCTTAAAAGTAACATCAGAATTTTAAAACATAGCTAATATAAGCATCTTCTTACCTGCATACTACCAAGTATAACGGACAAGTCTTCTGCGTTAGGGCTGACGGTCTGTGACTGAACTATTTGTCCGTACTTAGTTTGAACGTTTACTGAATTTCTGGGCGAGTCCACGTCATTCGGATCTAGAATAATTATTTAGTTTTTTAATTCAAGACAAACTTAAATGAACATATAAAAGATTGACATTTTAACAAGGTTGGCAAGGTCGACACAATCTCTCGACAGTGATTAGTTGAATTTTGGAGTTAAGAAACGCTAAGGTAAATAAATAAAAAATCAGTGAAGTGATAATAAAAGATATATTATTAGTTAAAAATAGTGCTCATTGTGACCACCTAAGTGATTCTCGCGAAGCTAACGCAATAAAATATGTATGGTGCGAGTGACGTGCTTTGTGACGTTAGGACTATTACGTATTGCTAACTTATAATCAAAATTGCATATAGATTTTTATTTAAATTCAAATATTAAGTGAATTTTCTATATATAGATAACTAAAACAAGTTAAATATAAATTGCTCACCGATAGCTCTCAGGAACCTGACTAGATCTCTCGCGAGGTCCCACCGCTCTTGCTGTAGCGCCGTATCTAGCAACTGCGTAGCGAGCTGTCTGCTTACTGTGGAGCTTTCCAGGTTCTATGATCCATAAAAATTATTGTATTAGTCATTTTGATAACAAAATATTAACTAATCATCTGTAATGAAAATATAACAAAATTATATCTTGTAATTATATAGAAATACCTTTGTTAGCTAAAACAAAATTTAAACATTTGCATTATACCGATGTTTGTTGAGACACAAATGTTTATTATTATCGGCAAAAAAATACTTATTATTATAATATATATTATAATAATAAGTATTTTTTTGAAGAAATTTCCATTGTGGGTCAGTTTTTCTATTTTATTTTATGGATGTTCAAGTTTAAAATCATTAATTTATTTATTTTGAAAATAAGTAATAGTTCTCTTTCCCTAACAAACAAACCTGTAATATAATTAGGTAGGAGGCAGCGGTGTCCAACATCTTCCGTTGCAGGCATTCTTGGAACAACTCCTTGGGCTTGCCGGCGGCGGAGAATAAGTAAGCCCATAATGCAATTTCAGTTTTCCGCGCACATTGGACCACAGTCTGAAATTCATATAAAGTTAAAGAAACTTTAGCTTACAGTTCACACAGAGAAAATTAAAATAGATAAATTGTCAATATAATAATGATTTTGAAGAATTTAAAGTTAACTGATGTACCTACGTATACAAATATTTACTATGGGTGTATAAAAACTTGAGTCAATTTTCTTAGATTTACGTAAATATTTGACATTTTAACTAAAAGAATCTTTCAAAAATCAAAATAAATCCGCGAAAAAACCCGAAAAGATAGTTTTATTTAAAATTTGAACCAAAACAAATAATATTTCATATTAAAGTTTTGTACAGCATCAGATTCGCACTTGCAAATATACTGGGAATTCGTGGACAAACTCTATGACACTCGGCAACTGCGCGTCTGGTATGGGTTCTTTACTCGTGGCTTCTTCTTCCAACACTTCATGGAGGAGCAGTTCCAGCGAGTGTGGGAAGTAGGGCAGTTGGGAACAAGAACGCGCTATCTCCCACGCATGATAACCCAAATTTCGTCTGAGCAGTTGTCGAAGTATTTGGTGCAAATATACTTGACTCTGGAATCAAAAGAAATATATGAACAATAACCTAGCAATACATTTACATAGCACGCTTAATGAATTTGTATTTTTAAATCAAAAACTTACCGTTCTATTTATGACACAAAATGGTAGAGAAAATACGGAGTTTGAATCAGATGCATACAAAGTTGTGTCATTTTCAGCACCTAGAAGAATTGCATCGTCGAAGAGAATTGCTGGAATAAATAAAAATATTTATATATATCTATTACAAAATGAATCTTAATTTACCAATGTTGTTGGTGATTGCTTACAAAATATTTTGTAAAACATTCTAATAGTCCTATTGAACAAGTTTTTAAATCGTATTTACACTCGAAATAAAAAATGTAAATAAATAGCATTATTAAAATAATTTATACCAGCTTGAACTGTATTAAAACAATGTAAAATTTTAAAAGAAACAAAATATTTAGTCATATCATTATTTTATCAAACTATAAGTTAACTCACTTAGTGGATATATATCTAAATGAAAGGGCAGCATGATCCTCTTAGCCATGAAGGTGTGCCGCGAGGGGTCAGTGCGCCGGGTCGCCTCACGCGGCATTAAGGGCAGCCACACTCGCGCGCCGAGAGCGCCGCACCAGAGCCAGAGAGCGCGCGATAGTTGTGTCTGAGTCCCTGTGCCGCTTCCCGACCATACGCTTTCCACGCAGGACGCTAGAACTGTTGCTGGGAGACAGCTATATGCCTATAGAGATAAATTACATATTAGTTGTAGCGGTAGCAGCAGGGCTTTTTTTTAATTTAATATCCGATAAATATTGATTTTCCAAATCAAATCCTGCATAAATGTTGGCATCTCCTTTTTATTCATTTAGTAATGTAACCCACATTTCAAAAAATAATAATAAGTGAACCATGTCATGTTAACATGCCGCAATAGTTCAATCTTCATCAACATCTATTAAAGTATACTTGTAGGTACTTATGTTACAAAACCCGTCTGTCGCTAGTAATTGCAGTTAATTTAAATGCGTTATATTTAACTGAGATTTGTAAAAGTTATTACCTGTATTGTAAAGTTATTACTTAAATTGCGAACATACCTACCTGGTAAAACGCGCCGTAATTGAATGTAATTTAAGACTAGCGTTTGTGAAATAATTGACCTTAAACATAAAGCTAATTGTAAGATCAATAGAAATGGCCGAATATCTGTGTGTACACCTAACATAGTGGTAATTTGTTTTCCTTCATGAATCCAAGTTCAATATTATGAACCAAAGAGCAATAGCGACGATTAAATAATATTATATAAACAATGTAAGCAGGAATTATGTTATTAATGGTTGTCCGTCGCGTGCCTACTTCGCTGATATGTCCGTTTGACGATATCCTATCAAACTTGCACGCTATACAGAAAAGCAATTAGAGCAAATCGTCATAATATTCATTTACAAATATTGCATCAGATCGGCCATGCATCATTAGGTATCCTTACCGTTTATATATTCATAAATTCATAACCTACATGAAAAAACAAGAGCATCATAATACGTTAAATATTAAATTATTACAATTAATTTGTATCGATATGTATTCTATTAAGTTTTTAAGAAAGAGACATTTTCGCGTAGGGCCATATTATAGGTAATTCATAATAATGAATAACTTCGGATGTATTATTTATTCGTTTTCACCAACTGAAGGTTCTATGAAAATGAGGAAGCCTGATGCAAGCTGATATTCAGTATTACAGACGGCGGTGGTCGCGCACGCGTGAAACATTCGACATCCGTTGAACGTCAGGATTCGAAGGTCTTAAGTAAACCTATATATGGGCTACGTAGTTCTTTACATATCAGTGCGTTTTTGACACCCAGTCAGCGTGTCTCTATCAAAATGAAGTACTTTGCCGCGGTTAGTGTTAAATTTTGAATAAAAATAAATCAATATACAAAATATCCTTTAAATGACATCGTCGTCCTTTACAGATTGCATGCCTCCTGGCGTTATCGGCGTCGACCAATGCAGATGGATTACTCGGTGGACTCGACGTCTATGCTCCCAAATATTCCTCTGTAGAATATTATGTAAGTCAAGTTCGTGATTAAAATGTAGTACTATAGCATGATTGTAATAATTAATTATTGATTGCAGTCCTATCCTAGTTACGCTTTTGAGTATGCTGTCCGCGATCCTAACACTGGTGATAATAAGGCTCAATGGGAAAAACGAGACGGAGATGTTGTAAGAGGTATTTATTTTTAAATAAGCTTTAGTAAACTCTTTTTTTATTTAAACTAATTGAACTTTCGTATTCAGGTGCATATTCTCTAGTGGAGCCAGATGGCAGCGTGCGTGTCGTGGAGTATCGGGCCGATGATAAGACCGGCTTTAACGCTGTTGTTAAGCGTATTGGCCCGAACATACATCCAGTTTCAACACCAATTTACAAGGCACCTCTACCAGTGATCGGTTACAAGGCGGAAGTACCAATCTCGATTGGACCTGTAGCAGGAATCGAGAAGCTAGCAAGTGCACCACTTCTAAATGGGCCTTACTTAGGTGGTGGTGCTACTTCATCTGCCGCTCTTTACAAAGTTCCCTCTGCAGCAATTATAAAAGAAGTGGCTCCCATTGCTCCTATAATTCCGACCCAGATTTATTCAACTCCTATACTAAAAAGTCCCATCATATCTGAACCTTATCCTCTCCTACCAGCTCCTATTCTTAAAAAGCCACTGTTGGCTTACCCCGAATCTATATATCCCATTATAAAAGCCCCCATTCCCGATTATAAGTCTATAGCACCTCTTCAAAACTATGGTCTTGATTTAGCTTTACTGGGCAAAGGGCTTGTTGGCGACAAAATACTTTATGATGTAAAGGGATATGATGCAGGATTAGGTTATAATGGATACGCCGGAATTGGATTGGGATTAGGCTACAAGGGAGGATACGGTCGTTAGTTATAAAATATTTTTTTATTAACTTAGATTGCAACGACAACAAATTAAAATGATAAGAAAATATGCCGCTACCTAGATTATGTTTTAGAAATATTTCTGAGCTTCTTGGTACAATGTATATATTTGGATGGTAATAATAGATAAGGCGAATATATAAATGTAAGTTTTTATCTATGGCATATTAATTGATGGAGCATTGTATCGACACGAATAAAGCATTCACCACTGTGTGGTAACTAAGACTTGTTTCATTTATAATACTTACCTTAGTCTTTAATGAATTGTTAGGGGAAAAATCAATATTAATTGTTTTGTGTTACATGTAATGTTTACATTCATAACGTAAATTCACTTTTAGCTTTATAACTGAGAAGAATATATTATATTATATAAGGCTCAAATCAAGTGGAAAACCAACAGGTCGGCACCTGGTTTTTCAGGTGTATATTCATTGAGCTGTAGTGTTTAAAACACATATAAGAACAATACATAATAGAGATTAATCATTGTTTACTTTCTACGGCCGCAGATAAGTTCCAACATGAATAGCATTTTTGCGGTAAATTTCATTGTAATTTGCTGTACATCTTCTTTGTAACTATTTCCAAAATTTTGGTTGTTAAACATAGCACAGAAATTATAAAAAACATCACATATGTTCTTTTACAGATCTTATATATGTTAGGATTTTCATCATCAATCTGGGCAAAAACGATTTCAGGTGCACTTGGAACTGAAGAAATTGTGAGTTACTTGTTATATTACAGAAATTTCAAATTATTTATTCTTAAATCTACAGTTAGTAAAATCAGTGTAGCTTTTATTTCATGAAACAATTCTATTTACCTAAGATAGCCTTTTGGGTTTACAATTTGATTTTGGAGCAATATGCGGGAATATCAGATTTTAAAATAAAAATTTAACAGTTTTTGGGTAAAATTGCTAAATAAATATTTCAAATTATGAAATTATCGTTTTCCAGGATAACCCTCGTTACGCGTTCAATTACGCTATCACTGATCCCTTGACTAGAGACAACAAAGCGCAGTGGGAGGAGAGAGACGGCGATAAAGTAAATGGAGCATATTCTTTATTGGAACCCGATGGAAACCTACGTGTAGTGGAATACACCGCAGATGATATTAGCGGATTCAGTGCCATAGTAAACACTGTCACTGCAGCCTTGAATAGTCCTCAGCCGCTTTTAAAATCTTTAATTGTTCCATTACCCGAAATACCTTTGCTGAACCTGAACCCCCTTACTTACGGATTCGGTGCAGCAAATTTGGCTGTAAATATTCCAAACGTTAAAATATCTGGAAGCAGTCTACCTTGGGATCCGAAAACTGGTTCATTTGGAGGATGGATCCCAATTAACAGACCAAGTCAAAAAACCCCAAAGGCCATAATTCTAAGGAAGAAATATGTCAACGGACGTTTACATAAAGTGGTGTATGGTCCGATTCCTTTACCTCAAAAATCTGTGATCTTAATAAAAAAGAAGAAAATTAATTATGATTAGGTTACGTATGTTCACGTTACAAGCTGCGAGTTGTCTAGTCTTTTTACGAAACAGTGTTGTAAAAAAGTGTTATAGCCAGAATATGTTTCGATACTATTTTCTGGTATAATAGTAACACGAAAGCCAAATGTTAGAATAATTTAAGATAGATTGTAAGATATACAAAATACAAAAACAGAAGGTTTGGTTGTAAATCAATAGCGTCTTTTATTCATTGACCTTTAGTGCCCTTAAAGGAAAGAATGGAATTGCAATTTTAACTATATTCTACATTCCAGAAGTCTCTCTCATCATAGATGATACAATAACAATTAAAATATTAGAAAAATGATAATTAGACCGATTTCTTTGATTCTTATACAATCGGTTAAAAAAACACATTATATTAATTTATAAAAGGTGTTTTTACAGTTGATACCTATGATTTTTGATAGACAAAAATATTTTTTTAATTTCTAAATATACCATTTTACTCAGGAGAAAAAAAAATGAATATTTAAATGGATGACTAACTTGACCCTCTAATAAAGTTCAATTCTCGTGACACTAAACGAGATTGAGATAAAAAATCTGTTAACGAAGTGGATAGCTTCTATCGTTCTTAGAAGTGAAACCTATTTTTGTTGACATTATACGTCGTTTATATTGCCATTTATTCTGTAATATTGTAAAAACAAAATTATTTAAATTATCTTACTTTACACGCTTTATTGAACTTAAGCTAACATTCGGAGCCTCGGAGGAACCAAAAGGTTATATGGATACCTAAAATAAAAGGTTGCAAATAATTACAATATATAAAAATTAAAAATGTATTCGACAAGTTTCATTGATATAATTTATTACGTGTAATAGATATTTATTTTATCTCTATTTTAATACAGTCTTTTAAAAGAGATGACATTATTTCATTTAAAAAAATATATTTATTAAATGGAACCCATCGTGTGAAATATTACGATTTTTTTGTTTTTGGATTTTTTTTAAATATTATTTTTTTAATATTTGATGTAATAATATTTTTTCTTTCCAATTGAATTACAGAATGTGCTTAGATAATTCATGTAAATCCTACCAGAAGTGAGTCTGCCTAATATGTTCAATAGTGAAGTTTAATGATTGTTTTTCATGAATGAAATCAAAATTTAGGCAACATATAAAAAAACGGTATATTGCTTTTAAGGTTCCTTTTAAAAAAATCAAAGATGCATCCGTTTTAAAGTTGTAAAACTGCGAATTTCTCCATTGCCAAAAAATCTGGAAGTAATTAGCCGAGAACAGGGGTGCACCCCCTTTATTTACGCAGCCAGAGTAGATTTCCCGTCTACAAAGTTACACAAAAGAATCATTCTTCACACGCTTAAAATCGATAGAATTCGAAAACTAATACTTCATTTCTAATTAATGACAGTAGAGTATTAGAAATTAAATCTCATAAATATTATCAATTCTTAGGGTGTTTCTGTATTTTGCTAAAACGCAGTCCTTAAAGTTTATAGAATAACTCTATGGTTAGTTCATGTGTCTGTCTCTCTGTCTAAATTGTCTGATCGACATCAAATTCGATAAGAAGCAAGGTCTTTTTCTTAGCATAAGTAAATCATAAATGTTAAAATGTTTATAGTAGAAACGCATTTTATAAGGCCTTTTCTGGTTCCTTTGATTTACCATGAAAACATTTTTATGTAAAAATGTCTAATTCGGTAATGTCGTATTTAAATCCCTAAAGGTCATATAGGATTACTTACAAAATAAAAACTAGTCAAGTATGAAGCGTACTTGCGCTAGGACCCTGTCATTAACTGCCCCTTGCTGGTTTATTAGCCAGTATGCTCAGCTAAAATCCTGGATTAGAGTTTCACGTAGAGAAAAGTATAGTCATAAAAGTCATTGGGTTATTCTTGCAGTCTCAGTAGCAGCCCGAAGTTTGGCCGTTAGCGACTCTACACTCCGTGCCTAAGACAATGCGTAAAACCATCGGTCCTGCGTCTAATCGATAGACCTAATATACATATTTATATTATACATATGGCGTTGGTACGGAATTCTCGTAAGTTCGACACACACTATAATACTCGAAAGTTTTTCACCGACTGCTTTAAATGTAGACCAATATTAGTGTTATTATAGGAAAAGTTTTTATGTTATCCAATTTGCTGTATTCGTCATTATATGGCTCTTAAACCTATCCACTTAAACATCGTTCGACCCATCGACATGAATATACCCACAGAATAGATGAAAGATTTTTTACCTATTCCGTGAATATACCCATTATATTCGAGTACAGTGAACAATTTCGCGTTATCTTGCTTCTACGTATAGCTCGCCAAAAGACTTAACAAGACAGCCACCACATCATGTATTCCGGTTTAGTTAGTAATAGTAGTACTATACATACATACATAAATTTTAAGATGTTATTGTATACGACTGTTTTTACCTGAACAAATAAATAAAAATAAATAAATAAATAAAAACTAACGTGGACAAAATACAAAATTGTGAGCAATTTTACTATACATTACTATAATATTATTTATTTATAAATATATACGTAATTAAGTAAAGTAATAAATATATATGTAAACATTCCTCATATGTAATCCGGATATTATATATATATATATATATATATATATATATATATATACGTATATATTGAGTGAGAATATAATAATTAAGCAATCAGGAAACGGGCGTTAGCAGTTGCGTCTACATCGAATATCGATACACCCGTTGGTACTGGCTCTGGTAGATAACTTGTACGAAATTATGAATCAACATGTTCTATATGCGTGCTATGACCGTCGTTTGAATACTCATATAAGCACATATGTCCAGTGTTGCTTAAGTAATAACTGCTTCTAATGTAAATTTAAATAATTTCATTGTAGAACGAGTTTTTGTTATTGGGAACACAAGGGAATGCTAAAATTAATAGGCAAAATTAAATTAAACGATCCGTTGAAACTGGGGGTTCTGATAAAAACCGGCGCGCGACCTGATCGAATAATAATTAGTAGTAGTATAAATAACAAGGTATGCGATGTCAAAGGCACAGTGCACTTCGTTTGTTTACTGGAATACATAGTCAGAAATATGAACTCGCTTTTGGTGGTAAATGTCAATAAAACTAATTTAGATAATGTTGAGTTATTGAATATCGGTTCACCTTTATTTCGTATTTTGGATTAATTTAAAATATATACAATTATAATAATAGTTCTTTATATTTCATAATGTGATGAAAAATAAAAATGATTTATAAAAAATATATAAATATTCCAGGTATCATGCTTGGTTGCAATCAGTGCAGTAGCGGGGAATCCGCCTGCTCTGGTATCTTACGCCGAGGTTGGCAGCATAGTAAGTAATTTCGAATTTTAACATCAAACTTTAATAAACTGAAAAATTTAAAATTTTATTTAAAAATATTTAATATTTTCCAGCCAAATCCAAACTATCATTTCAACTACGCGGTGAACGATCCGTCGACTGGTGACAACAAAGCCCAGTGGGAGACGCGTGAGGGAGACGTCGTGAGAGGAGCCTACTCACTAGTGGAGCCCGACGGCAACGTACGAGTCGTAGAATACACGGCGGATCCGGTGCGGGGTTTCAACGCCGTCGTCAAGCGCAGTGGACCGAACGTACATTCCGTATCACTGCCGGTCGCGGCGGTAGCGGCACCGGTCGCGGTTGCAAAACCCTTGTACGAACCAGCCGTTGCTCCTATCGCTCAGCAAATTTACGAGCCCAACCTCGATGAATACGGTTTAATCACAAAACCCATTTACGAGCCAATCGACGATTACGGAGTCGCGCCTATAGCTTCCATTAATGATATTGCGCCACTAAAATCATATGATTACGTACCATTGTCAGCCCCATGGGTTACCCTCAGTGGCTCGAGCTACGGATCAAAAGGCAACATAGTCCGCAGATGGGCTGCCGGTCCTATATCTTTACAGGGCAAAACACTAACAATTAAAACGAAGAATTAAGTTATTTAAGTATATGATAAGCTGTATGCTATATAAACTTCTATGTGTATAGGTAACCTTATTTAGTTACTCACGGCGCTAGTGTGTTCTTGCATATTGAACAGTCAATGCAAAAATACACGTAGGCCTTTAGAAGTTAAGCTGACTGATTGTATCTCCGTAACAATGAAGTGTACCTGAGGTTTATGACTTTAAAACTGTAAATAAATATTTCATCTAAGGATATGACTTAGTTTTATTTTCGTCTCAAATTATGTCTCCTCACTTTTCATATAAAGTCGACAATTTTTAAGTAAAATAGCGTTGAGGCAATCCATAGAGTTTTGCAAATAAATTTTAACTTAAGATTTTACGGGTTGGGCTAACTGCTCAAAATATCATTTCTGTCTAGTCCCGTATATTTACAGTATAAAAACTACATTTGATACTTTCTCTATTAGTATAAATATTGCATAACGAAGCACGTAAAGTCGGGTTTCTTATTAAACGCTCAAACGGACACAACTACAATATATATGCAAATACATTACCGACCAATCAAAGTTTAGAAAATAATTAATTTGCGCACAATGCAAAAGAAACTTCAATATAATAATTTGTCTTATTTACAAAGTTGCGTGCACAAACTGACTTCATTACAAGTATTCAGGGTAGTTAAAATATAATTAGGTTTAAAAAAAACCCACAGATAAGCCAATTTATAAGGGAAGTGATACGTGAAAAAAGGTTCAATTAGATACACTTTACAAGTGCTTATGAAGCAATTGTATTAATTATATCATTTATACACTGAGATTTACGAAATCAATATTTATATGTATGAATGTATGTATATATGTATTCAGCCCTTTTTGACGTCCCACTGCTGGGCACGGGCCTCCCTTCAATACGAGGGGAATCAGGCCATAGTTCACCACGCTGGCCAAGTGCAGATTGGCGGACTTAACATGTCTTTCGAAAACTTGCTCAGTTTTCTCAGACATGCAGGTTTCCTCAGGATGTTTTCCCTCATCGTAAGGCAAGTGGTAAAAATGTTAGAAATGATTCGCACATGAAAATATCAAAGGTGCGAGACCCGGGATTTGAACCCGCTTCACTCGGTTTCCAAGTGAGCGCATCACCACTGGGCTACCACTGCCTCAATATTTATATAGTGATTTAAAATAATTAATTATGTAATCCATTCCTGTTGGTAATATTCGAGACTAATTTAAGAAATAAAAATTAAATGTGCTAATTCTTTCTTATTTAACACGACGATTATTTAGATTTTTCTGCATAGTGCATATTTAAAAAACACTATGGCAGAGAATACAAGTTCGGTTCCGTGCACTACAAATTCATGCAAAGATGAGAATGGAATATAGTTTTTAACCAGGCTAAGGGTTTAAAATGAAATATAATATATAATAATAATTATTAAACTAGTTGAAGTAAAACAATTTCGACTGACAAAACTTCAGATCTATTCAACCTCCCGTTTACTATTGACGTCAGTCCCTTATATTTTTAGTTTTCAATCTATTTAACGCTTCTAGACCTACGACCGGCAAAAAGTCGCAACGAGACCTGCCAAAAGTATACTTTAGACAAGACTTACCGGATTGTTATCTTCGTCCACATCGTACTCTTCTCTTTGTACCATCATCAATTTGCCACTTGCATTGATTACCTGAATACAAATAATTCTATTTAATACTTACTTAGATTAACGCCAATATTTAACATTTTAAATAAAACTATCTTTTCGGATTTTTTCGCGGTATTTTTTTTGGTTCGCGACCTTTCGATTACTTTACAGCAATTACGGTTATGGGAAACACTGACTCCCAGTCCCGAGACCATACTCTCACTCAGTCCGTCCTCTCAAAAAATCCGAAAAGGTAGTTTTATTTAAATAATTCAATGTAGATATATCCATAACTATTTAAATTGATTTAAACCATAAGTATTTTTTAATGTTTCATAATATTTACTAGTTACTAAAGACGAATATTGAAAGATGTTAAAATATATGTTCAAATCTATCCCACGGGAACCGTACATTATTTCGGGATAAAAAGTAACAATCCAATCCAAACTTTCGCATTTATAATATTTATTTATGGGATGGAATTGACTAAAAAGATATTTATCTCTCATATTTGCAAACCGCTAGATGGCGGTCTGATGAACTTAAATCAACGTAAAATGGAATTTAAGGCGAATTTATAAGGAAAATATAATAACATTAGTCATTTGAGAAATACATATGTAGAAAAACATACTCGTAAAGAAATGGACGGAAAACTATAACTAGTTCAGCGTCCATTTCTTTTTTGTTGAATTTAATTAAGCTAATTTTTTTACATAATACGTTATGTAATATATTGGACGATTGAGTGTAATTATTATTTTTAACAGCCTTTTATGATATTCTTTTAATTCAACATTAAGGAAAATATCTCAATTGTAAAGGATGATAATTTTTTTCTACGCTATCTACATTAATATTATAAAGAGGTAAAACTTGTAAGTTTGTATGTAGATTGTAATCCCTGAAACTACTGAACCGGTTCAGATTTTTTTTCACTAATAAAAATTATCACCGAGCGCTACAGCTATTATTCATTCCAATAAAACTTGTTCGCTGTTATAAGTTAAAAGTTTAAATTGAAAACGGGAAAGTATTGGCTACTCTACTATATAGCTACTCTACCGGCGTGCGCTGCCTACACGGTTTAGAATAAAGCAATAAAATGTATGGTAAAAAACCTACGCTACTCTAATGTTGTTAAAACGTCGGTATAAATAAATAAATGTTGGGATATTAACACAGCACCATCTAGCAAGCTACGAGGCTTGTGTTACAGATACCACATAGTTGATACACTACACGTATATAACTTTAAATATATACGTATTATAAATATAAACATCCATGACTGGAGTGCAAACATTTGTGCTCATCACACAAATGGATGCCTCTAGCGGGACTCGAACCCGCGACTTACAAACTGAGTCAAACGTGTCGTCAAATGTCAACTCACGAGCGAGTCCGGCGCGACGGGCGGGTCTGTCGCGTGGGCGTGGGCGTGGGTCTGGGCGCGGCGCGCGTGCTGCGGCGGCGCGTCCTGCAGGCGGCACAGCGACGCCGACACCACGCAGGCGGGGTGCGACAGCGCAGAGATGTCCACCGCCTGCACGCACCGCACCTCCACGTTGCCCACTGTAACGTTACTTCAGTTTAATCCAATATTTCAATTCATATAATACTCTCTTAAATTACATCTTACGCAAATATTTAACATT
Source organism: Fabriciana adippe (assembly GCA_905404265.1). Taxonomy (NCBI): domain Eukaryota; kingdom Metazoa; phylum Arthropoda; class Insecta; order Lepidoptera; family Nymphalidae; genus Fabriciana; species Fabriciana adippe. The sequence continues at coordinate 11,171,942 of FR989998.1, read as the reverse complement.
TTAAATAAAACTATTTTTTTCACAATTTTATTATAATTTCCTGAATTTTCGAATGCTTTACAGCAGTCATGGTTACGAAAGAGATTAATAGTAGTGAGTAGTCTCGCACAAATACTAGTTTTTGCCCGTGGTTCAAGTCACGTAGTAAGTACTTTGGTAAAAGAATCTAGAATCAACTATTCAACTTGTTCATTCACAAATTTTCGTATTTATAATATTAACGTCATTTACACATAGCCTATAAAGTCCTTATTCAACAAAATAAGTTGTACCTATTCTAAACTATATATTTCTATTAAAGCATACTACAACTAAAGAATATTTCGAAAATAACATGCTATACCTACTACGAGTTGCATTCTAGCTATTTGGTTAAAAACCCCAAAAACAAACAAAATAAATTCCTTTTTATCGCTTAATAAAAAAAAAATTGAAAACAAAACAACATGTGACCATCATCGATCCGCTTGAGCTCGTAGATGGTGACGAGCGCGTCTGCGCCGAACACGACGAGCTGGTCGTCGAGCACGTCCAGCACGAACACCTGCGCCTGCACGCGCACGATCTTCGCGAACCGGTTGTCGAGCTTCGCCTCGCGCGGGTACAGCCGGATCTCGTCCTGCCCTTCTGCTATGCTGTAGCAACCTGACGGATTTGTTTTGGTTACATTATGGGTTCTCATCAGGAAGTAAAAAATATAGTTCATATGAATAGCGTAATATATACTTATGGCCTTGATAAGCAAACGTGAGATGTTGCGGGACTTAGACTAGTTCTTATCTATACATAATACAGATATGTATAGGAATACAGTTGACATGCATGTTGCGTATTTATACTAGATTCTCATTGTATCATTTTATCGTCAACGTCTACAGTTTAACGTGCGAAGAAATCCTCTAAATAAAGCAAAACGACATTTGGTTATACTGTACGGCTAGAACATTTCATAAGAAAATCGAGAGCAGACAAGTGATTCCAAGACATACTGAAGTAAGACGATTATTATCAAGGTTCTCGGCCATCGACATTCTCCACAAAGTGTCTTAGCGAAAATGTACAGTCACAGTAAAAAAGGCTATTTCAATAATATGAATCACTGATAGAATAAATGAATGAGTGAATGAAAGAATGTATAAATGAAGAGTCGTGGGTCGCCCACAACCACCCACCGGCGACAAGGTAGTCGCGCCACCACAGCACGCCGGCGGTGACGACGAAGTCGCGCTCGTGCGCCTCGTTGCCGAACAGCTTCCAGCGGCGCGGCGCGCGCGCGTAGTGCGCCAGCCCCGCGCGCCCCGCCACGCACACGTGCTGCCCGCTGCCGTCCACCGCGCTGTACTGCGGCACACACACACACACACACACACACACACTACATTATGTTTTTTAATCTCAAAGACAAAATTGACATTATGAAAGTTTTTTACAATTTTTAAATAGTGATGTGCCACTATCGAAAATTAACGTTAATAAAATCAAGTATTGTTTTTTTATGATAAGTTATCCCGAAATAATGTGTAGGGACTTATTTAAAACGTAATTTAAAATCAATAAATATGATATTTAAATTAATAAATATGATATTTAATGATTTAAAATTAATAATGTGAATTTTAGAGATACGTTTTGGAATATAAAACTTTCAAGCGAATCGTCTAATAAAGATAAAAAGTTACGGTTCAAATCAAATCAAATCAAATCAAATATAGTTTCTGAGATTAAAAAACAAACAATATACTAATAATAATGTCCTCCTGACCGATCAGTCACGACGGATAATCTCACTGAGAATAGCTATCTATTTATAGTACAGGACCTATAAAAGCACAGGAGACATTACTTATAATGCAAGCGTTATTCCACTTTAATTGGAAATAGTAATATTTTGTTAGATCATGTTTTGTGTTTTTATAAAATGAGCCATCTCGAGCATTTAGCAATACACAAGTTAAATATTCTGTATTATTATTATCTGAACAAACAAACACACAAAAATATCTGACATAATTCGAAGAAATGTACGATATCGAAATTATGTAATAGCATTCAGAAACATGGCAAGTGGTATGAAAAAGTTTGATTAGTACATTTTTCTCAAAATTATTTAATTACTTATCTAATAATTGACTTAAAAAATTTATTGGAACTCACTCGTAAAGGCCAATTGCTAGCTATATAGGTGGCCGGCAGCTGCAGGACTATCCACTGTTTCCTGCACTCGTTGTCATCCACAAAGTCATTATACTTAGCGCTGCTGACGTATTCCAACGGCGCGTCCTGGCCGTTCTCTTGGAACGCGTCTGAAGACGAATCTATGATGGAGACTTTTGTTCGTCGAGTGAGATTATCTTCCAAATTAATGTACAGTTTATCGTCCGCTTGCAAGTATAGATGCCTTTGGTTGCTCTGGAACGAATAACTAGATTAATAAAAATGCTATATTAGCCGCTTCGTCCGCCAAGGCTAATGCACGTGAATCTTCGCATTCTTGAGGTTCCTAAGATACGTTAGTTATAAAAAGGGAACGGTTTTGAGACATCGTGGGCTCTAGGAGTATATTTTGATTACTTAATTCGAGTGTGTATCTTTTTGATACGAGTTACACAAATATGTTTGCTTAATGTGAATCAATTTTTACTATTCTTTATTTTATTAAGAATAGATTATTCAAGGAGTGTGAATGGCGAAAAATGATAAATTGTAGCTCATACAATAAATTAAAAATGTATTCATCACTTACCATACAAGGGTTCACACTCATAGGGCTCTTCACAAAGTCCATTTGTATTAAATTCGATTTCGTTTCCTCCTCCACTTTAACCATCCATAACTGATACCCTTCCGTTGCCCATTCCTATAGAACGAAGTAGAACGTTATCTTAAATATTTCATAAATAGTTATATTACCAAATGAATATTCAAATCAAAACAAATATTATCTATGCAGTTTGTACATATGATATGAATGCCAACATCAGGTATTGCGATTTTTTTATTATATATATTTAGTGTACATGAGGATTTATAATGTAATGTAGAGTTAATTACATCAACTAATTTATTGAGGATTATTTAACTACTTGTTACTGTTATATATACTTTTACGATTTTTACGTCAAACCACGTCGATGTTAAAACGTATCTAATACTTTAAAATCGTTTTCCAATTGTCATATCAAAGTATGTATGACAGTCGGGTGCCCGCCTCCCCCCGCGCACGTCCGGCGCTATTGCCCCGGCTCGACGACTATACAATTTTAGCCTAGACTGTGCCTAGAATGTAACATTACCTCGACGACACGTTTGGCTCAGTTTGTAGTGACTCTACTCGCTATGCAAGCGGTCGCAGGTTCGAGTCCCGCTGGGGGCATTCATTTGTGTGATGAACACAAGTTTGTACTCCAGTCATGAATGTTTATATTTATAATATGTATGTATTTAAAATTATATATGTGTAGTGTATCAACTATCTGGTATCCATAACACAAACCTCGTAACGTACCATGGCACTAGATGGTGCTATGTGTTAATGTCCCAACATATTTATTTATTACCATGCAAGAGACAACAAGCGGGTTACGCTTGGCGAGGTCCTGGCTGAGGCCGTAGTCCCACGCCAGTGAGCACATGAGCAGTGCGCCGAACGTGCTCCACACCGACAGGCCGCCGCCCTCCCAGCTCACCGCCACCGCGCGCCCGTCCCCCGTCCATCTGGCGGACACATTTATAATTTACTAGCAGTTTACAGTTTCATTCAAACTTCCGATATAAACATCAGTTTTACAATAATGTATGGAAGCCTGCCTGATTTGTTGACATTTATGATTACTGCTCCGCTCCCTTGGTTAGTAGCATGATGATATATAGTCTATATATAGTCTTCTTCAATAAACGGGCTTTATAATTTAAAAATAAATTAAAATCGGATTAATAGTTCCTGAGATAAGCACGTTCAAACAAACAAACAAACTCTGTGTCTTTATAATATTAATATAGAAGTATAGACTAGCATTTATTGGCTAGTGCAGTAATACGTTAACTCTCGTGAATCGTATTGTGATGTACAATTTTGCAAATGGGGCCAGTAGACCCAGATATTTGCGCGTTCAAACAAACAAATAAACTCTTCAGTTTTATATATAATTAGCTATACCCTTTATTGGCTGTAGAAGCTGGAAGGTTCTAAGAGGACCATAAAGGTGTAAAAAACATATCAATATTAGTATCATAATACAATGTTATACATAATAATAATTGCTATCATTAAAATTTCCTTCCCCGAACCTAAAAATAGGATGTGGCTCACATCTTATCAATACTATCCATACAATAAGGAACGTTTAAATATAATATATGAAACATAATGGCTGTTATTATGCACAACAGAATATAAGTTATAGAATTTTGAGATAATTATTTTTGTTTACAAACAAAAAAAAAACATTAGGTAAGCATATTAAGTTTGAGGACCTGTGGTTTCGTCGAATATGACTACAGACTATATGCAAATATAAACCTCACCTCATACACTTCACAGGCCCCGGGTCGCCGGGGAAGTCCTTGGAACTGAGCAGCATTGTGTGCGACAGCTCAAGGCCACCCGTCGCTTCATCAATCGTGAATACGTCTACTTGTGAACTACGAAATTAAATTGAGATTATTATTTTATTAGCGTTTACCCGCAGCTCTGTCCGCTTAGTACAATTATATATTACTTTATCTTTATAAATTATAGCTATATTACTGTAAAATTTCATCAAAATTCAAAGAGTAACAAACATACACCCATATTCCATACACATCCCTACAAACTTTTATGTTTATAATATTAGTACGATTTCTATTTTAAATTTTAAACCAGTACCATTTATATTTTTAACTTAAGAAAACAGAGTATTCTGTCTATAAAAAAATAAGTTCGAAAGCTAACAAAAATTTTAATAAAAAAAAACTTAACATACTTCTTTCTACCAATAGCAATGAGCCTAAACTTATGATTGACTCGTACACACGTCGCGTCGTCGATGCCTTGCGCCCAAATACCTTGTACAGCCTGAAAAAAAATATGTTTTCATTAAATTATATGAATAAATTATTATATTCAATACATATAATCAATGACGACTAGCTATTTTTGTAATATACTATTTTCTTGTTACTAGCAAATATTTTAATGTACATTTTTTTTAATTCTTTTTACAAGAACTTTGCCATATTTTCTAAAACAAAATGACATACTGATATGATATGAATTAAGAACATAATTAATAGTTAGTGTTAATCTAGCATTCAAATATTGATAGTGGTTTATAGATTACAATGGATGTAGCATTATAAGATTTCACTCTAACATTAATTGGTCTTACCATCAAATCCGTCGCTAAACATATCTGAGATAGCAGAAATTCTTATATAAAATCATACAGACTAAAAATACTTATACTTTACTTTTATTATATATCATATTTAATAGTTTATATATTATATTTAATAGTTAAATTAATTTGAACTTACATTTGGATCGAATTTAAGATTTGGGGCAGTCAGATAAGCAGCTCTTCCATCATTTAACGTTATACCAAATCCACAAACCAATGGTGAATATTCAATATCATTAACATTTGTATTATCTTCTAAAATAGGCTCCGCTGCAAAATCAGAATGATACTAAATACTCATTTTAAAGTAGAAAGCGAAAAACAAAAAATATCATACTTAAAAATGTTTTTAATCCTGAATGCTCAATAAATATTTTATTTAAAGATTTTTTTTAAATTCGCTAATAGCACTCATACACTTTAACTTACATAATTTAAAAGAAATTATTGAAATATAAAAATTATAAATAAAATATACCTTTAGACACCTGCTGGTTTATTGAGAAAGGTATTCTTCCTAAATCGAGGCAGTAATCTCTGTTCTGAGTGCCATCCCAACGATATCGTAAAAGATGTGCACGCGTGGTACATACAAGTATTTCCGTGCCAGATATACAGCACATCCTTGTAATCTGGCCATCCCATACAAGAATTTCCTTGAACTAGAAGATACAAATTAACATGATAATGTTGAAAGCATGTGTAGCATTTATTTCAATTGGTTTTTTTTTTTAAATATTATAGTATTAAAAAATATATTAAAATACTCCTTAGATTTCCTCATTTAATATGTATAATTATTCACAGAATAACATAACAATTTAATAAAATACACAACTTTGTCCATATTGAATTAAAAGGTTGGTCAAGTATGATTTGGCCTCGCCTGAAGAATACTTTTATACAGAATAATAAAAATAGTTTATTGTTATAGTTTAAAGGAATTTAAGCACCCCAAAGTTTACCTTATAAAGTCTTTTTGTTATTGTGTATAACATGATGTACTTGATGAAATTTGTTTTTATTTACTACTCTAAGCCTCAACAGTAACCCCCAGATAGGGTATTTGCAAGTAATTTTTGAAATGTAACTCATTGTTTAGATCATCATAGCAATGTTGTTTATTGATCATTTTATTAAAAAGCATTCAAAACAGAGAAAAGATCTTCATTCACTTTTGCACACCAAGAATAATGTCAGTTGTCACATGCTATATTCATATACAGGGTGGATTTTTGAGACGGGACAGTAAGGGCAGGTACCTTAAATACTATAGTTACAGGAAAACGTTCCTAGTAGACCATCCATAACTTTTTGAGATATTCTGAACTGCATTCACATATTTTGGAAAAAATGTACAGTCAGCGAGAAAAATGCTAAAATACGTAAAAAATTTTTTTCACGTCAATCGATCCTGTTTCAAGTAGGGATCAAAAGACTATGGGACCATTTAAGGTTTGAGTACTAGAAATGACAGAAATCGTCAAAATCTTTTTCCATACATTTTGTATGGAAAAAGGTTTAATCAACTCGAAATATTTTTTTCGCCAAACGGTCCTATTTTTTAATGTGATCAAAAGACCCTTTGAGGCCAACTGAAGTTTGCGTACAGAAATTAAGGTAAGTCACAAGACCGGGTTTACACGTAGGCATTTTATGCAGCGGGCATAAAATAATTTTTTTTAGTGTTTCTGTACCCAAACTTCAGTTGGCCTCAAAGAGTCTTTTGACCACATTAAAAAATAGGACCGTTTGGCAACAAAGAATATTTCGAGTTGATTAAATGTTTTTCCATACAGAATGTATGGAAAAAGACTTTGGCGATTTCTGTCATTTCTAGTACTCAAACCTTAAATGGTCCCATAGAGTCTTTTGATCTTTACATGAAATAGGATCGATTGACATGAAATTTTTTTTTTGTATTTTAGCATTTTTCTCGCTGACTGTAATTTTTTCCAAAATCTGTGAATGCAGTTCAGAATATCTCAAAAAGTTATGGATGGTCTCCTAGGAACGTTTTCCTGTAACTAAAGTATTTAAGGTACCTGCCCTTACTGTCCCGTCTCAAAAATCCATCCTGTATATACACACATAATATATACATTGTCACATAAATGACAAAATACTAATCATAACATCAAAATATTGATATAGAATCTAACATATTTTTTTCTAATTGTTGTGTGTATTGTTTTGAATTTACATATGATTTTAATATTTTTATTAGTGATTTTAAACAAATAATTAAGTAAGAGAACACCAGCATAGATATATGGTTGATAAAGATTAAGAAACTTACATTTTGGCATTTTCATGCATATTTTTAAAATGTCACAAGTAATCTGTTATCAAATTATATCTCTATGTGATATTTACTTATGTAATATACAGTTAGTTACACTATTGACAATTGTGGATATTTATAATGCATATCATGAGTATAGTAATTAAGTTACTTACTAAGGTAATTTTAAGAGATGGAATAACTTCTTTAACAAATAGTTCAGCAGAGTCCCTCCTGAGGCTAGCAGTAGGTGGGTCACATTGCTGATAAGCTGTGTGTTCATTCTGTGCTTCTACATTATATAAAATTAAATGGCCTTCAGAAGTCTGAAATTTTATAAATATTAACTTATTTCAAAGATTTATTGTTTAAACAATGTTGATATTAAATTATTAAAACATTGCATGACAATTATTATATTATGGCACAACATACAGATATACATATCATTGATGAGTCTGGTTTCCATTCTACTCCAACATTAACTCCAAGTCTTTGTAGAGATTCTGCACTTCTTTTATGATAGACTATAGGTACAGATGGCTGAAAGTTAAAATAATTTTTCACATTGTAGTTTAAGTATTACTTAAATAGAAAAATATAAATTTTAATGCTTATATAAACAAAGTGTTAGTTTATGGGTTTACAAATATTAGAAGCCATAGAAATTATATATCTTATTAGATCAAAATTTTGCTTTGCTCATTAAGAAATATTAAACAAGTAAATGATTTATTATGTATGAAGAAAATGACAAAATTCAATTTATTTTTTTGTTTTTAATAGATCTAAAAAGCAAAGCTTGTTAATATTTCTAAGAAAGCATACCTTACAAAACCATATGACTAAAAATTCATCACTTAAGGATGCAAATAATATTTTGTCCCGATTAGATACTATTTGCTTTACTAATTGAATATCCGTCCCTAAGTTCTTTAGAACTTTTGGCCATCCTATAGGGAAATACATGGTTTTCTATCATTAAGCAATTTTATTTTAAACGTAGAAATTTCAAAATAAAAATTAAATAATTAAACTCATTTTTTAATCATTGGCATTTATCACAAAGAACGCAAAGCATTAATTTAGCACTAAATTTTCGATTCATCTGTTTCGTCAACACTTGGACTGGATTTGACATGACATATGACATTTGACAATTGTATTTTGATATTCTGCATTTGACGTTTTTAATTTTTTTTCAGCTCGGTAGTTATACTACTGTAGTATTGTTGATCGAAGTCGGTAGGTTAAGATTTTTTTTTGTATATAGAAACGCCTGAACCTAAAAATTACTTATTTTACATTATAAAGGAAAAAAGAAGTAGATATTCGTACAACCGGTAATAATCAGACGAATAATATATTTTTTATTATTCCGCCTAGCGGACGACTAACAACAGCCTTTTTTATTTATCCTTAATTTGTAAAGACGAAGACTTGATTATAGTTAACCACTTGAACCCCGCGCTTTTTGACATGCAACACCCGTTAAACACCGAGCCCGTACGTCATTTTTCCCCGATATAACCATGATTTAAAAAAAACACTTATAATTCAAGTAATATAGCACCGATTTAAAATGTGCAAGCTGTTTTGGGTTTTTAAATAATATGAGCATTTATGACAATATACAAAATACACTTTAAACTATTGATGAATTATAAATAAGCTGACAATATATCAGTGTTAGTTGAAAACGTAGTAGTTGTTGTAATATATTGATTTCTGACAATACCACGGTTTAAATTTACATTAAATTTGAAACACTGTTTTATGAATAAGCATGTAATCGCACAAAACCATTTCTTGATTTATTTATATTAGTTGTTAGTTAGAATCAAATTCAAAACTTTATAGCACTCGCGGCTCGTTCGTTGTATTTGCGCAGCTTATCGCGCAATTTTTAAATCAATCATCCGAGTTATAGTAGGTGGATTCATAATAAAACTGATACTAAAATATAGAATAGTCCTTGCTTTACAAATATACGCAAATAAATCTTGAAAATAAGCCACTGTAATCAAAATTCGGATGGTTTTCTTAAAACAGACAAAAATTGAGGTTATTTTTTATAGACGCTCGTGTTGTATTGTAATTAACGTTTCTGTATATAAATTTAGCTCAAATTATAAAAGAAAAAGCTAAATATTATCATATACATGAAAACTTAACACTTTTTATTCAAAAAATTAAACATTTAAACATGTGAAGTTGACTGTAATAATGTATGTAGTATGTACTGATAATATTTTGGTGCGTAGTGATGCTGTACCCCACAACACTAAAAATTATCGATTATTTCGTGAACCATTAAACACAAACACAATTACAATTTTTATATTTATTTATAACAATAAAAAATAAGTATTTAAAAAATCAAAATAAGTGCAATAAAATAATGTAATTTTTTTGGACAAATTAGATTCAAAATTATTACATAAAGTATAATTTTTATAAAAATATAGCAAATAAAATTATAGAGTAAAAGTTCTGGCACGCAATCTCTTAATAATTATTACAGAAAAAGTAACGTAATATATTAATTAAATATTAATTAATAAAAAGAGAAATATCTATCTCAATTTAAAAACTTATACCACTTATATAGTACTTAAATATTATTTTTCACTAGTTCTATGTACTGGCATTCCTATCTTGCTATTTTTAAAATAATAATTTGAGAATGAAAATTTCAATAATATAGCTCTTTTAGTTTGTTTATTCATGTGTTAAACAATGTGAAAAACATAATATGTACAATATTTAGATGAACATAATATTTATTGATTCAAAGATTTTTTTAAAGAAATTTGCTGTTCTCCAGGAATTCCAACCCTTTTATTATCTTTTCCTCTAATCTAGGGAATCGATTAGATAGTCAAAGAAGACTTTAATTTACTAGTAAAAATAAATGCCCGTGTAATACCTCGCCAATATTCGAAGTAACCATGAATAGTTACGTTACTTAAATGATAGACACAAGTTTAATATATATTATACACTCATATTTTTGCCAACTATGTTTTTGAAGTCCCACGTAACATGAAGCGGGCGTTTTGCAAATTACTTAGCCCTTTTCTAAACTATTATTACTGAGTATTTCCCAGCAGATCAACTCAATAATATACCCTACTACTAAAGCTTTTTACACTGCTATTAGACCGACGAGGCAGTCAGGGAAAGCTTATATTATTTCAGACTAGCAACTCACCCTCGCTTCGCTCAGGTTCGTCGCTAGGTACGTTTTAACGGTTGGTATGAAATAGATATAAATTATTTTCCAGTGGGAACAAGATAGTCTCCCGTGGTAAAAAGTAGCTAATTTCGTTCTTCAGCCTTCCTTCTATCTATCTTCACATAAAAAAATCACAAATATTCAGCACTTTGTTTCGACGTGAAAGAAGTACAAACAAACAAACAAAGTCAACGTCAAACTGTATATCGTAAAAAGAGAAAGTGTGAAATTTACAAATGCATTCAAGTAGTATATATTAATTTTAAGGTTGCGTTTATAATAATATAGTAATAAAGAAAAAAAAACATGTGATTTTTACGTTTTTCCGTGATTTTTTTCTAATTTTTCTCTTCATAAGAACCTTCCCCGGACTTCAATGAATATTTGAAAAATTTCCGTCCTCGAGTTTTACGCTTAGCAACAAATTTAGCCATTCATTTTTATTTATATATAAAATATGGATGAACGTCTTTGTATTCCCATTATAGTGTAGTTTATTATGTTTGCCTTTGTATTTAGGCTTTTAAATATACCTATTATATTTTATAATATATAAGAGTATTTTAATTTGCATTTTATTCCCCATGTTACATTATATTTATATTAAAATAAAATATCGATATTATCGATAACACATATCGACATGTGTCAATGTCTAACTAGTCTTTAATGAGAGTTCAAGTATGTCAAATTTGACAGCTTATAGGTATTATTTGTAAATAAACATATTTTATATAATAAAAATATTGAAATATGCTACAAACAACTGAAAATATGAAATTATATTAGTTTTTCTTTAGTGATTTACCTTTATCAGGCACCAAATCAATGACTAATAGTCAAAATTCATGTTATAAAATGGCGACTTATTTTACGAATTTTATACATCAAAATTCGTTGGACCAAAAAACTAATTTTATAACGTGATTATAAACTTATTAGTATCTCAATACTGGCAAAGAATACTAACAATAAATATTTATACGTTTACGGCACAAATTCACTAGTCCAAATATTTTAAATTACACAAAAACAACAGGGAACCGCGCGCGCTTCAATTGAAATTTAAACAATTTTTGATGCGTTTGTTTTTAACGTTGTCGGCATCTAATTAAAATTTTATTTTATTATATAATTGATAAAACTTCTAGTTTGCGTGTATCACTCATTTGTTATAAAATAAACTAATTTCGTCGTGTAATAAGTGATAAAAGTGCAGCGGGCGAGGTGGTGCCTATGGGTACCAGCGGGGGTCAACGGTAACGCCGGAAGTGGTACCCATAGGTACCAGCGGGGTTCAAGTGGTTAAGTATAAAGTATAAACATATTCTGTTGACATTTTTATTCTTAAGATTTTACACTATGATATTAGTTTATTTAAAAATTTAATATTAATTTAGCCAATTAAAAAAATGAAATATGTGCAGTACAATATAAACATTATAATATCTTTATATATCAGATTAAAAATAAAAATATTACTATAAAATTTTACTTGTATCGAAGATTAATGGAATAAATAACTTTTGACATATTTGTATCCATAATTGGCAACACTATTTTCGCGATGCTAAGCTGCTAACATTTTAACTAATCAACAAATATACGATATTTCCTGAATATTTTGTGACTTTAGTAGAAATACTAGAAATTTTAATTTTTATCTGTATTAAAGTTATTTAATGATGTTCATAAGTAACAAGTGTATGAAAATTTCCTACAATGTCCGAAGAAATTGATTTAGAAACCAACCACCTCTGTACAACAGAGGACGCATTTGAAAAATTTCAAGCCGTATCTATGTATGAAGAAGATCAATTCATAACTCTTTCTGATATTGTATCACCATCACGAGGTAACCATGATATAACTGAAGTACTTAACGAAACACCACGCAATAATGATCGTGAACATGTGGAAATTGGCCAAGAAGAAATCATTTCTGAACCAATACAAGTCCCACAGTTGTTAGAAAAAACTATAGAGAATACGATACTTCAGCAGAAAAATGTACCTACAAAAAAAAGTAGTAAGAAGAAAAAAAACTATCATCAAAATAGAAATAAAGAAAGCAATTTTATAACATCAGATTCTATAGATACAAAAAAAACATTAAATATAGATAGTGAATTAAACTTAGAAAGTATAGTAGAAGAAGGAAAAGATCTTCAAATATCAGCAACTACTTCAGAAAACTTGACTAAACCTATTCAAAATGAAATGAAAGATTTGTCAATAGTCACTGAAATTACAGAAAACCAACCTAAAAGACGAGGTAGACCACCAAAACGACGAAACACTAGTATCCAAAAATGTGAAGATGATGAAAATGAAATATCAAATAAAAAAATTACAAGTGAAATTGACAACAACATTTCTATGAATACCTCTAATTTACCTACCAAAAGAGGACATAAGAAAAAAAATACTGACCTTACTTCAAAGACATTAAGTGATTGTGAAGTGAACATTAACTCTAAACAAAATTGTGATAGTGATAACAATGAAATATTTAAAAATATAAATACAACCTTACCATTAAAAGATATTAATGTTACTAAAGATACAATTGTAGACACTAGTGATGATAAAAATAATATTTCTGAAGATGACACAGAAGATATGCCATTAGTAGCATTAAGTACTAAAAAAAAAAATAAAGTTGAAAAAGTTACAGAAAATGTTGATAACTTAGAAATGAATACAGAACTTGAAAATAAAGTATTAAGTGATACTACTATTAGTGATCCTAGTCCTCAACAGACAGAGTCAGATAATTTGTTGGAAAGGAAAATAAAAAAACGTGGTAGGCCTAAAAAAAGTAATATAAATCTCATACATCATGAGCCTGAGCTAAAGTCTGATCTTGAGATAAAAGACAATGAAAAGCCAAGCAATGAAGAAGATGACATAAGCTTGAGTAAGTTAAAAGACAAATGTTCAGTATCAGCCATTACTATAAATGCTCCTTCTGTAGGTACTGATCTTGAAGAAAATGTTAACAATTTACAGAATTTAGATAACACAGAAAGTAACTTAATTAGTAAGAGAAATTCGAAAAAACCTGTTTATTCAGATTATGAATATAACATTGACAGTATCATAAATAGTGATACCAAAAAAGATGCCACAGATGAGAAATCTAATGATTCAGAATCACTTTTGACAGAATCAGCTAGGCCAGCACGCCGTAAGGCGAAAAAAAATTTACATTATGATGAAGGATCCGATGAAGATCCTTTTGCAAATGTAGAGCTATCTGATGATGAACCAAGAAGAAGAAAAAAGGGTGGTAGATATAATTCAGATGATGAATATATTCCAGGCGATAATAGACTTCAATCAGAAATGACAGATACTGACAGTAATATTGAAGAAGAGATTGAAAATGAACTTAAGATACACAAAAAAAAGAAATTTAGAAAATCAAGCTTAAGTTTTCAGAAAAGTCCCAAAAAACGAAGTAAACGAAGTATAGAAGATACATTAGGATCGAATGAAAATGTTGATATTGAACTTAACTTAGAAACATCAGTTATTAAGGCAGATGAAAATAAACAATCCAATCAAGCTAAGTCTTGGAGTGCAACAAATGAATTTGAAAACTTCCTAGCTAAAATAGTCCAAGGAACAGATATAAAGATAAAGAAAGCTAAAAATATAGATAATGCAAAAACACCATTACAAATACCAACAATTGATCCCACTAAAGAAAAGAAAAGTGTTGAAACATCTTCACAAACTGATATCATTAAAACTAAGCCAATTGCTGTTCAGACAAATACATTGTATGAGGTTCCTATGAAAAATCAGGTTGCCTTAACAGCAGAACAATCTCAAAAAGCAATTGAATTTTTGTCAGGCATTGTAAAGACAACTTCAGAGTTAGGCCAGCTAATGACTCAAAAAAGTGAAGATTTTATTGAAAAAAAAATAAATACTGCATATGTTACAGATACATTCAAAATGGATTATTGTGTAAAAAAATCTTTTTTACTGTTTAAGCTAGCCAAACACAATTTAGTTCAGATGGAAGAAGACTTATCAAAACAATATGATGCATTTTTAAAGGAAAATAATTTAAGTCAACACAGAGAACAAGAAAAAGTTGTTGCATCAACATCAAAAAGCAGTGATAGTGATTGTGAAATTGTTGAGGAACCAATAAAGAATAAAAAGAAAGCAAAACCAGTCTTTAACCCAAAAACTGTATTCCTAAACAAGGAATTATCTATTAAAATAGCAAAAAAGCCAACAGAAATGCCAAAAGCCAAGGAAAAAATAGTTGTTAAAGGAAGACATGCAGTTTGGATTAATGATTCAGTTATGGTAAAGAAAGTTAAGCCTACACAGTCTTTTTTAGCCCAGGACAGCCGAAATAAAAAACCACCTGATACTTTTGTAACGTTAGAAATGGTAAGTGATTTCTTCAAAATGTATGAACGCCAAAAGGCTCTATCACTTTGTGCTCCATACATAAGACACAGTTGGTTACAAAAAGAAACAAGATATATTTGTAATTATTTTTTTGACAAACCAACAAAATCTTGTGAAAGTTCTTATATTACTCCAAATGAAGAAGTATCATCTGATGTCTCAAATACTGTAATGGATTCAAGTAATACTAGTAATTCAATGTCAACATCAAAACTAGACAAAACATGTCCTGATCCATTGTTATCAATATGTATACAAACATTACAGTCTCTAATGCATTTCAGAAAAACTTTAAATTGTAACACATGCCCCTCTATAGATAACAATGTACATAACTCCAAAGTGCACTCACCTTGCAATAGGAAATATGAGGACAATGGTGATGTACAATTAAAGGATGTAAATAGAAATGACGAATGTTTAAAAAATCAGAAACTAATTCATGTTAATTCCCTTAAAACTCTTTGTTATAAAACAATTATTCAACTTATTAATGTACCTACTTTCAGTGAGAGTGAATCAGGGAAAGTGCGAACAAAATTTACAGAAACAAACAATAACTATATTTGTGAAAAAAACAGTGACATTGTGAATTATGCAAAAAATACTACTTGTAGTCTTCAAGTTAAATCTTTATTATCGATGTGTGTGAGTGTATTTCAAAATCTAACAAGATGTCAAAATAAATATAAAAAACAAATTGTATTATATAAAGTCAAACCTTTAAAAGATTTAGTATTAGGGAAAATTAAGAGAATTATTTATGCTGAATTCATGTCCGACCACTTGAGTCATCAAGAGACATATTTAAAAAGAGAGAATAATGCAGTTAAAAGTTTATTACTCTTATGTACAGAATCAATTTCTTTTAAATTATCCGAAACATGTGATGATAAGCAAGATGTACCAAATTACATGTTGCATAGTAATCAAATAGGAACATCTATAGTTTTGCCTCTAAAATCAATTTCCCTTAAGAAAGTTGTATCTTTAATGGAAAGTGATAATATATTAGATAATGATGTAACACTTAATTTTACAATAGATAATGTTAACACAGTGTCAGAAGAGATATTTAATAAAAATTCTGAAGAAAACAATGAAAATGAATTGAATATAAATAATGAGCAGTACTACTCTGATAATGACTTTGATATTAGCTATGACGATGATGTTGAAAACGATGAAACTAATTGGGTTTCACAAGTTCAGATGCAGGAATTACGCTCTTATGCAGAACCAACAAATAATGATGATTGTGAGAAATCTCAGAATGGTATTCCAATAGAGTCTGTTGTTAATGTTAAGATTGAACCACTTGAAGATGTGTGTGGAAATGTTATTGATTCTTCAACTATCAAACTGGAGCCCGAAGAAGTGCATGATAATTTAATAAATTATACATCATTAGACATTATTACTAAACAAGAAGATATAGTGGTCAATTCAACTAGAGAACCCATTCAAAGGGAAAATAGTAATAGTTACGATGTAGACGCATTCGAATCTTTTGTAAGTTCTAATAAAATGATTCTATCTATGACTAATTTTGATAGTGAAGAAATTTTTAGCCAAAGCGCTAGTCGAATTCGTCGACAATATGAGCCGGACTCTGATGATGATATTGACACTCTTTATGATACTATGAATTTATTAGTTCCGCAAAGTACAGAGACAGCCAAGGATAGATTAATGGCGAGCAGTTCGGATGAAGGAACTAGTAAACGAATAGGGAAAAAGAAAACAGATAAGCGTAAACCTCGGACTAAAAAAAATAATAAGGATCTTGTAGACCTTGCAAAAGAAAAACCATCTTCAAAAATTGAAACATTAACTAGAAAAATGAGAGGAAAAATAAGATTAGAAGAGAGAAAAAATGAGTCTTCAGATTCTGAAATAGATGATAAAATAGACTTAAACTTAAAAAAAAGGAAAAATGATAAAATAGTTAGTGATATATCTTTATGTAAAGTGCCAGAAAATGAAATACAATGTAATGATGTAGATTCTACTGAGTATATTAATGAAAACAAAAACGAAGAAGAGAAAAGCCCAATTAGATCTGTAGAGGAAATACAACCATTAGATTCTTCTTCAATTTTTGCAAATGTGCCTATTGAATTATTGCAATGCACACCATCTATAACTATATCAGAAAACTGTATAGAAGAATCTAAGAGTACTAATGAAAATGACTGTAAAACATCTGATGAAATAGAGGTAAATGGTGTGTCGTATACCGACCGTCATGGATGGAAATGCTACCCTATAAATGATAAAGACAGCAAGATCTATCAATATGCTTATGTAGCATTAGATAAATTACCAGAATGTTTTGTAGAAACCTATTATAGATATCAAAATGTGATTGAAAAAACTCAAATCGACACAGAAATTGATAGGTATGTGTCTCCCATACTTTTTAGTTTTTATCTTAAAAGGCTTGAGTTTTCTTTAATTTTTTATTGATATTTGCAGATTGACAAACTTACAATCATTACATCGTTTGCAAACAAAAGGAAAGTCTAAAGGAAGCAAGAATTTTTCTTCTGAAATTCCAAAAACACAATCTGTAGAAACTGATATCCAAAAAAATAATCTAAATGATGAGGAGTGTCGAGAGCTTTCGCCATCAGAGGATGAGGATGATAACGCTGTCGACAATTTTGTTCTCGATGTAAGTCTTTCTATCATATGTATTATTAAATAGTTTCCTCGTTGTTCTAGTGGCTAGCATGAACTACTGCAAATTGTGAGGTCCTGGATTCGAGTCCCAGGTCAAACCAAAAAAATGACTGAGTTTTACTGTCATGAAATAGTAGCAATTCGGAGTTAAGAAGTCGACTGTGTACACCTTTTGCCTGTATATCCTATGCCTTATTTTTCATCATTTGATCGAATAGTAGTCCCACTCAAATAGGAGAGTTAAAGCATAAAGGAGGTTAAATAGAAAATGCACGTTGTGTCTAAGCGCATAGCTGCAGTATAATAAGTCCCGCGCAGTCGACTAGTCTTAATGATTATTAGTAGTTAATTTCTTCAATAATATTTATATTACTTTAGGCACCACAACAAAGCTCTGATAATTACTTGGCTAAAAACCTTTTAATGGATGATGAAAGTGATGAGGAGAGTAAGATGAAAAAAATCAAAGAAGAAGCTGATGATAAACTGAGCTCTAAAACAAGATCAGGACGTCAAATAAGATCTAAAGGAGAAATGGAAGAGAAAGCGAAGCCAAAGGCTGAAGACTTAATGCTTACAGCTGATAAAATGATGAACACTGAACTCAAGCTGTTACATGCACCAGTTGAAGTCAAACATGAATTAGAAGATATAAAAGACATAGAAAACAAACCTAATACTAGAAGTACTAATGTGGGTATAGTAGCAAAATTATTATCTATTTCATTTTATATTAATTATAGAGCTAGATTAATTAGTAAATGTTTACTAAATATACATTCTACATACTTTTAGAAAAAAATGCCAAAAAGTAATGTAACGAAAATACGAATAAAAGATGAAGATGCCTCTTCCTCTGAAGAAGAGAAGCAATGGGTTACCACCAAAGAAAAGCTTTTAAAAAGATTAGAGAAAAAGCAAGAAACTCCTAGGTATGCGTATTTTTATGTTTAATATTATAATTCTTATTTTTTTACTTTTTATGATGTATTAAAATACTAGCGATTCACCCTCGCTTCGCTCGGGTTTTAACAGTTAGTATGGAATAGATATACTATCCAAATAATTATACATATTAGGGTGGAGCGAAAAACAAATTTTGTTTTTTTTTCTTAGCTTGGGGGTAGAATTTCTAGGTTATAAGAAAACAAAATTATTGAAGTAAAAAAAAAATACTCAACATTTTCCACTCCGTCACTCTGTTTCGAAGAGAAAGAACAAACAAACAAATACACTGTCACATTTATAATATTAAAGTATGGATTTTGATGTAGAAAATTTAGTAATCTCTCTGTTAGGTTGCTCCTGAGAGCGATGAAATGCACGCTTTTAAGTACTAATATCACAACCACCAGATAGTTATTAAATAATTATGTTACTAGATATAAGAAAAAAAAATGTTATGCCATATGTGTCATATAATATTATTAAAATTTCAGTGTGGACGATGCTAAACGTGCCAAGATTGTAAATGAATACATAGAGAAGCGCAGCGACGGTATGGAGACGTCGAGGCAGCGAGCACGCCCGCGCCGACGCTCTAAAAAAAAGCTGCTCGAGAGACGCAAGCAGATGAAGTTAGTATCGTTAAAATAAAGTTATTTTTAATAATAAAACACCTTATAAATAATTATATATGTAATTTCATATTATACAATTATTATATCATATTAGCGATTAACCCTGGCTTCAAGTTCATCCCCAGGTGCGACAGTAGTCTATTTGTTACCCAATGTTTTAGTCTATCTGTGTATTAATTACTAAATTTCACGTAAATCCTTCCAACCGTTTCAGCTTGATTAAGAGTTGAACAATGACAGGCTATATTTTATTTGATTGTGGTATAATCTGCGTTATCTTGAAATATCATAACTACATGTAGTCTTTGGCAAAGGCAGTTTGTTAGTTGTTGAAATTATTCTTGTTTTAGGATACTTTCAAGAGAACTGTTTGGTGATGAATCTTCTCATACCGGGAAAAAGTATCAATCTCAGGCCTACAGCAAAGGTCGACGTAACATTAGAAAGGTATTTTTAAGTTTATTACTTTTTAAGTTTAATATAATATTAAAGTTAAAATGTGTTAAAAAAAAATGTGTGATAGTTACTTATAATATTTATCATATATATTTTATTCAATATTTAATATCGTTTATATTCATCCATTCGTTGGAGCAAAAAACTTAGTTTATAACGTGATTATACACTTATTAGTATCTCAATAGTGGTAAAGAATACTAACAATAAATATTCATACGTTTACGGCACAAATTAACTAGTTTAAATATTTTAAATTACACAAAAACAATAGCGAACCGCGCGCGCTTCACTTGAAATTGAAACAATTTTTGACGCGTTTATTTTAACGTTGTCGGCATTTAATTAAAATTTTATTTTATTATATAGTTGATAAAACTTCAAAAGTTTGCGTGTATCACTCATTTAGCATAAAATAAACTAATTTCGTCGTGTAATAAGAGATAACAGTGCAGCGGACGAGGTGGTGCCTATAGGCACCAGCAGGATGCAAGTGGTTAAATTAAATAAAAGCTATTATGAGTAATTGTTGTCAGGGTAGCCGTTATTATTGTCTGACAAATATATAATAATAGCGACTCACCCTCGCTTCGTTCAGGTTCGTCCCTAAGTAGGTTTTGACGATTTTACTTTTTTTTTTCAATTTTATTTTTCGTGAATTTTTCCGATGTTTTATAAAATAGTTATTCTGCTATTCGGGGTGAACAAATCCAACAAAACAAATTTCATAAAAATCGGTCAAGCAGTTCTCAATTATAAGTGTAGTAACAAACGCAACTTTCGTTTTATATTTAAATATATGATTGTAAAATGCCTAACATGCCTTATTTAATTATTGATTTGTTTTATTTAATTGTGATATTTGCCAAAGAAGTTTCACTTCTACTGAGAGTGAATTGCATACACACAAACACACACACACACACTTTTAAATTTTTTTTTAATTTTATTTAAAGGTAATAGATAAGAAATCGTTAGCGCGAAGTACTGTTCTTGCGAATATGGAAGAATTTGAAAGGAAAAGAAGACTGAGTCAGCGGCAGGCACAATTGGTAATTTTTTATATATTATATAATATATAATTTCATATATAATAATCATGAAAAATATTCTAATAAATCATCTGAATCATTAATGCTAAAACTCAATTTAACTTTGTTACATATGTAACAGTTGACTTTGTTATTTGTAAGTCTAACATAATTTTTAAACTGAAGAGATTTTATTTTCAAAGTATAGATTTTTCATTTTATTTGTGTTTTTTTTTCCATACAGAGAGAAGTCCTTGGCTGTGAAGAAGGTGTTAATGTTGTAGTTATCAATGATGAGCTCTGTCTGGAATACGACTTTGAGAATATGCGACCACTTGTGACTGTACATCCGTTCTTCACCAAAGTCATGAAGGCCCATCAGGTAATTAGAAAAATTTAATTATTTATAAAAGGGAACGCTTTTTTCTTTTTATGTTTCTTCTCTTTATGCTTAAAATTCAATTTTTAAAACTTGCAATAACAAATGCTTAGTAAAATATATTGTGCGATATTGACACAAAACTGTAACTTTATGAAATCAATTTTGAATATTTTAAATAAAACTATCTTTTCGGATATTTTCGCAGATTTATTTTGATTTGATTTTGATGTGAATTAGTAGTCACGGGAAAGATTAAGATTTTAGACGTCATTAAAGGTCAATATTGTAAGGTACTTTGATGTCATTTTTTTGTATTTTTTGAAATGATTTTGTAATTTTGTGGGTAGATGCTGTTTATAACAACTATGTATTGACCCTTGAGACGTCTAAAATCGTAGTCTCTCTCATGAAAATGATTGCTGTAAAGTATTCGAAACATCAGGAACCAAAAATACAATCAAATCAAGTCGAGTCCCGGGTCAGGCTAAGCTTAATTATTGAATCTGTTATCCTCCATAACAACTCGGAGGTGAAAAGTTGGATATGCTTCACCCGTGTGCCTCAGAGAGCACGTAAACCCGTCGGCCTTTCGTCTGATCTCTCACTAGTCTTGTAGAATTGTCGTCCCATTGGGATTAGAGAGTGATAACATTTACTCTCAAATATTGATAAGGAACGAGAGAGTGCAAAAATGTCTGTGCGCACTTTTGTGTACTATAATATCTCCAGCGCAGTTGGTTACCGAAATCTTGGACATTATAATATGTGCAAAACGTTTGAACCCTTAGTACGAAGGCGTGAAGTTCATGTGGGACGCGTGCTTCGAGAGCGTGTCGGCGACGGCGCGCGGGCGCGGCGGCGGCTGCATCCTCGCGCACTGCATGGGGCTCGGCAAGACGCTGCAGGTGCTCGCGCTGCTGCACACGGTACGTGCGGGGGGAGCACCCGACTGTCATACTTTTATACAACACTAGCGACTCACCCTCGCTCCGCTGGGATTCGTCCTTACTTACGTTTTAACGTTTAGTGCCTCAGAGATGAGACATTTTTCCGCAGTAAAAAGTATCTTGTATGTTGAACCGGATAACCCAGCCACCATCATACCAAATTTCATCAAAATCCCTCCAGTGATTTTTCCGTGATGCGGTCATAGACAGACAGACATAAATTCTAAAAACTATAGATTCGGCCTCTGTATCAATAATAATGTCTATTTCAATAAGATTTTCCAAAAAATATTTAATGTACAGTTTCGGCTTAGTTACAATTTTATTATATGTATAGATTCGAGAATCGGCTTTAGGGTTACAGGCTTGAATTGTAACTTGCCACGAGATGGCACTACAGTGCTTAAACTTCGAAACCGTTCACCACAAAAAAGAAAGTATTTTTGACAACTATCGTATGGATTTTTATAATGTTCCTCTAAAATGTATTGCAGTCGCTATTTTAATATTTGAAATGAGTAATTAATTATATTAATGCTTTCTTATTTTCATTTATTTATTACTACATACTTACCCTCGCTTCGATCAGGTGCCTCCATGGATGCTATTTGTATTTTTAATTTGTATTAGTCGTTCATTTAATATTTCAATCGAGTAATTAATACTTTGTTATTCCCATATAATTTAAAATATATATATAGAAAATTTTAAATAGATATGAATAATTATTAGCCAGCGTTAGCTTCCAAGCGGCAGCGAGAATAAGCGCTTCACTTCAAGTTTTTTAACAAACATACACATATACAAGTTTTTGCTTCTATAATAGTATGTACTGTGATTACAGGTTTTGACTCACCCACAATTGAACATGCGTCGCGTCCTTGTGTGCTGCCCACTGTCTACGGTTCTCAACTGGGTAGATGAAATCAACAAGTGGATAGGGCCAGTCACAAATAACATCAAGGTAATAATGAATACAAATAGTAATTTAATTAAAATATTATGATAAATATTTACCTATTTTTTATTTATTTTTTTCCATGCAGCGAAATATAAAGAAAAAATTACAGGTACTTAACGCTTACGTATAAGGAATGAAAATAATATTTCTTATTTTGTAATAAAATATTAAATTTTGAGTGTAAAATATTTTTTTTATTGAATTTTTTTAGTGGTATGTTAAAAATATTAGGCAAATTAAAATTTACTCACTTTTACCAGATGGGATGTACCTATTTTCGGAAAAAAAATTATTAAAATCACATTACCAGTAATTGTGAAATGTTTTTTTAGTACATGATTTATTTTAAAACTGTTTTTAGTAATTTATATTGAACCACCCTTAAGGTGTAAGCCTATAGATTAAAAAAAGAATTATGAAATTCGGTGTACATGACGACGATGTCGAGTAATATGTTTAATGTTCCAAAAAAAAGTTCCTTTAAAAAGTATATAGATATAACTATATAGAGAATATAATCGATAAATATTGTTATCAAAACAACATTTCTTTTAAAGGTATTCGAACTATCAAAACTTAAGAAAACATACGAACGCGCCTATCAGCTCGAAGACTGGTATAACGGCGGTGGAATCTTCATAATAGGCTATGAACTTTTTCGGAGTCTCTCAACATTACACCCGTCTATCGACTGCGTGAGGCCGACAATCGTTAATAAGATTCGAACAGCTTTGTTGGACCCTGGACCAGACATCATCATTTGTGATGAAGGCCATCTCCTGAAGAACGACTGCTCGGTGCTAGCGGTCTCCATGAGCCGGGTGGTGACGAAGCGCCGCATCGTGCTGACGGGCACGCCGATGCAGAATAACCTCAGGGAATACTATTGTATGGTCAACTTTGTGAAGCCTAATTTACTTGGGACATACTCGGAGTATTCTAATAGGTGAGTGCACTATTTAAACTGAATTTAATTAGATGATATTTGGTTGGGTTTTTGCGTGCATGTTATGCGATATTTTTGTTGAATATACACAATATTTAAAAAAAATCTGCGCGTGAATATTGACAGAAAAAAGAAGTTAACTATAATGTTTTGTGTTAAAAGTGATTAAAATATGATGTAATTATATGCTTTTCGTAATTTATTTCACAGATTCGAAAATCCAATAATGAATGGACAGCACAGAGATTCCAGAGAGGAAGATATCAAGTTAATGAAAGCGAGAACTCACATACTGCATAAAGTTCTAGAAGGGTGTCTCCAACGTCAAGAAGCTTCCGTCCTCTACCCATACTTACCAAAGAAACATGAATATACTCTGTTCATATCACAGAGTAAATGCCAGTGGGACTTATACAAGCACTACTTGGCAAATTACGCTAAGGAAGCCAAGCAAAGTGTCTTAAAAGATTTTCATGTCCTGCAAAAGATCTGGACCCATCCGCAGGTGTTACATAACTTTCTAACGAAGGCTCGAAGTGAAGAGAAAGATACTAAAATTAAAGGTAAATATTTTTATTTATATGGCTTGATTATCAATATATTTATTGAGTGTATCTGTGTATCTTTATGTGTGCGTGCGCGCGTGCGTGTGTGTGCGCGTACGTCGTGCGGGCGTGCGCGTGTGTGTGTTTTACAAATATGATAAAACTTAACAGAGCTTAAGATTTTGTCATTTTATTAATATTTTTTTGAGATCTGAACATTGATCAAAAAAGTACTACACAATCCCATGTAAAAGTTCTCTTAAAACTGTCACCAATTGTGTTTAGGTAATTATTGTAGTTGAAGTAAATACCTAAACTTGTTTTCACAAAAAAAAATATAAAATAAAAGCGCTCTCAAATATTCAAATCAGTGCTCAATCGGTGAGGACATATTTTGTCACTGAAGTTAGCTTAACAAGTAAAACAAGTTACTATGTATTTATTGTCAGTGGAGAAAATCGAAGACGACCTGGCTCACGAGGACTTGGCCGCCACCGAGGACATCAAGCCTGGTGCCACCGAGACCTGGTGGCTGCAGTACGTCGCCGACACCAACAGCCTCGACTCTCTGGAAAGTTCCAACAAATTCCTCATGGTGTTCCATCTGCTTGAAGAGTTTACTGCTCTGGGCGATAAAGTGTTAGTATTTGTTAAAAGAAATTTATGTTTTAGTAGAACTTATATGAAAAACCAGCAAGAATTGTGAAAACAATAATTATAATCGATCAGTTTTGTACAATGAGAGCGCAACACGTGAATTTAATCTTAATTAATTAAATTATTCGTGCATTTGTTGAGAGTGTACTTGTCCCAATTATTGATCTGTGCTGACAATTCATATACTATAATAATAATAATCTAACTAAACTAATGATCCTGCTCTTGAATAATTTCGGCCACGTCGGTAAATCTCACTGACACTAGCTATCTGGGCAAGAGATATTATAGATAACAGAAAATCCTAATAACTACACTTAACTTGACTCGGGACTCGAATCCAAGACAACCGGGCATGTAGCCGTACATCCTAGGCTACTGTACTGAAAATGAGAATACATTTATTTTCGTAGCAGAAGAAAAAAAAATCCTATTCACTTTTTTTAAAATAGAACTATCTTTTTGGATTTTTTTTCGATTTTATTTTGATTTGAGATGTCTCAAAACTTAGTACCCCCCATGACGTCTGATGTAGTTCTATTTTAAAAAAACTGAATACATATCCATACTTAATATTATAAATGTGAAAGTTTCTGAGTATTGATGGATGTTTATTGCTCTTTCACGCCAGAACGGATCTGGATGAAATTTGACACAGAGATAGATTATAGTTTAGAATAGCACGTAGGTTATTTTTATTCCGGAAAAATATACGGCTCCCGTGGGATAGATTTGTTCATGCCTAGGGATGAACACCAAGTGAAGCGAGGATGAGTCGTTGTGAAATATTCACGTAAATCTAAGAAAGCATAAATCCTATTCACTCCGCCAACAGGCTAATATTCTCGACGTCGCTGTACACGATGGACGCGCTGGAGTACTTCCTGCGGCGCAAGAGCTGGAGCCTGGGCAAGGAGTACTACCGGCTGGACGGCTCCGTGCCGCCAGAGGTGCGCCAGAAGTGGTGCAGGGAGTTCAACGCGCCTTCTAATACTACTACTAAGTATGTTGGCTTACTATATCTATCTAATATATTTAAACGAGCAATTTTTGTATATTTATTTATTCATTTATACCAGCGGTCTCGGAAACGGCTTTAACGATTTCGCTGAAATTCGGTATGTGGGGGTTTGCGGGGGCGTAAAATCGATCTAGATTAGTCTTATGTCTGGGAAAACGCGTGTTTTTGAGTTTTCATGCGGTTTCTTTCTCATTATTCCACGCAAAATATGGTCGATAATTTCTTATACTCGGACATAAGGATCGTAGTCAAGCGGTCAAGGTACAAGATTGACAATCACAGGAGTCCGGGTACGAATCCCGGTCGGATACTATATTTTTACTTTTGTATTTTTTTTTTGTATTTATTCATGTTTTTAGTTTTTGTTATCTAAAAATACCATATAACAAAAAAGAAGTCCGAGCGAAGCTCGGTCGCCAGGTACTTCGTATTAGTGCTCTACCAAGTACTACATATAATTTACATATATATAGCCCAGTGGGTGATCCTGTGAAGTTTGGTAACGATTGGGGAAGTTTGAACGCGGGCAAAGTTGCGAGTACTGCTAGTCTTTAATAATATTTATTCTAATACAATTAATAACTCTCAAAACCAGATTTGAAAGAAACTGCATGATATAAATGCACCCTAATTTATTTATAATTATTATTATGGTGATATAGGAGGTTAGGACTGCTTTCGTGTACAAAAATGTGTACAGTATTTGTCGTGACTTAGCTGGATAAAGCGTAACCGAAAGATCTGAAATTATTATTCTTACTATTTGTTCGAATATTTTAATAATTAACCATATTTACTTGAATCATCATCAACGTCATCTTCATAATCAGCCTTGTTTCGTCCACTGCTGAACATAGGCCTCTCCTATGGTACCCCACTGAGGTCGATCTTCAGCTCTACGCATCCAACCGTTGCCAACCACTACGTATAGGTATTTTCGAGCCACCTAGCTGGATGGCGCCCTACACTAAAAGATTATTTGAATAACAGGACATAATTTGTATAGATTTATGAATGAACAGTGCCCTAGTACTGAACGGTAACCTATGTTTTACTCCAAGTCATGAATTTATCTGTGTATTAAACATGCAAATCCATCCTCTTTAGCATTTGTACTAAGCACTGTAATTTAACAATAAATGGCTTCGTTTCAAACAGATTGTTCCTGATATCCACACGAGCCGGCTCGCTCGGGCTGAATATGACGGCGGCCAACCGCGTCATCATCCTCGACACGTCGTGGAACCCCGCGCACGACATACAGAGCATCTTCCGCGTGTACCGGTTTGGGCAGAAGAAGGATTGCTACATCTACCGTCTTGTCGCCATGGTGAGACAAATAATAAAATAAAATAGGCTGTTACTTATTAAAATAACCTTAAATTAACAGTAATGAAAACATTGAATTTATTTTCGAGTTTCACTATACATCATAATTACTAGCCCGTCTTCGATTTTTTTTGTTTAGTTTACATCATTCCGGAATGAAGTAAAAGAAACCAAAGATATACTGTCTGTCCTTTAAGAAACGCCGAGCATGATGCTCTTCATAGCTCGATGAGCGACTTTAAACTGGTAGACCAATTTCACCGTCAGTATCCAAGAGGTGGATGTGGCTCTTTATACCTGCCCTATGTCAGTTTTTGAAGACATTTGTCTTTAAGCTTTGTGACGTTAACGTATAGGTATACTCGACAAAACTTACTAAATGCTGCTTATAATAATGCTAATAAGTTAACTACAAATGTTTATCAAATGTATAACGTGTAGGGTACAATGGAGCAGAAGATCTACGAGCGCTCGGTGACGAAGCAGGCGGTGGCGTGTCGCGTCGTGGACGAGCAGCAGATCGACCGGCACTACAACATGTCCGAACTCTCTGAACTGTACCGGTTTGTGCTTTGGTTTTATGTACTATTTTTATTTTGTGTTACTATTAGTTATAAATTTATACTACCTAAGTAAAACTAATGTTTCTCAGTAAAAAGTCGGTTTTTATTCTCTTGAAATAAATGAATCATAAATCTAAATAAGCAATGTGTTCAAAGATCTGTAAGGATTTTTTTATTGAAACTTAATGAAATTGAAACTTAAAAAAATACCTATATTTATCATAAACAATTTTAAATACTGACTTTGTTACTTTGTTTTCGCCCGGGTTCGTCACTAGGTGCTTATGTGTTACTCCAGGTCATAATCTATCCGTGTACCAAGTTTCCCTTAAATCCGCTTAATAGTTTCACAGCGTTAACGAATAACAAACACACACACCCTTTCCAATTTACATATTAATCCGATGATACGGTCAAACGCACATATGCACACAAATGTACAATAGTATTCCTACGGCCGGCACAGAGTGGACGAGTCGGGCTGCAGCGTGGCGGCGGGGCTGGCGGCGGGCGTGCGCGACGCGGCGCTGCTGCGCGTGGCGGGCGGGCGCGGCGCGCGCGCGCTGCACGCCGTGCACGAGCACGACTCGCTGCTGCGCGGCTCCAGCGAGAGCGGCCTGCCCGAGCACGAGCGCGCCGCCGCCTGGATGCAGTTCCAGCAGGAGCACTCCAACACGCACAACAGTCAGTACTCATACTCTCTATCTCTCTTTCTCTGTCTGTCTCTCTGTCTCACTCTCCTTATCACATACTAAGTTGATTTCCTAAGAACTTTTTTGTCATGACGCTACTTTCAAGCCTCTTATGTACAACGGTCAATACTTTTTATTTCTATTTTTTTTTATGGGAAACAAACAATATTTAAAATAGTATACCCGTAAATGACAACTCTAATAAAGTTTCCACTAATATACATATATTTTTGACCATTCAAATTTTTTTTAAACAAAGAGAGCAAAAAAAAAACATTACAGAATATTAACTTAGATTAACGTATAATTTTAAGTATTCTCTAATATTTTTTTTAAATATTCGATTGAACAAGTATAAAAATCAATATTAGTAAATACGCGGTATCCATAACACAAGCAACACAAGCCTCGTAGCTTACCATGGAAC
This sequence comes from Fabriciana adippe, assembly GCA_905404265.1. NCBI lineage: Eukaryota > Metazoa > Arthropoda > Insecta > Lepidoptera > Nymphalidae > Fabriciana > Fabriciana adippe. Next base: position 11,142,380 of record FR989998.1, on the reverse strand, counting down.
TAGACGGTGCTGTGTGTTAATGTCCCAACATACATATATAAAAAAACCGATACCGACTGTCATACTTAGATACATTTATGATAATCGGGAAACGTCTTTAAGGTTGTTGTAACGCCAATATATACACTTTAACTTTGAAGAGATTCGCCATGAAAATAGGTATTTTTGACGACCCTTGCATTTGATAGCATTTCCATTAAAATCAATGGTATTGTATTTAGTATATTTTATACTGTACTGGTGCCATAAGTTCCTTACCGATGCAACCAAATTGGCCTCCTACTTTCAAATCTGAAGTTCTTTTAAAATCAAAACTTTGAAGTCAATTTTTTATTTTTATTATTTTTCCACAAAAATAGCAAATCGATACATATAGTGCCATCTCTTGACATTTATGTGGACCAATTTTCTTGATAAAATGATTGATCTTCGTTCACTTGACTATTAAAAAAACTGAGCCTGTAAAGTCCATATTTCCTATTGCAGATATACAAAACATCGAATTGAAAATTCCAGCTAAATCAGACGGTGAAAATGACCTCAAATCAAAATTAGAAGTTAAAACAGAACCTAATAACTTAACCAAACAGGAACTGAAGTCTAAGAAAAATAAAAGAAATGCAACCGTTACAGACAATATGGTGTCACAACCGTCTACCAGTGCCCAAATAGACCCTACTCTCAACCCTGAAATAGAAAACGCGATGGTTAAAAAAATCATGGATATCTTAATAAAACATCAATATCATGAATCAAAGGGGCCAAAGGAGATATCTGAACTCATTAAAAAAGTACGAAACACAATTGCTAATATAAATGAGAGTGGATTTGATAACGTAGATCCTTTAACTGAGAGTATCGCCAAGGTTTTAATCGAAAGTGAGAGAGAAAATCAAAGTCTTAATAACGTTAGAAGTGGTGTCCAGCAACTAAAGTCGATAGAAGATATTGAATTAGCATTGAGCGACTCAGGCACAAGCAGTGCCGACGAACAACTATTGATAAATAAGAATGTATCTGACAGAAAACGACTAAAACAGAGAGAAGATTCAGACGAAGAGTATGTGCCTCGAGGCAAACGTAAAAGAAAAAAGGCTAACACTACTGACATGTATATAAGTAAAATAAGCAATGATACGAGCAACTTTAAAGATAATTCTGAAATGCTAATATCTGGGCTCGTTGACAATGTATGTACTGTATTTAGAAACGAAAACAAGAACACTTGTGAGTCAGATGCACTACATCACAATGTCAATAATGTTATAAGTGATATCCAGCGAATAGACTCGAACAAAGATCTCGAATCGGCAGTTAGCGACGCGGAAACAATTAGTGCCGATGAATTACTTCAAGAAAACAAGCCTTCGTCTGGCAGACAACGACAGAAACAAACACAAGATTCAAACAAAGAATATATACCTCAGGCTACAACACCTAAAGGAAAAAAGGCCAAAGCTTGTGACAAATACATAAGTAAAACATCAGCAGGTAAAAAAACAGGTAATTCATTAGTTGGTGTAGTAGTTCAAAATTCAATGTTAATGCGAGCCGCAAAAAGATTACCAATCGAAGAAAATCCTGTTCAAAGTGCTATGATAGGAGAGCAAACTGTAGAAAATGAATGTAGCTCTGGCTCAGTGACTTCATTAAAGGGCATAGATAATATTAACGATAATACAAATGAAGTGAGCATTGTGCTCAGTGACGACGATGAACCCCTAATAACACCAAATACAACAGTAGAAAAAGTGAAAAAGAACAAAATAAAAGATAAGCCAGTTCCATTGCACAAATCGTTGTTGACGAATAAAAATTTTATAAAAATAATAGCTCATACATACTTGAATGGAAATCCGAAGTTAGACGAAGACGCGGCTCTCCTCGCGGCGCAATACAGCGCGCTGAAAGCTTTGAAGGAAATAGAGGCGACTGGGAAGGATATCGTCAGTGGTCCGATATATGATATTGCGAAGCAGGTCAGTCCTTCGCGAAATATTCGCAATAGTATATCAATTTTTATTTAATGTTTTAAGAGTTTAAATGTTTTTTTTTTTTTTTTTATTATACTAAGCAAGCAAAACAAGTGATTTGATAACTTAAATTCGGCTCTCATGCCAATGAAGAATAAAACATCTGTCTCTTCCCCAGGAAAATTACTTTTCACTGTAAAATGCTGCCCGTTACTTTCAAACAATTCCTCTATTCGCTTGTGAAATACCCGCTTAAAATCTATTGAGTTACATAGATTCCTTCTATCCAGTTTCTTGCTAAAAGCTTTACTCTTATATGGAATTTGAATAACCATATGAGCTCAACATGGGTTAAATATGTACTTAAAAATTGTAGACAGTTATACCGTATAGACAATATGCATATGCAAGTAGGCCACATAATATGGCATTTATTTTTATTTAATTTTCATTGTCAACAGGCACTGGGCATATCAATATTAGAAAGATTACAAACCATCTGCGGCAATAAACAGGATATTGCCGATACAATAAATAAGAGCACGGTTTTAGTGAACAAGACATCATCGGCTTTGAATATGACGACAGATGAACAATCTAAAACTGCATCAGTAACAAATATTGATAGTGAGACTAATATGAATGTGCCGAGACAATATAAAAAAAATGGAAATACAATAAAGGGTTCGAAAAATACTAAAGCGAAACCTATAAGTGAGCGGACTTCTGAAGCTGTTGAGAATTCCCAAAGTGAAAGTATGGAGGATGCGACAAGATTAATAGCCATTGAACAAGTTATGTCACTCAGTACGTCGCAAGCGACGCCGGCTTCTGCCGAGGTCGTGCCCGTGGGAATGTAAGTATATCTTCTATACAGATAAAAAGAAGTGTCTGCTTGTAATGTCAAAATGACAGGTTTTTACTCAATGCATATGAAATGATGATACTAAAAAAAAATTAGTCTGTCCGTCTGTTTTGTTCCGGATAATCTCCAAATCGGCTGGACTGATTTTGACTGGATTTTCACTGAAAAATAGCTGATGTTATAAGAAGTAACTTAGGGTACTTTTATTTTAGAAAAAGAATTAGACGTCCGTTAAAAATGTACCTAGGGACACACCCGAGTGAAGCGAGGGTAAGTGTCTTGTATATAGTATAAACCCTAGTCTAGACGTTAATTCTACCTGTATAATCGTTTATCATTGTCAATTAGTAGGGAGTTCGCTTGGAAGCCAAGTGAAGCGAGTTCAAACCCAGAACTTATATTTCTGAAACATTCATTTGATCATTTTCGAAATTGTTTACTTACGATACGAATTTTCTAAAGACGTCTAAAGTACGCCAAACAAATTTTTACCAATGTTATGCACTATGGCCTAGTCACCGTATTAAAGGGCGGCGTGTGGACAGTATGGAGCGTTACAAAAGCTAAATTATTATATTAGTTATTGTTGTGTACAGTATTACGAACTAATCATGATTAAGAAACTTTATTAACAAGTTATCTTTAAATGAAACTCAAAGACAACTTTACTGCACCAATATTTCATGTTCTTCGATTTGAATATTCTATAGGATTTTTTGCAAATAATCGAACACACACACACACACACATACACACAAGGAACAATATTTTATTTTATGTAACTTTTTGCACGATTAATAATGCCATGCGGCATGACTGTCGAGAATTCGTATAAGATATTTATCATATTAAACTACAAGCGACTCACCCTCGCTCCCTGCTTACGTTTTAACGTTTAGTATACATTTCTCAGAGTTGAGATATTTTCCCGCTGTAAAAAGTATCCTATATGTTGACCCGGTTAACCAGCTATCACCATATCAAATTTCATCAAAATCCCTCCAGCAGGTTTTCTGGGATGCGGTAACAGACAGACAGACAAAAAGACAAAAATTCTAAAAACCATATATTCGGTCTCTGTATCGATAATAATGTCTATTTCAATAAGATTTTCCAAAAAATATTTAATGTATAGATTCGGCTTAGTTAGAATTTTATTATATGTATAGATAACGAAAAGTATTTTTTATAGAAAATATTAAAGAATAATAGTAGACATAGGTATATGTAATCGGAGTGAACTCAAACCTAATGAAAAATGATTGTGTGCTTGTAACAGACTAAACTTTATTTAATATTTTACACAAATACAAAAAACAAAATAAAGTATGTCAATACATCAAACGAGATGTTTGCAATAGTTTTAAATATTATGATATTTAATTTATGTGCTACATATATATTATGATACAATTTTAGCTAAACCTCTTTGTGTTTTAATTATTTAATAACAATAGTTGTCACCTTTCTTTGAACCCAAATGTCAATAATCGCTCAAATTAAATGCATTTATGTAAAATGATAAAATAATAAATGTATATATACTCACTTTAATGTCTACGTAAACCTTAGTTAAAAAGTTTCACCAAAACCACTAAACAATATTTTATTTTAGATTCAAAGGCCCAGTGTCTCTCCAGGCAAGCGAGTCTCCACTTCACGAAGAGTGTATTTTACCTGACGATGATGAAATCATAACTAGCAGTCCACCAGCATCGTCCAGTTCCGTCAATCTGGTACGGCGGAACTCCCAACAGCTCCTTATTACTAACGTGTCGACTGACGCAACAATAAAACAGTCTCAAAATCAGTTCACAATATATACTGTGGATGCTATGAAAAGTGCAGAAATTTCGACATCAAAGGCAGGAGGAACTAAGTATATACATATTATACCACCATCATTAAAAAGCTCTCCTCTCAAAACATCCGCTGCAGTCACGCTACCAAAGAGCGAACCAGGGAACTCTATAACTAAAAATCCAATGCTTAGCAAAATGTTAACTAAAGCTGCTCAACTTACTAATGAATCCCACGAAACAATATGTTTAGACAGTGATGAAGAGGACAATGTTGTGAAGGAAGTGAAATCGAAACCAAGGGCCTTAAAATCTACTACTAAGTTGCCTTATCCCCCAGCACAAAATAAACATAAAGCAACAACATCCTCTCAACCTAAAAAGGTAGAAGCCAAGAAACCGATCTCGCATGAATCACCCTTAGAGCAGAAAGAATCAAGTAAAGTATTCGCATCAGCGAATACCACAAATGCAGGTGTTTCTCATCAAACGGACCCTAAGACGCTCTCAAAATCAAAAGAAGCGTCGTGCAAACCCGGAGATATCATTCGCATCAGTGAAACGGGTAAAATAGAAATATTAAGAAGAACTGAAGCTATTCCACCCAATGTTATAGCTGCGGTAAAGCACACTCAACCGTCTATTGAGGACCAAAATATATCTCAAAAACAAAAGGCTATGGACAACGAAAAGACCGATTCTACGAAGATTATTATTGAGAAAAATCAGTCCAAAGGTTCCGCTGACAATGAAGACGAAAGCCCGCTTTCAGTACTTCAGAACGTAGTACACATACCGGCTGATCAATATGAGACGCAAACTAAAGCTGCTGTCACCGATGAATCTAATAATGCGATTTTACCTCCAACCCCTAAAACATACGTTAAAAAACCAGTAAAACTTAAGTACAACCCAAGTAAACCTATTACTGTACCGATGCCGAAGAGTATAGTTAAAGAAGTAGAGGTTAAAAATAAAAACAATTTGATTAAACCTTATAGTAAAAAGGAAATTGTTTTGAAATTCCCCTCTGCTAATGCGTCCACATCGAAGGCGCAGGAGAAAGTTATTGATCTCACAGCAAGCATCATCAGCACTAAGGATAAAAAGAAACAAATTCTAGTCAAGAAGAAGGACTGGGATAAAATCAGTGGCTCCTCTAAGGATATAGTTCTAAATAACGCGGGTACTCTCTTCAACTTGAAGAAATGTAATTCCGCTACTGTGGATCTCACGTAAGTATTACAATATTGTTACGCGAAAAGAAAACTTAAGTACCTACTGTACTTTTTAAATATATTGAGTTTACAGAGAAGTACGTGCTTTTGCTTAGTTAAAGTTTATATGAATTGGTATTTATTTGACGACACGTTTGGCTCAGTGTGTAGTGACCCTACTTGCTGTGCCAGCGGTCGCGGGTTCGAGTCCCGCTGGGGGCATTCATTTGTGTGATCAGCACGAATGTTTGTACTCCAGTCATGGGTAATATGTATGTATTCAAAGTCATATTATATGTGTAGTATATCAACTATCTGGTATCCATAACACAAGCCTCGTAGCTTACCTTGGAACTAGATGGTGCTGTGCGTTAATGTCCCAACATATTTATTTATTTTATTTTTATCTATCACTTTATGAAGAATTTGATTTGCTTTTGCCCGTGGCTTGGTTAGTTTTTTTATGTATAATTATACCGCTTCTAAACCTGAGGATAGCCTATTTATATCTTCATCGTTATCGAGGAAGGTCAGACTGCTTATGTAACTATAACAAAAAAAAAAAGAACATTCATTCACCTCAATAAAGTTCAAACTCGATCACTAATTAAATATTCAAAATAATAATTTTATATAAACAAATCAATTATGTCAAACTCACTGAGACTAGCGCGGGATCTATCATTCGCAAGGCTCGTTCATTTGCAAGTTATTATGCTTAATTTTACAGAAACTCGTCCTACACTACCACTGTTACTGTAAAGAAGTCTACGTCGAGTTCCCAAAAACCGTCCACTAGCGACAGTGTGAAACGCTCTTCGACGTGGCAGGACGCGTCTTCTAAGAAGAAACAAAAAATTGAAACTACTAAAAGTAAGATATTGTTAATCATTTAAAAAATTATACCCTAATTGAACGTAAATTTAACTTGGCCAATTTTTTTTAATCTTAAATCGATTTGTATATAAATCGTTTTTTACCCCATATAACATGCACATTATACAATAGCAACTTATATTATGAAGAACTACTTAGATTGTGGAGCTCATCCCACCAAGAAACATCAGTTTCTGTGATCACATGCCACGTGGACTAAGTCGCGGGAAAAGGTATAGTATTATAAAAGCTAGGCTAACTGAAAGCTATCTAGGTATGTTAGTAGTATATAAATGTTTAAAAAACTAATAAATAATATAAAAATATAGTAGAAATGTTACCCTCGATAGTAAGTACCTACGCAATTTCAAGAGACCTTTACTCAAGCTCATTTAAGTGTTGACAGTATGCACTAAATGTTGTTGATCAGTAGAAAATTTTAGGCCAATTAAAATCCACCAATTAGTTTCATAAAAAATATATGAGCTATTTTTTACTATTTGTGAGCTAGCAAGAACACTGCTTAGTACAATATTGTTTTCTCAGTCTCAGTTTTCTCTTTATTAAAAATTGAATATATTGCCATACATTACTTAAATATGAATTATGTTAAATTTCTATTTAATTACAATTCAATAATTACAATTTCATAATCACACTTAAATATATGAAGACTAGCGACTCACCCTCGCTTCGCTTCGGGTTCGTCCCTAGACAAAAACAAATGTAGCCCACGGGAACCGTACATTTTTTTCGGGATGATATATAGCCTATAGCCTTCCTCAGTTAACGGCCTATCTAATGCAAAAAGAATTTTTTAAATTGGATTAGTAGTTCCTGAGAATAGCGCGTTCAACGAAACAAAAACTCTTCAGCTTTATAATATTAATATGGAGTATTGGAGGATATGAAGTTCGTATTTTTCCATGTTTTCGGACTTACAGTCTATACAGCCAGCCCTCAACCATACTGCACATATTTTCAAGTATTCACCGTTTTTGAAATTTTTACTTTAAATTTACTGCTACCTACTCATTTTAATACATTTCTTGCATTCAGCCCTTTTTAACGTCCCACTCCTGGGCACGACCTCCCTTCAACACTAGGGGGATCTAGCTATAGTCCACCACGCTGGCCAAATGCGGTTTGGCGGACTGCACATGTCTTTTGAAAAATTGCTAGTTTCTCTCAGACATGCAGGTTCCTTACGATGTTTTCCTTCACCGTAAGACAAGTGTTAATAATTTTAGAAATGATTCGCACATGAATATATCAGAGGTGCGAGACCCGGATTTGAATCTGCTTCACTCGGTTTCCCAAGCAAGCGCGTTATCACTGGACTACCACTGCCTAATTTTCTTAATAAACATATCCTGCCAAAAATATTATCTTTGCGAGATTAAAAGAAACGCCCCATTTACAAGCTATCCGTACCAAAATATTTTTAATATTACTAAAAAGTTTAACAAAAAGGACAGAGACACTTTGACTACCTATGATATTACTAAAGATTACAAGTATTTGTATATTATTCCTTTTTAAATTTATATTTATTATTTATTCTTTCAGAACGGATGACACTTCAAGACTTTAATCTCGACGACTTCGATGACATCATCGAATTGGAGTAGAGTGATGTTTAAAAGCAAGTCCACTGCTTGTTTATAGCAAATACGTGTTATTTTTATTATAAACTATAAGAAACACTATATGAATATTGTGATTGTTTTTTTCCTAAATTTTTATCGCTGTGCAACTCTTGAATGAAACTACATATTATGTATATTAAATTGTGATAATTTTATTTTTATTTTATGTTATCAAAAATATCTTTACGTTTGTTATTAACCGGCCGAATGTGTTTTATTCCATTTAATTTTCTCTTATAGACTGCTTGATATTATTTTACTATTAATGAATCATATTTAGACCAACTGTTAGTGTAACGCATGTTTGTATTTTTTTTTAATTTCATTTTATAATTATTCTTTTTCTCGATTGGCTTTATTTGCTAGAACAATGACGGTTTGCTTAGATATATCAAGCCGTAAACCTAACCAAGCTGTTTCAGTAGCTACACTTAGTGCGTTAGGTATAAGATATAAGATATTCTATATGAATGTGTATATGTTCGTTCTTGTTTTCCTCGCGAGACCAAACAAGACCCTTTGACTCGGGCGCAAAAAACCGACAAGCGACCGAGAGGTGGCGAGGCAAGCCGATAGAGAGCGAGACGAGACGAGAGCTCCATGTACTCACTCGCTCTCGGCGAGTGTGTACAGCCGGCATAACAGATATTCCGTAAAGACTAATGATTAGTTATAAGGAATCTCGCGTAATTCTTTCTGTGTTTATTTAACTTTAATTAAAGCTATTTAAAATTGTTGGTGTAGTCACTCGCAGGTGTACTATTGTTATTATAGAAGTAAATTAGAAAAGTATATTTTAAAGTTGTAGTTCAGATACTAGTATAATGTCGTGTTGAGGGTGCATAAGTGGTATTTCCTGTGTTGTATTAAGTTTAATTTTGATTTAAAAATATTCTTTTTTTTTTTAATTGAGTAAAACCTAGCAAATAAGATTTTAAATCATAAACGTACTAAAGAGTTTAACATATGAATACTTGAATTGATCGAACTAGGGGATGTATTTATGTTAAAGTGAATTGATGTAACCTTCAAATATAATAATTAAATATATCATTTGAATACTTGTTTTATTTTATACTAGCATAACCCGACGCGTCGATCGCGATCAAATTACGGAAAACGTTTCGTTACGCATACTTTATTATTTGCAAAAATAAGTTGGTTTAATGATTTTGCGTTCTTAAAGATATAAGGAAAATAAATTTAATTTTAGCGATCGTAACCCAAAATATCCAGTATCTTAAAAGATGTTAACCATAGATTACATATTCTATAAATAAATTTTCGTTTTAGGTACTTAGTAAGCTCCACTATCTGTATTTTTTACACATTTTCTACTTCATCTTTCCAAAGTTAGAGGAAGAGAGTAGAATGATACAATCGCTACAATGTTTACGACTTTAGAATCAAGTGCCATAATATGATTTTTTTAAGATCCAATGCTATGTACCTGAAGCTTAAAGTCTTCCTCCTTCTCCTTCTTTTTAAAGTTACATATATAGTGCAATTCTTATTTTGCTATAGTTTTTTGCCCGCGGCTACGTTCGCGTGGACTGAAAAATTTGCTCAGTTTTAGTTTCCATTGTATTTATATGTTGTCATATCGAATTTTTAATATAACTCTAGATTCACGTAACTTCGTCTACACTAAAAAACCCAACCACATATACCACACTGATGGATGTTCTGTCTAGTTCTGGGTTCTGCTAAAATGTCCCTGTGAGGAGCTATCCTTTCTTAAGTCTACGCCTGCTACTTTTAACGACTGGTCCTGAGATATATTGCAAAACAAACTTTAAGGAGGAATTACAATAGATTAAATTCAAAGGCGTAGTCAGAAGTTATCAGTGGTATTCGAGGTATGAATTCTGATTCCCAAGATGCAGTAGGATATAGATAGCAGGATACTTTTTAGCGAGGTTCTCTCGCGCTCTAGGACTATTTTAGTTGTCACTGCTGTGGCCAGCCGAAAAGATATATATAATTTTCCTTTAGATTTGGAATAATCTTCATTCTCTACTTTATATCCACGTAAGTGTGCACTTACGGAGAACTTATGTTACTCTGTTTAAATATATTCAACAATTCCAACTTTACCGCCCAGTTTTACCCACTTAGGGGCTGAATAAAAAAAAAACTAAAATACATGTTTATTTAATTGTATTGAAGAGCATTAATACCAAGTTTCAATTATTTCTGGTCATAAACATTTATTTCCCTATAAACAGTACTCTTACTTGTATTGTTGTTGATATTTGTATTGTTTTATTTTTCATTTTAAAGGTAAATACCATTTTCCATGCATCAATTACAGAATTTCATACAAACTTCCATCCCCCATTTTACCCCTTTATGGAATGAATTTCGGAAAAAGCTAAAACATGTACATATTTATTTAATTGTATTGAAGAGCATTAATACCAAGTTTCAAGTAATTCTGATCATAAATAATTGTTTGCCCATATAAACTTTATCACTCCCTCTTATAATACGTACCACGAAAGATGAGACTTGACGAGCGTCAGTAGTGGGGAGCCTGCGCCGGTACAGTCGTGTACGAAATAGTTATCTATAATTTATTTCTATATCTATTTTAGGGATTTTTCGACGTCATTCAGAATAAGATGTATAGCAATGTTATATTAAAATAATTAACAATATTTATTACGAAATGATACGCAACGGTACGTATTTGTACCTGCTTCAAATTTTGTATACTTCCTTTGCTTCTTTAACATATAAGTGTACACGTCGTAAACTATCTTCCTACTTTGTCTTCTTAATGTTTTATCTCGAGGCATAATCAAAATTTTACAAACTTGCATTCGTATACAACACAACTTTAAACAAAATAGAAAATAATCACAAGTTGCACTCGTCTGTATTGCGGAGTCAAGCGGGGGTTGCACGGGGTGAGGAGAACGCTAGGCAACTAACACGCATGCGCAGCGCCGTACCGCGCCTCCCGCGCAGTTTTCGACGGCCCGATGTCGCCCGATCCCTTCTCGACTCAGCCCTCGTACCGCTAAAGTGACCTATAAATCGTCTTCTGCGCAAGTGAAACCACGTGGTATGTCAAGTCTCATCTTTCGTGGCACTTACTATACCCTTTTAAGGAATGAATTTCGAATAAATTCTAATACATATATTTCTAATTTTACATCTTAAAGTTAAATACCACTTTCCGTGCATTTCATGTTAAGAATAAAAGAGTTTCATACAATCTTTTATCCCCTATTTTACTCCCTTAACCGATTCATTGCAACGGCCTTTTTTACGAACTACGGCCCTAGTGATTGCAATCCGGCGTCATTTTCAGTCCGGCCGGATCCAACCGGATTCCCATCGATCCGGATTGATCAGGTGAGGATAATTTTCGCTTTTTGGTTCAAAATGAACTGTTAGTAAGTTAATCAAGTGTGATTGTACTTAATATAGGTAGTTTATAAAAAATAATATATAAAAACAACTTTGACGCCTTGGTGACTTTGGATGGCCACGACAGACGTCCATCGCCTTTGCCGCACCCACCACATTTCGATAGCTCTTATAAAAGTATTTCATTATGGATTATCTTGAATTGATTATAGAAGAGGAAGAAAATGATGACCTTTTAATTCGATACTATCTCAGTGTAGAAAGGGCCTCCACTCATCCAATTTTCATCAAAAAGTTGAAACAATGAAGGTTTCTACAACGTTATTAATTATAAAACAATATAAAAAATAAATTATAAAGCAATGGATGCCGAGACACCAGTGTAATTAAAATTTCATCATCTTCTTCAGTAAACGCCTCAACAGATACCATTTAATGATTTTTATTGAAAATACCTCAAAATACACGTGTGCGGCGGCGACACTGCGAACATGAGCGCGGCAGTAACGCTAGGGTCTAACGTCACAGTCGCACAGACACTGACACGGCGTCAGTGACGCTGCGCTCGAAAGTCGTTTCCTACATAACATAGTGCATTAATCTGCCGCCCTGTCGCGACGTCACTGACGCTACTGACGCTTGCACTATGTAAATGTAGGGAACGACATTCGAGCGCAGCATCACTGTCGGAAATACTTTTGAAAGAGCTACCGAGATGTGGTGGGCGCGGCAAACGCGATACGATGATGGATGTCTTTCGTGGCCATCCAAAGTCACCAAGGCGTCACTGACACCAGTCAACTTACGCGGCGTCGGTAACGCTATAAACGCCGCATTATTGACACTTGTTTCGAAAGTCTAACTTTAACAGGGTCGAATCTCTTCTGCATAGGGCCTCGACATGCAACATCTCTATTATTTTGCCAAAAATTGCTAGCACCGGATCCGGTATATTGGTACCGGATCCGGTGAGCGTTTAATGATGCCGGATCCGCCGGATTACCGGATCCGTTTTTCCGGATTGCAATCCCTATACGGCCCGTGGCGGCGAACAAATTTTTCATGAAACCTCTAGGGCGTCACGCGCCATACGTTAAAATGACACCCCTACGGTGCCTTCAGCCACATATGAAAACTTTGTGCTTTTTTTTCTTTTTTTGGCTTATTTACACTTGATTCCGTTCAGTCAGCATCTAATATCAGACCTAAGCAGTTTGTTAATTCGTTTAGAGTGAGTTCCTTGTGTTTAGATACGTGATTTACTTGAAATGACTATTTTGAATCAGATATTGTAAACATTTGGTATTCTTTTTTCTTTGACTATACAATTTAAATAGCTTAAGAATATATTTTAAAATATGTTCTGAAATTGGTGTTGCAAAGTTTTTTTTATATACTTGGTGCAATATTGGCAACTAAAATTCCCAAGAAAAGTTTGAAAGTATTGAGTTTAGCTATTGAGATGACGTCTATTATTTCGCTCGAGTTCGGCCCTAGATACCTTATGACGGTTAGTATGGAATACATAGATTATATAGTCTACATACATATATCATACACAGGTATGATGAGTTTTATATCTCTTAGTTGAGAAATGATTAATTTCCCATACAAAGTTCCACCCCTCTTTTCACATTCTTAAGGGATGATTTCCGGGGTAAAAATTATCCTATGTCCTTCCCGGGATCTCAAACTATCTCCATACCAAATTTCGTCTAAATCAGTTCAGCGGATTAAGTGTGAAAAGGAAACAGACAGACAGAGTTACTTTCGCATTTATAATATTAGTATGGATATTAGTATAGATTTTGTAATACACTGCGATTTTATATTTTTTATAGCTTAAAGAATTGTTACAATTTTTTGAATTGAATCGAAAACGCCCATACATCATTGAATCGCAGAGTGACGAAGACGAAACGCAGTGTACTTTGGAACAGAACTCTCAATCATATGAAGAGTATGTTCTTCCTAAAAAAAAGAAAATGAAAGATATTGGGACATGCACAGAAATTAAGAAAATATAGATTGTACTATTACAAGTTGCTTTTAAACATAATTATTTTGAATATAAAAATAACATAAATTTTCTTTGAGACCCCTTCATTTTGATAAAAAAGATTTAAAGCCTAAAAGATAGCACCCGGTATTTTGTTATTTTAATTTACACATGGACATTCCCGTCACCAAAGAAGAATCTACCGATCAATATCGATATATATATATATATATATATATATATATATATATATATATATATATATCTAATATATAAAATTCTCGTGTCACAGTTTTCGTTGCCATACTCCTCCGAAACGGTTTGACCGTTTTGATGAAATTTTTTGTGCTTATCCAGTATCTATGAGAATCGGCCAACATCTATTTTTCATACCCCTAAATGACAAGGGTGGTCCACCCTAGGGACGAACCCGAGCGGAGCGAGGGTGAGTCGCTAGTATATATATATATATATATATATATATATATATATATATATATATATATATTATAGAAAATACATTATAGAAAACACGTTATCCGTTCCGTAGCTACGAGGAAACATCAAATCATACATCATAACCATAGCCTTTCTCGGCTTCGTCGCAGTCGGGTATAAAACTATGCAAAACGGGTAAAATGTTCAGTTCCATACGTTATTCTACTATTAACAGAGTTTCAACGGATTGGATTATGATGACGCCGCTCGGGTGTCATCCGCCACACGTGAAAGAAATGCATTCGGAACAATGAGAAGGTTTTTAACCCCTGAAAATTTTCTATTCACACTAAATCCTGAAACGAACAGTACAGCCATGATCTGTGTGATAAAATAATGATAGATTTATTTAGCGAAAACCTTTAAAAATGTCATTTTAACATAGTTTTGACGAATTGAATTATGACACCGCTCGGGTGTCACACGCCACACAGGAAAGAAATGTATGACACCCCTAAGGTGTCACCCGCAATGAATCGGTTAAGGGATGAATTTCGAAAAAACCTTTCTTATCGGATGCCTACATTGTATAAGGAATAAGTCCTCTAAATTTCACATTTCTACGACCAGCGGTTTAGGCTGTGCGTTGATCGATCAGTCAGCCAGTCAGGACAGAGCATTTTATGTATATATAGATATATAAATTAATACTTATTCGAAGCACAAACCCATATTAATCTGGATCCGGCATACTCATGTATAAAACTCAGCTTTATATATATATATATATATATATATATATATATATATCATATTCTCATTTCTGTTCGATATATTCCGATTTTATATAAACAAATCAATGATGCCAATCTCACGGAGTCTAGCGCGGAATATGTATTTTAGTCCAGTGCCGTACAAAACCAATTTCTCTCAATAATAAATTCCGTAAAGCAAAGCACCATCAATTTCTCATACGGAAAAAAAAATTGGCAGTACCTACCAATGGGTTTGCAGCTGTACATGCTAGCCACTAGACCTACGATGCAGTTATTATCTATATGTGACATATAAAAGAAAACGCAAAATTATTGCAACTATATATTCTCTTAAAATTACAACAAAATAATTGTATTAAAATAATTTATGTTCCTTACACTAAAGTTAAAGCTGCTAGATAATAATAATCCAAACAAATTAATAAAGAATCGCGTGACCAGTCGATTTATCACTTTTCACTTAATTTAATTACTCCTAAAATTAGAAAATATCTTTAAAATCTGCATAGAGTAAAATAAATTCAAACACACAAAGATTCTTAGGCTAAGTATTTATATATATAAAAAAAACCATATATTTTATTTTTAAAGGAAATAATAACACTGACATATTAACACCAGACCCAAGATCCAAGCTCAGACTATCCATGACTTGGGTAAAATATTTAAGTTGAAAAAAAATTTTAATCTTTTACAGAAAATGTTTAATAATTTTTATAATATAAGGGTATTATCATTACAAATGAAAGGCAACGTTGGTTCAGTGAACAAAATAGATCTTGAGCAAGCTTTACATTGATATGACATCTTATTCTATTGCAACATATCAATACATCTGAAATATTGTACTGATTTTTCTTTAGAAATGTAATCATTTATCAATAAAATATTGTTATCTATCAACAAAAAAAAAATACTACACTGTTATAATATATACTATAATTTAATACTTTAAAAGTATAAAAGTTTAGCGCAAAACATATTTTTTAATAATGGTGGCTTCTCACGGCGCGTGATATCACGAGTCGCGCCGCGCCGAGTCGATTTGTACGTACAAATACGCGCCACGGACGAGCCCGCGCAACCCGTTCTCACGGCGCGGCGCGGCGCGCGTTGAAGCTTCTGCGCCGCATACCTATCTTTATCTTTCGACAGTTAAGTTATCCCTTTTCTTTTTTTTATTATTTATCGGAATGGTACCTTCTTTTAATTTACTTTGTATTCTAATCCAGGCATCGTGCTGGTTATTTCTATCTTCGTGCTCTGCACTTTTCGAGTTCTACAAAGATGGTTCGTTTTTATATAAAATTAAAAATTCGGCAATTATATCATTTGATCACAATTGTGTCATAAACACACACATGAGTACTTCACCGTCGAATGAGTCGAGATGAAATGAACGTACTCAATAGCGCGAGCCCGCGCCGCCACGCGCGCGCCCGCGCCTCCACGAGCGCGCCCGCGCCGCGCCTTTGAAGTTACCGACATTTCGCGGCTCGAACGCGCCAGGGCGCGCCTGCCCGAGCCGCGCCGCGCCACCGCCTTCACACGGCGCGTGGCTCGAGTAGGCGCGGCGCGACTCGTAATATCACGCGCCGTGAGAAGCCAGCATAAAATAACGCAAGCATTCTCAAATTTGAGAACACAAATCAACTCATCCAAAATGGATAATATTTTTAGATAGTATACTGAGTAATGAAAGTTAAATATAAGACGTACAATTTTAAGAATAATTAAACAAAATAACATATTGACCTATGGAATATGCAGATATTTTCTTATATTAATAATAACAATTTTATAATTTTATATTTTATTTTTTTGTATTTTTATGAGCGTACTAAAAATAACTCAAATAGACATTACATACGTTAAAATTATATTAAATGCCTTATCAATGGGACACATAAGTAACTTGTTCAATGTAGTATAATTAAGTTTTAAACTTACGTATTAAATAAATCTTCTTTTATTATTTAAAAAAACTTCAACCAGACGAGTTGTTCGTGAAATAACACTATTTTCTCGTACCTCAATGTGAACATTTAATATTTCTTACAATTATTATAGGTACTTCAATTTTTTTAATGTGACATGATAAAATTGCATAGGCATTATGATTTACATAACATTTTGCAATTGAATCATAATGAAAGTTAGTTTAAAATCAAATACATATTTTAAGAAATGAACGTTTTTTAATATTTTAGAGGTAGCGAGAAATAATAAGCAAACTACCAAAAGCTTAAACAAATCAAAGAAATATTATTAAAACATTTTTCTTGCATTGCGTACCTACTTTATGAATTTGTTTGTTCATAAAAATAACGATATAAATTATGTAGAATATATTAAGACTGGATTTCATTATTATTAAAATTTAAAAGCATAATTTTATTTAAGAAATAAGCAGTTTAAGAAAAAAGTAGAAACATCTTCTTCAAAACTTATAGTTTTCAGCCATTTTTTATGATGACTCCAAGCATCTTAGGCTTAGTGCCTTTAATTCTCACTTATGACAAATAGGTATTTCATGATAAAATTTCTTTCATACAACTTCAATATTCTAATTAAAAGCATGTAGACAATTAAAAATATTTCAGATATTTTACATCACTTGCAAATATGCAATGGGTTCTCGAGACGGTCAATTGCGGTTGTCAATGTTTACGTTAATCTTCTGTTTTAAATAAACCTATTTTTAGTGATTTCATTTTGATTCTTTTGTTTTTGTTTCAAATGGCATCTAAGTCTACCCATAATAAGTAATTGTGGGTAGACTTAGATGCCATCTGAAAATCTTAATCTCCCATGACCATATTACTTGGACATAAAGCGTTTGAAATGTCAGGAGCAAAAGTGAAATCAAAACAAAACCGCGAAAATTTCAAAAATATAGTTTTATTTAAAAAAAAATCATTAAAATGTAAAATTGTACTAATAGTTTTTTTAAAATATCGGTGTATTATTGTCATTGCTTTAATTGGTAAAATGGTTAATATTTGCGTAGGTACAATAACGTAAATATTGACATAGCAAATGACTCTCGGAACCCGCGTCCTAAGAGTACACACAGACTGCAGACTACGCTATCGGCCAATATATAAGTAAGTGAGTTATATTGAAAAATACTAATTTTGCTACATTAGTGAATTTTCAAACGGTCATCATATCATAGGTATGTTTTGTTGGACACTACATCGTCATCGCACTATTGTTCTTATCTTAATACTGATTACAAACCCTTAAAAAGGAAAATTGAATTAATTATAGATAAATAGAATCTCGATCAGATTAATCTATACACGCAAGGGTAACGATGCGACTTTACAAAAAGAAGGTTATCAAGCATATTGATATATAAAAACATAGATACACATCTCCTAACAAATATCTCTTAAAAAGTGGCATCGACATGTGACATTAAGTCAAACAAAAGTATAAAACTTAAAAGCCGAAAGTTTTAATTGTCCAAACACAAAATCGAACTTACGCACATCACATAAAGTCCTACTTTTTTTAAACGAAACAGCGTGAATTTTCAATTTTATCATCCGGAAAACAATGAAGATTTGAAAAAAAGAACCGAAATTCAATTTGGAATTGTGCCCTTCTTTTTGAGAATACTTTTGAAACGCTAATTGTGTATCGAGAGTATTTGTATATCAATTTTATCAAGTAAACTATCGGCCGACAGAAAGTCTCAGTCCGCGAGGACCGTAAGGACTATTTACTGCGAGTTAACGCGCGCGAGGCGAGACTTATCGAAGGAGCATATAGCGCTGAGCAAGGCGCCCCGCGCGTTCGGGCTCGTGCCCGCGCACGAGCTCGTGGCGCTGGTGTCTGCCGCTGCGGGGAAACCGTGTTTCATTGAAAATACATATTTAATATGCATTTTAGTTTTTAAAACGATTGTACATTAATTATAGACATTCCATTTTCACACTTATAGAATAGTATGGAAGAATAATGTTTTTTTTTTCTTAACCTTAGAGCGGTACAAGCATCTGCATGGCGAATAATAATAATGTTCCCCTTTATGTAGAACCTGCTCGATTTCAGCCACCACGGCCAATCTTATTGAAACTAGCCATGAAATATTTAGTGCAACGCGTTTGCGTGCAAACACAACGTGCACTCTATATTCCTTTCACTCTATATGTCTGTTGAGAGATCAACTCCGAGCTGTTACTGCAAATTTCTCAACAGAAAACCGAGTAACTATACTTGGCTCTACCGGGGAATCGAACCCAACATCTGTGGATCTACAGTCAAACATGCTAGCCACTAATTCTTTACACAGTAAACCGTGCAGAATTCACTATCAAAAATATTCCCTATATATAATTAATTATTAACTACGATCTCATTCAAACGACTTATTTTTTATGTAAACTTAAATTTTGGAACTCCCAAATCGGCATAACAAACCTTTCAGCGCTCGATTGATGGACAATATTCAAACCAATAATTAACAATGTTTTTTTTATATATACATAACAAAACCACAGTCTACTGATCCATACTCTTCTATTAAGATTTAAGGCGTCTAAGCAGGACAACGAGGGTGAGGCGCACCCTGTCATACTTACTTTTTTATTGACATTGGGGAAATGGCTTTAGAACTGACAATGCTTCTCAATTCTACGTGACATTGCCGAAGTAGTCTGTGCTCAACTGGCACCCTTTGACAAGAACATTTAGCCAGCCATTAACAAGAAAATTGAATTGAGTTGACAACTACAATTGTAACTTGCCACAAGATGCCCTGTTGAAAAACTCCAATAGGATCCCATCAAAAGCGACAAAAGCCACATAGAAACCAATAAATACGCTTTTGATGGGATCCTATTGGAGTTTTTAAACAGGGTGGCAACTACAACTTCGAAACCTTTCGCTATGAAAATTGTTATTTCTGACAACCTTTGCATTTGACAGAATTTCCGTTACAATTTAATGGCGATCACCTACTATGGGTATGAATCTTTATACTACAATAAAACTATTAAGGAAATGATTCCTTTCAAAAAAAGATAGCTAAATGGAGCAACAAATAATAAGTATGTGTATAATACTTACACAGCGGCGGCGTGGGCGGCGTCGGGGAGGACGCGGTGCTCGCGCTGTGCGAGCGCACCTCGGCCAGCGAGGAGGACGACTTCCACATCGTCTCGCGTTTCTTCTGCAATTCGTTCATTACCATCATTATTTTTTAACTTAAGAGATAGATATACCTAAATAGAAATCATGAAAGTGCATCCATTAACGTTTGTTGTTGTTGAAATAGCATTGAAAATGAGTTCAAAATTGGCGGATATTTCGTGACACGTGACGTCACATACACACAAAAACAAACAACCGCCTCGAGTGATTCTCGTCTTTTTTTAAGAAATTGGTCAATAATACGACAGGTGACGATCAATAAAGACATGCAAAAAAACCTTTGATAACTTATTTATAAGGAATACTGTAAGTTTGATTCCCATACGTACGTAATATATTATTATTAGATAATTTGTTTTACTCCGTCATGCTTAAAACTGGACGGATGTGGATGAAATCTATACTAAAATTATAAAGCTGAAGAGTTTGTCTGTTTGTTTGGCTGAACGCGATAATCTCAGGAACTACTAATCCGATTTAAAAAAATCTTTTTGCATTAGATAGCCCGTTACTGAGGAAGGCTATAGGCTATATTATATCATCCCGGAAAAATATACGGTTCCATGAGATAGATTTGTTGTTGTCTAGGGACGAACCCGAAATGAAGCGAGGGTGAATCGCTAGTTTATTATACGTATGGACAACACATAGGCTACTTAATGACACCTAGGGATAAGGGACGTTCCCGAGCGAAGCGAAGGTAAGGCGCTAGTTGAATAGTAAAATGTAGTTTCATTAAGACGAAGTTCGACAAATAATAGTAGTGATAAGCAAACTCACCACTCTCTTCTTCTGCTTCTTCATTTCTTGTTCAGAATTGAGTATCTTCTGTATCCGGACCTCTCTCTTCGCGTTTCTAACCTGTAATTATAGTTTTAATCCATTACTAAATTACCTGTAATTCAATATTTCTATTTCATACCCATTCCACTACACACTTTGCTATTTCCTACACCTAAAGATTGCCTGGATGAAATCATTGTTTTAGCGATAAGGCCGCCTCTTGTGCACTTTCCTGTCATTGTATTGTTTTGTCTACTTTTTGTGTGTGCAATAAAGAGTTTATGAAGTAAAACTTCTTTACGCACGCTTGACTTGGGGAGTAAGCAGGTGAATGCGTTACGTAAAAATGTAGGTACGTTAGTTTGTTGCCATGGTAACCGTTGTTATTGTCTGACAAATGATATATACCTAATATTATATTCTTTCCTTAAATGATATTCTATACATATATGATTGTAATATGCGTAATATGCGTTATTTTTAGTATCTCACCTATCCTAATTATTTAAAACATAAATTGAATTTCATAAAGTGTACCAATAACCTGCAGAAGTTTTACTTCTTGCGCGTGTACATATTCATACACGCACTCTTTAATTTTTTTAATTATTTTTATTTACTAATTTAAAATATTGCCGCAGAATTAAAGTGATATTTCTTTACTGAACTACAGGACAGTGAGTATAATTGTCAAAAAATTAAAACGTAACTTGGAATGTAATCAACATGTAATTTTACCAATGAAATAATTTATGAGCTCGAAATTAACAAAACCTTTTTTCAATCTTTAAGTCTTAAAAAATAATAATAATATTTCAATATTTTGGATATATTTAAGGTCTAAACGATGACTGCAGGTTAATAACTGGTAAAAGTAAAGTCAACTCACGCTAAAGCAAACCCAACAAATAATAAAAATAATGTAACTAAAACAATTCTTACCAACTTCTGGTCGCTCGATAACCTCTCCTCCGTCGCTTTGACGGCAGATTTGATGTTATCTTTGATGTTTAACGGGAACTTTAAGTGTGTTCGTGTATCATGTTTCGGAGTTAGTCCGTTGAGTGTGGTCCGAGTGAAGAACGGGTGGTATAGCAGGTGGTCCAGTGAGGGACCGCCATGCTTACATGAAGTACTTGATATGCAGAGGCGGAGTACTGATTCTGGAAAGTATAGTTAAATAAAATAAGTGTGTTGGGACATTAACACACAGCACTAGTTCCATGGTACGCTACGAGGCTTGTGTCATGGATACCAGATAGTTGATACACTACACATAATATATTATATAACTTTAAATACATACATATTATAAATATAAACACCCATGACTGGAGTACAAGTAGCCATGCTCATCACACAAATGAATGCCCCCAGCGGGACTCGAACCCGCGGCTGCTGGCACAGCAAGTAGGATCACTACAAACTGAGCCAAATTTGTCGTCATGCGTAGTGTTAATCATACAGTGAAGGAAAACATGGTGAGGAAACCTGCATGTCTGAGTGAACCTTACAAGTTTTCGAAAGACATGTAAAGACCGCCAACCCGCACTCAGCCAGCGATGTGGACTATGGCCTGATCCCCTTCGTATTGATGGGAGGCCCGTGCCCGGAGGATGTTAAATAAGCTAAATACATATAATATACTGTATATCTACTCATATTAAAAATAATCATTCTGGCTTTTTAGATAGAATCTAAATCCAATTATACTTAACTAAGAATAATTTGTAAAAATATACACACGATGTGTCAAAAGAAAATCTAATTCGAACTTTTTTATTGCTGGACTTGCTAGGATTATATTTAAAATACAAATGTATAGCTAAAGAACTTTGGGTATGGATCATACGAATTAAACAAATATTACACGCATTGATCTAACTCGGAACCACCATCATACTTATCATTTACCAACCAAATTACTAGCAAGTTATTCACCTAAGTCTTCTGAGATTTCTTCCGGATATGTATCACAGTAAGGCGCCTCGAGTGTAGTCGCAAAGGCCATTTCATACAGTGTTCTGCCAAAACAATACACATCTACTGTTTCAGATGTGTTTGTTCGTTTTAATTCTACTAGATATGGTCGGTAGAGACACGGTACACCCATTAGAAAGTTTTCTAAATCCATCAGTAAAGCCCTTTGGTTTTCTATCGCTATATTACCTGGGTGAATGTGGCCTGAATAAAACAAACGATATAATGATTTCTATTATTTTGTATGAAATTCGTTTAAAAATTTTCAACAGCCCAGAGATTAGAATGTATAATAGTCTTTGAAATATCAAAAGAACAGTTTATAAACAAAATATATAATAAGAATAAAATCTAGGACATCAACTTTCTCACATATCTAATTCAACTACAAATACTTTAAATATTAAATAAAAATTATGACAAAAAAAGAAAGTGTAACCGCGAAAAAAGAAAGTATAACCATCATACCATGAGGCAGTCCTTTTTCATGTAAAAATTTCAAAGCTTGTAATATTTGGTATCCATAATGCGCTATCTGGCCTGTCGTGAAGGGTTTCCTTACTTTTGGGTTCCCATATTTAGATAAGTAACTCTTACTATATTCAGTTCCATAGAGTAAATCTCTAACAGTGCCGTTCTCGTGAATTTTTCTAATGACATAAGCACCAGTTTCTAATATATGAATTGATAATATTTCGTCTATGTAAGGGTGCTGGAAGTTAAATGAAGAAATATTTATTAAGAAGAGATGATGAATTGGATTGTTTAAAATAACGTTTTTAATGTGAGAGTGGAGTACAGTTGTCTGTATGTTGTTTTACCTCTGTCAAGTATATGAGTATTTTTAACAAATATATATGTTGGGTTAAATACTAATATGAATGGAAAGCTGAAAAGTTCACACTATACTGAAACGGGTCGAGCGATGAAAACTAGTTTAAAAAGTAGTTTAAAAGTAAACGACAAATATAAAACTAACACTAACCGACAAAGAAACATTGAAGACTAAGAAATTTAAAAGTGTGTGTGTGTGTACGCAATTCACTCATGGCAGAAGTGAAACATCTTTGGCAAATATCGCAAAGTAAAACAAATGAAAATTAAATAAGGCATGTTAGGCATATTACAATCATACATTTATATAGAATATCATATACGGAAAGAATATAATATTATATATTTGTCGGACAATAAAAACCGTTACCATGGCAACTCTTTTTAGCGTTGCATTTCCGTTTCATCGGGTTCCAAGTCACAACGATTCAAAAGAAGTTTTTCTTCAAAAAAGTTTGAACATTGTCTTTATGATTAAAAAGGTATACCCAATTCTCTTGTTAATAGCTTCAAAGCGTGCCAGTTGAGCACAGATTACTTCGCTATTGTCACATAGAATATTGAAAATGTCACATCTAATATAATTTATTACAAGACTGACTTCTAATAATAATTTAACACTGATTTACTGTTATCAAATATGTGGATATACCATTAGTACAACGATTAGCTACCCAATACCCATACATCCGTTTAAGTTGATAAGGTCAACCTAAGTTACCTATTTATTTTTATCGAAACATGGCAAAAACCTATGATAATTTATTTTAAAATAAATCTATTTTTTCGGATTATTTCGAGGATTTATTTTGATTTTTGGTTCCCGATGTTTTAAGTGCTTTACAGCAATCATGGTCACGGCCTACGGGAGAAACTAAGGTTTTAGTCTCAAAGGCTTCATATACTTGTTACAGACAGAGCCTACCCACAATTTTACAAAAATATTTTTAAAAATCAAAATTAATCCGTCATCTAATTGCTGATATTTCAATAATAAGTAAAATTACGCAAATTTGGTTTACGCTTGGAGGTCCTGAGTTCCGGAGGTCCTGGGTTTGAGTCCCGGGTCGGGCCAAGTTTAGTTATTGGGTCTTTCTTATAGTAAACCTCAGTAACAACCCACAGTTGGGAAGTTGGCAGTGTTTCACCCCCGTGCCTCGGAGAGCACGTAAAGCCGTCGCTCCTGCGCCTTAACTCTCACCGGTCGTGTCTCGTGTCGTCCCATCGAAATATGAGAGTGTAAGGAATAGAGAGTGCACTTGTATCTGCACGCACACTTGTGCACTATAATATCTCCTGCGCAGTTGGCTAGTCTCAATGAGATTGGCCGAAATCAGTCAGGAGGATATTATTATTATAACCGTATATAATTTCATATGCATTTAGTAAAAAGCTGTTATTTTGACATTACAAACAGACACTTCAATTTTATATGGGAAGTAATAGGTAATTGTATGATATTAAAAAGTTTTATTTTAGTAAAAATAAAGAAATTAAATCGCATATACCAATGTGTTTTTTATGACTCTTTTTGCCGTTTTAAGCGATTTTTGGTAGGGGCAAAACTTTGAGTTCGCGTCACCGACATGCTACGTGTGACGTGTCGACGCAGTCTGGTGAAGTCATCATAAATAAACTATATGAAAATGTAAATAATTATTGCTCGGAGTGCCAATAGATGTGAAAACCAGACTTATGATAATTTCAATCTACAAATTATCAAATTTTAATTATACATATTATAAAAAATAAAAAATAAAAAAAAAACACAGTTATTCCAAGGTTATAAGTTTTCACTTCTGTCAGCAATCCCCATGGCTGCCTTTTTAATTATTTTTTTTCTTTAAGGTTTTACCATGGAAGTCTTTATGATAAAATTGATTAAACTATGCTTTAATTTATAGCCTACAAAGAAAATTGTGCAATAATATAAACATCCCTACTCTATAAATCCATTTTATTGTATTTCACAATACATTTTAATGAAATAAGCTGGTCACTTACCATGTGTAATGGTTCAGTATATTTTTTATTTTTATGTATTGAAATTTCTATAAAAAATAAAAAAAAATAGTATAATTTTGACACTTACAGATATATTTTGCAAACTCTTAAAAGCAGTTTGCAGATCTTTGCTATGTAATGTATGATCAGGTCCATAACTCTGCCAAGATAGTATACAGTTCATTAGAGTGTTTGACTCATTGACCTGAAAAAGGTAGATCTTATTATATACTATTCACCTATATGTATTAATCAAAATAAACAAAGAAATATGTATTTGTAAATGAAATATTTTTAGGCAACACATCACACATGTACAAGTATGTTTTCATTAAAATTTTGACCAGAAAACAGAAATGTGTCACGAAATGTGAAGACTATTTTGTAAATAGAAAAGTTAAAAAAAAAAAACATTTTTTCATGAAAATCAAATTCAATAACTTTCTTTTTTTATTTTTTTCATTATTATTTTTTTCAAATATCTAGGTCATTTTCTTGCTTAAGCAAGACAGGCAGATTACTAAATATACAATACATTATATTAGTAACATAAAGGAAAGTAAATGTATTTTTATCAATATGATAAAAGTATGTTGAATCACTTGTTATAACTTTTTTGTACTGCTTTCTTTTATCATTAGCCATTGTATTTATATATGCAAATACAGATCAATGACTTTTATGAGATAAGTTTAAGCAACTATTTTAAAACATAATAAGTTTCATCTTTTATAGTCTTAAATATTACACAAACAACAAATAAAATTGTATTTCAGTAGCTTTAAAAAAAAAATAGATATATAAATTACAACTTACTAAAAAATAATGTTTTCTTACTCTCCATCCTATATCTGTTAAAAGACTTTTTAATTCATACTGACCATCACCTCTTAAGGCTATTGACATTGTTTGCAGTGCCTGCTCTAAGAAAACAAAACAAAGATACTATTAAGGTTATTACTTTAGAATAATTTAATAGCACATTAAAAATACAATGTATTATGATAAACTATGGCTAAAGATTAAAGTTCTACCAATTGACTATAATAAATAAAAATGAAACTCAAACTATTTTTTTATATAATAAATTTATTAAAACAGTTTTGTTTGAGAATTCATGAATGGTTCCTGCATGTATCATTTATAATAAGGTAAAGAATAAGTTCATCTTTCAAAATATATTTAATTTGTGCAGTATGCATATGCATACACAAGTTATTTATTTGATAAATGCTGTTATTTTCCTTAAATGAAATGATTATTACTTATATGAATTATTCAATGAATCAGCATACCTGCTATAGATAAAGAATAATTGTTAGGGTCCAAAAAACTTCTCACTGGCAATGACAATGCCAGCACATGATGTTTTAAGACTTCATTTATATAACTCTGTAAACAACAGTTGCTATTGAGCTTCAAAAAATATAATACTTAAGATATTTTTTTGCATGGAACAGTATAATTTACATTATCGTGTAGAACAATAATAGGAATTCACTTCATATAACATTTTATTAAAACAAACCCTTACCTGTAAAGCTATTTGCCGTTCAGCTACAAAAGCTGGTTGCATATTTCCAATTAATTTCTTTGGTGGAATAGGAAGGTCAATGTTAGATTGCTGAAGGCTAACGTGTAAAGCGGCGAAATCCCTATATCTTCGAGACACAGACCATTTATTTTCCTTATTAGGACCTCTTTGGACCCGTAAAATATACTCCTAAAACCCAACGCAAGTAATTAAAATAATGTGTATGTATCCCTTTTCTTTGACTGTCGCAATTATTCGCTGAACTTACGGTATGTTTGTTAATATTTTGCGCATTTTCCAAACAACATGTCAGTCTTTCTGTATCATCAACACGAATTTTAGAGTTAGACGATTTCTCAAATATAGCCATCACAACTTGATAAATTTATAATTTTTTATTTGAATCTCACAATAAGCAATAAACATTTTGTTATTGCATTTGTCAATTAAAATATGTCAACCAAGCATTCCAAATGATATGTCGTCTGACATTAAGCAGCTGACAAATTCTATTATACTACATTGGTTCAAAAATTAAAGTTCATAAAAAAGTTATTTAATAAAAAAAAATAAGATTTATTAGCTCATATTGTTTTTATGTATGATCTTCTATAGTAAGACTTTAAATACTTTTTATAATTTAAGCATAAAAAACAAAAATTAATATAAAGACCAGCCTTTATTTATTAAAACCACTTATTATATAACAAAATTTCCGAACTGAATTGCAGTACTCTAACCACAGACAAAGATCGATTGTGTCATTTCCTGTATTATCGCAACGAGTCGTGAGCGGAGTATATCACGATCTTCCAGCCCACCATTTAGTTTGAATATTTGTGAAAAATGTCTCTAATCTCCGCTCGTTTGGCCTCCTCGGTGGCCAGGCGCTTGCCTAATGCTGCCACCCAGGTATTTACTTAAAATTTTACTTTTATTAAAAGATAAAATTCTATCCGGTAACCACCACAATGTCTGCCCATAATCTATATTTGTTTTATAAAATTCATTCCCCGCACTAGTTTATCAGTAAATGGTTATATATTTCATTCTTATTCATTTTATGTGCTTATAATTTCTTTTAACCTGATGTTATCACATCGAAGCAAACCATGTTATGTAATGAGTCCGATCGGCTTTCTGTCAAAAAGCATGTCCATTTTGTACTTCAATCTATGCAGTATAGTTTAAAACGTTAATTTATTGAATATCAGTACAGATCTCTTAGGAGGATTGCATATTTTCATTCAAGTTATTCCATTATGTTCGGTGATAGGTTTCGAAGGTCGCCGTGCCCGCGGTGGCGGTGGCTTCTCGCAAGCTCCATGTCTCGAGCACGCATAGGGCTGCCGAAATCTCCACAATCCTGGAGGAGAGAATCCTCGGTGCCGCACCCAAGGTAAGTACATATTATATAAACTAAACATGAACAATTATCAATAACTATCTAATTGTTAAGGTTATGTAAAATTAAAGATTAATTAACTATCAATGTATTCAAAACTCAATATGAGTTGAATAAAATAAAATATTTTTACAGAAGTGAAATTGTGTTAATATAAACAAATAGAAAAATTACAAAAGACATCAGCTGTTTAGCTTTAGGTAATAAAAAATCATGATTGTGCATTCCTCGCCTTGTCTGGACAAATGGTGAGAGAGCTATTGCTGAATTTGAGTGTTAATATATATTTTTACGGCTGGAAACCGTCTTCTTGTATTCCTCCTGAGCTTCCATACTACAAATATAGTTGCATTTTATCAAATTCCTGTTTCACCTACCTTTCCCATCAGGCAGGAACAGACTTTTCTCCTAAATGTATTCTTTCATTGTGTTGTTGATCTTCGCGGTGTAAAGTCGTGTTTAAAGGTAATTCTGTCGGAATATAATAGTCGACATGAGTACCAATAGGGCTAGCAACTCAGAGCGACGGCCGGGAAGATGAAGTCAAGAAAACCGAAGGAGAACCCGATCATCGTATGACTCGAGTGGTACGTCAAGCACGAATAGCTCCGTCAAACAAGCTAATTAGCTCCATAATAAGATATATAAGAAGAATGCGGGTATGTCTATTTTAAACCAGTTATGTAACCAAGTTCAAGTTTTAACCGATTTTATGAATAATATGGCACAACAAACAATACAACCGGAAGTTAATAATCCGGAAGCCAATTTGATCGAAAGAAGTCAATTGAAACCTGGTTTTATAAAACTAGAAACTAATGACGACTTAAAGCTATTTGATAAAAATAAATTTCTACCCTCATATGAACGCACATTATCCGCCTTATCAAGTGCGATTTTATTACAAAGGAACATGTAATAAAATAATATAACTAATTAGTTTCATGGGTTCATGAGTTGGAATCTGTATCGTATGAAGTTTTTAGTAATAAAATTGAAGAAATCTTTCGTGATGACAAGTTTAATAAAATTTCTAATGATATAATGCACTGTTAAAGTAGTAAAGTAGAAATGAATTGTTAAAATGAGTGCATAACAATTTTACTGTTGATAAGTTGAAAAAAATACCCTCTTCTGATTTCTTATTTGAACCAAAACAATTTGATAAATTAATTGAAAAATAAGGAGGAGTGACAAAAGTATTTGCTAAATCACAGCCTGGTAAAAAAAAATGAAGTAGTTTCTTCTAAACTATCGACTTTTAAGCCTCAAGTAAAAATTCAGTTACAATTATTTCGTTCACTCAATAGACAAGGCAAGGAATGCACAATGCTGGTTTTATTGGTTAGGTAAAACTTATTCATTATATTATACTAGAATTTATTATAATATTATAATAGAATTATATTATAAATTATATTAATATAATAGAATATTATGATTTTCAATTAGTATTTTAAGTAAAACAAACAACACATTTAAGTACATTTTATTCTATTAATATAATAAATCTAATTAAAGTAAATATAAAGTGTTGGTATAATGTTTTGATTATATTTTAAGATCATGATATAAAGTATTCCTTTTTATATTGAATATAATTTATACAATTTATTAGCCATCTTATAAGAGATTGCACTATACCAATTGAGGTCAACACTATGTTTACAGGCTGATTTGGAAGAAACCGGTCGCGTGCTGAGCATCGGTGACGGTATTGCCCGTGTGTATGGCCTTAAGAACATTCAGGCTGAGGAGATGGTGGAATTCTCTTCTGGTGTTAAGGTATGTAATATTTTCTCGAAAGATATATATTATCATAAACATAATTGTTCAGTGTGTGACTTAGTTTGTATATTTATTATTTGTTAATTAGTATTATCGCAGATCATATAATACTATACTAGTACAGATAGTGCATCCCATACAAATATTTGGACATCGCTATCTGCGCTTTCTTAGCGGGCTAATTTTTTTTTCCTAAAATGGATAATAGATGGCGCAAGTGTGAATTGAAAAAAAGGCGACATCTAGTACCTCTAGTTGTAAATGTAAAGGCTCTAAATGATAGATGGCGATTAAAGCTAAGGTATCTATCCTTGAGCTGCCGCTGTGCAATGTTGTAGGTACCTCTATGTAAGGCCTCTCAAAGCCATTACTATGGCAATTACAAATTATATTTTTAAAATGTATTAATTACATTTAAAAACTTTTTTATTATATTGAGAGTCATCTGTGAACAGAGTATACATAATTATTATCAAATTATCAAACATTGTGCTATCACAACATAGTACCCATTATTGCCCACAGAAATACAAAAATATTATTGAATTTTATATATATTTTTTAATATATATATATATATATATATATATATATATATATATATATAATATATTGATTTGTTATTTAATTTTCCCTTTTTTTATGTAATTCTTCAAAATTAGATTAAACACTTTTATCATTATTATTTTTTTGGATTTTGATTTTAGGTGATCATTAGAAACATAATATTATACCATCTGTTAATATTAACTAATTTTTACTTTGTTTGTAATGAGACCCCATGGTATTATATAGGCAGAAAAAACATCTGCAATGCAGTTGCCTATTTTATCTAATCTAATTAATATAGGGCATCTGACTAGTAAACTGAAGTAACTAATCATCTATATATATAAAAGGCAAAAGTGATTGACTGATGTATCAACGCACAGGCCAAACCCTTAGGACTAGAAACTTAAAATTTCGCACACGTGTTCCTCTTATGATTTAGGCATCCACTAAGGAAGGATCTTCCAAATTCAACCCCCAAGAGGGTGAAATAGGGGATAAAAGTATATAAACTTTTTATTCCTTGGACATGTTTGCATGAAATTTCGTATTTTTCGTAGTTTGATCTCGAGCGAAGGCGCGGGTTCTGCTAGTTTAATATATAAATCTTGTAACTATTAGTGCTACTACTATTAAATCTTGAGAAAAACAAAGAATATATAAAACAATAAAAGTTTGTACTTTTTACTAGGGTATGGCTCTTAACTTGGAGCCTGACAATGTTGGTGTTGTAGTCTTCGGTAACGACAGGCAGATCAAGGAAGGAGACATTGTAAAACGTACTGGTGCCATTGTAGACGTGCCCGTCGGTGAACAACTTTTGGGACGCGTAGTCGACGCTCTGGGTAACCCCATCGATGGCAAGGGCCCTCTCGACACAAAAATACGTATGCGTGTCGGTATCAAAGCCCCTGGTATCATCCCCCGTGTGTCTGTACGCGAGCCTATGCAGACTGGTAAGTTTATGTAATACTACTACTACTGGTTATTGGTATGTCAATGTCTTAGTATTTTCTTGGTTAAAAATTAAAAAAAGGTATGGTTGTAGTAATATGATAATAGATTGCTAAAAACATGTATCATTTTAAAACTGTTAACCCATATTTATTCTTCTTGTAGTAATATATTATAAAACTTTATATTGCTCTTTAACTAAACTACTAACTATACTTAAATAAACTCTTTATTTGTTTTTAATGTTTATATTATTAATAAATATTAAGTTAACTGATGGTTATATAACAAAAAAAAAATGTATCAGGTATCAAGGCTGTAGACTCCCTTGTGCCAATTGGTCGTGGTCAGCGTGAGTTGATCATTGGTGACCGTCAGACCGGTAAGACCGCCCTTGCCATCGACACAATCATCAACCAGCAGCGCTTCAACAAGGGAGACGATGAGAAGAAGAAGCTGTACTGCATCTATGTTGCCATTGGACAGAAGAGGTCCACTGTCGCTCAGATTTTGAAGAGATTGACGGATGCTGGTTAGTGTTTGAAAGTACATAATATATAAAATAATTTATTGAACAAAAGTCCTAAAAATAATAAATGTTAAAATATAATTGGTACTATTTTGTAAATCTTTGTTTTCTACACTGTCTTGTATGAAATTACTAAATATAAAAAAAATAATAATATCATTCAATCAATTACATTATTAATAAATTGAAATGATTACTTTAAACAAATTCTTAAATCCAAGGTGCCATCAACTACACCATCATTGTGTCTGCCACCGCTTCTGATGCTGCTCCCCTGCAGTACTTGGCGCCTTACTCCGGTTGTGCCATGGGAGAGTTCTTCCGTGACAACGGCAAGCACGCTCTCATCATCTATGATGACTTGTCCAAGCAGGCTGTTGCTTACCGTCAGGTACATTTAGTTCATGATGTCATTATAAAAAAAAATAATTTAAAATATTTTGAGTAAAACTGAAAATAAAGAAAAATAAAAATAAAGTAATAAAACTACATTTTTATTGTAGATGTCCCTGCTGCTGCGTCGTCCCCCAGGTCGTGAGGCCTACCCTGGTGATGTATTCTACCTCCACTCCCGTCTGCTCGAGCGTGCCGCTAAGATGTATGTTATGATTAATTTCTTTTTATAAATATAATTAATTGTAAATGCATATAAATTTACCATAGACAAAATTATAATGTATAATTTTCAATTTTACGCCCTAACAGGTCCGACAAAATGGGTGGCGGATCCCTCACCGCTCTCCCTGTTATCGAAACCCAGGCGGGTGATGTGTCCGCTTACATTCCAACCAACGTGATCTCCATCACTGACGGACAGATCTTCTTGGAGACCGAGTTGTTCTACAAGGGTATCCGACCTGCCATTAACGTTGGTCTGTCTGTATCACGTGTAGGATCTGCCGCCCAGACCAAGGCCATGAAGCAGGTACTTTTTAATAATTATGAGTAAAGTATTTTATGAGATTATACTTGTCATTCTTGTAAGTTTATGACATAATATGTATGTATATTATAGTAGGTGAGAAATTAAAGATTTTTCTAGGCATATTATATGGAATGATTTTTGATATTAAGCAAATACTTGCAGTTCAATAATCAGCTGTTTTAGCACATTTATGATGCTGACCTACTTTAAAATACAACTGGCGATTTTAAATACTATTTAAGAGTTACATTAAAAATAAACTGACCATATACTTTTAAAAATCTACTTCGTTATTGTCATAGATGCTGATTATAATTTTTTAAGACTTGTAGCTGTACATTTTAGTATGGATAAAATGCTGTTAAGAAATTTCATTGATATATTATCTACATTTCCCTACAACTCTTTTAAAGTTGCATTCTATCTATGTTTTTGATTTAACATATATTGTTATTAAATCAGGTGGCTGGTTCCATGAAGCTTGAGTTAGCTCAATACCGTGAAGTGGCTGCCTTCGCCCAGTTCGGTTCCGACTTGGATGCTGCTACTCAGCAACTGCTTAACCGTGGCCAACGTCTTACCGAGTTGCTTAAGCAAGGACAGTATGTGCCCATGGCTATTGAGGAACAGGTATGATCAAAGACATTATTTTATTAATATTCTGTATTCTGTATGAAAATATTAAATTATCTTGTGCCACTTTTAATTATAAAGCCATAGTTGTAAGTTAAATATTTCACCATTGTTATTGAATATTTATTTGATAATCAATGTTAATTACCCTATAGACAAACCAAGTAAAGTATAATAAATTGTGTATTTACTAGGTCGCCATCATCTACTGCGGTGTGCGTGGACATCTCGACAAATTGGACCCCTCCAAGATCACTGCCTTTGAAAAGGAATTCACCCAGCACATTAAGACCAGCCACCAGGGTCTCCTTAACACTATCGCCAAGGAGGGTCAGATCACACCTGATTCTGATGCCCAACTGAAGAAGATTGTCACAGACTTCCTCGCCACTTTCACAGCACAGTAAAGTGTATAAAAAAGAAATTGTCTTCAAATTATATAAGTTATGTAGTACATAATTCAATCCATAATTTATATAATTTTAAGTGACATAAAATGTTAAGAGATCGTCAATGGAAGGATTTGTCTGTTCATTAATACTTCTGTCAACGGTCTAGTAGTGTATCATTTGTATGGACTGTATTGAATGTGAATACAATCATGGAATGTATTTATTTCTGGAGTCAGCAGTGGTTATATATAAATAAAATTATTATTTACTGGTGGCTTTTATTTTTTACTGTAATACTTATCCAATCTATGTATAGCTATATAAATAGTAATAGTATATAAATGAAATTAAACTAAGTCTGTGGTATTAAAATAAATCAAAGTACGAAACCTCCGCGATGTTTTTTTCAATTTCAACTACGTTTACAAATGCCTTTATGTTTGAACTCTGATAGAAGATGAGGACGGAATTTGTATGACTTTCTATGCTTCAAAAGATGGTCAGCCATTTAGCTGATAGGCGAGCGATATCTATGATTAAATCTAGAATGGTTTTATTTATTCTATACTTCGATCAATGATACTACTAGATAACGTGTCACATACAAAATTAAAGCTAAATTCTGTTCGCGTGAATATGTACTTGTACAGCTATATTTGTATACTAACGAACCAAGACAAGTCTTACAATAGTTTTATTTTCAACCTCAACAACACCATAGCACCTTTATAAAGTCTCAAATCTTCAAATTATCATCATACACTTACGATCAATTCGTAAGTTTTATAATATTTAGTCTAAAATCAACCTTATATTAAATTAACATAAAGCACTTTTCCCCGTTGTTACTTTGTGAGCTAAATCGTTGTTTCTGTTTCTTCTTTGAACTTCGCCAAAACGTTTTTAGCGGATTTAAAATTGTTAAAAATTTCATTTCTATATTATATAAAATCTAAAATTTGGTTTTTTACCGAAAAAAAATGATAGGATTAGAGATTTTACCAGTAAACCAATTTTTTAGAAGAGTGAGAGTTGAGACATGTAACATGTTGATCTTACAATATAAAAACAGTAACTTGCGTATAACATAACGAAGATATAAGTGATTAGCTAAATATAAGATAACTTGTACGTAAAAACTAGCCAAGTCAAATCTTGAACTTCAATTTATCCTAAGTTATCTACTCTGTGTAAATGATTCGACTGTTCAAAAAGAAGATCTATTTTTAAATAGCAAACACTGATAGCAGAAAAAAAAAACAAGAAATTGTGTTTTAAATTTATTTTTGAATGTTGTATGTTCTTATGATTAAATTTCAGGATTATGTACAGAACTTGGTAGGTACCCATTTAGATCTCAATTCCTTTATCGGCGTAGTCGACAACCACATATATTCTTAGTATTGAACTTGGCTCCCATTTTTACATTTATGTTTTTGATGGGATTTTATTAACAAAAAGATATAAATATAAAATGCTGATAATACAAAACTAATACTGTTCACCATCAATTTGTTTGTGTTTGTTCCCAGCAGACGGCATAATCGTCATCTTTCTCAAATCTCATTTCCTTTAATTGAAATTCCAAATTTTAATAAATTTTGAAATTTAGCGCTTATTATTTATGTTTAACTAGCGTGATCCATGTTATTTTGACATTACAGAATACAAATACACACTTCAATTTTATTTATTTGTAAAGTGTATAAAAAGCGTTAAGTGCTAAACAAATATTAGTATGTACTTACGTTTTAGCGTTTAGTATAGATTTCTCAGAGATGCGATTTTTGCCCGCAGTAAAAAGTATCATTTATGTTGACCCGGATAACCAGCTATTATCATACCAAATTTCATTAAAATCCTTCCAGTGGTTTTTCCGTGATGGTAACAGTCAGACAGATAGACAGACAGACAAAAATTCTAAAAACTAGGTATGGATTCAGTCTCTGTATCGATAATAATATCTGTTTCAATAAGATTTTCCAAAAAATATTTAATGTATAGATTCGGCTTAGTTACAATTTTATTATATGTATAGATATTAAACATTTCCTTAACAATTTATTTTGTTAATAATTGATGTGTTCGGAAAAAGTAAAATTGATAGTTTATACTTTACTATTCAAAACATAATAATAAGTTATTGTTCACATTATTGTTATCTTTTGCTCGACGAGTAAAGTTCATTACACTAAAAATATTTTTACGATATCAACATTCAGTGACTTGATAGTTGATACCATGGATGACAAATAAAATAGATGAATTAGCTCCATACGAGCTTTTGGTGGATCTATCTATCCCTTTCATTTGTTTGATTATTAACATGCTATCTCTATATTTGGCGACAACGAGTGGGACAACAATATATTTCTGTCGCAGTTGTCACATACGTCACTACTGTGACGTCACTGCGACATTTTGTCAGTGTTGAAATTTTCAAGTTTTAACCGTTGTTATTATTATTATACTCATCCCCGGATTTGCCGTTTTTATATTAATTTACATTTGATCAATTTGTAGATTAATGCTGATTTGTGCTTGAATATAAACGATGTGATTTCTTAATTAGTTTTTCTCTTCGTTAGTTTGTTTTTTCTATTAGTGTTGTGTAAACATGGGAAAGCATTGTAATATTCCAAGTTGTCAGGGAGGTTTTTCATGCCATAGAATGCTTTATAAAGGTTCACGTCAATTTTAAAACGTATACGTAAAGAATTTCTTAAAGCTATTTTCAAAATAGGGTTTATTCCTAGAGTAACTATATGTGACCCTGGTTCTGCCAATATAACTGCAATAAATTCATTAATTTCTGATAATAAACTAAATACTTCGTAGTGACAATGATGCATTAAGTGTTATCCATTATGAAGTTAATGGGAACAAAATTTACTATTTGTATGATGTACCTCATTTACTGAAATGTTTCTGTAATCATTTTCAGAAAAAGAATTTGCTCCTTGGTTGTCAGCGTGCTCAATGGTCAATTTATGTTCATATGTTGTATAATGCAGATCAACGTAAAGGTGCTGCAAAGCTAACAAAACTTACTAACAAGCATATTTATCCAAACTCTTTTGATAAGATGAAGATTGAAGGTAATTAATATTGTAGTTTAATAAATTGAGGTATATATTACTTTAGATTATAAATATTATCTTATTTTTAATATAAAATTGTTTTTAAGAAAGAAACTTCTTGAATCTATTAATATGCCCTTATATAATATACTATTCTATACTAATATATAAAGTTGAAGAGTTTGTTTATTAATTGATTGCACTCATCCATGTAATGTTCAGACCATTAAAAAAAAATCTCAGCTTTCTCAGTAATGTTAAAAGCCATTTAAAGGCTTAATCCCTCCCGGACAAATTCTAAGAAATCCGTGCGAATTTCCGAGAATTCAATTGTTATCTAGCACACCGGTGTGCTCGCGGTCCGCGAGGAGTTAATTGGCTTATCTACCTAGACCCTAATAATAATAAACTATTATTATATTACTGTTCATCTATAGTAGTTACTAATAATTATACTATAGTTATAGTTTAATTAACTATTTAATTTGTTATTGTAATACATTAATTTATTGTAATAATATATTTACAGGTGAAGTATGCTATGCAGGTATTTAGTCGAAGTGTTTTTGCATCTTTATGTCGCCTGACGAAGGCTTGTAATTTCCAGGAAGAATACAATTATTGTAATACATTAAATGTAAATATTGAGAATGGCTTATTCACAGCTGTGATGATTTTATTCATTAATGATTTATTTGATAGTTTAAATTGCTGTGGCTATGAAAGGTACCAGCTTACGTAATGCTTAAAATTAAGTTTTATTATTCATTTTTTACTAAAATTTGTATTTTTTAAAATTTCTATAAGACTAAAATGTTTGTTCCAACGCACTAATCTCAAATCTTTTGCTTTTTATAAACTAAAGATGAAGGTGGTTCTAGAGCTAACAAACTTCAAATGCAAGAGCTAGATTTTAATATATACTTACAATTAAAACCAACTACATAAATGACATAACTACTACTCACATAATAATGATAATGTTATTAACAAGAACTATTGTTCTATGTTACTTCTAATTTTATTGCATTGTAATATTATAAAAAATGTCCTTTCTTCGTAATAACAAACAATGTATTATAAATGTAAAAAAAAGGTATCCTGCTGAGTTTCTGGCTAGTTTTTTCGGGTATGAGGCATTTTTTTCGAACTAGTGGTAGCATTAAAATAGTAAAATAAAAAAAAATTGAAACCTACCTTTGTATTTTATTTCTAATTATAATTAGTATCATAAAAATGAAAACCTTCCTATAAAACCGACAACAGTTGTTGAATACCGATAATTTTACGATAAAATACATCCCTACTTAATCGTAATTAATACCGATTTCACATCACTACGAACTAAATTCTCCCAGATTTGCATATGACGTCATACCTTTAGAAAGGGATGCGTGGCGACTATGAAGAAATACAATAGCCGTGAAAGTGACAGCATATTTTGACTTGCCATGTATGCCTTAATTGTCCCTAAATTATGGGAAATATCATGACAGCTCTAAAATATAAATTAATTTTTATAACGTAAGAACTTATATTAATAGATATTTTATGTTTGATATGAAATATAATTAAAATATAACATTATCCTATAATAGTTAAAATCATTTAGAATATTATTATATACATCAATATATAGGACATATATTTTATAAAAAAAACATTTTAAGCACATTTAACTTATGTATATTTTATAATATAATAAAATATTAATTGACATATCCCATGTAGCTATTATTAATTTAAAATGGCTAAGTCGGGAAAAATCTTTCTTTGACTATCTTGACCCCCCCGGCCCCCGCTTCATCATATTCGCCTACCGTTTTTATGAATATGCGCTTGTATGGAAGTCAATCGGAGTTGGTTGATACTTCATTGCTTCATTGTGAGTTGTGAGTTGTGACACTTTGTGTCGGAACGTCGGGTAGAATGGATCAACTGCGTTATGACGGTCGCGTTGCGGTGGTTACAGGAGCCGGTGGTGGCCTAGGCAAGGCCTACGCCCTTCTCCTTGGTTCCAGAGGTGCTAAAGTAGTGGTAAATGATCTTGGAGGAGCAAGAGATGGTGTTGGAAAATCAAACTTTGCAGACGCAGTTGTGAAAGAAATTAAGGACAAAGGTTAGTTAGTTCATTTTGTGATATGTATTTGCATTTAAAAGTAAGAATGAACTATAATAAACTGTAATACCTATAAGTTGCTTATTTATGTTAATGACTACAAAAGTACAATGTTTGAGGTTTTTGCTGTTATTATATATCTTGTCTAATAAATTACAAAGATAAGTTTATTTTTATTTCTTTTGAATGCTAATTTAGTTAGTGAAATTGTACATATATATTATTTATGTATTATAAGTAGTAAAAGATTACCATCATTAATGTTACCATGTAAATACAATTGATCTTTATACACAATGTACCTATTTCCTTTTTGAATATTTAATTATTAGTTCAATGCTTCTGCATTTAAATATATAATATATATATTTGACTTATTATACATATTATATTTGTAATGATTTCATATTTGCATTCATTGATATTTACTAGTTTTGATAAACAACAGCATATTGTGCAATGATTACAAAAAAAAAACAGTATTAAAAATTTTAATGTTATTGGAAACAGTAACAGCTATATGTATTTGGCTTAGTGGCATAATACTTTACCTGTCTAATAAACAGCTATTAACTGTAAGTTTGATAGCTTTATATACATATTAAGTAGTTGTTTGTCTACCTACTTAAATAGTAAGTATGGTGATAAGGATTGGTGAATTAATAGAAAATGGTGTATACAATGTAATTTTATTAAAATATAAATTATTATTAATATATGTTTGTACATAAATCTTCATCAT
Organism: Fabriciana adippe; assembly: GCA_905404265.1. Classification (NCBI taxonomy): domain Eukaryota; kingdom Metazoa; phylum Arthropoda; class Insecta; order Lepidoptera; family Nymphalidae; genus Fabriciana; species Fabriciana adippe. The sequence continues at coordinate 11,101,996 of FR989998.1, read as the reverse complement.
AAAAATGAAAAACTTTGCATGTCAGTAGGAAAAATAGCACCAAGGAAAAATTTATTAATATAAACCATTATTCTTAAATGTTATTCTGCTTTTAAGTAGGGTTTCCCATAACATTGTTTTTCTTTGTAAATATTATCCTTCCTTACTTACTCATATTTTTACATTTAAGTTGAAAAAAAAATAAGCCATCCCTATTTAAAAACTCCAATAGGATCTCATCAAAAGCGACGAAAGCCACATAGAAACCAATAAATATTTATTGGTTTCTATGTGACTTTTACTGTCTTCTATGCGGCTTTTGCGCTTTCAATGAGATCCTATTGGAGTTTTTCAATATGGATAGTCCACAACTCTGGCCAAGTGCGCTTGGCGGAGTTCACAATATGACTTTTGAAAACTTACTTGGTTCTCTCAGACATGCATTTATTTACAACCATTTGTTTAGAGCATGTTGCAACTTGCAAGTACTACTTTTTCTGCACACTCAAATCACAAAAACCATCAATACTTTGCTCTGGAGAAATGCAGATTATAACAGCAAAAACCGCATCAAAATTTGTCCAGTACTTTGCAACGCTTGCAATGTTTGTCAACGACAACCTATTAAACCTATATTATTACAAAAAGCAAAGGATATTACATATTAACAAATTAATATTATATGTATAGGTGGAGTGGCAGTCGCTGATTATAACTCAGTAATAGAGGGCGAGAAAATAATTAAGACAGCTCTCGATAACTTTGGGCGTGTTGATATACTTATTAATAATGCAGGCATTCTCCGTGATAGAAGTTTCCAGAAGATGGCCGATCAGGTAATATATATAACTGCTTCATTTATGTTAATAACTTTAACTTATATATAGATAGCTTTGTATCTTCGAAGTGATAAACTTGAGAGAATATACTAATTGTATGTAGCAATATATACGATACATTTTACACTACTTGACATATCAAACTCAAAGTTAAATAATATGTAAATAAATGTTTAAGAGCTGTAGTTTAGTATATGGGACGCGGCGGGTGATAGGGAGTCCAAATATATAAAATTTATTTTGAGGAAACAAAAAAGTCAAAAGTTATTGAGACTTAAAGTTACAACATTTCTATACATAATTATGACATTACTGCCATTTTGTCACTTGAAAATGTGACTTATTTAGGTATAAAAATGTATGGAAATGTTCTTAACTTTTAAGTCTCCATAACTTTTGACTCCTTTGTATCCTCAAAAAAATTTTATATGTTTAAACTACCTATCACCTCTCCTATCTAAAAATACCACTCACTTCTCCAGCTGCCGTGTCCCATATACTAAATTGTGCCTGTTTAAGTACTAAACCGATTATCATAATACTCTAAGTAACATACTTCTTACAGTACCTATATTATGTAAACTCTTGAGATGAATATATGTATATACATTCTATTATAGCAGTACAGCTTTTCACCTTTAAAGGATTCTATTAAGTTGTAAATATTAAATATATTTTATCTTTTAATATCTCATTTTACCATAATCCATAATCATATAATGATATGATATCACTGTTTCCATTTTTGTACAAAATAAACTAAGATAAATATTACTTTGCTGAATGTCTCGTAGAAGTAATTTTAATGTACATTTAATATGATCTATAAAAATCTTATCTATGTACAATGTACGTATATTAAAATAGGAACAAAGCAAAATCTGTACATGAAATATTTTTTAAAGACAATGACTGTAACATTGTGTTAAGAATATAGACCCCAAAAACCATAATTATTGAAATTTTTGTCTGTTTATCTTTGTCAATTTTATGCAAAACGTACTAAATTTTGACAAAATTTTGTGTAGTGGTAACTAATTACTTGAGTCAATATTTAGTACAGGAAAATATTTTATTCCTATGGGAAAATACAATAACTGGTTCTGTCGAGTCGTCCTTATAAATTTACATGGCTGACACTGGTATTATATATTTTTGTATTTTCAACTAGGATTGGGATTTGGTCCAGGCCGTTCACCTAAAGGGTTCATTTAAGACTACTCAAGCTGCGTGGGAAACATTCAAAAAACAAAAATATGGTCGTATCGTAATGACTTCAAGTAATGCCGGCCTCCTTGGCAACTTTGGTCAGGCTAACTACAGGTAAATATATATAGTTGTATATGAAATAACTTATTGGTCAGTATTGTTTTATAAAAATTAACTAAATGTTTAAAAATAAAAAAAAAAAGTTGGTTTTGCTAATATGATTAGAAAAAAAAGGTCAATCTTATAGGTTATTTTTTACATTGAGCTTCTGAATTATAATTAAGCTTCTAAAATTATATCTGAAAAAAAAAAAACGTTTTTTTTCATTCAAAGCAATGTAGAAAAAATAAATGAAAGTATGGAGAAAATTCAACATGATACTGTGATTGAAATTTTCATTATGAAATTTTCACAACAAAAATTGAACATCTCACAATGATAAAATTTTTCAAGAGCAAATTCTCCTTGCATGGAGCAAGAAAAATCTTAAGATTGTATGGATAGAAGAATCATAGATAGAAGTGCATGGATTTTTATTAATACCATAAATTATAAGTATTTATGTAAAAATGAATGGGAATCGATTGAAGATCACCCTCTTCCTGGATCGAGCTTTTGAATAAACGAGGAAATTTTGCTTTCAAAATATTATAATATATTATAACTAAAAAAATAGTATTTATCTTTTATTTTCAATTTATATAATTATTATTTTTGTTTACTCTTTTTAGTGCTGCAAAAATGGGTCTAGTAGGTCTAGCGAATACATTAGCAATAGAAGGAGCGAAATACAACATCAAAGTGAACACCATAGTGCCGACTGCCGCGTCGCGCCTTACCGAGGACATCCTACCCCCGGACATGTTCGAGGCTATGAAGCCTGAACTGATTGCACCAGTCGTTGTAAGTTGAACTTGAATGTAATTATTATTATTATTTGTTTTCAACCCTTTTTAACATTCTAATGCTGGGCACGGGCCTCCTTTCAATACGAGGGGGATTAGACCATGGTCCACCATGCTGGCCAAGTGCGGATTCGTGGACTTCACATGTTTTTCAAAAACTTAATAGGTTATCTCAGACATGTAGGTTTTCTCACGATGTTTTCCTTCACCGTAAGATAAGTGGTAATCATGTTGCAAATGATTAGCGCATGAAAAATCTAAATAAATCCGCGAAGATAGTTTTATTTAAAATAATACTCGCGTAACTCTAATTGAGTTCTATTAATATTGTAGATGTTATAGAATGAAGTCCTTCGCCGGGTGAGTTCTTGGGCCAAATTAGAAAATACTGTACTAATTTTTATACGGTTTTATCTACGAGGTGGCGTTTTAAGTTTGCGGAATGGGGGGTAAGAAGTGGAAATAAAAGTACGAATTTATTTTTCCTTTTCAATATATTCACCTGCTACCCTTATACATTTTTGTGATCTTTCAATTACGTATACCTTCGGAAAAAAATTTTTGTCTTTGTCTAAAAAATACGCCGAAACTGCATCCTTCACTTCTTCGTCGCTTGAAAATTTCTTCCCATGAAGACTTGTTTCAAGTTTGGGAATAGGTAATAATTGCTGGGAGCTAGTTCAGGACTGTAGGGTGGGTGAGTCAAAATTTCGAAACCCATCATCTGCAGGGCAGCCATCATCGCAACACGGCACTTGTGAATAAGCGCGTTGTCATGCAGAAGGAGGACACCTTTGGTCAATTTTCCTCTTCTTTTTTCTTTGAATGTTTCCTTTAACCACTCTAGGATTGAAGCATAGCATTCTCCGGTTATGAAGACACCTTCTATATAATCGACGACATCTTTATAATCGATCAACAAGATCCCTTCACTAGTCTCAAAAAACTATCGATCGGCCGGCCTGGCCGTGGGTCGTCTTCAAGTGAGTCCCTGCCTTGCTTAAAGAGGGCATGCCACTTATAAACTATAGTTTTACCTGGGCAAGAGTCCCCGTAAACGGATGACGTCTCTTCCATTATGGTTTGAACTGATTTTCCTTGCTTGGTAAGGAACTTTATAACAGCGCGGTACTCGATTTTCTCCATATTTCACAATTTGTTCCCGATTGAATTGTTTGGTCGACGATAGTTCAAAGAGTAATGACCTAATTACGATAAAACTAGGTATTTATACTAATAATGAGTTGCTTAATTCGTAATGACTCGAGTAAGTACCCTCACTATTCACTAATGACCTACCTACCAATTCCGCGAGCTTAAAAACGCACTCTCGTATATGGCCTATAGACTTTCACAATAAAAAGGGGTTAACTATGCAAAAAGATTTTTTCAAACCGCATTACTAGTTCTGAGATTAGCGCGTTCAAACAAACAAACTGCCTCTTTATAATATTATATTAGTATAGATTGGCCGCAAAAACCGAAATCGGTCAGGAAAGATCGGTCCTACGATAATAATATCATTATATGCTAGCTTAGCCTTAGTATTAGAGTTCATTTTGCATGACTATATAATATAGCTTGCTAAATGTACCTTACTATAAATTGTAACATTACAAATTAAGTAATCTAAGCTGTTCATATATATTGAAATAAATAAAGAAATAAATTATTATTCTAGTAGGAAGATGAATATTATTATTATTTTTGTTTTATATATTAGTAGGTACCTAAATTGAATGATCCTTGCCTATACTAAGTTTTATCTAACATAAGTCCGTTTAACGGTTTGCGTGTAAGTAATTGACAAACATCCACATTATGTTTATGAACCTTCACATTTGTAAAACTAAAAAGATTACGTCACAATCGGTTTCCATTGTTATGAGTTTATATAGCACTTGTTTATTCGACGCAAGATCGCTATCTATTTAGCTATCGCTGTCATAACAATTTTTTGTTTATTTTTAATGTTTATAAATTAGTTACTAACCACTTCTTAATTGTAAAACACTGCGCACATTACAACCCTGAAATATCTTACACAGAACAGTATACAACTTCCATTCCATTCCATATTATGTCACTAATACAATATTCAAAATTCGATTCACTAAATGATAATAACAACTTAATTGCAAACCTAGACAATATTGAACCTGCTAAATCATTGTGTAAATGATAATAATAATATTATGACGAGTTATCTGAGACTTAATAATAATTAAATTATCTTTGTATTAAAAATAATTTACTTGTTTGTTTGGTTGAAAGTTTGGTGATATTTTATTAGTCGTCTTAGTGTTTTTAGTGGTTATAATGAACGATAACTATCCAAATTATCAAAGAGTTTGTTTTTTTTTTAAAATAGTATCATTTATGTATAGACCCGTTTGAGAATTATACACGCGTATAAACTACAATTATAAATATTATTATGTAATTTAAATTATATTTTAATACGACAGTGTGCAACCCCAGTCAATTCAACATTGAATTGTCTGTCTGTGCAGCTATCGCACTCCGATATTAGAGTTTTAAATAATTGTATTTAATATTAGTAACTCACCCTCGATTCGCTCGGGTTCGTCCCTAGCTTGCTTCCCAATACAAACTCATCCCCATTTTCACTCCTTTAAGGGATGAGTTCCGGGGCAAAATGTATTCTATGTCCTTCTCAGGGTCTCAAACTATCTTCTTACCAAATTTCATCTAAATCGGTTTAGTAGATCAAGAGATTACCCCATACAACGTTACAAACTCACAAACTTTACCTCTTTATAATATTAGTATAGCTGATATACTTTATGATATTTTAATGTTTCGTTTCAAAATATACCTATGTATAAACATAGTAATTCCTTACATTATTTTTCTAAAAAATGGCTTTACAGAATATTGTTACGAAACAAAAACTACTTACTTCATAATTATACATGGATGACTTTGCAATATTTTCGCTTTGTTTATAAAAGAATAATTTTTCCTAACTATACAAACATGACAAAGTGTAATAGCTAACGTGTTCTGCCATAGGCGTAGAGTTGTCGGGTTCGAGTCCCGGTTGGACCAAGTATAGTTATTGCGGGTCAACAGAGTAAAACTATTGCTGTAACTATTATGAGCGCAAGATCTCGTTAAGTACAACAATATCAACGATTCTTAATTGCTTAAATATATTTTATGGTCATAGTTTTTACAGTAAAATTTGTCTGATTAGAAGAAGTTAACTTTGGTATGGATTTTGAAAGTAAATAAAATCTTTTGTATGAATTATATGAACTAAAACATATAACCTTATGTATATTATTTTATACTTATTTCTTATTACTATATTTTTTTATCGATTAGGCGTACATGGTTCACGAGTCTTTCGAAGCTAGCGGCGAGATCATCGACTCTACCCTCGGCTTCGCTTCGAAGGCACACCTCGTGAGGTCTAATGGCGCTCCCTTAAGGTATATCTTGACAAGATTTTTTTTTAACATTTTGTAGTATTGACGACATTATTATACTTATTAATATTATGTAAGTACATGTGAAAGTATGTAAGTATGTAATGTCGCGATTTTAGTATTATTGTATGAACAATATTATGTAAATACATAGAGACGAACACGACCAAAGCGAGGGTGAGAGAGGGTTTTTTTTGTAGATTGAACGCGGGCGTAGCCGCGGGTTTTGCTTAGTATATTGTCACATAGACAGAGTCACTTTTTAGCAAATTTTATTACTATCGAAACTTTAAGATACTTTTGTGTTACTAAAAAAAAGTCTAGGTTAAAGTTTATCTATGTACCTACTTTTCTTTCAAATCCTTTCCTTTATCCTTTCAGCGTGAAGTATGTAACGAACACACAAACTTTTGCATTTATATTTATGACTAGCGACTCACCCTCGCTCCGCCCCGGTTGGTCCCTACTTACGTTTTGATGTTTTTTATAGATTTCTCAGAGATGAGATATCTTCCCCCAGGAAAAAGTTCCCTATGTGTTGACTCGAATAACAAGATATCATCATACAAAATTTCATAAAAATCCCTCCAGTGGTTTTACCGTGATGCGGTCACAGACAGACAGATAAAAATTCTAAAAACTATAGATTCGGACTCTGTATCGATAATAATGACTATTTCGATAAGATTTTCCAAACAGTATTTAATGAACAGGGGCCTTACCATCACCCATTTTAAAACATTCATACTTCAAGACTGTTTTGTTTCAAGATTACAATAATCTTACTTTTATTCGTACCATGACCTTTAAAAAGCAAGCTTGTTTTAAAATTGTTTAGTGATGCGACAGAACGAATGATTTGTCTATTTCCTCCTATAAAAGAAAAGAAATAGTGCTATATAAGTTGTATAGCGTTATCCCTGTCACTCCGAGAGTCGTTCGTAAATATGATTAGTACTTACCTAGGATAAAATTAAAGAAAAATATTATATTATTTAATTTCAAATGTACATGTTTTCCACAAAATATACGCAATCTATGTCTTTTTTATACTATTTATACAAATAATTTTAGTTTAGTTTTAAAAATTAGGAAAACTATTAGAAAAGAAAATAAAATAAATTATGGCTAAACTGTGATACAAAATTCGGAACAAATTATTTACTTGACAACCGCCTGACTGTTTGTTTACTTGACGACGAGTGAAAATTAAATGTCAATAAGATGATAGTTTGTTTATGTGAGCTTTTAGAGTAGAAAAAAACAAGTTGAACTTATTTTATTAGTAATTTATACTATATGAATTAACAGTTAGAAACAAGGTAAGGTGTACTGAAACGTTTTATTCATTAAATAAATTTTTAAATCAAAATAATACTAGCCTACATAGTTTCACGAGTACTTCGCAAAGGAACCATTTGGAGAGGCAAAAAAAAGCTTAATGTTTTTGGGATTTTTTATTTCAATTTAATGCTTAATATAACATATATTATCTTCACCTACACTTTTTTTAATTATAAAGCTATAATTTTTCAGCTAGGCATAAACAAAAATAAAATAAGCACTTTAAAAACGTTTCATTTATAAAATTGTTTTTTTAGGATTTTAAGTGCTGCTTTTCCCTGAATCAATGGAGAAAATACCTCCACGTAGCCTAACTCTGCTGCTGATCAAGGAAGTACTGTGTTGTTGATTACTACTATGGTGCTGTAATTGAGTTTCCTTTATTACATATTTTGTTACTTTATAAAAATAAATATATTATTATACATACACAGTTGTTATAATTTTTGTAAGTTTTTTTAGGGTTCCATACCTAAAGGGCCTATATAATCGTATAGAAATCTTTCCATCCAACTTCTTATGTAATTTTTGGATATAATAAAAAAAATCATAGTAATATTATAAACGCGAAAGTAAATCTATCTGTCTGTTTATTATTCTATTATATCTTACGTATTCACACCTAAACCTTGATATTTTGTAATGACGGCATCAAGTGAAACGAGTAGGGGGTCGAAAAATTGAAAAGGAAAGACTAAAAGTAATAGTACTAAAGGAATTACTAAACTAGAAATAAAGTTTCTATATGTATTTTTATTTACTATATTTCCTTCGCATATGTAAATTCTCATCACAGAGTCTCGTTACAGAGTTTGTTTTACATATTTTTATAATAGATAATGCTTAGTAAATGCTTCTCAATTGATGTCACAAAGGTCACATTCGAAACATAGCTGAAAACGAGATTTAGTGTACTACAAGCTTCTGCTTTATAAACTTTTAAAATCATAAGTATTTCGAAATTATTACACTTCTAGAATCAAAGTATACATTAATTACCGACATACTAAAATTACACGATACGTGTCTCAATCGAGAGATTTACGAAAATAATAGGTTTTATTCCATTTATCTGGCACAATCAATTACCTTTTATATTATAAATTTTGAAAATAATAATACATCCGTCGCGTATCAACAACTTTTACAAGATTGCTAATTATGACAGAAAAGTAAGAATGCTATTTGTCAAAATTCACCTCATGGTACGAATTGAATGAATGATAATAACGTTTTCTTAGTAATTTTGGTGTCGTGACGTCACAAAACTGCTAAGAAAGTAAGAATGTTTCAAGCTTATAATAACCTTGCTTTTAAGACGTCATGGTACGAAAACTCAAAGTAAGATTATAGTATTCATGCTATAAGAGTTCATGGTAAGGCCACAGATTCGGCTTATTTACAGTTTTATTATATGTATAATAAATAGAAGTTTGTCTCAAAAATATTTTTTTTTCAACAGAAATAAGCCATCAGACCCGGTGACAATAGAGTCAGTCAAACAACATTGGCAGGATGCTGTGAATATGAACAACACTAAACGTATCGATAAAATCGCCGAAGTTACTATCGACTTGGTTCAAAAGCTACAAGTAACTATGCGTTTTATTTATTTAACTTTCAATACTTTTTTTTTAACGGGATATGCATTTAGGCATGCCACCTGCGTATATACAAGTTATGTGGGACTCACCGGTAAAGCCAGTACTACCCTCTAAAACCCAACGCTCGCTCGCTTAGGCACTCAACCACGACGCCCCGACGGCCGGTCTGCCGAAGCAGACCACAACAACCATGGGGTTGCTCCACAGTCCACTCTGCTATCAGAGAAGTACCAGAGCAACCCGCACGGCACACCGCCCACCGAAGTGGGACACCCACCTCCCAGTGCGTTTTTTGGCTTCGCGCTCGGCTGTATTGCCTGACGCTAAGGAGCCCCCCCACCACGACAAAGTGAACGCACGTTGAGGGGAACTTTTAATACCTTACGCTAGACTATTTCTAATATAATATATTTTTGACCGACTTCAAAATGAAAAGGTATCAATTAGGCTTATTTTTATGTATAGGTTTTGTAATATCTTCGCAAAAAGTGAATTAATTTTATTCTTGATCCTTGAGCAGGTTTTTCGTTTAAGGTGGTCCGTTATAAACGAGAATGTCCAGAAATTTATGGACTGCTATCAATACTGAAAAATGTTTTGTCATATCCAATTTTTTTCACATTCTTTAAATATAGCCAATAACTATCTCCGACTTATTAGCTTACATAATCTCGATAAAAACTCTTTACAAGCAAATAACAGTAAAAGTGAATGATTATTGTTGTCAATCAATCCCTTACCCTTGTTTCGCTCGGCTGTGTCCTCGGATGTGTCCCTAGCTACGTTTTAATTTTTTTGAGCGGAACACCAAGTCTTTTTCTAAAATAAAAGTAGCTTAAGTTACTCCTTATAACATCAGCTATCTGCCAGTGAAACCGGAAACCGAACCGAAAGCCAGAAAAACAGGCAGACTGACAAACATTTTAAAAATTATGTTTTTCTTATAAGTACTATAAATAATTTCATACACATTTAGTAGAAAGTTGTTAATTAGACATTATAAACAGACACTTCAATTTTATTTATCTGTATATATTACTATCAAATATGGCAATAAAAAATATTATTACTAATATCAAACAAAAAAATAAACACAATCAGGTACATATCAAGGTCGGTATTTATATTTTTTATGAATATGGATTCAATAGCCGTAATATGAAGTATATTATATAAATAAATTGAAGTGTTCTGTTATGTAAGGGATCGAATCCCTATCTCATCATATTATGGCATTAGGTACCAACGATTTTCCTGTTTACTGCATCATAATTAAGGAAAACCTATACAATTTGTATTGTTAAGGAAATAAATTATTTTTTTTTACTTTATATATGTGTTATTTAAATTTTATGTTACTCCATACTATATGTAAAGAAAAAAAAATAGATTTGATATTACTAAGATTGATTTACCTTAAATTGATGAATTTATAATTATTTAGTAAAAAGTTTTTATTTTTCCATTTTTAGTGTAGACGTAGTAGTAGCAATGTATTTTAAAAATTCACTAGGTGAAAAATCAATGACCCTCATTTTCTACACTTAGCGGTGGATTTTTTTTTCAATTTAAATAGTAATAGTTATGCGTGGTCGAACATAAAAAAAATATATATACCTACGTGTCGAATTGAGAACCTCTTCCTTTTTTTTGTCAGTTAACAACATTTATCACAATTGATTTTATATATGTGTATATAATTTTTTTCTTTATTGAAATTTATTTATAAATAATAGTTGTAAAAGCTTATATAAATAGGGAACGTGAACGTAAACTTTCATACTGTTTTTATGTTTTTTGAAGTATTAATAAACTGGACCTTACAAAAAACTAATTTCTTCTCTTTCATGTTTTTATATTATTGCAAATATTTATTAATTATTCATAATAAGTATTAATTTAAATATCGTTTCCATTAGGATTTCGAAGAGCGCAGCAAGTTAGACAGTGAACATCCTTCGTACTGGGGCTCGTATAAGTACAACTCTAAAGATTTAGTCTGCTATGCACTTGGAAGTAAGTTTTTAAATGCTCATTATTATTGAAGTGGAACTTCTTTAGAATCGTCGTGATTTCAAATTCGATGAAATGGAAATGTAACACTAAAAAGAGACAAACACATAAATATTTAGGATTAAGCCGGCGAGAGAATGAGATAGAATACATTGCCATGTTGCAATGGTAACCGTTGCTATCGCTGACAAATATATAATATTATACTTTTTCCGTATACGGTATTCTATAAATATATGATTGTAATATGCTTAATATACCTTATTTAATTATTTGAAATATTATAAAATACATTATATATTTCAGGAAGTGAAAAAAAATATATAAAAATAATTGCTGAATAATATGTAATGTATATTTATGTCAAATAAAATGCAAAATAACTTTTAAACTTGGTAAAAATATTATAAAAAAAAATAAATCTAATAATTATCCTACTTCTCCATTAATCTCATTCTCTCTATATTTATCTCATTCTCTTGTAGGTTACTTTTCTGAAGTTTCATTTCTACTATGTGTGAATTGCACACACACGTACATTATTATTATTTTATATCATTATCTTAACTTGTATTTGAATAGTCAATAAAGACAAGAACGATATACTGAAAATGAGATAATTTTGTTAATGGTTTATGATTACAAATATTTCATAATTTGTTACTAAATTATTATTTTTTCTTTTTAGTTTTGCTGAAGTTAATATTTTTTGTTTAAAAAATACGTAGATTTTAATAAAAGAAAACAAAAAGTCTCTCAAACAATCTGTAAAATTAACATTTTTTTTTTGATAAAATAAAAACTGTTCTAACATACATATAATGTTATTTCAACGGTATTATCTATACAGCAATAATTATTTTTAAATATGTAACATATTAAATTAACCTATTTATAGGGGAGATACTCAAAAACCTTAGTTTCAACTCCCGTAAACAAAACCAAAATAAGACCGCGAAAAAGTTTGAAAAATACATTTTTTTTAAACGTCAAATATTCTCGTAAGTCTAAGAAAGTATTATCTACAACACATAATAACAATTATGACTATTCCAGTCGGAGCGTCAGTGGTGAACGAGTCGGATCTGAAGTTCCTGTATGAGAGCCACGAGAACTTCACCGCCCTGCCCACGTTCTTCATCCTGGCCGGCATGATGATGGAGTCGCCCATCGTGTCGCAGTCCATGCCGCCCGGCAAGTTCGCTGACTTCACTAATGTACGACATATTTGTTTATAAGATATGCACACACGCATACACACACACACACACACACACGCGCGCACACGCGCACGCTCACGTACACACGCACACAAGTACACGTACGCACACACACACACGCGCACACACGCGCACATACGCGCACATACACATGCACTCATACAACTTCACGCTATATCCGCGGGGTAGGCAGAGTTTCCTGACCTGTAAAGGGGATGGTATCAAGTTGAAAATAAAATGTTCTTATGTATTTTGTATCAGGAACATACTTTTAAAATTTGTGTTTGCATGTTTGTGTGTAAACTTTGTGTTCATACAAATGTATTTGTGTGGGTATCCATGACAGAAAAAACGTATCAAATGAGACCAAACTCCATCGAGTTTGGTGTTATTTGATACGTTTTTTGTTTAAGTAGTAGATGTTGAAGAGTTTCACTTCCCACCTTCTTCATTAAATCAGCTCGATAGTATCAATTGATTGTATTGGCATCAATACGTTTTCAAATTTAGTTAAAATTGACCTACAAGATTTGATTACAAGTAAATTAAAGCGTGCTATGTTTTTCCTAGATTCTACACGGAGAGCAATATATAGAGTTCCTGAAGGAATTTCCCGGGACCGAGGGAGAGTTCACAGTACGCAATTATGTAGTGGATATGCTCGACAAGGGCTCCAGCGCTGTTGCTATTGTCAATAGTAAGTAAATTTTATTAAGTATTTTTCTTTATCCAGGATATATCCATATGAAGTATTAACTAGAGGGTTACTCTTGTTTTTACCATTCTTAGTGGCTTTTTGTATTTATAATCTATACTAATATTATAAAGAGGAAGTGTTTGTTTGTTTGAACGTGCTAATCTCAGGAACTACTAATCCGATTTGAAAAATTATTTTTGCATTAAATAGCACGTTTATTGAGGAAGGCTTATAGGTTATATATCATCATGCTACTACCCAAGGGAGCGTAGCAGTAATCATAAATGTCAACAAATCGGGCAGACTCCCATACATTATTGTTAAAACTATATAATATATTTTATGAATAATAAATAAATAACTAGCGTCAACCCCGAGCGAAGCGAGGGTATGTCGCTGTTTAACATAAAGCCAAAGAGTTTTTTTTTGTATATTGAACGCGGACGAAGCCGCGGGTTTTGCTAGTTTGTAATAATAGTACTAATAGTGTAATTACATTTATGCATTTTCTTATTAATCGTAAAAGTATATGATAGATAATATATTTTTTTATATAATTATTATACATAACTGTTGAAAAGATAGTTTGTTTATCACAATTTTAAAAAGAAATTAAAGATATAGCGTTAAATGATGTTATTTGCCATTAATTCGTGTTTATTGTAGATTTATATTTTTTCATTCTTTCAGTATTTTTAAAGCCGTCATAGCTTTATATAGATAACTCTATCATAAAAACAAGTAGATAAAAATGTTAAAATAATAAAAATTCAAATTCAATTGAAAACCTATATTACTAGGGGAGATAATGGCATTGTCGATAATGTCACCTGGACTGGGTAATCACCCTAGTATTATTAACGCGATTTTTTTTGTGAATTTATTTTTAATGGTTCACACTCTTTGAGCTGTTATCAAAGAATATGAGAGAAATTTGGAATGAAGGTCGTTTGTCCTGGAATAAATCATAGGATATTATCTAGTATCTTTATTAAGTAGTATCTTTTTGACCTGATAATTTAAATATATTACTAGTAAAACCCGCGGTTTTGCCCGCGTTCAATTTACAAAAAAAACTTTGGCTTTATGGTATATAGCAATTCACCCTTGCTTGACTCAGGTTCGTCCATATGTTTTTATATAATATATAGTTTTACAATAATGTATGGAAGTCTGCCTGATTTGTTGACATCTATGATTATTGCTTCGCTCTCATGGTTAGTAGCATGATTATATATAGCCTATATAGCCTTCCTCAATAAACGGACTATCTTATGCAAAAAGAAATTTTCAAATTGGATTAGCAATTCCTAAGATTAGCGCGAGTTGTTATTGAACAAACAAAAAAACAACCAAAGAAACTCTGCCTCTTTATAATATTAGTATAGATTAATATAAAGTATTTAAAACTACAATACTAATAAATAGTTTTAACAATCGATGTCGTTGCCAAATTTGATATAATATTAGCTCAGTAAGGATTTGTAGCCGTCTTATGAAGACGCCTAGACAAGGTAATCCCCGATTGAGGCGCACTCTACTGTCATACTTGCTTTTATATGTCACTTGAGAGACGGCTTTAGGGTTGACGGGTATAACTGTAACTTGCCACGACATGGCATAATAATAATAAAACTGGTATTTTTTGATAGTCCTTCCATGTGGCGGAATTTTCATTAAGATCAAAGACGACCACCTACTGTATGGTTTTTTGAAGTAAAACTTTTTTATGCACACTTGGCTTGGGGGGCAAGCTAGTGAATGCGTTACGAAAAAATGTACATACCTTTGTTGCCATGGTAACCGTTGTTATTGTCTGACAAATTATATATAATGTTATATTCTTTCCTTAAATGATATTGTATAAACTTATTATTGTAACATGCCTAATATGTGTTATTTTTAGTATCTCACCTATCCTAATTATTTAAAACAAATTGAATTTCAGAAGTTTTACTTCTTGCGCGTGTACACATTCATTCACGCACTCTTTAATTTTTATACTGTGATATTAGCATGAATTATATAATTTGTTTCCAGGTGAAATATACCAGAACAGAGAGCTCATAGTGCGCACGCAGCAGCACATCTTCGTGCTCGGTCAGGGGGGCTTCAATGGCCCCCGCAACAGCAAGGCGGCGGTGGGCGTGCAGGCCGCGCCCGCGCGCGCGCCCGACTGCGTCGTGGAGCAGCGCACTGCGGAGGACCAGGCCGCCCTCTACAGGTACTGACACTGTCCAGTAGGGTTAACTGTACTATAGGTAAAATAGGAAGTTCCTCCGGCGTAACTTTGTATTAGGAATGGGGGCTTCAACTGCCCCCGCAACAGTAAAGCGTTATACAGGTACGGACAGTAGTACTGAACCAAACAAGAGAGTTCTTTTAGCACGTCTTCATATTATATATATTCAACTAAATATATGCAACTGTCCCTGTAACAGTGAAGCGACATGTAGAGAGCATGCGGTACTCTATAAGTACTGCCCACCAGATTAAGTAACAATAAGCGGAGCTTTTTTTAATCTAATGACATCCTGGCATATGGTACTTGCAGTGGACGCGTTTCATCCAATTTCCCGAGGGACTTTCTTTGTGTTGAAAAAAATTTACAGGTATTTTTTGGGATTATTTATTTAAAGTGTTTTGTACATATGCATACAAAGATATGTATGGGAGTATCGGCTACCAGATGCCCAAATGGGTCTAGTTAATGTATGAGCATCATGATTGCACGATTTCAGTGTTAAATTGTTCTAATAAATGTTATAGTGATTGAATGATGCTATACAGTCATTGGATAAATATCAATAACAGTAACAGTAAACAATCAACTTGAGCAAAAATCGAACCGGTGAT
The DNA here is from genome assembly GCA_905404265.1 of Fabriciana adippe. Taxonomy (NCBI): domain Eukaryota; kingdom Metazoa; phylum Arthropoda; class Insecta; order Lepidoptera; family Nymphalidae; genus Fabriciana; species Fabriciana adippe. The sequence continues at coordinate 11,085,875 of FR989998.1, read as the reverse complement.
CTTGGAACATTAAGTTCAAACCGCCAAGCAGATGGAACACGTTAAGCTATGGCGGTCGTTGTTATATTGGAATATTTATACAAACTATATTAAATGAAATGAATTTTATTTTATTCGTAGATTGTCAGGAGACCTGAATCCACTCCACATTGACCCCAACGTGGCCACTGTGAGTGGTCACCCCAAACCGATCCTGCATGGCCTCGCGTCTCTAGGCTTCTCTGTGAGACATGTGCTTTCTAAGTAAGTTACATCATAAGTGTTTTTTGTTTCTACTAAGAATATGTTGTAGAAGCTGGTTTAAAAGAAAGTGAAATAGTAATAGACAAATATTAAAATTGGATTCAGTTAGAATTAGATTTATATGCATTATGCATATTATTATTTTAGATCTATGTGGTTACTTTTTCCTAAATGTTGATACACATTTTATACAGGGTTATTGGTAATTCGACGTATTCCCGTTAGGAGATGATAGGGGTGACTATTTGCGATAATTTTGACACCCATATGCATGATGCAAAAGTGAACCATTTTTGAGTTATCATGTTTTTTAGCTTTTTTCAAAATGAGTCAAAAATGCAAGTTCAAAAATTTATTTAAAAAAAAGTATCAATTTAAATTTCATTTTCTCTTCTGATTTATAAAAACGGTTAAACACCAGTTATTTATCAATATTAAAACAACAATTATCGGTCCAAATTAAAAAATGCGAGACGAAAAATGATATTATTTCAATATTTTTTTTGAAACTTTCTTCACTAAAATGCCTTAAAAACCAAAAAAAAAAACGTTATGAAACTTGGCTTGCAGATTATTTTAAAAACATAACCGTTTTCTTAGCTCTCCAAAAATGCATTACAACTAGGAACAATATTTCAAAAAAAACTGAAAAAAATTGATCACAAAGGAAGCAGGCAGAATTTCGTATTCGAAGTAAACTTAAGGTCGTCCTTTAAAATTTCCATAAAATTTATTAAAAACAATACCCAATGTAAATAAAACAAAAAAATATAAATTTAAAATAAAATTTAGAACCAGTAACAGTTTAGTGGTAATAACAATTAACACTTAATAATAAGTAACAATTAAGACATTTTGTAATTTAGCTTAATTAAAGTTCTTGCTCGAAGTGACTTCCCCTAATGCATACGCAAAGTGGCATTCTTTTTCAGAGTTGTGACTTAACTACCAAAGTAGTCAAATTATTCCGCATCGCATTTGCTGCGTTCATAATTCTTGTTTGGAGTTCTTTTGCGGATGACACAGACGAGACGTCGAAAAATAGGGATTTTATGAGACCCCAGAAATAGAAATCAACCGGCGTTAAGTCCGGACTCCTCGCAGGCCACGGAATGGGTCCTCCTCGCCCTATCCAACGATTAGGAAAATGGCTATCGAGCCATCGCCTACCCCATCGACACCAAAATGTGCAGGACATCCATCTTGTTGTTTTTTCGCGGATTTATTTTGATTTTTGGTTCCCGACGTTTCGATTGCTTTACAGCAATCATGGTCACGGGAGAGACTTTCCCGTTCCATGGCTTTAGGACCCATTCCATGGCGTGCGAGAACTCCGGACTTAACGCCGGTTGATTTCTATGTCTTTGGTCACAGAAGTCCCTAGTTTACGACGTCTCGCCTGTGTCATCCGCGGAAAAACTCAAAACAAGAATTATAAACGCAGCAAATACGATGCGGAATAATTTGACTACTTCGGTAGTTAAGTCACAACTCGGAAAAAGAATGCCACTTTGCGTATGCAATAGGGGAAGTCACTTCGAGCAAGAACTTTAATTAAGCTAAATTACAAAATGTCTTAATTGTTACTTATTATTAATTGTTAATTGTTATTACCACTAAACTGTTACTGGTTCTAAATTTTATTTTAAATTTATATTTTTTTGTTTTATTTACATTGGGTATTGTTTTTAATTAATTTTATGGAAATTTTAAAGGACGACCTTAAGTTTAGTTCGAATACGAAATTCTGCCTGCTTCCTTTGTGATCATTTTTTTTCAGTTTTTTTTTGAAATAAGTTCCTAGTTGTAATGCATTTTTGGAGAGCTAAGAAAACGGTTATGTTTTTTAAATAATCTGCAAGCCAAGTTTCATAACGTTTTTTTTGGTTTTTAAGGCATTTTAGTGGAGAAAGTTTCAAAAAAATATTGAAATAATATCGTTTTTCGTCTCGCATTTTTTAATTTGGACCGATAATTGTTGTTTTAATATTGATAAATAACTGGTGTTTAACCGTTTTTATAAATCAGAAGAGAAAATGAAATTTAAATTGATACTTTTTTTTATATAAATTTTTGAACTTGCATTTCTGACTTATTTTGAAAATAGCTAAAAAACATGATAACTCAAAAATGGTTCACTTTTGCATCATACATATGGGGGTCAAAATTATCGCAAATAGTCTCCCCTATCACCTCCTAACGGGAATACGTCGAATTACCAATAACCCTGTATTATACCGTGATGTAATTATATTATCAACAGATTGCTCTATTACTGTAATATGTTACATGGAATCAAATCTCAGTGTAGAATGTTTTTTTGCTGGTCAATCTCCATTTTTTTTTACGCCTTCTATGCGATGTCTAAACTCCACAAAACGAAGAATTTAATTATATTTAAGGCTCCCGAAGCCTATTTAAATAAAAAAAATATATATAAAAATTAAAAAAAAAAATCGTCTCCCTCAGATACGGAGGCAACGAACCCTCTAACGTGAAGGCAATAAAGGCGAGATTTGCGAAGCCGGTGCTGCCGGGGCACACGCTGTGCACCGAGATGTGGGCGGAGGGCACGCGCGTGCACTTCCAGACGCGCCTCAAGGAGACCGGCAATGTTGTCATATCAGGTATAGCACACACTCTTTATGTATTATTCTCTATAGCAGGGTTTCCCAACCTTTCTACTGTTGAACCTCCCCCCGGATTTTTATCTACATTAATATTATAAAGAGGAAAGATTTGTATTTTCATATGTTTGTAACAAATAAATTCAAAAACTACTGGACCGATTTAGATGATATTTAGTAAGGAGAAAGTTTGAGACCCTGGGAAGGACATAGGATATTTATTAGTTAAGTTTAAGGGGGTGAAAATGGGAACGAAAGTTTGTATCGGGAATCAACCTAGTTACGAACTGGAGCGAAGCGAGGGTGAGTCGCTAGTAAAAAATATTTTCATGCCCCCTTTTATTTTATTTTTATTATAATAAAAGTTAAAACACACATTATTATAACGATTTTTGTTTATTTTAATTTTAAGTTATGCTAAATAAATTCTCTCTACATTATATTTAGTCTGATTTTCTATATCTTTACTATTTTTTGCATCTCTTACTTGACAGGAGCCTACGTCGACTTAAAGAATGTAGTCAAAGATGGCGTCCCGTCCGCTCCCGCCAAGTCTGGGCAATCATCGTCCTCATTGAAGAGTGACTCGTTGTTCGCGAAAATTGAAGAAGGCATCAAAGCAAACCCGGACAAAGCCAAGAGTGTTGGGGCCGTGTACTTATATAACATTACTGAGAATGGAAAAACAATCAAGCAATGGAGTAAGTAAATTGCCTTTGGTACTTGTGTTTATATATGACTAACGACTTACCCTCGCTTCGCTCGGGTGCGTGGATTAGTTACAATTTTATGGGTTTTAATTTATTTGCGCGGAACCCTGATTCTTTTTCCAAAATAAAAGTAACCTAAGTTACTCCTTATAACATCGACTATTTGCCAGTGAAAGTCCCGTCAAAATTAGTCCAGCCGTTTTGGAGATTTGCCGGAACAAACAGACAGACAAAGAATAAATTTAAAAATTGTGTTTACCATATAATGTATGTGCTTTCACATGTATATAGTAAAAAGGTGTTATTTTGACATTACAAACAGACACTTCAATTTCATTTATCTGTATAGATAGTTTGAATAAGGTTTCATAATAGATCTAATTGATTATATGACCCCATGAAACAAAACAATAAATATAGTTTTGTATATTAACATGTAAGGTAGATATGTAATATGGTGATACAACACTTCAGTTTTTTGTCAGTACTTAAAAGCTATTAATAAAAGTTTTTTTTTGTCATTATGTAGACAGTATATATGTTAGGGAACTTACATAAAATAAATGGTAATACATATTTAAAATTTTCCCTGGAAATTTTAACTGGCTTATGCATATTACAGAAAAAAATCTCACTTTTGTTATATATTAATTTACATTACTGCCTTTTATAATTACAGTTTATTCTTACATGTTAGAAGATTTTGCACAATACTTATATGATACAAAAACATTATATTACATTTTTTATTTAATTTCCTACAGCTTTAGATTTGAAGTCAGGATTGACTGTGTACCAAGGAGAGCCGAAAACAGGAAAAGCCGACACTACAATGACGGTATCAGATGACGACCTCATAGAGATAGCAGCCGGCACTCTCAGCCCTCAACTTGCATATTTGAAGGGGAAAATAAAGATATCTGGCAACATCATGCTTGCTCAGAAGTTAGGACCTTTGCTCAAGAACGGAGCTAAATTATAAATATATATTTTGGATATAAAAATAAAAATCTTGAAGTCACAATTACTACTTTATAATTATGAACGTTTTATATTTATTAATAAAGAAAATGAAATGTAAACATGATCGTGCAGATTATTTTTAAATAAAAAAAAATATATGATATATATTATATTTATTACGCTGCGTCGGTTTTCGGTGGTGTAGGCTTAATTGGGGTTTTTTTTTTATAATGTTTTTGCCAGGAACTGCTTAAGATTTATTACTTGTATCTTACTTGTGTAGGGTATAATATGTTATAGCACTACTTATGTAAAGTTTAAAATATAATTTTGTTATGGCTTGAGACATATTTTACTGCAATATTTTTATTATATCAAAAGTTTTCTAAAAATCAACTATTGAATTTTAATATAATCCAAGTAGATAATAAATAACGAGAAATACAAAAAAACACAAATTAAGTGCAGACAATGGACAGGGAAGGATTGGAATATTTTAGTGTATAATTATTATAATGTTATGCTATTCTAATTCATGAATAAATTTAAGACCTGGTTAGTTGTTTAGGTTAAGAGATGTTGGTAATTGTAATATGTTATATTTTTATAATATTATTGTTATCATTCCAGAGTATGTAAAGGTGAAGGAGAATTAAAAACATTTATTTACATTTTTTTTTATTTCTTACCATCCTTAGATAGCTTTTTGTAATAATGTCCCGTGAGAAGTACATCAATAATAATATATAAGATGGAATAAAAAATAAGCTGTTACTCTCATAACTCAATAGAGTTACTCATATTAAACTATTTTACTTACAGTATATTGTTATTGCAGCTATTCGTTTTAAAATTTTGACTATCTAGAAAAATGCACTTTAGAATTCCAGACACTTTAATTTTTCTAGAGCTACAATTATAGTTTATAACCTAGATACCTAGAGGTATTGTGATGTAGTGTATAAGCACTTAGTCATCTAACTTTATATTGGAGACTAGCGACTCACCCTCGCTTCGCTCGAGTTCGTCCCTAAATACGTTTTAATTTTTTAAGCGAAACCCTAGTTCTTTTTCTAAAATAAAAGAAGCCTATTTTACTCCTTATAATATCAGCTATCTACCAGTGAAGGTCCCGTTAAAATTGGTCCAGTCGTTTCGGAGATTAGCCGGAACAAACACACAGATTTTTTTTTAAAAATTGTGTTTTTTTTTATAAGTTATTATATACGGTATATAATAATTCCATATACATTTAGTTTATAGCTGTTATTTTGACATTACAAACAGACACTTCAATTTTATTTATCTGTATAGATATCGCGCTATTTTTAAGATAAAACAACAAATAAAAACTAGTTGTTACCAAATACTACACTAATACCTCAGAATTAAGAATTATATTATGTATATCGTAATCGTATATAGTAATATTATAAAGAGGTAAAGTTTGATTAGGGGTAATTTCTGAACCTCTCTCTCTCCACTTATCTGTTTCTGAAAATTCTTTCAATAATAGGATAAATTATAATACTATATTAGCGCCGAGTGCCATAGCTATTTTTATACGTAATAATTTTTAAAAATACTATGTATAATTCAAAAACAAGAAATTTCTGTAACAAAACTAACCCATAAAATATAATCAGAGCTATCATCAATGAACAATTAGCACTAATTTATTACCTAGTGGCTAATTCTTCAATCATCAGTCAAATTATAGATACATGAAAATTTGATTAATAATACAATTATTTGAACTTTTTTTCTTCGGTAATTTTGCAGAATTAAAATACATATAACTTTTTTATGTATTTTTTCTCTTATTTATTTAAATTTTATATATTTCATCGATTATAAATCCATACATTTTACGTCATCTGTTGACATTAATTTGAACTAGTTTTTCTTTCTGATAAAACCCTGTTTTTACTTATATCACAGATCATCTTATATGTACCTATATCATTTTTAATTATTGATTTTTATCTAACAATAAGATTAAACGCGTCAAGGCTTAAACGCATATAGGATAAATATACAAAGGATTTTTTTTTTGGTACAGGAACTTTCACAGGCGTACAAAGAACTACTCAGCAAAATTTCATTATAATCGGATGAATAGCTTAGGAACACATAAAGTACAAACATAAAAAGAAACACTAATTTTTATTTATATATATTAGTCAAACAAGAAAAATTTTTCTAGGTAAAGCAAAATTAACTATTGCGTTCTTTTAATAATAACATTTTCGTAACTTTACTCATGATAGAAAAATCAGCCTTTAAATATTGAGTTTCTCCTGCTTATTCATAGATGGCGACATTTAAAGAAACGATTTAATTTTACATATATCTAATAATTTTATGAATTTAAATTGTTCAACAGTTTTTAGATCAACGCCATCTATTATTTAGATAAGCAAATAAAAATATCCCGAAATTGTACCATTCAGTTTCTTTGTATGGGATGAGGTATTTTCACTAGTATAGTATTGAATCATTTGAGATAATACATTAAGGTCCAATAAAAATTTTCTTTGCCGTTTTCGAGTGATTTAGATTTTATAATGAATTTGTACAATAACAGATGGTATAATTCACCCTTAGAAAGTTATTACATACATATTATGTACTTATGTATATCTATTTTAGTGTTTAAGCAAAAAGGTGACTTATACTTTCTTATTTAAACAATACCGCACGACCGCAATAGTAATCTAGAACTTTGGACCTATAAAGTGAAATATATCTATGATATAATAGGTATATATGTACATATGTTGGGATATTAACACACAGCGCCATCTAGTTCCATGGTAAGCTACGAGGCTTGTGTTCTGGATACCAAATAGTTGATACACTACACATATTATATAACTTTAAATACATATATATTATAAATATAAACACCCATGACTGGAGTACAAACATTCGTGCTCATCACACAAATGAATGCCCCCAGCGGGACTCGAACCCGCGACCGCTGGCACAGTAAGTAGGGTCACTACAAACTGAGCCAAACGTGTCGTTATAACATGGATATGGGTCTTGACTATGGAAAAGTAAAGATATTACGACAAACACTCGGTACTATTTAGAATTTAATTGTGTATAGGTACTATAAATATATAAAATATGTATATTATAAACTTCGTTAAAAATTAGGTGATGTTAAAGAACATGTTATGATGACGATCAGTCTCACAATTCCCGGTCGTGTCGGTGTTCGTTTTTTATTTCGTTTTTATTTCTTTAAGAGACATTTGTCCCTGTCTGATGAAAATAGCGCTTGTAAATCGCAACTCCTCACATTTAGCGATGAAAAGAGAAGAACAAAGTGTTTTCTATAAAAGCTTTCTAAACTTTCAAAGTGTTTTTTTAAAGTTGATTGAATTATAAAATGGAAAACTATCTAATAATATACATATATAGAAAGAGAAAGATACATATATAAAAATCAAGCGAAAAATGTATTGTGATGATGGAGTGTCAGTTTTTATTTAAATCAGTTGGGTACTTTTCCAGCATTTTTAAACATTCTCACATTACATATACTAAAAAAATTACAGTAATTAAAGTAAATTATGCTTAAAATTCAGAATAAAGCAGGATTGTCTTCTTCGTCTAAGAAAAGTAAGTGGAAATGAAATAATTCATATGTATATATTTTTATAAAGAGTAATAAATAACATCTTACTGTGTTACATACTAATTTAACTTCAACTTAATGTTTTTTTACCCGACTGCGACGAAGCCCATGAAAGGAGGCTTATGCGTTTGACCTGTATGTATGTACATACATACATATGTATGTATATCCGACCTTTTGTTTCCTCGTAATTAGTAAATGGCTTAACCGATTTTGATGATTCATACATCGTTAAATTCGTCTTGATATCGCAAGTATCATAGAGTACATATATAGTAGATATCATTTAAAATAAAAATGGCGGGTCCAAGACGTCAATTTGTGTCTTGTATTTTTTTTTTGTTTGAATTAATCGAGTGGGGTATCAAAATACAGGTATTTAAGAGGCGATCACAAAAATATACACAACTTCGGTCGGTTTTTTTTTATAATTGTAAATTAATTATTTATTTTTTATACTACTTATGTGAATTATTTTGAAAATACAATTATTTTAAAATAATTTAAAAATGCACGATTCTATAACTTTACTTTCAAAGACATTTTATAGTCAGTTTTAAAATTTAGAGTTAAGTAACTTGTATAAAAATTGAGCGGCAAGCGTATTTCGATTCTTTAAAGCGAATGGATTTAAATCATTTTTTAATTTATAGGTATGTAATAATCATCAAAGTCTTTAGTCTTTTATCCTCCTATAATAAATGTAAAAGTTTGAGAATAGTTTAACTTTAACAACACTTTAGTACTAGTGTAAGGTTGCATTTATATATATGAGCGTTTTAATGGAAAATAATATTATATTTGATTAATTTGTAATGATTTATGTTTAAGGCATTTAGTTACGTGACCTTGGCCAATAGGAATGTATTTTAAAAGATAAAAAAGGGCGCAGATATTAATTTATTTTCCCGCGCTTTTGCGGGGAGATGTCGGTACAACCCTGTAGTGACTAGTCATGGAATGTTTGTAATACTGAGAATTATTGTTATAAATTATGTAACTCATTATTTTAAAAGAGTAACTGTTGAGTTTCTTGCCGGCTCTTTTCAGCAGAACTGATTTTCGAGCCGGTGGTAGCTTCCGCTCGGACAGACGTACTGACAATTATAAAAGTACTGAATATATGAATATATGCAACGAGTATCTTAAAGTTTTATTAGTGTCCTCCTACACTAGCATAGTATAAAGTATTATATTTTGATCTGTGGATCTGAAAATACGTTACCTGGCGCAGCATCTGTCGAACGCTACTTTTCACGCGGACTAAGCCGCGGCCTAAGTCAAGTTGTGATATTTTCTCTTTTAAATTATTTGAAATAAATTATTTGTTTTGAGTATCTGTGCCCACATTACTACTGTTTAATTTAAGTAACATTAATTATGAATAGGACAGGCCTTATAATTTATGTAATTCATTCTTTCTTTTGAAAATACTTTGATAGTGTAAATTTTATGCAGTAGGTAAATATTTACAGTTTTGGGCCTCACCGGTTAACAGTAATTTTACTCCTGTCATTGACGTTCAAAAAATATTTTTTTACTGACTTTCTATATGTTTCAACTATTGCCGAAATTTTATCTGTCTTGTTTGCTTTCTTTAAACAACAAGATAATTAAATTTTAACAGCGAGTACTTTTTTGATCGATGAATTTTAATGAAACCCACACCCTGTCTATTTAAGATCTCTGGAAAAGTCAGTTAGTTAGTTTATTTCTTACACTATATTGCCCGCTGACATCTTCCACATCCAGGGGTTGACTGGAACAGATCTCTTTCAGAGATAAGTCCACCTTTGTTAACTATGTTTATTGTTTTTTTGTCTGTATTACATTTAAAGTGCAATGTATACTAATATTATAAAGCTGGAGAGTTTGTTTGTTTGTTTGTTTGTTTGTTCGTTCGTTCGTTCGTTCGTTTGTTTGGTTAAACGCGCTAATCTGAGGCTACTAATCCGATTTGAAAAATTCTTTTTGCATTAGATAGCCTGTTAACTGAGGAAGGCTATAGGCTATATATCACCCTGGAAAATGTACGGTTCCCGTGGGATAGATTTGTCTTTGTCTAGGGACGAACCCGAAGCGAAGCGAGCGTGAGTCGCTAGTAAAGAATATAATAATAAAGTCGACTTCTTCAATAATGTTATTTTATTAAAGTTAAAGTAGGTCTCTACACACAGTGTACTCGTAATATTAAATATACAAAGGTAATTGATTCTTAAAAATAAATAAAACAAGATTATATAACGCAGTGTTTTTTTCCATAGCATTCATAGATTACAATTATAATTGGATAAATGAGAAATGGAGGTAGGTACTTTTAGCATAGCCCTGCTTCGGAAATAACCTTCTTTAAACTAAAAACACAACGTCTTTTGGTAAATTAATTTAAACATTAACGTAACATTTTTAGGTTAATTCTGTCATTAATTACAATTGAAATTTTAGAATTTAAGGTTTCGTTATCTTCAAATGAGTGTGCAATATTTTACTTAAAATGCAGGTTGCAACTAGAGCTTACCGACCAAAATGAGAGATAAAAATCTTATGAATGAAAAAAAAAAGAGAATAAAAAGAAAAAAATCCAAGTAATGCGTAATTATTGCATTAGTTATTATTAAATAATACGTTACTTCATTTTATATCTGTACTTCTAGATTCATATTAGCATTTGTGGAAAAAAAAAACAATTTATTACCATAAAAAAAGATATACCTATTCATAGTGCTGGTGAAAAAGCTGGTTAAGCATATAATAAATAAGCCCCAAAGTTGCGAGAATTTATGTACATATTTAGATTTTACAAATATTTGAATATCCTACATTAATTACACAAAGTAAAAACGTCTTTTCATTGGAGATTAAGCGAAGCAAGGGCGACCGCTAATACGATTATATTTAAGACGCTTGTATGAAGTAATTACATATAATAATACTATACTAGCTAGCTGATATTAAATCAGTCTTACTAACGTATACAGCGTAACGTGTACAACGTAATTAATATAATAAAATGTCTATTATTTCACACAAATTTCAAACAAATATTCTATAAAATTAAGCCATAAAGAAAAAACACTGTACAATTTGGTGCCCAGCGCCCAGCACGCAATCCGGTGTTTATGAACCGATGCCGCGGGCATGAAATCACTTCAATATCCTCCCGCCGTAACAACTAACAACTCAATCAACGCAATTTTAAAATAAACCGTTTTTTATATAGTACAAACGTCGGCCGACCGAACAAAAAATATGCCCCGACGAAGGTCTCAATAATGACTTTCTCGAGAACTTGTTACACATAAACAACTCACGAAGTATAGCGATGTGTTTGCTAACGAATTTGAACCTTAAACTTACATGCGACAAAATAATAACAAGGTATATAGAAGAAGGGGAAAATAAATCCTGGATGTAATAAATTTATTCGTATTAATTACTACTTTTCAACGTTAAACTTGATGGTAATCTTAAAAATAATAACTTATTTCTCAGCGACATATTCTAAGAAGATTAATAGATCATCTGATCTTAACTCATAGCATACAATCTGAAGACCGGTTGGAGTATTACAAGTAAATAAAAACAGGACATCTCAATTCCGTATAGCTTTATCCCAAAGGTCCGGCGGGGGGCGGGGAATGTGGAAGCTGTCATCTGCGGCTGGAGCACTCTGAGTCGGAGTCACAACTCAATTCCAAGCGCGCGCGCGTCCTCGTCGTACGTGCGTTGCGTCCGCGCGTACATGTGCACGATAGTAAACATTTTACGAAGCCAGTGAAACTATAACCCTTAAGTCCCTCCGTTTGTGATGTTTGGTTCGTGACTGGATCAGTGCTATTTTTGTTTAGTTTTTGTAAATTTTTTTTTTCACCGTTCGAGCCATGTGACTGAGACGAAGCGCCGAAGTAAAAGTACGTACATATATCAGTGTTATTTTAACTTTATTGTAGTGTACATTTTAAATAGATTCAATGTAATGGTACTGACCGGAGTTGTTCCAAATTTGTTGCTCTACATTTTTTGTTTGCTTACTTTTCTTTATTTTAAAAATGTCTGTATGTATAAGTTTTCTATTAACATCGTGTACCTTTTATATTAGCATAATCAATATAGAATTAATAAAAGTACAATAATCTAGTAATAGTCGTTAGGGCCAGATGCGCAAAAAAACTTTACATTTCTATTTCATTCAGCGAAAACAAATCATAAGGTTTGTATAAAAAAAATCGATTACAGTCTAGACAGTAAACAGGAAAATAGATTAGCATAGACATAGTAAAGCATAGAAATAGATAATTTAATCTATAAAGTAATAATGTATTGTCCTCGCTTTTCCCGTGTCCTTAGCTGTAATGCAGACGTGAGCTGAAATAATGAGATCGTCTATTAACTAGTGACGTAAATATATGCACGCACGCATACATACACAAATTAAGCGAAATCGCTTGGACATAGCAAATGTAGCATAGTTCTAAAAAGAATAACCTAGTGGAAAATGAACAGAATGCACATATATATATACATTACTTTAGATGTTTTTAACAAAACGCTGACTGATTTATGAGTTTTGGCGAAATACTCTTATAACCTTTGCCTAGTACACACTTGAAACAAACGATAAGATTCACGGTAAAAAATTGATGCTTGTTTACATTTTATTTTTAAATAAAGTTGAAATATTGCATAGTTAAACTTAAAAACAAAACCAAGATAACACTATTTGTATTGAATATCAAAAGTATTTATTTTCATTATAGTTTATTAATTTCTCTATAATAATATTCGAGTTATCTGTATAAGACCCTTTTACTTGTAAAATATAATCAGATGTTTTGAATTGTATAGTATAAATTGTACTATTCTAAAACTAAAGTTACTCTATTCAAATATAGCCATACAAAGCAGATACGTGGTTATAAGCTCTACGGAACGGTTAAAGTCTCTACGGAACGACGGATGCACGCACTGGTAATAAAGTAGTACGCACTGCCTCTTGATTTATTGCGCGTTGTTGTCCATAATAAGTTGTTGTTCTAACTAAACTACCTGGGCCTCAAGTGTGCAGTGTAGTAGTGTAGTGACGTCCGAAATCCTAAAATTCATGCCAGACGGTTGCACCGATGTATGGTTTACTTATCACATTAGACACCCATTAAAATATTTCAGTTACTTATTAATCAGACTAATATTATAGCTGTAAGTTTGTCTGTTTGTTACTTTGTATCGTAGTAACCGCTTTAACAGATTAAAGGGAAATTGGGAACGAAGTCTATCCTATACTAACATTTGTTATCGACTCTCCAGAAGAGGACTCTTGCCATGGGTAATTTAAAAGCTAGTAAAATATGTACATTTTAGGTATATAATTATTCTTGATGCTAGCGGCAATTTTGAGCTAAGATGGAATAGATTCAGCTGATAAGATGAAATGGATTTGTTTTATTGGTTGATTTATTAAAAAAAGTAATATTTAACATGAAGCCAGTCCTAAGATTACCTTTTCTTAAAAGTTAACTGTAACATTGTTATTAAAATTCCAGCATACCTCTATAATAAATTAACATTTTAAAGAGCCGAATTTCAAAACTCAATTTAGCGCGGTGACTATTGAACGGAAAATTATGTTAATATTGGTTATTTCATGGAATGCTTCATTTACTATTGAGATTAGGCTATTTAAATACTAAGCATATGCAAAGTAGTTTGTCTCTATTTTAAATTATAATCTTTATTTTATTATAAAATAGTAATCGGATAAGTTAGACGTGTGTAATCTATGTTTACTCAATTAACTGTGCATGTCTGTCCTCAAGAGTATTAAGTTACATGACATGCCCTGTCTACGAAACTAGCTTGATGTAAAGAGCTTTACTCATCTTAAAGGATGTTTACACAAGCTTTCTTATTTGGTTTGATAATGTCACACTTAAAACACTTTATATTTATAAAGATAGCAATTAAAAGATTAAAAAGATTTAAGCAGGCCTTTTAATTTGATTTAGGAACGTGTCATGTCCGTGTGTTGCGGTAGTAATAATAAATAATGATGTCAGAGATCTTTCAATGCAAATTAGATATTCAAGCAATAAATCTTTTAGGAATATTTAAAACTGTATCATTCATATATATCTTCTATCTTATATCCATGTTGTAATTTTTAGAAATGTTTTCATTTAGACAAAAACTAAATTTAATAATATTCTGGTTTATTGGGTGTCGCAATATGTAACGCTATTTTCATTCTCATGTTTTATAGCCAATTTATGTGAGGGTGCCAAAACTGATTGCGATACGGTATATTCGATTTCTGTTTTGATTTCAGTCACGCCTTCTCGTAAGCGCTTTCCTGTTTGTTAATCTTATTTAAAAATTAAATTACCGCGATAAATTATATGATCCTGTTGATATTTACGGAAACGAAGTGATTTCTTTGTTTTCTTATTAATTAGGTTTTTAATTTTTATTAACTTTAAACACGAAACGATCAGACTTCTATAGAGAAAACTGGAAAGTTTAATCAAATAAATAATATAGAAGAATGTATTTGTTCATAGGTGCGATGAGGAATAATCACAGGTCTGCGACATTACATTTTTGAAAAGTTATTTTCTTAAACTTTTAATATCTACCTATATATATATATATATATATATATATATAAAACAAAGTCGTGTTAGTTACACCATTTATAACTCAAGAACGGCTGGACCAATTTTTATGATATTTGATTTTTTGGATTCCTCTTAGTCCGGAATAGGATAATAAGTGTTAAAACATCAGAAAAAATAAAAAAAATATATTAAAATTTATATGGCTAATGCTGGCTATTAACTATTTTAAATAGGTATCTATATAAAACGTCCTAGCGACGAACCCGAGCGAAGCGAGGGTGAGCCGCTTTACTATTTATATTACTTTAAGCACAATTCTAACAAGCTAGCGGCTCTAGCGACTATTTAATAATATAATTTTCACCAAAAATCCCGGCACGATTTTTTGCTACGTAATCATTAATTCAAAGTGATATAGTGTTGTAAGACAAAAGTCAGCGTGTAAGCTTGCAGCTGCAAGCCACGTGTGACAAATTAGTCCCAAATCTTTCGGGTGATTAATGTTTTGGCCCTTCTAACCCATGTCATGTGTAGATCTATGGCTAAAGGAGTTTCATATGAACAAAACATGATTAACAGTTTGTCGTTGCAAAACCACCGTCTTTACTGTTGAAAAGACGATTCTTTACTATATATATAGGTATATGTATATAAAAATCAATTGCTGTTCGTTAGTCTCGCTAAAAGTCAAAAACGGCTGGACGGATTTGAATAATTCTTTTTTTGTTTTGTTGGAGGTGCGTCAGGGGTGGTTTAAATATAAAAAAAATGCGAAAACAACAAAAAAAAAAACTGCTGGAAAATCTAAAAGTTCTGAACTGTTTATTTTGTATGGGAATCACTAACCGTTAAAACGTACCGAACCCGAGCGAAGCGAGGGTGAGTCGCTAGGTTGAAATAAATCAGTTTTTAACTGGAAATATTTATGTATGTTAGAGATACATGTTTATTATGTATAAATATTTTTTGATGTGTACTCTGTTGAAGGAATTATTTAATGTTAGTTGTATAACTCGTTTTTGTTAACTATTAAAAGTTTGATTGAAGTATTAAGTATTATTTTTTGTGTTTAAATGTTAAACTTTGTTTTTTTATTTATAGAAAAACAAGCTAGGTATAACTACTATAAGAGTAGGTATAACTCTATATTTGAAACATTATTATTATATTTTGTTTCATCTATTTATTGTTCACTTGCTCTTGAGTTTACGTCTAAGTAATTCGAGAAACATGGGAAATAGTCTTTTATTGTCGAGCCCGCATACTTCAATAAGAAAGTAGGTACATACATGGCTGGTCCTTAAACGACGTATTGTGTCTTGGAAAACTTTTTGTTATATCTGTTATGAAAATTTAAGATAATATTTTCTCAGACTAATATGGTTCTCACGTGTAAAGTGAGTATAGTGACAGTTGCAGTTGATTAAATGGGTGTCCCGTTGCCTTGCAATGGTTCCCTGAAGTAAGGCTGGCGACATTCCGCTTGCCGCGTTGCGTTCGTACTATTAATACTTGGAATTGCATTGCCAAAGATACTAGAACAAGAGTATAACGAGCTTATGAGTTCATATTAAGTTCTTAAAACCAGTCGTTCGGATGGTATAAATGTAATTAAATAGCTTTTATTCTGTGCTTTCTTCAAAATGTGTAATTTTCATAATCAATTGAGAAAGATTTCCTTGTTTTGCTTTTGTTTCGTACGAAATGTAAACAATTTTTGTTTGGATTATTACATGTTTAGTAACTCTGAGGCTGTAGGTACGACGCTATTAAGTTAACAAACCGCGATAACCTCATTATAACGGTCACAACTAATTGGTTGCGTTAACTGTTCGGTGTAACATTGCACTTTTATTCACGTGTGGACATCGTTAATATTTGATTGATAAATAAGTAATTACGTTGGCTCAAATTAAAGAATAGTGTAATCCCCAGTATCTCGCTATAGAACTTGGTTAAAGCTATGAAGATAAAATTGATATAAATTACTTTTCTTATTACAATATGGATTCATATTTTTTATTTTAATTTATTTACATAATTCGAGGAAATAAGAAGGATCGAGTAATCAGCATAAAGGTTTTAGAGGTTTTACTAAGTCGTTGCTTTGTTGAGGACTCTTAAGATTTTCATTTAAGTGGCTTTCATAATATTTCGTATCATCTATACAGATAAATAAAATTGGAGTGTCTGTTTGTAATATTAAAATAACCTCTTTTTACTAAATGCATATGGATATACACACGGTACATATCAAAACAACATTTTTTACAATTTTTGTCTGTCTGTCTGTCTTTCTGTTTATTCCAGCTAATCTCTGAAATGGCTTAACCGTTTTTGACGGGACTTTCACTGGCAGATAGCTGATGTAATAAGGAGTAACTTAGGCTACTTTTATTTTAGAAAAAAAATAGGGTCCCACAAAAAAAAAACCAAATTAATTAATTAATTAATTTTGTTTTGGGAAGCAACCTAGGGACGAACCTGAGTGAAGCGAGGGTGAGTCGCTAGTCTTTACTATAATTGGTGTTTTACTTAATAATTTAATTAATAATTGTTTCTTAAATCAATTTGTTTTCCTACACAAATCACTTTTTCTTACTACGTAATTTTTTATTTTTGTATCATGTAATCGCTTAGTCTCTATCATATTCACAGTAACGATGTTAAAAATAAGTTATTCATCACGCATCATAACGTGCTTATTTCTCATGTAATTTATATTTAGTAGAGCAAATTGATTAAAATGCTGTTAAAATCTGTTTAACTGAGAATTTTGTAGAGTTCTAACGCAATGCGTACAATCAGACGTGATACGTTATCTTAAGTACTAGTTTTCGTGTAATTATAATGTAGGGTGCATAAGTACATGGATAATATTATTTTTGATATTAGATTACAATATTTGTGATTACACTGACATAATAAAGATAGAGTTTGATTTTAGGTGTAGTAACGTACGTGTATTCTTCATTCTAAATAGTCTTATACTAATCTTACTCCGAAATTCTTTCATTATGGTACTCTATCCTATTTTTTATTCCGATAGATTTATAAATTTTCCGTGGAACAAAAAGAAAATCGCTTCGAAATGACTGAAGGCTTATTACTTGTTCCTGAGCAAATTCAGTATTGTTGGAGATATGTTAATTAATTATTGATTAAAAAACCTAACTTATATTTATTATTATTAGAATATTTATTAGTTTTCTACTTATTAATACAAGTTGCAAAGCTTTATAAAAACTAGTTTTATCATAAAATATTTTGAAATATATTTTACCAATATTCGTAGATATTAGCTGAAGCTATCTAAGGTCATATATTAAGTTCTTGAAAAAAATATTCGAAAATATGTAATAAAATAAAAGAAACCAAAACATCAGTAACAGTTAAATCAGTATCAGTAAATTTAGTTCTAAATGTTATCTTTTGGCAATGTTTTTGGTTATCTTTGTGTTTGAACTAATTTAATTCGCTGTCTTATCGGCGGTATTTCAAAGTGAAGAAATATCACACCTCATTATCATGTTTTGTTATATATTGACTGCATTTTTATATTTAGTTGGAAAATATTTTATTTATAGTTGTTTGATTAATTATTTATTTCGTCTGTATCTATGTCGGAGACTCTTCTTGTCAATGTCAATTTTTATACTCAGTTTATAATATTAACTATTAAATTGAATTGAGTAATATTTATGCATTTAAACATACTATATGCGGATTTATTTGATACTAGCGACTCACCCTTGCTCCGCTCGGGTTTGTCCCTACTTACGTTTTAACATGTAGAATAGATTTCTCAGAGATGAGATATTTTCCCGCAGTAAAAACTATCCCATATGTTGACCCGGATAACCAGCTGTCATCATACCAAATTTCATCAAAATTCCTCCAGTGGTTTTTCCGTGATGCGGTAACAGACAGACAGACAGACAGACAAAGATTCTAAAAACTATAAATTCGGTCTCTGTATCGATAATAATGTTTATTTCAATAAAATTTTCCAAAAAATATTTAATGTACAGATTGGGCTTAGTTACAATTTCATTATATGTATAGATTTTAAAACGTTTATTACTACTGAATCGGCACACGTTTCTTAAGATATTGAAATAAATGGATATTAGAATTCAAAATTATTCATAGTCTGAGCATCCTCTAAACTTATTGTTTAATGAATAAATATACATATACTTATGTATGTCATAAGTCTGTATTATACTGCAAACACAACGTTACACATCCTCCAATCATAAAACCAATGTCACGTGCCTTTATTTCGTGTACGGAGAGCATACGTCAAGCACATAATCATTGGGAAAATAAAACAAGTACAGTAATGAGGTAACATTCGTTATGTGTCTAAGCGAGGCTGTCTGTCTTTCATTAAAAATAAAAGGTAAAATATGTTAACAACCTGTCAATAATAGATAAGGTTGTATTTAATGTTACTATGTATTTTTTTCTAAGTTTATATTTTACAAGGTCATAAATTAAATTATCGCTAAAGTTACTTATAACCCTATTATATTTTTCTATAACAGATTAATAAACTTAGAAAGAAACATAGATTTCTTTTCTAGACGTTTTTTTTACTCCTTTATTAATTCGGATCACTGTACCCAACTAAAAAACGAAATTTAAATTTAAAATTTTGTAACTTTTTTTTAAAGACAATTTATTAAATCATGATGGTGGTAAATTACAGCGGACAATTTACATATTGATGCTATGTAACTTATTTTGGCTATAAAAACAAGACACAGCTTTGGTAGACATACCTATTTTGAATAAAATTAAGATTATCTGAAGCAATCTTCAAGAGAAGCATAATTCATTAATGTAGAGATAAGAATGATTAGTTTTAAAAAAAGATTAAATGCCATAGTCAAAAAGACTATGCTCGAGGGAATCTTCTGTGCCGTAATGTTACTATTTCAACTTTCTAAACATAAAAGCTTCTAATTTATAACTCAGACTGGAATCGTAAATCGATGTCAAGTTTTCATAACGTTACAAAGAACAGATGGACTTTTTTTTAGATTCTTTTGTTTACGAAGATATTTTAATTATTATAAATAACTGTTTTCTTATTTCATTTCTCTTCTAAATATTACGTCGATGATTTAAACTTGGATAATATTTAATTTATACACAACTACCCCCGTTCAGCAGTGGATGTGTCTAGCATTGATTAATAAATTGGAGTTAACAGGTTCTATTTTCAATTGAAAAAAAAATGTATAGCGTTGGCCATCACATAGTCTACGCCCCAAGTGTACAAAAAAAAAATCTATCAGTAACTAATACTAAGTCTATCAGGCAAAAAATAATAAAGAATGGCGGTGCCAGTCGACAATACTTTAAGATATGAATATCTAATAGGTAAATATGACCGGGTATGAACTTTAATTACCTATAGGTTAAAATATTACACATTTATTTGTGGTGTAAGCTTTGCTTTGATTTGTATCGGCTGGCATCGACTTCGAAAATATCTGATTAGGTATCTAATATCTATAGTAAATGTAAACTACCAATCAGTTATTTATTACTTTTTAGTGTTCGCGGTAGCGGTTTTGATTTTTTTTGAGTTTTTATTTTTTTTCTTTTTTGTGTAGATATAGCAGTAGTATAGTAAGAAGAAAATATTTTAATAAAATATTCGTTTAAGCTGTTTAAGTTAGTTTGATGCCAATTTTTATATGAAGACTAAAATCCGTTTTTATTAGTAACACTAAAAAATCAGCCTCTAAAATCCAATTCAAACATAGAGCTTGTCAAATCAAACAAAATAAGCCCAAACTCTTAGCTGTTGAAGAC
This sequence comes from Fabriciana adippe, assembly GCA_905404265.1. Lineage (NCBI taxonomy): Eukaryota > Metazoa > Arthropoda > Insecta > Lepidoptera > Nymphalidae > Fabriciana > Fabriciana adippe. The sequence goes on along the minus strand of FR989998.1, from coordinate 11,065,243 downwards.
TTCCACCGTTTTAAAGTTTCTATTTTTCCCTTTTTAGTGTAGACATAGTAGTAGTAAAGTAAGAAGAAAGCATTTAAATAAAATATTCGTTTAAGTTGTTTAAGTTAGTTTGATGGCAATTTTTATATGAAGACTGATAAACTAAAATTCTAAATCTCTAAAATCCAATACTAACGTATTGGGGCTTGTCAAATCAAACAAAATAAACTCAAACTCAAAGTGTCTACTATTGGCCGTTGAAGAGTTCCACCTTTCCACCTTCTCGCTTTACCGTCAGATCAGGTCGACGATAATAACGAACTACTGCACTATCAACGGAAATTATAGAAACGCTTGCAAAGTTTCAGGTCTATAGGACAATTAGAAGGAGGTAAAATTTTCATTAGCTGTTCTTTCACCCTTTGGGATGGTATTTTGTTAAATTTAAATGGGAAAAGTATACACTTTCAAACAAAATAAAATCGCCCGAATTGGTTAATAAATGACGGAGTTCTAAGGTAACAACCATAAATAAAAGTACAGCCGAATTGAGTACCTCCGCCTTTTTGAAGTCGGTTGAAAATTAATAAGTTTTATTTATTATCATTACTGTACTTCATACGTAATAGATTTTTAATACATTTTTTTCCGGTGAAACAGACACACATTTTTTTAGTGTGTATACTGTGTACTCAAGTGTAACAAGGCACGAGCATGTGGTTTAAATAAAAACAACTGAAATGTGTTAGGAACTTAACGTAATAATTAATTTATCATAATATTAAATAAATAGATCTTATAATGAAATATCGTAAATCTGTTATTATACATTAGCTAAGTAGAGTCAATAAAGTTTGGCCCTGAAGATGTATGTACGAGTAGATATAGAGTAGGTACGTATTATTTATGATAATTTATTGTTTCCAGTTGATATTTAAAATTCTTATCGATAGTTTAGTAATAAATAATATAAATAATTATTAAAAGTTTATATAATGGTTGAAGGCCTCGGTGGTGCAGTGGCCAGCATGTACGGCTGCACGGGTCGGGCCAAGTTTAGTTATTGAGTCTTTCTGCTTAGTAAGCCTTAGTAACAGACCGGAGTTAGGAAGGAGGAGAACACGTAAAGCCGTCGGTCCTGCTCCTTAACTCTCACTGGTCGTGTCGAGTAGTCGTCCCACCGGAGTATGAGAGTGACAGGAATAGTGAGTGCACTTATGTCTGTGCACTATAATATCTCCTGCGCAGTTGGCTAGTCTTCATGAGATTGGCCACCGTGGCCGAAATCGGTTAGGAGGTCTTATATATATTATATACAGCGTAAAAAATAGAGTACCTAACAAATACAGAAAAAATCTAAAGTTATTCAATTTCCGACCCACCTACATTTTCTAATAAATATAATAATGGATATTCATTATACTACTGTTTGTATAAGTGCATAACAGGTAGCTGAAGTGGTACCTGACAGTCTTCAGTTTACCTAATCAATTATCGCTTAACGACACGCTATAATGAGGCGCGCGGGAATACGCTTATTTGACTTGCTGCTTAGCACGCATCACTATTGTGCTGTGCTACACCGGCTTTCGTTTTCTACTTTTGTATGTAGACTGTGGACAGAGGTAAAGTGGAAAGATGTGTTGAAGTTGTGACACAATTTTTGAAATACATATTTTAAGTTTTAGAACCTTATAAACTTGTATACGTTTCAATTAAAACCGACAGGCAAAACGGTTAGATGTGACGTGAAATTAAATAGATTTTTATTTTATATTTAAACTAATTCTCGTTGTATTTTAAATTAAGAATATTTATCGTTTAGATGATTCTAAAATAAGTTATGAAAACAAGACACCCTCTATGTTGACGGAGTGCCAGCAATTATTCCTGCTTTTCACACTTACATGCTAACCGTCTGCTATTTGAGTGTGGAAATGTCGCAGAGATTCTTCCCCACCTCTGTTTAGATAGTTATTACTGTCGGCTCAGCGTTTGAAACTAAAAAGAATTCTTCTATCTTTTTCCTTGCCGCACGACATCGGTCACTTCTCCGAAATTTTGATTCGCTACCGAAAGGTACTTTTATTCGTTATAACTTGCAAGTCACGAGTTTTAACCAATTTAATATCTATTCCTATATTTTTTCTACTTTTGAATAAACTTGCTTAAAATACAATTTAATTAACAAACTAAACAAGAGACGCACGTTCTTTTGCCCTTATCTCGAAGCTACCGTATAAGATATTTATTAGTTCGTATTCAAAAGGCATAAGAGCTAGGGGAGCTATGTGAAGCGCAGGTACCGATTGTTATTGTAATGTAACACTTAGAGTGGAGGCGAGTTGGGCATCTTAAGTTGTCATTTTGTTTTCTTTTGCTATTGGGTACTCCACCGGACGACGACCTGCGTTTCTTTATAAGGGCTGGCGAAAGCGTCTTAATGTGTAATGTTTTACGGATTAACATAACTATAACAATTAACTATAATGATTATTATAATATGTTTCATAAAAATATTTGTGATACTTTTCATTTTATGACTCACATATTATATGATATTATTTTAGTAATTAATAATTTAAGTAAGCTGTTAATATTTTTCAATATCATTTGCTTATTTTCTAGTATAGTGGTTTTTTCTATCAGCGACAACCCTGAAAGCTTACGGTAACCGTGTAAGTTAGTAGCAAGTGAGAAGTGCGTGACGCGGTCCTGTTTGTTTACTCAGCTTCCGAGAAGGCTCCGGGATCAGTGAAGGATTACCAACTAAGGTCGAAGTCGAGTAAACGTTGTGTTGCAATACTGATAGGGATATGAGAGATTATTCGTAAATTAGGTTAAAATATTTATTAATGTGCACAATGTTTGAAATTGTCAGAGTTAAATAATTACATTATCTTAATATGTAGTAGAACAATATATTTAAAAAATATATATAATTAATGGTTGTTTCAATTGCTATTTAAAAATGCACTTACATTTTATTTAAACCAACCCTTACACTGAAAATAACATCTTTAACTTACTGCACAATCCTGAATAAGGCAAAAGTCACCATGATTAAAATGGAAATACTAGCGACTTCTTCTCGCTTCGTTCGGATACGTTCTTAGGTGTCTGGTACTAACCCATGTACAATTCCAGGTCCAAATTCATTTAGCCGATTCGACATAAAAGAGTATTAAGTACACATATACAAACTGTCGCATTTATAACAGTAGTCTGAAACGCCCTAGCGAAGCTGTAGGCTAAGATATAGTATAAAATATAAATAATATGGAGATGATATAATAATATTTATATGTAAAAAAAAAATTATAAACTCTCGTATCTTTATGTCATGCGCAATCACTCGTACAATAAAATGCATTTAAAATGCATTTTTGATAGCTCAGTCTTATGTAATAGGTATCTTAAAATATCCACACGTATGCATAATGCATAATATAAAAGATAGTAATCAAGATCTTAATGATTTCTGTTTGTGAATGGAATGGAGTTTGCGAGATTAAATGTGTTGATTGCTCGTGCGATTGGAGGTTAATGACGTTTCATTGCAATGAATAAGCGCACCGACTAGCGAGAAATTATTGTACGTACTAAGTTATAGACACCGGCCGTGTAGGAATATTTAAAGACTGGTTATTTTAAGTGTTATCTTTCCATATGTAGTTACTATAAATAAGTTAATACAAGATTTATCAATTTGTCTTGAAACTTGAACATATGCTTCATATTAAATAAGTGTTCTTTAAAACAATCGCAAGTAGTAAATGCGGTTCTTATTTTAACAGCTCATTTGCTGTGCAAATGAACCTTTTAAACTTTTTAATAGACGTAAGCCGTTATTTTGCTAATTTTTGAGGTACGATAATTATTATTATTAGGTTAAGCTCAGGTTAAGCTTTGAATATTTAAAATTACAGTTCGTTAATTTTATTCTGTAGGTCAATGTTTGTTGGAAAAATCCCAAAATTTCCGAGTAGGTATATATACACTATACACTAGCTACTTTTTATGTACAGAAATAAATAATACGTTGCTATCCATTAAAAATCTAGAGATGTTTAGGATCTCGAAAGAAATAAAACCATCTTTCCTTTTTTTTCGCGGATTTATTTTGATTTTTAGTTTCCGACATTTCGAACGTTTTAGTTTAGCAGAACTTTTTTTGTGATGAAGACTTGTTTCTAGTACTCTTAAAGGAGGAAATTTCTTTTTATACATTTGTTATGCTTACAAGGCATTTAAAAAAGACAAAATACAAAGCACTGCGAATTTCTATATACTTACCCCATTAGCTATATTTGTCTTAATTTTTTTATATACAAATCAACAAAATGTAATAATTTTTATAGAAATCAACAAGTTTATGTAATAAATAATTTAATTCCAGGTAATGTGGTTGCTAGTGGCTGTGCTTAGCCTGTCAGTGGCGGCCAGTGGGACCCCCTGCGAACAGGCGCGCATGCGGTGCGCCTACCGTACAGGCTGTGGTGCTGCGCTCTCCAACTACATGTACCTATGCGACGAGGTGCTCTCCAAGCCTGCCACCGTGTGTCCGAAGGCGTGCGAACATGCGCTGATTGCGTTGACTTCTACTGAAGAGGGGAAAGAACTTATGAATGTTAGTATAAACTTATATCTATGTTTTTAAATATAAATTGTGAATTATTAAAGTTATGTAAAGAGAACCTATTAGGAATATCGATATTCGATTTAATTTATACAATATATAAATCAGGCGCAACGTTTGTCTAAATAGCATATTCATTGATCTGTAAAACAGCCGTCATTGACAAATGACATTGTATAAAGATATTATAAAATTTTAAGAGCCACAAAGCGAATTCTGCTTAATAAATTGTGGTCGTAGCAAAGGTCGCAGTTGCCACAATAACTTTTCATCATCACTTGTTTACAATGTCTTTCTCAATTGAGGAAGACGTCCAAATTAATAGGAGCTGCTATTTGGTCGAGTTTATTTAATTGGTCCTTGATTCTCATCGTTCTTTATGGAGCTTTAAAGGTCTTTTTAGAATGGTGTTGTTCTATACAGACGCCCGCAATAAAATCTAATTTAGACGTCAGATTTGTCGGACACGACGCATCACCATAGTCGAGGGTCGCGGTTGTCGACCTTTAATAAAGTTTCTTTAAAAATATATTATCATAATTTAGTGACATTTATAAATATTGATAATAAATTGAATGCCTTCACTTTATTACATTTTAATTTCTTATCAAATATAATACTGGATAAAAATGCATTTAAAAAGAATATAGGTGATTACGTTAGAGGCTTCTAATTCCGATGTGAGCTACAAAATAGTACCTGCTTATAATAAACTATATATTTTATTATTTTTATCCGTAGTTGTGAGTGAGATCGGGAGTACAATGTGACCTTTACAATTGAATGTAAATATGTTATTTCACGAGCGATCAGCAGGTGCTCGCTAGAGTCATTAAACTTTCTCTATATAAAAAGTAATAATGTATATAGATATTTGGGAATGACATCTGTTGGACCTCCAGTATTGGTACTGTAATTGTATTGCAATGTATTTGATCCTTTAATTATGTTTTATATATAAATAGACTTTGCGATTATTACAGGTTGTTATATTATATATAGGTACCAATAATTACTTTTACAAATATAAATTCTTTATATCATAGGTACTTAATTATTTCAATGAAAAAAACGTCTTTAATAATTTGATAGTTAATATGAGAATTTTAATCAACATATTCTCGTTTACATGCTAATTGATTTCGATATTTACTTTTTACAAGTAAATTTAAACAGGAATTCCGTCCTATTTTTAAGGAAACGCTTTGACGAAGAACCGGTTGAATTGATTATGTCGCTGTAACGGTGTGATTATGGTTTGCTGTTGAGCAATGTGTATCGAAAGGAAGGGCAGGCCAGAGCGGCCGCACAGCCTTGAGATTTGACGTCTATATCGGGACCTACCGCAGCGCTCGTTCTTGTGCAGGTGTTGCCTCCCCACAAAAAATACAGCGTAAGACGGAGGCTACTCTTTTATTTATCTGTACCATCGCAAACAGGACCATAAATTGACCTTTAATTAATCGTTCCCATCACAAACTGTTAATTAGTTTCATAGCGAATGTCATGTCCAAATGACTAAAATTGTTGTACGTCTTCCAAATCGTTCCTATTAATAATTTATGGGTAAAGTTGCTTGCGTTAGTTATGCAAAATATCCAATTTGGCCCGCAATATATTATTCGAATTGTCAGTTTTATCACTGTTAGCCGTCAGCTGTTAATCTGAGCAGAAATACAGTGATCGATCTATCGTTACAGAGTAAATATCTTTGAATCTAAGTGGCTGAATAAAGATTAATGGTTTTTTAACATTAATATGATATATTTAGTATTTTTATATCACACATTATTTACTTCATTTCATCGTACATTCATAGAGCTGTCAGTTTCCTGGCTCATATTGTTGTAAATCAGAACGTTGCTGGCGTCGTAAAATATTTTATGAATCAAAAATGTTATTATTGTACGAGGCATATATACGGTGAATTTACGAGTTTTCCCGTAAGTTTATGTTAGACAGCACATTAAAAATAAAAAAATATCCCAAAAAATATAAATTTAAAGGCTAATAAGTTTTATTTTTGTTGCAGTGTCAATGCGAGGATGAATATTGTGTCGAAGCCAAGCAGAGAATCGATGTATGTAGGCCCCAGGTGCTAAGGGGCGCGGCTAACGCGACGTCCTCATGCCGTCTATCCCAACTCATTTGCCTTGCGGATGCACAGTGTGCCACAGCTTTAGATTACTATCACCAACTATGTAGATCAATGTACCGTGGCAGAAAGTGCTCTAACAAGTGCCGAAACTCAATAGAAATATTGAGAAAGCAAGATAAAGCAGCCGCCTTGACGGCTTGTCATTGTGACGGTAACGAAGATTATGACTGTCCAAGGATGCAAAATAATCTCGCTAGACTTTGTTTTCATAAACATCTTAAAAACCATACGAAGACCTACGAGAAGGGCTACGAGGAGAAGCATAAAAAACACCATCAAGAATTGCCCTCGGCCACCACTTCTGTTACTGCACCAGCGAGTCTACTAGTTTTAATATGCGTATTTATATTATACAACTCGTGACATTAAGCTTCGAGGTCTACCTCATATGTTAAACTTTTTATATATTAAGTTCATGTACATATGTATAGAACAGTATTTTAATAATTTAATATTAATTTTAAGGGAGGGTTTTCAAGGGCTAGAGTGTTATATATCAATAATGGTTAATATAGTGTGTGTATGTGTTTATGAGTGTGTTTGTGATTGTAGTTAATTTGATATCCAGACTATTTTGTTGGAGAAGCTCTAGCCGCCCACGGGCGCATGCGCAGGCGTCGTTCGCTATAAATACGGCGGCGCCGGTGGTCCGGTGACAAATGCAGGGTTGTTCCTGTCGCTGTGCTTCGTCGATTGATCTAAAGCTGTAACGCGACATGTCAAACAGATGAATATACATCTCGCTTTCTCACATCCCCCAACTCATTTGATCTAAAAAGAATATAATCAAAGAGTCAAGCGTTTAAGAGGCAAAGAGGATGTCTCGAGTGGCTAATTCCGGGCGCAACTCTAATCGTCTGTCAGTAGCGTTACAAATAAGCAGGATGGAATGCCAGCAACATATTAAAAAAAATATTTATTTTTATGACATCCTCTATAAATTACTAAGCCTTGTAATTTGCATTTATCTATAATACACAATGGCTTATGATATTTTTACCAAAATATTATTTTTTTCAAAAAAAATACTAAATTGTAATAATATCATCAATCTCGTTACACAGCAAAGTCTTTTACAATTAGAGGCTGAGGTTCCTTGTATAGAGCTAAATTTATTATTTGACGCTAGGTTAATATCTTTTTTTTAATTTTTCAGAGTATTCATCTAAAAATATTTTTTTCAAATTTTTGCCCTTTCTATGTCTTCCAAGTAGTAAAGTGAACTTTGCGATTTAGGTTTACATTTCTTAGAATACCGGTTCATAAAAAAGGCCTGCGAGTATAAGATCTTACAGCTTGATAATATATATCCTTACACAGACTATACACTCATTTTTTACGATATACTTATAAGCTATATAGAAGATCTAGAATTTAATATTTCAACATTTATTGTTAATCTTGAAAGGAGGTTTTCTTAATTAAGAATTCACCATGAAATATACGAATCGTGATATTTCCATGAAGAGTCAATGGAATAAAGTCGTGGTATCTTACGATGAGTTCGATCGCTCGTAATGAAGAGGTCCGGAACCGGTTTAGACAGAGCAAGGTCTTTACAGTCGTATAAGAAAGTAAACCCTTCGATAAGTTTTCCTAACTTAATTCGTTCCAATTCAGAAATATTATTAAACTGAAGTACTTTTTCGTAATTCTTTTTTCCATTCAAGTAATACCTTAGAATTATTTTATTTATATTTGTATGCTGCAAAAGTTTTCATGCAATTTAAAATTTTTTTGCGCCAGCAATCAGCGTTTAAAATATTCCTTTAATTTTCCAACTTTTTTTTTTATTTTTGTTATTTATTCGTGAATTTTAATCATTTATAAGAAACAAAATTCTATTTTTTATGATCTTTCAACATTCCCTTACAATCTTATGTTAAGTTGTAGAGTAAGATGATAAAATATAAAGCGTGCCTAAGTGCTTGTTTCTTAGGAAGTATACAAACAAATACATGGAAATTCCTATATCTATTTCATGCTAGGCAGAAATAATGTGGTGATTCATAGGTAACAGCTTCATCTTTGCCTGATAGGGTCACCTGCCTGCCTTGTGGCCAATAAAAACGTATGGCCCGTGTCAGAGTAAAACACGCGATTTCCGACGCATTCGTTTTCAAAAGAATGTTTTTATTATTTCTGAAAAAGGTATACAGTATAACTTATATTATTTATAAGCGGTAATTCTTGAGCTGTTGCTTTGAAATTATAAGGGGTCGGCACATCTACCTGCATAACTTCAAGCGAATTGCAAATAACACGTTTAAGAAGCACTCCCGCGTGGTGCTGCGATTACAGAAGTAGAAGACTTCTACAGGAGTTTCGTACTGCTCGGCTCCGAGCACGTATGGTTAACAGCGCTTCCATTGACACCGATCCAGAAGGGTATGGTTTCACTAAAAGCGAGGATGAACTAAGGTTCAGTAATTGCCATAAGTGGCAGCCATCCCTGGAACATAAAGATGTTAAGTAAAAACAAAGGCAACGTTCTACGTCTGCACGGGCCGGTGCTAGGCTTGACCGTCCCCACTTTACACCTTGGCATGGTGTTCTCTACGAGCTGCTGGCACCACGACCCGCACGGCCTGCCCTGGATGGAGTACATGCATCAAGACTCGTCGAAGATATGGTATGAGATACCGGACCAGGAAAGTGAGAGGTACAGAAAAGCGGTGGAAATTTTATGCCCCACCTCATGCCAAAATAAATCTTTATGGCTCCCATCAGATATAACAATTATTACCGCCTAATTTATTGCTGGAACATGCTGTGTCACTCTCCCGTGCGGTTCAAAACCCAGGAGAATTTATTATTGTATTCCCAAAATCATATTCATGCTCTATCTGCACTGGATACACCATTTCAGAAAGAACAGCATCAACCAAGTGTTTCAAGAATTACACGAAAGCTGCGAGCCGTCTATGTTTTCGCTCGAGCAGATATTGATCTCCGCGGCGAGGGACCCCTGCGCGTCCCTCACCATGCTGCAGCTGGTGCTGGAGCCACGGATCTGTGGGGACTATGAAATAACTATAAATTCGAAGTTAAAACGTGATTACTATCCGTTGCCTGGTATTGAGGAGTTGTTCGCGGTCCTGACAACCAACCACCAGCAAGTAATTTTAAGTGAAGAGTCCCAACCCTATTCGGCAATCACAACACACGTAGGGACCTTTAAAAATTCATCATCATCCAATGATTTTCTCTTTAATAATAATAAATCATACTGTACCATGAATAGTGTACGCGATTCGTATGCAGCTCGCAAACAATTGTTTACTAATGTTTCGTCGCCAGTATCATATGCATAATGCAACTCACGATAATGCGGGAATATCAATGATTTTATTTTTCATTATATTTTCTCATAAATCTCTTTCGTACACTCGCAGTTTTTTTAGAGAATTCAAAGTTAAATCGAAGCAAGCTAGTTATCCTCATACTTGTAAAAATATTTGTTGTCTTTAAAAGCTTTTGTTTTCCTTTTTTATTAACGTCATGTGTTTGAATGTTTGAGTGCGTGTGTCTGTGTTTATAAGTTAGTCTTTATAGTCTTAAGATCTGAAGTAGGTTCATCCTTAGCCCATCCGCTTGCCAGAATAAAAGTATTTAATTATGAACACAATATTATAATAAATAAATATATCGCAATGGGGTTGCTTAAAGAAATATATTCAAAGGATATATTTGCTACAATTAGTGTAATAATTTGTTTGTTTATTATTATTTAATACAACTAAGCAGGTTCTTTTCATCCGACAATCAGACAGGTGAAGGATGACCTATCTTCAAGTCTAATACTATTATGCCAGTTATGTCTTTAAATATAGAGTGGGGTGAAAATTAGATTACATTTTTAATAAGAGTTAATTTTTAATTAGAATTAATTACAACTAATTATTTGAAATTATAAATCAACTGAATTATAAAAAGGCTTTTACAGAAAAAATATTATTTTAACACATATAATGTTCTGTGACAATGATTATAATTTAAAATTTAAATAGTGGATAATTGAGAGCATTATTCGATCAATAATTGGATTTCCTTTTACTTTTTCATCGCTACTATTACATGAAGTGCTAATAAAATTGTAACAACAGCTTTTTCTTAATTTGCCACTGAAGTGTTTCTTTTATTTATGTTGTAATATATTTAACGAAAACTTATTAACCACAGTTTACCAAAGTGAGATTATTAGGATAATTCAGAAATTGTATATAAACATTAGCATCGTATATGGTAATCGTACAAAGTATTTTAGATAAATAAAATTATTTATTTAATTAATTAAGTTAGTTGTAATGATTGTTGCATTTGTTTCGTTTTCGCAAAGTTTCGTTTAAGGATTCTAGTTGTATTTATTTTACAAAATTAAAATAAAATTTTCTGTTTTCTATACATTTGTTTTATTTTTCTACAATAACTTTATTTGTTTTTAATGTATGTATGACACGAAAAAATACAATACATTAGTAATAGTACTAAAACTAATTAAGTACATCATCAAACAAAAATATTAGAATCAATTAAAATTACTTACTACTCACACCATTTAGTACTAGCCTGCTATATTTAAAAAATAACATTTTTTTATTTAGATTTTATTTTTCTGTTAAATTATAACCTTTCAAAGTAATTTTTTTTTTATTTATGTTAGGTATTCGCTTCGCTACGTATAAAATACAAATATATATGTATATATATATATGTATATTTCCCATAGAGTGTGATTTTTTTACGTTGTCCGTTCAAAATTTCCTTTCCATTTTTGAATTCATACAAAATTTTTAGTGTTCCAAATTTCTGACATTTACGGATAAATTTACAATTTTCCCCATAAACTAATTTGGACTAATATGAAATTAAAAAAAAAATGCCAAATCAAGTCGGCTGTTCTCAAGTGATACAGTTACTGGCGACAATAACATTTTATTTTTATTAAATCAGAAATTTATTATTAACGTAGCTCTTTAAATGTTTCCATTATACCTGGTTAAATAGACAAATTTTTAATCATAAATTTAGAGATATTTTCTCAATCTCAGCTAGGAAGGATAGACAGACAAACGTATGAGTAAAATTACCGTTTAACCATTAATTCTGCAGAAGTTTAAAAACAAATGAATACATTGTAAGTAAGGTCGTCGATCATTACTATAGCTTTATAATATGTAAGTACTATCATAACAGTGTGATAAATCTAGAATGACTCAATTACTAGAAACGCAATAAAATGCAACATAAACATCGTAATAGCACGTATTAGTATTCTATAAGGAGCAGAGCCTTTTTACAACCTAGTCACTGCGTTATCTGTTCGTGCTTTTCATACGAACAAGAGTAAGCCAGCATTACACACATAATATATAGTATACTTTTGCTCACTATTTTTGAACAAAAATCATTTATATCAATATAATTTTCGATAATTTATTTAAGTATATTTAAATCTAAGAGCAACAAAATTATAGAATAAATACAATGGTAAAAAATATAAATCGATATATATATATATATATATATATATATATATATATATATATATATAAAACAAAGTCGTGATAGTTACACCATTTATAACTCAAGAACGGCTGGACTGATTTTTATGATATTTGATTTTTTAGATTTCTTTTGGTCCGGAATAAGGTAATAAGTATTAAAACATCAGAAAAAATAAAAAATATATAATTTATATTAAAATTTCTATGGCTAACGCTGGCAAATAACTATTTTAAATATCTATGTAAAACGTACCTAGTGAAGAACCCGAGCGAAGCGAGGGTGAGCCGCTAGTTAATTAATATATAGGATTACCTACTCTTGTAGTTTTTTTTTACATGAAAATGTTACTCTCAAATATTTATAGTGACACTGAAGTGATCTCTTGCTTGTGTTGTGAATGAAGTTCCTCTACGCAATTTAATATATATACGTATTCTTATACATGTACGCTTTTTCTATGTACACTACCGGAAAATTAGACAATGTAAAATGTTGGCTACATAAACAAGTATTTAAAATTTTTTATATAATATTCCAATACATCCACCTTGGTGGGCATTTTTTTCCAAAGTATCTTGAAGCTCTATTTATATACCACTCTGTGCAATCCTTTATTTCTCAATTAACCACGTGTATTTCACGTGAGGTCCAGATACATGGTAAAGAGGTATATAAAAAGTGCAAGTCTTTGTCCTTTAAAAACATTTCACGTGAATTTCTTATTCTTATACACATGTCGCTTACATTTAAAGCGTTTTTTTGCAATCTCAATTGCGTACGTATAAGTGCATCCGTTCCCACAGGGATTGCGACTAGTTTGCCAAAATAATCACGTCTCAAACTACTCTTAACTCAGGTCAGCGGCTTTGTATGGCCATCAAAGGCAAATGAAGGAGGTACTTATCTCATGAGCACTTGTCTCTCAACGAGGAAGCCAATAGGGAGTATCCTGAGGGGCGACATCCGTTTTAAGATGGCCGTGTGAAAATTACTTAATTGAATAATGTGACTATATTACTTATAATATAAATTTTGTATGTAATGTATCAAAAACATTTTTTTCACACTTATTTAATTTTTAATACTTTACTCCAGAAATACTTTAAATATTTAATTAATTATTGATTAATACTTTTAAAACATAAGGGAAATTAACAACTACCATTCGAAATACCATTTGATCTATGAAATAGAGCAGTGTTAGCTATATATAGAGATTGAAATAAATCAATACACGTTCAAAATCTGTAGGTTCGATCTAAAGTTTCAAATTTATAATTTAGCATGACGTTAACTGGTCCGTCCGAAATTCGCGTATTGTTTTCTGTAAGGCCCGCGGGGATTACCGGTGGCGTTGTGGGTGGTCTTGTCCACGTGGCCTATAAAATGATTACTCAGGAATACTAATAAAAGTAATATACAGAAAAACAGGCAAGACTTGGATTTCAAAATTGGTCAGGGGTTCGCGGTAAACTAATTGGTAATGGTCACGATGGATAAGGTTTTTGTTTTATTTTTAATTATAAAGTACCAAAAATAAAATTAAATATCATAACAATTTGTTGAATGTATGATGAAATGCCGTAACTAAGTAAGAGTAGAGAGTGAAGAAGGACAGTAAAAGAAACAAAAAATGAAAAGTATAGTTAGGATAATGCTATAGAAATATATATTAAAATCTTTGTAAATAATGATGATAATATATTTATCTAATAATAAAATTTTAAATATATTATGATGATCAGTCTAAATGAAAAAAATCGCCAAAGGAAGAAAAAATAGTGAGTAGAGAACGCTTTTTTCCCCTTGAAAGGAGATGTAATAAGTTTTACAGAGTTGTTACAGATAAAGAAAAATACTTTAGTTTATTCGTATCTAATAAACTCATAACAGTTCCGCGCATTAAGGAATATAGGAATTATATATTACTAGCGGCTCACCCTCGCTTCGCTCGGGTTCGACTCTAGGAAAACAAAAACAAACCTTTCCCACGGAAACATAAAAAGTAGGGGAAAAGGGATAAAAAGTAGTCTATGTATTATTCCAGACTGTAATCTATCTTTGTGCCAAATTTCATCCAGATCCGTTCAGCCGTTCTGGCGTAAAAGAGTAACAAACATTCATACATCCGTACTCACAAACTTTCACATTTATAATATTAGTATAGATACTGAAATGAAATTGTAGTAAGCAATGATGAAGAGCTTATAGACATTACTATTTCATATACATATGTTGTCAACTTCGCATAAATATTTTGTATTATTTATTCTATGAAAATACGAAATGAATATGATTAAAATAAAAATTAAATTATATTAAAAAAAAAAACTATTTTTTTTTTACAACGTGTACGTAAAGTTTAACTTCTGAACTGTCTTAAGTTAACATCTACCTATGTATGCCAATTTTTTTTATTTCAAGTAGTTTACTGATTTTCAGCAGAAATTTGTTTGTTTGTTTGTACCGAATAGGCTCCGAAAGTACGGAACCGATTTAGATGAAATTTGATAAGAAGATAGTTTGAGACCCTGGGAAGGACATAGGATAGTTTTTCCCTTAAAGGCGTGAAATGGGGGTGAAAGTTTGTAAGGGGAAGCAACCTAGGGATGAACCTGTTCCTAGTGTAACATAAATCGCACGCATAATAAAAAACTGACCAAGTACAACTTAGGTCAGAATTGAGTTAAAAATTCAAAATAATTACACAAAACGAATCAAACGTTTAAAGACTATCTGGAATAATTAAAATATTATAATTTACAGATACTTTGTTAACTTTTATTCTATTTAAGAATAAACAAACAAGGTCGTTATTGCAAAAATATTTTTCTTGATTTTTCAAATATCAAGTTTTTACGTCAGTTTTTTTATTAAGCGTGCGAAATGTTTATAATTAATTTATTGTTCTTATATACTTTTATTAATATTATACATGGACTAAATAGTCATTTTATCGATCGAAGTTAGTTCTGCCAGTAAGGATTCTGCTTATTGACCACAGTAAAAAAAAAATCATCCAAGTACATTTAGTGTTAAAATCATCATAAGAACTTTAATAAAGAGCTTTTACGTTTCAAAAACATTCAAGCGGAGATTGAACATTGCATTGGAGCATAATAAAGTACTTGACTTTAAACCTCATTTGTGGGGCACGGCTCTCGTGAGTGCCGAGCACGATGTCCACGCCTCCAAACTCAACAATGTCTTCATGAATATATTCGTAATGTCTCTAAAATGATGGATAACTAACAGCTTTTAAGGTCAGAGTTACGTATATATAGGTAATAATTTATTTACATATATTTCAGTGGTACATAAGATATACATATATGTATGCATATAGACGTAATGTTAATAACTAACATATGTATGTTTATGGTTAGCTAATGGCTTCTTATAATTTTTGTTAAATTTAACTATTAAAATAATATTTTCCTTTTAATCATCAATATTTTATGAGTAACAGTTAATTTGTTATAATGATTCTTTTATTTATTTTAATGATTTATGATTATTTAATAGACATTACTTTAAATTAGATTTCATTGTTCCACTTGAATAATATGTACAACTTTAAATAGATACTGACAGTAAAAAATGTGTACGGTTTCTAATATCCTCACCATAAAATGTAAAGTTTTATTTGTCTCACACGTTCTTTAGAGCAATCACAATTATTTTACCATTTCCGTGGACGCGCTGTATCAAAGAGTGCGACAATACAACTTTTTACAGCTTCCCGTCTGCATATAAATTGCATCTAAACGTCAAAACCTCACATGCGTGCTTCATATTGTAAAATGTGTCGGTATTAGATTGGACACACACATCGACAGTAAAATGGCTAAATTATTATATAATCTTTTACATATTTATGCAAATACACATTACTGTAAAATTTATGGGTGTATTATACCCTCCATACTAATATTGTAAATGTCAATGTAGCTCCGTATGTTTGTTTGTTACATTTTCACGCTTAAATAGCTCAATTGATTTGGACGAAATGCAAGGACATGAAGACGGATATGTAGGCTACTTTTTATACCCCTTCTGCTAGCCCTTTAAAAATGTAATAATAATTATTTATCCTCCTTAACATCTCATTAATGGGAACCTCCTCACAATACAAGCCAAGGGGGATCACCATGCACATGCCTTTTGAAAACTAGTTAGTTAGCATTATACAGGCATGTAGATTTCTTTATGCTACACAGCATACGTGGGGAAAATTTCCCCATGATTTTTTTCTTTTCTATCAATTTTTAGCCACTCAAATATTTTTTTTACAATTTATTACATTTTACTATAAGTTTATCGAAATCGAATTTTACGACAAGTTTCAAGTTCAAAAGGCTTAATATTTTTGTAAAAGTGCTTTAAACTACCTTTTTAATATACGTAATATAAGTATTAAATGCATTTATTTGGTAAGAAAATAGTTAATTATTATTTCATTATAAAAAATAAGTTTGTTAATTATTTATTTGATTATAAAAATAGTTATCTGATTAGGTTTTCTTTTTTAAAATTGAAATAATAAAATATAGTAATGGTTAGTATTGTATTTATTGTCCATTAGGTGCGCTGTAATAATTAAGACATGTAGGCTCAAACAGCCGTTCGTCGACATCTCGTAAACATCTCGTATGATCGCTTTATTATTGCGCTCATTTAATTGGCTATTAGCATGACGTTAAGATTTGCTATGCCTTATTGACGGCCATATAACACTACGATTATATGGGAACGCTGATTAAAACTACATATACGTATGCATATAAAATATACATACATTGTAGCTTTTAAGTCTCAGAATTTTACGACGTATGAGTGGTTTATAGTTTGTGACGTAGGTACATATTGTTTTATCAAACTGCCTGATTTTAATAGATCTCTATAAAAAAAAAAATGTGGAGATATTGTCGTTTATGACAATAATAGATCTATGAAAGTAGAAATCAATATACTTTCAGTTTATATTAAATAATAACGTTATAATTTAATTTTTGTAGGAATCGAAATTGGATCATCAACGAGTAAAAACACATTTAATATTAAAATAGCATACAAAAACCCTAATTTTTTAAGAGTAGATTTTATAAACAAATTATTTTTTGAAGTAAAACTTCTTTAGAATCGTTGTGATTTGAAACTCTATGAAACCAAAATGCGACACCAAAAAAAGACAAACACATAAATATATAAGATTTAGCCGGCGAGGTAGTGAGATAAAATACATTTCCATGTTGCCATGGTAACCGTTGTTATTGTCTGACAAATATATATTCTATAAATATATGATTGTAACATGCCTCATATGCCTTATTTAATTGAGATAGAGTACATTACACAGGAAGTGATAAATAAAAAATAATAATTATTGAATAATATGTAATGTATATTTATGTCACATAAAATGTAAAATAACCTCTTAACTTGCTAAAAATATTATAAAAAAAAAAAATAAACCTTATAATTATCCTACTCCTGAAACCCTATATTCATCTCATTGTCTTTTAGGTTACTTTTTTGAAGTTTCACTTCTACTATGTGTGAATTACATACACACGCACTTTTTTTATTGAAATAATTTTTCTTAGTCCTACAGTTATACCGTGTAATTTTGAATACGATATCTACGAAGTGGGTTAGCGATTTCGTTGCTGGGTGGCCACCACGCTTGCCTGTAATGATGGCTGATGATCGTAATTACACCTCCAAACCGCCTAGTTCCTCATTGTTACCTCATTTGATACACCGTGTGTGGCACATGCTCCAAACATAAAGTCGAAATCATGCTGAGCGACATCAATTTTCAAATCCGGCTCCGCAAGAACGATTAGAGTATGTTATTTTGTTTTGCTGTGGCGAAATTAAGTTATTAAATGTAGAATGAAATAAGGCTACCATTAAATAATGTTTTTAAAGTATCTCATGGATTTTCTTTTTAAATTTTAAACAATAGTCTGCTTATAGATTATCTAAGAGTGAGCATATATGTAGTACGTATATATAGGCACATATATAATTTAAGGCAACGCCTTTGAGCTCAATTAATTTTATTATTCTAATTTTCTATGTTTCTTATCAATACAGCTAGTATATTAAATTTATTATTATTAATATTCAGAACTTCGACATTCAGCTTAAAACGAACAATTGTATGCTAAATCTATGTATATAAATAAAAATGAATGTTAGTAAGCGCATAACTCAAGAATGGCTGGACCACAGATATAATACATCTATATCTGTGGGCTGGACCAATTCGGCTAATTTATTTTTTTGTATGTTCCTTAAGGTCCACGGAAGGTTATAATACTTAAAAAAAATTAAAAAAAAAAAAAAAAACTATATCCATGTTACTATATCCAAGTT
Source organism: Fabriciana adippe (assembly GCA_905404265.1). Lineage (NCBI taxonomy): Eukaryota > Metazoa > Arthropoda > Insecta > Lepidoptera > Nymphalidae > Fabriciana > Fabriciana adippe. The sequence continues at coordinate 11,046,575 of FR989998.1, read as the reverse complement.
AGGGACGAACCTGAGCGAAGCGAGGGTGAGTCGTTAGTTGCATAAATAAAAATAATCCTTAAAATATATAGAGATATTTACATTTCTTTGAGATGTACATTATTTTTCTACAATAGTCAAGTAATTAGGCTTAATACAGTAGCTTTTAGCTAAATACAGTATTTATCTTCATAATCTGCGGTCGGTTTCTTTGTAGACTAGTTATTTAAAACTTTTTTTTTAATTTCTTTGTATCATAGTTTAATGACCTCTTGAAGCTTTAAGCTACTGAACGCTTTTATACTGACGTTAAATAGTTATTACTATTGTGTTGTTTCCTTCTCAGTCCGAGATTAGTAAGTTGCGGTAATCCTCAAACTAGAAGTTATTACTTATGGCTTTAAAGAACTTGTAGTGGTTTGTTGTCAAACTAAGCTTGCTTTTCTTAGAAATAAAATATTAGGTAAACAAATAAAACAAGTTTGCTAAAGAAAGGGGCACTTGAGTGCAAATTAGTAATTTGGTTAAAAATAATTCAAATTATTTTGATTATAGTATTTTTATGCTCTTTTTTATTTGATTATATAAATGTACAAGATTTTCCATGAAGTTCATAAACAACAAATTTTTAAACTTTTGCTTTTAAGCTGCATTTGAAATGGCATTTTCTACAGAACTTGTGGAAAAATAGTGGCTACAATGGAAACATATCAGCAAGCAAAGATTATATATAGGTCATTACTAATCAGTGGAAAAACGCGCCATATATTTTTATATGTTTTTAGACTTCTGCTCTGGTATTACCAGCGTCCGCATGAAGATTGCTTAATTTCGTAGCTCTTTTAAAGGTAAAGATCTAAATTATAATAAAATTATTAAAAAATCTGCAAAAATCTCACATAGTCGTAACATTCTAAAATATTATAATTTCAATTTGATATGATATAATTTTCTCAATTTAATTACAAAAACAGGAACCATTCTGAAAGAGAAACTAAAATATAGCCAGTAAAAGTTTATTGATTATGCCTATACAACTTATTTGAGTAAGACTTCGATAAAGTCATTACCGACTCCAGTCGAATAGACGTGGAATAAATCATTAGGTTTTTATACAAGCGTCATCGTCCGCCGTCGGAGCCACTTCAAAGCACGCCGACTTTAAGCGAACAATGAAGATAATAAAACATCAGGTTCAGTTTTAGAACGAATATGTGAATTAACTATGAAACTATGATTTATGACAAATTTATTTAAAGTAAAATATAATTTTATTAACTAGATTGCTTTAAAATAATAAATGTTGAATTTATTTTTCACCCCCTTTATTAAATAAGACCTCGTTTTGCTGAGATCTTGGGCGTTTTTTAGTAACTTCTTCTAATATTTTTCGGAAAATTTTCATTTATTGGAATAAAAATAAAGTACTTAGTGAGTATGTGTGAGCAAAGAGCACCTATGCAAATTATATTAGCATTTATTAAACCGCAAAGCTGTACCTGACGTTTTAGTATGTTAGTTAAAATGAAAAGTAGTAAGTATAGGAAGCTGTAATAACTTTCAAACTTATATATATATATATATATATATTTATATATATATATATATATATATTTTATTTGAAGTAAAACTTCTTTACGCACGCTTGACTTGGGTAAGCTGGCGAATGCGTTACGAAAAAATGTACATACCTTTGTTGCCATGGTAACCGTTCTTATTGTCGGACAAATGATATATAATATTATATTCTTTAAATGTATGATTGTAATATACCTAATATGCGTTATTTTTAGTATCTCACCTATCCCAATTATTTAAAACATAAATTGAATTTCATAAAGAGTACCGGTAACCTACAGAAGTTTTACTTCTTGCGCGTGTACACATTCATACAATCTACAATTTTTTTCTGTATAAAAACCAATACTACGAATTTTATTATCATTAGACCGATCAAAGTAACAAGAAATTAGTCAGTGCCTGTCACATATGAAGGAAAAAAATAATTTCATAAAAAACATCTTCCGCTATCGTGGCGGTGTCTTCAAAGATAGAGATGCCTTTTCGGGGCCAAAAGCCGTGAAGGCTTCATTAATGGTATACGGATACGCTATAAGTATATCTTTGATTTGTTTATTACATTTAAAGCGTTCTTTTACAATTTTGTAAATTTTTAACATGTAGTTAATTATTGCAGATTTTTTATTAAGTAGGTACTTTGAAAACATTATATATTTGAAAATATTTTGTATGTTTTAAAAGAACTAAAATAAATAAGCGATCAGATTTGTAGAAGTAAATGTTTCTGTTATCTAAATAATTAAATGAAGAATGTAATTATTGTTATTATTAATTAACAAATAACTAAGCTGAATGGTTTCAAAATTGGATTAAAAAAACTACTGTCTCACTAATCTCAAAATAGTTCTTTACATACAAGTACTGTCTTCATTGTAAATGTATAATAACTACTTAGATATTAATTAAATTGCATACTCGACTTAATTGTACCGTACTATAGTAGAGCGTTGAACCCTGCTGTAATAGAAGTAGCGCGGGCAAGTTCGCGTCACCTATTGAAGGTAAAGCGAAGGGATAATCTAATCGTTCTTATTTATATTTTAAAAAACACAGAGGCGTTAAATGTTATGTTTTAATTTTTTATGTAAATGTGAAAGGTTGTATGTGTGTGTAATGTGTATGCTACTTTTTCATGTAGAAACGGCTGGACAGGTTTGGATGAAAGTTTGGTGGGGCACCCCGTGGCACACCAGACGAAGTGAGGATAATTCACCGATTATAAGCATAACTCTAGCATAATAATCAAATCCCAACAAAACATGTACCGAAATACAAAAATATTGAGTGAAGGATTAATTGTGACAGCAATTACCATGAATTTGTTGCTGCTTAGAAATCCCCATTTCAATATTTCATACATACGTAGTCAGTATACTTAAAAGAAATGATTAAAGTCTTCCTTACAATTTCTTCCTTACACTTGAGCTCTTCGTTCGTGACACACTTTATCTTAATATAAAAGTGTACAACCTTCTCAGATATTGCTAATTAAAAAATCTTTTTACACGTGAGTCAGGCTTATCGTGAATCTCGAGGCGTCGGCGAGTGGCGTCGGATAAAGGGCGTGTAATAACAAAAACTGGCGAGCGCCGTCACGTATAACAACTTCATTCGCGCTAACGAGAACCTGTTCTGGGGACACGCTACAACTTTATCGGCACCCATCGAGTAAAAAAGGTTATTGCTTTGTCCAGTTTCATGTAATAAAAACGTAAAGGCCGAGGGAAGGTGCTACACCTAATAACTAAATTGAAAATTTAAAAGCTTCCTGTTCGAGATTTATAGGTACGTTTCCATATCAAAATATAAACAAACCGATGAATACAATATTTTTTTTATTATTATTAGCTTAAACTCACGTATTCTAAATAAACAATTTAAGAAAAATATTTTTAAATCTCACAATTAATATTTTATTTAGTGGAAAGTTAGGTACCTAAAAAAAATTTAATTTTTTTACTTCAAAGTTCTTTTTAATATATATTGAAAGAAGAAATTTTTATTACACATGAAAAAATTTAAATTTACTTTAATTACTTATGTTCATCCCACAAAAGATACAATTCTATCATCCACATCCGGGACACGTGTGTCGCAGTGGGCGTTACTGCTGCCTACGCTATTTGTCCCTTCCAAACATTCAAGGAAAATAGCTCTTTAATTTTAATGTTTTAAGGAATATAATTCTATGATAGGAATTAATAATAAGTACTTATAAATTACCTCAATTTCTCCAAAGGCTAGAGACTCTGTGCTATTAGAATAACAATAAAAATCTATTGTATTTTAATCGTTAGGGTCGAAAAATTAAACGCTTTTATTGCCACACGTGGTGCATCGCCTAACAAACCATTAATGAAACTTAAGTCTGATGATTTGATCAATAATATACAATATATCTATATACTACAAATATTTTCAAATGTTTTATTCTCTGCCCTTTATAATCCAATACAAATACGATTTTGTGTTAATTGTTCATATGAAAACTACGCTTTAAAAATGAAGATCAATAACTGGCCAAAAATTATCTAAAATGTAAAATGTTGCTAGCTCGGTTTCTAACTTTTGAATAATGAACACGCATAAAAAGAGTAAAAAAATGTGAAAAGAAAATCATATTCATATATTAAAACTTATTCCGTCGTTCCGACCGCGTTCTGCCCGCGCGCTGCAGCTGCTCGATGGGTTAATCAGACAAACGAAACCAAAGATCGTCAAACTTTATATTTCGTTACTTATAAATTGAATCCAATATTAGTAAGTAGATATTAAAATACATAAGAAAGTGTTAAATATTATGTAGGTATTATAATACGTGAAGTGAATGGTGTGTAAACTCACAAAATATTTATACATATTTCAGCGTCTTTTAGATAAACTCTTGTTCTAACAGACGCAGAATTGTGTAACCAAAAACTTATACAATTTATAAAAAAAGTATATTATTTTTAAACTTATAAAAAATATTAAGTTATCACGCGAGAGTAACGTCTATTAAGAATTCATTTTTATAGTGTTAGACTATTATGCCAGAAATGTTCATGCTTCATTAGTGTTTCGTTAGGGTTGTAAAGTTTGAGATGATGTGTCAATAATGGGAGATAATGGCTCTATCGGCGGCGGCGAGGCGGTGAGGCGAAAGGTTGGAGGCTCGTGTTGTAATCAGGGAGACTTTTCACTAAACCAACGTACACTCATGTTAAACGTAAATTGCTCATTTAAAATTATTTTGCTGTTAAACTTATGGAATTAAGTGTATGTGTATACTATAGTTATAAATTATAATAATATAGTTATAAATAATTTTAATTACCAAAAACTAAAAAGGACGGTTGTAATGTACCTTATAGGAATCATCAAAACGAAAACATCCAAATATCTTCTAGCTGACTCTAACACCAGATTATCCGGATTTCTATACCTACTTGTGAAGTTGCAAATCGATAGGACTATTAAAAATAGGTTAAGATTTGATTTTATATGTCCTCGTAGTTACAAAGGAAGTAAATAAGAGAGTTAATTTAATTTTTTTTTAATGAGGTTGGACAAAGCTTAAAGTTTTTTTTTTGTTAATTAATAGATACTCTTGAATGTAATCTGTATGTACCCTTTCTGTAGACCTATTCGTATTTACGCTTCATTTATTTAATACTAGCGACTTACCCCTGATTTTTATGCGTAGAATCTTAATTTGTTTTCTAAAATATAACTAGCCTAAGTTACTCATTATAACATCAGCTATCGGCCCAGCCGTTTCGGAGATTAGGCGAAACAAAGAGAAAGACAGACAAAAAGACAAAAAATTTAAAAATTGTGTTTTCATAAAAGCACCCTATACACTTTCATATGTATTTAGTAAAAAGCTGTTGTTTTGAAATTACAAACAGACACTTCAATTTTATTTATTTGTATTATTTAGATTAAACAGTAACTTTTAAAGAAAAGGTAATAATAAAAGATTTTTATTTTAAAGTAAAGGTATTGACATGATTTTATACACGTATGTAAGTATTTAAATTCATATTATAAGCACTAGATAATTATTATACACTTTTTAAATGACACGTATAAAATTTAAATAATTTTATTAAACATTTCAAATCTATTTAACCGCTCTAAACAAAACATACCTAGACATATTGAAATTAAATGCAATTTTTACGTTAAATACATTATATTATACTCGTATTTATATACACAGAAAAACTGAATCCAGCTTTTGCACAGGATTTTTTACTATATGTTTTCACTGATTACGTTTAATTAAAGACTTACGAAACTAACATTTAAATTAAATGTATTTACGGTCCTTATATAAATATGTAGTTCTTAGTTCAAATAAAAACTTTACATATTTACACAAACTTTTATTTAATCGTTTAGGTACACAGAAATGATCACAATAAATTATATTTTAATTTAGTATCAGTACTTCATAAAAAATGTATAAGTCTGCAAGCAAAAACAGGTCATCTAAAAGGAACAATTCAACAGACAAGCCCGCTGTGAAATCTTAATGGTTTTACAGTACTAAATTGGAGGATGCCTGCTTTTTGCTCTGAAGCAGTAAAACTTTGGCATGGCCTTATTGAGATGGTGCTGTATTATTAAAGTTTTATAAGAAATATAGTTTTATTATTATGTTTTCCAGTTATACTATACGTTACAGTCAGTCATTTAATTTAGTATAGATAATGGAACTTATGAACTGTTAGAACTAGCTTTTTGCTGAGATTGTGCACTAGTGGCACAAGCAATATAGGCATTATTTGGACTTGTTAGTGTTTACTTCTATTTTAGTTTATTTTTTATTAGATTCTTATCCTCAAATTCAAAGTTCAAATATAACTAATATCTACTCCCAAAAAATATTGTTTCTCATACAAATTGAGGTACGTTTTATGACCTCTTTATAGATGTGAAACAGTGGCGTAGCTACCGAAGGGCTAGACGGTGCCGTGCACCGGGGCCCTCAAGCTCAGGGGCCCTCGGACCCTGACCAACAAACCTCGTATTGAACTAGTTAAAAAATCTCTCACCTTCGGAACGTAAATAAAATAAGTTGCAATAAGACTTTAATCATGGCAACTCATTTGAAAGAATTTAGAATACAGGAGAATTTATAACAAGTTTCGAGTTCTGTTCGGTGTTCTGTATACTTGGATTAATATACATATTGCCTATCGGTATTAAGGCAGTGGTAGCCCAGTGGTAACGCGCTCGCTTGGAAAACCGAGTGAAGCGGGTTCAAATCCAGGGTCTCGCACCTCTTATATTTTCATGTGCGAATTATTTCTAACATGATTACCACTTGCCTTACGGTGAAGGAAAACATCGTGAGGATACCTGCATGTCTGAGAGAACATAGCAAGTTTTCTAAAGACATATGAAGTCCGCCAACCCGCACTTGGCTAGCGTGGTGGACTATGGCCTGACCCCCTTCGTATGAAGGAAGGCCCACCCCCAGCAGTGGGACGTTAAAAAGGGCTGAATACATACTAATAGGTATTAAGTAATATGATGAATATATATAAGTAATACTCCATGCCTTAGTTAATTCAGGACGAAATAGGTGGTAAATATTAAGAAATTGAAGGAAATAGTTGGGGTCTATTATATCAGAATATTTACTTTGGAATTGGTCACACTTTTTTAATAAAGTTGTTTCATCTACATCCAGTAAAATGCTGGTGTTAGAAAATTAAATATTTGAGTGACTGCACTCATACCAGCCAAACGTACATTTAATTGAACTATTGTTTTGTCTACCTAGTACATTATTGAAAATAGTAATTTTAAATATTTCTTCCCCGTTTCGAAATCGATAATCAGAAGCAGAAGAATAGTGATGAAGGAATGAGATAATCTCCCGCGGTAAAAAGTAGCCTAGGTCACCCTCCAGTCCTCCGACTATCGCCACACAAAAAATTACGCCAATCCGTTGCCCTGTTTCAACGTGAAAGAAGGACAAACAAACAAACAAACACACTTTCACATTTATCATATTAAGTATGGATTTTGACTTGATGAAACCTGAACAGTTTAGTTAGGGTCCCAGTTTTTTTTTTGCACCAGGGCCCATGGTTACCTAGCTACGCTTCTGATGTGAAATAAAAAAAAAAAGTAGGAAAAAGCTATCACCATCTCAGCCCTTCAAGTTCAGCGGTCTCTCTCGTCTGAGCGTTAAATACGTAAGATAAAAACCTTTATATTTTCTTTAGATAGATTAAGCGTGTACCTACTAGCAGATGGATTAAAAAAGTTTCGTAAAATGTGATCCTATCATCGTTTATTTGAAGTAATTTATGGTACAAGCAAAGAATACATTGTACATATTATGGGTTATGTCATCGACATACATAATATTTAAAATGTCTATTTTGATTTTAGAATAAATAGAAAAAAAAATTACATATTTAGTATAATCATAATTTGATTAACTAAATAATTTAATTTTTTTCAACAGTAGAATAATTAATTATTATTGTATGTTCAGTCACACTCCATCATCGGCATCAGCTATACTAGTATAGTAACTTGTACAAGTAGGCAGCATGCAATGTTTCAACAACACGAGGCCTTGCCTGCTCTAGCATAAAAGCGGCTGTCATGTCAGACAGAGGTTTAGTTCCTGGCTTTTGCAGACAATTTATTGACTGAGTTCATTTTATTAGCTACTAGCGACTCACCCTTGCTTCGCTCGGGTTCGTCCCTAGGTACGTTTTAACGGTAAGTATAGAATAGACTATAATATATACATAATATATGTACAATGTACATACATAGGTATAGAAAAGTAGGTAAGTATTATAAAAAAATAAAAAAAAATATACATATATCCCTAACTTGAGAAATGATTGATTTTCTATTCAATCTTCCACCCCCCTTTTCATCCCTTTATATGTGATAATTGATATGTTTTCCCGGATGAAAACTATGCTATGTCATTCCCAGAGTCTCAAAATATTTTTATACCAAATTTCATCTAAATCGGTCCAGCGGATTAAGCGTGCTATATAGCTGCTATATAAAGCTATAAAATATATAAATTTGCGTGAAACGCGCACACACAAACAGCCAAACAGACATACAGACAAAAATTTTAATAACTATTGTTTTGGGGTCTATATTGTTACAGTCATTCTTTTTAAAAAATATTTCATGTACAGATTTTGCTAAGTTACTGCTTTATTATAGTAGGTATAGATTACTTTATGTAATTTTTCCGAATTATACCTACATATAACAAGATATGGTCATATTATTATTAGTAAGTATATAAAATACTGATTATAATATATAAGACTGCTTCATCATAGTGGAAATAAGTGGTACAGTATGCAGCGGCTACTAAACTAGTTAGGCAGTGAGCTACATAAGACGTTAACCATTGAACCACGAAAATGACTGTCTTGTAAAGTGTATAGGTTTCAAGGCTATGACCTAATAGACTTAATATAAAGAAGCAGCTTTAAGATAAATTATTACTATATATTCATGAATTTATGTACCTACTACATAGCGTTTCGTACCGCGTAAACTTTCTTTGTTAGGCGAAAAAAAACTGTAATAATAATAATTAATTTAATTTAAATTTTTGTATACCTTATGTCCATACTTATATTATAAATGTGAAAGTGTGTTTGTTTGTTTGTTTGTTTGTTTGTTTGTTTGTTTGTTTGTTTGTTTGCTTGCTTGTGCTTCTTTCACGTCAAAACAGAGTGACGGATTGGCGTGATTTTTTGTGTGGAGATAGTTGAAGGGCTGGAGAGTCACATAGGGTACTTTTTATCGCGGGAGATTATCTCTTTCCCACACGAAAACAAGTTATAATACAACCTAGAAAATTATTCATGATCAGAATTACTTAAAACTTGGTATTAATGTTTTTCAATACAATTCAATAAATACGTGTTTTAGCATTTTTTGAAATTCATCCTATAAGGGGGTAAAACAGGGAATGAAAATTTGCTTGAAACCTACCTTTTTAGAGCTTTTTTTTGTAGCTTTAGCGCGAGCGAAGCCGCGGGTTCTGCTAGTTTTTTTATAAATAAAACTTCAAAACATTGAATAACTATTGAAACGGAAATAGGCTACATGACAGGTAGCAGTTCAGTTATCGAACAACTTTTATTGACCGTGATGATCGATCGCTGAAGAAAGACCAATGAATTCCAATGTAGGTAATGTAAATCATAAATAAAGATGTTATAGAGGTTTATGAATTATAAATAAGCACCAATATTTATTACGTGGATGTATTGATTTCATTTACATTGACTTAGAGTGGTGCACACATGCATAAATATGTTTGACTAGTTAAGTGACGTTTACATATTTCATGTAGGTAGATTGTGCAGTTCAAGTAAGTCCTGAAACTTATTGGTTACCCTAACAAAAACATTTTTTGTGAATAGAGTTTGTTTATTAAAAATATAATGCTTTTATAATAAATGATTTATATTTAACACTTGTTAAAAATTCATCATTCGTGTTATTATCTAGAAACTGTGGCTTGAGCCTACTACTTTTTTTAATAAAATTTGCTTTTCAGCCCTTTAGGGGTTAAATTTCAAAATATTCTTTCTTAGCAGATACTTATGTATCATGTATGTTATTGTAGAAAAACGCCGTTAACATTTTAGCCCTCTAGGCTTTGCCTGGGTAATGAATTAGCACAAGCAATATTATTTATAAAAACTTAAATGGTGCTTAAAAGTGACTATCGATATAATATAAATCTTTATACAAATATATTTATTCGTATCCAACAAGAGCTCGGTTGAAATAAATAAAGCCTTCAACTTTGAAAAAAAAAATAAGAGCCGGAACGTACAGGCTCTGTTAAACTTTCCTATGGTGATGAGGGACAAAGAGGAAAGAGATGGATATAGCGTTTGTAAAAGTGCAAGTGAGATAGCTGTTTTATCATGTGACACCTGTGTCCCACCAAATGAAGATATCGCAGCTGGAGAAGAGGATCACAGACAGATGTGTTCAACCTACAAAATAAAACAAATGATTTTCGTTTATTTGTGATGCTATCGTGCAGTACAACACTGTAATACGGAAATGTTAAAAAGAATAAAGTAACTGAGAAATATTTTATATATAAAGGACGTGTACTGTGTATTTTTTTTATTATTGTTATACTTATCATTTTCGTATGATGATTATACTTAGATAAGTGGTAAAAGAAAGTAGGTAGTTGTACTTCCATGAAGTTATTGTTTCTTTTTATTTATGCTTATAGAAAGAAACAATATTTATGATTATTTTATAAGTATTATTATATCTTATTTCATTACTTTTAGTATTAATTATTTATACTTTTTTAACATTGAAAATGTTTTTTTTTTGTCGCTACGTATAGGCCCGATTTTCAGCGATAGTGCGACATCGCTCTGGTGTCGTGGGTTTTGGGACTAGTAGCTGATTGGTATTTCAAAAGATGCGGGCTATAAAATGCAAAAAATTTTTTGGAAAAAATATTTTTTTTTTTAAATCGAAATAATGTGAAAAATTCGGTTGTTTTTCGTTTGATTTCGATCAGAAAAAAACCATATCTCGAAAACGAACTAAGATATCGAAAAAATGAAAAAAAAAAACACCCTAAAGATATGATTTTGGCCTAAATTTAAAAAAATATTGGAGGTGCATATAACTGATGGTTATTTATTAGTTGTACCTTAGTGACACTGAGTTAACGCAAGGAGATTTACTTCTAACCTGAAGTTTGTATATGAAATTTCATACTTCTTACTCCAAAAATGACGGACTCCCCATTTAAAATTTCAACCCCTATTTCACCCTCTTAGGTGATAGATTTTCAAAAACGCTGATATAAGTATTTATTTATTTCTAACCAGAAGCTTGTATATATGAAATTTCATGCTTCTTACTTCAAAAATGACGACCTCCCCATATAAACTTTCAACCCCTATTTCACCCTCTTAGGGGAAAGATTTTCAAAAACACTGAAATATATACATATTTTTTTATTTCTAACCAGAAGCTTTTATATGAAATTTAATGCTTCTTACTTTAAAAATGACGGACCTCCTATATAAACTTTCAACCCCTATTTTACCCTCTCAGGGGATAGATTTTCAAAAACTTTCATTCATGTTCTTTCTTTTATGTATTATTCTATTTGATTTCATCGCAGTTTTGAGGTTATGGAATGTGGTTAAAAGTTAAAAAGTGGTTCGGGGCTAGTAGACTAATGTATAACGGGGTTGGTTGACCACCTGGTCAACCAGCAACATAATATTATGGATATTGTTTCAGGACCATGCGAACATACAAAAGAAAGACTAATAGAGGGAGTACATCCAAAGATGTAATAGAAAAGTGATGTGGATGAAACATTTTGTATGGAGTGCACTGAATCCTATCGCTCCAGTATTTTTGGAGAAGAATGGGTTCAGTGCACTGTGTGCAAGTTGCGGGCACACACAAAATGTGTAAACGGGAACATATTGTTCTATGAATGCAAAAATTGCACCTCCGATTTAGAAGACTAATTGGATAGTATGATCTCAAAATAATTTATTTTATTAATAAAATAATATACCTATAACATATACACAAAGATATATATTTATATATATTAGAATATATATTAGATAGATATGATAATTTGTTACCAAATGGTTAAAGTTTGCAAGAAATTATTTCATTTTGTTTTAAATACTTAATGAGAAAGTATTTTGTGTTTTGTGAAAAAACTTTGTTTATTTTTAGGTACTCAAATTGCCTAATGTTTAAATGTCTGATTGTTTATTCTTATAATTTGAATTTTATTGTGTTTAATTGATGTGGCGGAAGATCGCCTTGGTTTCAATAAAAAAAATGAGTAATACATTTTTGTGTCTTTTATCCTATTTCCTCGTAGATTTTGCCCTTACAACTTCATAGGTCAACTTACCCCAGGTGAATAGTCAACCTACCCCAAGCATGGGGTAGGTTGACCAGTTTTTCCTATTCTACAAAAACTGGCCTGTACTCTAAATCATAATGAATAACGTGCTTTTTGCAACTTTTTTGCAAAGCTTAATAGTTAATCTATGAACTGAACCCGTTTTTAAATTAATATACTCTAAAGAAATAGAAATAGAAACCTTTAAGCTGAAACTTGGTCAACCAGCCCCGGTCTCCCCTACCCTTTTAAAGATGGAATTTTTAAAGTCTTTCCTTAGTGGATGTTTACGTCATAGAATGCATCAACTGCCAAAATTTCAAGTTTTTAACCCCTGTGGTTTAGATTCTGCGTTGATGAATCAGTCAGAACAAGCAATTTCTGTTTCTGTTCGTCTCTAGGTTGCTTCCCAAAATAAACTATTTTTTTTTTGTTTTTATTTTTTTTCATGGGACTCTATTTTTTTTTTCTAAAATAAAAGTAGCCTAAGTTACTTCTTCTAACATTAGCTATCTACCAGTGAAAGTCTCATCAAAATCGGTCCAGCCGTTTCAGAGATTAGCCGGAACAGACAGACAGACGGACAGACAAACAGACAAAAATTGTAAAAATTGTTGTTTTGGTATGTGTACCGTGTATACATTCATATGCATTTAGTAAAAATCGGTTATTTTAATATTACTCCAATTTTATTTATTTGTACAGATATGGAAGATTAACTACATGTTAACGAATAATATTTTTTATTCAACTTGCATACCAATTACTTGTAATAAATTATTATAACTATAATAAATAAAATAGGAATATGTCTATTGTAGTACTTACTACTTCTACTATCAAATTTACCAACCTGATTGTACTATCTTAACTATAAATATAAGCTGAAACTAAACTAACATAATTATAATAGTAATTAATTCTACTAATATAAACTTAAATTGTACTTGTACTAACCTTAGAACATAACTGCCCCTATTGTCCAGAGGTGGGCGTAAATAGCTGCGACACAGTTTATACTAATGCAGCTACTTACGATCTAACTATTTTGAATATGTATGTTATTATGTTCAATAAAAATCTTTAAATCTATAACTCCAATCATAATTAATATTACCAACAAGACAAGTTCAAATATATTAAAATAATAAATATGTATGCGGTAACTAAACGATATGATTAGAAAAACAAAGAGAAACCCTCAAAAACGGGAGCTGACAACATACCACAGGTGAATTTAATTTAAAATGCTGATCAAAAGACCAATACCATAATAATATGGACGTTATCACTGTTACAAAAGATATAACTTGCCTTGTACGCATGTTTTTAAATGTCTTAATACAACTTTGCTAGTGGTTCGTTTAGTTTGCCCAGCGCTTAGCAAATGTTTATAAAACAGAGAGTCAAACAGTCACGTAATCCGTATGCTGGGCAGATTATCTTGTGCAATGGAGACGTTTATTTGAGTTAAATAAATACATTTCAATCATTTGTTCGTTCTATATTTTTTACTTGCTTTTTCCCGCGACTTCGCTCGCATAGCTCCATTCGCTTTTATAATATATCGCTATATTATAAAAATGAATGGACATTTATTCTAAATTAGCATTTGAAATTGTTACAAAATTCAATATCTATCTATACATATAATAAAACTGTAGAGGTCGAATGTATGTATATAGAAAAAAAATGTTAAAAACCGAGTCAGGAGGAGGATGTAAGAAGAGAAATAGAAGAAATCCAGTTTTTTTTTGTTTCTCTGTCTGTTTGTTGGTTTGTACGGACTAATCTTCGAAACTGTTGGACCGATTTAAATACTTTTCATACCGGAAAATTAAAGAGTTCCCGTGGGATAGTTAAAAAATTATAATAATTTATATAGTTTAGTGCACAAAAACTATTGATTGGATTTTAATGAAACTTTACAATAATATAGTTCATACATCAGAATAATAAATAGGCTACTTTTTATCCCGGAAAAATGTATGTTTCCCGTGGGATAGATTTATTTTTGTTTGTCTAGAGGCAAAGTCGTGAGCCGCTAGTAGGTACATAAATTTATTATAAGATTTTTACATCGTAGACACTGCATAAAACAGAATCTACTACTAAAACCAAATAGGTAAAAATCAATTCTGTGACTAACCCGTTGAGGACCGCGGGCTCACCGGTTTGCCAGTTAACAATTAATTTCTTAGAAACTATCCAGGAGGTGCTAAAACTATACGAGTAAAGGCATTATGTATCTTGCACGTATTTATATCAACTGAGATACAAACACTAGGGTTCTAGATTTACATAATCGGGATTAGCTATGTGAATAACAAATTTATCCATAATTTAAGTTCAACAGAGATAAGGTGTGTGGGAGAAGATGCCTCTATATTCAAGAGTTGTGAATTAACCTGAATCACTTACAGCCTATGAATAATTTATAAAATCTGTCACAGTAATGTCGGCAAGAGGATTTGAAAAAGTATTTTAAATTATGGTGGGTACTATTTAGTAGGTATATATACCTATTTATACACAAATTATAAATTTCAAAAATATTATGGATTTAACCAAGTTGGTTCGTTGAATAAAGTAAGTATATTGTTTTACGTTGTTTTATTCAGGAAAAATAACGCGATAAAGAAGCGTAATAGGAAAGGAGGATATTTTTTTTAATTGTTTCGAGTTAACTACGCCAAAAATGAAGGAATAGGACAAAAGTCAAAAAATGTTAGACATTTTTAACTCACCAACATATTAATTATTAAATAAAAAAGAGCATTACAGTTAATGCACGCGAAACTGCAAATATTAAACTACATCGACATATTCATAAAAATGTTGGGACATTAACACATAGCACTATCTAGTTCCATGGTAAGCTACGAGGCTTGGGTTATGGATACCAGATAGTTGAACAAATGTAATTTTAAATATACACATATTATAAATATCATATCATACCCATGACTGGAGTACAAACATACGTGATCATCACACAAATGAATTCCCCCAGTGGGACTCGAACCCGCGACCGCTGGCACAGCAAGTGGGGTGACTACAAACCGAGCCAAACGTGTCGTCAAATTAATAAAAATAAATAAACTTAACAATTCTTCATAACAAAATGTGGCCGTTGGCCTTGTCTGATACACCACACAATTCTAAGAATTAGTTTAGTTTGAGCGCATACAGCTCATAGATTTCCTGTCGCTTAATAAAAACTTTTTTTACCAACAGTGCCTAGGACTAGATGACAAGAGGAAACAAGAAACGTGAGAATAATATAAATTAAGCCCCATCTCAAGGCTCCGATAATTGAGACGTCAATTTTTTTAACCACTCGGTTACGGGTTTTTGAATATTTATAACGTGAGCGGCTGGTGATTTAACTTTGCTTCTCGTTATCTCGAGGCCTTTATCGAAGTCCGTTTCGTCTGGTTGGACTAATGAGAATTTCAAAATGCTCTAGTGTAAAAAATCTCTATACGTAACAATTTTAGGTGATATACACCGTTGTAAATTGTTATACTACATCGAAATATAATTTACTATAATTTTAGTTAGGAATGCAAAAAGTTTTTACGATCGTTATAAGTATTTTTGATTCTATAGTCTTGTTTTTCTAATCAGTGGTCAGGATTTACATGATAACTTTAAAGAAAATTACAATATATTTTTATATTACCATTGTTCAAAATTTTTGGAGAAATGCAACTTTTTTTTGGAGAAATGCAAATTTTTGGAGAAATGGAGAATTGATATGTCGGCAGCGGCTAACTTTTATATTTCACGTTATGTACCCGAATATAATTTATATATTTATAATTTATACTTATTTGGATATTATATAATTTCTTCGATTGTTATATAAAAAATTACAAGGATTTTTAATTTAAGGGAGAAGGTATAGGCTATAAGGAAGGTATACTGTACCTATATTACAATGCCACGAATCTGAAAAATAAATTATATAAACAAGAGAATGTGCCGATTGTAAAAGGTGACTTAAAATCTCTATGACCTTTGATAGAAATAAAATTAATCATGATTTTTTTAATACTTTTGCTTTCCATAATAAAAAATTCTAAGAATTTTGTTTATGTAGGTACCCATTTAATAAATTGTTCCTAACCACCTTATACAAATATTTGACCTTCATTCATAGTTCAATAAATAGGTATATTTTTTTATGTTTATTTTTTTTTTATGTTAATAAATATATGTATTTAAGAATATATAAAATTTTATTTTTGTTATCTCCATCTTGCTTAATACACGGCTAGTAACATAGTAGGTAGTATCTAATACTACCTAATATTTACTTTGTACATGATATTCTTTGGTAATAAGTACCTATATAAAAAATCGTTGTACGAAGCGATAGAATTGAATCTTGCTTTTTAATTATACACATCATTAATGTTACTCAAACTCCACTAAAAATTGAGTCTTCATATCTCTGAAACGATACAAATTAAAAGTCGACGTTTCAAGAAAGTAGGCATATCATAGTTTTAGTAAAACTTGCCGAACGCAGACACAGTGAAACCAGGCGATGCCCATAGAATTTAGTATAGTACGTAAATAATATATGTATATCTATTACCTAAAGCCCCTTATAGACGTCAAATGCAATTGTTGTCAGGTAACAAAGGTACGTAAATAATGTACCAAGCTTACTAATACTTATATATTTGAATTAATAATTAAATTCATTCTCCATTATATAATATAATAATTATAAAGTTATTAATTTTCGTAAATTAAAAAAAACTATGCTCTCTAGTCTCTATCATAACACTTATTGAAAGTCCTTATCCCACCAAAAACATTTTCATGTAAAATGTTGCCAAGACGAGACCATATTATGGCTCGCACTGTCAAAAACTTTTCAGGTCTCATATACAGCCAACCTTCTAACTCTACACGCCCCAACTCTACAAGCCCTAATTTCACAAACTCTACACTTTAGTCAAAATATGTGGCTTGGTCGTATTGTTACTACAAGAACTATTGCAAAACAGAAAAGTAATGAACAGTGAATAAATTTTTCACCTTACACCCATGTGACGGTAGCTAAACGGCAAGTCATATCAATATCAATGTTCCCTATAGCAATAGCCTATATCAATTTTCAGATCTCTAGCATCAAAATTTGCGGAAGTCTCATACAAACTTCCATCCCCCTTTTTTTTGATGTTGGGAAATGTATTTACGCATACCACCTGTAGACATACAGGTGGTCATGTGGGGCTCACCGGCTAGAAAAGCCAGTATTACCCACTAAAACCCAACAAAACCTCCCCCGTCTTAATGGGGCGTCGCAGGATCGCTTACGCACTCAACTACGACGCCCCGACGGTAGGTCTGCCGAAACAAACCACACCAACCATGGGATTGCTCCACAATCCACTCTGCTATCAAAGAAATACCAGGAGCAACCCGTACCCGGTACACCGCCCACCGAAGTGAGCCACCTCCCTGTGCGTTGCATAGCGGCTGAACTGCCAGACGCTAATGAACCCCCCCATCACGACAAGGTGAATACACGTAAAGGGAGAAACTTCCATCCCCCAGTTTAAGAGGTTGGGGTGTAAAAATTCTAAGTGTTAGATTTTTTTTGTTATTTTTGTACTAATACTAGCTTACATACCAAATTTCAGCTTTCTTGAGACACTTCAGATAGAGAGACAGAACTTCAGAAAGTACCCTAAGAATTTTGATGATCATTAGTGAGCTAGCGAAGAAATCGGAGTTTTTCAGATATCAATAAAATCTAAAGTATAAGAGCTATGAAATTGAAACTTTATTTGTTTAATAAGTATACTATTAATATCATATCTCAAGAATTTTGTTTATTTGGTATAATCCATACCCAAGTTATGAGGATTCAAAAAATCGACGAAGCGCTTCGAGAAAAGGTAGGTAGTGCCTTTACGCCTCGTTTTTGGCTCGTCTTGGCTGGGGCACTACCGTGCCCCCAGGTTGCCTATTTATGCAACACCCTCAAGCGCAGGTACAAATCTATTGGGACTAACAGTATGAATTTCAAAAGACTTTTTTATATTTATCACGTAGAGAGCTTTATTGTACCTTTAAATGAGTGACATTTAGGATAGAAAAAATGTGTTTTAAAGAATCGCGTAGGATTTAGACGTCAATCATGCTTACTGCTCTTTTGCCTTTGTAAAATTTTCATGCACTTTTGTTCCGTGAGCACATGCGACTATTATAAAAATACGTTAGCCCTTTCAAAGAACATTTCTTTGTATTACAAATGATCCAGAAAATCACAGCTACTTTATATACAGTTTATGAATAGATACAACGTAATCTATAAAAAAAGTATTTTTACTAAAGTTATTTCGTTATATTTTGTAGTTCACTAGCGACTCACCCTCGCTCCGCTCGAGTTCGTCCCTACTTACGTTTTGATGTTTAGTATAGATTTCTTAGAGATGAGATATTTTCCCGCAGTAAAAAGTATCCTATATGTTGACTTGGATAACGGATAACCCGCTATCATCATCCCAAATTTCATCAAAATATCTCCAGTAGTTTTTCCGTGGTGCGAACAGACAGACAGACAGACAGACAGACAAACGAAAATTCTAAAAAGTATTGATTGAACTGTATTGATAATAATGACTACTTCAATAATTTTCCAAAGAATATTTAATGTACAGATTCGGCTTAGTTACAATTTTATTATACGTATAGATTTGTAGTATAATAACTTAAAGCGATAATAGAAAAATATTTTTTGAAGTAATTCTCTAATTATGAACTCTTCTCTTCGGCTATTGCACCTCCTGCCAAAACCAAATTATTATTACATAGTGATTATCTATCTTTTCCCTCACCTGTTTACTTTATTTCCCGAAATGAAAAAATGCACCAATCCTCAACCTGTCATAGTATATTCTACTAAATCGGCGGTCGGCAACCCGCGGCCCGCGGGCCGCATGCGGCCCGCGAGCTGCATCCATGCGGCCCGTGACTGTTTTATAAATAAAACTTCTAAAAGTACTCTTTATGCGAACTTTACTTATTTATGCCAACAAACTTTTTCAATCCTTAATTACCGAAAAAATAAATATGTTTCTCGTCGCATAGATGAGCATTTAAGAGCTATTTTACGAATTGTAACTACTAACATGAAAGCTAAGATACAACAAATAGCCGCTCAAATACAGCCTCAATCGTCACACTGAAGTTTGTAGTTATAAATTTTGTAGTATATGTTTATATTTTTTTGTTATGTTTTGCTCATTTATTTAAATTAAACACAAATAAAATGTTTTTTCGTTTTTAATATCACAAGTGCGGCCCGCCTTTACTAGATATTGCCACCTTGCGGCCCCTGCCTGCTGAAATGTTGCCGACCGCTGTACTAAATCATAGATGATTAATAAACATTAAGTTAAAATTAATAAAACTAACCTAAAGAACAATAAGAATATTTACTTTACTTTTATTTGCAATTTATTTTTTAGTAGCATGCAATATCTATACTAATATTATAAAGCTGAAGAGTTTGTTTGATTGTTTGTTTGTTTGGTTGAACGCGCTAATCTCAGGAACTACTGGTTGGAATTGAAAAATTCTTTTTGTGTTGGATAGTCCATTTATTGAGGAAGGCTTTAGGCTATATAACATCAAGCCTCGACCAATAGGAGAGGAGCATAAATGAAAAATGTTACAAAAACGGGAAAAAATGATTCCTTTTCAGAGCTTCCGTTGCGTACGCTGCGTAAACGGTTAAAGTTACGCAAAAATAGTGTATGACGGAAATGTTTCCCTTTAAAAGTTCTAAAAAAAAGTCCGTGACAGCATATGTCTATCTTTTAAGGTTGACTCAATATAACCCTTTTTATGGTAATCAAATTTGTTCTAAAATAATGCATTACTTCCGAAAGTGTTTTTATAAACATGACATTAATCCTTATCCAAATAAATACCTTATTCATCACAAGTATTTAATTTTGAACAAAATTGCCCTTGACATCATTTGATTTCAATGAATATCTTAGGAGATATTATAGATTTAAAATATACATATTTAACTTTACGCGGACTATGGGTGAGCGCGCTCTCAGCCCGATGCAAGGCGAAGGCGAGGCGGTCGTGAGGGGGGAGAGCGCTGGCCGCCGCCCGATAGCTCTGCGAGCAGTCACTATTCTACGCGGACGATGTAGCGGGCAAAAGCTAGTATTAAATAAAAGTTCAATAACTTTTAAAAAAAAGCTATCATGTAATTATACACTTTTTTACCTATTCGATTGCATAAATTTTATGCAGATTTATATAAGTACTAGCGGCTTATCTTCGCTTTGCCCGGGTTCGCCTCTAGGAAAACAAAAAAAATCTATCCCACGGGAACCGTGTATTTTTCCGGGTTAAAAAGTAGCCTATGTGTTTTTCTAGACTATAATCCATCTCGTGCCTTTCATCCAGATCCGTTCAGCCGTTTTAGTGTGAAAGAGTAACAAACATCTATACTCACAAACTTTCACATTTAAAATATTATTTAATACTGATAGAATGGAAACTACGCCATCTAGTGATAAAAAAGACATCACTTTCTCACATTGCAGGTCTTGATGAGATGAAATAAAACCTAGAAGCAAGCAGAAGAAGATGACTATTTATGTATTACTGAGTGCAATGATACACAAATAATTACAAATTCACTTTTATAATAACGGGAAAAGAATAAAAGATAAAAATGTAGGCGTGGAGTAGCTATATGACATTTTTTTGAAAATTATGTGCATTGACTTGATGGCCAATTTCACGCAAACTCTTTAAGTCATTCGTTAGCTAAACAGTCTTTTTCAATTTAAAACATCGTTATCGTATAAGATATACATATTTGACCCATAGTAAAAATGAAATTGATCATTGATGAATCAAACATTAGACAAATGACTTTTAAAATATCCACTCATCATGCTTTTGTCGAGTCGTGATCGTTGCTTATGTGCACGACTTGACGTGAGCAAATGCTCACTTTAAAATTGTTAGGTAGTCACACTAATCTCACCATATTCTTGAAAGTAAAACTCTTCATAATTTAATCACATTTAATAGAAAAAAAATGACTCATTCGAAAACTTATGTAAGCACTTAGCAATTATTTCGTTCGCAAAGACTACCAATGGTAAATTGCAGTACTGGAGAATGATAACAGTTTAAAATAGCATGAAGTATCCTCACTTAATTACATAAATGTATGTTTAGACCTTTTATGTGATGTATTAATATTTATATATATTGAAAGGCATTATGTGAAGAATAATAATGTAAAAAATGTTTTGTGACTGTCAATGAGACCGTCAGTGCAAGATCAGATTTTACATACAAAAAAACTGTCGAACGATTTAACGAGTTCCGATTTTACAAACTGTCTAAAGGTGGTGGACGTTGGTACTTGGTAAGCTATTAAACATGAAAAGCTTTATCAAAATTGGGCTAGTGTGTAAAAATAAAATACCAACATTTTGCTTGATGGTCATACAAAAAAAAAATTGATACCATAGATCATATTTCATACAAACCCAAGAGCCGGTGCCAATGTCGCGTAGTTCGCAGATCTTTTTTATTCAATTCAATTTTCTTCTTGACGTCTTCAAAACGTGCCAGTAGAGCACTGATTACTTCGCCAAAATCACGTAGAATGGAGAAAAATCTTCTTCATTCTAAGCAACGTTAGTGATGTAAATTGTGTCTAACTGGCATGCCTAAAAGCCACAAAACAAGAATTCATAAATAATAGAAATGTAGTGAAAGATAAAAAAATATTTTTACACTTTTTTTAAACAATACTTTACCTTATCCCACCTCTTCGGTGGGACTCTTATCTTTTGCTGGGAGTAAATATTTTATCGTAATATATCGTAAATATATTATTATAAGAGTAGGTATCTTTTATACAAATGGACAGACAGACAGGCAGACAGACAGACAAACATACTTTCATATTTTTAATATTAGTTTGGATTTGATTATATTCTATAGCTACATTCAAATAATCCGGGATTTACCTGGGGATATAAAAATTGCCCCTTAGATAATTTGATATGTGATCTTTCCCTAAGGAAATATCTGAATTTGCCTTGATATTAGTGTTATCAAGACGCGATTCTGGTAAAATGACACATTACAACAAATTATAAGTTATTGAGTACTTAGTTTAATACCACATATCACAAGATGCATTTGGTAGTAATCCTAGTAATCCATATAGAATTAGCAAGATAATTTTTGGCTTTTCAAATTGCTAAACTACCGAACTAAAATGAATAGTTTTAATTTTATTGGTTCTATTTCTTAACGCGTCGATCTTAACGTAACGTTTCGTTTTTATTTAAATAATAAATTATACCTACTCACTCGATTTCTCATTACCATAATGTAGGTTTCATTATTAATGAAATGTATTACAAATTAGTTCTCATATAAGTACTTTGAGAAGCTCTGCCTTATATAATAATTACGAGGATGAAACAATAATATAACGTCTAATAGCAAATCATTTGATAATAAGTGTTTTAAACAAAACAATCATATTATTCGTCCCTAGGTTGACTCCCCATACAAACTTTCATCCCCATTTTCACCCCCTTAAGAGATGATTTCCAGAATAAAAAATATCCTATGTCCTTCCCAGGGTCTCAAACTATCTTCTTACCAAATTTCATCTAAATCGATTTAGTAGTTTTTGAATTTATTCGTTACAAACATACAAAAATACAAATCTTTCCTCTTTATAATAATAGTCCAATTTCTCATCTTTACGATTGAGTATAACCGTCTTGCATGATGCATCGTCAGTATGTATGTATATTGTACAAAATTTACTTTATGAGTATATCTATGTCGAAGTTTGTAATCGAGTAAAATGAAAAATGTTTTCATTACATTTCGAAATGAATACTTTTCTTTTCTGTGGGCGCCGAGTACCCTGTAGGCTCGTACCGACTACCGACTGGCGACCACTGGCGGATAATAATTGAATTATATTAAAGTTGCCATTGTAAAATACGTTCTAGTTGCTAGTGTAAAAATAAAAGTATTGTTATTATTAAAATATATTCATAGTTATGTACTACATCATTTCTACTAAAATTAAATGATATAATTTTTTAAGTCTTCCTAATCTGTGATTATAATTAATTTCTTAGAATACAAAACCAATATCAAAATTGTATAAGAAATAAAAAATAAAACCATTAAAAAAATTAAAATGCTAGCGTATTTGGTAAATAAGTAGACAATGTTTTATAAGAGCAGTAAGTGGTAAAAAATTATTTATAATATAAATTGGTCTAAGTATTACATATTTTTCTTAATAAAATTGGCGTAACTGATCAAAGAAGTGGCAACATAAAAGCCACAAAAGCACCATCTAAAGACGATGGTATTATTTACGATTTTATGTGCTAAATGACATTACTAGCATTTGACATTTCCATCGTTTCAATAAGTACAAATAGTGGCATGTTTTATTTATTATAATTTTGTTATTAAAAGTAAATCAAGATACAATTGTATGTAAATAACAACGTACACGTTTTAATGTAACGTGTACCAAGGTTATTATATAATTCTATTGTGAAAGTGTTTTTGACGTTTAGGTATCAAGCTTGTTGATTACTTTTACTTTTGTTGGGTAATTATTTTTTGATTAGACATCTGCATTTTGACTTGTAATTCATGATACGTACGCTAGTTAAAAATCATTGCTATTAAAGTTTTAGAAACAGACAGCGAAAATAATTAATATTCCCTTTTTTAAAGTTACAAGTTCCCAGGTCAATGTCGAATTTTGATCGATTTAAAATTGCCTCAGTTATTAAAATTCCAATATATTTTCGTACCGTAAGCTCTTTAATATCTTTTGCATCATTGTCATGCCGTACAATAACTGCATATTATATCAATGAATAAAACTCTAAATTACATTCATACCTTATTTTAGATTACACACGTAAAATGTGGATAGATTGATTTCTCAAGAAGTTTGTGAAGACGGGAAGCCTTAATTAACTTAGAAATATAAAATAAACTAAAAAGAGATGAGTGGAGGAGGAGCTAATGCTATGAATAACCTACCACCTGGAGTGAACCCAGAGAATAACTTGATGCCTGGTGGACCCATTATTAACCAAGGAGTGAATAGAAATAGAAATAATAATCAGAATCCACTTTTTAATGTCAGAGAAAGACTCTTTCATGCATTATTTTTCAAGTTTGCTTTAGCGTATGCTCGTACATTCCCTCGACCTATAAGGAGATTTTTTGAATTCCTTGTGTTGCTGAAAGCACTTGTAGCATTTTTTGTGCTGGCATACATACATATAGCATTCTCTAGAACACCAACTACATGTTTGAATCATGTTAAGGATTCATGGCCAAGAGATGGTATACTTAGAGTAGAAATTTTAAGAAACCCTGCTCAAGATTATACCGTTGAACAGAGTTATGCTAAAGAACGTAAATTAAAACGGGATAAAGAGGAACTTAATTCTATGCTTGGAATGCTCACTACTGAAGGGTAAGTCGCTTTTGAATTAAAATTGAAAGTTTTTATATTTTGAGTAAATTTTGTATTTATAAGTAATCATGAATTATTTTTACTCATTTGTTGCACATTATCATATATTGATACAGATATAAGTGACTAATATGTTTGTAAACATTGAAGTAGAGAATTTTGGCAACATCACAATTTGCCTGATGTATTAATACTATATTGTAGTATTACACATCTATTTATGTGTATTATTAATGAAATTGTTACTAAATTGCTAGCTTATTTAAATATAAATCAACATTCAATTATTAAGTAAAGGTTTAGAATGTAAATGTTAATTTAATATATGATTTAATTATAAGTATTGAAAAAGTTAAAATTGAATATAGGTCGAGCTTTAGGAATATTGAGACTATTAATAACTAATAGCATGTACTTTGATAGTTGACCTTTAAGTTTATTCTTAACTAGTGGCTCACCCTCACTTCGCTTGGGTTCACCCCTAGATGATTCTTTAAATTGACATAATTTTTTTATTTAGTAATCGATTCAAATAAAACAAATACTAAATTTTAAGTAAAGCTTACCACAATACATTAGTGAAAATTGCACCCAAATCTGTTAAGCCGTTGGATCGGAGATCAGTTACAATTTTATTATATGTATAGATTTTAAGTGGTCTATTTAATAACCATTCAGAATATATAGAAGTTAATTATAATAAGCAGTTTAATTTTTATATGTATTTTTTTTTTGTGAACAATATAAGGATTTTAAATTCTTCTGTAGTTAAAGGAAGTTTTGTAAAAAAGAAAATGTGATTTTTTTCACCAACAAAAAGAAACCTAAGTAACATTCTAATCTAATAACATTGCCTAATATGTTCCTTTATATTATTGTAAGGCTTCAGTCGTGACTTTTGAACATGTCACTTAATGTGAACGAGCCAGCTTTGTACATTTTTTATAAACAATATAACTGTACTAATGTTTTGTATATATTTTCAACCCACTTCAAAAAGAAGAAGGTTCTATATTTGACTGTTTTTTTTTTATTTTTTTTTGTCTGTCATTTATCAACCGATTTAGACAATTTTGTTTTGTTTGAAAGCATATACTCCCAGGTTGGTCCCATTTAAATTTGAAAAAAATACTAATGAACTAAATACTAGAAAATATATAAATACTAGAAAATGCTACTGAAAATTTAACCTACCTCTAATTGATATATTGACTTGAAACTTTGCAAGTTTTTTTATTTCCGTTGATAGAGCAGTGGTTCGGTATCGTCGACCTGATCTGATGGTAAGGCCAGAAGGTGGATAGGTGGAACTCTTCAACGGCTAATAGTATACTTTGCGTGTAATTACGGCATAATTACAGCATACTTTGAGTTTAGACTTATTTTGTTTGACTTGACAAGGTATTGGACGTTAGAATTGGATTTTAGAGCCAGATTTTTTCATGTTAGGAATAAAACGATGTTTAGTTTGTTAGTCTTCATATAAAAATTGGCATCATACTAACTTAAACAGCTTAAGAGAATATTTTATTAAAATACTTCCTTCTTACTTTGCTACTTATGGCTACACTAAAAAGGAAAAAATAAAAACTTAAAAAAATAAATATAAATCAACTTCAAAAAAAAAAAAAACACTAAAAAGTAAAAAATAACTGATTTATAGTTTTTATTTACTTTACACATCTAATCAGATATTTTCGAAGTCGATGGACTTTGATTTGTATATGGCTGGCACAGACTTCAAAAATATCTGATTAAGTATCTATAGTAAATGAAAACTACCAATCATTTATTTTTTACTTTTTAGTGTGTTTTTTAAGTGTGTTTTATTTTTTATTTTTAATTATTATTTTATGGACACCATAAGAAACATTGTATTATTGTCCTTTATTATTATAATAAATAGTAGGCAGTGAATATGGTCTGTATGAAAAAGAGCAGGAAAACATACTTAAAATATTACAAAATTCATTGAATTATGAGCCGGTGTTTTCCATGTTTTCATTTTTTATTCCAGCCAAATTCAATAACATTTTTAATTTTTTTTTCTAGGTTTTACAATATAGAGTCATCTACAAGTGAAGATATAGAAGAAAATGAATATCTACGAGATGGCACTGATTATGGCAACATCACCCGAATTCATGATGAATCTGAAGATGTGCAGAACCAAGTGATAGAAACTGGTTTTTTTGTTGATAGTAAACCAGATATGGTGCCTAGCGATGGGCAAACGGACTTAAACCAGACAATCATGCCAGGTGAAAAAGTGGAGCCAACTTCCTCAATATGGGAAGGGATTTTGGGTCTAGTTGAAGATATAGATAGAGATTCTAAAATAGTAGATGTAAGTAGTATTATTACTCATTATTATAATAGATAAAGTGTGTTAGTGTCTGCTTGATGTATTTCTGTTTTTATATTTGAAATATTGAACTCGTCATATAAATTTTAGAACTGATAGTTTATGTTATAAAGACAGACATTATCATTTTCATAATCACAGGAAAAGGAGGAGACTATTATTAGACTATTATTAGAGGAGACTTCTACAGAACACAGACTGCTCCTACAGAAATACATTTAATTTTACAAAATTTATGTAATGTTTATTTATTATGCAAGTTTGCATGGGTTTCGATTTATACCTAACAAAAATATTTCCGGGTTAAAGATATTTATTTCCAAAAAAGAACAATGTTCACTTACATTAGGAAATTTAAGAAGTACATGTTTATAGTCTACAATTTAAACAGTGGTGATTCTAAACAAAATCTGGATTCTTACATGACATAATGTAATGTTTTAAGTTTTTCTTGAAAATATTTAAAGTTTTTGACTCCTTAACATTATTTGGCAAAGAATTGTAAAGCTGTGCTCCTTCAAATGTAATAGTTTTTATTCCATATTTGGTTCGAGTCTTAGGCAGTTCAATTTTGTGCATGTTCCTGGTGTTGTGTGAGTGCGTTTTTGTTTGAAAAGTTATTTGGGAGTGAATGGTTTTAGTGATTATTTTTCTTATTAATATGCATGTCTTATATTTGTACATTTGTTTGATGGTTAGCAATTTAGTTTTTTCGTAAATATTTTTTGTTGGTGTACGGTAATCCATATGGTGTAAAGTCTTTAGTAATTTGTTTTGAGAAATTTGTAGATTTTTGATATTTGTTTTTGCAGCAGAACCCCATATTTCTACAAGGTATTCTAAAACTGGTTTCACTAATGTATTATAGATAATAGTTCGTACTTTAGGAGGTATACAGCGAGCTGATTTGCGAAGAGCTCCTGTAAGAGATATTATTTTAGTGTGAAGAGAATCTATATGATGCCGCCATGTTAAGTTTTTATCCAAAATTAGTCCTAAATATTTTTCGGTGTTTGATTTTTTTATTTTTTCTTTGTCAATTACTAGATCTTGAAAAGGTGGAATAGATTTGTTTTTTGCTGAAAAAATAATATATGAATTGCTGAAAAAATAATATATATATTTGACCTTTGACATTATGATATAAAGACATGATGTTTACGACATTAGAAGTGTGAACTCTGTAACTATAAAATAATAAATAAAAAGTCGTTTAGAAACAACTATCGTGTTTTTGAAGACCGATAGATAAATTTTAAAGACCCACGTTCTGTGCACTCATTTTTTTACTTGTGTAGAGGGCCATCTCCAACTGTTCATAATTTTCTTACACCATTGTGTAATTTAGGATACATTTTAGACAGATTTTCCGGCTTTCACTTTTTGGCTACAGGACACTAAAAAGTAGGACGTGCAAATTAAAATATTTTTGTCAAACTACATATATCGTAATATTTAGCAGAGAAATCAATCTTCCTTGTTTCTTTTGTTATTCGTTTCAATTCGTTTTCAATTTATATGAGTTGGAAAATTGTCGTAAAGATAATTGCTCAAGATATTAAAAAAAATGTATTGGGGTCAAATAAGTTAATGCATATTATATGCCATCATATGTCATTACTATATAGATAATATCCATGTTAAGAAAGAATAATAATGCATATAGTTAAGTACTTGCCTCAAAATCAATTTTAAAACTTTCTTATGAAATTTTAAATTCTTTATGATAACTAATAAGGGGCCATTCAAGTATCACATTAGCACCAAGGAGGGGGGAGAAGGGGGGGGGGCTTTGCTTTGCTTATTTTTGATCACATATCTATAATTTTATTGAATAAATATTAAATGTGCATTAAATTCCCCTATAGCATATAGATACCTTATTTCACACTTGATTACTGCTGCTCATAAATAACAATAAAGAAACCTGAACAGATTAAAAATATATGTACCAACAAATGTTTACTTTTAAAGTATAGGAGTAAGAAATTTGTTTGATTTTGCGAACAAGGGGAGGGAGGGGTTCATAATTACTAAAATTCTGTGTACTACTTGAATGGCCTCTTAATCATAATTTGTCTAAAACACATTATCAGGTTCATTTTTTTTAAATATCTCATACTAGATGTTGATGTTATTTTTTAATGTCCGTTGGGACAGATAAAATAAATATGTTGATATTTATTTTATTTCTGACTACGCTATGTTATACGCAATCACACATATTATATAGAATAGAGTACTATAATTGTACATATTTGTACATATTATGTACATATACTATAGGAATATATTTAAAACTGTAATGCTCACTGAATCTATTTTAATAAAACACTGCTGTAAGAGAAGCCATAATATATAATATAATAATAATGTTCTCCTGACCGATTCCGGCCACGGCGGCCAATCTCATTGAGACTAGCCAACTGCGCAGGAGATATTATAGTGCACAAATGTACGCGCAGACACAAGTGCACTCTCTATTCCTGTCACTCTCATACTCCGGTGGGACGACTACTCGACACGACCGGTGAGAGTTAAGGCGCAGGACCGACGGCTTTACGTGCTCTCCGAGGCACGGGGGTGACACACCGCCAACTTCCCAACTCCGGGCTGTTACTGAGGCTTACTATACAGAAAGACTCAATAACTAAACTTGGCCCGACCCGGGACTCGAACCCAGGACCTCAGGATGTGCAGCCGTACATGCTAGCCACTACACCACCGAGGCAGTGTATAATATAATAATACTTATATCGTTACGTTTAGGCGCTTTACTTATATAGAAACGGAATTTTGGTATTTCTAAAAATAAACCTAAGAAGACCCGAAAGTTAAATAGCAAAAAATGATAATAATTTTGAATAAAATTATCTCTTCGGATTTTTTCGCGGATAATAGTTTTCATCATCAGCACTTTGAGTCTATTGGTGGACAAATGTTTCTCCAGCGCGTGCCATTGAGTCCGGTCTTGAGATTTGTGTATCTGTCACTTAAAGCCCATGCACAACATGTTTTATAAACGCGCCGACGCGACGGTCCAACTATTTCGAGCCATTTGCGATTATTCTGTGTTGATATTTGATAAATTTTAAAATGATTTTTACATAAACGCCGACGACGCGCGTTTGTTTATATTCTGTGCTGGTGAATTTAAAAAAAATGAATATTGTTTGCTTCGTATCGATAGAAGCGCGTGTCGACAGTGCACACACTGCGCGTTTAAAAGTCGTGTGCATGGGCCCTTAGCGTTTCTAAAATTAAAGTAATCAAAAAGTGAACAGCAACACTACCTACTACTCGCGATTAGGGTACACAAACAAATCGAGTAGGTATTAGGTTTAAATAAAACCTTCGAGATTAGATTAGCTAACTTTATATGATAATGAAGTAACGCGTAACAACTTGTTTTCTAATACATATTTTTCCCGATATGACGTACGTTAGTAGTTATTTAATTATGACTGTAATAAAAAATAATGTCGATAATTGTCACAGTGAGGTGAATGAGCTATTTGCGCTAACTATTAGGCTAAAGATCGCGGATTCGAAGCTTGGATGAGGTAAATGATTGTATGGCTGATAGGGACGTTTATATGGGACTTGGGAGAGAAGGGTTACTGATTTCAGTACATCGCAGTTACTCCTTAATATCATTTACAACAGTTATTATCATAGAAACAATATCAAGTATCTATATCTGTAAATAATTAATCAATTTGTTTTGTAACGTAAACATAAACGCACATAACAAGACTAACAGAGGGGAAAGAAAACGAAACTTTGTTTTTAACTTTGTACCTTATAAGGAAAAAAAGAGTGAAAATAGGAAAATTGCTAGCATGCTGTAGCATTCGATCGTTCTATTGGCATAGGTATGGTTCACCTTTTTTAAAAGCTTATACCGCACATTACTTCCCAAAAAATGAAATATTGTGCAATCTACTATCATGTCACTGTGCAAGCTTAATGTGTATACCCGCATTTACATTATTCAAAGAAAGATAAAATGTTACTTGAAAGATAACATGAATGTGATAAAAATAATAATATAGAAAATAATGCACTAAGCCTATGTATTTTCTTTCAGGAATCTCTTGAAGAATCCGCAGCTAACGATTCTTCAAAAGGTAATATTTCAATTCGAGTTTCTCATAGATACTTGTTTCATAATCGACCTTAAAAGCAAAAATGTTGCTAAATGTAAATATGACTTCATAGTTGTTCAAACTTTGACAGGAATGATAACCTTTTAATTTGTAAAAATATATAATTAATTATTATACATACATACATCGTAAATTTTTGATACTTTTCTTTTGTATATTTAAAGCATGAATATAATATGTAATATAAATATTTATTTTTTAAATGAACATTTTATTGTTGTCAATAAAACTTTTGCGCTTTTGTTCTTCAAAAGAGTTAAAAGGAACCCTTATAAAATCATTCGTTTGTGTGACGTCCGTCAGCCCCCCCCCCCCCGCCCCCCCTCTCCTTCCCCTTATAATTTGCTTTATATGGCATATCGCCAAAAAGGGATTTATCCGACTCGCTCTTGGTCAATTTTATTCCTTTTTTTTTTTATATTTTATGTGAGGTTTAGTGATTAATAAAATGTATTTTCTATTCTGTTTTCAGACGAGGACTACATTCTAGAATATTCCCTAGAGTATGGATTTCTTCGTCTATCACCGAGCGCGAGACTTAGACTCAAAATACCAGTGAAAATAGTGACTTTAGATCCACAAAAAGACGAATGTTTCGGGGATGCTTTTTCTCGCTTCGTTCTCGATGAATTCCTTGGTTATGACGACCTTTTGATGGCTTCTATAAAAAGTCTTGCTGAACAAGAGGATAATAAAGGTTATTTGAGGTTAGTATATGTGTGTGACTACTGACTCCATCTTTGATCTAGTGTCTAGAATTTACGGCTAAAATTCTAGAGTTCATGACTCGAAATCAAAATATATATAGACCGTAATGGCAAATGCAATAGCTATACCTAAGAATTATACTTTCGTTATGCCCTTTTTTATGTTCTGCTCTTTTAATCGGTGCAATAATATGATTTCATGAACAAATTATCCTATTATAGAATAAAACAAATCTTACAAATACTAAATTTTCCAACTTTTATTATATTAATGGAAGAAAGGGTACATTTCTAAAGATTACGTTATTGACCTTTGAACTACTATAACCTTATGTGATTATTATTGCGAAAGGCACAACTTTTGTAAAGATTATACATTACGTTATTATCGCTTCTACCTCTACTGTAAATCTATGTTTACAGAATATAATCAGCTTTTTGTTTATAAATATTATTATTAATAATAGTAACTAACGTAATACTTTCTTAGATTTACGCGAATATTTGACATTTTAAATAAAACTATCTTTTCGGATTATTTCGCGGATTTATTTTCATTTTTGGTTCCCGACGTTTCGAGTGCTTTACAGCAATCATGGTCACGGCAATCAGTCTCTCCCGTGACCATGATTGCTGTAAAGCATTCGAAACGTCAGGAACCAAAAATGAAAATAAATCCGCGAAATAATCCGAAAAGATAGTTTTATTTAAAAAGTAACTAACGTATTTAATAAAGTTTTCTTTGTATGTAATTATATATGTTGGAGTAAGAAGCCTTAACGTTTGTTATCTTCACATAATATGCTCGGTGGTCTCGTGGTTAGCATGTACGCTGTAGTTCCGGAAGTCCTGGATTCGAGTCCAAAGAAATATATAGAGCACAATATCGTAGCTATAATTCTATTTACTAGGGCGTTAAACCTTGTAGAAATAGTTTACTTGTGAACAGTCATTCCTTCAATGTTTTTCTCGTAGCTCTTATAATCCTTACTAATATTATAAATGCGAAAGTCTGTCTGTTTTTCTGTCTGTCTTTCTTTTACCTTTTCGCACTTAGTCCGTTAAACCGATTTAGATAAAATTAGGTATGGAAATAGTTTGAGACCTTGGGAAGGGCATACGATAGTTTTTATCTCCGAAATCATCGCTTATGGGGTTCAAAAAAGAGGTGGAAGTTTGTATGGGGAATCAATCATTTCTCAAGTAAAGGATATAAAACTCATCGTACCAATGTATATACAGTTATAGTCTATCTATTTTATATCAACCGTTGAAACATATCTAGGGACGAACCCGAGTACAGCGAGGATGAGTCGCTAGTTAATGATAATGCACCCTATGTATGTACTTGTATCAGCCCTTTTTAATGTCCCACTGCTGGGCACGGGCCTCCCTTCAATACGAGGGGGATCAGGCCATAGTCCACCACGCTGGCCAAGTGCGGGTTGGCGGACTTCACACGTCTTTCGAAAACTTGCTAGGTTTTCTCAGAAATGCAGGTTTCCTCACGATGTTTTCCTTCACCGTAAGGCAAGTAGTAATCATGTTACAAATGATTCGCACATGAAAATATCAGAGGTGCGAGACCCGGGATTTGAACCCGCTTCACTCGGTTTCCCAAGCGAGCGCGTTACCACTGGGCTACCACTGCATGCACCCTATATATTACTCAAAAACAGGAAAATATAAATCATTTTCATATTACCAAAAACGACGCAAAAAAAATTTATGTGAAACAAAGTGATCCGAAATAAAATTAAGGATGACGGTGATAGGTGGAAAAATCTTAAAAAAGTTATAAAACTAACTAACGAATATCATGTTAACTTTTGTCTCTACTTGGAGTGTTAATAATAGTCTTAAGTCATCATCTCATAGGCACTTTGTAGTCAGTATTCTCTAATTAGTTAGGGAAGATCATATTGTTGATCTAGCGATATCAGAAGAAGTATCATTTTAATCGAACTAAGTTGTCCAGTTATAAATGCACCAACAGACAAACTAACAGATCTTATGTTATATATGTCTGACATGAAAGTACAATGTAACTCTTATTTTTTTTAATATTATCATTTTATCATTAATTGATTAAATTATTTCCTTGCTTCCTTTTATTGCTATACTAGTGTTTAAGTTAACATCATCCCTTATTTTTCATCGACAGAGCTTTAAACTTTGAATTATAAATAGTCGTCCTTTTTAATAAGAATAGAAAAATAATGAAAAATATAAAAATTAGCATATTCCGTAAAGATTTTCATATATCTTTTTTACCCTTATAGGGATTGAATTTCTTAAAATCCATTTTAAATATGAGAAATATATTTGCCAAATAAAAATAAATAAAGCGTTTACACATTTTGAGATTTCGTGATTAATCAGCAACTGAGCGATAGTATAGAAAATATTATTTTCTCTTTTATTTTTATATTTAGTTTTACACTTTTAACTTAATTTTTTGTATTGTTACAGAAATGTGATCACCGGTGAACATTACCGTTTCGTGTCCATGTTGACAGCGCGCAGTTCATATATAGCTGCGTTTTTCATCATGCTTGTCTTCGTAAGTAAACATTTATATATTTATAATTTTTAAAATAACTATCTTTTATTAGTGAAATTGTAAAAATGTTCACTTTTTATGTAACTTTATGCATTTAAAAATTTTTGCTATTTAAAAATAATAAAAGTATAACTCGAATTGTCAAAGTCGTGTTTTGTCGGGATTTTGTTTAAATGAATCATTATCATATAAATCACCTCACTTATTGTAGTTCTAGCTAACACGAAGGACGTTGTCCTGCCCCAAATGCCAATGAATTTATTTATGATTTTTGAGGTCATAAATTGAAGTTCACCCGAATTTCTTAATTTCCGGACAAATTTTCTATTTTTTTTTCTTAGAAACAGTATTTATGTGTGAATATTTTATAAACATAACAAATATTTCAAAAAAAAAAAAACAGTAGCCAAATCAATCTAGGTTTATTTTTATATATAGATAAAGGCGAAAGTGCGAACACTTTTGTTATCTTTTATGTCTTCAACTAATGTTGAATGAATTTATCGAGTGGACAACTATACCATACATAAACGGGGCAAATAAGATTTCCCTCTTTTTCTGATTTTCCCGAGATAGCGAAATGGATTTTTTGTTTTTAAATGTGCTTAAAATGACACGATTTAATACCTAATGGATTCCCAGGGATATTTAAACTATTTTTGCTTTTCGGCTTAAAAACTCTTTTTAAATATGCAGCCAAAACGTTAAGAACATTTTTGTATACTAGTATATGAAATCAGCAAAAAAGGATTTGTTAAGACCCAATTTCGTGTGATAAGATCAATTTTGTCGCGAAGATAAAAAGTACATATTTAAAGATTAATTTTTAATCATCATCTTATCGCTTCTCTATGTTATAAATAAATATGTCATGTCGATGATAATAATTAAAAGTCTTTGTTCTTTGGTTCAATGAACTTGGAACAAAATGTAAACAAACCTTTATTCAGTAACATCCTCGTCGGGTGCGGATGTTGGTTCACATACATTTTTAAGACATTTTTAACATAATATAACTGTTCTCGGCATACCTACTCATTATTTTGTATAATAATTAAACATTTTAATTATGCATAGTGTTATTCCCCATAACTATTCTAAAAATAATTATTATCTATGAGCATATAATTGTTTAGGTATGTTACCTATCAGAATATTCAAAGCATAATAATCATTTTTTTTTATTAAAAGAAATTATGTCCGAATGCTTACAAAATACATATAATTAATTATCAAAACGCCTAAAGATTACTATTTTTATTGGTTTGGCAAGAAAGTAATAACGGTTCTTTAGTGTAGCGTAAACTCATTTTTTTAGACAAAAATAAACGTTGATTAGTCAAATTGCTTCAATCTGATGACCTTTTGCAATCTCTTTGGTCACTTCATGATTCTCCGCTCGTAGAACTTGTGATATTTATCAGCAAGAAAAGACAACTCACAACACGTGCTCTCTCTGAAAATACACGTTGGATTTGAAAAAATCTTTAAAAATCGTTTTGAATTATTATACTCTATTTATTGAGGAAGGCTTATAGGCTATATATGTTACTTACAAAAGAACGTCAAGAATGTTCAAAATTATGGTCAATTCACGACTGTTACTAGTAAAAATAAGAATGGCTCTTTCTATTTC
Source organism: Fabriciana adippe (assembly GCA_905404265.1). Lineage (NCBI taxonomy): Eukaryota > Metazoa > Arthropoda > Insecta > Lepidoptera > Nymphalidae > Fabriciana > Fabriciana adippe. Next base: position 11,010,092 of record FR989998.1, on the reverse strand, counting down.
ATTTCATTATTTAGCATTCTCATCGATTCTTATACAGACATGTATATCGTAATTTAACACTTATATTGGTTGTCCTGTCAGTGCTTTGACTTAAGCGGGCTAGGTGATCTTCTACTTTGTCTAATTTCGTTTATTTTCCCTGTAACCACCAATTTTTAGGTCTGAAGTAGATGAGATCTCGTTAGCATTTTGTAGATAGCGGAGACCTTGAGCTGAAGTTGCTTGAGGATGGATTTGTATGTTGTCTTTACAGTCCATGGTACTCGTAGCATTCTTCTCCAACACCATACCTCAATATTTAGACCTCACCTCTATATAAGACGAATCGTCCATGATTCGGACTGAGCCATAAGGAAACATGGAGAATACCAGAGTTCGCACTAGACTTAAGTAGTACAAATCTTCGTGGTATTGGACATGTTCCTAGATTGCCAAAATTTTTTTTTGTTACTGTCAGACAAAATATTGCTGATTTGCTATCTGAATGCGTCTTAGTATTTCGTTGTACCTAGTACGTTTAGGAACGGGTCACGAGTATTACTAAAAACTAAAAATGCCGTTGCCTAGATACCGAGCGAGTTATAGTAAAAAAAATATAATAAATTACAATTCCACCCTAGAACGTTAATAAAGTAAATTGCAGTGCTGGAGAATAAGTGGTGTGCAGTTTGTGACTAAGAATATGTTATTACGGAGAAGGCATTAACACAAGACACGCGAAATAAATTTATATGTATATAATATACAAGAATTGCTCATCTATACTAATATTATAAAGAGTAAGTTTTGTGAGTTTGTGAGGTTGTAGGGGGTAATCTCTGGATCTACTGAACCGATTTAGATGAAACCGATTGAGACCCTGAGAAGGACATAGGATACTTTTTATCCCGGAAATCATCCCTTAAGAAGGTGAAAATGGGGATGAAAGTTTGTAAGGGGAATCAACCTCTGAGTCGCTAGTATAATATAATGTATAATATAATAAGATATAAATAAATGTTAAGTCAATGTTTTTACTTGTTAATTTTTTTAATAATTGAAATATTATATTTTAAAATTAGTTTTTCAAGAGTTTAAGATTGTTCGAAAAGCGCCATCTATCGTTCAGTAGCATTATCATGTTGTATAAACCAGATGCGAGTCAAGTTTATAAGGCGGCTAACATTGCAATTTCAATTTTATCTTCTCATAAATAGATGGCACTGCAAGAAATTCTCTAAAAAATATGCAAAAAAAAAACCGGAATTAAATGTCATGTCATTTATATTTTAGGGCAACATCATCATAGCATATATATTTTGCGAGCCTATAATTTTTGTTTACTTATATAATATAATATATAAATATTTTGTAACAACCAATAGCTTATATTTTTTCTAACATTTATCGGCAATGAGTACCTATGTTTGCATGTCATTTAAATATTATTATTTCGGTAGTTTCAGAAAGTAGTTGTCTAATAACAAAAAAAAGGTTTAATATAACCGTAGACACGTTTGGCTCAGTTTGTACAGACCCTACTTGCTGTGCCAGCGGTCGCGGGATCGAGTCCCGCTGGGGATGGCAATCATTTGTGTGATGAGCATGAATATTTGGACTCCAGTCATGGGTGTTTATTTATAATATGTATGTATCAAATATCTGGTATCCATAACAGCTTCGTAACTTACCATGGAACTAGATGGTGCTGTGTGTTAATGTCCCAAGATATTTATATTTATTTATTAATATTAGGATACTTTTGAGGCTGTTTTGATAGATGGTAAAATGGAAAATAAAAAAAAAAGAAAGAAAATTTTCGACTTTATTCAAGTATAGAAATTGTGAGACGTTGATTAATATAATGATATATTATTTTAATAATACTGAAAAAGATTTCTATGATGAGAAATGAGATTTTTGATGCTTTTTGATTGCAAATGCAATAGTATCTAAATACTGGGAACTCGATAATAACAGTCAAATTACAGTAATTATCCCGTTTCACATAAAAATAATGTTAATATGGAAAATTAAAATATTATATAATACAAAAAATATAAAAAAGGAAAATATATGTATTAATTGTATGGGTGCCTGAATATGTACGTACGTAAAAGTTTATCCATGTATCTAAAATGGGCTTTGAGCTCCAACTGAGTTAGAAAAGGCTCGAAATATTTCATTTTAATAATAAAAGTAGACGTTAAAAAGGGCTGAATACATGTACACTTTATTTTAGAAGGCAGTGGTAGCCCAGTGGTAAATGGTAACGCGCTCACTTGGGAAATCAAGTGAACAGGGTTCAAATCCAGGGTCTCGCATCTATTTTTGAGCTAAAGTATTGAACTTAGGCTACGTTTGATGCCGATATGTTGCTAGGGCACAATAGTTGCATTGAAGTTACTGAAAAGTACCGTTAAGAGAAACTAGAGAAGACTCTACTGTAATATGTTATAACTGGTTTCTTAAAGGATACGAGTTTACTCGTAGATGTCATATTTATTTACTTTTTTACAAATAGTTTTTCTAATGTTACATATACTAATACTTTCTTAGATTTACGCGAATATTTGACATTTCAAATAGAACTATCTTTTCGGGTTATTTCGCGGATTTGTTTTAATTTTTGGTTCCCGACGTACCGAATGCTTTACAGCAGCGGTCGGCAACCCGCGGCCCGTGCCGTGCCGTGCGACTAATAGTGCTGCCGCTTCAGTGACAGTATGACTGTGATAAGATACATGAGTATTTAGTACATCAATCATACACAATGAATTGGTGTTTCTCTGTTTTTCGAGTTTTACAAGTAACAATATTTTGATTTCAGTGTTACATAATTTTTTGCAAATGCATTTAATTATCATTTGGATCATTTAATCTTTATTTTCATACCCGTAATGCTGTTTATTTTGTGACGATTTTTGAGAAAACACTGTGACAGAGTGGTGTTTTTTCGGTAGGACATCATTATGAATTACTACTCTGTCACGGTATTTAATGAAAAATAAACACATGCTAAAACACTAGGCTACAGAAAGTTAAAGATTATTTAGTATTAAAAGATAAAAAGCGACGAGGATGTAAATTCGAACAATGAATACATAATAATCTATACTCTAATATGACACAAAATGAGGTGAGGGACGGATCATTGTCGCTAGAAAAGAAGAATGACCCATATAGTCTTCACACTAGATATTATATTTTTATCAAATATTGAAATCGCTTTGAATTTACATAATATTACAGAGAGATAATGTTAAGATACTAAAAATAAAAGCGTTTATTACATTTTTGGCAAATTTCTTAAAAGTTATGGGCACATTATAGTACTTATGTGAGAATGTCAACACGATTAAGTGATATATAGAGGTATATGCCATAAGAGTTATAGCCAGTGGCATTATAGATCAATTAATAGTTAAAGTGAGGCGCGGCCCTTCGCTCGCCACTAAAATCAGGACTCTCTCCCCGAGTTACAGTTATTGCACTTTTACAGCCCTTTCAAACTTTATTACGGTTCCAAATTCCACCTTTATACTGTGCGGCACGTCTTATGTGTGTTTAACAAAACTCCTTATACTCGTACCTTGGGTTCGAATGGTTTTAGGAAAATTACACCAAAGAACATTAAGTCTGTATACATTTGTTGTTTTTGACTGTTGAATGATTAGGAAGTGCGTATTAATATTCTACTTTAGTAATAATGGTAATACGAGTAAATGCGTTTAATAGTTATATAGTATGTTGCTAGACTAATCTCATATGGCGATGTCAGCGCGCAGAGAAATTGTATTAATCAATTGTCAAACGGCACGCGTATTGCCTAACATATCTCCGGTTTCATGCGAGCCTGTCAAAGCACAAAGTAAATTGTGGAATGCAACTACCCCTGAAATGCCATTTATTGCTAGCCATCGCTCATAACCTGACAGAAATTACGATTGTATTGGGTGCAATAGAATGTGTTGCATTTTTGGTGAGTTTGTTCGAATTATTGAGGTTATCCTAGTGATTCAAGCATAATTTACTTATAATCTTCTTACTTGAAGTACTTATTTATCGAATTGGCATTTTGGATTGCTAAATCTTAAAACAATTTACATATACTGTTCGATATACCTTGTTATTAGTAATCTCTACGATAACAATAAGGAGTTCCAAACTTGAAAACACACTAGTGTAATAATTCGCCAAAACTTGTGCGTAGAAACAAGAAGTGATACAGTGATTGATCGATCTAGTGGGGGCGGTACACGCTGCCATATATTAACGGCACTGCCTTTTAATATTAACGGGCGGATCGATGCTTCACTTTACGGCTGCTGTAAAAACTACGGCTTGCCCGTTGCCTGTGGACGTATTAAATACGGTCCATTGCGTAACAACGCTGTACGCTCCGACGCTCAGTGTAATTTTTTTGTGCGGCAATTTGATATCGGTGGCGAAAATAGATTTGAATATGCTTGGATGTTACTCCGTTTTTAGATGATGATACCATGTGTATGATATAGGGCAAATAAAACTTGAATAAAATAAATAGTTTTAATCGGACTACTTTTATAATTGCGAAAGTTCATAAACGTATGTTTGTTAGTCTTGTTTTCTATTTGGATGAAATTGAGTACAAAGACAGGCTGTGAGCTAGATATAGCCTACCGTTAGACACCTAGAGGCGCACCCCAGGAAAGCGAGCAATCCTATTTTTTAATATTTAATGTCAAATTCTCTAAACAATAACAGATTTCTAAACAGGAATGTTTCGCATATCCAGGTAGGGATATCTCGTAGCCGCTATCAATCTTTTCGCCACATCATTTGCTCCCCGCGCGGCTCGCCGCGATTGAATTTCATTAATGAAACGCTTAGTGCAGATTGAATCCATTTAAGTAAGAGTGCGATCGGCCTCGGCAAATGTTCCCTATGCGCAGACTTTACTTGTACGATTAGTGGAATTCATTGATTTTGCAATAGTCTAATCGAAATTAGACTCTTCTCATTAACACATGCAACGTACAGCTACAAAGCTTATTTTTCTACGCTAGTAATACATACATATGTACATATATTTTTTATTTTATTATACTATTTATTTTTATTGTTGCAGACTGTTTCTATCTCAATGCTCCTGCGGTATGCGCATCATCAGATATTCGTATTTATTGGTAAGTGTTTAATTTAATAACCAATCAAACTATGTAGTGTTAGCATATTCATCATAATTTTTTACATCTTTTTCATTTAAATCATTATAATTTAAAGTCAAATGAAATACTTATTTCTTGCCAAGCTTCTAGAGATGGCAGCACCAAAAACTATTTAGTATGAATTATGATTCTTAAAATAAAGTTAAAACATATACTTTTTAATTTAAATTTTGGTGGAAAATTATAAGGTATAAAAGAGGTATTTTGTAACAAGAAGGACAGTGTATTTTCTGGAGTGAGTTGTCGTAATGCTGAAAGTTAAAGGTGTCATAGTGTAAATTCTTATAATATAAATCGTGATAAATCGTGATTGTGTTTAAATAAGTGATAAGTGATGTGAAAAGTGAAATAATTATGTGCCATGCTAACAATAGGAAATATAAATATTCATCATAATATGTTGGCGCCGCGATAATATTTATTGCACGAGAAGCAAAACAATTTTTTTTTTATTTTGGCCATATTATACCCAAGACGAAAGTCGAAATATAATAAGATAGCTAACTGACACGCTTCATTGCGTCCTAACTAAAGATAAAGTGTGTTTATGAATATGTCTTTTCAACCGAATTCAAAAAAGGAGGAGGTTCTCAATTCGTTGAAACCTTTTTTTTATGTATGTTCGCCGATTACCCGAAGACGCCTGAACCGATTTAAAAAAATCTTTTTTTGTTTCAAAGGGTATACTTCCCAGGTGGTCCCATTTAAATTTTATCGAAATCGGTCGAGCGGTTTTTAAAAAATCAACTATTTATTTATACTAATATTATAAAAAGGTAAAGATTGTGAGTTTGTAAGGGGGTAATCTCTGGATCTACTGAACCGATTTAGATGAAATTTGGTAAGAAGAGATGTATTGGGAAGGAAGCTAACGACGAACCCGAGCGAAGCGATGGGGAGTCGCTAGTTTTTAAATAAATAGCTTAATCGAATATGTTATTAAAAAACTTTCTTGTTGCAAATTACCTGCTCATTATGTCTACACTAAAAAGTCGGTTTTCTTTTTAAAGTTGTATTTAGTGTTCCACTCCCGAACAGTCGAGTCTCCCACATTGAAACGGATATACTACTAAATACCTACAAGCAATATGTTATATATTGAATAGCTCCTTGTTTAGTAGTCTAATCGTAAAATTTCTTGTATTATATTCGCACTTATTTCAATCTAGTGTGAAACGCGAGAAGTATTTCCGCTAAACGGTGCAATCACTATTTAACGTTATATCTATATTAATATTATATGGTGGTAGTAGCATAGTTTGTTTATTTGTTTGAGCGTCCTAATCTCAGGAACTACTAATCCGATTTGAAAATTTTTTTGAATTAGATAGCCTGTTTACTGAGGAAAGCTATAGGCTATAATATCATCGTGCCCAATACTCAAGGGAATGGAGCAGTAATCATAAATGTCAACAAATCGGGCAGACATCCATACATTATTACTAATAGTATAAAGCCAAAGATTTTTTTTGTAGTTTTAGCGCGAGCGAAGCCGCAGTTTCTGCTAGTTTTATATGTACATAATGAGCTGTGACACGAAATGCTTGGTGCGTAAATCGGACTTTCACTTGGATAATTTTAATTTGTGCGTGTAATTATTAATAATAAATAAAATATATATTTTTTTTATTTTCAAGGATTACTTATGTAACTTTACATTGAGTCATTTTCTTTTAATCTAAGCATTCGTAAATAACGAATGGACGGGTCCATTATGAGTATTTACTCAAATAATAATAATCTAAAGGAAGATGTAGGGCAAAGCGTTTAAAAAAAGCCTGACAAAAATAAAGAAGTCTTAAGTTTTTGTTTGATTTAGAAACAGCTAGTTAAGTAGCAACAGTGCAATTACGAATCGCTGGAATGAATTCTAAAAAACTCGAGTTCTGAGCCGGCTCAGCGCAATCTCTTTGTAATAACAATAATTGCGTATAACGCCCGCGGCCGTCCCTCCCGCGCCCACTCACTCAAAAATAAAATATAACAGGTCGGATTTACCTAACTCCCCCCATCCCCGCTTTGATCCGACAACAATTAGCTCGATACAGGTAATTTGTTTCTTTCCCTGTTTATTTCTCGCCATTTGGCTAAGATTCGATTTCATTATTGTTTTTCAATTTCAATTCCATTTTTATTCCCGGGAAAATGAAAAACTTCAATTAAATTCATCGTCTATTATAGAGTTGTTTTTATATAAGCCGGGATTACTTTTGAATTTCCACGGAGTGTTTACAATATTTACACAGTTTATCGAGATGATAAAAACAAGAGTCTTTCTGAGGAACCTCTCTTGCTCAGTCGTGTCTTGTTAAGCTTATTATTGCCTTCCCTGATTCACGTGTCGGCGGATCGCTATTTATATCCGCTTATACTATCAGTAACATTATTTTACGCCTACGATTTATTAGAAAATAATATATTTATATTTCAGTCCAGTAAAATATATTAGTAAATTTTTAACAAGTTATGGTATTCGATACAATATTTTTATAAGGAATTTAATCATATATTTCAATTTCGTTACTCTCGTACCACGTTGCATATAAAATTTTCATTTTTAAATATTCTAGATTAAAACCGCAGTTGCTGAATGTCAACTTAGGAAATTGACATTCACCAACTGCGGTTTTAATCTAGAATCTAGATACTTAGCATTGTCCCGAGTAGGGCAGCCAAAAATAGTTGTTGGGTTTTTATATGAATAATTTTATATTAATATACATACTAGCAGAACCCGCGGCTTCGCTCGCGATCAAACTACGAAAAATACGAAATTTCATGCAAATATGTCCAAGGAATAAAAAGTTTCATACAAAATTTTATCCCCTATTTCACCCCTTTTGAGATTGAATTTTAAAAAATCCTTTCTTAGTGTATGCCTATGTCGTATACGTGTATTTCTCTTAGAGGAATACATGTGCGAAATTTTAAGCTTCTAGCCCTAAGAATAGCCTGTGCGTTTATTTAAAACTTTCATCCCCTATTTTACCCTCTTAGGGGTTTAATTTTAGAAAACGCTGAAATACGTAACTCATTATTTTTGCCGTACTCAATTCATACGAAATTTCATGCAAATATGTTCAGGAATAAAAAGTTTCATACAGACTGTTATCCCCTATTTCACCCCCTTGGGGGTGCAATTTTGAAAAATCCTTCCTTAGGTGATGCCTTCGTTATATGAGGAATACGTGTGCGAAGTTTCAATTTGCTAGCCTTAAGAGTTTGGCCTGTGCGTTGATACATCAGTCAATCACTTTTGCCTTTTATAATAAAGATTAATATTAGCGTGGAGTTGGGAAGTTGGTGGTGTCACGCCCTAGTGTTTCGGATAGCAAATCTGTTCAGCATCTAATCCTGCCCCGGTCATATCGAATTGTCGCTAACGAGGTATGACAGTTAAAGATATTAAAAATTTATTTGTATTTGCAGAAATATTTGTGCACTATAATATGCTACGTGAAAATGGTTAGCTTCAATAATATTAGTTGCCATAACCTTTAGGTTATAGGTTATAGATAGGTTATAGATAGTGTTCTATCTGATTTATCAGATAGAACACTATCTATACCTACTAATACTATAAAGTTGAAAAGTTTGTTTGTTTGTTTGGTTGAACGCGCTAATCTCAGAAACTACTAATCCGATTTGAAAAATTCTTTTTGCATTAGATAGCCAGTTAAATGAGGAATATCATATCATCATATCAATATCATCCCGGAAAAATGTACGGTTCCCGTGGGATAGATTTGTTTTTTTTTTGTCTAGGGACGAACCCGAAACGAAGCCAGGGTGAGTCGCTAGTATTAACATATTTAGGCCGTAATATAATCTTATAAATTGTATTTGGAAAGAATTATCGAAATTAGTATGAAAGTTCAATAATGTACACACCAAATGCTTCTTAATACAACACGCCCATGAGTACACAATATCTATATTTTTTTAGATGACGTGGACATAAACACTCAAAGGTGATTTTTATCTTTAAACAGCTCTCAAGTTTGTAGAATAAACTATTCAATCTTACAATATCGGATGAGGGTAGATCTGTTCAATGGGATCCAGTTGGTCGCTATGACAACTCATCCCTGCTAAGGCTATTGAAAAATACATTTAAGGTAAAGGACTGGAAAATTCTCTTATCAGGATGTTGTGAATATCGAATATCTTTGACGGTTAATTTTTGAAAGAATGAGATAACCGAATTGTTTTTTATAAAATATTCTTTTACGTAAAATATTCGTTTTTTTTGTATATTTTATTTAAAAAATATACACATATTTGGATGTTTTTATCTAAATTTAAATATGCAAACAAGATATAGGTCGGCGTAGGTGGAGAACTAAATAACTCAAATTTTCTAGTTTGGAGAAAAACGCGATTTACTGATTTTTTCCAAATTTTTGGCATAATAAAATTTAACTGTCGTTAATTTTATATACTTTACGTCTCTTTCTACGTTACTGTTTGCGTGTGTGCTAGTTTCAACATATTTACTTTACCATTTGAAATACAAAACCGGCTATATTTCTGAAACGGGACAAGTTATGAAAATGCTTGTTAGAATAAAATGTGCGGCATTTTTTGTGTGTTACGAAAATGATTAAATGTCAATTTGGCCAAAATCGCAGTTATTTAGTTTTCCACCTACGCCGATATTAAATATGTTTTACAATTTTGTATATGTAAAAATCTTTTTTTTTTTCAAAAAGAAAATCAGTTTAGTTCATCAAATTCAAGATCTCTCTGAAGGGCTTACTTACAATCATAGGGGTGGAATATTTTCTTGAAATTTTATGTGGGATCTATTTCGAAACGATCGATTGTGTGTAATATACACAAAGAAAAACAAGTATATGAATTGAATCTTCTCCTTTTATGAAGTTACTTAGGCAAGAAAACGTCCTTATTATAAACTGCCCTAACAAAGTAACAAAATTCTTCGAGAATAACTCGCTAACGGACAGTAAGAAGTAAACTGAACATATCAATACCCATATTAAAGCTCACGTATTTTACGAGTATAGCGACTACCTTCTGAATCTCGCATGTTCCAAGGATTATAACTATTGTGCACGTGCACTTTGAGTGCAAAGTAAGGATTACGTGGACTCCTCTGTAGTTTGTATCTTACATATCTGAGTTTATTGATACATATGCAAAGGAGAAGTTCTGTTTAGCGTAATATACAAAGATAATTCTTACACATCATCTTTGTATCGTAGATCATATAATAAAATAGCAACAAAGGGAAATCTGTACATCACTACATAGTATAAAACAAAAGTCGCTTCCCACTGTCTGTCCCTATATATGCTTAGATCTTTAAAACTACGCCACGGATTTTGATGCGATTTTTTTAATAGATAGAGTGATTCAAGAGGAAGGTTTATATGTATAATACATGCATAATATAGAAGAAGAGAAGAAGAAGTAGAAAAACACTGATAATTCTAGAGGTTTCTAATGTGATGTCGTAAATAAACTCATTTTTATGCGCTTACATTGCAAACGCTGGCTGAACCCTACGAAATAGATCGAAATAATGTACTACAGTATTGTACACCTTAAAAAGATCTACAAAAAAGTCCGCGTTGGCCTATGTCTATCTCTTAAGGATAACATACTATATCCATTTTACTATATCCAAGCTAGGGACGAATCCAAGCGAAGCGAGGAGGAGTCGCTAGTGAAATAATATAAAACAAATTCACTGTCTGTTTTTCAGTTTACTTCTTCTTGTTGCAAGTCGCTAGTTGTACATAATATTTAAAGCTTGTCGAGTAGCAAAATTGTTTATAGGTAAATTATGGAAAGTATGAAGTTTATTTTTAACTATACAATAAATCACACTGATGTTTTGTACTTCTATTTTAATAAATCTGGCATATGGAATAGGACATCTACATTGATGTATCCATTTTGGGATGATTTTCATATAATTTCAGTTTGAACACTAATAGTTAATAGTTAAATCGATCTACCCTAGCTTCGCTCATCTGATATGTCTGATATATACTCATGTATCAGACTCATAAGTACGAGCCCCGATGCAAAATAGTTCGTCTAGTATGGAAAGTAGTGCAAAGCGTAAAATATAGAAAGTAAATATTGGTAAAATAATTAAGAACGTTTAATAAAAAGTAAACCACAATTTGAGGAACATTTTAAAGTTTATTTTAACATAACTGAAATTCTTTCATGACTTTACATAACATAAAATTTTTTAAAAAATATCCTAAAAAACATAACGCAAAAGTATTCGTCTACCCTTGTCACTCACGCAAAATAGTTCGTCTACCACTTAGTTGTGTCGCCTTTGCTCTCAATGACAGCTTTAATGCGAAGAGGCATGGTTGCAACCAACGCTGCACACTCCTCAGGCGTAATTGACTCTCAGACAGGCAAGAGTTTAGCCTTTAAGTCGCTCTTCGATCTTGATGGATTTTTACGGAGAACTTTTTTCATTTTCCACCATAGGGATTCGATCGGCGACAAGTCCGGGCCGTTAGATGGCCATTCGATTGTAGGGATGCTTTTCGCCAGTAGCCACGTCTTTGTTGTCCTTGCAGTATGGCAGGAAACACCATCCTGTTGAAAAATGAAGGAATCTTGATGCTTAAGTGGCGGAATAGAGGACAGTAAGTTCTCTTCCAAAAGGTTTTGATACTTTGCAGCATCGATAAAACCATCCACAAACTGCATACCACCAACACCTTGTGCAGACATGCAGCCCCATATCATAAGAGACGCCGGAAACTTCACTTTGCGTTTGAGACAATCAGTATGAAATGCCTCGTTTTTGTTCCGAATCACTTTTTTCCTTTCCTCGCCGACTGTCACTTCAAATTTGGACTCGTCACTCTAAATGATACTACGCCACTGATCGGAAGTCCAATTTAAATGATCACGAGCAAACTTCAACCTCTTTATCTTTTGTACAGCAGTCAACAGTAGTTTCTCCTTAGCGGTGTAAAATCCGTAACCCATTCTTTTTAGGACTCTTTTGCAAGTATCAACTGAGATGTCTTTGTGAATCATGTCCTTAAATTGCACCGTGAGTTTTCCAGCTCGAGCACGACGATTATTTTTGATAATTTTCTTCAGGATTCTATTTTCTACTGCACTTGCGATGCGTGGTCGACCACTTTTCTTCAAACAAGAAGTCGTTCTATTCTTTTTATAGTGCTGAATGATAGATTGGACTGTAGACCTGGGAAGTATCAAGTCTTTAGATATTTGATAACTTGATTTGCTAGCATCGACCCCACAAACTATTCGCTTTTGAAGCTTTTCACACACGGGTTTGCCACGACCCATTGTTATTTGAAAACTAATGAAAAAAACTGAAATTTTCAGAATTTATACTGTCTCACTTGACAAATGACACAGAATTACTTTTACAAATTTAAATTATGCAACATAATTGTACAAAGAATGAATAATCTTATTTAACTCACCGATAGACGAACACTTTTGCATCGATTAACAATTAGCCGAGCTATTTTGCTTATAACTTCTTCGAATTTAAAACAGGATACGTATAAATTTAAAAAGCTAAAATTGTTTATTGGTTCATAATAAAAAAAAAAGCATAAGTAACGCGACATGTGATATTAGAACAGCTTAATATTTTATATAGATATACAAAAATAATGAAGTTATAAAAAATTTCACAGAGAAAATTTCACACTAGACGAACTATTTTGCATCGGGGCTCGTATTGTATGTAGTGTTATTTTTACGTATGTACGTACTAATATTATCTCAATATCCCAACATAGCGTAATACAAGATAATTAATGCTTAAAATACAGCAAAGAATAACGTATGAGTTTTGTTATTTTTTTGTTTATGTTTACTTTTAAAAAAAATGTGTATTACCTACCAAATAATAAGAAATTTCCATAATTCTCTGAATAAAGTAATTCCTATGGCAACACAAAGAAATTGGGAATAGTATGAAAAATAGCAAAATCACGGTACTATTTTTGACTTGAATATTCTCTTGGCAAACTCCATCTATATAATTCTTTAGTCTGAGGTCCTATGTCGTACGACATAGCATGGAATTTGATTTTTATATTGTCTTTAAGACAATTTAATCTTAATTTAAGATTATTTAATCATTTATACACGGGAGCTAAAGTTAGCTTTCACATAATCACGTGGGTCCAGGGTTTATATAAAATTGCCATTATATATATATATATATATATATATATATATATATACACATACATATATATACGTAATATATACGTACATATATAAACGTAGGTATGATGAGTTTTATATCCCTTACTTGAGAAATCATTGATACCCCATACAAAGTTCCACCCACCTTTTCACTCTCTTAAAGAATGATTTCCGGGGTAAAAACTATCCTATGTCCTTCCCAGGGTCTCAAACTATCTCCATACAAAATTTCGTTTAAATCGGTTCAGCGGATTAAGCTTGAAAAGGACATAGACAGACAGACAGAGTTACTTTCGCATTTATAGTATTAGTATGGATTTTAATGTTATTAGGTCAATTGCCAATTTGAATGGTTGAAACCTTATTATAATAAATCTAAATTATTTAATGAATTTCTATACTACGCCTCATTTAGGCAATTCCGCGGCACGTACAAAGCGACCGCACGTGGAATGTGACAAACAGACCACGCTATGCCTATGCCATTGTATTCGATTTAATTGTTCTAGCTAATTAATTTTCATTATTGAAAGTAGTGTTTAGGGAGTTCTTTGTGCCGTCAATATGAATTTATACGAAGTAAAGAATCCAGACACCAATTATATTATTGTCATCGATTACACAATATTTATAGTAACTTTAATGATCCGCCCTCAATCGAATCGCTTCACTAACTTTTATTTCGTTGATGTCTTCTTATAAAGCAGGGGTTCCCAAACTTATTTTGTCTACTGCCCACTTTGACAATAAATTATTTTTTAGCGCCCCCATTTTTTTACCTACTAAGAGTCCTCCTAGCTACATGAAATTACAAATCGCCCCCTAAGCCTCTACACAATGCCCCCATTTTTTCTCTGGGTCTCTTACCGCCCCCCTTTAGGCCTACAGCGCCCACAAGGGGGCTTTATCGCCCACTTTGGGAAAGACTGTTATAAAGGAATCGTTCGAATTATATCGTGAAGCATTGCAATATACTAATATCCCTCGGGAGTCACTTGATGGACCGAGATAAAAAGTACTTAATGTTCCATCTGATGTCATAGGCTACGTGCGTGACTTTTAACAGAATCTAGAATATTTGAAAAAAATAGAAAAAAGTATTATAAATAAAAATCATCATAATACAGAAATAAATAAACTCAATACGAAATAGTAAACTTTTTATAAAATATTTTATCACAGAGAAGCTCTTACGAGTAGTTTCTGGAAATAAAAAGGTTCAAACATTTGCGTAATTAAATATTAGATAATTGAGTAAAAAGCAAAAGCAAGATACTTACATTTCCCTTATTTTAAGTACAAACGAATTTATAGTAAAAAAACATTTTAAAAACAAGCTTTTGTAGGTAGGTTATTTTAGATAAAAGTTGGTTTTTAAAAATAGTTTTTGGTGTCATGGTGTGAGTTCACTATTTAAATCAACGTATACAAAATATCGTGTCTGCGCGATTGTCTGTTAAGGAGATCTCTGATACCCGACCCTGGACGCAGCGGCCAAGTCATGATGGACTACAGAACGAGCATGACAAAGATAACAATGTTAAAGTTTTCATATTTAAGAATATGTAGGTACCAAGTTTCAGCAATGTAGCTTCTATAGTTTTCGAGTACAATAGCTGTGACATAGGGACAGACGGACAAACAGACCGTAGGTATTTGACTGTGGAGTCCGAAAATTCATTGATGCTATTTAATTGACATAATAATTAGCCAACCAGACGGATATATTAAAAATGTTATCGTAAGAAATATCTATACTAATTATATTATTCAATTTATATAAATGAACCTTTTTTAAAGCCTTTACTCAACGTAATTCCTCTGAAGTTAATGTTTTTCCCGGAAACTAAACATTATCCGTTAGCTTTCATTATCGCTAATGGATAATAGGAAAAAAATAACCCTCTTCGACGTCATCGTTGCTTTGACTTCTCTGTTAAGGATACGTTTTAACTCAATAGTATCTCTAATATATAAAATGAAATTATTATATTTATTATAATTGATTGAACGTTTAGGAACGCATAGGTACAAGGAATCATAATTTTTTTTTATATAGAAGATGACTCATGAACTTCTATTAGATCTATGAAAGCAACAATTTTTACCTATAAATACTTTCGACTTCTGTTTGGATTTTTTTTGATGAATGGGTTTTTTTAATTATTATACTGATATGGATACTTTAAACGCCCACTATTTCGTGCGCTTGGTGTGACGTCACAGTATGATATACATAGAAAAATGACGACTCAGTTTGTATTTTGTAGCGACAAAATCGCTAATCGCTGTTATGATATATATTACTTTGACGTCACATTCGGTGTGACCAATGGCATACGTTTTAACTACTTTGAATTTCCCACCTATATTTGCACTTTTTAATAATTATTTTCTTAATCAAAAAGAAATTACATTAAAAATGTTGACAGACAGACAAAAATTCCAAAGATTTTCCAAAAAATATTTAATGTACAGATTCGACTCAGTTAGAATTTTATTATATGTATAGATATGACACGTGCAACTATTCTGTCAATAAATGGCAACAAGTCAGAAACTGCCCACGAAGGGCAAAAACGCACAAACTAAAATAAAATTCATCTTTAACTATTTTAAAAATATTTCTATTAATTAATCTATTGTTATTTTCAGAGTTGTTGTCGTCGATAATCATAAACTGATCTATTTATTATGTAGATCTATAGTATGATTTATATTTTTTGTTTTTATTACGTTATTTCATAGGCACGTTACGCCCCTCATTATTTTATTTCTATAAACTCTTAGAAAAAAAAATGTTTAGACTAAAATATTACTTTTGTTTTGACTAAGATTCGTTTCTAGAAATAGAACAAATTGAAAGATCTCGGACGAGTCCCGTCTCAGACAAAGAGTTTACGATGAAATTATAATGAAGTACCGGGTGGGACACGAAGGCACTTGTATAGTATTAAATAAACACAAATCTGCGGTTAGCAGCTGACTTTTGGTTAATTAAGCACGTGTGTTGACAAACTGCGGCTTACTTGAAACATACACTCATTAAATTTTAACAACTGTGTGCAATGATACATTTTTGTGTGTTTCTCTTGGATCAGTTTTTTTCACTTAAATCTATACTTGCCGTATTTCATATTACCAGCTTTTTACTTAAACAGGAAGTTTTAATATGGTTCTATAATAACCAATTAATAGTAAAATCTGACATGAGTATCATTAAAGCCTTATTTTGAAAATTTATAGTTTTGAATGACTAAATAAATAGCATGAGAATTACTATCTTTTATTAATAATCACGATGTAAATTCTAACAGTTTTCAAACTTAATATGTACATTTAAGACCATTTGCATATGTAACTGAAGTAGGTTTCAAGAAAAATCCAAAAATTAAAAAAAAAGATAACTATTTCGAAAAAGGTTTGAAAAATCATATATTTAAGTGATCGCATTGATTTAATATCTGGTTTACTTAGAATATCGGCAAATCAGCGTTTTTGCGCAGTCCCGTCTTAATGTTGTCTAATATTAATCTAGTAAGTTAGAAAATATAGTTTGACTTCTGCATTTGAACTTTAGTGTATAAACCATGGAACCATCTGGATGAAATTACTCGTATTTTTGAGATGGACTTATGTTATACTGGTAAAAATGCAATTGTTCCCCCTTTATCCTTTTCCTTTTCTTGATAGTTACATTATTTTCACATTTGTAGATGTTTACAATATTATACTTGGCATCTTTTGATCAAATACTTCTACTTTAAATGTTAACAGCGTATTTTTATATTTTTATATTATAAGCAATCGACTGTATTTAACATTTTAAATGAAACTATCTTTTCGGATTTTTTCGCGGATTTATTTTGATTTTTGGTTCCCGACGTTTCGAATGCTTTACAGCAATCATGGTCATGGGAGAGACTAAGG
This sequence comes from Fabriciana adippe, assembly GCA_905404265.1. Taxonomy (NCBI): domain Eukaryota; kingdom Metazoa; phylum Arthropoda; class Insecta; order Lepidoptera; family Nymphalidae; genus Fabriciana; species Fabriciana adippe. The sequence continues at coordinate 10,992,774 of FR989998.1, read as the reverse complement.
TGTTAGATGTCTCAAAGGTATTGTATAGTTGTTACAGACAGCCTACCCACAAAATAACAAAATGAATTCAAAAAATTTGAAAAATAGTACCAAAGTACCTTACTATATTTGTTAATTTGAATTACTTTTATAATTATTTTGAATATTCCATATTCAAGTATATCAGTATTCAAGTAGTTCTGTTTCTTGATGACCTTTAATATAAATTATAATAAATAAATTGTATGTTATAACTTATAAGAAATTAAATTATGTAGATACCTTTATATAAAAATATCACAATAAATTAATATTATTAAACGAAAGTTTGCAAAGTATAGGTATTATATTTTTATATAAATATTTATTGGGGTAAGAAAGCTTGAAAATACTTTAAGTATCTAATTTGCGAATTTTGAGCTCCCTTAAGGCGATTTACGAAGCAATTTGATCAATTATTTTGGTTCTCAATAAGGCGTAATCTTCAAAAAGTATTGGCTCATATTGAAAGTGAAAATAAGCAGATAACGATGATTTGTTGGAAGTCAATATCATATTTTCTCCATCTAATTTATAGAAAAGTATAAGTGATAAAAATCATAAACTTATGTATGAGATCTAACTTTAATAATAATGTAATATAAGTATGTCACGATGTTTGTGCTCGTACTTCTCAGAAACGGCTCGACCGATTCTAATGATTTTTTTTCTATATTTGGTAGGTATGAGAATAGGTCGTAAAGTATTTTTCACCCTCCTTTTTTTTTTGATGATGCTGGGGAAACCCATCGTGGGGACCCACCCTGCCGACCGTCAATGGACAGGGTACTGTGAGACTCCTACTTATTAAACCCACAGCGGAACCCGTCGCCGCAGTGCAATTTGGCGTTGCAGGATCGCTTGCGCATACACTACAACACCCCTGATTTTTCACCCTCCTACCCCAACCCCCCATTTCCTTTTTCACAATTTTAGTATTTTTGTACGAACAATATTATATAAATACATAACGACAAACCCGAGCGAAGCCAGGGTGAGTCAATATATAATAAAGCAAATGAGTTTTTTTTGTAGATTAAACGCAAGCGAACCCACGGGTTCTGCTAGTTATAGTATACCATTTATAATAATTTAATAAAAGTAAGAAACAACGTTTCTTAAATACAAAAAAATGTTTACAAAATATTTGTATAAGCTTTTTAGAAACATTTTACTTTAAAGAATTAAAATGTTTCCTTGCTGTAAAATAACCAAAGGAACAACGCGGATTATATAAAAGAGGAATCATTTTGCCTCGTATTTTTGTCTAATTAGGGCCAGAAGCGGCGCCAACTCGCAGGCCACTTCACATTGCGCTAACAATCGTTCGAGCTGCCTTTAATGCCAATTACCTGCGCTATATTGTTCTCAGCGTCAAGTATCACTTAGGGATGCCACCTCGACGGAATTTATATAAGGATTTACCTCTTTATGTGTATGTGTATCGTACATTATTTGAACAAGTATTACTTTAAATTATATTATACACTAACTAAACAGAACACTTTTAGTTATTGAGTTTAGTTTGCTTACCTGTTATTACTAACTTACATCTAAGTGAAAAATGTCAACCCTATTGTACCTTCCGGCTTTATAATGTGAAGAGAGATTCACTCTGCTCACTTTATGATAAAAACCCCCCTGTGAATTAATCAGTGCTTTGCTAGGAATTGAGCGTTTAGGTTGCCAGCACCTAAAACGCTTTTAGTCTAGAAAAGGATACTTCTTAATTGGGACACGAGTATTTATTACTTACTTTATTAATTTTCTACAAAAAAAAAAATTATATACTTGGCGATATAAATTATTATTATTATTAGATTTTATTGCATATTTTTCATTTTTTATTTACCTTTGATACCGATACTTTATGATAATATGACTCTAGGAAGCAGTAAATTGTAGAAAATACGCAACGGAACGGGACCAGCAAAGCGACGGCGAAATTAATTTTACATGATGAATGATGAACGATGACGATGCAATTTACAACTTCCACTGAAAATATTACCTTATTTGCGCCGTAAAATTTAATTTGATACAGAAAAAAGCAAAAGCTAGATCGCAAGAACTTTTGCGTTTTATTGTCTTAGCAGGATAAACATTATAATTATATTGATTTTCTAACTCGTCAAGCATAGTTATTATACAAACTGTACATATGTCGTATGGACAATAAGCTACTACAATAATAAAATAATTGCAATTGAAGCTTAAACAGTTACGTATTTTAAAATTTTTATGAAGATAATTATTTAATTTCAAATGATATACGTTTGTACTGATCGGTTGAACTTACCTCTAACTCTTAATTTTAAAATATTGTCCAAACTGAAATTATTATGTTAATGTATAAGTTGATTTAATATAAAAATGCTAATTATCTGGTTAACCTATACTGTGATCTCTAGAGAAATCATAAACAAATTATATACGTCGAAATTGAAGCATAGTGTAATCCTTTAATGCATATTTTAAAATATCATGTTAACTCCTTCAGGTAAACGACATCAAAAGATTTTCCAGTATAAAGAGTGCTTATATTCACTACGGACATTGTAGCGGGATTATCCCGACCAAACAAACAGCCGTCCTCGTACTTCGACGAACCGAAGGCAAACGTGAACTATGCTAACGAAAAGACGATAAAACCTTTATCTTATTACGAATGTGCCGGCACAAAAACACTGCCCTCTGGAAAATACTCCATTTAGCTTTGCAATCCTGTTTCACTGATTAAGTATCACAGAAAATGTCGGACTTAATGACTCGTTTTAGTTTTATTTTTAATCTGCTTTCGGAAATCATTAACAGCATTACAGCAAGTCTGAAGTAGATATTGGCGCCCAATGTCATTTACTTCCGTAAAAGAATACTGCGAATAAACCGTATATTTTTAAAGGCTTTTCTTGTCGGCTCGTAAAGAATGATCCGGTGTCTCAGGCGACACCATTACTTCTTGTGGCACATGAAAAATTCATACAGACGCCGTTTGATCGCGTTAACGCGTCGTGGCGTCGCGCGCGCACTCTTGGGGTCTGGGAATGGCTTGTAGCGTTCACACCTTTGTTTTACTTGTCTAAAATATAATGCTTCTAAAAAAAAAATTATCGAAACCAATATGTGTACATCTTTTATTATTATAATTTATTCTTGAAAGTGGATTTTAATTTACTTTTCGTTTCGATTTGATTTATTTTATATCACCTGATGATAAACAAAAGCGGGATAGTGAAACTCTTTATTGGGTACTAGTAAAATAAGCATGTTTGGACTCGTATAGTTCTTTCTAAAGAATCCAAATCTTCTGTTTTTGATTTTTAAAGATATAAATTTATTTATTCTTTAACCACAATAGTTTCATTCTGTTAAACATCTTTTATTTACATATGGTCTTTGTTTCAGTGGACTTACTGCAAATGCTGGAATTTAATGTGACTGTGTCGTTCCCAGCGGCACCACTTCTTACTGTTATTTTGGCGTTAGTGGGTATGTATATATTATTTATTATTTATGCTCAACATTACAGAATGCATTTATATGCTTGGAAATGTTTTGCAGCGTTTTACCTGCTCGACCGAGCTTCGCTTGACATTTTTCGGAAACGATATTAAAAATCAAACAACATTAAAGTTTTAAACGGTATTAAAGCTTTTTCAGAAAAGGTACTCTTATAAATAAACTTAAAAAGTAAAGTCTTATTTAAATACGATGTAAATCGTAAGAGCCGTTTCCGAGTTCCCCAAATAAATTTATATAAATACAAGAATTGTTCGTTTAATATAATAATATATTAACTGTACTTTAAGAACCACAAAGTGAACAAATTACCATTTCCTGCTATAATTGCAGCGATCTCTTACCGCAAAACACGGCATGCAAACTTGTCCTATAAGTGAAGTCGCATTTAGGGCGCAAAGGGAGCTTTTAAGGTTGCAAGACGTTTGACACTCTGAAATTCGCGCACGTTTGCACTTTGAAACTGCATGAACTATTGTAACCAGGAAATCTTGCAACGTTTGAACTCGATAAATTAAAACGTTGTAACTTATAAAGTTGCATGGAAAATAAATTAATAATCAGACCCTAGCTTAGATTAATAGTATCTTTTTATTTTATTGAGGCTATGTAAAATGGCAGACACATGACAATTTGACGTTTGTAAAAATATGATCATGACAATACAAAAACATTTTTTGTTTCTGATTAATTGTTATTTATGAGCCATTTAGTGCTGTTAGTGTGATAAAGAGGCCGCATTGAGTGATCTGAAGTTCATTAGGTTTTGTAAAGAAATTTTGCAATTTTGGCGTTTCCTGTACAGCCTTAAAGTCACGTGTGTAATGTCTTCATTGAGACGTTAGTAGGTCGGTCGATTCAACAAGTAAGTCGGGCGCGGCGCCTGTTGCGCGGTAGGGCGGGGCGCCTGTTGCGCCTTATAGACGCCAGCCGCCCACTCAACTAGCTAGTGATCATATCCCTAATATTTGTGACCTATTTTTATCAAATTATTTATTAGTATATTCCTTTGAATAGTAGCATTGTAACCCCAAGAAATGTTATACACGATAACAACGTAGATGACAACGATCCCAACGAATCATCCATTTAAGCCTGGCCTGTGTTTTATATGCAAGCGTTTGCTCTTACGTATCAAGGATTTCTGGTTGGCAGGATTCCGTGACAAATAACCGACGACGTACCTATAAAGATACTAATAGGTACATGAATGATTTATGTTTTGAAAATAGGCAAACAGATAATTAAAGGAATGCAATTTGATTTTTAAATTAACATAATTATAACGACACCATGTACATAAGCTAATTTATTTATGCATATATTTTTTTATACATATTTTTTTATAAAATTTGGTCTGATAAAATTGTCTTACATTATTCGGTTTTATACCCGCAATGGGCCATTCGAATATACAACAGTAACTCCCACGTATAAAACTAATTTGGAAAGTTGCGATCTACATTGTTGTTTAGATATTCAATATTATACGATATATACGATGCCAATATATATATATATATATATATATATATATATATATATATATATATATATATATATATATATAGCTTAAATATTATATCTATAATCCGTAACGAATACGATAGTTACACTCTTAATCTATTTATCGTAAACATTGAACTTATCCTCGGCCGCGTCCCTAGGTGCGATTTTGTTCATAATTTTATATGTTTTAATTTTTTTACTCGGAACCCTAATTCTTTTTCTCAAATAAAAGTAGCCTAAGTTACTCCTTATAACATCAGCTTCCTGCGAGTGTAAGTTCCGTCAAAAACGGTTTAGTTTCAGAGATGAGCTAGGACAAACAGGCAGATAGACAGATTTATTTTTAATTGTTGTTTTCTTATAAGTATTTTATTAAAAAGCTCTTATTTTAATATTACAAGCAGATACTTCAATTCCATTTATTTGTATATATGTAAAAAATGTCATTCCAGTTCCAGTTACGTATTTGAATATGTTATACAAATTGCAGTTCGTCAGACTCAATTATTGTTACGAGGTTTAGGAAATTCTAATCTTGAAGTCGTGTATTCGGCGACCGGCACCCACATTGCATATCGTCTGATTAATATCGCCCCTAGCCATGATGTACGGTTTCTGACAAGTTTCGAGTACAACCACATGCATATGTATTCTACATTTTATTCATATTATTAACCTTGTACAGTTTAAATATTAATATACAATTTTAAAATATACTTGTGTATTGAGAATGAATATTTTTGTTCGGATTCCGATTTTGTAGTATTTATTCGATCAGGTTGTTTAAGAAAATCGTAATTTTTTCAAAAACATTATTTTTATAGAATTTCATCGTACTTCCAACCTTGTTATCGTTTGTCTGCCACTCAGAATACTTTTTACAGCAGAGATTACTTTCAATCCGTTTTCAGCCACTAGCAAAGTTCGGCATATTTAATAACTTCTGTTATCAACTCCACTGTCTCGAGAACTCGAAGACATTCAATTACCCTAGCTTAGATTAAATTTTTCAGTCGCTTATTTCGTACGAGTTTTTTTTCATGTCAAATTTCATAATGCTATCTATTCACAGCGGGATTGCCTGCAAAGTCAATAGGGAACGAAAGTAAAACAAACTGGTTTTGGAATTCAGCGAAAATATAATACAACTGAAAGGTGATGCAGCGCGAGTGCCTATTTCAGGCTCTCACATGTTTTTGTTTGCTCGCACATAGCATCACGTGACGCGCGAGCACGTACGCGGAGCCGACACTGAATACTAAAAGATAGAATAGAGAGCAGGCGCATCACAGGTCGCGTCCGAAAATTGGATTCGCATCGCATACACTGCACACAGTATTAGGACTCGGGAAACAATGTCCAATCAAATGGAGTGAGCCTCTGTTCGACTGCGCTCTACGTGCTTGATATACGCATAATTTAAATTATGACCTATTCTAATTTAAATGATGAAATTATAAGAGTTTGAAGAAACTATTTATATTTAAATTGGCTTAAAATAATAATAATAGAGTGGCTTTGACACAAAACATTGATTTATAAATTTTATTCATACTCATTATCATCGATCAAAAACATCAATGTTAATTATACATATAGCACCAACGGAAAGTAAAGCAAAGAGTGATAACTCTATATTAGATCAACTCGTCTTATATATTTACTAGCCGACTCACCCTCGCTCCGCTCGGGTTCGTCCCTTGTAGAAAGTTTTAACGTTTAGTATAGATTTCTCAGAAATGAGATATTTTCCCGCAGTAAAAAGTATCCCATGACTCGGATAACCAGCTATCATCATACTAAATTTCATCAAAATCTGTGTAGTGGTTTTCTCGTGATGCGCTCACAGACAGACAGAGACAAACATTCTAAAAACTATAGATTCGGCCTCTATATCGGTAATAATGACTATTTCAATGAGAATTTCCTAAAAAATATCTAATGTACAGATTCGACTCAGATCATTTAGATTAATTAGTTAGAATTTTATTATATGTATAGATTATCAATTTTTTAGTCAATGAAGTTGTTAATTTTCACAGTACCGAAAAATGCAACAATTATTATGATGTATTTAAGTTTATATTATATTTTATAATAATTTTATTTCATTTGTTAATTTTATGCTACGAGGAATGTGAATTATAATATGCGGAGTGATTCTTTTATCTTTCGCTGTGTCTTAAGCCAGACTATCCCGGTCTTGGTTAAGGCATTGTGATCGAGACCGGGTTATGTACATATCTGTATAGCCTTTATAAACATACATCATAGAGCAAGGGGACTGCTCTGTGAGGTAAGAAGTTTTGATATTTGCGAAAAGAACCTTATTCGAATACACTTTTATAACTTAAACCAAAAGGATATGCACGCTTTGGCATATATTTTTTTTTTTCAAAAAGAAAAAAAATGACTGCATCGTCCGTTAATTTTTTTATAAATAAAATAAAAATATTTTTTTATAAATGATGTTGCAGAAGATTTTTTACGAAGGCTGGCACCGACTTAGAATATATCTGATTATCGAAAGTAAATGAAAACACCTGTTCAGTTATTTTTTACTTTTTAGTGTGTCTTACTTTATGTTATTTACCAAGTTACACTTTCAACAAAATATTTTCTGATTTTGTATTACGCTACATCTGTTTAAAATGTAGTAATTCCAACAAATTTCAACTGAGATATATTTTTCGCTTTAAAATTTTAAATGAAATACATGTTTTTGACTCAATATCATTTCGATTGGTTATTAATTTGCAAAATGTCTGTAGGCTCTCGTATCGCTTCGAAGCTCTTAAGCTTGGCAATGTGGAGGCCGAACGACAATGGAGGCGGCCGGTGTGGATTACTCCCCCTTAGGTGTTCCTCTACAAATGGGGATTTAATTTGCCGTATCCGTAAATACAATAGACCAAAATTTGTGCTTCCACCTCCTGTCCGCTTGAACGAAGAAGGGTCAGGCTAATAACGAGAGTTTCAGTGGACTGAATTTTCCGAGTGTTATGAATTATGAATCCATAATAAGTATGTTGACTGCAGAATAAACAGTGTTTTATTATTGCGTCTTTCGAAACGCCTGAATGAAAAGCTTGTTGTTTGCATGTTCCATTTTATTTTTTAAATGATTTACAGTGTGAACTGTAATCTTTTTTTTACATATACATTTTATTTTGTTAAAGTATAGGATCAGTTTATGATTTTTGTTAATTAAAAAAAATGTTAAGCAAACATAAGTATTTTAATGTTTAAAAGTTATTTATTTTTAAACACTGAGGATATCATTATTAAACTAATTAATATTCTATATGCCTTAATTAAACAGCATGGAGTTAATGAATTCATGTTACTCTGACCCTAAGGCGGGTAAGCGAACTAATTATGTGGCTAAACATTCGGTTATATGACGGTAACATGTAACAATAGATGGATGATAGTGGCATGACGGTGCGCCACGAGACGCCGATGACATCGCATTAAAATGAAATCCATACGGGCATGATTGATGAGCGCGCAAACACCGCGCCCGCGCCAGCCTCATTCAATTTACTGTCACAGGCTCCTGTGTGCACTTTTATAAGGCGTTTCCAGTTTTTGACTCTCGATATCTATTATTTCAAAAGGGTTGCTTAAATGTTCTTTTGGTAGAAGTAAGTCTACAGACATTTTATTTATTATGATAGTCCTGTTATTTATTTTGTAAATGAGAAGTGTCTTTGAAGATATTTGGATATTTGTGATTTAATATTACATATAAAGATGTAGGGCTTAATCTGTGAAACTACTGATCCGATTCTGGAAATTCTTTTACTAGTAGGAAGCTATATTACCGCTACGTGCTGTAGGCTATTTTATATATGCGAATATAAATATGTTTACTGTCATAAATCATAATATCTTTAATTGAAGTCGGAAAAAAACTAACCGTAGCGTTGTTGAGTTGCTTTATCGGTGGACGCCGCCTAAATAGTTTGAAACAAAGCTATAAAATGTATGGTAAAAAACACCTCGTGAAGCGAGCGTAAGTTACTGTGTGTACCTATAAGCTGATTTGAATGAATCTTGGCACATTGGTAGACCAGTTCTGAACTAAAACATATGATTTTTAAATCCCACTAATGAGTTCTCATAAAATAATTCGTACTTCAATGATGTTTTAACAACACTTAAGTTCTAAATCTATCAATATCTTTGCCAATTTTGTAAGAAAATATTTCACGCAGGTGAAACGATGGCTAGAAACAAATATATATGTATAATAATGTAGACTATTATCATTTATTATCTTTTACGTAGAAAATTGTTATATTACGACCTAATATTTTTGAAGTTTTTTGTCTCAAGTAATTATTTTCATATTAGGTTCTTAGAGGAATTTTTCTAAATTGAGCCTTCTAAAACGTTTTTAAAAGATGATTTAGGAATTTTTTGAGCGTTTTTTCCGTAAGGAAGGAATTATACAAATATCGCTAATTTAAACTATTAGTGACTAGCTACGTTTTAACGTTTAGTATAGATTTCTCGGAGATGAGATTTTTCCCGTAGTAAAAAGTATCCTATATGTTGATCCGGATAATCAGCTATCATCATATCAAATTTCATCAAAATCTATCCAGTGGGTTTCTCATAATGCGTTCCCAGACAGACAGACAGATAGATAAAAATTCTAAAAACTATAGATTCGGCCTCAATGTCAATAATAGTGACTATTTCAAGAAGGTTTTCCAAAAAATATTTAATGTTTATATTCGACTCGGTTAGAATTTTATTATATGTACTAGCGACTCACCCTCGCTTCGCTCAGGTTCGTCCCTAGATGATTCTTTAAATTGACATAACTTTTTTATTTATGAATTGATTGAAATAAAACAAAAACTAAATTTTAAGTGAAGCTTACCACAATACATTAGTGAAAACCGCACCCAAATCGATTAAACCGTTTCTGAGACTAGCGCGCACAAACGCACAGTCAAACACACAAATAGACAAAAATTTTAAAAATCATTGTTTTGGGTTTTATTGCGTTAATAAAGAACCCAACCCCCAATAATAGTTTTTCTCAAATATCTTCAATGTACAGACAGCGATCAGTTACGATTTTATTATATGTATAGAAAGGTAAAATCGTTAAATCCCTTTTCGTATGATTATTTAGATTCAATAAAAATTGTCAATACGAGTAATAAACTGTACATAATTTGCATAAGGATTGTTAGCTTTAATAAAACATTAGAAGCTGACGTGACAGTACATTAATAAACGATAATAAAGATAGTTATTTACGGCTTCAGCTAGAATTGACAACGTTTAATCTGGTTAAATTTTCCTATAACACCCGGTACTCTGACATATGATGTTAACGATGTTCAGGATATTAATAATATGACATTGTTGCAGCAACACACACTATGCTTCCGAATATAATTGATTTATATATATTATATTCTAAATATTATTTCTATATATTTTGCAATATTTATAAAACGTAATGTAATACAAAATTTTTAAACGATTTGTTCTTTTTTTAAATATGAAATCCCCGTTTATGTTATTTAAAATGTTCATCATAATTCATTTTAGTTTAGTTAGGTTATTTAAAAATAGAATTTTATCTATTATTTTGCCACCAGTCTTCTCAGGATGCATTCTGCTCTGTCGTCCTGCCGCTCTAGCGGTGAGGAAATTAACCGGAGTGCCTTTTTATTGCGTTTAGCACTGCACCGTTAAAATGTAATTTGGTGTGTCGTGTACTGTGTGACTCCCCACGTTGTCCGTTACGTAGAAATTGACGTGAACACGTGTGCTGTTATTACTGCCTTATTTTTCTCGCTGCTTGTTCCAACTTCCAGAAAAGCTTCAAAATACTTAATTCTCAGATTTTATGTAACATGTGTTTTTTTTTAAAGAATATTTATATAAAACATATTATCAAATTACATTTACTCCAGCATGTTTAATTAAAACGATGCGTTCATTACTGATTACTAGGAAAAATGAAATTTATATTCGAAAATCACAAACAAATGTTATGTGAAATATTCGTGCACAGAATAATGGAGGCTTAAAAAGGATTTGCACAATGGAAGAGCTTCATGTTGCAGGGAAACTGGACGTGATATTTTACAAATAATTGATAGTATTACGTGCATACGATACGTGGAATATCGGTAGCCAGAAATAATGGTTCATCGGAATTTGCTATACATTACTTTGCCTGTTTTTATTTATTTGAAATTATTGATTATTTTAATTAGTTTATCCATCTTGGATGAAAAATAAATTTGCATACGTACAATTTGTATACAAAAACAAAAAACACATTTTAAATGTGTAAAGTGATAATCTTAAGCTAGTTAAAAGTTAGGCGAGTTTGTAATAAGAGTTAAGGTCTGAACGACTCACAAGCAAAGTTCTATAAAGTTCCTCCTTTTCTTGATTCTTCTATCTCCGATACTTGGAAGTGTAGTTGTGCCAGTGATGCTTTTATTATTTTCTTATGGAATTGTACAAATAAGTTTTCAATCAAACTGTGCAATAAATTTTTACTTTTTTAAGTTTATACAGAATCTTTTATCTGTACTTTTGAAAATTAGCTAATCATGATAAATTCTTTTGACAATTTTATAAAAGTGCATTGCTTGTTTGGTTAATATTTGTTGATTGTGGGTTTTACATTATGTTAAAATAGTCAATTATTTTTTTATGTTGGGAAATGCATTTACGCGTACCACTTGTATACATACCGGTGGTTATGTGGGATTCACTGGCTAGAAAAGCCAGTACTACCCACTAAATCCGATGAAACCTTCATCTTAACGGGGCGTCGCAGAATCGCTTACGCACTTAACCACGACGCCCCGATGGCAGGTCTGCCGAAGCATACCACAACAACCATGGAGTTGCTCCACAGTCCACTGCTATCAGAGAAGTGTTAGGAGCAACCCGCATAGCTCACCGCCCACCGAGGTGGGCCGCCTCCCGGTGCGTTTTTCGGCTCGGCTTCGGCTCGCGCCCGGCTGTATTGCTCGGCACTACTAAGCCCTCTCATCACGACAATGAATGCACGTTGGGGGGGGGGGGGGGGGGGGGGAATAGTCAATACATAACTCTAATTTATACAGAAATATTATCAGTTATATCTGTCGGTTTGTCTGTTCGCGATAATCTCAAAAACTACTGCGCCGCTTTTCATGCTGTTTTCACTAATGAATAGCGTGGTTCTTGAGGAAAGTTTAAGTATATAATTTGTTAAGTTTTTGTATACATTGGCTAAAATATAACGATATTTGTTGGAGGTGTCGGAAAAAATAAAGCGTCTGGGAGCTTACAACGAAAACGCTGCCTAAACCCTTTGAGATATAACAAAATAATGTATGGAATTGTCTATCTTATATAGGTCTACAGAAAAGGGCGATGAAAGTTTGTATGGGGAATTATTTTTCAAGTACGGGATACATATCTATTTTTTTCATTTTTAAGGTAGGTACTTGTCGCTAGTAAATTATAAAAAAAATTTATGAGATGTAAAATATTGATAGAAGTTATTAACTTTAAAACTATATTAAAAGTAGTAAAAAGATAGACTAGTTTCAATTTGATATCAAGTTTAGGAAATCTCATATCTCCGTCAATACTTAGCTCATTTGTTATTAATCCTAGCGGATAGAAACCGCCAGACGCCGCGATATCTGAGATCAAAGTTGAAACTTTGCCGTTCGTACGTTCTTTCGCTGTGTTTAATTGAGAAAACTTCATTTTTAGATGGAATAGTTTAAGGGCTTAGGTTTGTTACAGCATCCATATTCATTGATGTTTAGTTTTATGCATAGCATAATAGGTATATTAAAAAAGTTTAATGTTTAAAATGTAGATACTTAGATATATGAATAATGTCTACCTACTCTTAGGGAAAAACAAATATCGATCTGTTGCATTTAACGGGCTTGGCATAGTGTTTGTGGTTCGATTTTCTTTATAAATACGATGAAAGTGTGTTTACATGCAATATAATAAACAACTAAGTTAATTAAATTAGTCGTAAAAACAATAATTTACCTTCATAAACTTACAAGCAAGAATAGATTAACACTAGATATTTTAACTTTTACGATGAAACTCATAAATTAAAGTTTATTTGCTTTTCCTAACGTGTGAATGGACGTGCAGATTTACCGAGGTCGAGGTGTAATGTCCTGTACATGTCCAGAGGTGTAAAGCGCCTTAATCTTGCTAAGTGAATTACACTGTGAACTCACTGTGAGTTTGAGAGAATTTGACTAAGATTTGCGTTTATGCGATTATCACGTTAATGAATGAAGGTAGTAAAACTAAACTAACTTTTATATACCTACATCTGGTAATTACAAGAACGTGTTCCGTAATATAAAGCGCATTTCCGGTTAAACAGCGTGCTAGCAAGGCAATAACCGGCGCTTTATGATAAAGTTAATTAGATAGAACATTCGTTCCCTCGAGCCAATGCTCAGATGAGATGCTCCGTCTCTTGAAAACAGGAAAGAAAATAGAGGAAGCAAAAAATCTCGCCCGCTTACACCTCTGAATACGTCGCAGACATGCAACAAGTTTCGCTAAGTTCATACAACTGCTGCTTACAAATTAAACATTGAGAATTAAATTCTATATCCGCATTGAAGATGGATCAGTGTTCTATTATGTGGCTCTTGACTAGATCATAAAATGTAAGCTTCATAATATACGTAGATACATTACTAAATTAAAAGTCGCAAATTATCTTACTTTTACTAAATTATTGTTATAAAATAATAGGAATGAAATCAGTACTACTACAATTATGCTTTTGACTCCTATGAAAAACGATGTATGCATGTAGCCATGAGGGCCAGTAAAATAATATAAACATATATATATATATATATATATATATATATATATATATATATATATATATTATTTTCTCCTACAAACCGTTCTAAGTAATTAGCTGAAACTATAATATCATGTTTACGCCTCAATGTTTTTATATAATTTACTTCCCTGTATAATCTATTGCTTAGCAAAGATGTGTAATATTGTATTAATTACAAATAATAATAATAATAATATACATTTTCATTCGCGTTTAATTAAAGTGATTTCTTTATAATAATACTTGTAACTCACCCGCACTTCGCTCGCTCGGGTTCGTCCCTAGGTACTTTTTAACGGAATGGTAGACTATATATACATACATAGGTATGATGAGTTGTGAGTTATATTATAACGTGTTTTCCCGTAAGAATGAGATAATCTCCCGCGGTAAAAAGTAGACTATGTCCCTCTCTAGCCCTCCTACTATCTCCATACAAAACGCAATCACGCAAATCCGTCACTGTTTCGATATAAAAGAAGTACCAACAAACACTTTCAGATTTATAATATTATTAAGTATTAATTTTTTTATTTCATTTTTTTAAATTACGGTTTATATATAATTCATTTTTGGCAAAAGGTTAACGCATAGGTAGGCAAAATATGCTATAATATAATATGCTCAAAGATAATACTGACGCAATTATAATAAGTAATTTTCATAAATTAATTACAACAGTATAACAATATATGGTTAAATATTCAACTTAGTCAAGAGCGCATCCAAATCGATAGCCTGAAGCTGCAATTAGTTAGGTTGCCGACCGGATCAAATCAAACAATGAGTATTGATGTCGATCGTGCTCTTATTCGGTTTTATTCATTTATTAGCTATGTTTTACTTACACTACGATGACTGTCTATAAACATTGATGTAAGAATTAAATAATTCTTATTGTACTTTTTATAAAATGTTAAGTGGGAATAGTAGTCATAGAGTGTCTACTGTCTAGCAGTAAAAGGAAATTTTTACATTTCTAATCCTTAATAAGATCAGAATGTTAATACAGATTTTCAATTTTGTCTTGTGTGTATTACACACAAGTAAACAAAACATTTTTTTTCTTTCGGGATTTTCTTTTTAATAATTTTGAAAAACAAAATTACAGCAGTCTCAGCTTTAATAAGAATTTCAGATTTTCTATCGGCTTTCTACAAACCCTTTTGTCTCCCAAGAAACTATTTTTATGTAATGAATTATAACGCACTGGCTATAAAATAATCATGTCAGTTTATATATATTTGAAAATCTCAATTAGTTTTTGAGATATTTGCAAAAAACAAACCCTTTTTTATTTATAATTAATTGTTTATAACTTTTGCAAATTTTGCAAGCGGAACTTCATTTTTTCAAAAATCCTCGCAAAATTTTTTTCAAAAAATTTCAAAAATGACGCCTCGTCCATATTTTTCCGAGACTGCTGAAAAAAGTTGACCTAAAAGGGAAATGTTGACTATACTATTTCTCTAGGGTTACTTAGAGATTAATTTCGGTAAATGCTTCAAATCGAACAAATCCTAGTTTCTCACATTTTTTGTCCCCGCGTAGCACTCGATAGATAGGACCGAGCTTTTTAAAGTCCGCCTTTGTATACACATAATATTTTATTTAATTCAAATGTATTAGTTATATGCTGGCTCTTTTTTCAAGGAGATCATGAAGTAGGTATGCACACATCTATAACTGTAAAAAAATATTTTTAAGTCAATTAATTACACAACGGTACTGTTGTAACTGAGATTTAAGCAAAATAAAGCAAAGCATCGCTCTCGAGCTCCAATCGCATCAAAGCCTCGTAAGTGGGTTTTGTGAGCATTGATGAATTTAGTTGTAAATTGCCGACATCCGCGGCGACCGGAAGCGACTCGTCCGCATCAGTTTTAATAGTGTTATTTCACGTCGAACGCTTGGTGTGATCTAATTTTAATATATCGGTGTAATTAATATTAAGAACTCTAATTATAATTTACCATGACATCAAAAAAAATGTTTATTAAATTGTGCTTATAAGTTATAAATGCCTTAGGATTAGCATTTAAAAATAGATATTCCTTTTTAAAAGACTTATTTGTAATACTTACATTTAAGATTGTAAGTAAAAATTTATTTTGAAACTTCTAATCCGATATGTGAATGACATGAAATCGTGACTCACAAAAGTCTTCGTACACCCAGCTAAATGTGCATTTCATCAATAAATATTCATAATATATAATTAAGCATAATACGAAATGAAAGCATAGTTGACATTCACTTTAACGGATACAAAATAAGTTACATTTATATCAAAGTAGTAAGGTAAATAAAATTCATAAACAAGAATCACATCACAAAAGTCTTCGTACAGACAAGTCGAGACAAGTTCTTTCAAGCTTTTGGTCATGATATGAAATTTCACTGGGATCATTCAGTTGTCTGTTGTTGCTGCTAAGTTACAGAACATTTGTTGCGTATTAATTATTAATTTGAATTCGATATGAGTGACAAAAGAAAAGAAATTAGTGTTGAGAAATTTAATAATAAAACTAAGGCAAGAGAAAAAGTCTTATAGTGAAATAGCTAAAATAGTGAAAAAAAGCGATCAACAGTGAAATCAATCATAAAAAAGTTTGAATCATTCGGTACAGTATTAAATAAGCGTCGATCAGGTAGACCAAGAATATTAAATGATCGTGATATTCGTACATTAATGAAAAATATGAAAAAAAATCCGACGAAAAGCACGCCGGAATTGGCGGCTGAGCTCGCGTTTGACTTAAAAAAGAATATACATCCAGAAAATGTACGTAGAATTTTGAGAAAACATGGTTTCCATGCACGAACACCAAGGAAAAAGCCGTTGATTTCTTCTATCAATCAACATAAACGTTTAAATTTTGCATTAACTTATAAAGACAAAGATTTTAATTTTTGGAAAAAGGTTTTATTTGTAGATGAAAGTAAATTTAACATTTTTCGAAGTGATGGAAGATGCAAAGTGTGGCGCAAGGCAAATAAAGAATTAGAAAAAGAGAATATTATTACAACTGTTAAACACGGTGGAGGTGGAGTTATGGTTTGGGGATCTATGGCAGCATCGGGAGTTGGCGAATTGGTGTTTATTGAAAAAAATATGAATGCTTCGATGTACCTCAATATATTGCGCCATGATTTACTTAGGAGTGTCCGTTCTTTACACCTGGCAAAAGACTGGATTTTATTGCAAAATAATGATCCGAAACATAAATCAAAAATAGTGATGAATTGGCTAAAGAAAAACGTCCCAACTGTACTTCCATTTCCCCCATAGTCACCTGATTTGAATGTTATTGAACATCTGTGGGAAGAACTAGACCGACGTCTACGGAAACCTGAAGTTAGTGTTGCTATTACCAACGAAAATGCATTAAAAAAAATTAAAAAAAACTGGACGGAAATAACTTCAGCTATAACAGAAAATCTTGTAATTTCCATGCCCCGACGATTACAAGCTGTAATAGATGCTAAAGGAGGACCAACAAAATATTAATTCATCATATTTTTTTTCCATAGTTTATAAACTGTACGTAGACTTTTGTGAGGCAATCTTTTTAAGTATTATTATTTTTTTGTCTTTCTGTTGCAACATTTGTAACTTTGTTTGTTTTGAATAATATACTGAAAATTGACCATATTTTCCTGTTTTATTGTAATTTAAGAAATATTTATATTTATTACTGATGTGCTTATTTAGCTGGGTGTACGAAGACTTTTGTGAGTCACTATGTTGAAACTGACAATTCATAAGGTTTTTAATCTTTCGGCGAAGTTGTATGAATTAGTATTAAATAAAAATATATTAAAGAATGTATATAAAGAACTCATTTACACTGGTATCAAAATTCACTAAGAGAAGTCGAAAAATATAATCATCCCTACCTTGACAAACTTATTGTTTTTTGAAGAATTGTAGTAACGTATAAGTTGCAGATAGTATCGTCTTTCCTCAGAGGGAATATTTTTGTGTCCTATCCGTTTTAATTTATATTTTATTTATTATCCCTCTGTACACGCATACATAATACTTCAGAAAAATGAAAAATAAATACTTTTTTATATAGTAATTTTATAGAGTACCTATATAGATGCGCATTTCTAGGGTTCATAATAATTAATAAAAACTAAAAAAAAAAAAAAAACCGACTTCCAGGCACAGAAAAGTAAAAAATAACCAAACGGGGGTTTTCATTTAGAATAGATACCTAACCAGATATTTTCGAAGTCGGTGTGCTTTGATTTGTATTGGCTGGCACCGATTTTAAATGAAAACCCCCGTTTGGTTATTTTTTACTTTTCTGTGCCTGAAAGTCGGTTTTTATTTATTTTTTTTAAAGTTTTTATTTTTCCATTTTTGGTGTAGACATATGCTTATTAAACAGGTAATTTGTAAGAAGAAAGATTTTTAAAAATATATTCGATTAAGCCATTTATTCAGACCCCTAATGACACTCACAACCTATCTAGGTGTAAAGTTCTCATCAATACAAATTAATCAAGCCCAAACACCAGGTAATTACTGTAAATCGTTGAGGAGTTTCCTCGACTGTCTTTCGGCTCCATCATCAGATCGACTCCAGACCTTCATTAAATAGTAGTGCTCTAAAATACTTAATGAAAAAAAATTAACAAGCGCACTAGTCGCCACTACGATTTTCGAAGGTTCCCCTCGATTTCTCTGGGATGCTATCATTAGATCCTGGTTTCCTTATTATGGTACCACCCTTGGGATATCTCCTTTCAAACAAAAAAAGAATCATTAAAATCGGTTCGTGAACGACGAAGCAATCCGCGAACATACATAAAATTACATCCACGTAAACAAACATTTTCATAATTTTTTTTTTTCATAAAATGAAAACTGCTGGACCAAACTATGTTAAATTTTTATGGGACCAAATGGCAACTATTCCGCATCAAACAAAAGAAGAATCACGTAAATCGGATCATAAATCTCAGAGCAATCGGTGTATATACATTAAAAAAAAATACCAATCGAATTGATAACCTCCTCCTTTTGGAAGTCGGTTAAAAATGGTTGATAGTTATTTGATATATTATTATTACCTTTTACTTACAAAACGATTTTCCTTTTTGACGAATTCTATTTTCATAAGTAACCTTTAGTTGGAATAAAATATTTTATTTTCACAAAGCAATAAGTCATTCTATTGTACATTGTACATAGTGTAAGATAATTGTTTTTTAGATATTACGAGCGTCTTACCCTCGCTCCGCTTGGATGTGTTCCTAGGTACTTTATAACTTTTTGAGGGGAACCCTCATTCTCATTCTAAAATAAAAGTAGCATAAGTTACCCCTTATAACATCAGCTATCTGCCAGTGAAAATCCCATCAAAATCAACCAAGCCGTTTCGGAAATTAGCCGGAACAAACAGACAGACAGAGAAAAATTAAAAAAAAATGTGTTTTTCTTTTAAGTACCGTATATAATTTCATATGCATTTAGTAAAAAGCTGTTATTTTTTTGACATTACAAACAGACACTTCAATTTTATTTATGTGTATAGATTTAACGTTATCATTTTCTAGTAGTAATATTTCGCAAATGTTATTCGTGCATCTCATAAACCTTCGAGCTATATCAGATGGAATTTGAAATATGCACCTCTGATATTCTGTTCAGCTGAAATGTTTTCGTCTCGATATGAGTGTTTCTGTGTATTTGTCGTGTATCTGTTTCCACGTCGGATGCTGTTCAATTGCACGTGCCGAAGTACTCTCACGAATGGACTCCCTCTATTTTCCTTTGGATGTATATAATATACTATATTCAAAGTACTTTTGGTTTGTCGACTACAGTTATTCAGTCGTAGCTCGCTATTACTATAACACTTCAGTTTATATATATGTAGATATGAAAGTAGAAATGAAAATTGATGTTTTTTAATAATTAGAATTTTTCAGCATAATTTTACATTCTTTTTAAATAATGAGATCATTAGATAGATTCCACGGTATTCTTGGGAATAATATTGGTTTCAGGTCTTCAATAGGGCACCCATCTTTCGTCCCTTGCGAGTAGAAAAAAGTCAGGACGCTAACAGACGTTGATACTGCTAGACTTGTTTGCTTCAGCTACTTCCTTCCATAACATCTTCTCTTATGGTATTTTGTTGTGGGATAATGCAGTGGATATTAAATCTATATTTATACTTAAAAAAAGAGCTGTTCGGGCTGTTTATAACATTGGAGCTCGGGATACCTGGTATGCAACTGTATCGCAATATGTATATTTTAATATTATGTTTGTGCGACAAAACATCCATTGCTATTTAAAAAACAGGGACAGACACGAAGCAAATTCTAGAAATAACAATAAACTGGTAACGCTTGACTTTCGCCTTTAAAAGTGAATAGATCGCTTATGGGGCAAGATGTACGTACGCGTGTATAATAGAATTCCACAGTCGATATTAAGCTTGACATTTAAACAATTTAAGCCAAAAATTAAAAAATATAGTATTGAATAAAGCTTATTACACCATCACGAAAAACTTTGTAAATGTCAATATGTGTGTGTGAGACTAATGCCTTGTTAGGTCTCACGTAGGATAAGTAGATAATTATTGTATTGCAATATTGTAAACAAATATTATTTTAAAATAGCAAGTATTGAGTTTCTCGCTGGCTCTTCTCAGCAGAACTGCGTTCCAAACCGGTGGTAGATTCCTCACGGACGTACATACTGACATTTAATTTAAATTTTGAAAATGTAAAAGTGACAATTCAGAAGTGCTTGTAAAAGTCTATTTGAATAAGTACGAGTATATTTTTATTTAATTGGAATAAAATTGATTACTGGTGTAAAAGAGCTTTGCTTTTGGCATCATAGTTAATATTTTATTTGTATGGCATAAATAATAGCATTAATTGTCTTACAAAGCTTTTAACTATCGTCCCTTTTTCGAGAGAATTTAATATAATTGTATTTTTTTGATATCAATGAACTATTACACCAGTAATAATATTGATAAGTATATTATTATGAATAAGTTACAGATTCACATAATATCGTACGTAGCAGTAGTTATAGAACCTTTAACTTGCCGTCTTCGTAGCCTCTCCTGTACCCCTTATTCATTTAAATATAAGTTTTGTTTCATTTATCATTATTTATTTTTCTATCGACTACATAGTAGTTTACAATATAAGACCTTGTTGAAATGTTTTGAATATCAATATTGTTTGTTATGCTTCTCAGTTATCAAGGCTGTACTATATATATATATATACATATATAGATATATTACATCATTATAAAGTATTTTAGTTCGGAGACGTTCATTTAGTCGTCAATTAGAAGCGAAATTTATATTTTTCATGATAAAGACAAAAAGGCGTGCCGGCGTCCAGCGGACGCTGAATCAATTACGTTACGGGTGACGTGGTGGCGAACCGTAATTCGATCCGTCGGCAAATGTTGATTTGACCGCCGCCGCAAGGCACCTCTAGCTAGACCGCTCGGTATACTGATCTATTTTCACCATTAGCAGTTTGTTAAACTGCTGCCCTAATTAAACTACGGTCGCTTTCGTCTTAAACATGGGGAACTTGAATCGCCTGCATACGCCTCTTTAATAGCACATTTTATCCTGCAAAATAGTCGATACACCTAAATATCGGCATTGTGTATCAATAGTAATCTTCTCAATGTTGCCGGAGGCGAGAGTCGAGTAGCAGATTTTAGGTGAACAGTAAAGCGGATTATCGAAATTAACCTCTTCAACGACTCTAATGATTGACTCTTCTTCCACTCCAGTGTTAGGGGTTCCCCCGTGAGACGCTTCTTAGTGGTTTGGGCTAATAATGCTTATTACAATATCGCTACACTTTATCTTCGATGAGCATTGGAAAATGTTTGGTTTCTAAGTAAATTAATTAATATTCATCCCATAATTAAGTTTAACATTGGTTTGTATTTATTCGAAATGATGTAATTGTCATTGTTAAATAAAAAATCATTTATAAAGTAAATAAAAAGTGGCAAAGTTGTGAACTGCTTTCCTTCATTATTATCATCTTATGAGATAAAAAATGGAGCCTTATTTAGAAACAAGCACACACCCAGATATATTTTACCTTTTACTTTTATTCCTATTAAATCGATGTGAAACAGAACATATCTCAAAATCTTATTGTAGGAATACGTATACGTACATAATAATCTAAGCTCTGAGCACGACTTTGTATAGATTAGATTTCCTAGGACCGCCGTTGAGAGCTAATGTACCTAGTCCAAGGACACAATAAGCTTAATTTAACATGCACGCTCGTTCAATATGAATTGGCGTTGTGTCGATACTCTTGCGGCTTACAAGAAATTCACCTATCGACAATACCTTAACCGTAATGTTGACTAAGTTTCAAGGAGATTTGAACGCATACACGGTCATAAAAAATGTGTAATATCGTTGTTCCGTCTACCAAACGAGATTCAGAGGAAGTAATCTCACTAAATGAGCGAAATTACTAACACTGCAAGTATGTTTGATACTTGTTGCTTTACTATGTACTTTTGTAGACTGTAGCTAAATAATTTTTGATTACATTTCCCTTTCTACTTTTAATTTATTTATTTTATGACTTAGTGATTATGATAGTTCCCTCATAAATTTGCCAAAATGACATTGAAATAAAAATAATATCATATACAGTTATTATATGAATTATAATTCATAATTGATAAACGTATTTCAGTTGGTAAATGGAGAAGATTAATATTTTTTTAACAATGATATGTTTTAGTTACGATACTAAAAAAATCTAGTACTTAATATATTAATAGATATATGTAGATGTAAATTCATTCGTGTTTAATTTTCATTCGTTTTTTAATTTGGTGTCCTTGTGATCTATACGTATTACCAGGTCACGCCAAGGTTTAATTTTATGGACGCCAAGTCATTGAATCACTCTCTTAGGATCTGGATCATTAAGTGGGTGAATGGTTAATGAAAATAGAATGAGCACTAAACATCGGAGTGGAATTTAGCCAGTCACCTAGCCGTCGTTAAATGTTGTTATCGTTGCGATTAAGTAACAAAACAAGCCAGCCAAGGGCGGCGCGGGTCCGCGGGGCGGGGCGCGTCGCGAATAATAATCTCAGTTTACGACGGGAGGCGAGTGAATCAATAAAAACACTAATAATGCACAGGCGTAATCCGGCTCCTGCAACGATTACCGTCACTAACGAGCTCGTAAAGACAAATACCAATGCACGGGCTTAGCGCCGAAACTTAAGCGCCGCGGGATACGAGGCGATTGCCCATACGCAGCTATTGATGAATGCGACACATAAATGTGGAAATAAAATAGTATTTTTACTATTAATAAATATCTAAAAATATTTTTGTGTAGTTAAGAGCAAACTAATTGTACCAACAATAAGTAAATTTTATCGATATGAACGATTTTACATTTACACTTGCGCACCGACTTATTTACATTCGAAACTTTTTTTCGTTTTTACTACTATGAATAGATACTCAACTCGAAATTTATTTAGCCAGCAAAACTTTGGATTTACAATAACACACTAGTGTTATGCGAAAGTCTGTCAGTGTGTGCTGAATAACTTAAAAAAGTAAAATTATATTACTAATATTGTAGTAATTAACAGCGAAAAGTCTAGAAAGTAATTTATATTGCTTTAAATTATTTAAAAGGATTATTGCCATGAAAAGTACTATTTCGTATCTTATCTAAAGAACCCTAAAACGATACAGGCTCCATTATTCTCAATTTGCACCAAGCTCCAAGGAAGCGGACGACAGACACGACGGGTGTCCCCCTTGATTAAACCCTAGAAAGAACAATTTGTGCTATATCCTACACCTTAGATGAAGTCAAACATGCTCTCCAACTACAGTGAATAAAGTTCAATGCTTAGTAAGTTTTTGTCGTACCTGTAAGTCATCGGCTTCGCTTTTTAATAGTTTTGTACAAAAGTATTCCATCTATTTATTATGTTAGGTTAATAAAGTTTCTTAAAAAGGTGCTTTCTTAGATTTAATTATAATTATTTTAGTTGCATGTGAATCTAGTCATAATAACACCATTTTTGCATTAAACTAAATATACTGAATTTGTACAATCATTAATACAATGATTTCTTGTCTTATACTGGCTGAATTATTTTCTCTATCCTGCTCACTTAACACCAAAGTTTTTTTTTTGTAACTGGCCAGGTATTGTGAAGTATTTATGTATACTAGTGATCGCCGCGTGGTTGAAAATCACCCATAATTCATTAAGTTATATATTTATTTTCTTGCGTATATTACAATGTTAATCTATTCTCAATTTGACCATAGACTTTAACAATAAACAATATATTTGCGTGTGTGTCAAATACATGGTAGTATGTGTAATGTTTTTTTTACTGATTTAATGTATTTTTTATGCATAAATTTAAAAAAATATTAGCATTCTGCACTCTTTCTCTATATAAACTATAAGTGTGAAAAATTTCATACTCTCCGTCCGCGCAATTTTCGCAAAAAGGGGTACAAAGTTTTTGCTTCACGTATTAATATATAGATAATTAATTATTACGGTTTGCGTTTTGATCATTTATAGCTAAAAAGTCACGGCTGTTACCAATTCAGCGGAGCATGCGACGTAATCCGAAGCGAGGCGAGTAAACAAATTACCGGGCGGGTCGAGACGGGGACGGCCGACGTGCCGGCGTCCGCTATTAATTTTAATTCCGGCACAAGACGAAGATCGCTGGAGATGGGTGAGAGGCACGCGCGAAATACTACAAATGCAAAATGATTGAATGAATTTAGCAGTTATAGAAATATTACGTGATTTTAAAAATTTTTTGTCTCCGATCATTCAAAATCCTGAAACAAAAAAGCAAGAATTAAACATTTACATCTTAAAGAAATTGCCATTATTTAATGTCTACAGAATGCTATCAAAGTGCACATGACATATCAAGCTAACACCTTCCAATTAAATGATCTGAAACTATATAATTTGGCCGCCATTGTGAACGACAATAGGTATTCCATGTTGGGTATAATTAATTCCAAGTGAGGATTAATTGGACGAACATAGTTATGAGTGATACGGTGAAACGTCGCCGGTAGGTTGGATGTCGGCATGTCGGCGCGTCGGTCTCGTGACTGCTCCTAACGTGTTTATTGTATCAGTGCAGGGCCTCATCAAAATGCAAATAAGGATCTGCCGCGGCGCCGGACAGTTGCCCGTGTTATATTGAGTTATGTCCCCGATGCGGACCAATTGTCTGAGGATTGTGTGTTGAATTCATGCGGGATTTATTGATATTCATCGAAACTATATTTTTTAATTGCTTATGATTTGTTTTCACAAGTTTCATTTGTATGATACAATATACTTGCTTGTTTGTCCGTCTGTTGACTGATAACCAAACTCAATACAACATAATTATTATCATAATATAATCATTGTGTGGCAATGGTAGCACAGTGGTAACACGCTCGCTTCGGAAACCGAGTGAAGCGGGTTCAAATCCCGGGTCTCGTACCTCTCATATTTTCATGTGCGAATCATTTCTAACATGATTACCACTTGCCGTACGGCGAAGGAAAACATCGTGAGGAAACCTGCATATCTGAGAAAACCTAGTAAGTTTTCGAAAACATGTGAAGTCCGTCAATCCGCACTGGCCAGCGTGGTGGACTATGGCCAGATTCCCCTCGTATTGAAGGGAGGCCCGTGCCCAACAGTGGGACGTTAAAAAGGGCTGAATACATACATACATACACATAATCATTGTAATCTATTTTATTCGTGTGTTTGTTTGTTTTGACCAACATTTGACATAGATATGTAAATAGTAAAATTATGCTGATTTTAGATCAGGTAATATTTAAAAATAACGTAAATTCCATGTTTTTTTTTTAAATCAGACATTTTTTCTTAAGTTTATTACATAAAAAACTTAAAAGTAGATTTTCGTACATTTTTAACCCCAAAGAACTTTAGAACCATGGCCACTAAATAAATGTATCCTAAACCAGTTGAGGCGGTCGGTGTCCCACTGCATATCAGGCGGTTAATAAGCTCCTGGCGCTCGGATTTCGGTCGTTAGGACGTAATTGTCGACATCTAATTAGTCCGACACTCCGACACCGCCGTCTCCAGTGACTTCACACATGACCCGCGATATTTAATACTTGCACCGAGCTAAAATATGCGGTCGCACTTTCAAGTAGCTTGCTTCTACAGCACGACTAATTGCAGACGCTTCAACTCGAGAAAATAAATTACTGAAATATAGTTCTGGGAACTATAACAATACAAATTTCTTAAAATAGTTATATTTTACTCTTGTACTTTAATATTTTAAATTTTTTATTTCTTACTAATTCTGAAGCATGTGTATAATTAATATTTTTGAATATTTTTTAGTATAAATTAATTATATTATTGGACTTAATGTTTACTATCTTCATAATTTTCCTTTTTAAACAAAAATCATAATTGTTTAACCTCTCATTTTACTGATAATATTTATTATTTTAAATTAATTTAAAATTTCCTTTGTTTCTAATAATTTTTATATATTAGTATTTTTTACTGACAGGTCCGGGTAATACCTAATACGTACATTACCTACTCATACAAATCTATCCCAGGGGAACCGTATATTTTTCTGGGATAAAAAGTACCCTATATTGTTATTGTGATGTATGAGCTTGTATATATGTATACTATATTATTGTAAAGTTTCATTAAAATTCATTCAGTAGTTTTTGCGTGAAAGAGTAACAAACATCCATACACTTATACATCCTGACATCCAGTGTCCATACGTCCTCATAAACTTTCGCATTGGCATTGGCATTGGGCGTGCGTGCGCGTGGGTGTGCGTGTGCGTGTGTTTATTACTTCTTCACACTGAAACGGCTGGACGGAGCGATTATGAAAAAATATTGATTATTATCATCACACTGTTTGCGGAGTTTGAGTTTCTGCTAGCCGTTAAAAGCAATAGTAAATGGAAACTAGTCGAACTAGTAGAGACTATATTATCTTCTGAAATATTATAGAACCCAGCAAACTTTTGACTAAAAATTTTACAACGATTTACAGCGTACTTTATCTAATTTTTTAACAAACTTTTTTTTTATACAGAGTGACTCCCTAAGGGTTATTCTGTAAAACAATATCAAGAAAGTAAATTTTTAATATATACTTACAGAATAACTCATATTCTTTATGTAAGCTGTAATCAATTTAAAGGCGAATAGTGTGAAGCAGTACAAGTTATTTTTGGTTTTGTTTTTAGATTGGTTGGGTAATTCCATACTTATTTTATACGCATAAAAGGATGTATTTGAGTTTTAAACAAAATACAAGGACTAATAATATAAGTGCAATAAGTGCACTTATAAACTCAACTGTAACTCGATCAATTCGGTGAAACGCAGTATTTAAATACAGGTCAGCTTTATTACAGGTTTAAAATAAATAAAATAAAACCTCACTCAGTCTTTATATCTACCATATCTCATTACATTACTGTTTTAAAGTTTATAAACTTTATTGTTCTCAGCCTCTCCTGTTTATTGAACCGTATTTTTTTCTTTCAAAGGCGATATTGTCAATACTTCTGTAAACAATACTGAAATTCGTTATTGATAAAATCATATCCAACTTTCGAAGTTAATGTCTTACGAAATTTGCAAAAAGGCTTTATTTCCTTATACACTATCACAGAATTATGTAATTATTATTATGTTTATATTTTCTTTTTCGATTTCCTGATGTTCTGAATATACGCCATTTTTTGAATGATCATTTTCCATCGGTTAGCTTCAATCTTAATTGAATAAGTATTGTAAAAACTTTTATTAAATAATTTTATATGCTGTCCAAATTTTTTTTCAATGTAATTAAAAATAGGCAAAATATTTAAGTATAAAAATCATACAGTGTCATTATAACCTATACAGATCAATAAAATAAAATTGAAGTGTCTGTTTGTAATGTCAAAATAATAGCTTTATACTAAATGCATATAGAATTATATACGGTACTTAGAAGAAAAACACGATTTTTAAAATTTTTGTCTGTCTGTCTTTTTGTTTCGGCTAATCTTCTAAACGGCTGGACTAATTTTAACGAGACTTTCACTGGCAGATAGCTGATATTATAAGGAGTAACTTAGGCTATTATTAAGAAAAAAAATTAGGGTTTCGTTTAAAAAATATATAAAACGTAGGTATCTAGGGACGAACCCGAGCGAACCGAGAGTGAGTCGCTGGTTATATTATTAAAGCTAATCTAGGTTTATTTTTATCTAATGCGCTTCTTTTGTCATTAGGTATGGAAGCCATCATGTCAGAATTTTTCAACGACACTACTACTGCATTTTACATCATTCTCATCGTGTGGATTGCCGACCAATATGACGCAATTTGCTGCCATACCGCGATCGCTAAAAGGCATTGGTTAAGGTAAGTGATTTATTTTAATAGTTTTCTATTTATATAGGAAAACTCTAAACAAAAACTATGAGTGTTTTTTTTTCACGTACATATATTACTAGCGGCTCACCCTCACTTTCCTCGGGATCGCCTCTAGAAGAACGAAAACAAACCTATCCCACGGGAACCGTACATTTCTCCGGCATAAAAAGTAGCCTATGCGTTATTCCAGACTATAATCTCTGTGCCAAATTTCATCCAGATCTATTCAGCCCTTCTGGCGTGAAAGAGTAACAAACAAAACATCCATACTCGCAAACTTTCACATTTATAATATTAATAAAGGTCATGACATAAATATTTTGATGATGAAATTACTTACATATTTTGAATAAGGAAGAGTCGGGTTCTTAAGTTTGAAAATGGTAAGAGTTTATTAGATTAGTAGTGATGGCTAGGAAAATATGCAAGTGTTTACTTAAAAAAAATATACTAAATTTGCATATAAACAATTGCAAAAACACATAGAAGCTATAAAAAACATAATGATCAATAAAATACTAGAGTAATTCAGAATAAATAAATTAACAAAACCCTTAGTTGATAATAATAGTTATTATTAGGTTATTAACTACATAATCGTATTACTCAATCAGTAATACCAATACTTTTACTCACCAATCAGTTTTAAATATACTAGGTGAGTGTATTTACGGCACGCACAGTACAAACAGTTCTGCAATAGCAATTTTGAGATACTAGGTTACGTTGTATTATATTTTTACGTTAGATTTTACTTTTACTTTATTTATCAAAAAGTGCATTTATGGTGATTGGATCATTCAATATATCCAAGTTCTATCTAGAACCGAAATTCAACACATTTTGTTTGGCTACGTTACATCAAGTTTACTTAGTTATTTTCTATGTACTACTACTACTACTATATTCATTAATATCAGGCGGTGATATACATAAATGAAGCATTACACTCATTTAAATGTGTATTGCACCAGAAAATGAATTTTCATAGATATTACAGTTGAGTTTTAACCTACAAAATTGCAACCCAATTAACTTCGCTGTCGACTATGGCCAGTATATTGAAAACTACGTTGGTTTGCTCCGACGCTTATTAATTAGTGTATTGATACGGTGTCATCCCGTTTATGCGGGTATGCAACAGCTTTTGTTTTGCGTTCAATAACGAAATTGTGATAAATAATTATTATCTGCCTTTTAATGGGGAAGAATTTTGCCTTTTTCTCCGGTCAGATATCGCGATCACTATGACCCTGAGTATACCTATTGTAAAGCTCTGTAGCGTGGATGGATTTTTTTCAATTTATTTACAATTTAAAATGACAAATTGTACAGTGCCAAAAGCAACTGGATATCATTTGTTCCCAAAAGACGAAATCTGAAGAAATTGTAGGCTATAGCAATAAGACGACCAAAATTGGCGAAATCATAATCTTTATATTCAAGGCTATGTGGACATCATTTTAAAGAGAGTGATTTTAAAATTCTTAAATCGTCTATAGATGTTTTTTTTTTAATTTACACTTTTTTATAAATTAATTACAGAGTTTTATACAAACTTTCATCCCGCATTTTACCCCCTTATGGGATTAAATTTCTAAAAATGCTAAAATACTATATATTTAATTATATTGGAGAGTATTAATACCAAGTTTCAAGTAATTCTGATCATAAATAATTCTTTGCCCATATAAACTTTATTACCTCCTATTACCCCTTTAATGGATGAATTTCGAAAAGAATTAAATAAATTTATTTTTTATCTTAAAGCTAAACACTACTTTCTGTGTATTTAACATTAAGAATGACAGAGTTTCATACAATCTTTAATCCCCTATTTTGCCCACTTAGGGGTTGAATTTCGAAAAATCCTTTCTTATCCGATGTCTGCATCATATAAGGAATACGTCATCTTAATTTCACGTTTTTACGACGAGGGATTTAGGCTGTGTGTTGATCCTTCAGTCAGTCAGGATGCACCTCTCCTTCTCAATTCTTCCGTCAGCTGGTCCAACTTCTAGGTACAATACATTGCACAGGTAAGATGCAAACATAATAGAAGCAAAAACCAGGTACAAAAGAGATATTGTAATAAATTGCTTAACCTCAGACTGAATGTAAATAGATTATACGTGTAGCGTCCTTCTTTCAAGAAATCTTCCCCATTGGCACTCTTTTGTTAGATACTCCTGACACTTTGTGAAATAATTTATATATTCTTTATAGTAATCTAGTATCTACTATGAAATATGTAGTTTGCAATTAGGTTTTAAATACAAGAGTTGGAACACCTAACGTAAACCTTAAGTAATTTGCTACATTATCATCTGTAACATTATATAATGCAAGCTAAACAAGCATATATGGCATTAATTAAATTAATCCGATTGTTATAGCCACACAATGAGTGCCGACAGGCGACTGTTGTAGCCCATTGACACGTGCGGTCACGTTGACGTACTCTGTAGCTATACATCTCGTTAGTTTGCCTATTTGGCCAACGTCCATAACACATGACCAACGTGACCTTGTGTTGGAGTCATTGGCTCGGTTGGCTTATGGGTTATATCTATAGATAGGCATTTATTTTGCACGTTGGCCCAATATGTAGAGTTAGTGTCAAATTATATCCCCACGCCAGATAGATACATACACAGCCGTATATATTTGTCTATGTCTTTGAGTGCTGTTTGTATTGAGCTCGTTATTCCGTGTGCCTTTTATATTTGTCCTTACAATGTCGATATTTCTTGACGATTCGATGTTTATCTACTACTTTATTGAGTTTGCATAAGGACGGATACTTTTTATTTCAAAAAACAACGATTATTCTGGCAATAACTTTCTACTTGGAAGTAAAACTTAACTAAACATAAGTTTAGGTTTGTGTATGTACTCTGTAAGACTGATTAAAATGTAATATAACAGATATATTTGTTAGGTTTTTCATATCAACATCGCTATACGTCAATTGAACATACGTTTTGAGCCGATTATCTTATTATCAATAGTCTGTCTGACGTAGTGGGATATTCGATTCCTACATTAAGTTATTAAATTAATAACTAGCGGGTTCTCGTGTCTTCTGCTAATACTTTACCGTTCGCAGTGTTTCGATATTGGTCGAAAGCTGATAGCTTATCTACTATTTATCCCGCAAGGCAAAAGTACGTGAAGATAGATAGGGTTGATTAATTAATTATTATTATTATGCAAACACTTTATCTCTTAAATAAATAATTCTTCTTAATGTGTTTTCGTTAAGTGTCGACCGTCATCACTGAATCATTTTAGAAATAGGATTTGTGGTTATCAAATATCAAGGTACCTTTCTTAAATGTCAATTATATATTTGGCCTCCCAACACTTACTATGCCTTACTAATTGATGTTTGATATGCCTATAATTGTAAAGAAGAATTAAAATTTCATAAAGATATTTTAATTTTAGATACACTCATTTTTGATAGGCATATTAATTATTATAAAGTTTCAAGATGACCTAAAAATAATGGGTGTCTTATATATATTCTATTTAAAGTATTCAATATATTGTGTTCCGTCCTCTTTAGAGCAATGTTTAGAATCCAATCGGATGTCTAATATATCTCCGGAGACCTCACCCTGTACACAAATAGTTGGTTGCTTTGTTTTTTCGCCTAGATGCTATGTGCCTTTTAATCAAAAGGCGTCCAGGCACGAAGCAATTTGGATGGTGGTCCGCGCAATAAGGAGTGACCTATTAAAACAAGTGCAAATAAAGCAAATTGAAAACGGTATCGTTTCTCCCTATAAAGGGGGAAGGGGGGGGGGGGGGGGATAAGGCGAGTGTAGACCGAAGTGAACATTCTGCAAGACATTTGTGCCCATGTTATTAAAAAATTAAGAAGTTGCAAATAAAAGCTATATTGATCTACATATAATATGATATAATATTTTACGATTAGCCTCGCTTCGCTCGTGTACGTCCCTAGGTATCTTTAACCGGACATTTTTATTGCTTTATTTTAAACCGTTGAGGCAACACACGCCCCTAAAGCGACTTAACAGTCAATTTTTTTTGACTTCAGTTATTTTATTTCTGTACTAGCTGAACCCGCGGCTTCGCCCGCGATCAAACGACGAAAAAAATAAACTTTTTCGCAATACATACTTTATTACTTGCAAAAATAAGTTTGTGTAAGTTTTATTATTTGTTAAAGTATATATGGAAACAAATTTAATTTTAGCGATCGTAACTCAAAATATGTAGTATTTTAAAAGATGTTAAGCGTATATTTTGTAATTAATTTTACACTTTTGGTATTTAGCAAGCTGCACTACCTGTATTTTTTGTACAATTTCTACTCCATCTTTCCAAAGTTAGAGGAAGAGAGTACAATGATACAATCGCATACAATGTTTACGACTTCAGAATCATGTAACATGACTAATATGGGTTTTTTGACTAACATCTACGTTATTTTTAAAGACCCAATACTATGTTCACCTGAAGCTTACAGTCTCCCTCCTTCTCCTTTTTTTTTTAAGTTACGTATATAAAGTGCCATTCTTATTGTGTTGTAGCTTTTTGCCCCCGGCTACGCTCGCGTGAACTGAAAAATTTGCTCAGTTTTAATTTCCATTGAATTTATATGTTGTCATATCGAATTTTTAATATTATGTCTAGAGTAAAACTCTAGATTCACTTAAGTTAGTCTACACTAAAAAAACCAACCACAAATATAGGTATGGCTCTCTCTCTCTCGCGCTCTAGGTCTGTTATAGTTGTCGCTGCTGTGGCCAGCCGAAAAGTTATACATAATTTTCCTTTGGATTCGGAATAATTTCCGTTCTCTGCTTTATATCTCACACAGATAGTGTGCACTTACAGAGAACTTGAGCCATGTTACTCTATTTAAATATATTCAACAACTCAAACTTCACCGCCCAGTTTTACCCACTTAGGGGCTGAATTAAAAAAAATCTACAATACATGTTTATTTAATTGTATTGAAGAGCATTAATACCAAGTTTCAAGTAATTCTGATCATAAAGATTTTTTTCCTTATATAAACAGCACAACCCCCTTTTACCCTTTTAAGGAATAAATTTCGAAAAAAAATGATATCTGTATTCTTTTAGTTTTCATTTTAAAGGTAAATACCATTTTCCGTGCATCAATTACAGAGTTTCATACAAACTTTCATGCCCTATTTGACAGCCTTATGGGATGAATTTCAAAAAATGTTAAAATACATATTTATTTAATTGTATTGAAGAGCATTAATACCAAGTTTCAAGTAATGCTGATCATAAATAATTGTTTGCCCATATAAACTTTATCACCGCCTTTTACCCTTTTAAGGGATAAATTTCGAAAAAAATCTAATACATATATTTCTTATTTTTCATTTTAAAGGTGAATACCACTTACCGTGTATTTCGCGTTGAGAATAACAGAGTTTCATACAATCTTTTATCCCCTATTTTACCCTTTTAGGGGATGAATTTAGAAAAATCCTTTCTTAGCGGATGCCTACATTGTATAAGGAATATGTCCTCCAAATGTCACGTTTCTACGACCAGTGGTTTAGGCTGTGCGTTGATCGATCAGTCAGTCAGGACAAAGCATTTTATGTATATATAGATTATATATTATATAATGTATTTCAATTTTAACTTAATTTATTATGATTCCTGATATTAAAAATATTTTTATGGGAATAAAACTCAGTGATAATATAGCTTCCTAATAGTGCAAGAGTTTTCAGAGTTGTGTCAGTAGTATCAGATGTTAGCCCCCCCCCTCCCCTCCCCTACATCCAAATTTAAAACTCTCTCTCTTAAAACTCACAAAATTTACTCTTTATATACATATATTATATATTGGTGTAGATTATTTTGGTAACAACTAAATTTAGAAATAAGCCTATGTAGAATACCAATGAAGATTTTTAAAACATCAAGATCTTTATGTTTTATTATTAGACACTAATAAAATGTTATGAAAAATTTATAGAACATTGTAAAACAGTTTAAAAATGACCTAGAATATGTTTTCGTAAAAAAATAAGGTATTCGTAAGTTCCAGCATTTATTTGCCTTCCCGTCTTTAAGGTGTATCTTAGAAAAATTAATCTTTTAAGTATTTGCCGTGCCCGTGCCATCGATTCACTAAGTACCTGAGTTCTTTGTCAATTTAAGTCTGCTATTCTTGTCTACGTAATAATGCACTCTACTGTGAAAGCACACTTTGCTTGCTTCTTTACGTTCACGATTAAATTAGCGTGACATAATAGAAACATGGGAAATATGCATTATTTCTTTAAAACAACTTACAAAAGAGTCTGAAAGAGGATATTGCTGTATTTTTTAAATTCTACTCTCAAAATTGTAAATATTAAAGTAATTAAAATCATTAAGTACCAAATAAAGATATGTTACCAATATTTACGATATTTAATGCCTAATTGCTAATTCCAACCCATAAAATCATGCGTTGCTTAAATCTTATATCTGAACAAAAATAAGCAAGTATTGTAAATAATTCACGGCAATATTCAACGTTGCGGTGGAAGTGAGGTATAAAATCGAACCATATGACGAGCGGCTCCCCGCATAAATCTCTGCGACCGCCAATTAAGGTCTGCCCCGACAGTTTGTCTCCCGGCCCTGACTGCTTCCACACGCACTGTTCTTTATTGTAATGTACCTCATCGATAAAATGTTATAAAACTTTCCTAAGCTACAACAAAATTATCTATAAGGTATATGATGTTTTTATTGGAAGTAATATTATTAAAGATGTAGGTTACTAATCTATACATATAGTAAAACTGTAGAAGTCGAATGTCTGTACTTAGAAAAAAAAATTGCTAAAAACCGAGTCAAGGCGATGTAAGAAGAGAAATAGAACAAATCCAGATTTTTTCAAATTTTTTGTTTTTCTGTCTGTCTGTTTGTACGGACTAATCTCCGAAACTGTTGGATCGATTTAAAAGAAATTTTGCATTTTAGTACCTATATATATATATATATGTCCCGGGTCAACATTTTAGATACTTTTCATCCCGGAAAATTAAAGAGTTCCCGTGGAATAGTTAAAAAGCTGTAGTAGCTTAGTACACAAAAACTACTGATTGAATTTTAATGAAACTTTACAATAATATAGTTCATACATCAGAATAACAAATAGGCTACTTTTTATCCCGAAAAAATGTACGGTTCCCGTGGGATACATTTGTTTTTGTTTGTCTAGAGGCGAACCCGAGCGAAGCGAGGGTGAGCCGCTTGTACTTAATAAAAATGTTATTGTCAAAACATTTACTTCTTTTACGTATGTCTTATTTTGTTATTTTAATTATAGTTAGATGATACTTCTACGTACGAGTATAACGAGTCTTGTGAAATATTGAAAACATTATGCTATTTCCTACATACATTTTACATACATACATATCTTCATATTCCTTAGGGAGAAACCAGAAAGAGTACAGTGCAAAACGCTGCGATTTTTACATATTCTTTTTCACTTCTTATAATTCTCCTCATATATTTTATTTAGAATACTTAAACCATGGACTTTTTAAGTAAAATTAACATATTGTGGTTTACAAAAGTCTTTGGATTCCATTCTTCACGAGCTCATTCTTCTCTCGTACCTGTCCGTGTATCGTCTGTCGTACTTAAATATGATCACATGAGAAAGTGCCAGGAAAGTTGTGATCAAATATGTGTATGTATGCTAAATTTTATGCTAAACTAAAACAAGAAAGCTCAAAACCCACCTAATAGAAAATATCTACAGTAATGTATTTTTATTTAATCGTAATAGTGTACGTACATCAGTACAGCAATATCTATGATATATGTGTGTATGTATTTAGAGCCGCGTGGCGTGAGGTGACAAGATCGTTAGGCATCTTCTCGTGTGTCATTTTAAGGATGCGCTAAATTGAAGGCTCCGGCGGGCGTCATAGCTGGGGGCTCTGATTTATGCTCTGGCCTTCAGCATCTATCTTCGACTAGAGAATTAGTCATTTGCTTTAGTTTATTTTTTATTGAGTTCATGTTTTGTTTCTCATTGTTATAGGCAAATATAATAAAGTTTCTATATATTTTAAAATTAATTTAATATTATAAGCACTTTTTGAAAAATCTTGAATTTATTTATACCTTTATTTTTCTTAAAGGTTAAATAATTTAAAAACTAACAAAATGTAGATAGATATTAACCGGCCGTAAGATCAGCAAAGCGTGGCTACAGGCGATGACGGCTGCTAGCAAGCGTTAATTACGCTTGACCGACAATATACCCGAACATGTTTTTCTTTGACTAATTTTCCAATAGTACAACTTGAGACAATATTTATTAGATATTCTTGGGTAGTTACTTAGAAGTTGAACTATTTTTGTATATAAAAATATCTTTTATTATACTGATATATTACTCTAATTTTGTGCTTAACAGAATGCAGTAATGAAAATACTCGTGGAACATAAATTAATTCAAAAAAATTAAAAACAAAGCATATGTTGTAGTTTATGGCCTTATTTCCAGTTATTACTTTATACTTCCCAGTGTCAAGTGTCAACACACCGTAAATAATTTTAATTTAACCCAACACCATATTTGTCAAATAACAAGGTTCGTACATATTAATAGCGAAGTCAACTTCTGTGCAAATTACCGAGCGCTCTTGACGTAGCGACTAATAGTCGTTGATCGCCGCGCTGGCGCCTGCTCTGGCGCCTCGCCTGCTCATTTGCATGTCGTTTCAGAGTTCAGATGCGGGCTTTGCTGTTTGAAATGTTCAACAAGTGGTACGAACCATTGGATTGACATGCCACGCTTAGAATTATATATTTTTTTGTAAATTATTATGTTCACATGTGTATCTAATATATTTAAACGAACAATTCTTGTATGTTCATATCTTTATTTATTTATTTATACCAGCGATCTCGGAAACAGCTCTAACGATTTCGCTGTAATTTGGCATGTGGGCGTTTTCGGGGGCGAAAAATCGATCTAGATTAGTCTCATGTCTGGGAAAATGCGTGTTTTCGAGTTTTCATGCGGTTTTCTTTTGCATTATTCTACGCACAATATGCTCGATAATTTCTTACATTCAGGCAAAAGCATTGTGGTCAAGCGACCAAGGTGCAAGATTAACAATCATAGGTGTGTCCGAGTTCGAATCTCGATCGGATACGAAGTTCTTTTTTTGTTTTTATTCAAGTTTTTAGTTTTTTTTTATGTAAAAAATACGATATAACAAAAAAGAACCCAAAGCGAAGCCGAGCGAAGCTCGGTCGCCCAGGTATTGTACCTAATATTACAAGAAGCATTTTAATTATTTAAATTTTATTGGACTTCTGTTACAAATGCGAAAATGTATGTGTGTATATTTATTCCTCATTTACGCTGAAATGGCTGGACGGCTGTGGATGAGTGCATAAATAGACTATGACTTTATATTACACTGTAATACACTCGAGCGAAGCGAGGTTAAATCGCTAGTTTTAATATTTTTTCCCATTCGCTTCTAAACACCAAATATACATATATTTAAAACTTTAAACAAAATTCGACTAATGACTAGTCCCACGAGGCGGCAATAGTCGGAATCACTCGAACATCAGCGTGCGAAATTGTTGAACAGAGCAATTACATTAGGTAACGTAATCGTCAACCAGCCTAATGAAGTTAGCGTATCCGTCGGACCACCACGGATACACCCCCCAATTAAAATCTCATTACTGTTGATACGTCATAGTCTTGATTATGGCTTGGCACGACTGATTACAAATGGCATTTGGTAGTTTTATTAAGGGTAGGTAAAGAGGAACGTGTATCTTTTGGGAACGCAATGCACCCATTTATTAGTTCCATATTGCCAGTTCAATTTTCTTAAAACGTTAAAAGTTTTTTTTTGCTAAATATATAAAATTTTAAATTGGTAGTGGGTTATCGTTGACTTTCTTGGATAATTTTAGGATTACATCAATGTGTGAAGATCTAGAAATGAAATTTGACTGATGCCCTCTATTAGATGCGCCGTTTGTTGGAGGACTTCATAATATCTAAACTGTGACGTTTGGAGAGTAGTATTTAGCAAATTGATGTTACAAACTTCTTATCACAAAATCATAATATACATATGTATTTATTATATTACATAACATTTACGATAAATACTTTGTGAAATGATTATAGATTCGATGCTAGGGCAACGGAGTTTAATTTACATTGATGCGTCTTCTGAACAATTTGACATCTCATTTTCATAATTGCAGAATATTGTCGTAATGTTAAAAGTGTTATTGATATACAAAAGAGACAAAATAAGAATTTTTCGCATAATAATAGAATTAATACAAATCTTTACAATATAATTATATTATGCTATATATTCGTACTTATAATAAGAAACATATCCGTCCTTAAAATATAAATTATCTCTGTATTTATTAATGTCATGTTCAGACCAGTTGTCGCAATGGTGTCGGTCTTATCGCCTGATAGAGAAGCCAATACTACGCAATGGAACCTCCTCCGTCTTAATGGGCCACACAACCAAGGGGTTACTCCCACGGTCTACTTTGCTGTCAGAGAAGTATCAGTAGCAACTCGCATGGTACACCGCCCAACAAAACTCTTTACTTCGCGCCCGGCTGGATTACCGGACGCTAATGAGCCCCCACTTCGAGACAAGGTGACACATCGGGGAGGAAATCTCAAGTAACATCCGAACACAACATTTACCTTATATAAATATGTGCCCGTTACTTTTTATTGTATGTAAGATAAACCTTACTATCAACCCTGGGTAAACTTTCGGTAATAGAAGACTTATCACTATAAAATGTCTAAGGCTAACTGATCGGTAGAGTGTTTCATTTGTTTGTCGCGGGAGTGCCGGCGCGCCCGTGTTTGCGTCCGCTGTTTGACCGCCTTCTTTACGGCAACGGCCCTTCTTACCGTAAAATGTCAGTGCTTAACCATGGGTGCTTTTTTTTACTTACTTACCTTGCTGACTGAAATACTTTAAAAGT
The DNA here is from genome assembly GCA_905404265.1 of Fabriciana adippe. Classification (NCBI taxonomy): domain Eukaryota; kingdom Metazoa; phylum Arthropoda; class Insecta; order Lepidoptera; family Nymphalidae; genus Fabriciana; species Fabriciana adippe. Next base: position 10,953,298 of record FR989998.1, on the reverse strand, counting down.
TTTATTTTTTACTAGTGGCTCACTTTCGCTTCGTTCGGGATCGCCTCTGGAAAAACAAAAACTAATCTAACTCACGGGAACCGCACGTTTTTGCGGGGTAAAAGTAGCCTATGTGCTATTCCAGACTATAATGTATCTCTTTACCAAATTTCTTCCAGATCCGTTCAGCCGTTCTGGCGTGATTGAGTAACAAACATCCAAACATCCATCTAAACTTTCACATTTATAATACTAGCGGCTCACCCTCGCTTCAGTCGGGTTCACCTCTAGGAAGACAAAAACAAACCTATCCCACGGGAACCGTACATTTTTACGGGATAAAAAGTAGCCTATGTGTTATTCCAGACTATAATCTATCTTTGTGCCAAATTTCATCCAGATCCGTTCAGCCGCACTGGCGTGAAATTGGAACGAACATCTATACTCACAAACATTCACATTTATAATATTAATACGGATTAGTAAGACTCATAGAAATGATAAATAGGTACTTACTACATTTAAATGAAATATAATGGATTCGTAATTGTATGTATGTAATCATATAACTAAAAATAAATTAATAAAATTCTACTTACGAATATATTTTAATAATAAACGCTTTCAGAAAACAAACTAAAAATATGTGGAATTCATAAAACTTATTCTACAACAAAACGTAGCACGTAGCACAACCTTCGTAGACTTGATCTACCCAGTAAAATACGTAGCTTCCCCGTAGCTTTAATACATTATTATAATTATTGAAAATTTATATAACTTTGTAGAGTAATGAAATCATTTTTCTATGAAACTTAGTCTGTTAGAACATTCTTTCATATTACGTAAAATTCCAGCAACTAGTACCGGTATTAAGGCTCGTAACGTTTTCAGTTTATTATAACGTACAAAGCTTTAATATTGCAGTCCAGTACATTGAAATTGATGTAAAAAGGAGAGGGGTAATTATATTTGCTACAAATAACATTTACTTTAAAAGCTTCGGGTGCTGTATGTAAATAATCTAAAAAGCTGATGTTAATCTAATATATAAAATTCTCGTGTCACAGTTTTCGTTGCCATACTCCTCCGAAACGGCTTGACCGATTTTGATGAAATTTTTTGTGCTTATCCGGTATCTATGAGAATCGGCCAACATCTATTTTTCATCCCCCTAAATGTTAGGGGTAGTCCACCCCTAAATTTTTTTTTATTTTTTAGACAAAATTTTTAATTTCTATTTTTTTATGATACAACATACAAAAATACAAACAATCCTCAATTTTCACCCTTCTACGATCAACCCTTATTTTTTAATAGCCATTTTAGTAATTTAATCATTTTTCCTCTCCGGTCGAAAACTGATCAATCGTGATTTAATGCAAGCTAGGGACGAACCCGAGCGAAGCGAGGGTGAGTCGCTAGTCTAGTTATATAAAAGCAAAACACCGCTCACTGAAGGATCATAATTTCTCTCAATAAAATCTATGTTAACTGCAAAAGTATCATAAAAATGTTTTCGATTACTAATTGTAATTTTAACAAAATTAAATTTCACAACCTGAAACGTTTTTTTCGTTTTAATTTATTTTATCAATTATTTTATCGAAAGTATATATTTTTGAATTTTGTTTGTGTGTAACGTAAAAGTGGACGGACATCACTCTCATTCATCTAAGTGCCCAGATCGAGAGGATATTATTTATTATATTCTTAAAAGAAAACATATTTGCCACAAAACATATTTTGATATGTGTTACCAACCAGAAATACATATGTCAAGTGTCATCATCGTTCTAACCGTAAACGGAGATCTACAAGTACTTCCTTTTTTAATGTGAATCGACATGCTGATGAAAATAACTTTAGAGGTATATCTAATCATTATAAATGTCTGTATCAATTTGTCAAAATTGTAAAAACTCAATTTTTTATGAACATTTTACATAAATTATATTAATATTTATTTTTTTTATTTTGAAGCCATAACAAGAGAATTGAATTGAATTGATTAGTTTTTTGGATATTGTAATATTCATACTTTTTAGGATTTTCCGATTAAATTGTGTACATTGTCTAGCTAACTATCCGCCTGTCTCACGTTTAGAACTATGTCTTTTAATTTGTTTTTATATACCTATATTACAGGATATTTAATAAGTTTTCTTAGACATTATGAAATCGTAAGAAAATGAATGCCAGTCGCTTTAAAAAGTGTTTCTTCTTTGGGTTCCTTTTGTTTTTGCTCTACTTTAATAAAGGTAAAATAAACATGCCCAAACTTTTAATATATTTCCATTAAGATTAAAGGTTACCTATTGTTTATCTGTTTATTTCGAGAGAGTCTCTCCGAGATGGTGAGAAACTCTCGATGTCCAATATTTAAATTGTACCATGATGCATGCAAGGTAAAAATACTTTGAAAGCAAGACAATAGGGACAACTCAGTCTTCTATTTACTTATTATATTTGCTTATTTTGTAATATGTTGAGTACCTTAAAACATAAAGTAAATCATTCTTAGATATACTATATATTCTTAAATTGTTATAAGAACGATGCCAACTTGAAGTAGTTCTTTAGAAACATATCGAAAAGTATTATTAAATTCCATAAAAATTTTCTTAAGTGGATATTTATAACGTGTGATAAAGTGCAATCAAGTTGCACTAGGTGCAAAACAGCGCAACGTTTTCATTGTATTGAGATCGCTAGTGCAATTTTTCACTGTATTTGCGGGCGAGGCCGAGGCTCTATACCCTATGATTTCATTATTTGCTTTCAATCAGCATTGTGAGCCGACCCCTCACACCCCCCTAGTTCCCGCCGCCCGCTGTTCGCACACCACGATTCGGAGCGAATTTTGTTTGGTTTCGTTTTCGAATGCTGTTTGTTGTTGAGTCACGTTGATTTTTTACGAAAAAAAAATTGTGCCGTTGCGTAACCACTGTGTTTATGGAGCAGGGTAGGGCTCTAGTAGTCATATCGATTTCAATTGATATAATATTTCTTCCTTACCTATATTTTGTGTAATAGAAGAAAAAAACGTATTACTTTAACCGGAACCAACCAAGTAATAAATAAAAATAAACATTTATAATACTATATAGTGCAAAATACAAGTGCTAACTTCAAGTAGCAGCATCTAACGATGGAAGGAAATATTCTCAAATAACGCATGCCAATGCAACGGTATGCTTCTTGCTCCACGTAACAGTTGCGACTGTCACGCTTACTATTTATTACATACGTGACATGCTTTAATAAACTCAATCGTAATATTCTACAAAGTTCTCATGAATATCATTGAATTGTTAACAGCAGTTCTTTGATTATCGTTAAAAATTAATACTAAAGTAGTGCTTTTTTCGCCTAAATTTCCGCATACTATGCGCTACGCTACTACGCTCGTGTCTCTTGAAACGTCTGTCATCAGAGTATTTAGAGTTGAAATGCACACCATGTAAAAAGAAAATCCTAAAGTGAAAGTCGCTTAATAATCGTTCTCATTGTAGTTCACATTATCACGATAATTTTAAAGATTAATTAAACAACATATTGTTTCTATAATCTTTAAAATTGTCGTGATAATTTGAAGTTGTTACGAAGCCCATTATAATATAAGATAGTCTAATATAGATGTTAATGGATCCTATTATCTATACATTTTCGATAGGTATACCTAGTAAAAAATATTTTTCGCTATTATCGATATACATAGATTACAAAAGTAATCTTGTTCTACTGTTGGTTACTCGTAAAATATATAAATACAAAAGTATATAAATACGTATACTATAAATGAATATGAAGGAAAAAAATATTTAAATTGAGCGTTGATTGAATGGATATTGATTGAGCATTTTATTTATTTCGTTTCAGAATATAATAAATCTTTGAACTTCCGAGACCAATCTATTTTATTAATAATATAATCAATTATATGATATACACTATCGATGCTTCCCGAGTCGAATAGCAATTACTTTCACATATCAATATCTTAATCTTTTCATTAAAAATTAATAATTATTTCGCTTGGGTTTACCTCTAGATAAACAAAAATAAATCTATCCCGCGGGAACCGTATATTTTTCCGGGATAAAAAATTGCCTATTTTTGTTATTCTGTATTCAGTAGTTTTTGTATACTAAGCTGTATAAGTTACTATAGTTTTTTAACTATCCCTTGGAAACTATTTAATTTTCCGGGATGAAAAATATCTAAAATATTGACCGGGGATATAAGGTACCATCATGCAAAATTTCATTTAAATTGGTCCAACAGTTTCGGAGATTAGCTCGTACAAACAGATAAACAGACAGAGAAACAAAAAAAAACTCTTCTTACATCCCCCTGACTCGATTTTTACCATTTTTTTTCTGTAGTTTTACAGTTTTATTATATATATATATATATATATATAATAAATATATATATATATATATATAAGTAATGAAGATGGTGAAGAAAATATATTAGATCAAAGATGCTATTATTTAATAGGTTATTTTTGCAGTAGTCTCATAGGTAGGCGAATTGCTAGTTAGTGTGGCTTTTGATGTGGTATTTTAAGATTAAAAAAGAGTAAATTGTATGGTTCAGCCTATAATATCAAATAATCTAAAACCATATGTCATCCAAGCTCTAAACATGGGAAATGGATATATCGATTCTGAGATTGTAATGTTTCTTTTTAAATGACTTAGGAATCTGTATCTTAGATTTCCAATTATAAACGGAGGTATTAATTGGTTCTGTAGGAACCATCTGAATACATTTATGGGCTCTGCCGTTAAAAACTGAACTATAATAATACGAGGATGCATGACACAGTAGCATTGCACGCAAAGTAGGGTTTTTAAATAGTCCGCCTATATTTTCTTCGCCTTTTGAATTATCTTGTTAACAAAAAACAGAAATTAGTTACAAACACAAATATAATAGATATTATAAATTTAATTCGAATGAAACATCACAGTTATAGTTAACAGATAACAAATTACCGGCGACAGTAATAATCTGAAATTACTTACGAGATATCTAGTATTTCTACGTTCAAGATACTTATACTCGCTTCGATTGGCTCTTCTCACAACAAGGCTTTCCGGGAAGTTTCCGCCTCCAATACGAGTACTCGGTATTTTATAAATACATAATAGGTATGTTTGAGATGTACGAATGTTTTATGAGATGTGCATGCGGTAGAAATTGTTTTTGCTTACACATCTAGTCTTATTAACTTCTTTATATATTTTTAAAGGCATGAAATTATTTTATTAATAGCACGGGGAAAAAACAATTTATAACATTTATTATTATCTGTTTTATGTAAGAGCATTTTGTTAGGGTAGTACATAGCATAGATAATTATTAGTTTTATATTTTATAATACATACTTCCATTTTTTGATAAAAATATTGCTTTTGTAATTTTAAGCAATATTGTTTTAATTATCCTCTGCGTAAACAATTATCGCACTAATAATATTATGTAATTTTCTGCCTCGTTGGCTCAGTGGCTAACACGTGGCTGCACATCCCACCGTGGGTTTGAGTTTCGGATCAAGTCAAGACAATTACTGAGTCATTCTATTACGAAATACTCAGTAATAGCTTGGAGTTGGAAAGTTGGCAGCCTGTATACTCGTATTTCGGACGTCGATCGAATTGTCTCATCAGAAAATCAGACTTAAAAGGACAGAGAGTAAACTTATGCGCACACACTGTGTACAATATCTAGGCTAGTCTTGGTGTGATTGACTGCCGTACCTTAACTCGTTTAGGAGGACGATAGTATTATAAATATGTATATACTAATATTGTAACGAAAGTTGTTTGGTCGTTAGTTCTGCTCGCGTAAACGTCAAAAAGAATTTGGATGAATCTTGGCACACAAATAGGATAATATGTGTATATGTCGACTAACACATAATATACACAATATTTAGTCTGGAAAACACTTTTTACGTAGGCGATGTTCGAGCACTGTCTAATACCTAATATATAAATCATATTTTACGGTGAAATTAAACGTATGTAGGTGCTAATAATTGTTATTTATCTGGAAATTATAAACTCTGCGTGTATGTATGAAAATACCCCAACTTAACGAGTAATAAGATTATTTAGGTGCAAGAGTTTCTAATTAAAAATCATGTTTTTACGTATAAAAAATGTTAAATTTTACGTAATTTGTTAGTAAAATTAAAAATTATCCATCCGCAGTATTTATGTTACCCAGAATAAGTTTGTATCTTATGTATACAGAGCCGCAAAAGTAACTTTGTTTATGAAAGTGAAAGAATCTTTGAGTAATATTTCTCAAAAATACTATAAAAACAAACTTAATATTTCGACCGTTAAACCCTCGGCAGTAGCTATCCTAAACACAAAGAAGTTCAAACCATATGCTATTTCCTTATTTATTATTGTAATGTTTTAAATAACCGTTAATCAATGAAAATACCTAAAAACGACCTAAGATTTAAATACTTATCGGATAAATAATTTAAATTATACAAAAATTTTAGCCAACCCTTATCAAACCCGTATGTAAATCGCTACGCTTTTAAGACAGCCAGCGAGTTTTAGTATTGCAGCTTTGGTAAGATGTAGTAAACATAGCCGCCTGTCCTAGTTTTACTAGATGAGCCTGAATTCTATTTATATTTGGTCACTTTTTATTATTTAAATTAAAGTTAAAGTTAAGTTAGTACGAGTACATGAATGTGTATATCATAATGTTTTCTCTATAGAGCAAAATCACATATCATCCTAAAATACCTTTTTATGTGGATTCCCATTAATTTTCTATTTTTGGCTTTAATTATATAAACTAATTTACTATTTACTGTAAATCGATTTTATATTCTATCAAAATTTAAATATCCGTCTCCTTAAGAGTAAAATAAACTTCGGGGCGCAAAATCCTAACAATATACATGTTTAACAGCGGTAAAATGTTTATTTATTTATTCGTTTACTTATTTATTTATCTATTTATTCATTCATTTATTCATTCCTTCATTTATTTATTTACTAATCAAAGGAATTTTTGACTCTTTAATAACGAGTCCATTTAAGTGATTCAACCTGTACGATAATACGATACGTAATGTGTTTTCTGTTTATTACATACTACGAATGTAGTGTAAACTAGATATATATTTTTTTAATTCTTTTAATATAGTTTCGATAGTAGGGACACAAATGAAGTTTGTTGTCTTTGTTTGGTGTCGGTTTTTATATCGGAAAAATGTACGGTTCCCGTGGGACAGGTTTGTTATTCTTTCACGCCAGAACTGCTGGACGGATCTGGATGAAATTTGGCACAGATATAGATTATAGTCTGGAATAGCACATAGGTTACTTTTTATCCCGGAAATATTACGATTCCCATGGGATAGATTTGTTTTTGTTTTCCTAGAGGCGAACCCGAGCGAAGCGAGGGTTAGCCGCTAGTGTACTTATATTCCACTAACGATTACTTATTTCTTGTCCCGAGTATTGGAAATATTTCGATATTATTATTGCTACGTTTTACGAAACTTGAAAGATGAATCCCGATGAAAGCGCAATTGGAAAGAAACCTCTCAACGCGACCACTTTTACGTGACATTCAGATATATGTCAAACTTTTATATTCATTCTTGATTGCGTATTTACTGATACAATACTATACTTTTGTACATGATCAATTTTTATATTATTCGTTTTTTATATTTTAAGACTACCTAAGTGATAGTTTTTATGGTTATCTAAATAGCACCAACTTTCGCGCCACATGTCGCGTGTACATTTTATTGTATTGGACATACATATGTATGTCCAAGTTTAGACGGACCGCGGCATTGGGCCTCGCTAACAAAATCTTATGTCCTACTTTTGATTGTAAATTGATATATTAGAGAGTTAGTGTTAAAAATTAGTATTCTTAATTTTTTTTATCACACTAAGAAGTAATTTTAGTAATTTGATATAATAATATGTACATATATATACATTATACATATTTATATTTCGAGCCTTAGAAACATTAACTTTGATTTTATGACAAGTGTTGCTCTTAAGAATTCAAAGGCACATCACCACTACAGGCTTCATATCTCAAACGTACTACTTGCACACAATATCGGTATCGTATCGGAATAATCGTTTAGCGTAATGCGCGGCGACAAGGAAAAGCTCTCCGTGACCAAACCCCCCAGCGGGCTACCTTTCCACATAATGCACTCTTGTGCACCTAGCATTATATTTCGCAAACATTTAATCTTGCTTAAGTATCTTAAAATATTTCAGTATTTCCTGTATATTTTATATAATCATTTAATATATAATGACATTTTCCAGGTTTATTTAGTTTCAAATGTATCATTTCTAGGAACAAACAAAATGAATGCATGTAGATACTTTCAGAACTTTAACAAATAAAACTGTTTCTATGAAACGGTAAAAGAATATATATTTTATTTGATACATTTATCTACTATTATTAATTAAAGAAACTTGATGATTTCATTAAAAAGGCTTGAATAGTAATAAATGTCGTAGAATAGCAGTACCTACTTTAACTTCCTCTGATATTCGTTCGTCTTATATAGCTTTGATCTTTATTTGTGAAATTCTTTCCGTGTAACCATGCATTGACTGAAAAGCTTTCCTCAGCTAGTTTAGTATCGAAGAACAAACAATAACATTCGGCCGCCACAGGCGCTGTTCGATGGTTTATGTTTGTCTTATGTATTTAGGTCGCATCGAGGTTTCGTCTCAATCCGTTCACTCTGCTTGTTGGTTCTGCTTTGCTTCATACTACTTCCGGATATATAAGGGATCGTATATAAACATATACCTAATATACATAACTTCCAAATTCTCTAGTTGTAAAGCTTAAGAGTACGCAGCGGAATTCATCCACAATTTACATTACTTTTTACTAATTTTAGAAAAATTATTATGTCCTGTCTATGGTTATTTGTTTGGTCTACGAATGGTCGAGTCTCGTCAGTGAATAGACCTTTACATGTCACATAGGAGCGAGCAAGCTCCGGGCGATGCGTCACTATAGACGTCCTACAGCGCGCCTCTGCGGCGCCGCCCCCCTCTGCGATCATTGCTCGCCATTATACCACCCGTATTAAGCCACTTAGCTCAATCATGATTAATGTTTTACCGAACGAACCCGAAGCAAATAGAAAAGTTATTTACTCAACGCCGTAATTAGGCATTCACGACGAGTAGCGCTCTGCGGGCGGAGACGGCCCTGTCGCCGACTAGACCGGCTGTCTGCATTCAATGCATTCTATTAATTTAGTTTCAATGCTCTTTTCGTATTTTCAATTTTAGTTAAGTTCTAGTAGTGGATACAAAGCACGTGATATAAAATGCATCATAAGTTATCAACGTTATTTGTTTATGAAATGCTATTCAAGATATTTTGTATTACCCCATGTTCAGATACCCATCTAACTCATAATCATAATATTTTAAATTCCAAATAACTTGATAATTAACTAATGTTTAATTACAATGATCAGATTAAATTCTGCTGTGTACGATGTGCGTGCATTATAAATGCCGGTTAGATACTTTAGCTCTATGTATCGTGTCGTCTTAGCTCGCTAATTAAAGGGATTATTCGACTCGGGCAGATAGCAGCTCACTTTACTCGATATTCAGATTGCCTTCTCTAGCGCGACTTCTAATTGCGTACCTGGAATTAACTGAAAAATAAACTAATCAAGGTATATATTATACTAGCGACTCACCCTCGCTTCGCTCGGGTTCAATTAATAAAAACAAAATTAATTAATTTGGTTTTAATTTTTTTTCATGGGACCCTATTATTTTCTAAAATAAAAGAAGCCTAAGTTACTCCTTATTACATCAGCTATCTGCCAGTGTAAGTCCCGTCAAAATCCGTCCAGCCATTTCAGAGATTAGCCGGAACAAACAAACTGACAGACAAAAATTGTAAAAAAAGTTGTTTTGGTATATGTACCGTGTATACTTCCATATGCATTTAGTAAAAAGCGGTTATTTTAATATTACAAACATACACTCCAATTTTATTTACCTGTATAGATAAAGGGACGGTGAGTAATTACGTTGTCACAAATAAATAAAGTATTTGAAATAATTAAAACAAGGATTAAGTGCCTTGAATATTGCTATAGGTACAACTTAAAAGTATAATTTAATGCTGGTTTATTTAAGTTAGAATAATTGAAAGTTTTTTTTTTTGTTGATTGTTATTCTTATTAGACTTTGCTAATTGAATAAAGAAAACAGTATAAAAATTATCTATTTTTTGCCGAACATAAACATTTTAAAATAGAAGGCAAAACAGTAAACAATTTAATCCTGTCTGAGAATAAAAATATTTTCAATTTCTTTAACGAACGAGATAAACTGCTAATCAGATATTTTAATTGGCTTCGAAGAATGTTCTTTTGTATTTTGTTTCAAGAAATAAAAAAAAAACAAATATTAGAATTTCAGTATATTTTTAAGTAGTACTATTATTTATAAATTATAATATTTTTCTTTGTTTGAAATTTAAGTCTTATCTAATATGTTTAAACGAGCAATTCTTGTATATTTATTTATTTACTTATACCAGCGATCTCGGAAACGGCTCTAACGATTTCGCTGAAATTTGGTACGTGGGCGTTTTCGGGGGCGAAAAATCGATCTAGATTAGTCTTATTTCTGGAAAAACGCTTTTTTTTGAGTTTTCATACGGTTTTCTTCCGCATTATTCCACGTAAAATATGGTCGATAATTTTTTTTGTTCGGGCATCTGCATTTTGGTCAAGCGGCCAAGACGCAAGATTGACATGCACAGTCCTGGTTCGAATCCCGGTCGGATACAAAGGTTGTATTTATTAAAGTGTTTAGTTTTTTTTTATCTAAAAAATACGATATAACAAAAACGAACTCCCAGCGAAGCTCGGTCGCCCAGGTACTTATATTTTCAGAAAGAGTAGTGTAGTGTTAAATTGATATTAGAAGTCTGCATATGAAATGTTGTCACGTGCTATGTTATGGCATCCGAATGAAATTTCTAGTATCGATAATAATTCTATCGAGCGAAATGATATATGCATTGCGAGCTCTGTTTCCTTTTATTAGAAATTATAGGGATATATTTTTTTTAAATCTTATACTAATGTAAACCTTATCAGCTGCAAAGATAATAAGGTAGGAATATATTACTTGTTTAATCAAAATTTAGTTTTAATAAATATTCAAATTTTATTTTACAATATTTTGTTGATTCAAGTTGCTGTTGTTAATAGTAGTTGTTGTTAATATTATAAAGTATATAAGTATATAAGTGAAATTTAAGACTATTTTCAAAAATAAAAACTTTACCTTGAAATAAACCAAAGCAATAACGTAACGATATTTACGTTACCTATGTATTTTATTCTTTATCAAAAACAAATGTTGACTTAATAATATTATATATAATTACTTTTAAGCATTATTATTACTGGTTTATAATTACTGGTTAAGCAACTGTACAAAATAATTAAACGCAATATGAAATTGTCACTAGTGATCACCGCTAAGGCCGCTCAAGCTCCACACAGTGTCCGTAGCTGGGCTGCACGTAGATCCGTTTACTGAATTCACGTCACGAACACGCCCGTTTTGTTTGCGCTTCCACTCGCTTTAATACGTAATTTGTTGTGAATGCCGCGAAATTGGCACACTGACAGCCGCCTGCAATTGAAAATGTATCAACTGAGAACTGTTGTTTCGTTAATAGCCGGGTTATGGTTTTAAGATTTAAAATTGAATATGAAATTTTTTAATATGTAATAGTATTTCCTTATAGAAAAGGCAATATTGCGTAGTAATTAGTATTTTTGTTTAGTTTATAATTCTTATTTTTACTAAGGTGCCTTTGTTTTCACAATTGAATCCCTTTTTATTTCTAAAGCGCCCGCGCATTTACCATCGCCTTGATCAACGTAGGTACGTCCTTGTGATTTGATTCATAATTTAGTGATATTTATTGAAAATAATAAAATAGCTCTCCAGTGAGTTAAAGACTTTTTCCATTTAGGGAGTGCATAGTATGTGAGTGTGTATTTTTTTAATTAGATATTGCTTAAAGTATTTAGATTACTTCTTATACATGCCTGTCATATAAAACGATCCGGAAGAGATAAATATCATATTATTGTTAAATTTATTAACAAAACCACAGCCATCACTATATCAGCGTCTCTATTTGATTTTTTAATTAGGCATCATATTATATGTACTTATTTTTTTAGGGTTCCGGCGCAAAATCGAAAACCCTTAAAAAGTACGCAAAAATATATATTTACGATTTCACAATAACTTTTTTTATCTATTGAAACCAACCTAGGGAAGCTCCCGAGCGAAGTGAAAGTAAGTCGCTAGTAAATAATATATTACTATAGCTTTGTTTTATTATCTGGCTTTTAAAAGGCATCCTTAAACAAATATAATCCCTGTTTCCACTTTATATTGATGTATTGTAGCATACATTACTGGGGTATTTTTATAAAGTGTCAGGGAGAGTGGCTAGGACAGCGCAGCGGGACGCAGGATGTCAGGAAAAATTGCTACTTCCGAAGCGGCACAAAGGACTACGATATCATTACCGAACCGACCTTCACTCTGATATATTCACTCTGTTAAATGTCATTTTGTTGTTCATTTTATAAACTATTATACAAGATGTTTTTTTTATTAATTTCCATGAAATAATATTATAAGTCCAATAATAAAACATTGTTTCTTTAAAAAAAAACGATAAATAATATTCTTATAGTCTATTGGGATCACCAAAATTTTTTTACGTATGTTTAAAATTTATATAGCAGGTAGGAGTATTTATGTATAATACCTACATGTCGGTATTATCAAGTAACTCGAAAAGTGCAAAAGATGATATGTGTGTACTTATTATTTTAATTTATCGAAAAATAATTTCGATTTCTTAAATGTAAATAAAATAACTATGCTATTCTACAATAACCACGTTTCCTTGCAAACCTACCCCTGGTTTATCTTTATTTAATGGGTGTTAATTTGCTGCGTAATTATGTTATTTGATCGAGCCTATTATTCTAAGGCTTCAACTACGAATATTGTTCTTGGATTAGGTACGCATTACACTTTAATTACTTTGAAATTAAATTATCGACTTGAGGAGCTTTTACGTTACGCTTCCAATAGTCCATGGACCCTTGTATAATAAGCTTTGTAAAATAAAATAGCCATGTTATTTAATTTAATTACAATAATTAATTAGCTAGGTAAATAGCTTTTATTATGTACTTGTGAGAAGAGGTATTAACATAATATATACTTCAAACTCGGACAAAAGTATGATAAAGGTATTATACAGTCATAATTGAGGGAATTTAATAATATGGTTAAAATGAAATAATATTAATTTTTTTTTGTTATCAGTGTCGACCTTGATAAAGCCAATTAATAATAAAGCAAAAATATGTTACATATTTGACATCTATTTGTAACTTAAAGCAAGTGACTTATTTGCAAACGTACTTACGATATATAAAAAAGAAATCTATAAAAAAGGTCCAAATTGTAATGACGATATTTCCTCGGTTAGTTATTATGTGGCAGTAATTTAAGTCCGTGTTGCGGCGGATCAAGGGTAGTCATGACGATTCTACTCGACCTTTCGCCTGTTATTAAGCTCCTCTCAAACAATATGCCGCAAATTGAGTTAACTCACTAATAATAGTATCACGACTGCGGAGGGCTCTGCTTTCCCATTGAGGACGACGGCAATCTTTCCTCTCTCCGGCCTCTATTACGTTTTATTCGATTTACTGAGATTAATAGCTTCGACGTGTGTTTGTAACGTCAAACGTGCTCTTTTTTGGTTAATATAAAATAAATCGCATCGCAATCTTTTCGAAACGCGTAAAAAGGAGTTTTCCAGAGCTAAAGAAACGAGAAGCCTAAGTAAAGGCAAGTTTATGGAAAACGATAAGATGGTTTCGCGGGCGAGGCTTGGGCGGCCCGGACGATGGGTGCACACGTGAGGCTTCTAGCCGCATTACGTCTCCCCAGCGAGCGAGCTATGATTTCAATTATTGTTTGATGTCGTTATTTCACTTGTGTTTATTTGGGCGGCGTTTCTCCATTTTTTACTTCACCCTTCTCCCCCGTATTTGCTCGCAAACATGACGGCTGAGGTGCGCCGCACCCGTAACTGATATGTTGGCGCGTCGCCTAAGATGTTTGAGTAAGAGGCAAGTCGAGAAGGAAGAATACTCTACTTTCAAGAGCATTCCGACGCAAGCCTATCTTTTTAATATTTCTTTATGATTTCATTAATTTTGTGACGAACGTCTTCTTCTATGACGTGAAATAAGTTATTTATCTTGCTATTAACATACATGTTATTTATGAAATCTTTGAAGCGATTACAAAGAAGAAATAAACTATACTAGGGTTTGCCTTGTGGTCAACACTCGACCATAACCAAAAAAATTACATGGCGTTTGTGACCTGGCTTTCAGAAAAAACGACATTAACACATTGTGATATAGTAAAAAACTCACATTTAGTTTTTGACCCTCGTTGACACAACTATATAAAAGATCCCCTACAGTCTGTGTTCACCTTGTCGTGGCGGCTCATTAACTATCGGCACTCTAGCCGGTCGCGAAGCCAAGAAACGCACTGGGAGGCTGCTCACTTCGGTGGTACTTCTTCGATAGCAGAGTGCACCGTTAGAGCAACCCCATGGTTGTTGTGGTCTGCTTCGGCATTTTATAAATATAAAATATGTATATACACCTATTATCCAGTGTAATCTATACTAATAATGTTATAAAGAGGAAGGATTTGATTGTTTGTTTGTTTGTTTGCACCGAATAGGCTTCGAAACTACTGAACCGATTAAGATGAAATTTTGTGAGAAGATAGTCTGAGACTCTGGGAAGGATATAGGATATTTTTTATCCCGGAAATCATCTTTTATGTGAGTGAAAATGGGGATGAAAATTTGTATGGGGAATCAACCTAATGACGAACCCGAGCGAAACGAGGGTGAGTCGCTAGTATGATGATAATTCAAAAATAAAAATACATTTAATCAATAATAAATTTTACCTCAAATATTCTGTAGCCATCGATATCATGTTACCTGGAATGTGCATTGTGTGTGACATTGAGAACTTAATGGACTGTCACATACGGTGCCCTCACGTGTCATGTGAAATTACTCGGCTTTATTATGTAGGACATATTAATGTGCTTTGTTAATTTTGTCAATATTAAGTTTATAAGATGCCAGTGTGCTTGTTAAAGGATAAGATATCATGAAAAGCGGAAAATAGATCCGTCCACGCAATATTTTATTATTAATATTTCCCATAAATATCGATATCGCGTTACCCACTGTGTGAGGTATGACACTGAAAACTTAATGGAGTGCTAAACTTTTTCCTTTCATGTATTGTATCGTAATTATCTGTTTTATAAAATATTGATGGACTTTTTTTAAAGAACCTATCAATTTAAATATAAGTATTCGAAAGGTATCGTCATGCGATTCAATTATATTTTAATGAATTGTCCTATAAGTAAACATTTTATTGATAGACAATTTAAATTCACAAAACATCGCGTGCATTAGTATTTCTAAATAAATTAGGTTCCTGATTTATATGATGCAGCTCAGCCAAATAAACTCTGAGCATAACTTAGGAGGAAACACTAATTACGCTAAGATGCAAGCGAAGTGTATGATGAACTAAGTGTGTAAAAGGAGCAGCTAGGCGTGACACGTCGGGAGCTAAGATGTATGCGCTGTAACAAGCGAGATTCACCACAGAGATTGCACCTGCGCTTTACTTGGATTATACTAAAATCACTCTTATCGCTAAGTTAGATGGGCTTTTTTAGTTTGAGCATCAAAAACATCCAAATCGGACGTTTTCCACACTTTTAGAACACTCATCGTAAAGATCACTTTCGTGCAGACTAGACTTGCTTTCAAAACTTGACACAACAATATTTTAGCACTTCCGAGAAATAACAATGCTTGTGAGTGCACTATAGCGCAACAAACTTGAACAACAGAGGCAATACTTTACCACCTATACGGAATCTGAAATATGAAATTTCCTTTAGTGTTGTTTCGGAAACAGATATACCTACATGTATTAATAGAATAGAAGCACTATATATGTATACCTTATGCCCATGTCGATATTATCTTAGTATTATAAAAAAAAAAAGATTAATTAAAACTACATGCCTTATGGGTTAGTTCCTTATCGGACGAATGTACAACTTTATGTTGTGTTGCACTCCAATGGCATTATATATGGATCTATGTATTAGAAGGCACCTGCTTCTCATTACCAGTCATAAATAGCCTTAATTGTTTAGTACATCTACAAATATTATTCTACCAACTTGTTTGCGTATATGATTATTCACCGTATTTTAAAACCTTTTTTACGAATAGTCAATAATCAGAACCTTTTTACGAGACATGGACTGTCTCACGCATAACTTGAGAGTATGGCCAGTAGGAGTAGCTCCTCTCTACGATGCCACCATGAATGAAGTTGTTTTTAAACACGAGCGCAACTGTAAAATATTTTAATATATATTTCAACTGATGAATAACTTGATAATACATGGTGTCCCAAAAGTAACACAAGAAGTAATTTTGATAGAAATCATATATTTTTAGTGTTTAAGTTTTAGTTAAGTTTAATATTAAAGAAAGTTGCACGACCAGCGAATTACACAAGCGTTGATTGAGTTGAGATTTATATCTGAATTATAAAACTTAATGTGCTACAAGCCCGCGCTCTTTTTTGAACTGTTTGACATATAGTTAAAAATTACGAAATGCTCATGCTCTTTTTTATGCTACAGTGTAATATTGACTAACATCAAAGTAGGTATATATTTATTTTAAACAGATTGTATTGACAATTTGAGTTTTCTAAACAATGAGATATTATTTATCGTTCCTTCTATTTCGTCTATAATCACGAAAATAGGTAATATGTTCAATATTTAGAAAGGTGCCGTAAGAACTGCTTAATAAAACTTTTACACTTGCTGCGCTAACACTAATACTATGTTCAATGCTTATATTTAAAGTACCGTTGCTGTTAGAAGCTCATAGCATAAACGATGTCTGTAATCAATAAAAGATATCAATATAATAATTTATAATTCGTAGTCTTTAAATAAAATAATGTCAGTCCAGTAATAAACACGTTGATATTACTTTATTATAATATAAAAAGTTTTTAAGAAAACCCAGAAAGAAATTAAACCTTATAATTTTTCATCATTATGATATACGTACATCTTCGACATAAAATATTATTTATTGTGACTTATTTTGAAGTGTGTATGAAAAGAGGTGGCGCAGTTACAAAAAATATGTTATTTATGCATGATCCATACTATATTATATGTATAAATTAGTAAATGTGTGTTTTTTATTTTTAAGTTTCTTATTATTTATTTTCCTTTGAGAATTAGAAATAAAAGAACTTTGTAGAATTCTCACAATAAGCGCGGGCAGAAGTTGTAGGGTGGGAATTGCGGTACAATGAAGGTGAACAGACGTCCTCATAAGCTCTCGCAGGTGGCACTCCGATTCTAACTTTCCATACAATGCGAAGCTAGAAGCAACTAGGAAAATGACACTTATTGTGATACAAATACTATATATACGACTTACCCTCGCTCTGCTCGGGTTCGTTCCTACTTACGTTTTAACGTTTAGCAAAGATTTCTCAGAGTTGAGATATTTTCTCGCAGTAAAAAGTATCCTATATGTTGACTCGGATAACTAGCTATCACCAAATTTCATCAAAATTCCTCCAGTGGTTTTTCTGTGATGCGTTAACAGACAGACAGACAAAAATTCTAAGAACTATAGATTCAGCCTCTGTATCGATAATAATGGCTATTTCAATAAGATTTTCTAAAAAAATGTTTAATGTACAGATTCGGCTAAGTTACAATTTTATTATATGTATAGATATGTAGATAGATAATTTTCTTATTCTCATCAATCCGCAAAACTAATCGACTCTACGCACTGCAGTTGTAAAACATTACAGTTATCTATACATATAATCTAAATAAAATTTTAACTGAGTCGAATCTGTACATTAAATATTTTTTGGAAAATCTTGTTTAAATAGTCATTATTATCGATTGATTGCTGGTTATCCGGGTCAACATACAAGATACTTTTTACTGCGGGAAAATATCTCTGAGAAATCTATACTAAACGTTAAAACATAACTAGGGACGAACCCGAGCGGAGCAAGTGGGAGTCCTAGTATGCTATAAACACAATATTCCCGACACTGATATGAAGGACAAACACAATTTTTACATTCTTCACGTTTAGCATGTGTTGGAGGTCATCAATAAAACACGAACATGTTCCATGCATTCTTATATTCAGTACTTTTATAATCGTCAGTACGTTTGTCCGTATAAAGCTACCACCGGCTCGGAAAGCAGTTCTGCTGAGAAGAGCCGGCAAGAAACTCAACAGTTGCTCTTTTAAAATAATGAGTTACATAATTTAATTACAAACATTCCATGACTAGTCATTACAGGATGGTACGAGAGCTGCACTCCTGTCAATCGCGGGGAAAAAAAAACGAATCTCCGCGTTCTTTTTATTTTTTTAAATACATTCTTATCGGCCAATATCACATAACCACATGCCATAGACATACATAAATCATTACAAATTAACCAAATATATTATTTTCCATTAAAACGCTCAAATATAAAAGTGCAACCTTACACATGATATACTAGAATTTTGTCTATGTACGAGTACAAGTAATTAAGAATCTTGTCTTCTAAATTTAAAGATCCTATCACTTTCAGTCTTACTATGGCTCTCCAGAAGCAGATTGTTTTATGTAAAAAACACAAATTATTAAAAAAATATGTCGAATTTACTGCTTAAAAATATTTTGATTTTTACTAAGTTTTTTATAAAAGATTTTTGCGTTTATAAAATGTATTCAGTGGACGTGTAGCTTAACGATTGTGAATGTATGGAATACTTAGGAGCAATTTTTTAAGGACGTTTGACGCTCGCTGGCTCTATTCAACTTTGTCTATAAACAACTGTTGAGTTCTTACCTTTATTATATTTTTAATATTGTGCTCATACATTTATACAAAAAGAAAAAATGTTTTTCATCCGTTTATAATTAATTTACCTATCTTCTACCTACGTTTTAACGGTTAGTATGGAATAGATAGACTGTATATTATATATAAATATACATATGATGAGTTTTGTTGGTATTATAACATATCTTTCCTTGGGAATGAGATATTTTCCCACGGTAAAAAGTCACTGTCACTCTTCAGCCCTCTCAACTATCTCCACACAAAAATATCACGCCAATCCGTCACTCTGTTTCTACGTGGACGAAGTACAAACAAACACACTTTCACATTCATAATATTAGTATTAGTATGGAAGTATGGATTTAGTTATACATAATTATAATTATCATAATAACAGTTTTTATAAAATACAGTTATGGTTAGCACTACATTACTGAGTGACACACTAAACCTAAACAATCATATAACTATTTATGTCTGTGTGTACTGGCTATCGAAAACAGATAGGGATTTGGTGGGACGTACAAGGATTACTTTTTATTTGGAAAAAAATGTTCAGAGGATAGGAAAAAATGGCTTAACCAATTTAAATGAGACTTGTTGGCCGAAAGAGGATAGGTGATAGTGAAACTGTTTTCACCGTCATAACACGTAAGCGGAGCCTCAAGCGCAATACAGTTTATAACAAAGTTATTAATTTACTTTATTCAATTGCATGTTGGTCGTTTCTGTTCGTGGAAAATTTCATATCTTTAATGTTTTGTATATAATAATACCATGTTTCGTAATGCGGTTGTAATCTTTAACATTGTATTTAATTATAATAGAGATGTAAAACCAATATGTTTTATGTACAGGCGGAAAATACCGACGTTGAAATTAAAATATAACTCATAATAAACGCGTATATGTTAATGATGATGAATTTTGCTTCAATTTCATTTGTAATTTTAACGCTTTTAAAATGAACGTTAAACATTATAGGTATGTAGTGTTGGACATCACAGGCGTTATATTTAAAAAGCAAAATGGTTGGATAAATTTTATTAGTATTTCAAATAATAATAAACTTTAAATACTCCTGAAGAAGTAGTTGGCATCGTCGCCTTAGTACTTATTTGTTCAAACAACCGATACTTGTTATATGTACTTTGCAGTAGAGATTTTTTTCTTCTCTTTTAAAAACAAAGTTTTACTTCTAAGATTTATGTACATATATAGATAAAATACGTATTTTCAGCTTTAATGAGGTAAAATGTGCATTTAATACTCGTACTAATAGAATTGACATTTAAAAGTTTGGTAAATTGGTCGTACACGACGATATGTCTGTAATACACGTAGTCATTGAGTTAAAATCCACACGTGGATTATCTAGGTTTAGGCGATGGCGGTTATTGGCTTTTCATTAATTTATTGAAATATGTCGACACAAAAAGAACAGTTATAGATTAAATCATCTTCTATATAGCATCCTCATATTAACTGTTTACAAAAGTTTGTTGCTTGAATTGGGTATACCAGATATGTGAACAGAAATGTAAAAAAACATTAATAGTGCTCTTAAAACAGAAATGTAGCTGAAATCTGCTTGGAAGCTACTTTCATCATGCGATATGAGTAGGTATGTAAAGACGAGCTAATTTTTAAATTCTTAATTCAAATCTTAAAAGACAGGAAAATGTAAAAGCGGATGCCGGAAAATAGCTGGAATATCTCAAACAACAAATTCGGGGTGGGCGAAATAGGGAGTATCCGATGTCCGCTCGGGGCTCCGCGGAATAATGCCATTTCCGATGAGGGCCCGCCGGGCATGTCGACAACGAGATTAGGGAAAAAGACGGGAATTTAATAACACTACCGTCACAGGTCTTATGACAAATAAACACACTGGGCCACCTACTTGGTACACGACCTAGATTTGTACATATCACGGGCAGGTAGGTATATAATTTGCTATTCGCCTGTCTGATTAGGAAATGTATGGTATTGAAATGTTAAAATGACATAATATATTTTCGACCGTTTATAACGTCCGTAGGCCGTAGTCTTACACGATATATGTTCATAGAATATAGGCTCATATGACATAGGCTCACACAATGACTAAATACAGATGTGCAGAATTCACATGACTTGAAAACTGGTCGGATTTTCTCAGACATGCTGGTTTCCTCATGATGTTTTTTTTTTCGCCGTAATAGGTAATGGTCATCATAGAATATTCGTACATAAGAATAGCAGAAGTGGAGAAGTGCTATTGCTGCTTTTCTGCCATACATGTATATAAAAAACACATATATTTTGTGGATTTTTTAATTTTTTAAGCGTTTCGTAGAATCGATGGAAAATGGAACGGAGAACTTTTAAATTCATAATATTTGTAGTTTTCTTAATGAAAGTTTGTATACTTTTTAACATGTGCGCATTAAAAATATATAGCAATGATATCGGTTAAAAAGTTGTAGCGATATTATTAAATAGGTAATTCAGTATTCTGTTCACTTTGAGTGCATTTATATGAAAAGGTTTTACTTTAAATTTACCAGCTTTTAAATCTGCGGTGTCTGCGGTATCGGCGAGGGTTCAAAAAGCGGAAATTCTCTAAAAACGTTTCGTGATGAAGGGGCACGTGACCGGGATCACTAGGCATTCAGTGCAGAAGTAGGTACTACAGTAGAACGTACAGCAAACTTCATTTTTATTTTATAAATTGCGAGGTTGTGTAAAAGCCAATTTTTTTTTATTACAATACCTGTTTTACTACTATTACAAGCCAATAGTAATTACTTGCATAATAATTTCGAAAGTCAATGTAGCAGTGACATTTTGTATCTAAAACTGCACTGTTCTGTATGGGTAATTATTAGTAATTAGTGACGCAGCTTCGCTTCGCTCAGATAAACGGAAGCCTATGTCACTCTTGAACCCTCCGACGCGGCTTGAACTTAAGAAATGATGGGTTCGGAATACATATTATCATCCCCTATTTTTCCTCTATTTTTAAGTTTTATTTTTGCAACAAAAAGTAGCCTTGGTCCGTTCCAATGCCCTATCTATTTACCAAAATTGAAACATAATAATCAGACTGTCAGAGTTACTTTCCCATTTATAATATGTGGATTTCAAATTCGGAAAACTGATTCATTCGATATCCAGAAACAATAGTTCAAAATGGGCAATGTCTATGCTATACTTACCTAATTTCATTCGTTTCATATAAACTGTCAGCTATAAGTTAATTTAATACTCGCTGCGCGGACAGCGACAAATCGCCGCCGCCACTCCGCACCTACTTTGCATTAATATCCGCAATTTTATATCATTTATTCGTACAATGAAATAGACAAGGCGATTGCGTGTTTTCAACTAATTTTGAAGACCGTTAACTCAAAGAAAGTGCTATTGTAACATTTTGTTTTTAAATATATTTTAAATACATTTACCGCGACTTTGCGTGCGTGTCCTTTATTTCTCATCTAATTTCTTCATTTTATATTATAACTAGCGGCTCACCCTCGCTTCGCTCGGGTTTGCCTCTACACAAACAGATACAAATCTATCCCACTTGAACTGTACATTTTGCCGGGATAAAAAGTAGCCTATCTGTTATTCTGATCTATGAACTATATTATTGTAAAGTTTTATTAAAATCCAATCAGTAGTTTTTGTGTACTAAGCTGTATAAGTTACTAAGTTTTTTTAACTATCCCACGGGAACTCTTTAATTTTCCGGGATGAAAAGTGTCTTAAATATTGACCGGGGATATAGGGTACCACCATGCAAAATTTTATTTAAATCGGTCCAACAGTTTCGGGAATTAGCCTGTACAAACAGACAAACAGAGAAACAAAAAATTGAAAAAAATCTGGATTTGTTCTATTTCTCTTCTTACATCCCTCTGACTCGGTTTTTAGCATTTTTTTCTATGTACAGACATTCGACCTCTACAGTTTTATTATATGTATAGATGTATAGATATACCATGTTGTAAATATGATTATATACATATATTTTAGCTAAAGAAAACGGGAACAAAGAAAAAATCATTTATGGCGATTATTAAGTAATAATGGCTTTAAGTAAAAAAATGAAATGCATGAGTTTCCACATAATAATCGATATTTACGATTAATAATATCTATCAGTTATCTATTGAATTCATGAAAAACATTGTAAAAAAAGTCTCAGAAAGGAAAACTTGTTTTACTGTAAGTTTTCGTTTTACTTCAAGTTTTCTGACACAATTTATTGTTATTTATAATTTAATACAAATACGATCACAGGCCATAAATTTTATATAAAATGACACCATGCTGTACGATACACATTTATTGATTAAATGAAGTGGAGTACTTTATCAATTAACTTAATTAAAATTATGTTCTGTCAATCGATTACTCGGTTGACGAGTTTGCTTGTTGGTTTTATGATAATATTCTTTTTACTAGGGTAGTATAACTATTCTACATTTTACTGCCTTAAATTTGTTTATGTACATATCTATATGGAAGAAAGTCTATCCCGCAGCAAATATAACGTTAATCTTAATATATTCAGGGATATAACTTTCTAAGTTCAAACAAATCAGAAATCGCAAGTTAGAATTTTTTTAATAAATTTTATTCATATATGTATGCATCCTTAGACTAGATAAAAGATAAATACCTAATACTTATCGATTACTCAAACAAGACGACCGGATTTTGAAAGTGTTTGAAACTTGAAGCGAATTAAATCCACAATAGTAAACAATATGGGTATCGGCTGGCGACCAATCTAGAAACTTCGTCGTCCCAAACACAGGAGAATGGGTCCCGGATCGAAGCTTGTGGAACTCTTTGCTAAAGCTGGCTTCCTTTTGACAAGCGGAGCGGCAGGTCACGCTTTTCACGCTTGCTCGATTGGAGCTTGAAAGGAGGCGTTGATCAGGGCTCTTAACTCATTCTATTGACTTGAGATTTATTCACGAGTAGTGAGGCATACTATAAAATGTGCTTTGTACATAAAAACTTCATAATAACAACTTTAAATTATAAATATAATAAATTTATATATTAGCGAATATAAATTGACGTAGGTAAATATTATTAAAGTGCGAGCAAATAGTCTGAATTAGTACTGTGCATTTTCCATATTAAAATCATCTTCAAATTTAACTTTAATTAAGCTTCATTAACTATTGACAATCATGAGTGAAGAAATTCTTTTCTTGCACAATCTCCGGCTGAAAGAGTCGTACCGCGGGGAAATTATCGGCCGTGTTTTGGTCCCGTCGCGATACTGCAATTTGTTTTTATTATAAATAATTATCATAATAACTATTGTAGATACTTTAAGTCAATTATATTTTTAGTACCTACATCTTTAACAACCAGAAATGGTTGCAGTTAATATTATAACAACTTCGCAAACGACTTTTTTATATCGATAATAATCACTAGGTATATTTATTTGACCGCTACTGCTTAGAATACATAACATAGTTAACCAGTGGAATACAGTTGTTGTATCACTATGCCTTTCCCGCGAGTAGTATAACGTTAATCTTAATGCACGTGTATTTAAGTACCTATATAATATTTTTACAATTCTTTATAATCTAGATATTTAATCTATATTTTTAATAGTAATCTTATTACTATTAAAAAGTTATCATTTAGTTCTAAGACGCTACCAAAGTATATATTTCAGTGTACTCAAGAATGTATGCAATAGTTGTATTATTAAAACTTAGTCGATGAACTCAATCGGATCTATATTTGAGATTAGGGGCCCAAAGTGAGGCTGGTCGGCAGGACTAAGTTTGTCTGTTAAACCGCATCTGTCAGGGGCAACGGCAAGTTCTTCGCTCTATTAACCATTGACGCCAACTTGCTCCTTTTGATATTGGGATGCATGCAATAATATTTGCAACACTCCAAAGTCACTCAGATTCTTCATCTATTCTATCTGTAGCATTGCAGTCTAGTACATTGAAGGTATTTGTAGTTCAATACTCAATTAGGTGATCAATTTTGAATTTTAAATATTACGAATTATGTTAATGCGAAATTGTCTTACTGCATGTGATTTGCAAATGTATTTTGAAAAACTATCTTACTTTTTTAATTTCCACAATTTAAATAATACCTACTTATAAAGACCGTTTTTATCTATTTTAATTAAAACGTTATGTTTGAAGTTGTCAATGTAGCATTAACTAAAGTTCACATCCGCACTAATCGTCAATGTAGGCAAGCGGAATGTCCGCGGAATTTCATTTCGTTAGTGGCGCACCCCGGTTGCAGATTCCTGCGGTCACCCGCCGGCTCCACTTGAAACTTACCGCCCATTCGTTTTACTTCACGGTCAAACGCCTATAACTCATTTAAACCTTTATCATTCACTTTACTCGACAACCTCATACAAAAACTCAGCTGCATGTAGAGATGAAACCTTTTCTCATGCTACTGTTTTGGCACACTTGTTAATATTTAATTCAACAAAGACAACTCGAATCTCCAAATGAAGAATGATTGAGTATGATAATAAATGTTTTGAAAACGCAATTTGCGTTAAGAGGTTCAGTGTAACTTAATTTAGCAACAAATTCAATTCCTGGAAATCCATTATAAGTAGAGTTGAGAGTTATGAAATATTCACAAAAGAAAATATCACGTAAAATGTGAAACAGGTTTGTTGACAGGTTCAAGGAATCTGTTTTTCATTTTACGTATAGTAGTATTATTTTCTGATGTCATATGAAAACATGCATGCAAAGACGTTATCCCTGCATGATACCTGTTTTTATTAAAGAATTACTATTTAAAATGCTTATTGGTTGTAATTTGAATTTTACCAGTACCCGTGTAATTTTATTGCTGTTGTTTGTTCTTGGAATATTAAATTCACTTAAATTTAAATATGGTTAAAATAAAACCCAAAGTTTTTACCTCATCTTCTACATTGATTCGAGATTATCAGGCATCGTCGAGTACTAAAGCAAAGAAAGGAAAGTTGGCTATGTTTTATGCCAATTCTTTAAGGGACAAATTATTAAATATATAAAGAATGATTAAAAGATATATTCATTTGCACATCTTACGTACAATAAAGAGTATTAAAACAAGCTGTCGAATGTTAGCGGTGTTCCGGTATTGGACAAATGATATTCAAAGCGTCCTCGGATGCTCCCAGCATTGTGGATCGTCGCGACGGCAGCTGAGCCGTAATATTGTGTTATACTTTATCGAATTTGCATGTTTTTACTGAATAACATTCCTTTGGCGCACTGGAGATCAAAGGCCGAGGCGAAAGTGATTTCGCACTGAGTTAGTTCAACAAGATTCAGTTTCGTCCCTCTCGCTCGCTTCTGAATAATTTTGATGTAATAAGGGAAATTGTAAATGGGCATTCGACTTTTGATATTTTATAGGACTTTCGTTACCACGTCTTATCTCCATTCCTTTTTATCATCGCTCGTGGCAAAAGCGCAGGATAAAAAATTAAATATTTATATTTCACGTCTTGGTACTCAGTTAATTAACTCATATATTTATGATTATATGTATGCGTATATAATTTATTGTTTATTGTATAATATTATATTTATTTGGTAACGTTTTGCTCCTTAGTTATTTCAATACATTCTGAAAAGTTTTTAAAACAAATGTAACGCTTATCCCCAAACCTTATGTAGTTAGGCGCAATTCAATAGTCACAATAGCCAAATGTTCCTCAGCATGTGATATTTCTTACATTAAAAGGGCACTCTATCAAATATTTACGAGCCAAATAACATTAAGAAAACAGCGCTTTCTTTTTTCTGCCATGTATGTTTAATGTGTAGGTAGTGTCTGTTTGATGTCTTAAAGGCCCGACGCCTCGGAAGCTTTGAAGGACAAAACCACCTCTGGTGCCCCTCGCACTCTTAAATTATTCCGGAAACGATCTGTCCGTGAATTGTTGCTTAAGACTATTTAATGCAGTGGTCTTTTTATCTCTTCAAATGCCGTACAAATAGTCTCTTAGAATACATTAGCACCTCGTTTCATCTTTTGTTCATTTTCTTCTTATTGAAGTTTTAGAAAAGTATAAATTTTCTAAAAATGTGTTTAACCTGAAATAACAGGTTACTTTTTTATTTTACGTTTTTTCAACAGTTGCTCGTTAGACAATACTAGTAATTTTTTAGTCATATTTATATGATTCCTAAGTTAAAATCATAAACCTAAAAATAATTATTTATTAGTTAGTCATTAAATGTTTTAGGTAAAAATAACACTACGTAGTACGTACAATACGAATATGACACAGCCAGGTATTTGATTGACAATATAACATATTGAGACAGACGCATCAACGCTCATCGTGACATGTTTATATGGCATTACGCCGGTGAGGATACACGGATTAATCTCGAACTAATTAGCGACTCTTGTGAGCTTGGTGCTCATGTTAACATTTAAATACGTACGTTTGTTCACCGCGTCACCTCTATACGTGCGCGACTTAATTATAATTAACCTGCTTTGTTTTTGTATTTAAACGAAGAAGTACTCATGTTCGTACCTATATATGTACATATGTACATAATTATAAAAATAAAGTATTAAACGTACCTAATATGAAACATCGCATCATATATCATAAGCTATTAACGATTGGCGTCTATAATTCATAAAGAAATGACGCCTTCCTAACGAGTAAAAGACATTTTCACCGACAAAGAGCCCCCCACAAAAGAGCATCCTTTTACACTCGCATCAAGAAGAGAAATGTGTATCTCAGTGAATATCGATTTCAAATAAAATTGCAACCTTTTCAGATAACGAGGTGACGTTTCCCCTTTTCCGGGGCTCGACGCGTTGTACATTGAGAATTTATACAACGAAATAAGGAGATAACGAAGCTAATGGTTGTTAACCGTAGAAAGCAAGAATTGGCCTTGCGATGATTGCTCATACAATATACCTACTTAATTTTTCATTTCATAAATTGAGATGACGTAGAGTACATATTACAATACATTTGTATAAATAAGAAAAAATATTAATATACCTATAGGTTATAAAAAAAAATATTATTTATTTATTTTATGCAAATGCGATATTGCATATTTAAAAAAGAATTAGTTCGCGAACAAAAAACTAATGAACGTACCTACGGAATATAAGAGGTAATTTTTTCAGACTGATTTTAACTTCTCCATCTTAATGCATTTTTAAGATAATCTTCATTACATAAACATTTAAATCTATACGAATTCTTTGTTTCTAAATATAATAAATATCCAATATAATATCTACACGATGTAATAAAAAAAACATAGATATGGAAGAAAAATAACATTTTAATTCAAGCTTAGTAGTCTTTAGAAATATCGCCATGATGAAGGCGAAGGGGAGGTTCAATATGTTCTGGTGTCCACCCCGCGTTCGCCGATACTTGTTGCTCCAAGTAACGAGATACGTCTGCTTTATGGCATAACTTGCTCGTCGGATTCTTTAAAGTTATTTATATTTATAAAAATAAAATAGTAAAGTATAAAATACAATGAAATATTGTTATATTTACATAATATTATACTCATAGCTATATGCCAATTAATTCATAAAAAAAAGATACTGAAATCGTCTATTTAAATATTTATTGTTTAAAGTATACTTTAAACAGTTAATATCTTTATTAAGAAAATAAATAAATAAATGTAAAATATTATGAAATGGTAAATCTTAGGTACCAAAAGAAGTACAATTATAATTATTTACTTAATAATTTATTTATAAAATTATATCAATGTATAATTTAATATATATTTAATAAATTATAGTGTTTAATTATCCTTGTTTTTACGTGTGAAATTGGTTCAATATTTTGTTCATCCAACAGCAGCATGCGGTACTTGTTGCTTCCAGTATCCTCAGTCGTTATATGAACTGAGGATACTGGGTTACTGCCTCGCCAATGACTTTCTATGGCAATGTTTATTATCTACTAGTTTTATTATTATAGTATTTTCTACTAGTTAACATTAAAACTTATTTATTAATAGCTTTAAAAGCATAAATAAACATAAAGTTTCATGTTTCTTACTTCGAAAATGATGGCACTTAATACAAACTTTCATCCTCTATGTCACCTGCATAGGGTAAATTTCGAAAATCTCTTAAAACATATTTAATGTGCTAATTTCCAAAATAAAAAAAATTCATGCTTAAACCTTAAACCTTCACCTTAAACATGACGGAGTTTCATTCAAATTTTATCCTCTATATCAACCTATTAGAAGAAGAATTTCCAAAAGTCCTTTTTTAGTCCTTTCCTACGTAAAGAAACTGTTTTTTATTTCACCAAATTTTATGATAACTAGCTACAGCAGATTTCGACATTAATCAGTAACAGTATACGAGGGAATGGTATTTAATGTGAGCTTTGATATACCTATTTAGATTATGAAAATGTTTAATTTTATTTAACTGTTATAAATTACTGTATTTTTTGGTTAACTTATTTTTTATTTCTTATTGTCAACAGGTTCTTCTACTTATACCACTTCTCGTTCTACGCCTATCATTACCGGTTCAATGGTCAATACAGCAGCCTTGCTCTCGTCACATCGTGGCTCTTCATACAGGTAATATATTTTTAATAAACACAGAAAAAAGTGTGATTTGGGCAACGGTTATAAGGATATTTTTAAATATTATTTTATGAAAATTAGATTTTTTATATATAATGATTCTAAAAACCGTAAATGCGATTTATTACAACGCACTCCGTTCACGTCATCCTAGTCCCATGTTTGCGCAGTCCACTTTGATGTCGGTCAGCCGCCGCGGGCCACGCTGTCCTGCTGGACAAACTGTTTGTACAACTCGATATTAGCTTGCCACCGGGAAGCGGTTATTAATACCATCTGGAAAACAAAATGTTAACTCCTCTTTTAATATCACCTACTCCGCAAATTCCGATTCAATTCGATGCATGCAAGTTCAATATAAATTTTATTGCTAAACTAGCGACTCACCCTCGCTTCGGTTCTGGTTCGTCCCTAGACAAAAACATATCTATCCCACAGGAACCGTACATTTTTCCGGGATGATATATAGCCTTTCTCAATTAACGGGTTATCTAATGCAAAAAGATTTTTTAAATCGGATTAGTAGTTCCTGAGATTAGCGCGTTCAACCAAACAAACAAACAAACAAACTCTTCAGCTTTATAATATTAGTACAGATTTAATTTAAACATTAATTTAATGTTTTTATATTTACATTGAAATTGACGTTTCAGGTCTAATGAAAGATAAATCAATAGTTTAAAAAATGTTTTTCGCTATATGTTTAATGACACATATCCATCGCCATTTTCATATTTGTTGTACTACTCGTATGTATAATCTGAACTAAAAGTATACTCGTAGCATCAGTTTTATTTGAATAGGTCGGTAAGATGCCCAGAAACTTGCTTTAGCACCCTAATCTATGACTAATAATAATAATAATAATTATTATTATTATTACGTGCGCCCACACAAAGCAACTTAGTGATCATGTACTGAATATCTACGCATACACTAAGGTTTAAGCCAGAGGCAAACTAATAATTTTATCTTAAATGTCATGTTTAGTTTGCCTAATTAGGTGCTTCTATAGACCTATAATTATAAGGATATGACTTTCAGTGTGAAATTATTACAGCTGACATTTAATCTTAAGTAGGTAGAAAAGAGACTTATTTGCCATATAAAAGGACGAAATGTTAAATAAGATAGTGCTGACAGAGCAACAATGAGACGGGTCACGGGGTCGCCGAAGGGATCATGGAGTTGAGATTTTCCGCACACAAGTACAATATATCTACCTCGTGGTTATTATTTTTAAACTAAAAGAGAAAGCCTCTTATCCGAAGAGCGTCGGCCCCGAGCATTTGTCAACAAATCACGTCCCCATACGTTATTATGACTTAGCACTCTTGACGCACGTCACCTTACGAATATCTACGTAGCACCGACGTAAATTTGAGGAAGAAAATTATATTTCGTTTCTATGTGAATTAAAAACAGACTTTACATTTTTAGTCATAAAAATAATTGCTGAAACGTTTATATAGTGTTGGGAGATAAACTATTAGTGTCGAAAATAAAGAAAAAAATATATTAATAAATCAAAACTTATAATAATTTCATAAATTAACTAACTTCATCCGATATTATAAAGAAATTATATTAATTTATCTTTATTTTATTTTGAGATAAATCAAGTCCACGTGTTAATTGACTCCCACTTATTATGTATATCAAAAAGGCTTTTAATATCGCACAACTTGTCACAATAATATTGTATCGTTATAAGCAGGAAACAATTATCGTATAAGAAACAATTGTATAAACATGGAGCGGGGAAGTGGGCCTCACTGCGTGCAGGAAGTAGTCGGGGGTCGATTTCCGGGGCGGAACTAATAACACGCCACGAACGGCCCGGTCGGTTCCTGACAGATATTGTATTCAGTTTAGAAAGCTATTTTAATAAACGAATACAACTTTTGCTGCTACTGTTCAAAATTTTCATAGTTTTAAATCATCGTGCGTCGACGTCTCTGCCTTAAAGTAGTAATTTCAAATATTTTTTTTATTCATTCTAAAGTACCTATACATAAAATTATTTAAAAAAATCTGCAATTATATATACCCTACACGTTTTTTTTTTAATTTGTTATATCGAAAACATATTTACATTATAATCTTATTTTAGAGGAAATAAATTGACAACATATATCAAAATAGAAATGTGTTCAAAATTTATTAAAAATATATAATAAAATAAAGTTTGATCTTTTAAGAATACTATTCAAATGTCTTAAAACATTCTCAGGTGGAAGGGATCAAAAATGAATACATCTTGAAAAGAGTAAACATTTTTTGAACATCCTCGGAATATGTGTCTTTCATTCAAAGAAGTAAAAAGAGTTCTTGAAGTATTAAGTCATGAGTAACGTAAGCAATTGGCTATGCCAGTGAAAGTAATGAATAAATGGCTGGCATTTTGGTGTACATTATGGTTTGACATGACATTGATACTGTTTTACATATTTAACAAAATTAACTCTAAACTGGATATTGAAACGTCACGGCAAATAAAATTAAGATAAAATACTGCAAGTGTCGTAGAAGATGATCCTGTGCTGGTTATCACACCTCGGGTCTTCTGCACGACGTTGGTAAACAGGATTTTCAAATAGAGTTGATGTCAGGCTTTTACCAAAACCGATCAACAGTATGATAGACGTATTGCGTCCCAAGTAATTTGGGAAATGGGCAAGAAGATGATGATTTACATTATCATATAAACATCATAATTGTCATACAGTTTCTGTCTAAAAGAAAAGGTTTTTAAATTTTTCCTTTGCTACTATCCTGGGAATTTTAAACATAAAAGTTTATAAATTATTCGCAAATTAAATGAGTATGTATTGTAATATTATTATTTATTTAGTATTTATTTTATGAGATTATTACATTATGCTTGAATGTAAATAATCTTTACAAAATTGTAGTTATAATATAGTAAGTTAAGCTTAAATTCGCATCGACGTGCTTGTTTTTTAGTGGAGTTGCTTTTTTAATGTCACAATAATTAAAACACGACATTAAATAAATTATATTTTTCTCAGACATAGCTGTGTACGTATCAGTAAAATAATCCAAATAATATTTTGCGATACGTTTTGCGAAGGGGGAAGGCAGACTCTGTCAGATTACAAGGCAGGGGACGTCGAAAAACAAGGAGGCTCTACGGAATGCAAAGTGGGGCTTATCTTATAATCATCGAGCGTGTCAACTTATTAATAAAAATCATATTTCATGAGCTCTCCTGCTCGCGCATATACATTCAAAGCTCGCCACATTAATTTTAAATCCGGAACAAGTTGACGTCTAACTAAAACACTATCTTATTTATGTATTTACCTCAGGCTCATAAACTACATCTATATTAAAAACATGCCGATCTACTGCTTCATCTAGAAAGAGTAAATCAACCACAACAACACTTTCGTATTTATATTAATACTAGCAGAACCTATGGCTTCGCTCGCGCCTAAACTACAAAATAAAAAAACGGATAGGTTTCATATCAACTTTCATCCGCTATTTTACCATCTTATGAGATGAATTGTTAAAAATGCTAAAACACGTATTTAATTAATTGTATCGAAAAACATTAATACCAAGTAAATAATTTTGGTGATAAATATTTTTTTTGGGTTGTATGACAATATGTTTTCCCGTGGAATAAGATATTCTCTCAGCGGTAAAAATTAGCCCATGACACTCTCCAGCCACTATCGGTCCACTCTGACTATCGCTACACAAGAAATCACGCCAATCTGTCCCTACGTTATGACGTGAAAGAAGGATACACAAACAAACAAACACACTTTCACATTTCTAATATTAGTATGGATTATGTAAATTTTTATCTTAAAATGTTTATTATTATTCGATTATAATAAATCACCTAGACGAGAAAATTGCGCTATAATTACATGACTTTAACGGATGGCTCGGCTAATTTTCTAGGAAGTCCTAAATAAACATGGATGAACTATGATGAAAGCGCAGTATAGTGGGGTAATCTTGTAGATCTCTTGCTAATCGTAGCTATACAAGTTACGTGAACCACGGCTTGGTCTACACTATCACTTGGTGTGTATTTTATTTATACCTTTTCTAATTTATCTTCCATGAAAATGTTAATATTAAATTAATATTTTTTTTAGATATTTTATTTATTTAGGCACAGAAACAGAAAACAAATTAAAAAAAAATGCAACAACATATTAAAAGCTAAATTATCATTTTCAATTTGTTGTCCAATTATATCTGTACACAACATTCAAATAAATACATATTATAATTATATAAACAAACTTAACCAAAAAGTGAATATTATAGTATGTGCATTTAAAATTAGATAAAAATATTGAAAATAAAAGTAAAGAAATAATATTTACATTTCATTTAAAAAAAAAACAACGAAAGAAAAACAAGGAGAAAAAACAGAGAGAAAGCAAGTCCTTATTATCGAAAATGTTAAAGATAAAGAAAATAATAATTTAGGAACCATAATTTATTTATTTTTTCTGGAATTATAGAAAAAATATTATTAAAATTATCGTATTCATTATTTAAACTATTGTATGTTTTACACATTCTGTGTAAAGGGTTGTTTTGGGAAACATTATTAGTTGCCAAAGGTATATTAAAAAGTTGTGGCTGACGAATTGAGTGGGTATGAATTTTAAATTCCAGTTTTGCAATTAGGTTGCTTGGAAGAGATTTCTTCTAGAGATAAGTCCACCTTTGCTAACTAATTTTATTGTTTGTTAATTTCTGTATTTTACATATAAGTGCAATAAAGAATAGTATATATATTATTATTTTATAGCAGCCTAAATTATGTATATTTATAACAGATTTTGTTATTCTAACACTTGAAAGGTATTCTGATAATCTGATAGGTACATCTGATAATGCGTAAACATTATTCGTCTATATAAGGAATACTTAAACGAAAAGTATTTTTTCAGGAAAATATCTGGCGTCTGTAGAACGCTCAGCGCGTTGTCATTTTATTTTTTCTTTACATTTTAAATCAAAATAACTTCATTTTCGTCTGAATTTTCTACCGTCCTGGCATAATCAAAGCGCCGCCCGTAAAGAGTTTAAGACAATTTTGCGGCATAAAAATTTATGATTACAAAGAGGTCTTACTTTAGTTTGAAAAGTTTAGTCGCCTCTCAAGTTGTCTACAGTCTACAGTCTTTTTCCGTAAGTGTTTTACGAATACAGTTGCATGAGACTTTCAAATTACACTCTCGTGGTGTCTAACCGGTCTTTGGTCGTAGTTAAACGCTTAGGTACTTATGGAAGTTAACACAAAGGTTTGTTACGTTCTATACAAAATATTTGATATTTTTGTATACTAACGTTGGATAATAACATAAAGCTGAGAGATAATCTGTTAAAAATTATCTAAAAATTGATAAAGACCTCGAGACCTCGTTTTTTATTCATGTTCCTTTCAATCAAATAGGGTAAAGGTAAATCTCAAAGCGCTATTAATGGATGTATAAAAAGGGAGCCATCTCTCCATTAAATACCATTCAAACGTTTGATCCTTTTTTGTGTTTGCCGTAGCGATGATCACGGAACAGATTTCGGAGGTCGCGTGTTAATTAATGCCTTGCAACATCTGAATTTGGAGCTCGGAATGAAGTGCTAGGCTGTGTGTAAAAACGTTATGTTAATTTTACATACACTTGTATGTATATGCAATTTATTCTCATATTAACGTTTTTTTTTATTTTATTAATTAAATATAAATTGGCACAAGTAAAATTTAATTTATTTTTTAATTCGTTCTTATCAATACATCATGAAGAGCTTAAGATGCCATGAAGACAGGCAACCCGTTACATTCACTGGTAATTCAAAAAAAATCAAAACGAGGGTTGAGAAAATATAATTTCAAATAAAAGTTGAGTCGGAGCAGTCACAAGTTTCTTAATTAAAACTTACGTCGGGTGTCGCGAAGGGAGGGGAACTTTGACCCAGAAATAAATAAATAACGCAGACCATTCGTGGTACTGTCACGAATCGCTCATTTATTTGTCTAAGGGAGTTAGCTTCGACAGACGTGTCTCATAATGCGCCACAAACATCTGTAGTACACACAGTATCCATTGCGAAATTATCTTTACTTTTCCTCTTTGTTTTTATTGAAGTTTATTGTAAATATTTGTGTAGGTACAACCTTTTTTAGGGTTCCGTACCCGAAGGGTGCCAACGGAACCCTATTACTAAGCCTCCTCTGTCCGTCCGTCCGTTCCTCTGTCAGAGGGCTGTATCTCATGAACCGTAATAGGTAGAGAGTTGAAATTTTCACAGAGTATCTATTTCTATTGCCGCTATGGCAACAAATAATAAAAATAAATAAAAATGTAAAAACACAAGAAACATTTTTTTAACGTTCGTAATCCATCATCGAAGTTAATCTTCTACATACATAGAGTAGTAATCATACTTATTAAAAAGTACATGTACGATGGTACAGAACCCTTCGTGTGCGAATTCGACTCGCCCTTGACCGATTTTCTTGTAGTTAAACTATCCTAACACAAACGGTTTTAGTCAAATTTTATATATAGATGATTTGTGTTCTGGAATCAAACATACGTATTTTTATACGTAACTTTTTGTCACGGAATAAGATAAAAACCTTATTCCGCGACAAAAAGTTCTTTGACAAAAAACATTTTGAAAATTCTCATACTTCGTAATTTTATGAGATTTTTTTCTTTTAGTTTTATAATACTAATGATTACTATCCCATGTTATTTTTGTCTTAAGTCATTAGTCAATCGCAGTATAAATCAATATTATGAATAACGATTATCTTTTTTGTTCCAGCATTCCATGTTGTACTTCTTCCATCACTACGAACTGCCTGTAATACTACAGCAGGCACAATTGCAGCAGCTTCTCCTAAGAACTCACCATGGTATGGGGGGAATGATGGGATTAGCAGGTATTGCAGCTTTAGCCAGTGGGGCCGCGTATCACGACGCACCCGGTACTGGCACACAAGCTACTCCTCCAACTACTCAATCTACAACACAAACCGTTCAAAATACGGTGCAATCCACTACACAGACATCACCATCTGTATCAACAGCTCAAACAAATACTACTCATACAGGTGATGTAATATCCTCTAGAATAACTACACAAGATTCTGTTCCAAATAGCACCACAACAGGGAATCAAACTGATGAACGAGCAATAGCAACCCCAGTTGAAGTGATATCCAATACAGACAAATCTGCTAATTCAGAGAAAGCTATTAAAATCGAAGAAATCAAAAGAAAGACCTCTGAAGAAGATATAAAGCTTCGTAGCAGTAGTTCTGCTACTATCGATACCGAAAAAACTTTGCCGAGCGGAGCCAACGATGATATAATGCATAAAGACAATGCTAGGGTCGATAGCTTGACGTTAGACCGTAGACGAAAAGAGAGCGTAGAAACAAACGAAAGTGATCCTCCAGTTTCGAGTGCAGCATCTGCTGTAAAACTTGCTCCTAGAGCTTCCCCCGAAACTGACGACTTAGATTAGTATCCTTTAAATGTATACCTCTATGCTTTCAATATAACATTCAGCTTTTATTTTACTTAGGTTAAAAAATCTAAAGTCATCTAATATCAACTATTAAGTAGATGGTACTTATTTCAAAAGAACTTGCTAAGGCTTGAGGATACTTAGTCGTGATAGAAGATAAAGATATTTAAGAGAAGCAATATCTTGGTTTGAATTGAGTTTTAGGACGTTATGGGATTTTCTCCTATGCAAGGTGATTGTAGTTTAAGTTAAGGCTGCCATTACAGCGAGTGTAAATATCTAGATATCAATATATTTATTAGGATCTAATTGTGTTGTATCGAGTTTCTAATTTCTTACTTCGAGTATGCTTAGAGAGAGGTGCTGGAAGGCATATTCTATTCATTCAGTGATTTAGTTTATTGCAATAAATATTTTTGTTCAAGAATGTGTTATTATTTCCTCGAATTTCAATGTTTTATTACGGCCCATATAATTATGTTCTCCCTCATATTTCTATTTAAATTAATTTTTTTAGTAATACTTTAAGATGGAGACAGATTTACAAAGTTTTAAAGATGTCACCAAGAACTTTTTGTGTAAAAGTAAATCATTTTGTTCATTTAAAAGTTCTTAAATCAAAAATTATGAAACATAAAAGTCGTAATACAGTTTGTTTTTTTTTTTTTATCATTTACAATAGCTAAGAGACATTTATGAAAAAAGTTATCCTAAGTCAAGATAAATATTGTATTTGTTTTATTTTATTTTAGTTTTCTTTTAGTTTATGTTTAAATAAAATTTTGATGAGAAAAGAAATCTATCGTTGAGTTTTTTATATATTTTACTAATTAACGAACGCTGCTATTTTTAGGTCTTTTTTTCTTTTGATAAATTCAAACCTACACAAGAAAATGTAGTAGAAAAATGTATAAAAGATCGATCTTGATATTTGGTCACGGCAGCCAATCTCACGGATTGTATAACTGTTATAGTGCGCAAGTGTACACTACCTCAGTTAGGTACAGTTTATTTCCTAACTCCCATGGTCCAATATCAATGACAATCAGACTCGATTGTAAAACAAACTCGTGTACATATAAGGGGAAGTCGTCGGTGATTGTGTATACGATGCGCTAATCTCGAGAATTATTAAGCTAATTTACATGCAATTTTTTTCTGTTATGATCTCCATTTTTCCAGAAGCATTTTAATGTAGGTATTAAAAATTGTCCTAGCACTTAACAACTGAACTGAACTAAACATTGACTGTATTTGTGGCACTTGGTTGCTTCAATGAGGTGTGCTGTGTAAACTGTTGAAAAATTATGAAAATATTGTATGACAAGTATACGAGTAAACACCTCTGACAGTCCTACAAAAAATCCGCGCTATCTATTAACTATAGATAAATATTTTTTGACTAAGCAATATTTGAAAATAGAAAATATTAATTCTTAATAAAAATTTATCATCACGAGTGTTTATTAGATTTCTCAGTGTCCTAAATATTGACCCGAATAACCAGCTATAATCATACCAAATTTCAACAAAACCTGGTTTTCTCGTGGTGCGTTCCCAGACAGACAGACAAGAATTCTAAAAACTATAGAATCGGCCTCTGTATCGATAATAATGACTATTTCAATAAGATTTTCAAAAAAAATATTTAATGTTCACGTTCGACTCAGAATTTTATTATATTTATAGATGTGTTTTACAATATGTTATTCGGATATTTACTTGTACATAGATATAATAATCTATAGATTTGGGTATCATGAAAAATGAAAATATGACGCGATATCATGCGCCCAAACTTATCTCTTAGGCCGGCCATACACCTACTGTTCGCGCAGTTAGCCAGTGATCAACATAAACGGACCGATCTTGCAGTCATAGGCAACAGCTTAAAGCTGCCATTGATAACTGTTGGAGCAGTTGATACCAAATACAGCAGTTGGTATCAACTGTTTAACAAGTCACGCTACTTTTGCTTAGACGACGATGATGTGGAATGAAGAGCGCTGGCGGAGGTAACTGCACGAGAGCAGTCGACAGCTCGTGCAGTCAGTGTATGCCTGGTGACTGTTTGACCGCACGCTGGAATTTCACAGCGCTGACAACACCCGAAGCAGTTGCTTGAGCGGTTTCGTGTATGTGTGTATATGAAGACTGTAGTTTGCTATGCTGTCGCAGCTTGAAGCAGTCGATACTAGCTGCTTCAAGCTGCCCGTGTATGGCCAACCTTAAAGTTAGTGACCCCAGATAACTTTTCTATACTTGTAATTTACTATCGACTTACCCTCGCTTTGCTTGGGTGAGTCCATATGTGCCAGCATATAATAAGCACATAAGCAGCCTTCTACTCGGTCATAGTCTATGTGTATACTAAATTCTATTCAATTTTACGCATTTATAATAGTAACCCGATATAATTTGTTTTAATAAAAATAAAAATTTTAAGTAACCCACGACACAAAAAAAAAACCTCTAGAAAGTAAAAAAAAAAATTAACCTTTTAACTTCACTAAAAGTATCTATTAATATTTTGATGATGAGCGCCGCCGCGTCGGGGGACTCTACCTAATACTGCACTTTACTTGGTGACAAACTAACCGTGCATAACTAAAATCAGCATCGACGATATAGAAATTTTGTCTCAGCCAAAAAACGTAGTATATTGTAATAACGTTATTTTTTCTATTTGAGTAATTTCTTCTTTCAAAATTCTTTCAATTTCATCTCTTTTCAACCGACTTCAAAAAGGAGGAGATTCTCAATTCGACTGTATTTTTTTATGTTTGTTACTTCAGAACTCCGTCATTTATTAACCGATTTGGACAATTTTTGTGTTGTTTGAAAGTGTGTACTTCCAGGTTGGTCCCATTTAAATTAAAAAAAAAACACCCCTAAGGGTGGAAAAATAGCTAATGATGAATGTAACCTACTTCTTATTGTCATATTGACTTGAAACTTTGCTAGTGTTTCTATTACCGTTGATAGTGCAGTGATTCGGTATCGTCGACCTGATCTGATGGTAAGACCAGAAGGTGGAAAGTGGAACTCTTTAACGGCTAATAGTAGATACTTTGAGTTTGGGCTTATTTTGTTTGATTTGACAAACCGAATACATCAGAATATGGTTTTAGTGCCTGATTTTTAGTGTTACTAATAATAAAAGCAAATTTTAGTTGTGTCAGTCTTCATACTTTGCTACTACTATTATGTCTACACTAAAAAGGGAAAAATAACGAAGAAATAAAAATAAAACTTTTTAAGAAAAAAATAAAAACCTACTTCAAAAAAAGCACTAAAAAGTAAAAAATAACTGATTGGTATTTTTCATCTCCTACCTAATCAGATTGTAAAACAGTGAAACACTTTTCCTGTTTTAATCGTTATATTGTCAGTAATTAATAAAATTTATACACACACCAGAAAATCATACGTCCCGCCCAAACGTCAAATATATTCGTCGTCATACTTTTCCTGCCTGCCTGGCACCTGCGTAGACGAACACCATAGAGGTTCTACGCTTGATGTCTTCGACTGAATTAGCGGCGCGTAACAATATAGGTATTTTCGAAGTCGGTGTGCTTTTATTTGTATCGGCTAGCACCGACTTATCTGATTAGATATCTATAGTAAATGAAAACTACCAATCAGTTATTTTTTACTTTTTAGTACTTTTTTGTAGTCGGTTTTTATTTTTTAGATTCTTATATATAATTTCTTATTAGGTACTAGCGGCTCACGTAGGTACGTTTTAAGGGTTAGAATGGAATAGATAGACTTTATATTATGTTTTATATCCCTTATTTGAGAAATGATTAATTCCCCATACAAACTTTCATTCCCGTTTTCACCCCCTTAGGGGATGATTTACGGGATAAATACTGGCCTATGTCCTTTCCAGGGTTTCAAACTATCTTCATACCAAATTTTATCTACATCGGTTCAACGGATGTTTAGTTTATCCATTACAAACAAACATACAAAAACAATATTTTTTCTATTTATAATATTATTACGGATAAA
The DNA here is from genome assembly GCA_905404265.1 of Fabriciana adippe. NCBI lineage: Eukaryota > Metazoa > Arthropoda > Insecta > Lepidoptera > Nymphalidae > Fabriciana > Fabriciana adippe. Next base: position 10,911,963 of record FR989998.1, on the reverse strand, counting down.
AAAGATTTATTATAATAAATAAATCAGTCTCATCTGTTTGTACTTTCTAATATTCAGTGTTTAAATATTAAATATACATATATTCATAGAATTATATATTCATCATCGATTATGGTTTCATACTTTATATGTTCATAATATAATAAAAAGTTCTACGAAATAAAATCCATTAGGTATTATTTATTGCTATTTATTTATTTAGGATATTACAATTATTATAAACCCTTATATTTCATATTTTTGTGTGCGTATTTATTTCAATTTAATTTTATTATTTAGAACTAGCAACGCACTCTCGCTTCGCTAGGATTCGTCCCTAGGTTTATTACCCATACAAACTTTCATCCCCATTTTTAGGGGCTTAAGGGATGATTTCCTGAATAATCTTCTTAACAAATTTCATCTTAATCAGTCCAGTAGTTTTTTGAGTTTTCGTTACAAACATACAAAAATACAAATCTTTCCTCTTATTATTTTTTATTATAATAGTAGTGTAGATTGTCTGTAGCGCTATGTATATTCCCTGCCGACCGAGACTAATATCGCAGGTTCGATTCTTTTACGCAGTGAATGTTCGTATTCTTCATAAGGATAATAATTATACTTTTCATCGATAAAATCTTTGTTTCTGTTAATCACCGCAGCTTGAAATTCAAGCTCCTGTAAGAAAATATAGTACGAGTAGTATGTCACATACTGGGTTCGAATTTATAGAAAACGTATATTAGTACAAATTTTACAAGATATAAGCTTTAATATTATATTTTATGAATTACTTCAATTAAAATTCATGATCACTCAGTACTGTTTTAGATAGTGGGTGGGTACAGAATACAACTAAGGAACGTACATAAATCGTCGATTCGGGTTATATGAGTAATTTTTTTTTTTCATTATTTCTGACTTTTTATGGACTTTTGATATATTAACTAATTAAATTCTAGACTCTCTGTAAAAATATTTCCTTGGAATAGTTAGAGTTAAAGAAAAAGGGGTTTTCTCTATTTCATAAATTATTTACTTCCTAAATTATCCCTATATATTATTTTCTCATGAAAAAACTTATTCATAAATCCTTTGAAAATGAATCAATTAGCGGAAATAAGGTCAAAGTTCAATGTTTTCTCTTATATCCATAGCTTGTGAAAATATATGATTATTATCAGCTTTATGTCACCCGCTCTTAGGCCCTATTCAGAATAATATTTTTTTCTAAAGGTTAATATTAAGTAAATAAATAGTAGCATCACATGTTTTTGAGTATACGAAAAAATACAAGTTACCCTACATAATATGTTAAGTACCACCTTCTATACTACTCGTAGTACACAAAACTAGTGTTTGGTAGTGACAGTAGTTTAAAGTTCAATTCTAGTTATTATTGTTTTTTGTATCAATATTTTTAGTATTTCCGAAGTAGGTCCGGTAGGCCAAGTAAAACTCAATGTAACGGCACATAGTTTTTATTATTTTACACAGATTGAGAGTAACGCTTCAAACAGCATTACGAATAAAAATGACGTACATACATATATATTCATAAAACAAAACGCAACGTTTATTCACTCAAGATAACAACTTAAGAAAACTTATTTTATATCAGAAAGACAACTTATAGAATCAAATAATTATTTTACAATTATACATATAAAGCCTATTTACATATATATAATTAACAATTTATGTATAATTTATATTATTATTAAAGTGTGATCATTACGAAAATCACCTTTGTATATAATTTATTAATTTATGACCTAGTAAAGAAGATTTGTGAAATCTTCTTTACTAGGTCATAAATTAATAAATTATACATCAAAGTACCTAATGTAAATAACGAATGATGTCCTCGTAATCGATTTCAGTTTAGACGGTCAACTACGCGGGACCGACATACATATAATAGTCCGTAAGTGAGCAACATAAGTGTACTTTCTATTCTTTTCAATCTTATTCCGTTCTCACAACAACTTGACACGATCAGTGAGAGGTAACGCGCAGGATCAACAGCTTAACCTGCTCTCCGAAGCAAGAGCTAATACCTGATACCAAATTCAAACTGCTATTGAGTATTTCGTGATAAAAAAACCGAGTAGGTAACCATTTTGGCCCTACCTGGGACTCGAACCCAGGACTATCTACAGCCGTATATGGTAACCAGTAGACCAACGAGGCAGTTAACAAGTACCTAGGTATGTATAATATGCTTGACGTGTTATCCATATACTACGAACATCATCTTTGGTGGTTATTAATCTTGTGGGCGTTACCAGGGCTCTAATAATAAACTATTCAATGCTCAATACACAACTTAATCAGGAAAATCACAATGTTATAAACTTGAAACGGTAATTCTAATGATTTAGAGCTAGCGTGTTTTCAGTGCCGATCATTGACTTTCAACAACAATTTCAAAACATTACTCTCTATCATCCACCATGATTAACTAACGTTATTGAGCCACGTATCTCCAATGAATGTCATGATGGCGTCTCGACCCCGCTGGAGACGTAGTCTCTGTTCTAAATTTAAAATCATTATAAAAACAATAAAAACTAAACTAAATAACATAGTGACTTTATACAATAATAAGGTTTTATATCAGAAGAAGGTTACTAAATCCCCCTTCGTCATGCTAATATGTATTTTAAAAAGTAACAACTAGTTCAAAGAGCAAAAGAGTATATATCTGTACCATGTCCCTATATATTCTGATAAATTAAAATAATTTCATATTTTCCAATTATTAAAAATTTATAAACTTATGTGACTTTATTATTTCATCAGGAACTAATTTCATTTACATTTTGATGCATTGAACGCTATGCTTTGTTTCGGATTTACATCAAATTCATGTACAGACAAACGGACGGTGTATTAATAATTATTAAGATATATAGATTGTTACCTAAAAAGTACCATTCTTATTACGTGGTAAAGCAAATAACTACGTTCAATATACTAAAAAAAAAAAAAAAACTACGTTACGATTCTGTAGACTTATTTATTCATATGATTACCATGATAAAGCTTTTATTATATTATTATACTCAAATGTGTAAGGGAAAATAAAGAGCATTTTTTAAATAAGAACAATTTTATTTCAATAATAACAAATTTTCTTCAACATTAATGATCTGTAGCTGTTTACAATATCACAGAAGTATTAAATATGGCCAGTAGTCCTATAAATAATATTATAAATCCTTAATTATTCGTGTAAATTAATAACGCCGACCCATTGTTCCGTTTCTGCGTGAAACAAGGACAAACCAAAATACACTAACATTTATTGTAAAATCGGTAGTATAAAATTGAAAAACAACATACTCAAATAACATAATATGAAACATTTACCTACTACAAAATGAATTACAGGAAAATTATAAAATACTTATGACGAAAATATATTGACGTTATGTAGAAAGGGATGATTATGTTATAACAAACTGCACATTTATATATTTTTTCCTTTTATTTGTACATTTTTGAAGTAAAACTTCTTTAGGCGTGACTGAGGGGTTAGTCACTATTGGAAAAATGAGTGTCGCAGAAGTGAGAGTCAAATTTATAATTTTTATGAATTTTTAACAAAATATTATATTTAAATTTCTTAATAATTAATTATTATTTTAATATATATACAGTAGCGCTCAAAAGTATTTTGACAACATAAAATTCATTATTATTCCTCTTAAAATAAAACAATATCGGACAGTGTCTTGAGTATAGTGGAGAGCATTATAACTACGATTATTTGAACGTCATGTTACGACTTGTTTCGACTTGTCACTTTGTGCTGCCTGACGAATGTGACTTTCAGCGAGCTCAAAAGTATTTTGACACGCAGTTTGCTCCGTAAATTCGTGGATGTTACTTGCTTCTTTCTTCTGATTTCTACTGATATTTACTTACAGTAATTATTTCATATGCCGAAATGTAAAGAATATTCCAGTGATTTTAAAAAAGCCGTGATAAATGCGCTAAAGCAAGGATTGAAACAAATCGAAGTTGCTCGTGTTTTCAAAGTGTCTCGTCAGCTCGTTAGTGCATGGAATAAATTGTATAATAAACGAAAGACTGTCGAAAATAAGCCTCGCAATGGACGTCCAAAAAAAACGTCTCCTAAAGTCGATCGTATCATAAAAAAGTTATCAACAAATGATGTTCGCAAGTCGGCTGTAATGATACAAAGAGAATTGAAAGAAAAATATCACGTCGACATTCACGTTTCCACTGTCAAACGACGCTTGAAACTCTTTGGATTACATGGACGAAGACCGACGAAAAAGCCTTTAGTATCTACGGAAAACCGGAAGGCCTGACTTGCGTTTGCAAAACGGCACATATCATGGTCAAGTTCAGACTGGTCTAAAATTTTGTGGAGTGACGAAAGCAAATTTAATTTAATGTCTTGTCATGTCGTGACAAGTCTTGTCATGTCATGACATTAAATTAAATTTGCTTTCGTCACTCCACAAAATTTTAGACCAGTCTGAACTTGACCATGATATGTGCCGTTTTGCAAACGCAAGTCAGGCCTTCCGGTTTTCCGTAGATACTAAAGGCTTTTTCGTCGGTCTTCGTCCATGTAATCCAAAGAGTTTCAAGCGTCGTTTGACAGTGGAAACGTGAATGTCGACGTGATATTTTTCTTTCAATTCTCTTTGTATCATTACAGCCGACTTGCGAACATCATTTGTTGATAACTTTTTTATGATACGATCGACTTTAGGAGACGTTTTTTTTGGACGTCCATTGCGAGGCTTATTTTCGACAGTTTTTCGTTTATTATATAATTTATTCCATGCACTAACGAGCTGACGAGACACTTTGAAAATACGAGCAACTTCGATTTGTTTCAATCCTTGCTTTAGCGCATTTATCACGGCTTTTCTAAAATCACTGGAATATTCTTTACATTTCGGCATATTGAAATAATTACTGTAAGTAAATATCAGTAGAAATCAAAAGAAAGAAGCAAGTAACATCCACGAATTTACGGAGCAAACTGCGTGTCAAAATACTTTTGAGCTCGCTGAAAGTCACATTCGTCAGGCAGCACAAAGTGACAAGTCGAAACAAGTCGTAACATGACGTTCAAATAATCGTAGTTATAATGCTCTCCACTATACTCAAGACACTGTCCGATATTGTTTTATTTTAAGAGGAATAATAATGAATTTTATGTTGTCAAAATACTTTTGAGCGCTACTGTATATATATATAATTGTGGGATGCATGTGCATAAATTAAATAAAAGCTATTATGACTAACTAGCAGAACCCGCGGCTTCGCCCGCGATCAAACTTTTTATATAAATAACCTTTCTATATAATAGGTCATTGCAAAGCAAAGTTTAAGAAGAAATTACAATAAATTAAAATCAAAGGCGTAGTGAGAAGTTATCAGTGGTGTTCGAGGTATGAATTCTGATTCCCCCACATCCAGCAAACACAGTGGCCACTATAATGTTTAATGAATTACTCACAGTCTAATCCCGTTACATAGCTTAGGCGACTTTTTTATTGCAGATTTGCCAACCTTTAGAAGGAGGATATAGATAGCAGGATACTCTCTAACTAAGTTCTCTCTCTAGCGCTCTAGGTCTGTTAAAATTGTCGCTGCTGTGGCTAGCCGAAAAGTTATACATAATTTTCCTTTGAATTTGGAATAATTTCCGTTCTCTTCTTTATATCCCACACATTAAGTGTACACTTACAGAGAACTTGAGCAATGTCACTCTATTTAAATATATTCAACAACTTAAACTTCACCGCCCACTTTTACCCACTTAAGGGCTGAATTTAAAAAAAATCTACAATACATGTTTATTCACTTGTGTTAAAGAGCATTAATACAAAGTTTCAAGTAATTCTGATCATAAACATTTTTTTCCTGATATAAACAGCACAACCCCCTTTTATCCTTTTAAGGGATGAATTTCGAAAAAAAAAATGATATTTGTATTGTTTTAGTTTTCATTTTAAAAGTAAATACAATTTTCCGTGCATCAATTACAGAGTTTCATACAAACTTTCGTCCCCTATTTGACAGCCTTATGGGATGAATTTCAAAAAATGCTAAAATACGTATGTATTTAATTGTATTGGAGAGCATTAATACCAAGTTTCAAGTAATTCTGATCATAAATAATTGTTTACCCATATAAACTTTATCACCCCCTTTTACCCTTTTAAGAGATGAATTTCGAAAAAAATCTAATACACATATTTCTTGATTTTTAACTTAAAGCTAAATACTAATTTCCGTGCATTTCGCATTAAGAACGACAGAGTTTCATACAATCTTGTATCCCCTATTTTACCCCCTTAGGGGATGAATTTTGAAAAATCCTTTCTTAGCGGATGCCTACATTATATAAGGAATATGACTTCCAAATTTCACGTTTCTACGACCAGCGGTTTAGGCTGTGCGTTGATCGATCAGTCAGTCAGTCAGGGCAAAGCATTTTATGTATATATAGATAAATAAAGTGTGTTTGAAAGAATGAGTGAAAGGGACAGAGTGTGTTCGGCTATGTTGAATCATTGAATGACAAAGTATTCGTTTTAAAGAAGGATACAAACTGCAAAGACGTAATAAACTATTGAAAAATTATATAAAACCATAGTAAACATAAATCAGCAAAATTTAAAAGAATATAACAAAGACTATTCTAAATTCCTATATCATACAGTTATTTAATGATATAATTAAATGGAATAGCTTAAGAGTACTTGAAAGGGACAAATATATGAGAAAATAAATATATAGCCTATATTTTTTTGTAATTTGTAGTAATTGCAGTAGGTTATTCAGTAGGATATTCTTCCAGTAGGTTTTTCTTCTGATGTGTTTCTCCTTGTCAGCTACGTGTATTCTCAAGCAATAACATCTCGTAATGTGTGTTAATTCCCCAAGAATACGCGTCACCTCCAAGTAAGAGTTTGTCTTCAAATGATGTTTTAAATCTTCTTCATATATTTCTTCATGTTAAAATATTTTAATAATATGATATTTAATCTAAGTGGTTACTGGAGTCCATAACAACAAAATTATAAGAGTACATAGTATAAAGCAACGTCGTCGTTTTCGTTTGTCTGTTTCTCCGCTATCTTCTAAACCCTGCAACGGATTTTGATACGGTTTTCACTATCATGTAGATATTTTTTTCCGGAAGGTTTGTATTTATAATACATGCTTATTACAGTAGATAAAAGCTGAGAATTTTAAGGATTTATGATGATATCGTATAAAATATATTTTTGGACGCTTATGTTGCTAACGCTGACTAAACCTTACGAAATACATCAAAATAATGTACTAAGGAAATAAATACATATTATGTTAAAAAGGTCAACAGCAAAAGTCCGCGATGATATATGTCTATGTATGTATATCCTAAGGATAACCCACAATTACCATTTTTATCTTTTAAATGTTATTAAAAAATAATGGGTTCTTATACAATTAAATACGTTAAATACGTTATCCATTTAGTGTAGATCAAAATTGCCCTTTGCATATCATTAAAATTAATATCTTGAAGATATCACAGATTTATTATAAAATCATTAATCGCTCGCAGCCAAACGGTTAACGCTGGTTAAACCTTTAGAGAAACATCAAAACAATGTTTTAGAAAATTGTACGTCTTAAAAGGCCTACAGAAATGTCTAGGATAGCATATTGTGTCTATCTTCTAAAGTACGCTCGTAATAGCTATTTATCTATATAAAACGTACCTAGGGACAGACCCGAGCGGAGCTAGGGTAAGTCGCTAGTAAGAGTATATACTTATGTACTACATTTTTATTTACTATTTAGAAAATAAAGTCTATATAGAATAAATAGTACAATATGCTTTATTACATATATTTACAATCTATATTTAAAAATAATATTATATATGTATATGTTTAGTTTAAAAGTAACTGCCATTGCCTTATAAAATTATTATTAATCATTTTCACAATCTCATGTACCAAATTCAGTTCTTTATTCTGTAACAACATAGTGGCTTCTTTTCTTCTTCCCAGGTTAAACAATACATGTTTACAAGGATTTGTTTGGAAATTTCTATGGAAAATGACTCTTGTGGATATTTTTTATATTTAAAAAATATTTATAGCAGAAAGTACAGTATCGACTGTTAGAATTATAAGCATTACTAGTAGGTATATGAAGTATGTAGATAAATGGCTTTAGTACGCAAACTTTCACAGCGTAATTATATGTATTTCAAATATAACTCCATAAAATTTTACATTAAAAGTAATACAAAAAATAATTGTTACACAGACATGACGTAAATGTACATTAAACAATTATAATAACACAACCATCATACAATAATGACAACAAATCCAAAAACCGATATTAGGTGGCATTGTTTCTTATCAATTCCATTATCCGGGTCATCCCCGCTGCGAAGAAAGGCTAGAACTAATCGCTGGGCTGTTTGCGCCGGCACGATCGCTCTCATCGGCACATCCGGACGTAGGCCGGTAATCCCCCCTCCGGACATCCGGTACTGGATGCATCGGATTTACTGCGAACGAAATAGACACACGCTGATTGTCGAGATTAACCGTAAGTCTGTTTTAGTGAGCTTCGACAGTTGGGCACGTTTTATTTAACCAGTTTTATTGTTACTGCGTTTGTTACATCAATTTCATTTATAAATAAAAAATGTATATGGAAAAATTCTGTGCCTACCAGTTTGTGTTACTCCAGCTCTTATTGCTTATCTGTGTTCTCATGCAAATCCTTCCAGCCTTTTGCATTTATACATAATAGTAATGCAAAGTAGTCTGCTATGAATAGTATTTAGGAATGAGCTTTTTTGTTTTTTATTTACAAATATGCTTATCTAAATTATCAGTGAGAGGCAGTTCTTTTGATTGTACTGTCTTCGCTAGATGTAACCAATTTTGATAAGATTTTTTTATTTAGATATTTTTTGAAATTACTAATAAAGATGCCTGAGAGTTTAGTTTACGTACTCGTACATGTGTAGGTAAATCATTGAAGTCATTTTTTAATCATTTATCTTTACTGAGTCGTGTCGTCGTGTAGTCACTGCTAGACGAGTATACTAACATTATAGTTTTAAATCTAGGCGATTTATATTTTATTACTGGTAGTAGACTCATGGTGTTAATAAAAAAAATATAATAATTTAATGCTGAATAAAATATTTTGAATTTGAATTATCCCAAAATATATTCTTTACATGATTAATTTTACTAATAAACCAGAAATATAAGCGTTTCAAACGCTTAATATAATATTCTTAAAAGATTTTCTTCTTCGCCCTAGTTTCTACGAGTTCTTTAAGCACAGAGAGGAACTCTGTATCCAAGGTGATAAAATAAAAAAAAATACTCAAATCATATCAAAGGGTTTCTTTTTATAAAAATATATTTTTGATAATGGCCCTAATCTGTATATTGAGATCAGCGACAAAAGCTACTTGTATACAGATCTGTAAGACGGTTCGCCACCTCGCTGTCGGATCTTTAACCAACAATCGGATATCAAACGGATGGTTGTTGTACCCGACCTCTGCTATCTCGCCTTTGATCCGCCGCTTTGAAGTTGGCCCGCTTTGTGAAACCTGCACAGATTAAGATATTGTTAGAACACTATTTTATTCACTAAAATGCTATTTAGTGTCATTTAATTTTTGAATTTTATTTAACGGATATTAACACCTGGATAATTTCTAAAAAATTATGGATAATTTCTAAGAAATCAATTGTTTACTGACACGCCGGCGTGCCCGCGATTATCAACGGGTTAACTAACTTATAAAAAAATTGTGAAGTAAAAATAATATTCGTAATGTAAGGGTAATTAATATTATAATTTATTTTTCAATTTGAAGTTCCATTTTTTTCAGTCATTTGTAGTAGAGTATATGAGAATTATATGTTTTCATTATGTAATTTTGAGCTTTAAAAAACGCAATGCTGTAAAGCTCAGAATATTATGTTATTTAAGGAATAACATATTTTAATAATATTTATAGGTGCTAGGAAAGAAAAAACAGATTGTTAATGAAACTATAAAAGCCAGTAACATAATAATCAGACAACAGAATATGCAAATATATTAATTATCTCCAACACAATACAATGAAAAAATCTGTAAAGTTTGAAACAGTGCAAATGAAACGTTCCGTGAAAAATTAAATAGCGAAGAAGAGGTTAAAGTAAAAAGATTTAATGTCGAGTGCAGCGGCAGACTGAACAAAAACTGCCATAAATATGAACTACAATTAGACGGCAAACAGTTTGCTCGAGCGACCACCTGTTGGAAACTGGACGCTAACCACATACTTCTTTACAAACCTTATTTATTTGTGAACATATATTTTTGATTTAACATTTATATTCTTTCCGTAATTACAACTACATGTGCGGAAAATGCACAATTTTATCTGAACGTTTTATCAATTGCTTGTTACATCTTTTACTTTTCGTCGTTGTTTCATTGTATGTAGATATACCTACATACATATATATACAAGTTGATGTTTGTTTGTGCAACAACATCCTGCGCCCTAGTGAACGCTAAATCGTTATTAATATCGATATATCGATGGCGGACAGTAATTTTATATCTGAATTAACGTTTCAATTATCATATTCGGATGACCTGTTAAACTGTATAATTTAAGCCAAAGCTTTACACAAAAAATAGCCTCGGAGCTTTTAATTATTTATTTTACGTTTACAAAAATCTAAATAAAAAATATTTTTTTATTTATCATCGACTGTGTAATCAGAATTGTTAATCAAAGGAGCTGGTCACTCGCAATAGATATTTCTCTCCACCATGAACACAGCATTTATTACTTTACGCAGTAACGATCTTATTTCATAATCCGATCATTAAATTTTAACCACTTAATTCAGTAACACTAATATTTGTATTTCATTTCTTCTTCATCTCCCAATTTTTGTTAGTTATTATTATGTAAAGACGAGTCGCTTTAAGGACTACGCAACTTTTGAATATGTATTAGGTACCTATATATTTTAAATCAAAATACAAACGCAGTAAAAAAAACATTCGTGACTATTTTATTGAAAACAATATTCAAATACCGCGTGATCCATTCTATTGTCATGGTAAAAATTGCACACGCTGTATCAATAAAAGGTTTTTCGAAAAATATTCAAGTATGTTTGGCTGTAGCAACAGCGTGCTCTAATCGCTTTTCAAAAGTTAGTATGAAAGTGTAACAATAAAAAATATTGTCTGAAAATTTATTTTATACAAACGTTGTTTTAAATTGCAAGCTCACTTAGTAATTGTTAAAGAGCATTAAAATGTTCAAAGAGTGTCCGGCATTTTTCCGCATTGTAATAAGTAAAAGCTTCGTCGTTTGGTCGCTTACAATTCGTCCTGGGGCGTGCGGTCGCACAAAGCCAAATTAATTTTAAAATACACCAAAAGAAATTAACTTCAAACTCGCAATGGGGAAGGTGAAAGTTTCAAACGAAGGAACACTCGCCTCAAGAGACTTAATATTAAAAACAGGCATCGAAGTTGCGGGAAAGGACTACTTCTATTCTATCACCATGTCGTTAGAGAAAACGTGCTTTATGTTTATTGTATGATTTGTGTTTCAATTAAATCTATAAATAATTGCTTATAGAGCTTACACAGAAATAGTGTTTTATTTTAAAAAAAGGATAAATCTAGCTAATTTAAGTGCTATATTTCGTGCATAAATCTTTTTTTTTCGTTAATTTTTCATTTTTTCTCGTTATTAAAAGCTTCTGTGGACCTTAAGGAACATACAAAAAAATAAATTGAATTGCCGAATTGGTCCAACCATTCTTGAGTTATGTGCTTACCAACAATCATTTTTATTTATATACTCGTAATAAGATGTATATTCATAGCGTTTGTTTTGTTTTTGTTTATTTGTATTTACAGCGAATGCAAATTTAATTTTGGATGCAAAACTAAACGGTGTTCATTTTTCTTACTTGTAAAGCAGTCTCGTATTTCAGACGTTTTAATTTTCCTAAGCCACGTCGGCCTCCCCGCGGGGCGCTTAAGTAGTCTAGGACATTACAGACTAATTTTTATATATCCTTTTACAAGACTAAAGATAATCGAACTGCCAATCTCGACATTGAACAAAGAAGCCTGGATAAAGTATAACTAATGGAAAACTTTCCTATTGTCTAACCGTCTTTGAGAACATTTAAATAACCAGATGTTTGATACTTATTGCTGTTCTAGATCTTTTATCAAAAAAATGAACTTTATTTTAGAATTTTAAATACGCTTTATGTATCATCGTCGAGGTCTAGGTTTCTATTAGACATTTTGTTGTTATATAGTATTTATCTAAAGTATTTTAAAGTTTTAGATATTATGTACTTGTTTTTAAAATACTTGTTTTTATCTTTATTTTATGCTTAGTTTTAACATGCATTAGTGATTAAAAATTATGATTAGTTTAAAATGTACTAATACTATTGTGTAAGTCTTAATACGAGTAGGTATATTTAAAGCTTTACAATAGGTTAGTGGATCCTAGGTGTGAAAATATATTATTGACTTTTTGTATTTTTACATTTAGGAGTCTTATTAATTTATATATAATATTAGTTTCTAAAATTAATTAGGTTCTTTCAAGTATGCTGGTTTCCTGATTCTTTCCTTTACCATTTAATCAGTGGTAATCATGTTGAATATGATTCGCACATGTACATGAAGCTTTATTATCTGTTTTATCTCAGAACCGAGCTTTATCACCTGTGTTTTATATAAGCCCTTGCTTATAATATGCTCTCTTAATTTCAGGTTTGCTTTTGATTTACGAACATGATGATTTAGCTATAATATTTAGTTTTAATTATTAATTAAACGTTTTAACCTCCCTGTGTGTGTTCTACTCCTGATTAACTTGTTTACATATCCGCTCTAACGTTAAAAGTATAGAGAGTTTACATTAAATGACAGATATGCTTCTTCCAAACAAAAAAAGTATTTTAAATGTAAAAACATTTATAGTGCTTGTGTCTTAGTTTTTGTCAAATTTCCTATGAATTTTAGTCCCGATTTAATTTAACCTCAGATAGTAGAGTTTAAGCGGTCGCTTTGTAGCTCATTAGCATTTTAATTAGCTGTCACCCGCCAGACGCCACCTGCGCCCGTCCTTTGCAAGAACATTATGCATTTTTGCGGTTCATTTCTTAGCTTTGTAACGATGAGCTAAGATAGTCCATCTTTGATAGCTAAATGGTATCTTAAACTTGTCAAAGCTGCCGTCTCCAACTTTAGGTTTCAGAGCAATTTATAAATGATCTAGATATAATAATTAATGTTATCGTTTAATATGGCTAGAAATTGAGTTTCAGTTAACTTCATTTTGAAATATGAATTTTCTAAAAAGCTTTTTTTTATAACTTTTATTGTAGTTTTGTTACTGTTCTTAAATAATAAAAGACAATCCCTATAAGAACACCCACATGCCTGTCTATTTCCTTCACTTAAGGTTGTTTAGTACGAGGTAGAGTAACATTTATGAAACGTATCAAACGAAGGAGACACGTTCCGAGATTTTTTTTAAATTATATAATATATATATATATATATATATATATATATATATATATATATATATATATTACAGATTGGAATCCTGGAAAATTCGATTTGTGTTAATCAGTTCCTTTTATTTTAATAACCGACTTCAAAAAGGAAGAGGTTCTCAATTCGGATGTTTTTTTATTGTATGTTTCTTGCATAATTATGCCATATATAGACGGATTTGCTAAATTCTTTTTTTGTTCGAAAGAGGTTTGCTCCGAAATGGTCCTATTTAAGTTTGAAAAAAACCCACCCCTAAGTGTAGAAAATATGGGATGATTGATTTTCACTTCCTGAATTTTTAAAATACTTTCTTCTTAATTTGCTACTACTGTGTCTACACTAAAATGGAAAAATAAAAACTTAAAAAAAAATAAAAAACCAACTTCAAAAAAAATAAAATAAGAAAAATACTAAAAAGTAAAAAAATACTGATTGGTAGCTTTAATTTACTAATGATATCTAATTCCGAGGTTGGCGCCGGCCGGTACAAATCAAAGCACACCGATTTCGAAAATATTTGATGAAGTATCTATAGTAAATGAAAATTACCAATTAGTTTCTTTTTACCTTTTTAGTGGTTTCTTTAAGTCGGTTTTTATTTTTTTTATTACTAAGCAAATATAGTCTGTCTCATAGGCTCTGTCTCATATCCTTATTTAATTAAACTAATAATTGGTGTACACATAGTTTGAAATAAAAATTTAATTGAATTTTTCTCAAGCTTAAAAATATTAAAGTTTCCATAGAAAATGAATATTATTTTTAGCGTCGAATTAATCGAACCTAGTGCAAATTGTATTAAAAAACCTATTTTCGTAACTTTTAAAAGACTTAAATCATCTTCTTAATATATGCATATGTATAAAATAAATAATAAATAAATAAATGTTGGGACATTAACACACAGCACCATCTAGTTCCATGGTAAGCTACGAGGCCTGTGTTATGGATACCAGATAGTTGATACATTACACATATATAACTTTAAATACATACATATTATAAATATAAACACCCATGACTGGAGTACAAGCATTCGTGCTCATCACACAAATGAATGCCCCCAGCGGGACTCGAACCCGCGACCTCTGGCACAGCAAGTAGGGTTACTACAAACTGAGCCAAACGTGTCGTCAAGTATTACTGTATGCAATTTTAGATGTGATCGTTTAAACTATAAACTGATAGTTGGCACATTAGTCAAACTAAACTCAATTAAAATTATACTCCACGAATCTTCACATCAAAGCTTGAGATAAAATAATCACACGATCATAAATGAATTCGTAATTACACTAGTGTTGATTTTCTTAGAACACACAAGGCCTCAGGGAGGTCGCAATTACATATCAAATTAAACTGTAAGGCTTCGGTCTATCAACTTACTGATGGCGTGAAAATTATACTACTATCAATGTTTGAAGATCCAATTTAATGAGGTGTGATATATTTTTGATACATTTAAAAGCTACAAATACTTAAAAAGATACATGAAATAATGAGCCGACGGAGATATTCTGAAGTAATTACTTCAAGTAAAATTCGAGGATGATAAACATAAAAGATGAATAAGATTCTCCTTTTAATTTTGATCTAACGCACGTCTTTTCGAGTGGATCATCCTCGCATCGGGCAGGCTAATCTCGACGCGTGTTGACTCTCCTTAATAACTAACTTCAAACATAATTATCTTCCTCGATTTACCCTAAAATTGGCGATTCCCTTCGAGGGAATCCCTGATATTGCTCGGCAAATTTCTTGTGCCAACACGGCCATCGATATCCCGATATTATTGGGGGTCAATGTTTACTCATTTCATTATGGCGGAATTGATTCCATCAACATTCATTAAGGAAGACATCCTCGGCGTGACAAAGAAACTTTTCCATTATTAGACTTAAGTATTATCTTAGGGCCTAATTTTTATTGTTATTTTTTACATTAAATATACAGATATGTGTATGTACATATGTAGTCAAAATTTAATCTATGACGCAAATAGAAGTTTTAAGCAATTAAACAAAGTTTGTACTTGAGTTAGTCAATTTCCATTAAATGATGTAATCAAACATCTAAACTTTACATAATAAATCCTTATAGTCCGGTCAATTTAGACATAATAATAGTGATCAAATAACAAAAACTCCGACAGAGCTGAATTTTGGTAGAGACCTTGTGTACATCAGTAAAAATAAAGTGCTAAAAGTTCCCATCGATCCCATGTGTGCTAAAAAAGTTATTCAAGGTCAAAGGTTAAAATTTTTTTTTGGTTTTTCTAGAAAACGATAAGATTCATCAAAAATATACTCTGGATAAATATAATATATATAATGTCCTCCTGACCGTTTCCGGCCACGGCGGCCAATCTCATTGAGACTAGCCAACTGCGCAGGAGATATTATAGTGCACAAGTGTACGCGCAGACACAAGTGCACTCCCTATTCCTGTCACTCTCATACTCCGGTGGGACGACTACTCGACACGACCGGTGAGAGTTAAGGCGCAGGACCGACGGCTTTACGTGCTCTCCGAGGCACGGGGGTGAAACACCGCCAACTTCCCAACTCTGGGCTGTTACTGAGGCTTACTATACAGAAAGACTCAATAACTAAACTTGGCCCGACCCGGGACTCGAACCCAGGACCTCAGGATGTGCAGCCGTACATGCTAGCCACTACACCACCGAGGCATATATATATATATATATATATATATATATATATATATATATATATATATATATATATACATATATATATATATATATATATATATATATATATTGACCTTTGACCTTGAATAACTTTTTTAGCACACATGGGATCGATGGGGACTTTTGGCACTTTATTTTACTGGTGTACCCAAGGTTTCTACCAAAATTTAGCTCTGTCGGAGTTTTTGTTATTTGAAATATCTATTTTGACCGGACTATTATTAATATTACAAATACAAACTGTTTGTTGATTTGGCCTTCATTTACGCAACGTTGATCCGTTCAACGTGATTTTTTACATAATCCATACTAATATTATAGATGTGAAAGTAACTCTGCCAGTCTGTCTGTCTGTTAACTTTTCACGCTTTATCCGCTGAATCAATTTAGATGATATTTGGTATGAAGATAGTTTGAGACCCTAGGAAGGACATAGGATGGTTTTTATCCCGGAGATCGTCCGTTAAGGGGGTGAAAAGGGCGATGAAAATTTGTATGGGGAATCATTTCTCAAGTACGGGATATATATATATATATATATATATATATAATTCAATTTATATATATATATATATAATTTTTAAAGTAGGTACTTACTCTTCTATACCTATGTATGTATAATTTATTCTATACTAACCGTGAAAACGTACCTAGGGACGAATGCGAGCGAAGCGAGCGTGATTCGCTAGTAGGTTATATTAGTTTTTATCTCGATACAAAGTGCCATAGTACTGTACCTAGTAGTTTTTAAACAATCCTAAAAACACCTCTGAGCCTGAGCAAAAGAATGGGCGATTTCTTTCGCCCATTGTTTCGCTCAGGCTCAGAGTTTTATAATTTTCTTTATAAGTAAATCTAAATAATAATTATGATTAATAATCCAAAAAATAATATTTCGTAAGGTATAAAAATTATTATTCACCTCAGTCCTCGTACCTATAACGTGCCACTATATGAAATTAAACTTACGTCTTTAT
This sequence comes from Fabriciana adippe, assembly GCA_905404265.1. Classification (NCBI taxonomy): domain Eukaryota; kingdom Metazoa; phylum Arthropoda; class Insecta; order Lepidoptera; family Nymphalidae; genus Fabriciana; species Fabriciana adippe. The sequence goes on along the minus strand of FR989998.1, from coordinate 10,894,647 downwards.
CTTACATACAAATGATCCGCAGTTCATGTAAAGCAAGCGTGCATATTAGAAGTGCAATTTCGCGTCGCATCGGCGCGGGCGGCGGCGGTAATAAATTTAAAATATGTCCGCTTCGTCATCGCTCGCTGAATACTAAGTAGGAACAAGGAATGATTTTAAAAACCTCCTCAATTTTCTCATTTAAAAAGAACAGGAAAGCCTTTGACGTAAATACTTTAATAGAATTATTGCTACGAACGCCAATATTTTCTAACTGATAATACTGAAAAGATATAGATAATTTCAGATTTCCTAATAAATACTTTCTTTTTTTGTTCGTTAATGTATACGTTTACTGTTTTATGCAATCAACTAATATAATAATATATATATATAAATCGTAAAATTCAAAGTACTAGCCTTTAAGGACTTAGCAAGCAAGTAGTAAATCTCTGGATTAATTTAACAAAAATGTTATAAATGATACCAAGACGAACTAATGTTCATATTACTCTTGATAATTTCTCGCGGGAAACGAGGGACGAGCGAGGCTCCGCGTCGAACTGGCTCGTGTGTAGTCTGCAAGTGTACCTCGGTTTTACGTTTAATATTCATTATTTTACATAAGGTCATACGCTTTTACGAGGTACTTAGTAATCAAACCGCGAGTTCAATCTGCTTGTAAGTCGTTTACGCGGCATATTGCTTCTTTATAGAAAAATATAAAGGATATGAACCTGGGTCTCGTAGGTATTATTATATGTATAAATACATACACGGTATTGTATTTTCATGCATAACGCTTTTAGTACTGTAAGAAAAATTTATGCATTATGAATCATTTTATCATGTTACAAATGATCTGTGAAGCTACTAATATTCAAGAAAAAACTGCTGGACAGATTTAAATAAAATTTAGTATACAAATATATTTACCTGGCATGGAGAAAAACAAAAGCATATGTCGCAAAGGTACCTAGAGATGCACCAGTCGAAACGAGGGTAAGTCAGTAGTGCTTGATAAAAATAATAGGGTTTTCATAATAAAATAACTCAAAAACACACACCTCATTTGTTATGTCAAAACAAACAATTTTAATTACACCGGAAATAATGTGAATGCAATACTAAATTCCAGTCACATCGGACAGGTGTCGAAAACTCCAAATATTTGTTTGTTCCTTTTACATCAACGTCAGCTAATTTAATATGATTGTATTTACCGAAATAACACGAAAGAGTGATTTCGAGATGAAATTAAACAACAAAATAGCTAAGTTGGTAATCCATCAAGAAACGTCAGTGAGGAGATCAGGCGGCAAATTTTAATTCTCAATGAAGCTCTTAAGGGCGCGGTTTATTGCGGGGTAAAGTTAATGTTTCTCGTGACTCGACTACGGAGATATGATTTTAATTTCAGCCCCTACTGGCTCCATCTTAGGTGTCGCGGAACCAACTTTACATATTTTTGAGATGGAATAAATCTCGTTTGATGGAAAAGAATTTCGTTGTAAACAGAGTCGGTTAATGGAAACTCGGTTTTAGTATGCAGCGTCGTCAAATCTGATAGTCACTTTTTAATTTATATATGATGTACAATATAAATATACCTACCCTTATAACAATTTATTATCGCCAAGTATTTATGATTTGGTATTTTATTTTTTGATCGGCATCATGCGAAGGTACTCAATTCGGTCCTAAATAAATAAATATGTTGGGACATTAACACACATCACTATCTAGTTCCATAGTAAGCTACGAGTCTTGTGTTAAGGATACCAGATAGTAGATACACTACACATGGACTGGAGTACAAACAGTACAAACATTCGTGTTCATCACACAATTGAATGCCCCCAGCGGAACTCGAATCCGCAACTGTTAAGCATAGCAAGTAGGGTCACTACAAACTGAGCCAAACGTGTCGTTCTTTTTAAGTGTATCTTTTGTCGGTGATTATGTTACAGGACATTTGCTAATTGTACACATTTTTCAATACTAGTTTTTGCCAGCGGCTTCGTTTACATGGTAATTGGAGTCGGGATCAAAGGTAGATTATATCCCCAGGATGCAATTTATTTCCTTCCTAAATTTTATCGAAATCTATTTAGCAGTTTAAGCTTGGAAAGCTTTTACATTTGTAATATTAGTATGGATATTATTTTTTATTTAACGGGTATACCTTAAGTTCCGCATAAGAATAAAATTACAACAAGGATGAAATGATTTTGAGATTTTAAAGTCGATTTACTTATTATAGTTACAAAATGATTTAATTGTTATTTCATCTTAAAATGAAAAAAAATTTTGAGAGCAAATTTATATATTTATACTAGCGACTCACCCTCGCTTAGCTCGGGTTTGTGCCTAGGTTGATTCTCCATACAAACCTTCATCCCCATTTTCTCTCCCTTAAGGGATTAAAACTATTCTGTATCTTCCTAGGGTCTCAAACTATATTCTTACCAAATTTTATGTAAATCAGTAGAGTAGTTTCCCGAGCCTATTCGGTACAAACAAACAAACAAACAAAAAACCTTTCCTCTTTATTTATAAGTGTATATTTTATAAAATCCTTTTTAAAAAATATTTAGCTTTTATGTTAAAACTTTAAGTTTAAATTAGTAATAAATGAACAGAAATTTTAGATTTATATGCAGAGGGGAAACTAAAATATCGAATTATAGAGTTGTGCACTGAAATTCACAATAATTTCGTTATTCGATTATGTTCGGCGTCAGGGCGTCAACGTGAAAATGACACTCGATTCCCCTAGCCACGACTCCAACTACCTACAACCTCTACCTATCCCGGATAATAAACATGATGGTTAGAAGATTACTTTATAGTGTAAGCTTGTTAGTTAGTTAACCAAAATGAACGGGCGCGTGTACTATGCGTCTAATTAAATTTAAACACCCAAGTTCCAAACTTAGATTCAGGTGTGCAAGGCATTAACGTACAATGTACAGTTACCAGGAAATTAGATGCAGTTATCAAAATATAATACGAGTATACCTATATAAATTATATAATATATGTATTGTATTGTATTCAGCCCTTTTGAACGTCCCACTGCTGGGCACGGGCCTCCCTTCAATACGATGGGGATCAGGCCATAGTGCATCACGCTGGCCAAATGCGGGTTGGCAGACTTCATGTCTTTCGAAAACTAGCTAAGTTTTCTTAGACATGCAAATTTCCTCACGATACTTTTCCTTCACCGTAAGGCAAGTGGTAATCATGTTAGAATTGATTCGCACATGAAAATATTAGAGGTGCGAGACCCGGGATTTGAAGTCGCTTCACTCAGTATCTCAAGTGAGCGCGTTACCACTGGGCTACCACTACCTTATATTATAATATATGTATATAAAAAATAGTTTCTCTAAAATTTGATTTATGTAAGTGTTCTAAAAATTCTAAACGACTTGAAATGGTCAGTAGATATTTCGAAACATCTAGTGTTTCGCCTTCGATAAAGTGATGAGATCCGAGGATAACCATTATGGTGTCGCATGGGAGCCTCTCAAAGCGTCCTAGTAGTAGATTGCGACCTACTGAGTATACGTGCTAAGTGGATTGAAGTGGGGCTCGTCTGTTCCCCGTCAGACAGTGGGCGGTCCCCCCTTTCTTGCGAATGGCGTTAAATAAAGTCAAATTGAGCAATAAAGGCGGCTCTCCGCAATGCTGGTCGCGGTCGCGCTCAGCTACACTAATTTACACCGCAGTGTCCGGTTAGCTTCTGTGAATCCTCGCTATATGAGATACACTTAAAATTATTACCAGTGTTTAAGACTTTATACCCCAGATAATACTAATAAATACTGCGGGTTCTACGGTAATAATTGAAATGTTCATTTTCATCGCGTTCTAGCGGTTCTTTTAATTTTTTTTTAATTAAGATTTTTCCATATAAATATATAATCAAAAAATCTTTCCCATATATATGGGAAATATAAATATATATATGGGAAAGATTTTTTGATTAAGTATGAGCATGTTATATCATTATTGGAATATTATCGAAGTCTCAGTCAGTTTATTAGTTCCAGCGGTTTGACCTGGGCTGTGAAAGTCTATAAACATACTCGTATATCATATCTTATCTACATATTATATCGTAGATAAATTAAAACAATGTATTTTCATAACAAAATATTAATCTAATATCAATATATATTTGCCTATATGTTACAGTAAAATAAGGTACTATCTCTAAAGCTTGTTATTCAGATACACTATTTCATACGATAACTATTTGTATTTTCTCAGCCCTTAAATTGATACTAGAGGGTGACATGAAAACGGTAAATATAAATAAAATCCATAGAGTTTGTCTAAAGAAAATGAGCTATAAGAGTGACGAGGGTAGAAGTTGCTTTTTATGAAATGGGCGCTATAAGCTAAGAAATCATCACTCTTATTACACCACCACCGTTGTGATAGGGTTGACTGATATTTAGAAAGGTATGATTTTTTTTTTATATTTACTTCACAGATTTAGGTTTTTTTTATTTGTTTTGTTTTGGTTTTTTTGCTGCCCTAAAAATAAAAAATAAATGAATTACGCGTCTGGTATGGCACAAAAATGTTTAATCTGAGGTTAAAAGGAAAAGTGGCCAGTAATATTACAATAATAGGATACAGATCAGGTCACCATATCACCTTATATCACCTAACAAATAATATATGTACTTATAACTGCATCGTCATTTTAGCGGCTTAGTTGTTAGCAAGTACTGCTGTAGGCAAAAAATTAATAGAGTTTTTCTATCACAAAATTTTCTGTAGAAGTTCAGAATCGGGACGTGGGCGTTATTATTGGGTGCACACACAATGCATTAAAATATTTCTGACATAGATGGATTTAATAAAACTAGCCACCGTGACCGAAATTTATCCGGTGGACTTTTTGTGTCATTGATATATTTATATGATTTTTATAAGTATTATTTTAAACCTTATAAAATCTTAGTTAAAGAGCAACCCTATCTATTAAGAAATAACCCTTCCGATTCCACAGCATCTTGTATTCCGGCCGGAGAGCGGGTATATTCGACGCGGTTAGGTTTAAAATTCAATTTATAACAATTTGTGCGTAATCAGCGAGGGAGCTTAGCGCAAAAATACAGCCTTTATATTACCAAGAAACGTTTATTATGTTATGGTAATGAGATGCGGTGCGATTACTTGCTCGCGACTGTAAATAGATTTGTGGAGTTAAAAGCGTTTTAAATATTTTATTATAGTAAATATGTTATGGATTATTCAATTTTATAACATAAATTACAGCTTTGATTATTAAGTTACTTCAATTATAATATTTATTATGGTATATTTTCTTTTGTTAATTTATATTTGTGTGAAAAAGAGAGCTATTACTTTAAAAATAAATAGAAAACAAAATGGACTACAAAACTTTCAATGCACTTTTTTAAATACGTCTATAAAATTATTGAAATATGAACTTTTCTCTGCACTAGAGATAAATATTAAAGTTCATTAAAATGCTTTATTTTGTAGACAAAACTAATTTGTCGCTTAATACTTAAGTTATTTTCTTTCATTTAATACTAAACAACGTTGGGGCCCGAATCTCGCGACTTCAATCGCGTCACTTGTCACAATAAAATTTCAAATAACTTGTACTAGCGATCTTTGTTGTCTTTTTAAAAACGTTTTTAATATTCTTCCATCGTCTTTTCCTCTCTATGGCAATTTCGCCTTGTTTTAAAGCAGACAAATTGAGCTTTTTTGTTTATTCAAGTTGGGAGCAGTTGGAGCGTGGGTAATCTCTTTTACGTTTGTTGGATTTGAGACTGCTCACAGGGTATTTTTTTTTCATTCGTTTCGTCAACGCTTCCTAGTGTTTGTCCACGTTATTTCCATCTCTGAAACGGGAATTCTTCACGGGCGGGCGAGCGCTCACTATGCGTGTAAATTTTTAAACTTAGTAATGTTTTTATCATTCTTTTTCTTGTTGCGTCTACGTCTTTTATTCTAGCTCTTGTTTGTAGTTGTCAGTGCATTTCGTTTCGCCTCTTATATACGATAGATCTAACTAAGCGACAAATTGCCTTCACCGCAATGTAATACGAGTATCTCGAGCTCCTACTGTGTAACTGAAAGTAACTATTAGTATAGCCTTGCAGCAAACTGCAGGTCTCTGTAAATTATACTCAAATCAATAGTCAGATGCAAGACATCGTGGTAGAGATGCAATTATTCTCTCAGCGCCCCAGCAAATGCCAATTAGTAGAGTCAATGGGAAAACTAATAACATGAGTGTTTCCTAATTTAAGGCAGACGCTTATTAACATTACAAGGCAAGCTAACAAGACGGTTCACAAACAAACAGCTAATTTGAACTGTCATGTATTAGGTATTCAGTGGTTGCTTTGCATTCGTAAAAGGTTAAATTGTATGTCTAATAATCTATTTGAAAGGAACTCTGAATTAATTCTATAAAATTGATAATGTTATTTACCCCTTTATTACATGTAATACGAGTATTACATGTGACCAATTTTACATATTTTGTATACTAGAACTTCCTCTTGTATTTTATTAGTATCTTACTTTATTGTGTTATTACAACTTGAATCGCACATGAAATAAAGTATGCAATAAGATACTTTACGTGAAATATTCCTTTGGGCAATCATAACCATGTTGACGTTAATTATTGGAAAAACAAACGGAAGCTGTCTGAGATTACTTTACATCGTTCTATTTGCTGAGACAAAATTCACTCTGAGCATCGGCGACTTTCATTTGAGTTCTCCTGTGATAAAAACAAGTGAAAATTCATAAAAGTGAGCGAAATAAAAGTTCACAATAGCAAAGACAAACGGGCCCCGGGCGGAGAGACCAAATTATCTTTTTTGCAGCGTCTTCGCTCTTTAAGAATTCTCTTTTAAATTGTGTTTTGGTTTTGGTTCTTTTGCCGCGCGTGTCCTTTGGCCGGTCGCCGGCCCCTGCATTAATAACGTGGTTTAAGGAGCTTGTTTTTATATGAATCTTTTTGACATGGCGCTGTAGCGCGTTCTCTGTACTTGCCACGTTTATATTCAAATTTTGTAATTGACGAGTAAATAAAAGTGCTCCCTATCTCCTGAACATTTATTTTATTTTGAATATGTCGTGATGTAAGAGTGGTCATTACAGAAAATTGAATCTACTAAAATTCTGGATATATGAAAATGTAAAAAATATAATTTGAAATGATTGCAGTTTAAGATAATACAAAAGTTTTTGATTAAGCTCACGACAATATATCAGAACTTCAAAACTCATGGAACAATGCACACAACCCTTGACGGCTTCGCCCCGCCCTCCCCCGAGGAGTATCTTATCAAATGTAAACACTCGTTCCGGCCATTGGGCGCGAAATGTTCTATTATTTTTATTTCTACACGTCTACGCTACAATGGATCGTTTGACTTGATGCTTACGTTTTGCGGTCTCTTTATTCTTATAATCCTAATGTTCGATTGCTTTTTAATACATCGTTTTGGTATATTTGTTTTTTAACTTTTAAATAATTAGTAAGCAGAAAATGTAAGATTACAATATAAACGTACAAAAATATACAAAAAAACACACAATACAGTATAAAGTAATGGCTATATTGGCTATGTAAGTATTTTAATTATTTTTAGCATAACATGTTATACTTTTCTTGGAATAAAAGCAAGAAAGTAGGAGACAAAATAAACTCTATTAACGATTATGTCTGTATTTCTACCATATTGCAGCTTAGAAAATAGTTACATTTCGTCCTATTTAACTGAGCTAATACAAGGTTATAACTTGAGTGGTTGACGCTATTCGGTCCCATAGAGTACCTACGGACGCTACGATTGTGGTGTAGAGACTTGTAGCAGTGTAAAGTAATATTCCCTAGAAACTACACTTATTTTTTGTTCTATTTCTATTCATTGTATAATAATCTGTTAATAATCATGGAAGTTTATTATACGTAGTATCTTAAAAAGCCATTTCATACATGGTTATGAAGAAAATTTGTAGATTATTTTTTATGTTTGCGACATATTACGTGGCAGATCGTAACATACTATTAGCGGCTATACATTCCACCGGGCCCGTAAAAACGTAATAAAAAAAGAATAAATCCGGACCCCCACACTCCCCATACGCTGCTTCCTCTATTATTATTATGAACACCAAAATATTACGTCATTTCTTCACAAACGTCCCCTCGAAGAACTAATTTTTAAGATATATTTATGATCATAGTAAAAGTATTGCAACTAATCAATTACGTTTAGTAACATTTTTAACCGACTTCAAAAAGGCAGAGGTTCTCAATTCGATTGTTATTTTTTTTATGTATGTACACCGATTACGCTGAGATTTATGTTCCGATTTACGTAATTCTTCTTTAGTTTAGCTTCGGAATAGTTGCCATTTAGTCCCATAAAAATTTAACATTGTTTGGTCCAGTTTTTTCCATTTTGTTTCATTTGACAAGCCCAATACGTTAGAATCGGATTTTAGAGCGAGAATTGTTTGTGCTATTAATAAAAACGGATTTTAGATTGTCAGTCTTCATACTTTGGTGCTATTATTATGTCTAAACTAAAAAGGGAAAAATAAAAACTTTTAAGAAAAAAAATAAATACCGACTTCAAAAAAAGCACTAAAAAGTAAAAAATTACTGATTGATAGTTTTCATTTACTATTGATACCTAATCAAATATTTTCGAAGTCGGTGCCAGCCGATACAAATAAAAGCACACCGTACCGTACACCTCATTTTTTACATTTTTTATGTGCTTTTTTTGAAGTCGATTTTTATTTTTTTTTCTTAAAAAGTTTTTATGTACATTTTATTTTAAAGATATTAAAAATCTTGGGGCTTCGACAAGATATCATTTTACAAAAAAAATATGTGTATTTTTTATATATTATTGAAACGACAAAACAAGAATCGCTGTGTTATTACTATTATATTGTTTTAGAATGAAATGAAACTTTGTTTTTTAAACTTTTTAAACTATTTTTTGGAAACTTTAGTTTCCAAAGTAAAGTACCTATGAGAGTAACTAACAACAATTATTCATTTAGCTTAAATAACAATTTTTGAACTTTGTGATAAAGTAAATCACATTTATAAGTAAAATAATATCGCACTTCTCTAGAATAATCGCTTCTTCTGAACTAAAAATTATCAAAGATTACTTAAAACATGGTATTAATTACCTGAAGAATTTGAATTAGAGACCGAACGTTGCATAATACATAGAAAATAAAGCTGCTTCTAAAGACCCTTTCAGTCTCAAGAGGCAGTTCCGTGTTCTATTTAAATTTGTTCATAAATAGATAATAAAGGGTGTCGAGAACGAAGTTAACTGCGGCTTAGTAAACTGCTTTATGTGATAAAATATATAACTAAAGTTAAAAGCAAGATAAGGTTTGAGACAATTTAGTAGTAAAACACTACTTCTATTCTACCATGAAGTCTGAGAAAAAGGGTCAAGTGGGAGTCGGACTCACGTGAAGTTCAATTTATGTTATGGAAATTAAAAGATTTAAGTGAAAACACTCTTATTTTATATTAATATGTTGTTACTGGGACATTAACACGCATCACCCATCTAGTTCTATGGTAAGTTACGAGGCCTGTGTTATGGATATCAGATATGTAGTCGACACTCTACACATATATAACTTAAAACACATATTATAAATATAAACACCCATGACTGGAGTATAAACATTCGTGCTCATCACACAAATGAATGCCGCCAGCGGGAGTCGAACCCACGACTGCTGACACAGCAAATAGAGTCACGCAAACTGAGCCAAACGTGTCGTCAAGGTGCATTTAACAAAATCTTTTCCTTAATTATCTAGTTGACATCTCCACGTACTTTGAATATCATAAATAAATGAATATGTTGAGATATAAATAAAATGTAATAAATAAATAAAACTATATGAATGTAAAAAAATTATCCTGTTGAGAATAACAATCATCATTATTAATACATATCTGCAAATATTAATTTTGAAAAAAAAAACTTTTTTTTAATTTTGAAAAAAAAATAACTTTAAAATCACAACAAAACATACCAGGTCGGAAAAGTGGACCGTAATGAAATAGGTTGTATACGGAATAGGTTGCATTAGATTGCCACAGTAACCGTTGTTATTGTCTGAAATATATGATATAGGTATATGATATTCTTTCCGTGGACGTTCTATGGCTCTTTGAAATAGACGTTTCAACAAAATATGTGGGTTAACAAAATTTATTATACAATTCAAAATAAATACATAAATATGTAATAGTTATTAAGCTTTTGTAAATAAAATTTCATACTAATTTTGTGAATAAACTCTATAAATTCAACATAGTTAAAAATAACTTTCTCTGCAACTTAGTTATTTGACAAAAGATATTTCTAGATAACAAAAAGCAAAGATGAAAAAATGAAGAAACACAAAGGAAATTCGATTAGATTAATAAAAGCAAGTATTACCTGAAAACACACAGAGTAAGCCTATTTAATTCATTTAAGTGGTGGTTTAGTGAGGGGATTAGTGCTCGTATTTTGGGAAGGCCGTATATTTCGCATTGTGTTTGTATGGAGGTAGACAATTTTATTTTCCGCTTTTTGGGTAATCAATAGGGGAAACACGACGCCCCTAACAACTGAACAGAGACATTATTATAGAGTCGGTTTCGTTAAAAAATTATCAAAGATTTCATTTTTTAATCACACTTCTTACTTTTTAATGATTCGAGTAAATTCATTATGAGTTTAGTCTAGATAGACATACATACCCACCTCACCTACAAGAACTACTTGTAAATATAAATTTAAATCAATAATTCAACATCGAGTGATTATATTAGCAGTTTCGAAAATCTTATATAAAACTAGCGACTCATCCTCGCTTCGCTTCGTGTTCATCCCTAGATAAAAACAAATCTATCCCACGGGAACCGTACATTTTTCCGGGATGATATATAGCCTATAGCCTTCCTCAGTTAACGGGCTATTTAAACCAAAAAAAAATTTCAAATCGGTTTAGTAGTTCCTGAGATTAGCGCGTTTAACCAAACAAACAAACAAACTCTTCAGCTTTATAATATTAGTATAGTATATATATGAATTTAATTTAACTATATCATTTTAAATATTATATGTATGTTAAGAATATCAGCGATAAAAACTTAAATAAACGAAAATGAAATATTTATTGCGTACTATAGTCTCTATAGTTTTTTTGTTATCATAGTAAAATCCAATATTCATTCCCTTGATAGGTATTTGTATTCAAAATATTCTCGTAAATTCCTTATAAAACGAAGACTATTATTGTTTTATTTGCCTTTTTTTCTTACTCGACTAGAGATACTTTAAAATCTTTTTCTTCGCTCGTATATATTTACATGCGTAATATTATGGTACGGTGTGGTATGTAAAAGTAAAAATAAACGTGTGTGTGTACTTATGTACGCACGTTAGAAGTTATACTTCTTTGGCGTAATAGAACAAAAATAGCTAAAGATTTCATCCCGTAGGTATATCACACAACTCTCTGTTTGTAAAAGGAATGATAAATAAATAAAAATAAATATTATTTTTATCTCCACTGATATAAAACACGTGTTACAGATTTATGAATATTTGAAAAACTATTTTGAATATAGTTATGAGTTTTTACGGGAACCGGAGAGACAGTTATCAGCTAACTTCATCATGTCGCTTTTTGGCTGTCGGTGTGCGCGCGCATCGTAAAAATTTAACTCTCATATTTTCTTTTAAACGTGCCAAAAGAAGTATAACTTCAAAAAAATCATCACGTATGTTTAAAATTAATTTATGACAATATTTATGTTTTGCTTAAATATAACAAAATTACAACAAACTAGCGACTCAACCTCGCTTCGCTTCGGGTTCGTCCCTAGACAAAAAAAATCTATCTCACGGGAACCTTTTTTTCCGGAATGAAACTTATGTGCTATTCCAGACTATAATCTATCTCTGTGTATCTACCAAATTTCATCCAGATCTGTTCAGCCGTTCTGGCGTGAAAGAGTAACAAACATCCATCCATCCATCCATCCATCTTTACAAACTTTCACATTTATAACATGAGTATTAGTATGGATTGCCAAAAATAAACCTACTCTACATTTTTGACTTTGTAATAATCTTTACTGCTCTCCCTAAAAAACTGACTAATAATTAAAAATAAATGTTAAAGAATTTTTGTAAAACCTATTTTACCCTAATTTGTAAAATGAAATAATAACAGTCCAAATCGCCTTACCAAGCATTGAATACAAATAAAAACAGAAGACGGCGTTATTACCCGAGAACAAGGCAGCGTACAGAACTGATAAATTATTTCCAGCGATTGAAACTTAACGGTTTCCTGCCCAATAGATTTGTAACATCGATAACAATCCAAATGAAAGCGGCCGTAGTCATCGGCCGTCTCGAGAGGATGATTGAGTCGGAAAATAGGTCCCCCGTAAATGTTCTGCAACTTTACTGTACGTATTTGTGGAGGCTTATGCCCTCGACGCTCTAATGTCGTCTCCCCAGTGCACCATTCTTGCTACGAAATTTTACAATTTTTATCAATTTATTATATACAAATATATATTTTTTTAATTTTAAATTTATTTTTCTTTCTAATTATATTTTATTGTATACTATGTAAATCAAAAGATCGCTATTTCTGGACTAATTCAACATTGATTATAAAATTATGTCAGGTTTATACGCAACAGAAGACTTTTTTTTACAATTTTATACAATTTACAAAGTGATTTTTATATAAATATTTCTCGAATCTATCGAACGAAAATCGAACCTATCATCAGTCGCTTTCATATATGTACCTAGTTATTAAATGTTCATAAGACAATTAAAATCACATCTGTTTCTATCGTTTTTCGTCTGTAAATATTATACTAAGCTGGTCATAAACGTTGCTGTCTGCGAACTCTGCTCGGAGGTTATTTAATTTTAAAACTGTAATACATATTTGATTTTCTCCTCTCTAACCGTGCGCTGAAATTTTTACCGCTACTTATTTTATTATCAGGTTTCAAAAGATGAAAGTTACGTACTAGGGGACTTTAAAATCTTTATTTTATAGGAAGCCAAAGTTCAAGCTTTTAGTTTAATTTCGTACTTCTATCATACTTATTATAACGTTTTTCTTTTAATTTTTTAGTTAAGCTTTGTGTTAACAATTTGTATATCTTATCTAATAATCTAACGCCTTAAGTCTTCTTTCATCCCATTTATCTCGTCTCCTCAGATGAAAAATCGTGTACATAATACTTATAACAAATATATATATATATGTATGTAACATACAAAATCATTTTTATTCCACTCACGTTTTTTTTTCATTTACCTTTTTGTTTGGTTTTTCATAGTACACCGTTTTGCAGGGATACTAAATTTTGATAACGATTCAACGAAGCTTGCGAATCGGCCCGTATGTTTGTGTGGCAATAACTTTCAATTGGGCAGTTTTTTGCCGGTGGGCTTACGGAAACAAACTATCCAGGATTAAACCGAAAAACTCCATTAGTATGAAACCGTATTGACTAGAAAAGTCGTAAAACTGCTTAATGTTAAAATAATATCTGTATTTTTGATCTGTGACTTTTTGATAATTAGATATTTTACTTATTACTAGTGTTCGCCTAATAGTTGAAATTCTACCATAATTAGTATTGACAATTTATCTATCTTTACAAAAAAAACAACTGTTTCGATTTTTTTTTTATTAATTACACTGAAGCTCGACAATAGCTACTAAACAAAAAAAATAAAAAATAAATAAATAATTAACATTCTTCGTTAATAAATAATTAATACTTTTAATTTTCTTTGTGGTTATACATATTATAGAAATAGCAATACTAAATAATATTATATTATTAATTAAATTAATAAAGTTAAAAAAAAAAGTTATATTTATAATAATAACAGCTAAAAGTAAATAAATAATATTACTGTATTTGATTATAATACTTATTAAAAATACTTTAAAAATGTTTAGAATTAAAATCAAAAAATAGTATAAGGTACTCTGGTGCCATTTTTGAATTTTTAAAATCATTTTTGTAAATTTGTGGGTAGGCACTGACTGTAACAAGTATATAAAGCCTTTGAGACATCTAACACCTTAGTCTCTCCCGTGACCATGATTGCTGTAAAGCATTCGAAAAGTCGGGAACCAAATATCAAAATGAACCCGCGAAATACATAATTCGAAAAGATAGTTTTATAAAAAAAAAAGAAAATCGGTTGACATACAGAGGAGAAAGAGGTATTTCCCGGTGAAATTTCTAACAAAATTTTGAATACTGCAAATAAGATGAAGATTGAAGATATTGTACTCTAGATGTTGTTTTTATAAAGTATTACTACAAGTTTAAGTGAAGGTTTTACAACAAAAAATATCTATCATCAACAATTGTGTTTAGTTTATACTCGTAGTTTTGTAGGTACAATCATACGTTACGTACGTACATATATGTAGATAGAACTCTTATCTTTTATTGCACAGTATATTGTTTTTGATTTTTTTGAAATTGAATAAACGAGACGTATAAAAAGACAAAACAAGATGTCACATATCATATGAAATTGATTTTAATCTAAAATAAAATATATAACAGTGGTAGCCCAGTGGTAACGTGCTCGCTTGGGAAACCAAGTGAAGTGGGTTCAAATCCCGAGTCTCGCACCTCTGTTATTTTCATGTGCTAATCATTTCTAACATGATTACCACTGGCCGACCCGCACTTGGTCAACGTGTTGGACTATGGCCTGATTCCTCCTGTGTGGAAGGGAGGCCCGTGCCCAGCAGTGGGACGTTAAAAAGGGCTAAATAATAATAATAATACATATAACACCAGAACCACCATAGTTTCATTTATAAATAACTTCTTTTGTAGCTCCAAAAAGCGACTATTCGCTAATTAATTCAACAACCGCAATCGACTAATGCTTCAGGCGAAGAATAAGCTATAAATGTATCGTGTCCAAACTCTCCATTAACACATTAGAAAAGTGGCATAATTAAGTTAAAGCGATATATGTTTTATTATCACTAAATAAGGTGTAAATTACATTGTATGGAAACTCGGTCACTAATGAACGGAATGACGTATGATAAATGGCGGGCGCGGTCGCGAATAAAAGTGGATTGCACGCAGAAATTCTAAATATTGTTTTAATTTTGTGTTTTTATGGTCGATGTTTAATATTATAAAATGTTCATTTCAAATTATTCTTTTAAACTATTCTTATTGCATAATAATTGTAAGTTGTTACTCTTTTATGCGCGTAAAATACGCTAAACATGATTCTATGAAATATTTATGTAAAGGACTGGGAGTGTGGGTTGATACTGATACGTAAATCGTGTCATTCATATCGCTTCACAACCTACAGCTTTTTATAATAATTTCCTACACTATTTCAAGTTGAGAAGTTGAGAAAAAATTATACTTATTAAAATTAACTCTATTTTATTATTTTATTTATTTATGTTAAATATACATATATTTTGTATTCGATTACAAAACAACCCTAGCATAGGTCGATTGTAAACATTTAAAAAGCAAAGGAATTTCTCATTTTCGTTTTAAATGTTAACAAACGTTTAAAAATACTAAAAGTTTAGTAATAGTAAAACGCCTTACTAACTTTTACTATACCATGAAGTTAAACAAACAATGTACTAAGTGGCGGACAATTTTAAAGATATATTGTTTTAATAAAAGCGTTCGCGTGGTTTTATCGATAACCGACGCACCCACGGCGAGCGTAAGCATACATTTAAGTACTAATTTAAGTAATTGTTTCATTTCCCCACATACTGCTAGCATCCCTCCTCCCCCTCACAGTTCCCTCCTCCTCCCCAACGCAAGCCAACTAACCAACAACGATATTTTTCACTTAAGTAGAGACCCAACAAATTGGCCACATTATAGCTAGGTTTACCTGTATCAGACAAGAAAAATGTTAAAGAAAAATCTAACTTTGTAAAATCAAATTAAATGCTTGCAAAAAAATACTTCACAGCGTTGACTGTAAAGGCGATTCAAATCACAGTCATTTTTAAAATCGTAATCGATGTCACCTGTTCTTGCGTATCCCGTAAACAACTTTTCCAATTTAACTTTATTTGTATCGAGGCAATATTTGGGAGTTAAATAACTTTTTGAAAAGTACTTAGTGAGTCCTTAAATATTGTGTGGGAAATGAAAAAACAAGATAACTGATTACGTAAGAATATTATCGAAATCGTTCGAGAGGAAGTTGGAAAGGGGAAGAGTACGGGGCGTAGTGAAAAGAGATCCGCCTCGAGGCCGGATTATTGAATTATCAACAAAACATCGTACGCTCGAGAGCCTTCGCGTTCTAATTGCTTTCTACTCTTTGCCAGTATCGTCTCAAAATCGGATGAAATTCGAGTAATCGATCGAGTTTTAATTGCAAGCGCCTAGATTTGTTTATACGGTAAACAAATTGACCAAGAAAATTTGCGCACGCAATAAAAATAAGCATATAAAAAAATGGGCAAAACCTTCAAACAGGAATGGAGTGAAGCGGCGGGACGAGCTGTGCCGGTGTTTTTAAACGATCGCCGACGAAGCGCGCGATCCGATATACGTTCGACAAATTAAAAGCAGGCCATGCGTACGGGCATTGTGAAGGAGGCCCACGTTTTATTGTTACCGATTTGTCTGCACGGAAAAACACAAATGGCGTGGAGCTGGGTTAAGCTCTTTGTTAATCGAACGCGCCGATGTTAACGATAACGCTGCGGTCGCTCGGACCCATCTCATTGAAAGGATCCTAAGTACTTGCAATTTCATCATGTAATACATGTAAAACATTATAGCAAAACAGCGGAGTACAAATTAAGTCGACCATATCTATCTAATATATTTAAACGAGCAATTCTTGTATATTTATTTATTTATTTATACCGGCAATCTCGGAAACGGCTCTAACGATTT
Organism: Fabriciana adippe; assembly: GCA_905404265.1. Taxonomy (NCBI): domain Eukaryota; kingdom Metazoa; phylum Arthropoda; class Insecta; order Lepidoptera; family Nymphalidae; genus Fabriciana; species Fabriciana adippe. The sequence goes on along the minus strand of FR989998.1, from coordinate 10,877,624 downwards.
CGCTGAAATTTGGTATGTGGAGGTTTTCGGGGGCGAAAAATCGATCTAAATTAGTCTCGTGTCTGGAAAAGCGCGTGTTTTTGAGTTTTCATGCGGTGTTACTTTCGCATTATCCCACGCAAAATATGGTCGATAATTTCTTATGCTCGGGCATAAACATCGTGGTCAAGATACCAAGGTGCAAGATTGAAAATTACAGGTCCGGATTCGAATCCCGGTCGGATACAAAGTTTTTACTTTTGTTTTTTTTTGGTTCAAGTTTTTTGTTTTTTTTTTTATCTAAAAAATACGATATAACAAAAAAGAACCCCGAGCGAAGCTCGGTCGCCCAGGTAGTACTTCTAAAATATGCAAACTTACGTCTCGTATACAAATTGAGTGTCTAAATTAGTTTAAACTTAAAATATTCCTCCGCTTGACTAAATACATCTTAAATAATTACTCAAACACTAGTATGTATAAAATAAATATTATAAATTAACAAAAAAATACGAATTACATATTGTAGCAGACAGTATAAAATTTTCTTTTGTCTTTTATTTGGTTGACGGCGAACTACATCCATTTATTAGAGTCGACGAATTGTAGAAGTCAGGTAACAAGACAACACGACTTCACTTTCAACACGCTAAAATATTAAAACGATGAAGTTGGCCGTTGCTAGGACGTCGGGAGGTAAGCGGAACTCGTGTGAGAAATAGCTCCAAATATCTTGCAACTATCCGAGGGATTCTTGCCCCTATTTCCACGGGATCGCGTCGAAATGACAACAGATTTAGGGTAAGCGTGAAGCGAGGTGTAAAATGTATCCGAGCGCGTTTCGCCTTATATGACATTCTTTTGCACCTCCTATAATGTACGCGACGAGGCGATTTCGTAATCTGCCTTTTATTAAAAACATGTTGGCTGGAGAACATCACGGCCCTTGTAAGGCTTATGTATGATCCACTCGATATACTCACTTATTTTTTGCCTTTGCAAAATTGTGGAAATCGTAAGTAGAGTCGAAAGGGTGGGTGGCTTTGTATTCGCATTGAAAAGTTATTCATAGTTAAACGAGACCGGAAATATATACATTTAACGCAACACGCTTTTAGAATTAAACGCTCTTTTGAATATATTTTCTTCTATATCTAATAATATTAACAGAATACAATTATGAATCAAATGGATTACAATAATTAGCCTCTAGACAAACAAAAACAAATCTATCCCACGGGAACCGTACATTTTTCCAAGATAAGAAGTAGCCTATTTGTTATTCTGATATATAAACTATATAATCGTAAAGTGTCATTAAAATCCAATCAGTAGTTTTTGTGTACTAAGCTGTATAAGTTACTATAATCTTTTTACTATTCCACGGGAACTCTTTAACTTTCCGGGATGAAAAATATCTATAATGTTGACCTATGATATAAGGTACCCATGCAAAATTTCATATAAATCGGTCCAACAGTTTCGGAGATTAGCCCGTACAAACAGACAAACAGACAGAGAAACAAAATGTTGGAAAAAAATCTGGATTTGTTCTTTTTCTCTTCTTACATCCGACTTGGTTTTTAACATCTTTTTTTCTATGTACAGACATTCGACCTCTACAGTTTTATTATATGTATAGATAACTTATAAATGTACAAATGATGAGACGTATCTTAATATTAAATTTTAATACTTTGCCAAAAGTTTTGGAGTCATGTCAGAAAAACTCAATTTTATGACATTACCCTCGCTCTATCAAAAAGTAACTCAGCAAAGTTGTAGGACATCATCCTCCGGATATAAACAAAAATAAGGGAGGGTTTGAACGAAGATAGTCAGAAAGCGACACTTGTAATTAGCTGTGTAATTCGAACTCGCAATTTCGTTGTTATACGAGCCCTTATTAAAAATTAGCGATTGTTACTGAAAACAAACTGCTATAAAAATATTTTGGCGCACTGACTTTTTATGTAAATTGTATTTTTTTTTATTTTTCAATAAAGTCATACTTCAGTGAAGCATAATTAATTTAAATAAATTTAAGTTTATGGGGTGAATGATTAACGTCAATACTTATAGTTTGTTTCGATGTAACTCTACCTCAATCTTATTTGATACAGTACCATCTGCTAAGGAAATAGGCCGTTACATGTTTGATTAAGTGCATCACTCGAAAACGACGACAGATTTCACTTGAACTCAGCTGGTGACATGAAAACTGCTTGTGTAAATAAATAGAGTATTAATTGAAAAATCCTTGTATAAATCAATAGAATATTTATTATAATTGTATACATAATTTTTTTTAACAGAAAACACGTATCAAACTCTTCTCAGTGAATTACGTGTATAGCTTAATTTTTCTTTTAATTTTTCCCCATTTTCATAATTTTTGCAATTTTTAACATAAAACATTAACAAATAGGCAGTGGTAGCCCAGTGGCAACGCGCTCGCTTGGGAAACCGAGTGAAGCGGGTTCAAATCCAGGATCTCGCACCTCTAATATTTTCATGTGCGAATCATTTCTAACATGATTACCACTCGGCTTACGGGGAAGGAAAACATCGTGAGGAAACCTGCATGTCTTAGAGAACCTATAAGTTTTCGAAAGACATGTGAAGTCCGCCAACCCGCACTTGGCCAGCATGGTGGACTATGGCCTGATCCCCTCGTATTGAAGGGAGGCCCGTGCCCAGCAGTGGGACGGTAAAAGAGCTGAATACAAAAACATTAACGATATGGACATCAAAGGAAATAGTCATTTATATTCATAAAACAGTCAAACTAAAGGCCAACATGAATGCAGGTCCGATAGGGGTCTCTGCCCAGAGGTGAGCACAATTGGCCGTACCCTCATTTAAATATCAAAACAACTTCAACGCGGCTTCGGCCGCTCTATCTCGATCCCGCAACATAACACAAACAAATTAATTCGAATAATGAACCCTAATAAATAGAGATCTGTTTACCCCATAAAGAATAAATGTTATAATAATTGGGGCAAGATACAATTTACAGTTTCGAGTTTTAAGGGTGAATTAATTTTGAGTTTGAAGAACAGCCTAACAATAACACAATGAGTGTTTATTATTTCGACCCAGATGAACGTTTTGTTGCTTTTTCAAATTTCAGGCATTTTTGAATATAAAAATGTTATCAATAATATGTTATAGTTAAAATTCTGTCTCTTTCTTTACTTTCTTGTACTATTATTAAAGTGAATAAAATGTAAACATATTTTTTATTGTTTTATTGTAGATTTCGCCATATAAAATGATTTGATTGCTGTTTCTTTAATCATATTTTCTAAAACAGTTCTGACAAAAATAATATGGTGGGGCTCATAGATTTTACTAATATAATTAAAAAGTTCCCCACCTTACTACCGACTAAATGAAAATAAGATCAGCCCGATGGTATAAAATTATTGTATTGTGGCTTAAACTTAAGGTTATAATATCAATGATCGACCGAGATTTAATTACATAGTAAGCTTGTAATTTAATTACAAGCGAGCTAATAAGTGTTAATATAATATTTATTTATTTAAAATTGTAAAGTAATTTATTAAGTTTTAATAAAAAGTACAATTACATTCTTGTTTATGAGCTGTTAACCAGAATTAAAACAAAGTATTATTAGAAAATATATTTTCAGGGAGCGGCAAGCGTCAAGATGAAGCTGAACACCACATCGACTTTATATAAAGTCTAAAATTGTTCACAGCTATAAAACTGTACAAAGCCTTTTCAATTAAAACTTTCTATGGCGCCGTTGCTAATTATAGCGTGGCCCAGAGGACATCTAATAGTCTAATAGTATATAAAGCAAGCTAACCGCGCGACGACGGGCGACGTCGTATCGCGCCCCTCGCCTAAGTGAATTCCGTTAATTAAACCATAAAAAGTTCGATAAATTAAGATCCAGCCGATTCCCCCTCTAATATAGTCCTGCCTCGAAAGATTTCAGATGCAAACGACATCGATACAGTCGACCGGTGGGGACGGTGGCATAAATTGATTCGGTCGCTCTTACCCCTTGTACATTTGTTTGTGGGTTCGTTTAAATTTACTTATTGTACCATTGAATCAGATGAATGCAATCACTTTCTTACTTTATAAAGATTCGGCGGTCATGTTCCTTTATAGGGCCGTTTTGTTCGCGACTCAATTTTTAATTAAGTAATGTAAATTAGTCAATTAATCCCTCCCGGACAAATTCTAAGAAATCCGTGCGAATTTCCGAGAATTCAATTGTTATCTAGCACACCGGTGTGCTCGCGGTCCGCGAGGAGTTAATGTTTAACCAGTAAATCTCTCTGGTTTGGTAAGTATTATTTCGTCGGCAAATTGTAACTTAGCTTTCTTCTTTTGACTAATTTATTACAATTCATCTTTAATAAATTCGTGCTTGTTTATCTATCTATATATATAAAAGGCAAAAGTGATTGACTGATGTATCAACGCACAGGCCAAACCCTTAAGGCTAGAAAATTGAAATTTTGCACACGTATTCCTCATATGACAAAGACATCCACTAAGGAAGGATTTTTTACAATTCAACCCCCAAGAGGGTGAAATAGGGGATAAAAGATTGTATGAAACTTTTTATTTCTGCATGAAATTTCGTATTTTCGTAGTTTGATCGTAAGCGAAGCCGCGAGTTCTGCTAGTATTATATAAAACTTGTAATATTTAGGTTAGTATAAGTGATAACTTGGGAAGATAATATTATTAGTGAATTCGTAGTCGTTTATTTGTTTTTATTATTTAAGAATTGCCACATTTTCATTTGTTTTAAAAATGTAATAGTAATGTAAATATATTTTGTGTTGATTTGTTACGGATATGTTTTATTTTAATTATACGATTATCCTTTCAAAAGAAAGATAATACATAAATATCTACAGATATATGTATATGTATATACTATATTTCTTTAATTACACAATTCAATTTGTCTGATTCAAGTAAAGTCGTTTGTTTTTATATTGTCATAAAAAACTAAAAAGTGGTACGATAAAAACAAATATATAAAAGTTAATTGGGTTTCCACTGTGTCATTGCACACTCTTACATTAGCATGTACATAGAAACGCCATATTAATTACTGACGGACCAAAGCAATAAGCCGCAGATAGGCGATAAGGCGCGCCCTCGTAGAACTTGTATGGAAATTTTCATTAGTGAAATTCGAGGTTAAAATGTTTGTGTGTTTGTGGTAATTGTTCCGTGAGCGCCGTACGTTCTTACAAGCTTATAAATTTTGTTTGGATTTTATTAATTTCAAGTACATATTGTTCTTTATAGCTGCGACGACGTCATTTAACTGTTAGCTTTATTGGAATTTTATTACAGGAGAATAAATAAAATTATGTTTTACGACGACCAATTATTTAAAGATCCATCTGAGAGTTTATATTCTATTCAAGTACTTTATGCGTAAAACAGTAAATTTTCTTAATAGATTATATTATTAACACTTAAAAATATTGCTTGAGAATACACATACTGTTACATAATTTATGTTACTAGTAGTACCTTACTTTATCTTAGATGAAAATTAACTCTGAAAAGAGCATAGAATAAAAGATCACTAGAGTCTACATCAGTCAAACGCTGCGGTGAAGTTCAAACAAAACTTTTCAGCAAAGAAGCAAATCTCCGCAGAACAGATGTCGCCAACATTTTCTACCAATAAAATCTTTTTCGAGCACGTTTACCGCTTTGAGCAAAGTATAGCAGTCAACAGGTGGCCCCTTCTATCAATTTGAATGTAATTGCCGTTTAGAGCGTTTTTGAAACTCTCGGCTGGGATCCATTCATGAAGCGGGTATTGAAAGTTTCTCTATAAAAGATTTAAAGTTGGTAGTAAAGGTTGGCTGTGCTCAGAATTTAAAAGAATCAATCGCAGTATATCAAAAATTAATCTCGGAGATTTTTATTACATACTAGCGACTCACCCTCGCTTCGCTCGGGTTTGTCCCTAGGTTGCTTCCCAAAACAAAATTAATTAATTAATTTGGTTTTAATTTTTTTTCGTGGGACCTTTTTTTTCTAAAATAAAAGTAGCCTAAGATACTCCTTATTACATCAGCTATCTGCCAGTGAAAGCTCCGTCAAAATCGGTTCAGCTATTTTAGAGATTAGCCGGAACAAACAGACAGACAGACAAAAATTTTAAAAACTGTTGTTTTAGTATATATACCGTGTATACATCCATATGCATTTAGTAAAAAGCGGTTATTTTAATATTACAAACAGACACTCCAATTTTATTTATCTGTATAGATTAGCGATTCACCCTTGCTTCGTTTGGATGCGTTCACTGGGAGCCTAATAGTAGCTATTTACTAAATTTCATACAAATAATGTTCAAGAGAGGTTTTTACTAACTCGTGATCAAAACTATTATTGAATAATATTTTTTATTCAAAACTGTGAATTGATTAATAACAACGTTTTTAATCAGAATAAGTTTTGACTATTTTTTAGTCAAAAGTATTTTTGACCGGTTAAGGATATTGACTGCAACATAATGGCGAGCGCACACTAGACAACTCACCAAAGTTTCATCACAATTAGATAAATGGATTATAACGTATAGAGGACAAATATTAACAAACACAAACGCTAAATTACTAAATTAAATATATAAGAAAATGAATTAGAAATATTGAATTACGAACATTTTTATTAAGATTTAATGACTTTTCATCAACTTCATATTATAATGATTCAAAATATAGACCAAAACACACCGGAAATGCAGCATGAATAGGTTCGTTTAAAGCAAACAGTCGAGCTTGACCGGTTTCAAACAGAATATACCTGGCAAGTCATGGCCCTTTCACCTACGTTCTGAAAGCAGGTGCCAATCAAATATAAGCCTGCCAACACTTGCCAATTAGACTAAGAGCTGGCGATAAAGTTTATATGATGTAGATGGGTTGAGTGATTTGTGCATGCAAGCTTTCTTAAAATTATAAGTGCCTGGGCGACCGAGTTTCGCTCGGAGTTCTTTTTTGTTATATCGTATTTTTTAGATAAAAAAAATTTAAAACTTGTATAAATACAAAAAACAAAAGTAAAAACTTTGTATCCGACCAGAATTCGAACCCGGACGGACACCTGTGATTGTCAATCTTGCACCTTGGCTGCTTGACCACGATACTTATGCATAAACGTAAGAAATTAGCGACCATATTTTGCGTGGAACAATGGAAAGAAAACCACATGAAAACTTTAAAACACGCGTTTTCCCAGACATAATACTGATCTAGATCGATTTTTCGCCCCCGAAAACCCCCACATACCAAATTTCAGCAAATCGTTAGAGCCGTTTCTGAGATCGCCAGGAAATAAATAAATAAATAAATAAATATACAAGAATTGCTCATTTAAATACATTAGATAAAATCTTTTAAGTTCTTTTATATTTTGTTTAACTTTAGTGGTATATTAGGCAAGTCGGTAATTTTAAAAAAATGTTTTAAGAAAATTATTTCTAGAAGACTTCTGATATGTTCAAAGGTTTATATGTTATAGTGACTTGTCCGCACTCTATTTACGCCCTAACTGCGTCTCAAGGATAATGTAACGTCCTTTTGTGACAGAATTTTCAGAATTAGATCAGTAGTTCCGGAGTTTACTTCCTGCATCCAAAGTCAAAACTTCACCTCTATATAATATTACTAATATTGGTGTAGCTTTATATTTTATACAACAAATAAATGTTACTAAGCTTTTTATATAAAAGTAAATTAAGAAATTGCACTAGCCATTTAAAGTTTAAAATAATTGAAAACTTCTTCAGAAAACAAAGCTTTTGATATAATATTATTTACACGTCTGGATATAGAAAAGTTTTATCCACTGGCCGCAGATTACGTCTGTCGCGGCGGGCAACTTTCGCTAGCGTCAAGATTTAAGTAGTTTGCGGGAGGAAGTCCTGTCTTGTTGGTACTCTAACTCGATATTGCACGCTCACTTTATGCTGAGTTGATGTCACCTCCAATGCTTGAGCCGCGAAACATTTACTAACTCGTGCAACAAGTTGTTTTGTGTTATTCAAGTTTGTTGTAAATTCATTTTATATTTTGGCAAGCTTTAATTCATTTTTTTATAATTTAACTTAATAATAGAATATATAAAGAAACACTGTTATTATTTTTTATGTAATATAATTAAGCTAAGAAGGATAAACATGTAAAAGTGTTTTTTTTTTTTTTTTTTTTTTATTTAAAAGAGAGTTCCCTTGAGATTAATATATTGCTTTTTCAGAGAAGAATTCTTAAAATCATCAAAACCTGAATATATGTTTTGGTTTTCTTTCCTTTTAAGTCAGTCAAAACTAGATCCCTGATATTTTCTTAAAAATCACGAGCTCACCGTTCCCCGTTCCCCAACACTAAAACTCGTCAATAGCAACCTCTGTCAACCGATTTTCTTTTTTTTGTTTAGTAAAAAAAAAAAAAAGAAAACCGGTTGACAGAGGAGAAAAACGTACTGAACTGTTTTCTCTTTGCCTATTTATATATAGATTCTAGCATCCTCTGAAGTAATATTTGCAATAGGTATTTTAATTATTACATATAACTACGAAACCATTAAAAAGGGAGCTGGTCGCATTTATCCGATCATTAAGTATAAAAGCAAACGGCTCTATTAAAGCAGAATTGATGAGTGTAAAGCAATCCAGTTTAAATGCCGGACGGGTGGGACTCAATCTGGGTACACGGCATAAAAGCGGCATTAAAACGCTCGAGTCACCGCCGAAGCGTCTGCGGTTGGTACAGATGTGGCTAAAACGCAAGTGATAGCGGGGGAAAGAATCTCTACTCTCTTTCCAACTCTTTCCAAGAAACTCTATGTTCCAGAAACGTAGGTTACTTTATATCTTGGTTCTATGAGATATATGTATCCCTTGTGAAAAATTACGTAAGTAACTTCTAGTTTTTACTACATTTAGTCAGAGTGTAAACTCAAGTTTAATTGAAAAGGCCCTAAATATTATTATTACTATAACATTCAATGTTACCAGTAAAACAAATATTTTACATACGTGCTAATCTATATCTATTCTATCTATATATATATAATAAAATTTTAAATGAGTTGAGTCTGAACAATAAATATTTTTTGGAAAATTTTATTGAAATAATTGTTATTATCGATACAGAGGCCGAATCTATAGTTTTAAGTATTTTTATCTGTCTTCTACTTACTACTACTTCTGTCTACTACTGGACCGATTTTGATAAAATTTGATAGCTGATTATCTAGGTCAACATATAGGATACGTTTTACTGCAGGAAAATATCTCATCTCTGAGAAATCTATACCTATTAAACCTTAAAACGTAACGAGGAGCGATCCCGAGCAGATCGAGGGTGAGGCACTAGTAACATTATAAAATAACACAATCCTGAGTGTTTTTCCTATTTTGTACAAAAACCCAATGCAGTCTATACTATCACTATACTTAAACGAACATGTAAAAATAATCGAGTCAACGGTCTATACGTTGTTTCTAAATAGAGTTCTAGTATAACACATTTAAAAATGCATAAGCTTCAAGTTATCCCATGTACCATAGACTATCAAAAACTGTTATTATACTTCAATAATAATATGATGTTGGCGAGTTTGCATAATGCGGTCGTAAGGGACAAGTAGAGCTTATTTGAAAAGTTGCAAAGTGAACGCTATGAATGCATTCACTTTAAACGGCTTCCACTAAACTAAGTGGAGATTTTCCTATCAAATAGTAATGATAACAACGATAAAACTTTAAAGACTAATTTGACTCGGATATCTAAAATAGGCAATGGCCTATAAAATAATATTCTTTAGAAAAGGCCTGAAGTGAATAGGATAAAGTGAAGATTTTAAACTGTTATTTTAAATATGTTATGGTGTGTTTACTACCATCACTTATACTAGAAGACTGAAAAGTTTGTATGGGAATTTTGTTTTTCTTAAACTAAAATAAGATTTGAAAAATTATTTTTTTAATTATATAGCCTATTTACTAAGGTTTATAGGCTATCTAATATTACTCTATGGCCCTTAACGGGAGCTGTACATAAATAAACTACAAGGACAAAGCCACGGACAAATTTTAGTGTAATTTAATAGTGTAAAATCGTTTTAACATAAATTTTATAAAAATAACTACAACTTGTAGTACCCCTCTAAGGTAAAATGAAAACCTTACATTTAACTGACTCCGAAGTATAAATATACGAACTCATCGTGTAATGTACCTTTGTGTATCATACTCGTATCGTGTCGGGCGCCAGACAAATATTTTTCCATTTCCACGCAAACCCTCTGGACCGCGTTTGGAGTGTACTTGTACGATACATTGAGTTACTTATGGCGTATCCTTTAGTCCTGTACTGGTATAGTAAATATTTCTATTGAAAAGTTTTAAATTCAGTCGTATAAACCTAAATAAATGTTTTATTAGACTTACAATAAAACAAAACGAATACAGCAAATTTATACGTGCGTATATACGTGAATTATTACAATGGTAAAATCTTCCAAAATTTCAATAAATAAATTTTCTAATAGAAATTATATATTGTAGTACTTTGCAAAAACCACTGAATATTTTACTAATATCCTTCACGTTGCATTAGAGTAAGAAGTCAGTGCACAAAGCAATATCGATCAACAAACAAACGGGCCGCAACGGCCAGGTGTCCCCCCGCAAACAAAATCCTCGGGCCCCAGGCCCCCAGGCCCTACATCAAAATGACGGAAATCCCATATTGCTCGCGATGAGGACGGAAGTACAATTTTATAAGTTAAGGGATTTGTGTCAATATTTTACTAGGATAGCGGATGCCTCCCACCGCTATATGTATCATTATATGGATAAAATGATTTCATTCAGCCGCCGCGCTAAACTTTATCAATTTATACTCCCTTACAATGTTACGCACGTTAGCTAATCGTTGTCGAGTTTTCCGACAAATTGTTAAGTAAGTATTATTGTTAGGCCGTCTTGTTCAAAATTCACAAGTATATCAAGATTTATGGAATACATTTTAACGCTTGACGTCACCCAGAAGAAAAATACGAAAATGTGATCGGGTGAGATAAAGTTTGCAAAGGGAATGTTCGCTTCTAGGCCACGTTTGTATAGCTTTGTAATACGAATACATTGCGAAATAACTGTTGAAATGTATATAGAAATAATATTATAAATATAACTTGTTAGAAATACTTATAATATGCATGCGACGTACCTAATGTCGAAATGTGAAATATCCGCTGTTTGGGTTTCGTGAGTTCGATCCCATCTATGTATGGTAACGTCACAAGTGTGTAAATTTTTTTTTTATAGAAAATCTTAAAATATATCCTTTCTGGCTAAATAGAGCTTAGTTTTTATTTGGGACTATTAGTATCTAGAATAAGAATCTGTGATAAGACAAATTATCTTGAAATCATTTATGCTGTGAACATTTTACATTGTTTGAGGGGCCCTAATTAAATATGTTGTATGTTGTGGTTCAGACAAAGAAAGTAGATGTGGCCTGCGGCAGCGGAAGGCATTGCGCCCTACAGCGCCGACAAACTGACTTATATTTTATGTAGACCCTTGCTTATATTGTATTTTGTTTTGTTTTTCTTAAAAAAGTTACATTACGTATTAGAAGTAAACTTAATTATTTAATATTTATCAAAATCATAACGCCGTGGTCAAAATCATTAATTAAGAAATTCGTAAAGTATAAAATGAGTATATAAATAAACAGACGAAAAGATAAAAAGCAACTATTACTAACTAATAATATCTCGTATATAATAATATTTAAACTAACATAATTCTCCGTTTGCAGAAACCCAAATAAAACTTTTTGTATTACGAATTTATTAAGTTAATTTGTCTAATCTACATCAGTGCACCTTTAAATTAAAGGAGTGAAATGAGCATTCGCAATCTTTGATCGCCGCAGAGCCCGCAGCCCGCGGAGACGCAAAACAAAGTTACCCGCAAATGCGGCTTACTTCTTAAATTATTCTCCAAAAGATTTTCTAATTTGCTCGCTCATCTCGACTCCTTTTACGAGAAAGTGGGTGCCACAAGCACGAACACATGCTCCCACGCTTAGGAACTCATTCTAACCCTTAAGCCTTCCCACTAAAGTACCCTTTCATTTACCACAGACTAGCGAGGAAGACGAGCCTTTTACCCGCCACAAAACAGATGTGACACACCAAATTGTGCTTTAAGATTCATTAATATGATTCAAAATATCATGTCAAATTGTAAAGTGGCACATATGCTGCGACCCCTTATTCGACTCGCGTTCGTCCTTTGGGTAATGTTATGTAATAGCAGAGGCCGTGATTTTGTCAAAGGTAAGAAAATTGGCTGCGTTAGTGGCAGTTCCCTCGATGAATAGGATTAAGTCAGTACTAGGACTTAATTCGCAGTCCATATTTTACAGATAGCTACCAAAGCTAATCAACATGTTCATATTATTACTAATATTATAATGCGACGGTGTGTTAGTTTGTCTTTCTTTTTGCAGCAATGGAGCAAGAGATTAATGCGTTGTTTTGCATATTAGTAGTTTAGTACCTGGGCGACCGAGCTTCGCTCGGAGTTTTTGGCCGAAAGTACAATTTTCTTTTTAATTTGGCTTAAAAACAAAAAAAAAAACTTGAATAAATCCAAAAAGAAACAAAAGTAAAAACTTTGTATCCGACCAGGTTCGAACCCGGACCTGTCATTGTCAATCACGCGTAAGACCCAGTCCCAGACATAACTTATCTAGATCGATTTTTCGCCCCCGAAAACCCCTACATACCAAATTTCAGTGAAATCGTTAGAGTCGTATATATAAATAAATAAATAACAAGAATTGCTCGTTTAAAGGTATTAGATTAGTTGGAGAGTGACATGTCTATTACCCTACTGTACCTTACAAGTAATCCCGTAAGATAGGACACATTTAACTGCATGAAGCGAGAGTAGATCATTTATGGTCAATAAATAATAAATAGTTTCTAAGACGAAATTATAATATAAGCATATTTTTTAAAACTATAAACACTTGGTTCTTATTTGTGAATTTCTAAAATAAGAGCGAAATCAAAAATTCTAAAATACCGTCAAAAGCTGTACTTCAAAGACCTTATGAAAGAAAAATAAAAAAAATGCAAAATTTAATTACATTAGGTGGGTGGTTTTTCATTTCGCCAACAAGATGCAAAAACTCTCAACTTGCGTGACCTAATTTAAAGGAACCTTATTTTGCTCACTTAATTTACCGCATTCGTTTACTTTGCGAAGGAGCATTAGGAAATTTTTATTTTACCTCCGCGAAAACTTAATTGTGAGGGGGAGAGCCGAGACAGTGCTGGGATGCAGCGATACCTTGCCTCGGTGCCTCTATAAACATTTATTGTCGCTGTACATCTCACTAAGTTCACTTTTACAGAGTTTTATGTCCGAAAAATTTACGCGAGGAACATTGCTGCGGCCTTTATTGCCGAGGAGGAATGTGCGGGCAGAGTCCCGTAATTGAATGTAATTTCGTTAGCTTCTTTCATTTACCGCTGTAAAATAAAATTTTACGTCTTATTTATTGTCGCAACAATATTCCAGGATTCTGAGCTCTCCTGTCGCACGTACGAGCACTGTATCGTAAAACGCATTGTAATCAACTTAAGCAGTAGCAGATTTTACATTTTACTTCAAAAGGAAATTGCTTAATTAAACGTTTTATTAAAAGTATCTAATAAAAACTTATTATTTGTTTGTTTATAATTGCATAGATTTCTATGTGAACGCTCAATAGTAAAATGGATTTTTCGGTCATGTACAAAAGTAATGTGTCAATAACAACTTATAAAAATGTGTCATTTGAGTATTTTTATAACAATTGTATTATTTCAAGTATAAAAATGAAATTTCATATGCTCAATTAGAATATAGTTGATTGCGTAAATAATTTGGGTAAATTTTATCATCAATAAAAACAAAACGAGCCTTGCGTTCAGGAGGCTCTTAAAAGTTTAATTAATTTGATCGAAAGCAGTATGTCGGTGCACAAACTCAATTCAATTTACTGTTTTCCGAAAGTAAATATAATTTATAGAGGCGTCACACACAGCAATATTTACTTTTAATGCATAATTACCGGCCTTATTTATAGAAAACTTTATTTTCGATTCCTTAACGTTCCTCCACCAATCTACCTTTGTTTTTCCTCAATAAAATAAACGTGTCTTGTACTTCCCTTTTTGTTTATTAAATAATTACTTAAAGATAAGTTATTCTGCTAAATATGTAAAACATACATATATATGTACATAATATGTATGTTTCTTAATTAGACTAAGAATACTAAACAGTAACCTTAAAGTAAAATATAACATAATAATCGACAGTCAATGATTATATCATTTACTCATTCCTACTCGTTTATCACAACGTGACACCACGTAATAAGGCTTTTAAAATGCGCCCATTCGTTATGAAAATGTAAACGAATGCCGAATATTTATTTGATGCTTAAAAACAATGAGTTGTCCCATACTTCATCATGCATAATTACACTCCTGCACTGTAGTGTATACTTTTGACTCAAGATATAAAAATAACAAAATGAAAAAATTAATATCATAGGTTTCAAGGTTTGATTTTCAATATATTTTAATTGAAGTTTTTATTTTATTAAATATTATTAACTTAATTCGTCATGAATATTTTGATTTTGTTAAATATTATTTACACGCAATTAGAATTTAATCTATCTTTCGATTGTTTAAGTAACGGCAGCTTTTAATAACTTACTAAATATAGAAATTTCGCATCTGAAAAATTACTACAAAATGTTATCGGTTGTAAGAAAAACCACAGATAGGTTATTGGGAAGCGCCGCTACTAAAATTAAATTTGACAGAAGCTCCTTATTAATTACTAAACAAACAAAAACAAATTTATCCCACGGGAACCGCACATTTTTCTGGGATAAAAAGTAGCCTATTTGTTATTCTGATGTATAAACTATATAATTGTAAAGTTTCATTAAAATCCAATCGGTAGTTTTTGTGTACTAAGCTGTATAAGTTACTATAGTTTTTTAACTATCCCACGGGAAGTCTTTAATTTTCCGAGATAAAAAGTTTCTTAAATGTTGACCGAGGATATAAGGTATCACCATGCAAAATTTCATTTAAATCGGTTGAACAGTTTTGGAGATTAGCCCATACAAACAGAAAAACAGACAAACAGATAATCAGACAGAGAAACAAAAAATTTGAAAAAAAAAACTGGATTTGTTCTATTTCTCTTTTTACATCCCCCTGACTCGGTTTTTAGCATTTTTTTTCTATATATAGACATTCGACCTCTACAGTTTTATTATATGTATAGATTAGTTTAGTTATTAATTGTAGCCATAAATCAAGCTCTAAGTTTTTTTTTGTAATTATATATTGATAGGTACTATTTAATATTTACGCCTATAAATGTTAATGAAATTAGTTTCTGTTGATAGTTCTTAAGCTCGTGTAACATCGTAAGAGCTTCACGGAAAACTATTTAGAAGACTTAGTTGTGCGGAAAATTTATATATAAGTTTAGAATGTTTAAATTCGTGGTTTTGCAATAGTTGTCGACAGACATTTTTTAGACGCTAGATTTTCATTTTTTTGTTTACTTATATTAATATATATTTTTCATTTATTACTTTTTTACCTTTATTATATTTATTTTATTCCAGTCTTTATTGCCATATATTTTTTGTGCTGATTTTTATTCAGTTTAATATAGCTATTTGTTAGTTTATTAGTACTTAAACTTAATAATTTAAAAGATTTCTTTGTAAATAAAAGAAAATCTGTATGCTGTATGTTGAGCTTTCGGCAAATCCAAAGCTGGTGTTGCCATGGCTACGGGCCCTTTAATACCCCACCGAAAAGTCATGGCGTGAGGAAATAATGACGATATGAAATATGGCAGAATACGAGAATATCTTCTCATAAATCTACTAAGAATACTACGTGACAGGACACTTGATATGACACTTAAAATATTATAATAGTAGGTATCTGCTTTTTTTGAAAGTTAAAATTTGTAGTAAGAGTTGTTGCTACACGTTACTCTTAGTGTCTATAGCGAGTTTAGTTCCTGACTTGAATAAATTATCCATAATATCGGTAACCACATTCTCGGTTAATGTGGATATTCAATCAATCGAATATAATATAGCTTTATTTTTAATAAAATTTAAATTCTTGCTTGGAAAACAGCAAAATATTAGTTAGGTACAACTAATATTAACCCATAAGTTTCCCATATATAATCGACCATAGTAGACATGTGCAGTAATTTTATTAGGATTCTGGCCGCATTGCGATGCGTTGCCACATTCCACCCTGTACATATATGTATATATAGCATTAGGCATACACGGCGGAAATTAAACGCTAAATTAGGCTCTGCAATCTCCTGGACACATAATATGACAATTGTACATACATGTGTTTCTAAATTATTGCATGTTATATTATAATAAATGGAAATATTATTAAATTATTTTCAAAATACTTCATAGGTAGATATATTTTAAAAATATGAAAATTATGGACTAATTATGAAGCGCCTTCGTTCATTTTAATTAAAATGAAATAAAAAAATTAAAAAGAAATTATATACGAGTATATACGTTTTTTTAATTTTGGAAGTGAATTTTAATCTTAAATTTGCTTATAAATATATCCTAAAAAGATACATATATTTTAAACTATTTTAAACAGATTTATTTAATAATTTTATAATATATAATCATTTTTATTTAATTTTTTTTACGACAAATGAGATTTTAAACTCTAAAACTAAGTAGGTAAAAAATCAAAGTGCTCTCGGAAGACATGCGTAATGCCTGATCGGGAAATCACATTTTTTAAGTTATGATACAATGTTATTAATTAGAATAAAATAAAAGTTTTATAACTGAACGTAAGGTTTTGAACTTTTGTTAAGCTTTCGCCAACCCTTAGCACGCGGAACACGGCATCCAGGCTGGCATGTGAAACTCTGTTAGGTAAATAGTTGAAATTCTAACGCTGTTAAACAATATTGCGTTATAAAGTCATTTTGTGTGATGTCAACGCGCCAGTTTACAACTTCATTCGACAATCTTGCCTCCTAATATCACAGACTATACTAGTACTACTTGTTATGAAAATTAAAAGGGGATAATCGTCCAAATAATTGTGATATATCAATATTAAAGAGCCATTGATAAAATAAGTATTTATTTAATTAATTTTTAGTAAATGTAAGCATATATATTGACGACACGTTCGGCTCAGTTTGTAGTGACCCTACTTTTTGTTCCAGCGATTGCGGGTTCGAGTCCCGCTGGTGACATTCATTTGTGTGATGAGCACGAATGTTTGTAATCCAGTCATGGGTGTTTATATTTATCAGATACGTATGGTGCTGTACGTGTTATTGTCCCAACATATTTATTTGTATTTACTTTTAACCTCATTTTTTTCCACGCTAAGAAAAGATTAAATCAACAAATTACAGTTAAGTTCCATCAAATCACCGTCTAAAGTAATTTATTAACGAATAGTCTACTACTAATAAAACATTTAAGGCACCTCAGGACAAAACGAAAAAAAAAAGCAATTAATTGAAGCAAGCCACAGTTGCAATATGTGCGGCCATTAATTTAATTCAGTATACGTGGCTCGGAGATACGGTTTTGTTCCTTAATTGAGATTTAAGAAGAGCCTGCGGTCGTGTTTTTGTTTTGCAGCCCCGGGCCGCGCTGTAAGCTCGAGCAGCGCGTGTAATTTAGCTTCCTTCAGTGCTAGATTTTTTAACTCCCGTGAAAGGTTAAGTCAATTGGACAAGTGAGGTCGGATCTTGATGATCTTTAATCTTACTTATTACTTACATATTGCATTTTTAGTTTAAAGTATCCATTTTTAGAGAGATCTTCCATTCAATCCAAAAAAAGGAATAGAGGTTCTTTTTTCTCATAAGTATTGAGGAAAATCAAATAGACTTTTTATCCTTTCACGATTTGAGTCATATACTGTTTATTTAGCAAATTAATAATGTTTTTGTTTAGTGTTAGAAGTTTTGTACTAAATTTTGTAATTAATTTTGCTAAGAATATTGTAATTTATATAATATAAATAACAAACTAGTATCTACTAGTAACACCTATATATTATAATTTCAAATCATGCTTAATGATGTCAAAAGGTAAACCTATAATGCTCGCTTAATAGGTTATTGTAAAACAAACGTAATATCTCATTCACAAAGCAAAGCTATACAAGATGCTTAATATCTTTACAACTTCATACGAAATTCGTTGTATCTAATTCAGGGCTTATCTTGCCATCTGTAATCTCGCCCTACCGAGATAACTCAAATACCTTGGCCCCCTACCCCCTCTCCCCTTCAAGGACCCACAGTACTTGAGTTCTAAGAGTAAGTTTATAATACCCTATTAGTGGTGCACAAGACTGTCGAATGCCGCCCTTGACTTATGACGAATATACTGAAAATTGGTTTATTCTACCGAATAGTTATATTGTAAGCAATATTGTATATACTGTTATAGTTGTTATTAAATTTTAGTTTAACAAATAGTTCTGTAATATTATGAGAAATTATTATTATTATAAAAACTCATTTTCTACAAATCATAATTTATACAATTTATGCGATAGGGAAATAAATATATTTTTTAAAAAGTTAAGTAAACTATAGTCCGCCAACCCGCTCTTGGCCAGCGTGGTGGACTATGGCCTGATCCCCCTCATGTTGAATGGAGGACCGTGCCCAGCAGTGGGACGTTAAAAAGGGCTGAAAACAAAGTAAACTATTATTTGTTCTACGTAATAACGTATCCTTTTCAGATACTAATTATTTAAATTTGCCACTAATATATTATAAGAGCGAAAATTATAACGTCCCAAAAGTTTCTCTTATGAATGTACCCAATTACTACATGAACGCCCTATGATGTGTAACAGAAGCCACTTACAACCTAATTATATCGATAGATACATATCTTGATGTATAATTATAAGCCTGGTCTCTCGGGGCCCGCGTCGGGTTCACTGGAGCGAATAATAAATCTGTTGACAATCTTTAATTCCCTTGCCTTGCCCTCGGAAAAATAGACGTTGAAGAAAGAATTATTTCATTTTACACTACATATAAAACTGACACAAATATTTCTGTTAATACAATATTGTGAAGATTAATCTTAATTTTTAAATTTTATTTTCTCATTTTTTACTATTATATATACACATAATGATCATTTTGAAAAATGGGAAGAAGCGAAATCGGTTAGTTTTAAAATATGGCATAGCGGTATCATAGCTGAGTGAAATACTACTTCGCTCTTGATGTCAACGACACGTATGCACTAAAGAACCGCCTTGAATTAAAACGTCCAAAGCAGTTGTCCTAACAAATGAGCGAAATAAAACGGCAGACGAGGCACGTGCACCAAATAGGCCTAGTATAAAACACAGCCTTCTGTTAAATACATGCTCCGAATAGCATGTATGCGACCAAACATGACAGCCCCAATATTTGTATATGTAGGTGACTAGGGCTACGATATTGTAGACTCGGTTAGGGTGCGTGACGTAGAGATAGATACCTACATCATGACTACGTAGAGCTACATGCACAGCTGTCTGCTTTTAAAAGTTAATAATGCTACGTAAAATAAATAGATTTTTATAGCCTCGTTACGTTTTAAGGCTTAGTATAGATTTCTCATAGATGAGATATTTTCTCGCAATAAATAGTATCCTATATGTTGACCCGGATAACCAGCTATCATCGTACCAAATTTCATCAAAATTCCTCCAGTAGTTTTTTCGTGATGCGGTAACAGACAGACAGATAGACAAAAATTTTAAAAACTTTAGATTCGGCCCCTGTATCGATAATAATGTCTATTTTAATAAGATTTTCAAAAAAAAAATTATGTACAGATTGGGCTTAGTTACAATTTTATTATATATATAGATTTGAGACAAAGTATTTTATGTAACACTAAATGTAGACTTTAATTTGTCATTTATATCAAAAATTATAAAAATAATGGGTTTGATTAATTATCAAATTAATTACATATTGAAAAATGTTGTAAAGTTTCATGCACATTTTAAACGTATTATTATACTCACATACATAGGGGATATCCGCTATGAAACGGACACTTAACTTTGGAGTATTATTTCATTCTGTTTTTAAAAACTTAGAAACTTGTTAACTATCCTTAAGAAATTCATAGGTAATATACTATCAGTAATACACAATATTTTAAGAGAAAGGTATTCATTTAACGAAATATAATGATTTTTTTTTTAAATCACTATTGTCCGTTTCATGACACCGGGCGCATTGAATCGGACAGTGAGTGTCATGAAACGGACAGGAATCAATGCAATACATTGTGCCACATAAATACGCAAGGTTTCACAAATTCTTGGCTTTTACACAATAATTCTTACTCAAACAAGTAAAACACTTTGGTACAAAACAAAGTGAGATCAAAAAATGAAGCAATTACAAAAAAAAAAAAGAAAAAACAACAAAATAATTAAAAACATAACTTTGGTTAATTTTGATTTTTGCTTTCCGACGTTTCGAATGCTTTACAGCAATTAATATTTTAACTTTAAATAATATTAATATTTTAAATTTTTAATTTTCTTTGTAGTTATACATATTATAGTAATAGAAACACTAAATAATTATTAATAAAGTATTTTAAAAAATTGAAATATTTATAAAAATAATAGCTAAAATTAAATAAATAATATTGCTGTATTTAATTATAATACTTATTATTAGTTTTAAATGTTTCAATTAAAATCAACAAATATTGTAAGGTACTTTGGTACCATTTTGGAATTTTTAAAATCTTTATATTTTTTTGTAAAATTGTGGGTAGGCACTGTCTGTAACAATATTATCTGTAATCGATAATCCGAAAAGATAGTTTTATTTAAGAGACTAGGTATATATTGTATACTTAATACAGGAGTAATGAATGTCCGTTTCAATGCGTCCGTTTCATTGCACACCTAACCCCAACAACATTACTAAGCAAATTCCAAATAATAAGTATTGATATAATTATAACTCACCGTTCCATGTATTTTTGAGAATATGTTACAACAAACACGACCATAAAAATTGTAGCCCAAGTTATAATCGAATTTTAAACCAGTTCGCAAATATACGATATTTTTTACAAAAATCAAGTGATTTAAGAACGTGCCAAAAGGAAACAAAAATATTGGCTGCCGGAAGCTGTCATTATTGTGGGTGTGTCTATGGTCATCAGTGCTGCCAAAGACCAAATAACATGAATATGTTTGTTCAAGAATTTTGAGATATCGATAGTGTCCGTTTCATAACACGTCCGTTTCATTGCGTATTCCCCCTACATGATACATCAATAGTGACTAGAAATAATATAACACTTTTTCAATAAATAGTAATAATAATAATTTTATTTTTAATCTTTTACAGGACTTTTCTTTAATATAAAGTAGAAAAAAATGTACCACAAAATTACTTACGTTTATTTTGATATCAAATAAAAATACCATATTAATAGAAATGTCCTTATAAATGGCCTTAATCCCATAGATGCCTTCCCACAATTTAATACCCCCAAGGATTATATGGGGCGCAATAGGTGACGTTTCGCATAGTGAAAGTTTTTAAAAACTTGATGTTTCCCCATAGACTAAGTGGTTTCAAAAGTTCTTTGCCAAAGTGTTTTATAGTGTGATTTCTTAAACATGTTTTAGTACAGAGCGAATATCAATTTTTACAAATAATGTGATAAAACTAAAATATAAACATAACTTTTTGAGTTAAATATAATATTAAAATATATAAGACTCCTAATTGAATTTTATTTGTAATGGAGTAAAACTTTGTACATACGAATTGAAATCTTAAAATCCACTTCAAATTTAAGATGCCATGCCTTCATGTTGCATATTAAATGTAGAAACAAATAGAATTGACAGCGCCTACCGCGAGCTACGAGCATGTTGCGCGTCTACGGTTCCGTTGACTAGGGTTACTACTAACGACTATTCTTGGTAAATAATTAAAATAAGTACTTCTAAATTAAAATGTTTTTGATATTAAATACTGTGAATATGTTAATACTAACTGTAATCGTTCAATTGATAACTGAATATTACTCAATGTGTTGTTATATTTTAAAATACACAGATTTCGTTCGTCTAAAATTCTAAATATAGGGTCATAAAATTTTACCTAACCGAATAGCATATGTATCATGACACCGTACAGAAATACAAATTGTGATACTTTTATAACTGCGTACTTATTGCGTGAAGCGGGGTATTTTGATTTATGACAGGCGGCGAGAAGTGGTAAAAATTAATTGGCAACCCTAAACGTGACGTATTTATTATTTATTTGGGAATAGCGTGCCGGCGCTTCAGAATTATGGAAAAATAACTCATATCCGACGACATATTGACTTTGGCTCAGGCAGGGAAATGGAGGCACTGCCTTTGGGGAATTGCACCAATGCTTGTTGCTTCTGTTTCAGGTGAGTTGGGTTATTACAAAATGTCTATCGCAAAAGTTATGACGCGTCGAGCGAGTTCTGAACAAATTTATTTGGTTTCCCTCGATGGTTTCTCGCTAAACTACTTACTTTATTTTTTCATGTTAGCGCTGAGAAGTTTTCATATCATACTCTACGTGCTATGCTTATTTTAGTATTATGTTTGTAGAAATAAACATTTGAAACTATATATACTAGTACATATCTTTTGTTGTCTCCTAATTAGGTATACAATTTGTATTTTAAAATATCTAAGATTTTTCAGGTAATTATAGATAAATAATATATAAAATATAAGCTGTATAAAATATAATTGTATAGATTAAAATGTCTGCTGTATTGTTTATCTAAAGATCATCATAAAAGCAATCAGACTGGCAACAATAGGTTCGATACAAGGCTGGCTTATTATGCCTCCCCTACAAGAGGTTGAAACATCCCAGAACAAAAAAAAAATATAAAAATGTTATGAAACATATTTTTTTAAAATAAGTTTATTGTTATAAAAACCTTATAAATAAAGCTAAAACTTAAAAGTATAAATTAATAAACCCTATAAAATAAATATAAGTTTACTATACTAAGACCAAAAAAAGTTTATGGCAAAAAACAGTTTATAGTATTTCTATATTATTTTTGTTCTGTTTTACTTAACTAAAATGCCGATTTCAATAACCGACGAGTTCATTGAATAGAGTTACCTCATAACATTTTTATTGAACAATAAGACTTTTCCGACAGGGGTCGAACCCCGTTTATACGAAATCTGGATATCATGATCGTCAACCGATACTTTAAAGCCATAAAATAAAATTATGTGCTTTATGAATATTTGGCGGTTGAGAAAAATAAATCAGTGAGATATTTTAATCTTAAATAAGTTTGATGTGTCTGTGTGTGTATCTGTCTGTGGCATCGTAGCTCCCAAACGGATCAACCGATTTTGATTTTGTTTCTTTTTTTTAAAAAAAAAGGTGAATAAGTCGGGAGTGTTCTTAGTTATGTTTGATAAAAATCGGTCCAAGATGGTCGGGGTTTTTTTTTTAATTTTTAATTTAATCTTGTTATATTAGTCGCTTTAGTTTGTGAAGTTAGACTGAACTACTAGTGGAAACTATGAACGGTATAAGTTGATCCCGCTTTTCCAAATAATTTAGTATTGTCTTTCAGTGCAAGTGAAAGTTAGAAGAAAATAAAATGTGAATAAAAATGTTTTATGACAATCCAAAACTCAGGAAATCCTTAGTGATCAGATAGAATTTTTTTCATTAAAAAAAATCCGGACAAGTGCGAGTCGGACTCGCCCACCGAGGGTTCCGTACAACTTTGTAGGAAATCTTAATTTTTTCTTTATTTGTGTTGTAAGACCTCGCTTTTTGGCAAATTTCGTGATTCTAGGTCAACGGGAACTACCTACCATACAGGTTTTCGACCCTAAACCTATAGGGTACTTCCGGTTGACCTAGAATTGTCAATTTTGGTTAAAAGCAAGGGCTTACAGCACAAGTAAAGGGAAAATTCCGAAAAATAAAAAAAAGTTGAAAATTACAAGTTTTCGCGAAAATCTTGCCCATATATTTTTATGCCCATATATTATTATATCGTGTTGATTCAGGACCTTGATTTTTATACACGTAATAGGGACTATGGACCTCAGTATCTGGTATAAATTTCAACTTGCTAGGTCCACCAGCCCCTAAGGAAGTCGGTGGTGACACACGAACAGCCATACGGACAGACGGACAGATGGACAGACAGAGTGATCTTATAAGGGTTTCTTATTTTACCTTGTGTGGTACGGAACCGTAAAAACTTGTCTTCTACCTCATTACAATAGAGATTCCATATTATGTGTGCTATTACGTGTGTTAACAAAGAATATTAAAAATATTTAAATCAAAGTATTTGAAATCGATTGCAATAAGTTTTGTGATAACGCCACGAGTGAACAAGTGTGGCACATACTGCGGTCGCCACGTTCAGGTTAAGTGACTTAGAAACTGCGATTATTGAGTTGAGGGAGCGAATAAACTTCTCCGATATTGTTGTTTTCCGATATTGTGGCTCGAGATATTGAAGTCTGGATACCATAATATTTTTGATTGTATGTTGAATATTTTTTTTATTGCGTTTTATCTCTACGTTCAAATATAATTATGACGATAATTAGGGATATATTGTTAAAGATAGTTATATCTGTCGTATCTGTAATGACTTTAAAAACATATAAAGGGTTTTTATTGTTCACATGACATAAATTTTTGGGGTACATCAATTACAAAGTTTCCGGGAACAATATAGATAGTTGAGAGCTTCAAAAGCAGTCATGATTTGGCGTTCAAAAACATCTTAAAAAGTTTTAATCGCACAGTTCGCAAACAACTCATTAAGCATTTAAGGTTTAATTCTGTCTACAAAGTGTTAACCATAAAACGCTCCCTAAAAATGGCATAAACTTTTATTCGTCAGATTAGAGGAGACGCGGTACTGTTGAGTAGTAAAGTCGAGATAAACTGAGTCTGTAACGTATAGACAGCTTGTAAACTATTTTTCATGTCAGCGAAAGTGCGCGTTTACTTACGGTAAAGTTTATAGCTGCATCTTCCATTCTATAATAAAACGGTTTTTCTACTATAAAACAGCTCAGTTCAGGTGATAAAGTCCGTCTCGCGGTTTGTAAATTCCCACTGCGTTTTAGCGAGTGCTCTTTTGAATTATTTCACGGCTTTTAAATTCGCACTACGAGTACAGATTGCCGTTCCTTCTTTACGACTTGTCCCGAGTTCACTTAGGATATAGTGTCCAGACCCAGTAATGATTTAAGTCAGTAGTAAGCGTCAAATGCGATCGATATTTACTTTTGTATTGCAAATATCCACATTGCTTATTATGTTGCTTGAGTTAAGATCTCCATAGATATATTACTCTTTAAAATTCACCTCTTTTTTTATTCATATTTCGTACACTGAATCTTTTATGATTTATTAGATGACAATACATTTTTTATCATGACTATTTTCCGAAGACACATTTTATTCTAAAAAAAACAAGAGGCCAATTTACTAGTTTATAAAGATGGGTCCAACCTAACCCAAAACTGACGGTAAAATATGAATTGTTCCCACAAATAAGGGCCTATTATAGGGATACCATAGATTTTGCTTTCAAGTGGTATTACTAGTGGTTTTTTACTATTTTATTAAGAAATATAATTGGATCTTAAAAAGGTAAACTTAGGCATCTAAGTAGATAGATACTCTCGTCTTACTGAAAAGAAATTCTTGTCAATAATAATAGGTACGTCACTATGTATGGATATACATTATACTGTGTAGATGTTTACCGTCCCAAGCAAACAAACGGAAATAGGTCAGATTCGGAGAAGTTACTTCTTTGGAAAACATTCGCTATATACTAACATAATTTATTTACACATTGTAAAATATACGAATACTTGTATTTATTTTATTATGATGATTACACGGTTTGATAGCAAATTGCGTCTTTAAAGGATACCAATACATATTCAATTTATGTGTAAGCGTCTTTGAATTAGAGTACAAAGAATTATGTGTTGTTCTTGAAAACTAATTTTCCAACGAATTTTCACGAGCTTATCTAGTCAGTAATACGGGACTAAGCCACGAAAACTGTTAAGCCTACCCAGGTAACCTATTATTTCGGCCCCTACTTACCTACTCATTTTTTTTTTCTCTTTAAAAACAACTGTACCTTGATCCAATAACGAATGAATCTATTTTTTGTTTGTTGTTGTTGTGTTTTTGTTATTTTGTTAGTTGTGATAATTTCATTTATAATATCAAATATTCGCGTAAATCTAAGAAAGCATTAAGTCTAACAACGAATATAATCCTAAATAATAACATTTGCTATGGTTTTGGAGGAAAATATATAAATTATAATAGCATAAGAACACGTGTAAGTGATCTTATATTATAAAAATAATATATAGACCCCTATGTGAGTGTAACCTTAAACCGACAAAACGGTGACGACTAATTTATTACTCTCATCGTGATCGGAGCGTATCGTGTCACAACTCAAACGAACACTCGACGTAAATGAGTAAATAGGTAATTCGAGACGCCTGCCAATATTTCTTGCGAACTTCCTTTCTGAATAACTTAGAAAGAGAACTTTGATAGAAATTACATCTAAAATATATGTAATATTTAGGTTCATTTTTCCGATTTTACTGTTTTTATAACAAATATCGATGTGAAAACCACTTTTATCTTACTTATGTACCTGTAATTAAATCGAGTCATGTCGAGTCATGTTAGAAAAACATGACATAAAATTTTAAGTAGGTAATCTTAAAAGCGCTAGTCATAAAAAATATTATTAATTTTCAAATACATGAAAAGTTCAATATTTTTTTTATTGTAATACTTTTACAAATTAAATTTTATCTATACTTTTTAAATAGACAGAGCTTTGATTAATCATTAAAACTCTAAGAGTTTTGATTTAACATTAAATCTTAAAGTCCCCGTTGCTTTGCTCGAGCTTTAAAAGGAAAAATAATCATAATAAAAGAAGGAAATAAAAGAATTTTACTTTTATACATTCTGTCGTATAATGTCGTAGGTGTGTAATATTTTAAAAATACAATAAACGCTATAGATAGAATCTCCATTTCTACTAAGTAAGTTTGATGGAACTTCTACGATACAAACTCTCATCCAAGTGAGGGAAAGAGGGGGAGCATCGATCAATCATCTCCGGCCGATGATCATGTTTAGTGAACTCTTTCATTTATTTAATGAGTTTATTTTACGCCCACATTTTAAGGAGAATCTCTTAATAGGGATCCACTAAATTCCGGATGAAATACTGTTACAAAAGAGTTTTAATTAAAACTAGCGATTTACCCTCGCTTCGCTCGGGTGCGTCCCTAGGTACATTTTGAATACATATAAATAGTTATTAGCCAATGTTAGTCATATAAATTATTTCTTTTTCGTGATTTTTGAAGTTATACTTCTTTTGGCACGTCTAGAAAAAATTATGAGAGTAAAATTTTTACGATGCGCGCGCACACCGACAGCCAAAAAGCGACATGATAAAGTTAGCTGCATTCCTTTTACAAACAGAGAGTTGTGACATACGGGATGAAATCTTTAGCTATTTTTGTTCTGTTACATCAAAGAAGTAGGTATAACTTCTTGCATGCGTACATAATACACACACACGTTTCTTTCCGAAGTTTTATAGTTATTCAGCTATTCAGGGCGGAGACAAATCCACCAAATCGAAGATCATAAAAATCGTTCCAGCCGTTCTTGAGTTATAAATGGTGTAACTAACCCGACGTTGTTTTATATACATATGTAGATAATTTTGGACGTTTTTAATTTATTGCGTATTTAAATTTTTATAAAATTAGATATGAACTGTGTAATATAACTATTATTTCGTAATATAATGATAATAAATCACAATGTTCACAAAGTTTGAATTCAGTATTGTTAATCTTTTTTGGTACAAGGTTTTTTCCCAAAATAATAAAAAGCATAAAAATGCAATATATATTTAAAAAAAAAACCTTTTTTGAATTCAGCATCTTATTGTATCAATGTATAGTAAATATTTTCTTTTCACTTTAAAGCCCTTAAAAAGAATGAATTTTCCATCATAAAAAGAAAGGAAACAAAAGAAATTATTTCTTTCGCCTTTTATCTTTAACACCAATTTTATTGAAAAAGAAAAATTAAACAAATTTTGAAGATTTAAAAGAAGAGCGCAACCTCACTTTACGTTGGATTTACCAAGAAACGCGTTGTCCCTAATCCACTTAGAATAACAGTACGGCTAATACCGCGGCGGCTGTTTTTCATTGTAAGATCTCTACTTAATTTATTAAAAATGCCTTTGTGTACTGTAGGTTAATGTTGTTAGTGATTTATTGTCTACTCGGATTCTCCATAATAGTAAATTATTAAACGTTTTATATTTTATAGTTTAAATCTGGGAAAGAACCAAAAGTAATGTAGGTACAATGTATGTATTGAGCAATCTTTAACGTCCCACTGCTGGGCACGGGCTTCCCGTCAATACGAGGAGTATCAGGCCATAGTCCACCACGCTAGCCAAGTACGGGTTGGCGGTCTACACATGTCTTTTTAAAACTTAATAGATTCTCTCAGACATGAAGGTTTCCTCACTTTGATTTCCTTTTAGAGGTAATCATATTGGAAATGATTTGCACATGAAAATATCAGAGGTGCGGGACCCGAGGTGAGAGATTTGAACTCGCTTCACTCGGTTACCCAAGCGAGCGCGCTACCACTAGGCTATCACTGCCTTTAACTAGATACAAACACAATTAGGTACAATATAGTACTTAAATAAAATTCTATATCGAGTTTTAATAATTTAGGTAGTTTGAGCAATACAATCTGTAGTTTTCAGCTGGATTAATTAAGATCATCTAAAATTAATGATGTCCACTTCGATTTTATGTTTTAACAGGACTTTATTATCAGTATAAAATATTACGTAATGTGACAATATAGGATATGACGAATATTTATTAGTTTCAAAATAAAAAAATCAAACACATGTGTTACAACATAATGATTGATTGTAATTTATACGTTGCCAACCAACTTCTTCACTTACCCAGATAAATTACGTTAATTTGCTAAATAATCGCGTTGGAATTTAGCGGTATTGTTCACAAAAAGGCGGTATGTGAGCGATCGCTACGGCCAACTTCCCCGCCCGGTGTTCATTAGAAGTTAGACTTGTATGAATTTTCACCAACTTTCCGACGTAATGAACACTAGGAGGCAAGTTTGAGCGCTTCAAATTTTAATACCCCGCTCCGGACAGTTAGACCTGTAGCACATGCAAGACTTTTTCAACTAAACTATGTATTAGTTATTTGATATCGATATTAATTAATTTTATAAGTACATACAAATATTTAAATATCGAAAACATTAAGAATTAAAAAAGTTTATGTTTAAAATATCATATTAGTAATAGTTTTTTTCTTATTTTTAAAAATATGAATTTCATTTCATCGCCAATTGTATTATGTGACATCGGCTCTCAAATCTAGTATGTGGAGTCGTAATCTGGAGTTAGAAATTCAATATCCCCTGAGTTCGTTTAGCGAACTTTAGTGTTTGTCTGGCACTTGAATTCTCTTCGTAATTACTGCCCTAAAATATGTTGTATTTTGTGAAAATTTAATTTGTTTAAATACATTCTAGTTTAAAAAGTATGAAAATTTTAGACCCTTCTTTCTCTTTTAAGCAAAATATGTTTTTAAAACCCTAATTTCGCTTTATTATTTAATACCATGCTGACCGATTTCGACCACAGCGGCTAATCTCACTGAGACTTGCCATCTGCACAGGAGATATTATAGTGCACAAGTGTACGCGCTGACACAAGTGCACTCTCTACTCCTTTTACTCTCAAAATCCGATGGAATGATACTTCTACACAACCGGTGAGAGTTAAGGCGAATC
This sequence comes from Fabriciana adippe, assembly GCA_905404265.1. Lineage (NCBI taxonomy): Eukaryota > Metazoa > Arthropoda > Insecta > Lepidoptera > Nymphalidae > Fabriciana > Fabriciana adippe. Next base: position 10,847,485 of record FR989998.1, on the reverse strand, counting down.
GACCGACGGCTTTACGTGCTCTCCGAGGCACGGGGATGATTTCTCAACTCCGGGTAAGTTTTTCTATTAAGATATTCTCAGTAACACTGAGAAAAACTAAGTAATTAAATTTGACCCGACCCGGGACTCGAACCCAGGACCTCCGGATCTGTAGTTATACATGCTAGCCACTAGACCAACGAGGCAGTTTATTATTTATCTATATAGATGTTATAGATCTATAGAGTCCACCTATATGTATATGCAGGTTAAGGATAACTAATGTAACTTAGACACATTTAAATATTTCATCGAAACTATTTGTCCTATTACCCTCGAAGCCTACTTTCGTAAAACTTTTTACAATCCAACAGATATCCCAAATATAAATTTATTATTAAATAGCGACCGAAACCCTTTGAAGTAGTGAAAGGGGTCGACAAGTGAGCTATATTGTAACTTTTCGAATTAAATTCCATAGAGAGGCAATAACAACCAATATCGTAGGAACAGTTGACTTTTGTTTATTATAGGTTTTATTATAGACTTTTACTTGATTTTCAATTTTTTATACAAAAATATTTTATAATTGAGTATATATATACCGTATCATCATTATATAATTAAGTAATTAGTATATAAATTATAAAACCCGCCTAATACGTAATCTTCTCTGTTCGTCTGTTTAAGTCGTCGTCGACTTTGCCTTTTATTTTAAGTAGGCGCTAATAATAAAATTGTGCGTTACGGTGCACTTGAAAGTTGAGCCTCTAATATATATTCTAAAAAGTATTTCAATTCTTTTTTAAATAAAACATCTGTATTTTTATCTATGATTAGTTACCTTTTCTACTAAGTACTGACTGTCTGTATTAAATTTAGATTATTTCTTTATTATAATTTCGCATTTTTAAATTTTATATATAACTAGCGATTGGCCCTGCTTCGCCTGGGGTTATCCCTAGGTACGTTTTAACGGTAATTATAGAATAGACTATATATACCTATATATACATTATATAGGTATAGAAAAGTAGGTAAGTATTATAAAAAATAAAAAATATATATCCCTTCTTGAGAAATGATTGATTTTCCATTCAATTTTCCATCCCCCTTTTCACCCCCTTATATATGACATGTTTTCCGAAATAAAAATTATCCTATGTCATTCCTAGGGTTTCAAAATATTTTCATACCAAATTTCATCTAAATCGGTTAAGCGGATTAAGCGTACAAAAGTGACGGACACACAGACAGACAGAAGGTATTATTTTCGCATTTAATATTAATATGGATATATAAAGCTAGTTTTTATAGTAGTGCATCATCGGCTTGGGCTGAACGTTGATAAGTCAGTCAGTGAGTCGCGACATTGCCTTAAATATAACGAATATAATAAAAATTGTTATTGCGAATGTTCATTAGGAGATAGAAATATACTATTAGGGATTTTTGTAGACCTACTTAAAACCTACAATTTTCTAGTACATTGTTTTGATAAATCTCTTAAGGTTTAGCCAGAGTTAGCCATATAAATTTCTAAGGACGACTCGATGGAACCAGTTATTATGTTTTCCCGTAGGAATGAAAAAAAATCCTGAAGTAAAAGACATTTTGAATATTGGCCCAAGTAATAAGTTATCACTACACAAAATTTTGGTAAAATCGGTTCAGTACTTTTTGCGTGAAACGCGTACATGGATTTGACGAAGTTAGTTTTATTATAGGTATAGATAAGAATAGGTATTTCGAGTGTACCTTAGGAGATAGACATATACTATTACAAATTTTTCTTTAAGCCTATTCAAGACCTACTATTTTTTAGTACATTGTTTTGATGTATGTCTTAAGGTTTAGCCAGCGGAATGTTTCTAAGGAGGACCGGATAAAACCAGTTAATGTGTTTTCTCATGAGAAAGAAAGATTTTCCTGAAGTAAAAGGTATCCTAAATGTTGACCCGAGTAATAATTTATCACTTCACCAAATTTCGTTGAAATCGGTTCATTAATTTTTGCATGAAACGCACATACACAAACAGACAAAATTTTAATAACTATTGTTTTGGGGTCTATATTGTATACATAATACGTTACAGTCATTGTTTTTAAAAAATATCATGTACAGATTTCGCTAAGTTATTGCTTTATTATAGAAAAATGGATTATAAAATATTTTTTTTGAGTTTCTTATTAAAATTGCTAGCTATTCAGAATTTTACCGCTGAAGGATGGCTGCATTTTAATAAAGCTTTGTTATCATAGTTTCATTTTAATCAGCAAAGTAAATAGAAATTAAAGAACTGAACTATACTCGTATCCAAAATGAAAGCCATTATTAATTGTTTGGCTATATACATAGTTGTTGGCTATGTTGAAATTCACAAGTGGATAAAACGCAGTAATACTTACAACTTAAAAATATTACTTATAATATTTTATTATACGTATTGTGAATAACTGTTTCTACTACTAACCTTTCTTTAATTTGATGAACAAATGTTAATCGTTAAACATATTTTTTCTAGTGATCTGATAAAGAATTAATCGTAAAGTCTATTTTTGAAGTTATACTTTTTGGCACGTTTGGAAAAAAATATGAGAGTAACATTTTTACGATGCGCGAGCACATCGACAGCCAAAAAGCGACATGATGAAATTAGCTGAAAGCGACATGATGAAGTTAACTACATTCCTTTTACAAACAAAGAGTTGTGACATACGGGATGAAATCTTTAGCTATTTTTGTTCTGTTACGCCAAAGAAGTATGCGTGCATACATAAGTACACTCACACACGTTTTTTTTATTATTGTTACAATTTAAGTAAATCTCTATAATAATAACAGTCTAACTGAGTCTGTACATTAAATATTTTTTGGAAAATCTTATTGAAATAGTCATTATTATCGATACAGTGACAGAATCTATAGTTTTTAGAATTTTCGTTGGTCTGATTCTGATGAAATTTAGTATGATGATAGCTGGTTATCCGGGTCAACGTATAGGATACTTTTTACTGCGGGAAAATATTTCATCTCTGAGAAATCTATACCAAACGTTAAAACGTAACTAGCGACGAATCCGAGCGGAGTGAGGGTGAGTCGCTATTTTTATGTAAAGATGCTGTCTCAATAGTTTTGTAATAAATTAATACTGCAAGGCCAATATTATTTGTATTTGTAAATCAGATGCTTATTCCAGTTTAATAAGTCTTAAATGTTTCATTTTCTACTAATAAATTAGTTAGTTTTAGAGTTTTAAACATCTTAATTTTAAATTTAATAACCTACTATTACCCACTTCCTATGTAGTAAGTATTTTTGTGTATCAGAAGTAAAGCCATTAACATATTTGACGTAAAAAGAAACAAATGTGATGTGGGTAGGCAGAGTTCGCTTAGTAAGCACCCGCATCATGTTATCACGCGTTTGTAATGCACGATCGATACTGTTATCAGCACTTGAAACTTCGGTTATGAAAGCCCCTTATTAGCCCCGTAATAAACATCAAGATATACCTGCGTGTATATCGATTGTGACCTGCAATGATATCTTCTTGAAATTAATTTTCCAAATAAAACTATTTCTATATATGTTCAAACCGGTGTAAGCCAGGTTGGTTTCTATCTTTAAAAAATTAAAATATTTTAGTACGAAAGGATCAAGTATTTTAGATAATTAAAAAAAAAATATTATTAAAATTATTTATCTATTTTGGCAGAAAAAATGTAATGATTTTAGAAGTCATAAATATATAAATAATTATATAATAAATATATAGATAGTAATGATAATAATAGATATACATTATTATTATAATGATAATATACGATATAGAAATTATAGATAAATGAAAAAATTAACCTGCATTATTTTAATTTTTTACTTAAGAATATATGGAAAACAAGTATTAAAATAAGATTATGTTAGGAACCTTAGTTACTTTTATGTAATTTGTAACATATGTAAATTCCCCATCATACTGTCATTAAATGTAAACGATCGCATTACTCATTAATATATTAAAAAGCTTTAGAACAGCACTATTTATAAAATAATAAAACTTTTTTTTTTATTTGAATATAAATTTAAGAGATAAGCTCGTATTTAATTATAATAAGAATACTAAGTATTTTAAGTATCGAACCGGCGAACTATGTTGATAATATAACCGTACATTTTTATAGTAATTTGCTCAATCTACTTCCTTTATATTATTTTAATAACTTACCTAATTTATTTTAATTTAAAACTTCTTCGTCAACGTACAGCCATACTTGTGGCTTTAAAATTATACAAAGACAAATAATTAAAAAAAAAAAACTCATTTATTAAATATAATTTCGTAAATCCCATGACTAAAATGTCGTATCTGTCTGTCACGTCCTCGTTTTCCGAATATAGCGGATATAATGAATTGATATATGTATATTTAGATTAATTTGACCTAATAATGGACGTTTAGCTAAAATAGATGAAATTCGAATTTTTAAAGTAGGAGAAATATTAAAAATAAGCTTGTGAAATACGTCATACTTTGTAAAAACTTAAGGAGACATTATAGAACTTCAATTGTAATTAGCAAGAAATAAGTTAACTTATATTACAAAGACCCTTAGTCACAAGACTCCATAAGTACGGTATCCTCCTTTACATGTGTCCGACTTACGTTTGACCAATTATTTTTATTATTGATTTATTTATTATTTAGTACTTAACGAATATCAAGATCCCATCTTGATTTTTCTTTAAATATCCATTTGTGAATAAAATATATGATCTTATTTATTCATATATTTTTTTAACTTGTTAATTAAGTTGTTAATAAATACAAATAGAATGTATTTTAATAAAATGTGAATCTGGTTTTTTTTACTACATTTGCTTCATGAACAAAATTTAATTTACTTCAATATAGAAAATAAATACCGTATAAAGTTTAATTGTATCGACAATACAGTTAGCAGTTTAACGAATATTTGCATTAAATAGGTATTCTCTATGCACATTAATATAAATATGTTTTATTCAGCAAAATATCTATTTATTCAAGTTATTATTTTCTGTCTTTAATAAGTAAAAATACGTCTACCATAAGCGACTTTAAAAAAAACATTTAAATCTCTTTTAAGCACCCAAGTTTTATTAATCTTGATTTCCATAATTTTTAAATATAGCTAGTAGAGCGGGCGGCGACCGTTACCCGACGCCTGTAAAGCCTTGCAACCTGTTGCCGACGGGACCGCCTTCCGCCCATCGTACGAACATTTTCCGGATACAAACCAAAGCGCAACGGCACTCGCAGTCTTACTCGTAGCCTCAGCCGATCCTTAAAAATATTCTACGAAAAACTTACCTTTGTAGAACCCGATACCAGCGACGTTATTTTTAAACACAAAAATTAACAAAAAAACAATCAAAATATATGTTTGTTCGTGTTAAAAAAATATTATACTATTTTTGTTTAAACTGAAAAATACAAAAAAAACACTTCAAAATCATAGCTACTGCAAATCAAGTGGAGAATGATTAAAAAAACGAACTAAGGAAAAAATGTTCAGTTTGAGCGCGTGTGGCGGCTGAGTTATCGCGGTACTAGGAGTGCAGATGTTGAGAGGAGTTAGGAGAAGACGCGCCGCCGCCGCCGCGGCTGACTACAGAGTGGTAGCGGGCTGAACGGCCACGGGCCCCACCCCTAGCGCAGGCGCCGTAGGCACTCAGCACCGCGCATGACCGACATCCTACCGAAAAGTGGAAAAGTGACTCCTACATCGTAGATACAACATTATGTAGTAAATAAATATTGTACCAAAATATATGCCACCAATCTCATCCAACTCACAATGTCTACTTCCAGTTTGTACTTCTAGAACTTATGTATAGGGAAATTGAATGATTTTTTGCGTAACAGAATATCTCCCCTGACCTATTTACCCCTCTTATGTAGTAGGAACGATTACATAAAAGCGCTTGGTAACGAAACAGTTTATTTTTTAGGTTTTTGCTTAATTTCATTGATTATTGATTTGTAAAGTTCTCTGATGCCACTAAAATAGCCTGCTCTGAGCGACGCCTCTTGTCCCTTGGGTAAAGAATAGAACTTCGACATAATATTGTTACTTGATTCTGCAAAAACACGCATCTCATACGCGAAGGGGATGTTTAAGTTATTAATGGCGTATTCGACGCTATGACCACAGTAAGCCTTCCCATTTATGTTAAAGATGCTTTCATTAACAAACCACTGTATGCCGCCGGCTCTTTGATTAACTTTTGCAGCTACATCGCTTGCTCTTTTCTTAACTTTATCCATTGACATGTAACTGAAATTGCTGCTCGCATAAGGGTAGAGTATGGCATGACCATCTCGTCTTAGTGAAATATATGTTTTTATATTATTTTTATATTTTTTTAAAACATCTTCTATAAAATTAGTTTCCTTTTCTGAAGATGCCTTTGGTCCTGGATAATTTTGTGAAAATATATTATCATTTTTCGGACATACATCCCATGCTACATTGAAGTTTCTTGTAATGTCTACGCCAGAACTCATGTTCTTGCTAGGGCTAAAGTTCTTTTGCCAGTGCTTGTCCTATTAGGAAAGAGACCATATAAAAAATACAGGAATGGAAATTAATATAAGTTACTTAACAGCTATTTCCTTTTTACAGATGAATAAAATTACGCAAATATATAAAAAATATGCCACATGCTAATTGTGAATCTATACTAATATTATAAAGAGGTAGTTTGTGAGTTTGTGAGGTTGTAGGGGGTAATCTCTGGATCTACTGAACCAATTTAGATGAAATTCGGTAAGAAGATAGTTTGAGACCCTGGGAAGGACAAATTTATATATTAATTTTTATCCCGGAAATCATCCCTTAAGGGGGTGAAAATTGAGATGAAAGTTTGTATGGAGAATCAACCTAGGGGCAAACCCAAACGATGCGAGGGTGTCGCTAGTGGAAACTCATAAAGATATATAAAAATGCATAGCAATTAGTGCAAATTATTTAGGCTGCTTATATAATAAGTTGAGCTAACTAGGTTCAACTTAAAAATATTGTACGAACTGGCTCTGAAAACTCCAAACCATCTGGGTTAGTGGAAGGCAGGATCACCCATTTCACGTTTCTTATCATTTCTTTATTTTCACCACAAGCCACTAATTGCTCTATAATGTATAGTGCGAAAGCTACTGGACCTGCGCCGCCATCTTGACCAGCATCTATCACTACCACCGGTATTTTGTCAGGATCTTTATCGCTAAGCGTAGTACTATTAATTATGACCTGTAAATTTGTGTTTCACTATTATTCGATTTACATTCAGTTAGTTTACATTAAAGAAAAAATTAAATAGACCTCGTAGAGATTCCTTCCTTCAAATGTAGTTCTGCTATCATCAAAATACATACACCAATGACAATATTTTCTTAATGCCTGCAAAAATACTGTAACCTGCAAAAATAGTATATAATATGAATTATTAATAAAAATATTTCATTCATGCTTTAATGAACGGTCATTTTCACAATCATTAGACACGGGTCTATATTACTATTAAGTCCACAATCAATAATAATAATAATAATAATAATAATAATAATAATTTTATTGGAATAATTTTACAAAATTATATAATTTATACAAAATAAATAAACAAGGACCAATACAATTTGGAACCTACCTGAACTAGGTTAACAACCTGTGTTTCAGGTTATGGTTTTACCATGCATTTCTTACAAGGCTAGAGCAGAGTACATTTTGAAAATTATATATAGCGTATATAATGAATAATATGACAAGTGTTAAAACTTATATAACTAGCTAGACTTACATCTACGTATATGTATACAAATTTATAATTAGGGTTATTTTATTATTTCTAACAAATTTTCTGTGTCTGTGTAGTTCAACTTTTGAAGAAATTCCGATATTATTATTTTACATTTTTTATTATTTATGCTATATAAATCCAGAACTCTATTAAGTTTGTTGTACAATAAAGCTCCTAAAAATATATAAAACCTATTAGCAAAGCTATGTTTGGTTCGTGGCTTAGTACAGACCAAATCTTTTCTTCTCTTGTCTGAAGGAAGTGGGTAAAAAGGTAATTCAGTATGCTGTTTTAATGTAACGTGCAGTATAAATAATTGTCGGACCGTTAGTACCTTGCATTCCAAGTAAAGCATGTTTGTGGGAAAGGAATAAGGGCGATAGGTGGCTACTTTAAGGATTGCTCTTTGAGCACGTTCAAGTGGAAGTAAAATGGTTTTCGCAGCACCACCCCAGGCAGTTATGCAATAAGTAAGGATGGATTCACACAAGGTTTGATAAACTTGTTTGATTAATTTATAGTCCGCGATATTACGTAAGAATTTAAAAATATATATTAATTTACGGACTCTATTGCATAATAATTCAATATGATGTCGAAAATTTAGATTTGAGTCGAGGGTAATACCTAGATATTTAATATACTCCGCTTTTGTTAATGTAGAACAAGTGCATGCAGTGTCAGCAGACGTTGCACAATTATGTGCGTATATGTTTTGATTAGTAAGTAGTGTGTTAGTGCTTCTCATTGTAAATAATAAATATTTAGTTTTATCTGTATTTAAAGTAAGAAGATTATTATGAAGCCACTGTGATACGTTATCAAAACCACTTTGTGCATCTGCGTAGACCTCTGGACGTGATTTTGCTGAAAACAATAGAACTGTGTCGTCCGCGTATGACATAATAACACCATTTTTCAGTTGTAGATTGCAGAGGTCATTTATATAAATTAAAAATAGAGTAGGGCCCAAGATACTGCCTTGAGGCAATCCGTAATAGCTGTTTTTGAGGTCTGAACTCATGTAGTGGCCTATTTTTACAGATTGAGTTCGGTCACTTAAATAGTCAGAAAAAAGTTGAAGCTGAGTGCCTCTTATCCCAATTGCCTCAAGCTTGCGTAAAAGTATGGAAAATGAGACAGTGTCGAAGGCTTTTGCGAGGTCTAGAAAGATGCCAATAGTGTGCATTCCTTTATCCAGATTAGTAGTTATATGCTCTGTTAATTGGTGGACTGCTTGATTAGCTGATCTTTTTGGTCTGAAACCATATTGCCTTTCCGAAAGTAACTTGTTATCTTCGAGATATTTTATTAATCTATTATTTATAATTTTTTCTAATATTTTGGAGAGGCCTGTTAAGACTGCTATAGGCCTATAGTTATTTAAACATCCTTTTTCTCCGGATTTATATACAGGAGTGACCACCGCTTTTTTAAGCGATTTTGGAAAAACTCCTTTGGACAAACACAGTTTAAGAATGTGGGTTATCGGAGGGGCAAGTTGGTGTTTGAACTTTTTTAGTATGTTATTCGAGATGTTATCCCATCCGACAGCACAGTTATCTTTCAACCCAGTTATTATTCTCAATACTTCATCAAGATCAGTATCTAATAAGACAAAAGAATTAAGCTTGGAGGACGACATTATCTTTACGTTTTCAGAAGAAGTGCGCCTTGACCATGTCCATGTGACAATGACCATGACCAAAGCGTTGTATGGAAAAGTTAAAATGAATATTGATTTAAACATTTTTAAAATATTCAATATAAGCCATCATTTATAGTTTTCTAAAATTATATTTATGGAGTTTTTAAAACTATGTTGAAATGCATTCACTCTTTTTTACTATTAATTCACTCTATTATATTACTTTTATTTTGGCTTATTGTTAGAATACATATTAACAAAAAGTTGAAAACGTCACTTAACTGTACTACCTCCTATGTTAGCATTTTCCACGCACGGATCCTCCTCGTCGACAAGTAAGTCGTCTAACATTTTCTTGTAACATAGTCTTGTGTATTTACATCTATATATATTTGTATTAAAACATCAAAGCCAATGAAAATAAAAATAATGAAATATTATAAAATACAAAGAGTTCTTACCCACAATATTCTGTTTGAGCCATATAATTTAAAGTTACTAAAAATTAATTTAAAGGTTAATTAAAAGTTATATGCCTTATCAATTATAAATCATTAGCTATTGTATAAATACCTATTCCCATAATGAATTTTACACAATAATATTTCATAATGAAACAAAATAAACTATCAATTTTTAATAAAAGTAGTCATTCATAAGTTATTGTGTTAAAAAAACAATGTTATATAAAATTTTCATTCGTTTCGTTTCACGGTTTGCAATTGCACAAGAATTGTATTGACTCTAATCTGTTATTTCACTTATTATATCGTAAAAAAATACATTGTACTTATTTTACAGCGAAACAATTATATATTGTTTATTTTTAACCTATTATGTTTTAAAACTAAAATAGCAAAAATATAATGCCTTATGTCGTAAAAATATGTTCGTATAAATTTCTTTCACTAAGATCTCATCTCTCCCGATCGTTAGGGAGAGATGCTTATCGACTCTGAACACACCCTAAAGCATTTACAATATAAAATGGTGAATTGTTAACAAAACAAGGTCACAATGTTTACATTAAAAAACATTATTGCAAATTATCTCAAAGATTATATTCTAACGTATATTATATTAATTACACTTACCTTATTTTACAAATTAACACCAAAGTATTAATTAAAAGTAATATATGTTTGTGTAAAAACTTCCACACTGACATTAACTTTCTACTGACGTATTATGGATGCGTTCCGGATCACGCAAAATTAGTTAATTTAATTTTTAAATTTAGTAGGCATCTCTCCCTTATAGGCGTCTCTCCCAAACTTACCCTGTACTTAACTATTCTGAACAAAGTTCCAAATATATACTTTTCAGTTTACACAGGAGAATTGATCTGAGATTGTGTCAACTTTAATTCTTGCGGTTTAAACTAACAAAAGGAATTAAAATATATTTCACTAATAAGCTTCATTATTTTTTCCGGATGTATTCAGTAACATAAATTCAAAGACAGAATTGACTGTAGGACGGTATCTATCAGTATTCTATCGATATCCAGGGTCGATGACCAGTGGACGCGGCGGTAACACCCACTCACAGGTGTGGTGGACTTTGTAGTTATAAATTAAAACCTTACAGACCGGTTAGATGCTACCTGGATGTGCTAAATAAACATGAATCACAATAACGACCAGTATGCTTGCAGAAAAATGAAAATTGATTTGAGGGAACAGCTTATTATGACTTTTAACTTGAATTATGATACCATTTCTTTAAAATAACAATAGTGAACTAATTAGCAGAATGTTCATGTTAATTTTAATGATCATAAGTTTTCTTTGTGTAACAAAATAATATTTCCCTTTCTTTCTGATTTTCTGTTAACGTAGTTAAAATTTCATGTTCTTTAAGTATTAGTCTCTTATATAAATACATACATACATACATAAGTGGTAGTTGTATGAACATTTTATTGATTTAAAGAAAGATGAGCGAATCATTTTCATTTTAAATAATTTAAAATGAAAATGATTTTACAAGAGCATATTAAAATCATATCTGGAATGTATTCGGATGGAAAATTAAAGGAAAATCGGAATATCAAAACGAAATATCCAGATATTGCATCCGTGCAATATTGAATATGCCTCATTCTTAAAGTGCTTGACGGAAATAAAGTAGCGTTATGTTACATATTTGTTATCGAATATGATATTGAAATGTTAGCTCGTAAAGCTTAACAATAAAATTTTCACAATTCTAATTTTACGTGTAAAAATAACTTTTCATAATTATATTTAAAGTACGTATTTAATTTGTTTTGAAGAAACAAAGCAAGCGAATTAAGCTGATATTTTGGTTCTATTTGGCCAATTATATTGAAAGTTTTTAATTCAGACTATTTGCACAACAAAAATTTTCAATTGAAATAATGATACATATAATAAAATTGTAACTAAGCCAAATCTGTACATTAATTTTTTTTTGGAAAATCTAATTGAAATAGTCATTATTATCGACACAGAGGCCGAATCTATAGTTTTTATAGTTTTTGTCTGTCTGTCTGTCTGTCTGTTACCGCATCGCGGAAAAGCTACTGGAGGTATTTTGATGAAATTTGGCATGATGATAGCTGGTTATCCGGGTCAACATATAGGATACTTTTAACTGCGGGAAAATATCTCATCTCTGAGAAATCTATACTAAACATTAAACGTAAGTAGGGACGAACCCGAGCGGAGCGAGATGGTGATTGGTGAGTCGCTAGTTATTTATAATTAACTAGTGACTTACCCTCGCTTCGCTCGGGTGCGTCCCTAAGTACGTTTTAAATAGATATGAATAGTTATTTCGAGTGTACCTTAAGAGAAAGACTTATGCTATTGCAGATTTTTCTGTAGGTCTTATTAAGATCTTTAATTTTGTAGTACATTATTTTGAAGTATCTCTAAGGTTTAGCCAGCGTTAGACATGTAAATTTCCAAGAACGACTCGATAGAACCAGTTATGCTGTTTTCCCGTGGGAATGAATTTTTCCTGTAATAAAATATTTCCTTCGACGACACGTTTCGCTCAGTTTGTAGTGACCCCACTTGCTGTGCCAGCGGTCGCGGGCTCGAGTTCCAATGGGGACATGGGTGTTTATATTTATAAGAGACATACATATTTAAAGTTATATATGTGTAGTGTATCAACTATCTGGTATCCATAACACAAGTCTCGTTGATTACCATGGAACTAAATGGTGCTGTGTAATGTCCCAACATATTTATATTTATTTATTCATATTTTATCCTAAATGTTGACCCGAGTAATAAATTATCGCTACATAAAATTTAGCCAAAATTCGGATCAGTGCTTTTTGCGTGAAACACAAACTCACAGACAGACAAAAATTATTTTGACTATTGTTTTGTTTATAATTTATAATATGTATTTATAGGTATCGAAAGTTTTCGAAAGATATGTGAAGTCCGCCAAGCCGCACTTGGCCAGCGTGGTGGACTATGGCCTGATCCCCCTCGTATTGAAGGGAGGCTCTCGTCCAGCAGTGGGACGTTTAAAAAAAAAGGCTGAATACAATACAATACATGTATAGGTGTATGTAAGGGATTCTGTGACGTCTTAATAAATCTTGCTCTTAAATAGGACACATATTATTAAAATGTATTTTTAATATTCAATTTTTACTGTAATTTTTTATTGTATATATCTATCTACATATGTTCGTCATATGTTTAAAACGAAAGGCAGCGTCGCATGTTTCTCAACACACAGTATTTCGATACTGAGCTCTCATTGTCTTTCCTGGTAAGAAAAGTACTTGATATTCCATTCGTATTCAAGTTTTTAAAAAAATAATTACTTTTAAATAAATAAAAAAAATGTTGTTTCAATTTGTTTTATTGCTGTATACCTATTTATCTAACAATATTTAATTTAACTGTTTTTTCCATCATCTTTACCTATACCTTTTCTCCTTATGTTGTTTTCCGTTATTTGAAAATTCATTTCTTATCTGATCTCCAAAAGTTCTGAAACCTTCGAAGTATTGTGGTAGGATTGTCCGCAATAGACGTTCAGGGTATACAAATTCATAACCATCCGTAAGTTCCATAGTATATGAGTATGGGACACCAACGGCCCCATACGCGAAGTCATCACTACCTCCGGCAGCCGGATACCATTTTCCAGCACTTAAAACTCTAAATGGTTGTCCTCCCGCTTTTACTACAGCATTTGAGACCTTTTTAGCTAAAGTGTCTAATCTTTTCCATTCTTTAGGCAAATATTCTCCTGTATATCCCCATGGATATACCAAATATTGTCCATATGAATGTAAGGAAACATATAATTTTAACCGCTTGCTATTCTCCATCATAATATTTCTGACTATTTGTGTTTCTACTTCTGAAAATGGTTTAGGTCCAGCATAGGTTTCTTTGTCACATGGGTTGTTAGATACTCCACTCACGGCCCACTTGAAACCGTAATTACGATTACCATCAACGCCGAAGCAATCGTAAATTGAGTTCTTCGATCTAGTTTTTCTCCACAAGCGATTCTGCAAAAAGAAAATCGAATAAGTTATATTGTAAATTGCAAAATAAAAATTTCAAACGTTAGGTATGCATATACCATAAAATATATTATTTAAATCAATCAGTTCTGTAAATATTTTTGTTACATTTCTTATTTAAAGCCTATAGCAACTTACTCCACGATGTTGTCTAGTATATTCATAACCATCAGGGTTGACAACCGGAAGTATGTACCAATCTACGCCATCCAGATCCTGATGAGCCTCAGGGTCGTTGACCAGCCGGTGTATCAAGTACAGTGCCATCGCCGGCGCCACCCACTCGCGAGCGTGAATACCTAATAATGAATCAGCTTAATAGCCTTTTGCATTCTAATGATTTCTAAGATATTAGAATGGCTCAGCAGAAATGCCTGATTACGGATTTTTAACTTACATTAGATATTAATTAAAATCTCATATCGTCAGATCTAGCCAGATAATCTCGATGAGCATTTAATTACCAAGCCAATCTAGCAGTCTTAATTTATACTTTATTTTGTCCACTATTATGCCCGCGATTACAAAATATTGGGTTACCTTTTCAAAGATTTTAATTTTCTACTATTAAGGATGTTTATGTATTTTAGAAAATAAAAAAAAACGAAACCATCGTAATGAGGGTTATCGTTTCTGGTGGCACCAGTTGACGCCACTGGCGAGTAAGGTCCTATAGTTGTCTTTGAAACAGTATTTGCTAGTGCGGCAGGCAAGCAGCAGGCATAATAATAATTGTTAGCGCTAAAAGTGAAAACAGTTCTATCAGGATTTTAAATAATTAATCATATCCAAATAAATAATATATTGGCTTTTTCTCAACTCTTCTTTTAAAGGTATAAGATTTATTGAATCGTACCGTGTCTGCCATAATTAATCAGCAGTGGCACAATCTTTACAATAATCATGAATAATTAGTCAAAATCCGTGATGAAAAGCTCGCTAACAATGCTCGTTGTGTCGTTTGACATTTCTAGAAACCTCACTCTACACTAGCGCCCTCTTGCAGCGAATTCAAGCTCTATAGCCTTCATTGTATAACGAAGACGGTATATTAATTGTACGATAAAATTTAAAAAGGGAATAAAGAATGCTAATTAATCACTCAAATATTATATTTATTATCTATTTTCAACCGACTTCAAAAAGGAGGAGGTTCTCAATTCGACTGTATTTTTTTTATTGTTATACTTATAGAAACTACTTAATATCGTGTAAGCGACAGGGGACGAAATTATATTTCTAGATTGTATCTGGTTTCATTAAAAGCGTATGTCACGCTTAGTAAATGATATTTATGACAAGAGGTGTCATTATTGATTTTCAAATACATATTTTTGGTCAAATCTTCATATATTTGATATAAATCTATACTAATATTATAAAGCTGAAGAGTTTGTTTGTTTATTTGTTTGGTTGAACGCGCTAATCTCAGGAACTTGGTACTAATCCGATTTGAAAAATTCTTTTTGCATTAGATAGCCGGTCACTGAGGAAGGCTTTAGGCTATATATCGTCCCAGAAAAATGTACGGTTCCTGTGGGATAGATTTGTTTTTGTCTAGGGACGAACCCGAAGCGAAGCGAGAGTGAGTCGCTAGTATTATATATAAGTAATTAAAGATTTTTTATAATTTTATAAGGCGCAGAGGACACTAGCGAAAGAAATTTTGCATAACTTTCCTGTTCTTATTTTGAACGATCCGTCGGCAACAATCCTGTACGCGGACTTAGTTCTTTATTACCAAATAGTGCGTGACTGAATTTTTACTGCAAATATTACAGACACTTCCGCGAAAGTATCCTAACTATAATAAAAAAGATGTATAAAATATAAGCGTTCGTAACGAAAAACAACTTCTTTTTATCGTATTTATCTAGCTATTATGGTACGAGAAACAGGAAAAACTAATATTATGAGAGTTTGTTAACGAAGACAACTCCATTTAATTATGCTAATCTCAAGAAAATCTTAGAAAATAAGAATGTCATTGTTATAAACTTATAAAAGCTATTTAATTTTATGATAATTTAAACTAAAATGTGTTATACTTCAAGTAACTAAATACAGGTGTAGATTAATATAGTATTTTTTTATTTCATATATTTTATAAAATTTTATTTTTTATAGCTACAAGATTTCTTTAAAATGCTATATAACTACATAAGTACAATCAACAAATTAATACATATGACATGACGGATTTGGATTTGGATGAAATACACAGTATAGAAATACAGTATGACCTGCAGTAAAATACAGGCTTTTGTTAGGCAACTAACACTCCCAATCACAAGTATATAATATCAAAAATAATTAATCAATAATTAAAATAAAGTTAACTTACCGGCATCAACAAATATGATAGGGTTCCCAGCATTATGGTCTGATGATATTTTAACAAGTTTCATCCGTCTGCCTTGATAGCTAGTACCTAGATTCTGTAGTTTGACTAAGTCTGGATGTCTTTTCGCTACACTGTCTATATATTCTTGAATCTAATAAAACAATTGTTGCAATTAATTTCATGAAATATTTCACTTAAGAAGTTAGCTGCCCTTAAGCAAAATGATTATTATATGTACAATCGATAACACTAATAAAAAAGTATTAGAATGACATTATGTAACTACTCGGCATGACGTTTTGATGTGGTATTTTAGTAAACCTTTTTTTTCTATTAGCGATAGTGATATTACACGGCAGCATGATATTTGCAGTTACAACAATATAATTTACATATATTGTTGTAACTGCAAAAGGCAGTGGTAGCCCAGTGGTAACGCGCTCGCTTGGGAAACCGAGTGAAGCGGGTTCAAATCCCGGCTATCGCACCTCTGATATTTTCATGTGCGAATCATTTCTAGCATGATTACCACTTGCCTTACGGTGAAGGAAAACATTGTGAGGAAACCTGCATGTCTGAGAGAACCTAGCAAGTTTTCGAAAGACGTGTGAAGTCCGTCAAGCCGCACTTGGCCAGCTTGGTGGACTATGGCCTGATCCCCCTCGTATTGAAGAAAGGCCCGTGCCCAGCAGTGGGACGTTAAAAAGGGCTGAATACAATTTACATATACTAATAGTAATAGTGATGCTGGTGAGATACTTACGGCAGGAAATGAATGATATTCATAAATACTAAATCCACGTAAAACTCTTCTTTTTGGCGTCCTATCGGGACTCTCAAACGATCTAAAATTAAAAACAATTATTCTTTTTCATCATAAAGTATGAAAAAAAAACAAATATTTGCATTTCGCAAAGAAATATTTTAGCTCTATTATTTTCAGAATAAGTCACAATTAAGACCAAAACAATTTATTAAGTTAATTATTATTCCAACTCGATATGAATACTAAGTACGTAATAATTATAGTTATAAGTAAATTATCTTATAATAGATTTTAGAAACGTAACTTAATTATTTAGGTAGTGACAAATTCTAATTTGCTTTTCTATTTACTATATTATCTGTATCTAAATATAGTCCTTTAATTTACAATTTGTTTTTAGTCCTCTAACACTAAAAATAAAGGTGCCGATAATGCGCATACCATGAACCTACGGTTTGTGCGCATATTCTGCTGATAATAAGTATGAAAATGTGTATTGCTTGCGTTCATATCGATACAAATCGTATCATATCGCTTCGTGTACGATACGCGTCGACAATCATCGTGTTTATATGCAGACCCTAATTATTTTCTTTACCTAAGCATTAAGCAATTGAAAAAAAATACATAGAAAGTGACGTAAACAAAAGTGGAACATTTAGAATATTAGTTATTAGAAATTAGAATTATTAAGGCAGTGGTATCTCAGCGGTGGGAAACCGAGTGAAGTGGGTTCAAATCCCGGGTCTTGCATCTCTGATATTTTCATGTGCGAATCATTTAAAACATGATTACAGCTTGCCGCTTGCCTTATGGTGAAGGAAAACACGTGAGGAAACTCGCATGTCTGAGAGAGTCTAGTAGTTTTCAAAAGACATGTGAAGTCCGCCAACCCACACTTGGCCAGCGTGGACTAAGACCTGATCCCCTTCGTATTGAAGGGAGGCCCATGTCCAGCAATGGGACGTTAAAAAGGGCTGAATAAAATGCAAGAATTATTTTAACTAAACCAGTATTTTCATTTGAGATATAAACACTTGCTGAATGATATATTAAACAAATATTTCTTTGAAATCATTTACCTGCCATAATTACGCTTAATTTCATATTCCAAATTTTGTGCACTAATAAAATCTTTAACAAATTCTACATCACCAGGCGGCACCAGCACATCGGTGCTATCATTAAAAATTCGGCTTCTTTTCAGAATTTCTAACTGGTGGTCTGGTTGCTCTAAAGCTTTCAGTGCTTCAATTTGTGGACTGTTTCTTGGATAGAGCTTTACTAAAGTATACCTGGTAAAAAAGTTACAAATAATAATTAAAAAAATCAGCAAGTTTTGAAAGCGACAATAAACTGAGCTGTCATTATTTTCACACTTCCTGTTTTACAAAATTAGCTG
This sequence comes from Fabriciana adippe, assembly GCA_905404265.1. Taxonomy (NCBI): domain Eukaryota; kingdom Metazoa; phylum Arthropoda; class Insecta; order Lepidoptera; family Nymphalidae; genus Fabriciana; species Fabriciana adippe. Next base: position 10,828,975 of record FR989998.1, on the reverse strand, counting down.
AAAAATATGCTAAAACCATTGAAATAGTCTCAATTAATACTTGATAAAGTAAAACATGTTGTTAAAATAATTAATAAGGAGAAGAAAATTATACGAAATATTATGATATTTCACTAAAGTAATGTCTGTATATCTATAAATACGTACTCGTCATAATTTTCATTTTCTTTGCATCCTGCTTGCGACAAGCCCAACAAACCTGAAAAATTTATAATAATAAATAATAATAATAGTATTTGTTGCAAAGGTATATACCCAATTTACAGTATAATAACATACATGTAGTTAAGTTAAGTTTTTTTTTATATCACTTATGCATATAAGCATGTCGAAACAAAATATTATAAAAACAAAATTCAGTAAGACTTCATTAAAATAAATTAGGATTAAAAATAATATATCACTGTTGAGTACATTGACCATTACTACTAAATCTATATAAATCTATTTTTTATTAGCCTCCTGATACACCGAAAGCCAAAACTTAAGAAACTTGCAGTCGAGAGTCTTTACCAACGTCGCAAGGATCTCGATGTTAGAGACTCTCAAACGATTCCAGAATGAAGCGATTCGATCTAATTATCGCGAAAAAATCAGACACTCGATCCTTTGCAAGCATATCCGAAGAGAACTTTATTATACACTATTATTCATATTTTCAAAAATTTTAAATTAACGGTTTTATATAGGTATTAATATCTATTATCTATATAAAATTTCCCTTATTCTGTAAAGAAAGTAAACAGTCAGTACGGCAAAACTGAGAATAATAGCATATACAGCAAAATCGCGCTACTATTTTTGACTTTGATTTTTTTTTGGCAGTCTCCCTCTGCATAACTCTTTAGGCTGAGTTCTAATCTATACTATAATAAAGCAGTAACTTAGCGAAATCTGTACATGAAATATTTTTTAAAAACAATGACTGTAACGTATTATGTATACGATATAGACCCCAAAACAATAGTTATAAATTTTTTTGTCTGTTTGTCTGTTTGTCTGTTTGTCTGTTTGTCTGTTTGTCTGTACGCGTTTCACGCAAAAAGTAATGAACCGATTTCAACGAAATTTTGTGAACTGATAACTTATTACTCGGGTCAACATTTAGGATACCTTTTACTTTAGAAAAATCTTTGTTTCCCGCGGGAAATCGCAATAACTGGTTTTATCGAGTCCTCCTTAGGAACCCTCCGCTGGCTAAACCTAAAGACATACATCAAAACAATTTACTTAAAAATTGTAGATCTTGAAAAGGCCAACAGAAATATCTACAACAGTATATGTCTATCTCTTAAGGTACACTCGCAATACCTATTCTTATCTATACCTATAACAAAACTAACTTAGTTAAATCGATGTGCGCGTTTCACGCAAAAAGTACTGAACCGATTTCAATTAAATTTTGTATAGTGATAGCTTATCACTCGAGTCAACATTTAGGATACCTTTTACTACAGGCACATTTTTCGTTCCCGCGGGAAAACGCAATGACTGGTTCTATCGAGTCGTCCTTAGAAATTTCTATGGCTAACGGTGGCTGAACCTTAAGAGATACATCAAAACAATGTACTAGAAAATTGTAGGTCTTAAAAAGTTATACAGGGAAGTTCGCAATATTATACGTCTATTACCTAAGGTACATTCGCAATTACTATTTTTATTCACTACTCGCGACTCACAGACTGACTTATCAACGTTTAGCTCAGTTCAGCAGTAAAACGTAACTAGGGACGAACCCGAGCGAAGCGAGGGTGAGTCGTACATAATATAATATGTATTAAGTAGATGTTTAAATAAACATTTCACTTCTAAGGCTGGTATAATGATTTTAAAGTTAGAAATCTAATTAGCAACCCTCGCTTTACTTTGGTGCGTCGCTAGGTGCTTATTGTATTTATAATAATCTATACTAATATTATAAAGAGGAAAGATTTTTTTGTTTGTTTGTTTGTACCGAATAAGCTCCGAAATTACTGGACCGATTTAGATGAAATTTGGTAAGAATACAGTTTGAGACTCTGGAAAGGAGATAGGATAGTTTTTATTCCAGAAATCAACCCTTAAGGGGGTGAAAATGGGGATGCAGGTTTGTATGGGGAATCAACCTAGAGACGAACCCGAGCGAAGCGAGGGTGAGTCGCTAGTCTAATACTATTTCTATTGGTACATTACTAATAATAAAACTCTTGTTGCTTGCGTCTTGCAAAACATTAAATTCCATTTTTTTAAGTTACGTGTTTAATACAAGGTTTGTTAAAATTGTTTGTTCTGGCTTGTTCTTAAACATTATAGTGAAAGATAATATTTTGCAGTCTTTATTTTTAAAATGTTTACTTCAAAATTTTAAAATTTGAACATCTCTCAAATTTTTACACTTGTTATAAAAATGAGAGAGTTTTGTTCTAATTGATTTTATTTGTATACTTTATGTATTAAAGTCTCAAGAATAAACTTCTTTATTATTATACGATTATTGTTAATTATATTATTATAATGTATTTATTATAATAAAAAGTAAGTCAAGTCATTACAACAAATAATAAATTTCATAATATTTTTCACTCCCACAACACACAAATCCTAAATTAATTGGCCATTGCTAGTATATTTGTTGGAATATATTTTTATAACCTCTTGTTCACCTCCTCGAAGCATTTTCAAAGTAAAATATATTCTTGGAAACGATATTATTCTCTCTTTACGGCATAATATAATACTCGCTTTTGCAATCTAAAAGGGAAATAAATTGATAGAAATTTTCTTTTACGACATACTACGAGTTAATACTTAATATGCAACATATACATAGCTCTATCTTTATTTTAATTTCCATAAGCATTATAACAACCATAATTATAACATAAATGTTACAAACAAAACGTGTGTATGTACTTATGTACGCACGTAAGAAGTTATACTTCTTTGGCGTAATAGAACAAAAATAACTAAAGATTTCATCCCGTATGTCACAACTCTCTGTTTGTAAAAGGAATGATAAATTAATAAAAATAAATAACAGTTATCAGCTAACTTCATCATGTCGCTCTAAGCTAACTTCATCACGTCGTAAAAATTTTATTCTCCAAACCAAAACAAAAAACTACCATACCAAAAAAAGTATAACTTCAATAAATGCACAATACAATTTTCTAAAATTGTTTCAATATACATATATAATGGGTAATTTAGTAGTAATTCTGTGAGGTGGAGATCTGTTCCTTAAAAACCTGGCATGGCATTAAGAAACGACTTAAATTTGTAAGACAGCTTTTGCGTGAAAGTGGGACGATTCTTTAATTTGCGGCGACATTTATCGTGTTTCTTTGGCTTCTGGTAATTGAGCTTTGAACAGGGTACGATCTGGCTTCCACCGTGGACCAATTCCGAAGCAATTGATGTCATTAGTAGCGTTCTTTGATCGCCCAATCCCTGATCATTTTAATTTAATAAAGACGGAATTTTTCGATTTAAATTAACTGCAACGCTCTATGGAAGGAAGCCGTGCCGGTCTTTTGATTAAATATTAGTCTATTTTATTTGATCCGAGTTATGTTTGGAAATTTTATATTAAATTCTTAATTATCTGTAGCATTTATATAGCGTCCGCGCTTTGACATTAATTTACTATATTTAATTATAACTGCTTTGCGTGTAGGAATTTTCCATTTTTTATACTAAAATTCGTTTCATTTGCAATTTAGCTTTTGTATCTTATTTTAATTAAACATTCGGCCTGACTAACTAAATTTTGTTAATTTTTTGTCTGTACATTTAAAAAAATACTTTTAATTATAATATATTTATAATATATATAACATTAAAAACGTTTTTAACACTTACTAGTATACTATGCAGCTGAACCGGTTATCTTATCCAGGTCAGGATTAATAGCAAAGATCGTTTTGATTCAAAGAATAAACATCTTAATAACATAAAATGTTCGCATTTGAATAACACTTTTAAGGAAACTAAGTATTTCCTCATATACTAAATTTTAAAGTAGAAGGTTGTTTCAATTTTATTCAATGAAATATTTTTATTTTAGCAGTTTAGAATACGAAGATGATATTTTATTTGAAAATACTTATATAGTTTACTTTACAATATGCAAGAAAATAAAATTCACATATATGTATATAAAACTTTATTCTTATGTATCGATTGTATAGATATTCGATAAAAGTAGGTTTGTGCAACTTTAAATGTCCCTTGCACTATTGTATCAGAGAAAGTACTTTGTTGTGAGCAAGTAGTGAAATGTTGATAGGTAACGAGAGCAAATAAACTTATTAAAACGTTCTATGTGTTCTATAAACATGAACAAATACTTAAATAACACTATTTCACTTAAAATTGTTGTCATTTAAAAAAAAAATATCTTAATAATGTGTATTATTAAAAGTAAAACATAAAAATCATAATTACTTACCGATAGTTAAAATTATCCAAGCCATTTTATTTTCTAATATTTAACTATTTAAACTCTAATTTAACCGTTTGGAGTTAACTCATATATTATATTCGTCTTATATCAATTAAAATTAAAATAAATAAATAAATAGAGTTGGTCGCATGCGCATTCGTGCACGCGTGCCACCGTACCGCCGCGCACTGTGCATGCGCAGTCTTCGATCTTCAATATCGAGATCAAGATCCTAAATCAAGAAATTTCCAAACACCATGTACATGTACTTACATTGTACATATATCCTAAAGGGCATTAGGGTCTTTGCCCCTGCAATATAAACAGCTAACTAATCAGATCCTTTTTTTATCTTCAATAAAAATATTTTTACAATTATCATCCATTACTACAGGTTTCTATATTTATTCTTGTATCTTATTTTTTTATTATTCTTATATTTTCTTTAATAAATAATTATTTTTTTTAGACTTTATGGTTATTAAAGATTATTAATTAGTAAATTCGCATTATTCTTCTGCAGTATGTGATTAATTCACCGTGACTTTAATGGCTAATACCATGAAATTAAAATCCATTTTATGTGTGTCTGTGTGTGTGAATATTGTCGCTATTGTATTGTTTACGAATTTATTAATGGAAATTAAATAGAAAGCATGTTACCTTAAAAGTACAAATTTGAAACTTTAACATAATGAATTCGCCCCATAGAATAATATCAATATTTTATATGAATATATTTTATAAGGATATTGTTATAGCTTACTAGCAACTCACCCTCGCTCCGCTCGGGTTCGTCCCTACTTACGTTTTAAAGTTTAGTATAGATTTCTCAGAAACGAAATATTTTCCCACAGTAAAAAGTATCCTATATGTTGACCCGGATAACTAGCTATCATCATACCAAATTTCATCAAAATCGGTCTAGTAGTTTTCTCGTGATGCGTTCCCAGACAGATAGACATACAAAAATTCTAAAAACTATAGATTCCGCCTCTATTTCGGTAATAGTGACTATTTCAATAAGATTTTCCAAAAAATATTTAATGTACAGATTCGACTCAGATAAAATTTTATTATACGTGTAGATGTTTACACGTTAATACTTAATTATAACAGCCACGAGTATTAAAGTGTTTACGAGTATTGCCTTATATAAGATTCACGTATGAATTACCAATCATCGTTACACCGTATTATCTTAATAGTTAAATTAGTCACGCGGAAAGAAAGGTAATGACGACTGAATGTTTGAGTTTAATGAACTAGAGTGACACTGTTTGAAATATCACCGGTGTCACGGGACCTCCCACTCATCACTCCATCAGTGAAGAATAAATATACCTAAGGTTCTAGTGTCCTACAGATCATCTATACAGATAAATAAAATTGAAATGTCTGTTTGTAATGTCAAAATAACAGCTTTACAATAAATGCATATGGAATTATATACGGTACTTCTAAGAAAAACACAATTTTTAAAAATTTTGTCTGTCTGTCTGTTTGTTCCGGCTACTCTCCGAAACGGCTGGACCAATTGTAACGGGACTTTCACTGGCAGATAGCTGACATTATAAGGAGTAACTTAGGCTACTTTTATTTTAGAAAAAGAATTAGAGTTTCGCTCGAAAAAATGAAAAATTACCTAGGGACGAACCTGAGCGAAGGCAGGGTGAGTCGCTAGTATATTATAATTTCAGACTTACTTAATGTATAACAGCAATCCTAAGTCGAATAAAGCCTTCCAAATATTATTTTCACCCCTTTTATCTCCGTGGACTCCAAAACTGTTATTTGTATCAGTTCAAGAAAAAAAAAGTTTTTAAATATAAGATGTGTTAGTATTTCAGTAGATATGTCTATTTCTTATAAGCTCTACTATTTAAAAACTCTATTATTATTTATTTAGAACTCTAAGAAAACCAAATTCAATGTCAACAAATTGGGAACAAAAAATTTCAATAAAAGTTAAAAATTATTTTAACTACTTGGTATGTTTTATTAAAATATTTTAAGGAACCCTGATAACGGCGTTTTATTGATGAACGCGAGAACAAATAAGTTACGTCGTCACTATACCATAATTGCACAGTTATACGTTCGTTTAAGGAGATTGAATAAAAAATAGGAGCAGTTACAATACGCTTAAATATCAGATTTAATAAAATAATTCACACGCTTAAATTCTACATATCTGTTGTGAATGGAGGTCAATTTCACTGAATCTCACTAATATATTATATAACAAACTAGGTTTTCTTTGAATTGATTGAGTAAGTCCAATAATACGTTTTAACATTTCCTCGCATTAAAGTTTCATCAACCAGCCTATTGGGATTACGCTCGCTTTGAATCACAGTGAAGCGGATCCAGGATCTTGCAGCTCCGAAATTTTTCGGTGTAAATCTCATTTTCATTATGTTTACACTGGCTTATACTATGAAGGGATACATCATCACGATACATATCTCAAAGAACATTTCACCCGCATTTGACCAGAACAAAAGAACATGTTAAAGGGTATTGAAAGGGAACCCTGTGCCTAGCACAGTGCAGTTTTGTGTGTATTATTATTTCATATAAAATAGGGATCATCTTAAGAATTTAAATTAAACCGAAATATTATTAATAATTGCTTAAATCAAAACTTACTATTATCATATGTGTATAACATAGTACTTTGTCTATTTAATATTATGGATTTTTGTTTTATCGAAAACATATTTAAATATTTCATAGTAAATATAGGCATAAAACTATGAGAATCAGAATGAATGGCGTCACCGCCATTTGCTAAGGTACATACTCGTACATCGGAACACAATAATTAAACGTAATTAACGCAAAACAACTTAAACACTTCTGTCACGATAGTTGCTAGAGACCATTTTTTTTCTATATTATTATATGAAAAAGTAAAATATTTTATTTAAAAAGGAACTTTGTTGTTGAACAACAATAAACAAAAATATATGAGATTTAGCTAATCCAATATATAAGCTATCTTTATTCCGAATTTAATTCAAATCTTTTGAGCCATTATAGCGCTATATACTGGTGTGACATATAGTTATATATTGACACACCAGTGTCAATGTCAAATACATAATGTAATTTATATTTAGAGGGACTTTTTTAGTTTAAACGCATATATCTTTACGAATCACATTTCATCTGAACTACCGTATTAATTTCTAAAAAGTCCCAAATTCTTGAATGTGACCAGGATAGAAATGTGTCGTTAAAGCCTTTTGAGCCGACGTTCACTTTCTTTATTCTCTCTAAACTTCCTTTGTATGCGCAACCAGCTACAAATAAAAACAAATCTGACCCACTTGAGCCTAAGAAAGAGAATCTACTGAGAAATATTTAATGTACATTGATCGATTGTAAGTGTACGAACTTTACATTTTCCTCTATTAGCATGCGTTGTATATAGTTTGTTTGTATTTTCTCATTGTAAATAAGTTCCACGAAGTGATGACATTGATCGTGACGCATAGCCCCCGGTAGGTGAAAGTGTATCCGTAATATTTGTTAAATATGCATAATATCGTGTTTTCCATCATGGCTTTGGGTGTCTTATTATTAACTTATGTATACTTTTATGAAATATCTCATTTAAAACTTTTAAAAAACAACTCAAAAAAAAATCAATTATCATTTTAATTTTGTTAACGTAATTCGTTGCCATGAATATGTTTCCAAATAAATTCAAATATCACTTGAAGAATTCTGAACCATATCTCAGATAGAGCATTCCACGAATAATCTTCTTCCGATTCACTCTCATACAACTGCATAACTAGTTCTAAAGCAAAAGGTATGCCATAGACCTAAAATATTATGAAAACTAAAATATTACGAAATAGATAAAAGCTAAATATAATTTAAAATATAAATACTAAAGATATTCTTACAGTAGAAGCATAATCCACACTCGACCCTCCAACTTTTCCATACCAATTGTACAAAGTATCCACAGTAACAGAGAGTACTCGAAAACTTGCGTTCCTCATAGCTTCTTCGATTTCCCCTCTTAAATCAATATATTTATCATCTTCCAACGCGGAATCAGTATAGCCTTTTGGATATAACACTGCATCTCCCTACAAGCCAGCATGACATTCATATGTAGTGAAATTCTAATAAAATATTATTGTAGTTAAAGTATAAGGGTTTTAAATTAATTATTATACTTTTTTTTTGATGTGTACGATCTTTCATCTCGCTTTCCTACAATCTGTGGGAGTGTTTTCGCGAATAGAGAAGGGAAGTGTGTAACAGGAAGCCGGGGAAGCGCGCGCTATTTGATTTGACCTATGAGCGCGCGCGGTGGTAAATTTGGCCGTCAGATGGTAAAAAGTTTAAATCCAATATGGCGGACTCCCAAAGATGGCGGACTGTTTTTTATACATCCTCATGATATGGATATTAAATGAAAGGGCTTGATGAGCGAAACACAATAAGCAAAGTGACGTCATTGTAAATACAACTCTCAAAGATGGCGGACTGTTTTTTATGATATCAAATGAAAGGATAATTGCTGAGAAGAATACGAAAAAAGAAAGTATAATAACTATAACTATAAGTAAAACATAAAAAAAAGTTTTAACATTTAAAAAAACAGGCTTTTATTTAAATGCTCTAAAAAAACAAACAAGTATAACTCCTTACGTGCGTACATAATATGTAAGTTCATACACACTTTTTTTCTTCCTTGTCGTTGCTCTAATGAGAGTTAGAGTCTTCACTGATACAACTGTACCCCTAAGCCTTATTATTGTATTCTCTTTCTTATACAAAACAACAATATTTTATATAACTACAATAACTAAAAAGTTTATAGAACATAAGCTATAAATAATACAGGTTGTCACATTTATCTTAAAAAAAATCTCATATATTTTAAACGGGTTATCCGATTTTCATAATTCCAATTGAAATAATAGTTCCTAGACCTAAGACTATCTTTTGAGACTTAAGTTATTGTAATATCTTTACAAACAAAAATCTCATTTTCAACTTACGTAATTATACAAAAATTCTAACAACATTCAAAATTCTCTTGAAACTAACTTTAATCAGTCTAATTAGATTTTTTATTAGATTAACCGCATATTTCATTTTCAAGGTCAAATTAGAAAAAATGCTTTCAATGTATATCATGATGAATATTTATTTTTAGAAGAAAATATTTCATACAAAAGTTGTAGGCCATGATAAAATTAATATTTTTTGTTCAATATTTTTTTCGTGTATAGTCAATATTTTACAGCAAAATGCGATAACTGCAATGAATGTTAAAGTCAAAGCTGAACTATGCTTATTGATTTAGAAGACAGCTTCTAATACATTTTTTTTTTCTAAAAAGTTCTAGTCCTTTATGACACTGTTCTATCCTCACCTAACTTAGAAAGAAAGGGTTCTTCCGAGTAACGCGTAGTTCAGACTTAGTCTTCTCAACCTACGTTATCCAAGTCGAACCAGTCACATTACCAAAAAATAAAACTTATCTAACCTAACCTAACGAGAACGCTAAGGCGGGAGGCTAAGGGGCATTTTGCTCCTAAACTACAGACTCTACACGAAAAACATATTGATCAAAATATATATAATATTTTCAAGTGCGAATCATTTTTAAAATGAATTGGTGAAGAAATATACCGTGTGGAAGCCTGCAAGTCTGGGAGAGCCCAAGTTTTGAAAAAGTAGTTTGCGAAGGACATGTGAAGGTCAGTTTGGGGCTCTGATCCATTCGCATTAAACGGACACCCGGGCCCAGCAGTGGGATGAATAAAGGCTGAATTGTTATTGTATCAAATACCTTGAAAATTGAAGTATGGTACGATCCTGCGTGAATATGAAAATAAGCGGCCATTTTGTGACTATATCGATGAAAAACATCACGCACAGCTCTTGTTTCTGCTTCGGAAAACGGCACTGGTCCAGGATACTCTTGATTACAGGAGTTGATGCTACTATTATTATTCCACGCTATGTCAAAATTTCGATCTAATGCAACCCCTGGACATTCACCTTGTAATGCGACGTTCTTGTTCCACATCCTATGATCCAACAACTATTTAATTCATATAATAAGAAGGACTTCATAAAAAAACTATTTAATGAAATAATACAATATATCTAAACTTAACTTGTGATAACTATATGCAAATCCGTCGGGGTTCGCCATCGGTATAAGATATATATCAAATGAATCCAAATAATTCGCGATAAAAGTCAGTAGTGCAAAAAAATGACGTGTATTATGTAAGCACCCTAACTGTTTTGCACCCATCACGCTTAAGCCTTGAACTATAAATATTATTTTCTTTTCTTCTTCATTTTCTTCATACTTGTCGTTACCCGCTCTAAAGTATTTATCTGATGCACCATGGTCTTTTGTCATTTTTAATAAAACAATATCATTATATTCAGCGGTACGTCCTATTACTTCTACTGCTACTTTAGCATTTGGTAATTTTTTAACCATACGCGTAAGCTGCTCTCGTATCTAAAAAAAGTATACTATAGTATTAGTAGTATTTTTTTTTTTTCACCGTTCTGTTAACCAACCGATTTTTTTTCTAATCGATAGTAAATAATATAAAGAACATGTCTAGGTAGCCTTGCCTACTTATTTCTTGACCACACTACCTGACAAGTGGGTATAAACAGGTAAGTTACTATAGGTAACTTCACGAATACTATAAGGTTACCAAGGCATATTCTTTATAATATTTACTATCGATTAGAACAAAATTCAACTGGTTGGTCGGCTGAACGGTGAAAAAAAAAAATTAAAATTTTGATTAGTAATTAATTTAAAAATAGCCTGGTCAGGATTTCGATAGGTAAACTATTTTAGGAGTATTTATCTATTGTTCAAACTTTATAAAAAAAAAATTCATCTGGTTAACAGATCGGTGAAGGTCGTAGTGTATCCAGTTCTCCGGCTATAATAATAGATAGCTTATTATAATACTTAGCTAAAATAATATTAACGATAATATTTGTTGGGTAGATTTGAGGTAAGACTAAGTTTTATAGTGAAATCAAAACACGCACTGCATAGTTTGTTGGGAATAAATTGTACATTCTACATTTAGTCCTGTATTAGTAAAAGGGTATCTAATTTCTTCACCACTGTCTGTTACATCTCTTAATAAGTTTTAGTAAATATTTAGAAACTAATAACTAATAATAATTTTCTTGCTTCGACTTTCGTGATATTATTAATTTGTAATTATAACTATAAAGTTTAAATAATATATAATGTTTAATATTCAATTATATAACTTATGCAAATTATAAAAATGTTTTAAATTAAAATTAATAAATATTGTAAGTATATTAAATTCTATTTATTTAAAATCATTGTATAATTTGTACCTTACAGTATCTACCTAAGATACTGTCTGTAACAATTATATAATAACTTTGATTTGTCTACAACGTAGTCTCTCCCGTGATCATGATCGCTGTAAAGCATTTGAAAGAATCGGAAACCAAAATCAAAATAAGCAATTAAAATAAATAAATAAAATAAAGGTTGCCTGGAAGAGATCGCTTAGTTAGCGATAAGGCCGCCTGTTGTGCTATTTCTTTTTTAATAGTAATAGCACAGATCATATAATACTATACTAGGTAATTAATAGTAATAATTCTTTAGAAAAAAATCTTTAAGAAAATTGAATGTTTTAAAATTTCTGGTAAAACTGTTCGTTTACATTATACTCACAAGTGTGCATTATTGTATAAGCCAGATTTCAAAAATTGGAATAGCACTTACGCTGTATGGACTCAAGTCTTCGTCTTTGTCCGAATCTCGATCACGAGCTGCTTTTTCTTTAAAATCTTGACTAAATTTGATAACACTTTATAGTTATAATTGATTTAAAACAAACTTTTAAGCGACAAACGACAAACGTTAAAAATATTAACTTACTTTGTAGGGCCTCGTTGCTTCAACATCATCATTTTGGTTACTCGTGTCGAGCTGAAAGAACACATACCTACTTAAATAATAATTTGTGTGCAAACACGGCTGCGCAGATTATTAGATTGAAATTCCGAATGGATGATTACGGAGATAACCACATAAAAATATTCTTTTGTATACGGTATACAGTCCTAGGAGTAATTTTATATGCTGAACATAAAAAATAAGATCCAACCTTATCTTCATTTATAATATAACATAGGTACTTACACTTGCGTTTGCACTCGAAGAATTTTTTGGAGTTTTGAACTTTTTTCATCTAAGTTCGGTAGCGGCTCCCTGTGTAAAATAACATTTGAACTCCATAAATATACGTACTATAAAGCAAGTGAAAATTATTTGAATATCTATAACATTTACAAATTTAATAAAGTTCCTATTTTTTTTTTTAATTATTGTAACAATCTTGCTCTACATAACACTTCATACATGTGTACAATATACAAAATTAACTATTAATTACCCTTTATCTGAACTCCAAAAAGCTTGTAAAAGTTAAATTAAATCATTTTCAACTAATGTATGACATCACAGTATTGAATATACCCATTTCCCATATTAATTTTCATGGTTTATACTTACATACATGAGCAAAATGGACAATCTTCATATAAAAGTAATAAAATTTCAAAGCGATGAAGAACTTTTGAAGATTTCGGTTCTTTACGCATTTATATTTCTATTAAGATTTAAAATACATTGAAACTTACCAACTTTGTACATCACGTAAGCTTTGAACTGTGACATTAAAAAAAAAATTGAGATTATTAGTTACTAATTTTAAGATTTTAAAATGTTAATAATATAGAATTTAGAAAAATACACGAATGAAATCTTAGCAGTTACAAAGTACAAACGTTATTTTCATTATGATGACTAAAACCAAAACCAATATTACGCTGTACGGCTTTAACATTCATCGGTATCACTATTGAAAGACTTATACTCTCAACTATACTAAATGAACCCGCGACTACCTTATATTACTTCTAGTTTCAACAATTACCTAGGCATGCAAAGCCGCGGGGTAAAACTAATAAATAATTACACTAACAGGTTTTGTTAGTATTCTTGTCACTATTCCACGCAGTCATTACTTCTGATTAGATTACATGTTATACAGAATTTGTTTTTATATTTATTAGATAATTAAGATTTAATATTTTTTGTAAACGCTCAGTTTTTTCTTGTAATTATTTTTTTTTTCATAAAGAAATATATTTGTTTTATTAGCTTAGGGGTAAAATTTATAGCTTATAAAAAAAAACAAAATTTTTGAAATAAAAAACAGTTTTTTTACTGAACATTTTTAGGTGGCGAACTGATTTTTAAAATAAATAATTAATTTAAATTTTTCGTTTAAATGAAACATTTTTTTTTCGACTGATCCTCTTTGAGAACATTCAAGAATTGACGAATATAGTCATTTTCTGTCCAACTTTCTCTGTACCAAATACCAAATACAAAGCAAAATTTTCAATTTATTCGCTGAAATTTGGTATGTGGGAATTTTCGGGGGCAAAAAATCGATCTAGATTGGTCTTATGTCTGGGAAAACGCGTGTTTTCGAGTTTTCATGCTGTTTTCTTTCGCATTATTCCACGCAAAATATGGTCGCTAATTTCTTTCGCTCGGGCATAAGCTTTGTGGTCAATCGTCCAAGATGCAAGATTGACAATCACAGGTATCCGGTTTCGAATCCCGGTCGGGCACGACGTTTTTACTTTTGTTTTGTTTTTATATTTATTCAAGTTTTAAGGTTTTTTTTATCTAAAAAATACAATATAACAAAAAAGAACTCTATGTATACTATATGTAGAATAAAACTAATCACACGGTCTTCTAAATTACTAAATCCGCATAAAACGCAAATTTCTTACCCTTGTTTATATTAAGCCATGTGATACATAAATAAAAAAATAAAATTATTATTTTTTCAGATTTCATGATTAAACTGCCATACTCTTGCGACACAAATATTGAGCGAGACTATTAAAGTGAGCCTATAACAGATTTATAACAATTTGTACATGTATATTGTATTGCGATATCTATACATATAATAAAATTCTGTGTCGAATTTATACGAGTACATTTAATATTTTTTGGAAAACCTTATTGAAATATATACAGATGCCGAAAAACTATAAAATTCGACATCTGTATCGATAATAATGACTATTTCAATAAGATTTACCAAAAAATATTTAGTGTACAGATTCGACTCAGAATTTTATTAACTATATATTAATTAGTGAAGCAAAAACTTTGTATCCCTTTTTACGAAAATTGCGCGGACGGAAATGAAATGAAATAAACTTTATTCAATTAGACTTATTACAAGTACTTTTGAAGGAGGAGTATGAAATTTCCCACACTTATAGTTTATATAAAGAAGGAGTGCAGAATGCTAATATTTTTTTTTAATTAATAATGTCCTCCTGACCGTTTCCGGCCACGGCGGCCAATCTCATTGAGACTAGCCAACTGCGCAGGAGATATTATAGTGCACAAGTGTACGCGCAGACACAAGTGCACTCCCTATTCCTGTCACTCTCATACTCCGGTGGGACGACTACTCGACACGACCGGTGAGAGTTAAGGCGCAGGACCGACGGCTTTACGTGCTCTCCGAGGCACGGGGGTGAAACACCGCCAACTTCCCAACTCCGGGCTGTTACTGAGGCTTACTATACAGAAAGACTCAATAACTAAACTTGGCCCGACCCGGGACTCGAACCCAGGACCTCAGGATGTGCAGCCGTACATGCTAGCCACTACACCACCGAGGCAATTTTTTTAATTATGCATTAAATGAATAAAAAAAACATTACACACACTACCATGTATTTGACACACACAGACACACACGCATATATCGATACCTCGGGGCTCAAAGGGCGTAAGCACCAAAACTCGATTTTACAGGAGATCAAAAAAACAAAAAAAATAATATTATTTTCGACATATCTTTTTTGATTTTTGGCCTAAATAAACCATTCTAAGACCAAAAGTTTAATTTTTTTTGGGTGCAGAACACTATAAAGTTATATTTCGAATAGATTTAAAAGTAACAAAAGTAGCTTTCCTATACGCCCCGGAAAATTGCATATTTGGGGAGTTTACGCCCCAAAAATTAATGGATGTGTGATGAGTGATGGTTGTAACCGTCAATTTGCCTACTAATTCTATCAGTTTATTGACAGCTATTTTGTTTTCTTTGACATTTAATTGCAATTTTATATGGACTTTATTAACTTAGCATACCTAAATTCAACTCAGATAACTAATTATAGAAAAAATTACACATGCTACAAAATATTACTTTCTAAACTTTTATGGTATTTTTTTTTTTTACTTTTCCTTTAAATTAAGTTACAATAAATTTAAATTTACCAGCCGTTTCTATCTAACAGCTTTTATTTTTCGTATACAGCTTCTTGATACTTTAAAGTAGATATGCATTTACGATTTCAGCACACTGTTGATATCAGAAGGATAAAATTATTGTGATATCTTCATCAAGGATACGTGTTTTACACAATCCGCAGTGTATTTGCTTTATTTGTGGAGAATTGTTTTTAAAAATTATAGAAAACCAATGACTACCACTACTTATAACTTTATAGTCGGACTTCAAAGTACAATTGTGTAATTTAAAAACCATGGGTGCCCAAAAATCATTGTCAAAATTGTGCTGTTGAATTTGGGACAGTGGTCAAGTGGAAAAAGAAGTTCGCTGAACTTCAAAACCCCTATGTCTGGCGAGAAACTATAAACTACCATCATGATTGTTATTTTGACTTTGTTAATCTAAATAGTATTAACTAAAATAACCGTAAATGGATTTATACTAATTTACTATCTAAAGCTAAAGGACCCGCTTTGCTATCTAGTGCAGCTCAAGAGTCTATACCACCTTTTACCATCAACATAAGCAATTTGTTAAGGCGCTTATTACAAATGGAGACTGTTTTGAGTCTATTGCACAGAAATTCCTTTGACTAAGTACGGAAAAATTAAAAGCTGAAACATTTAATAGGTCACAATTACAACTGTTAGCTAAATTAAGTCAAAACAATAAATGAAACAGTCTAATGCATGGAAATCATTTGTGTTGGTAATCAAAAACTTTCTTAATAATACTAAAGTTTGGTACTATCAACATTTTGTCCAAAATATGCTTGACATTTTTTTGTTGCAACATCACCGTAGAACTTCACTATTTACACTCTCATCAGGACCGATTTCCTGAAAATCACGTCCACTTAAGTGATAAACAAGAAGAAATATTCTACCAACAATTTCAAACCATGGAGGAACGATACACATTACTACTACTGCAGGGCAGATTACTGCTTAACTTTTGAACGAGACCTACAAGAAGTGTTAAATTCATTAAAAAGATCATTTTTGGCTGCTTTCGCAAATTAAATTTATTTTTGTAATAATTTCTTTGACTTTTTTATAAAAATACACATAAGCCATATTTGAAAAACCAAAGCTAATGGATGAAAACGACTTTCATTTTAGAGCCAGAATGCCAAATGGCTTCAGAAAAACTACTTAAACATTCGAAAAAAAAGGTTTGTAACTAACTAACCTAAAAACTATTCGATTACTCATCGTATTCATTATAAAAATCACCTAAATAAAATCATAGAAATGTCGTTTACTACCCTTACATTTATTGATTAATATGAGTGATTGCTCTTACGCCCCAAAACTACAAATATATCGATGTAAAATGTTAGGCGTAAAAACATTTGTATCATCTACGGTGTCGCTTACTACCCTCGCGCTTATGATCATTAACAGTGGTGGCTGTTACGACACAAAAACTAAAAATATCTGTTTTATTTTCTACAAAAAATAGGGTCGTAAACACCATTTTTTGGCGAATTGGAAGACTTTAAATATACAGATCGATAGAGGAGAAAAAACTAAGTAGGACTGCATTAAAAAGTCAATTTCGCCAAAATGGCGGTTACGCCCTTTGAGCCCCGAGGTATCGATATACTCTTTTGTTTATTGTTAAAGTCTGTGGTCAAATCGAAAATAGGTTAATATTGTAATATACGCAAGACAATAAATATATAACTTAATGAATTATGGTTGATTTTCAACCACGCGGCTATTACTAGTATGTATAGATATATGTAGATATATGAGAATTACAAGTACGAGAGAATCATGATAAAAATGATTTGTTTCTTCCACAATATAATTTAAACATAATACATTTATTTGCTTACCAAATGTTTTATTTGATCCCAACTTTATTATTTTTCCTCGGGTTCTTATATATTTTATTATTATTCCACATAATAAACATCAATAATCCTTTTTAGTATTTCTGTAGAGGTCTCGTTCATACTTTATTCATAGACATTCATTTATAATTTATATAAAATATGTATTTTAATATAAAATTATATATTTTAGCTCATTATAATAAAAATATTGTAAGTATAACGAGAAATCACATAAAACTATACTAGGTGTAATATATATACATCTTGGGATGCATAAAACATGCTTCAGACTTGCCTGTTTAATTATTATTTTTTGTGTAATGACGTTACACACTTTCCGTTCGCGACACTGCCCCCTCCTATAGGTACATAACCAGAGTACTTTATAATAATGTAGAGTTTTTTTAACACGCTACCTTGTTTTGGACCTTGTTTATACTAACAGTTACCTCCCCCCCCCCCCCCCCCCCCCTACCACCACGGTTCGATGGGCGGTTTACCATGTGGGTTGCTTCTGATACTTCTCTGATAGCAGAATGGACTATTGAAGCAACCCCATGGTTGTTGTGGCCTGTTTCTGTAGATCTGCCGTCGGGGCGTTGTGATTGAGTGCACGATCCTGCGACGCTCCATTAAGACGGGGGAGGGTTTTGTTGGGTTTAAGTGGGTAGTACTGGCTTTTGTTTTTCTAGCCGGTGAATCCCACATAACTACCTGTATAGTCTCCTGGTGGTATGCGTAAATGCATTTCCCAACATAAAAAAAATATCTTGTTTATATTGTAAGAATCTGAAAAAGTTATTACTATTAATTATTTTATTCTAGTTGTCCATTAATAACTGCAACTTAGTTGTTTTAGTATAATAAATGAATAGACGACACTAAACGACAAATATTCGAAAATACGCAAGCGTCTTCATTTCATCGAAGATTTTAGACTTAAGTGAAATAAGCTCAAGTCAAATTTAGTATTAAACAACTGCCTTCTGCATTATTCATTTGAACAATTCATAACAATTGGCTTTACATAGACTTAGTAATGATATCTTAACACAATTAATGGGAAATGTTGATTGAATTAAGTATTTAAAATATCTTTTTTTTTTAATATCTTTAATTTGGTCTTTCACTAGCAACTTATCCTCGCTTCGTTTGTATGCGTCCTAAGTGCTTAGTAGTAGTCTATGTGTTAGTACTTAGGTCATACTTAGATCTATCTATACCTATACTTAATTTTATCTAAATCCGTCAGCCGTCTCAGGGTGAAGGAGTAATAAACAGACACTTACATATGTACTCATAAAACGTTTTTTGGTTGCAGTTCAGGCAATTTTATATTGACACTAACGACTCACCCTCACTTCGCTCGGGTTCGACCCTAGGTACATTTTAACGGTTAGTATGAAATACAAATTTGAATTTCTGGGCTTTTCTGTGCTATAATATGCATGTATTATAAATATAAACCTTCCTCTTGAGTCACTCTTCTATTAAAAAATCCGCATCAAAATCCGTTGCGTAGTTTTAAAGATCTAAGCATACATAGGGACAGACAGACAGCGGGAAGTAATTTTGTTTTATACTATGTAGTGATGGTGTCTATATACCAAAAAATATGCATGTGGGAAGTCGCTTGCAAAAATTAGACTAAAATAAAACCAGTAACAAAATAATATATAGTACTAGAATTTTATCGTTGCTTACTTTTAAGCTCTTATTAATTTAGAACCAAACGCAAGAATGTAATACGAAGCCAAAACACTGAAAGCAACACTGTATATTTTACGGCGTGATTTATAAGGCGTTAAACCTTACAAATACGAAGTGGTCACGAAAGCCAGCTCTCATATTGACCAGTGTGTAAAATGAAAAAATAGAGTTCTCTTTTTAAGAATTCCTACATCTATAGTTTTATAATTTAATATCTTAACATCTCTGCCAAGTAAAAATTGGCATTATTTTTGTTGTCGACGCTAAAGTTGCTAGTCAATTATAAGTATTATTGGTAATATTTTCCAGAAGCTGCAGCAAGATGAATAAATAAGAAGAGTAAAATAAATATTTTTATTATTCTTTATTTGAACAGCAAAAAAACGTTTTTTGTAAATCTCGTAATATTATACTTATATAATTATTTACTTTCGTCTCATGTAATGATGAATGGCACAATAGTATTTGACTATTACACGAAACTTAGAATCTTCCGCTTAAAATATCCAAAAATAGAGGACTTTCGATAACATGTTATTCTTGAAAAGGGTAAGTTGCTAGTATAACATAAACATGTTATACAAGCGACTTACCCTCGCTTGGCTCGGGTGCGTCCCTAGGTACGTTTTAATTTATTTGAACGGAACCGTAATTCTTTTTCTAAAATAAAAGTAGCCTAAGTTACTCTTTATAACGTCAGCAACTGCCAGTGAAAGTCCCGTCAAAATAGTCCAGCCATTTCAGAGATTAAGCGGAACAAACAGACAGACAGATCAAAAAAAATTAAATGTATTTTTCTTATATTATAAGTACGATATATAATTTCCTATACATTTAGCAAACAGACAGATAGACAGACAGACAGAGAGACAGACAAAAATTTTAAAAAATTGTGGTTTTTCTTATGCAGTATAATTTTATATACATTTAGTAAAAGCTGTTAATTTGACATTACAAACAGGCAATTCAATTTTTTTACCGTATATGAGAGCCTAGCTTTTGTCCGCGGTCTCTCTCATGTAATTTATTGATTTATTTCATAAAAGGGCTATAAAATACCAATTCAAATTCAAAATCTAATCTAATCGATATGTAGTTCCAGAGAGTACGTCAAAATAAACAAAAATCAAACCCCATTCTTATAATACTTCTAGAGACGGCGATAAAAAAGGAATCCCTGAACTTATCAAGTGAAATTATTAAACGCTTAATAATTAAATACAAGCCTTTGTAAATTTATTATAAAACATTGTATAAATTTCCAAAAACAATACTTGATTGACAACACTATTAACTGGGCGCTCTGTGCTTGACGCAGGTAGTAATATAACATACAAAGGTAACTCTTTCGATTAATATGAATTTACCGTTAAACCACAAAATAAAAAAACGTTCATATTTTCAATCGTAATCCAAGAAAACCACTTGTTTTTACTTTCAATTATATTAATGCTGAGTGTGCTTTAAAATCGCTTACGAAGTGTTTTAGTAAGTCTAAATATAAAAAGATAGCCTTTATTAATACATTCTCGCAATATTTCAAGTCGGCAAAGCGTCGAGGCGACATAGAAGGGTGAGCGACTCCGAGCCCTACTTACTTTATTACTACAATGACTTGACATTTATTATCATTTATGAAAATAAATTTCTGCTCGTGAAAAAAAGGGAAAAATTAAACGAAAGAAACGTGTTTATACCTAATTGTGTAACACATTTTGTGTAGCGGCAGCTTGTTGCAGTTTTACGATATTATCATTAACGTTGTTTTCTTCTATCAAAATATAGTGCGGCTTATTTAATGTACATCGTACATCGTATAATACACAAAGGGTATTGTATAATCATGTATATAAAAAGAAGCGCGTATAAGTAATAACTAAACATGCCAAGTAAATTTTAAATTGGATCAAAACGATCAATTTATTATATTACAGTTTACATTTAATTTAGGTACTATATGATATAAAAGTTCATCGCGAGTTTTACCTATTTTATAACAATTATATTATTTTTTAACACTTTGTTCCTTGTTTTAACTTCACAAGTAAATCTCACTACAAGCTTTTATACGAGTATCATACGAATTGTGTAATGCAATAAATTGATGGGTTTGGTTTAATTTAAAGTTTGTTTTCTTCTTTTTAGAGCATTTAAATAAAACTTGTTTTAAAAAATATTTTTTCCAATTATTTTATTTTTTAGTTATTCGTATTCTCTTCATTGCTGACCCTTTCATTTGATATCCATATCATGGGAGCGCATAAAAAAAAAAACGTAGTCCGCCATCTTTGGGAGTCCGCTATATTGAATTTAGAATGACGTCGCTTATCTAACCATGCATTGTCATCGAAACTTGACAAGTATGCAAAATTTCAGCTCAAACGGTTGAGGATAACTGCTTTAAAATTCAGTTGCAAGATTTGACCCAAACTAATATACTAACACGGCAAATTAACTAAAAGCTTGTAACAATAATGTTTTAAAATAGTATATCAATGACAATTTGTATACTGAGTGATATGTGATATAAATAAATGTTAATAAATAAAAATAGCTAATGGAATTTATTATATTTAAAGAATAAATTAAAATAATCTAATACATATTTCTCTTCTTTCTCTCTTTTAAGGGAAGGGATTGATGCTTAAAAAACACAAAAAAATATAGTATTATCTTTATTATTCATATTTTATTCCCAAAAATAGAATTTTAACTTAACAACTTAACTAATACATAATAATATATAAAATTTCCCTTATTCACTAAAGGAAGAAAACCATCTGTATTTCTAAATTGAGAGTACGCTACGATTTTTTACTCCGACATTTATTTTGGCAGGCTCCGTCTATATCATTCTGTAGTCTGAATCCGATTAATTAATGCGATAGCACACACAGACACGCGAACATACATATACCTAAATAAAATATTGAAACTCACTCATTGGGCATGATTGCTCGTACATATACTGTACATGGAACATACTAATGTATGAAAAGTGACAAATACCTACATAATAACTAGAAGCGTTGCAAATCGATATGAGTAGCACACATCCGCTTAAATCAGATCGTTTGAATCGTCGATGGCAGTGCAATAACCGGCCAATTATTCTTGTACTAAATAGATATGATTACTGAAAAAAAGATATATTATAAGTTATAACTTTTTATTTGACATTGTTTATTTAATTTCTAGTAGGTATACTTTGAAGATGATGTTTATGATTTTCTAACAAAATATATAATATTACCGCTTTTCTAGTAATTATTAACATTGAGGTGTATTTTAATAAAAATTTTAGACAATATTATTATAGTGTTCATAATTTTTATTTTAAACTTAATACATAAACTCATGAGATTTTTAAGAAAATGATATGAAAATTTTAATATTTTTTTCTTTTTACTTATTAAAGTATTATTTATAGGTGAAGCAAACGAATAAACGAATATAAAATATCTTATTTCGTTTAATTCGATTCCTACATGCAGATTTTACATACAAATAAACATGGGCGGCGGCAGAATTATTTCCAGGGGGGTGCATCTGCTTCATTACATTAAACTACTATGATTAACTCTATAATTATTCGAAGCTTTTTTATCATCTTTTTTTCGCAGATGTCTAAATTTAAACAGAGATTTTACTCATATAATTTTATTTCTTTAACTTTTCCTATATATTTTCCTTCATGGCAAGCAAATATATATAGTGGTACATGGCAAATGCACCCCCTTGCTTCCTTCCGGACCCCATGGTAATAAAACTACAAAAAGTAAATTAGATTAAAAACCTCTATTAGTACTTAAGAAATGACTAAAACAAAAAAAAAACTTTATTCAAATTATGCAAAGTATAAGAATCTTTGTAAATTCGATGAAACCCCTTATTGTCCAGATGTTGAAAGCGAGTGGAAACAATCTCGTTTTCGCCGTCAATTTCATTAGAATTTTCCTAGTACATTTACATACGACCGATACGGGCCCGATGTATGCACTCGCCCTGATTGCTTACGAGATGAAGATGAAGATGGAAGGTGCCCACTGCCCTGACACTGCTCTCTTTGCGATTACATTAAATTATTCTAACCAAGCTGTCGATTTGTAAATTGTGGACGTAGTATGTATGTATTTTAAATCTATGTATATAAAAGAAAGTCGTGTTAGTTACACTATTTATAACTCAAAAACGGCTGAACCAATTTTTATGATATTTGATTTTTTGGATTTCTCAGTCCGGAATAAGATAATAAGTATTAAACATCAGAAAAATTCAAAAATTAAATCTATATTAAAATTTATATGGCTAACACTGGAAAATAACTATTTGAAATATCTATGTAAAACGTACTCAGCGACGAACCCGAGCAAAGCGAGGGTGAGCCGCTAGTTTATAAATAAGTATGAAACGAATTCATCTATCATATCATATTGAAGATATACATATCTACATATGTGTTATATGTATGTAAATCGTTGATATTTATGTAAAGAATTTGTTTTTGAGTCTTTACATAAATATCAGCAAAGTACTCATAATAACATGTGCTTTATCAAATCAACTGTTTTTCAAAGTTTAGATACCGTTTACAGTTGATCAATTACTTAAAAGTTTCACATTTTAAGCTAGGAATGTTTATATTCACTATCCCGTATTATATTTTGTATAACAAAACCGAATGCTCTCATCATTTGCATCGCTCTGTTCATCGCCTACGATATATTTGAATATTTCCAACGTCTTACACAGGATCATACGCACTATTATCATCCAAAGTTAACACGGAATAAGGTGTAGAATTGCTAGATTATTTTATCGTATCTACGTCATTTGTTCCGTGTAGCAATATAATGGCCATGTCAAAAGCACTGCTCGAGTGACGCGAATACTTTCCGACTGCTTGGCTTTATTTTATTGCGCATGTTTTAATATTAATTGTAAGTTTTCTACTCCGATGGGCCCGCGATGACATAATGCAAATGTACCGATACGCCTGTCAAAACGTTTAGTTAAATTCATGGCAGCGTACGCGCGATTTAATTTTATTTACGCCTTACAACTACAAGCCAGAAATCAGAATCCACTCAAGGCGGCTTGCTACTGTTCTATTGTTTGGTTTGTGAACTTTGCAATTGATTTTTATTTGACCATTTATTATGTTTTGCTGAACTGCAAACAACTTTTGCAACACTTTTACAATTGGAAACGTGAATTTTATTCCTCTCGTACTAACAAGAACCCCTAGAAATGGCCGCGTGATCGCATACAATTGTAAATATAGGGTGGATTTCTTGCCTAAAAATACAAAGATTTAATTTATTTAAAATATTTTCAATGAATTTTCTTTATTTGTGAGCATAGTAATAAGATCTAAATTTTTATAAATTTTTATTTATTTTTCTAGACAGGGACATCATTTAATATCTTACTTATTTCAACGGATTTAGGTGAAAGCATCTTATTGTTATTTACTAAATCTTGATTTAAAACAAGTTCTCAAAACTTATTTCAAATATTCATTGCTAAAATATTTTTTTATTTTGATTAGATAACTATTATTACTTTTTCAAAGCATGTGACACCCATTATAGGGACTGTCGAGATGTAAATCTAAAAATGAGATAATAAAAATAATGAGCACCCGTTGTTGATGAAAGCTGCAGATAGATCCTCGTATTCTGTCAGCGATGTGACAACTCGTTAAAACCAGTGGGAATAGCAACATGTGCTTAGAAAAATCTATTTAGTGACCGTCTCGACAAATAAACATTAATTCTCTAAGCTTTTCAAAGTTATTCTAACGCATTTCATTTAAAATATTGTGCTAAAGTATATTTACTTGTATTGTAGAATTTGTTTATGGTAAAATAATTGTCATTTCAATAATAAAAAATCTTTTTTATCGCACTGAATAGGCTAACAATTAAAACATATTTAGAATATTGATTCTAAATATCTTTTGAGCCTAACAAAGGCTTTTAACAAAAAAAAGATATATTTGATATAACTACTAATTTGTATTTATAAAATATCATCAAACAAGTATTCAAAAGATAGGCATTTTGGCCGTTAAAAGTAATTATTTCTTGATGTCACGCACCTTAACTTGAAATAATAACAGAAGTGCCTATTTGTGTTCTATCATCTGTGAAACGGAGAGTAGGTACTTCGTGACAAGTTACTTCTTTAGTTTTCATCAAGGCAAGAAGCGATGTGTGGGTACGGTACTTCATTCAACGGTTTTAATGATGCCTTAATTAAATTATTAGTCATTTTAGATTATATTATTATTTTTCATGTTTTTCAAATAGAAATCAATCTAGATTATCAAACATGTATATTTGTAACAAAAGCATTAGGCTTAAGTAGAAGTGTGCATTATTTTGTATATTAAGCTATTTAAATTTAAAAACCCATAATAATATCATAAACTTCATTTATACTTCATTTTGCCATATAATATTTCTAAAATTCATAAGTTTTTCTAAATCTTCTTATTAAATTTCATCTTCTTTACTGCAATAGAGTTCTTTTTTCCCGGAAACATAATTCAAATACGGTTCTTAAAATAAAATATTTATAAGTATGGATGTACTGCATGCACAATTCTAAATAATTTCAACGGTTTCCACAACTAAAGAAATTTTATCTTGCAGAACTTCTATTTCATAGTTTTATATAGATTTATAAATTACAAACTTTTACCTTTTATCTCTATAGTTATCCATTAAATACGTGAAAAACTAGCAGACAATTATATATTTTAATTAAACCCACAGATAATTATTTAGGGTCTTTTGTATCGTACAAATAACTATATAAACAAAACTTATGTACCTATACACATGTACGGCTGTAAAATGACAAATATATCACGTACATATGTTCCAAATCATATTATTTTAAACCTGCTAGTGACATCTATCGTTGAGTAGCCAATATCAAATGAAACATCTGTATACTATAAAAATATTAATACAACTTTTTAACACTAGATGTCACGCGAAGCTTACAGCGCCATCTATATAAACAAAGAACAAACTTTTATATTTGATTGCCTAATAGATGTCGCTAAAAATTTTTTTTTTTTTATTTTATACAATGTTGCCACCTTTAATAAAATATTTAACATGGGCGTCTCCCGTGTATATTTTTAATCTGTGTCCATGAGCGAATGACCTGAATGAACACAATTCAAAGCCTCAATTGTCAATGCCGATTGGCTGCCAGGCTTAGTGTATTGCTTTTAGGAAACTGGAACTTGATGTAAATCGGCCGGGCAATAGTGTCTGATGTGGTGTGTGTCTGTCTGTGCGATACTTTTGTGTTGTGTTTTGTTTATTAACTGAACATTTATTTTATTTTTTCTATTAGTTATTACAAGAACGAAACGAAAAGGTACGTAAAGTTTGTTTTATTACTCAAAATTGGCTCAGACGTACAAAGTTAAACATGAATGAAATACTATGCCCAATTCAATACTAGTAAGTTTTGTTTGATGTATTAAGTACCTTTAACAATTACTAAAGCGAAAGGTTGTTGTCTTCTAGCTACATTATATTGTCATTAGGATAAGCTATCTTCTAGATAACACTACGTAAATTCACTTAGATTTCTTCTAAAAACTTCTACTCACGTGATATGTATAATTTAATATTTTATGTGTAAAATATCAACAATTAAGAGTATTTATTATTTTTTATAATTGATAAAAACCTATAATATTTTCTTTGTGGCTAATTATAAATTAATACATTTTTGAATGTATCCCTATCTTATATTTACTTTAACTAGTAAACTAAAACTAGAAATTTAATACACTTACATTTGTAATTTATAAATGTATACAAAATATCTAATAAATATTTGTATTGGGTGTAATCAATAAGTTTATTTAATAGAGATCACAAGATATCTGAAATAACATTATGTAAAATTTCTACTAAAATTAAACAAAATTATGTCATATTATTTATGATAATGTTTGTAGGTACGAAGTTTTAAGTATTGAAATATAGAACTTGACTATGAAGTGTTCCATACATGGAGGAGATTACTTACACAAAAATTCATAAGTAAAAATATTTCACTTTAATCACTTTATTTTTAAAAGGCTGTTGAAATAAGTATTGTTAATAGCATACTTATAAAATATATTTATTAATTTTCTGTAACCATATCAAAAATAGACTATCCTGTTTAATATAGGATTATTACACTTTTTTACTAAGAAATCTAATGCGAGAACTAACAGAAATTCACAAAGATTTTTTTTCTATCTCTAGAAGAACTACTTTGTTTTAATATTGCTGGTCCCAATATCATTTACAATAATAAAATCACCATCTTAAATATAAAATTGACAAATAATTATAAAATAAAGGTCAATGGAGAAGTAATGAATGAATATTGAGTATGTTTTACAAGGGTGATAATAATTTTTTTGCTTTATAAAGGAAAAGAATTGGTTATGTACCTTATGTTTGTATTATAACATATGTATTTAACCCTTTCTTAACATCCCACTGTGGGGTACAGGCCTCCCTTCAATATAATGGAGATCAGGGCTTAGTCCACTATGTTGGCCAAGTGCCGGATCACAGACTTCTTATGTCTTTCGAAAACTTCTTAGGTTTATTTGACATGCAAGTTTCCTCCAAAGTTTTCTTTCACCATAACACAAGTGGTAATCATATTAAAAATAATTTGCATATGACATGAGAGATGATTATCACGATTTGAGCCCACTTTACGAGGTCTCTCAAACAAGCATGTTACCAATGACATGTGGCTCTCTCTGTTGATGCTGGGCTCCCGCTAGAGATTTTAGAACATATAGTTGCATTTATAAATTTTTTAACTTATTCTCATTTTATAGCAAAATATCCTGTACTATTAGTAAAAGTATCCTTCATCCTGTGGGAATTTTTTTCCTTGGTTATCACTAGCATAAAATTAAGCTTTAAATATCAAAATCTATTTAACTGTTTAAGAGATTAAATACACTTGTAAATAGACTGCAATATCATATAAGCACTACTTAATATGTATATGATATACTAGCTTTTGCCCGCGACTTCGTCCGCATGGAATAGTGACTGCTCGCAGAGCTAGCTACCAGGCGGCGCGGCGGACAGCGCCCTCGCCTTGCATCGGGCCGAGAGCGCGCTAACCCATAGTCCGCGTAAAGTTAAATACGTATATTACTATGATATCTCCTAAGATATTCATTGAAATCAAATGATGTCAAGGGCAATTTTGTTCAAATTTAAATACTTGTGATGAATAACGTATTTATTTGGATAAGGATTAATATCATGTTTATAAAAACACTTTCGGAAGTTATGCATTATTTTAGAACAAATTTGATTACCATAAAAAGGGGTTATATTGAGTCAACCTTAAAAGATAGACATATGCTGTCGCGGACTTTTTTTTATAACTTTTAAAGGGGAACAATTCCGTCATACAAGATTTTTGCGTAGCTTTAACCGTTTACGCAGCGCACGCAACGGAAGCTCTCAAAAGGAATCATATTTTCCCGTTTTTGCAACATTTTTCATTTATGCTCCGCTCCTATTGGTCGTAGCGTGATGTTATATAGCCTAAAGCCTTCCTCGATAAATGGACTATCTAACACAAAAAAAAATTTTCAATTGCAACCAGTAGTTCCTGATATTAGCTTTAGCGCGTTCAACCAAACAAACAAACAAACAATCAAACAAAGTCTTCAGTATAGATGAAGTAAGTAAATATTAAGAATATATTTATTAAGTATACATTAAGTGTTGCTTAACTTTACACTTATCATTTAACCATTTTAAGACAACATTTAAATTACACTTATTGTTTGTGTCTTTCCCATATTGTATGGCAGTTGTATGTATGGTTAGAGTTAGACAGTTTTTTATAAGCTTACATGTTCTGAGTTTTTTTTTTATTCATCCATACCCAAATGAACATGATTTATGAGGTTAAAATGTTGTACACACTCCTATACTACAGAATAACCCACTGAGAAAGGATTTTTTAATCTCAACCTCTTTAAGGCAGTGAAAGGGCTGGCCAAGTTTGCAGAGTACAGAAAATACTCTTCTGGCCTTTACTTGAAAATTTAACTACTTACTATTGACCCCATTGAGATTTTGAAGGGTTAATTAATTGTTACATAACTATGTATCGCGAATATTATATGGCTCATCAGTAGTTGTCGTGATGAAATTATAACTGACGAATTTATCCCTATTTGACTCGACACTTCTTATTCAACATATTTAAAACAGTCGAATTTTAATTTACCAAAAACGACCAAAGTCTGAACTGAAGCTTTTTATATAATCTAATTATTATGAAGTTGTCTGAATATAGTCAAAGTAACGATCTATAATACATTTATACATACAATAAAATTCTTAACTAAGTCGAATCTGTACATTAAATATTTTTTAGAAAATCTCATTGAAATAGTCATTATTATCGATACAGAGGCCGATTCTATAGTTTTTAGAATTCTTGTCTTTCTGTCTGTCTGTCTATCTGGAAACACATCACGAGAAATCCACTGGGCAGATTTTGATGAAATTTGGTATGATGATAGCTGATTATCCGAGTCAACATATAGGATACTTTTTACTGCGGGAAAATATCTCATCTCTGAGAAATCTATACTAACCATGAAAACGTACCTAGTGAAGTGACGAACCCGAGCGGAGCGAGGGCGAGTCTATACATATAATAAAATCGTATCTAAGCCGAATCCGTACATTAAATATTTTTTGGAAAATCTTATTGAAATAGACTTTATTATCGATACAGAGGCCAAATCTATAGTTTTAAGAATTGTTGTCTGTCTGTTACCGCATCACGGGAAAACCACTGGAGGAATTTTAATGAAATTTGGTATGATGACAGCTGATTGTCTGGGTCAACATATAGAATAATTTTTACTGCGAGAAAATATCTCATCTCTGAGAAATCTTTACTAAACGTTAAAACATAACTAGGAACGGAGCGAGGACGAGTCGTTAGTAGGTAACTAATAAAAGTTAATTTAGATATTCTATACAAAAGATATACAAAAGTCCATTTACCGTAATGACAAAACTAGGCCACATTAGAACTGTGGGATGGTTAAACAAAAACGGTTTCAATTACAGCCGCATTTTAATTTAAGCCTTTATAACCGATCCCATTCGTCTGCATCTTGTCGCACTTGAGATCAAATTAGCTAAATTAACCTACTTGCTTTCATTTGCATTAAGGGCTTATGTAAAGCGAAAGTCCTTTAGTTAGTAATAATCGCATCGAGGTTACTTATTTATGCATTATTAAGCACCGCATGTAATGCAATTATGATCTATTACTAGTAATTGTTCTGTAACCATAACATTGTTATATTATATGCAAAATTTGTAATTTTCTTTCCTGTAACGTAATACATTGTAATGTAATATGTAATAATTGTTTTAATTGTTAAAATGTCTGTAGTTTAATTTTCAGTAACTTATTAATGTAGCGCATAAGAAAAGTTACATATTTCTAGTTACTATTGAACGATATTATGTTAAGTATTATGAATATGTCTAAAGAAAAACAAGAGATACGAGATGCGGCTATTCAATAACGAGACTGATGCTTCTACAGAAGTACGCATACACCAAACGTGAGTGACCACCAGTTTTTCAGATTGAAGCCTTCTCTTTCGAATGTAGTAGTATCTCTTACTTCTGTAAACAAATCCGTACAACAGATCCGTTTGTATTTTAGTTGTTTTTTTTATTTCACCGGAAAAATGTTTAGTGTAATGTGATAAAGGAACGAGAGAATGTGAAATTTCACAAAAATCTTGATAAAATCGCTACTAACTCATGATTTATTGAAAGTAGCGTCTACCGCTTAATGTTCATCGCGTGCATTTTTGAGTTGTTTAAGCGTTTTTAATGGCCGAGAAGATGTTAAAAATGATTCGCGCCTGGGCCAACTTTACACGGCACGAATGGATGACAATATCTAATAAATTGGTATTCTGGTTCGATCAGATCATCGTTTAAGTATTCGTGAACTCCTACAAAGAATAAGAAAGAAAAGACCCAAGTTTTGGAAACGTAAGTCATGGTTTATCCACCAAGACATGTACAGCATTCCAATGTTAGAACACCCGCCTTATTGGCCGGACCTTATGTCATGTGACTTCTGACTGTCAACCATGGGAAAATCTGCAATGAAAGGAATAAGATTTGATTCCGTTAAGCTGTGAAAGGGAAAGCGGTACGTGTCCTAAAGGAGCTGACAGAAAAGGCCTTCCACCACTGTGTCTAACTATGAAAGATTCGTATGTAGCGCGGTGAAATAAAGAAAAGGGGTATATTAAAGGTGACATTAATTAATTAAATATACATATATATTTTTTTTTATATATTATAAGAAACGTAAGTTGGCGTACTTAGAATAATATTGAATTTAAAAAAATACCGAAAGATAAAACTAAATCGTAACGAAAACAATTTTGTCCGCTACCCCTATTATTCATGCGTAAGGATACGTATAAAAGCAATTTATAAACGACTTTCCCTAGTACATTACCTTACATGATTTCACATAATAGTTTTATGTGACGAATATTTAGATCGACGATCGTGATTTCGGGTTCAATTCTCGTGCGAGGACAATATTTTTTTAAAGCATACACAATATACGTGTTTGATAGATAATGATGACAAAAAACAAAGGGCAAGCTCTTAGCACCATCATAAGCAATCTAACACGCATTTTCTTATTACTTGCGTATGTGATAACAAATTCACACAATACCTATATATTATCCTATCTGTAAGCCATGAGTTAAAATACGTGAAAATGAAATAAATGTAGATACATACAATATTTAATATTTATCCTCTAATAAACAGTTAATATGTGCTTATATTTGCACCATAACTTTTTGCAAAACTCAACTTAACCAAGTGAATAGCTTCATTGTTAATATCAACAATGGTAGACATTGATTCTATTTTTTGCACTAAACCTAACTAAGACTAAAACTAACTGTTTATTTTATGGGGTAAGTGTTATAGTTCAGACATCACGTTAATAGCGAGTTGGATGAACGTGCAAGATTGATGAGCATTTTTCGCACTTCTGTTAGATGAGAGTTTGGGATAGTCTTAACTGTTTGGCAGTTATAATAAAAAGAACCAAATTGTTCCAGATGTGACATGTTTTATGTCCAGATAATGCGTAATTATAATTAACAGTTCTGTTATCTTATGCATTTTATCTTAATTAATTAATTAGATTTTAATTTTTTCGTGGGACTCTATTTTATTTTCTAAAATAAAAGTAGCCCAAGTTACTCCTTATAACATCAGCTATCTGCCAGTGAAAGTCCCGTCAAAATCGGTCCAGCCGTTTCAGAGATTAGCCGGAACAAATAGACAGAAATTGTAAAAAAAAATGTTTTGGTTTATGTACCGTGTATACCATATGCATTAGTAAAAAGCGGTTATTTTAATATTACAAACAGACACTCCAATTTTATTTATCTGTATAGATAATAGTATACCAAATAATATAATATTTCTAACATTTTAATGACATGATGTACATATATGACTAAATTCTCGAAAGTGTTCAAGATTCGTCAAATATACATGTATATTGCCTTAATATATAAAAGTCTTGGTTATAATTGTTGATAATTAAAATTAATGATAAAAAATTATTAAATACAAGAAAATCGAAGATGGTAAATAAAAAATCAAGTGAAATAAATTGATTTCAGATTCAATTAATTATAATAAGAAGAAATTAAGAAATCATGCGGGGCTTCTGTCGTACGTTATAATCCCTCCCGGACAAATTCTAAGAAATCCGTGCGAATTTCCGAGAATTCAATTGTTATCTAGCACACCGGTGTGCTCGCGGTCCTTGAGGTGAGGCATCTAATAATACTTTCTTTTTGTGAACGCATAATTAATACGTTTAATGTTAAAGTATATAAATAATAAAAATCTGTGTATATTGTTGTTCATGTACCGTAACCTGAAGCAACGTTTAAGCGTATCTTTAGATTGGATGACTCACGATCAGTGATTTGTCTGTTGCCGTACTACATTAGAATACAAGGTCAGAACGTGACAAACACCACTAATAATATGCAATGTATGCAGTGTACACAAAATTTGTGCAAATATATACATCCTCACCTATTTTTAACATAAAAATGGGAATATGTCTTCATATTATATTACAGTTTAAACTTTAAACTTAACACTTTATAATCAAGTAACATTTTTCCGAGACTACCTTCCTATTTCTATTATGTAGATATTATTTATTCTAAAGAAATTATAACATTTATGAATGTATAACTAGTGTATAAAGCTATATCATTATACTAGCGACTCACCCTCGCTTCCCTAGGGTTCGTCCCTAGGTTGCTTCCCAAGGACAAAATGAATTATTTTTTTTTCGTGGGACCCTTTTTTTTCTAAGATAAAAATAGCCTAATTTACTCCTTATTACGTCAGCTATCTGCCAGTGAAAGTCCCGTCAAAATCGGTTTAGCCATTTCAGAGATTAGCCGGAACAAACAGACAGGCAGACAGACAAAAATTGTAAAAAATGTTGTTTTGGTATAAGTACCGTGTATACATCCATATGCATTTAATAGAAAGCGATTATTTTAATATTACAAACAGACACTTCAATTTTATTTATCTGTATAGATGGATTCATCAAAATCCGTTCAGTTTTTTTCGTCAAAGATTAACATATGTACATGCATACATTCTGATAAACTTTCGAAGGCCTTAAGGCAATGTAGATGTCATATCGACTTGTCGACTTGTTCACGCCATGCATGGCTACATGCGTGTAAAATGCTAATTGCTAATTAATAATTCAATCAATAATTATCGTTTTACCCTTTTCATTAACTCCTCGCGGACCGCGAGCACACCGGTGTGCTAGATAACAATTGAATTCTCGGAAATTCGCACGGATTTCTTAGAATTTGTCCGGGAGGGATTAAGTCTTAGGCGCCAGTTAACGCGACATCACATTGTTAGATAGTGGTTATGTTATATTATGCACATAATATAATTTAATTGTTTCCTCAATTAATATAGTTATTCTTTAATAGAATTTTATAACTACGTGTTTTTATAAAATTTATAATTTATAGACTAAATATATATTATAACACAAGGTAAAAATGTTATTTTTTGGACTAAACCAAAAACCGGTTTGGCTTAGATTGTGTAATGGCCGTATCTTGTTGTGTATTCGGTTACATTGAATCGATTTACGCAAACGTACGCGATTTTCAACCGAAGTAATTACATATACCTACTAATTTTCTTGATGCAAATCAAAGAATATCTGTATGTAGCTTATTCATTGTTGTATACTTTCGTCTAAGATTTCTGATGTGAATAGTATACTCTCTGTTCGTTAGGTGGCGCGCGAATCAGATAATTTGAATTTATTATAATTTATTATTTATTTATTCATCTAATATTCACTTTTTACTACAAAAGGTACGAAGACTTAGTATTACTTAAATTAATTTATAATTGTTCTATCCTTAGGGAGGGGTAGAATAATTATAAGGTATATTGAGGTTACGAGTTACAACCTATTTGGTATGCAGTACTGCCTCTTTTTTGAAGACAGTTAAAAACAACAAGATACAGCGAAACGACACTTGTGTGTTTGTCATAGTTCGTACATACATACATATGTGACACAACTTTACACTTAGACGAAGCCAGCGCGGATGCTAAGCTATTGCACCAAAATACTTGAAAATTTTAAATAAACGTTTAAACCTAAACTACCATGGCCTTATAAAAATCGCAATTATCTCTATTACACCAATTGAATAGAAATGTTGTATAATGAAAACCAACCCGTATCTACCAAACATGTTCGTGCCCATCCGATGACGTCATCGATCGAAGGAAATAAACCGTTAACCGTCTATATTTGTCACTTCCTATCGATACTTGACTACGAAAGAGGATTTATTCTTTATAGGACCTATAGACTGCATCCCAATTTCCATTTCAAATTCTGCAATGATTTTATCAATTTACATTCAGTATACGTTGTCCATAAGTGATATGTTTTTTTGTTATAGCCCATAGGTTTTTTATTCAGAATTAAGCTGATGAGAAGGGGTAATGTTTCCGCTATCTTATAAAATATCTCGGTATTAATATAATATATGTAATTTAAAAACTTTAAAAGTTTTTAAACCAAAACATATTATAAGTTTGAGTATCTCTGTACTATTGTTCAAGGTAAGAGTTATCAAGAGAATGCATTGGGCGGCCCATAACTTATAAGCATTGCTTTGTCCTAACATGACATTGATAAATTTCTATGTGACCAATAGAAACTTTAAACGACCGAAACACCTAAAATGAAATTGTGTAAAATAATTTATTTTATTATTTAAAAAAATATATTTTTACAAATCATAGAGAAGTGTCATAAATAAGACGATTAAAAAAACATAAATTCATCCAACAACCATACAAATTAAACTGAGTCGTCCACTTATTTTTACAATCTTATTTACTCGAAACAATAATTATGGGTCAACACCCGCTCCACTTGCTATAATAGATTCGTGGCCAATACCACCTAGAAACTTAAAGCATGCGTTCCACTACAACAATAATAGACACTATAATTCTATATGTTTTTAACGGAATTACTATTTGATTCTCTAAAAACTGACCTTCTAAATGTGTGTGCACTTTTTTATATAAACAAGCTCTTTTAATTAAAAATTTGCCGTTCACATATTAATTATTATGACTAAATTATGTAGTTGATTTACGGATAATTTCTCTTTATCCTGTCCAAATTTCTATAATTTTATTCGTGATCTTTGAGTTTATACAATAATAATAATCCTGTAGAAAATGTAATTTCAATTATTCCCGAATGTCCTAATTTTCCTAGCGAATTTTCCAATTTTCCCTCTAAACGTTATCCGGACTTAAAACATTGAAATACAAATAAATAAAGAGATGAGCTTATGAGCTAACAGCATTTCTTTTTTATTTATACAATATAAGTATTAGAAGATATCAAAATACTATTTAAAAACAAATAAATTTTGTACCACTTTTTTAATGTACAGTATTTCCTTTAATCGACAAATGTATGCTTTAATATTAATCTTTTGATAAATATATAAAAATCAATGCTATATAATAGTACATAAAAATTGTTTTATAAATAAATAAAAACGGGTGTGTAACAACGTAGGTACGCACGTAAAAAGTTATACTCCTTTGGCGTAACAGAACAAAAATAGCTAAAGATTGCATCCCGTATGTCACAACTTTCTGTTTGTAGAAGGAATGTAGCTAATTTCGTCATGTCGCTTTCAGCTAACTTCATCATATTATCGCTTTTAGCTGTCGGTATGTGCGGGCATCGTAAAAATTTTACTCTCATAATTTTTTCCAAAAGTGCCAAAAGAAGTATAACTTCAATTTTTTTTTTTGATTCCTATTTTTATGTGAATTAACCTACAAATTTAACTCACCTTAATCTTCTCGCTCGTCTTTCGTTTGTACCCAAAACGAAATCTTCACTAGGTTTCATTTACTTTTGTAAATTTTTAACTTACGAAATGTATTTTTAACTTATGAAACGTATAAAATTTTAAAATATATTTTGGTTTTTGATGAAATACAGCAAAAGGTCATATTCATTAGAATAAACATTTTTTTATATTCATTCATTAACAAAATAAATAACCTGAAACCATCTTTTATTCATATTTTTGCTTAATTAATGTAATAGGTATAATCATATATTTTATTAAATATTGTCTCTACGCATTCAGCTCTATCGCTTGCAGTCTAATATCTGCTTTATCGTTGTAGGTAATAAAGTGATTAATTCAGGACAGAATTGCGGTCCAACGATCCATTTGGAATTAAGGCCAATATAAACTATGAACACGTCAGTGGTTAGAATTCACACCCATTAATACACTGAGTTCGTATACTAGATAGTTTAAAGTTATATTTTTTAATTTGAAACTATGTAGTTTTGCTTTAAAATTAATGAAATAAAATTTATTAAATTATCTTTTTATGTAACTACCAAGAATTATTAATTATTCTATCGAATTTTATAATATATTGCTGCACGTGAAATAATATCTTCCAGCTCAGTTCAACAAACTCTTAAGAATAACGTGCATGCATTTGTAATAAATAGCTTCTACACATTTATCATTGTAGAAAAATTGTCATTATGTCACTGATATGAAACATACTTAATTTATCAATGAAGATAAGTACTACACGTTATTTTATTGAAATATCGATATAAGTTAAATTAAGATTTAAACATTCTTTATAATTGACCCTTGTTGGGTGTTTTATAATAAATTACGTATTATCTATGTCATGTACCTATTTAAATTATATGTACTTTAAGTAAGTCATACGCTTGTAACTTAGTTTAAACTATTTTCTTAAGTTTTGTAATTCAAACCCCTTCTAACTTCAAACCCACATGCACCGCCTACATGAACCAGATTTCTTCCAGTAAAACATGTTGTTTCTTGCTGATGTCGTGTTAATATTGCAATAAAACTTTCCAGTTTCTGTGTTTCATGCCATTTTATTGTACGTCTGATTTGATATCTTTATATCATTTTCACAAGCTTTTATTTAGTTTCACCTGTCCTGGTGTCTGTCTGTAATCAAATCTTGCAAGTTAAATTTGATCCACTTCCCATTGTCTGATCGAGCTGAAATTTGGCACACACTTTTGGTTCTTGTGACAATGCACGATTACTTTAATGCCGCCATTTTCAATCCAATATGGCGGACGTTACAAAATGGCGATTTATCATTTCCATAGTGATTCTTAGGATATGAGCATCAAATAAAAGGACTTGATGAGCGAAACATAATAAGTAAAGTTTTATATCATATAAATTGTGTAATGAAATAAATTGATAATAATATCAATAAGTGATTAATAAGTTTATTTTCTTCTTTTTAGAACATGTAAATAAAAGCCTTTTTTATGTTTTTTTTACATTTTTTTTTTTAATAACACATTATAATATTATTATTAAAACTTATTTAGCCATTGATTTCTAAAAAAATAATTAAACTAAGGACCTAACCGACGAGTTTAGTATCGATCTTTTTTATGCCAAAAGAAAATCTAGATAGGTTTTGCCAGTTTTCCTTAAAATATCATCCAAGGACTTCTACCTTAGGTTTAATAAACCAATAGAAAAAAATAACTAAGACACCCACTTCGTAGAAATTAGACCAATCTTTTATACACTCGCGTTTTTTTAACATAATAAGTAAATTAAGTACTTTTTAAAACATTCGTATCTATTTTTACTGAATATTATCTTCTGAAATTCATTACATTTACTTAGTATCTAAAATTAAGTATGCTTTTATTCATCAGGCACTAAAAATGTCACTGACTATATTGTCGTATTTCAAGCTTAACACAATTTGTCAGCCTGTAACTACATCTGGTATTTACATTTTACAATTAACGCTTTCGTTAAAATAATTATGTGTTTCTTGGGTTTGTAGGGCTTTAGACATATTTGAAACTTAATCAACTGGGGCGCCTTTGCTTTATTTGATTTGAGTTATTATATCTATAGTGATTTTAAGCAAAACTTCAAGTTGAGTTTTTAAACTAAAGTTTTATTTGTAGGTATAAGTAATTGTAGACACTTCAAGATAATATAAAGTAGGTAGTGCTTAAATTCATCAGTTATTAGTAATTAATGCTAAGTTATATATTATGATATTGATCAAAATGAATTTAAGATGTGTTCTTAAGGAGAAAACGCGCATACACTTAAGAAAATATGTTGATTCTACTGCCAAAGAAAAAAAGGAAAGATTCTGGTAGTCCTAATAATCCTTATAAAGAAAACAACATAAAATTATGTTATTAAAAGTATTTAGGTCCTTTGACATCTTTCTTATACTCGTAGTGTCAATTATTGCGAAATATTATACTGTCAAATAATAGTTTACACCAGGTTTTCTAGTTAAAATGCCTAAAAGCGTCTCAGGTGTGCGATGCTGTAAGTAATTAAACCTGCTAATGTTATAGTATATAACTTAATCCGTCCCGCCGCCTATTTATCGTCTGCACATACGAAGCCTTTCTTAGCCTGCTTATCACGCTTTAACCCTTTACATCCGATTAGGGATCGTATTGCGAAAAATCCCTTCTTAGTGGGTGTTTATTTACGAAAAGAATTCTTTAATCTGTACACAACGTTTATGTTACTTTTCTAACAAGTTCTTATTTTATTGAAATAATGGTATTGTTCTTAAGATTAAGAATTATATCGTGACCTAATTTTTACATAGAGCACGGAAGGGCTTTTTGCGCTTTGTATTTTATCATCAAACAATATTAATATTTTATTATAAGAAATATCTAATATTTTATTATAACAATTTTAATATTTTATTATAATATAAGAATATTATTTCTAGTTAGGTTCATAAAGCTTTTTAGCGATATTAAAGAAACAAACTATGTACAAAGGAAGTCGATTGCGTCGTCTTGCGAAATTATTTAATAACAGAAAATTTATTTTGGACTTTCTTAGAATTCTTAATTCAAAAGATAAAGTTGATTAGTAATAAAATGAGCATATTTTAACTAAATAAATTAAAATAACTTAGTGTTTTAAATTGGCTACACACCTTCATGGCTACTTTTTAACAAACAATTATATCCACGGGGACTATGTAGGTTCATATGTAAATGATGTATTATATATAATAACTATATTACGGGACTTAACGCGTGAACAAGTTGTGTGCCCGTGACCACGGTGGGTGCAACCCAGTCGAAACGTCGGGAACAAGGTATATACCTACTTATTCACGCGTTAAGTCCCGTAGTATAGTTATTATATAAATATGGAACGCGATAAATTAAAAAGATGTATTATATGTAGTAATAATTACAATAAACACACACGTTTGACCAACTATAATGAATGGGACCCGTCAAAACAAATCAAATGTGTTGTTCTAAGTTTTACTAGTAGGTACGTAGCCATTGAAGAGCTCCACTATCCTTCTCCCGGTTCCATCATTATCTCAGGTCGATGGTATTCAAATTATGGTTTTACCATCCGGAGTACACATACAAAGTTTCAAATCGATACGATGATTATAAGTAGGCTATAATCAACTTCCAAGAATTAATTAGTGGGTAGGTACACAATTACAAGTGAAGCTAATAAGGATTGTTAAAAGTCGCTCTCCGGTCTATAAAATGCAAGAATCTCTTGGATCTGATGCTGCGTAAAACAAAAGTGAATAAACTAACGCACTTGTATTCACTATAGGTAATACTAGCGACTCATCCTCACTTCGATCGGGTTCGTCCCTAGGTTGCTTCCCAAAAGAAAATTAATTATTTAATTTGGTTATGATTTTTTTTCGTGAGACCCTATTTTTTTCTAAAATAAAAGTAGCCTAAGTTACTCCTTATTACATTAGCTATCTGCCAGTGAAAATCCCGTCAAAATCGGTCCAGCCATTTCAGAGATTAGCCAGAACAAACAGACAGACAGATAAAACTTGTGAAAAAATGTTGTTTCGATATATATACCGTGTATAGGTACATCCATATGCATTTAGTAAAAAGCGGTTATTTTAATATTACAAACAGACACTCCAAATTTTATTTATCTGTAGGTATAGATTAGTGAAAGATAATGAAACTGGAATTAAATATGCGTAGATACTTTAATTTACTAAACATTTCGTATTTCTCGTTATAAACATGAGAAGTATTTAAATAAGAATAATTAAGAAGAAATCAAAAGGTTCGCTTTATTTTTAACTCGCTAGACTTTGTTACACATATGTTTGACATTGACTTGACTCTGATCGTTTTGTTTTATTTGAATTGTGCCAAAGATTGCGGCAGCTGTTTATAACGGCACGAAATAGGGGTTTTGTTAATATGAGGGACTCGTAACCGTTCCAATGATAATATTTGCGGTTATAATACATATATATGCTGCTTATAAAAATCGCTGGGTTTTATACTTTATAAGTTTATACAATGTCGTCATGAGCATTAGTCAACGCTTTATTTTTAATACGAATTTGTCATTTTTAAACCTAATATGTAGTCACAATATTGTAAATAAAGTCGATATAATGTGAAAAATGTTTTTTTAAATAATTTATTTCCTCTCTATAAACTATAATGTTTTCAAAATTAAAAAAAACGGCAAAATAATCATTTTTTTTTTAAATTAAATCAATGTAATGTGTCTTTTTACCTTAAACAAACTAAAATTAACTAAACTACCTAACTAAGTAACTAAAACTAAAACCTGCACAAACTTAGCATTGTTTAACTATTAAATACATTGTTTAATGGTTAATTTGGTCAATTTACAAATTTAACTTTTTGTCAACTATATCGTATCAGCTTAGAATCATTCTTCAAACATTTGTTTCGTAACAAATATTTTGGTACTTTGGAGATGCGCTTAGGTAAACAAACCTTGTCAGACCACACGCAACGATGATTCAGCGATGACAGTATTCATAAAAGAATCGCCGAATGTTGCTAAAACAATAGTGAACTTCATGTTTTTTTAATTTATTTTATCCTCGAATAACCAGTGATCGTGATTATAAGAAAATAATGAGAAATTTTATATATTAACTAGTCACTCACCCTTGCTCCGCTCGGGTTCGTCCCTACTTACGTTTTAACGGTTAGTATAGATTTCTCAGAGATGACATATTTTCCCGCAGTTAAAAGGATTCTATATATTGGGCCCGGATGACCAACTATCATCATACCAAATTTCATCAAAATCCCTTCAGTGGTTTTTCCGTGATGCGGTAACAGACAGACAGACAGACAAACATTCTAAAAACTAGATTAGGTCTCTGTATCGATAATAATGTCTATTTCAATAAGATTTTCCAAATAATATTTAATGTACAGATTCTGCTTAGTTACAATTTTGTTACATGTATAGATTTGAGGTAGATATAGAATCCTTATTAGGAACTGTATTTTTATATTGTTATTCGTAATGTATACCTAATTTTTGTAATAGTTTGGATAATAGTTTGGTAGAACTTATAGTGCTACGATATAAGACTCATTACTGTATTGTGCGAAAAAAATTGTAGATCTAGAAGTAGTTACTAATTGTAGTTACCTATACCTATTGTTATTTCTTTTAGAAAAATAATCTTAATCTAGATCTCAAATCTCAATGTTTGCAGAATAATATTTATATGCCTAAAAACACACATACTGTCTGTATATTTTGAGTAATTTTAAATTTATTTTGCGAGAAAGTATGGTTTACTTATAAGAAACTATTATTTTATTAATGTGTCAAACTTATAATATGAAACATTTTTCACTTATTTCATATCGTGATAAGAACCAATTATACAATGTAAACTATGTGCGTATAACAGTATAGGCTGTGTTGTAAACTCATAATTTATTTGCAAATGTTAGGGACCGAATTTATATTATTTCATTGTAACATGTAAATATACGTATGTATATAAAACATTGTAACCGTATTAAGTAAAAGAAACGGAAAATTTACATTGGAAGCTCGGATTGTATAAAAATATGTAGGTATCATATGTATGTAACTTTTTTATTTGATATTAAATTATTATGCTCGCGGCTTCGATCGCGTGAAACTTACTTCTTAGTTATTTATACTATCTCTCTTCACTGTAAATACGATGACAGTGTTTTTACACTGTCTTATTAATTATAATAATTATACTCAAGTGTTATAAAAATGCATGCAATTGTGTGAATGCACTTATCTTCGGAACTACCAAACCTGATTGATTTTTGTTTTGCATTTTATAGATAACTAGCGACTCATCCTCGCTCCGCTCGGGTTCGTCCCTAGTTACGTTTTAATGCTTAGTATAAATTTCTCAGAGATGAGATATTTTCCCGCAGTAAAAAGTATTCTATAAGTTGACCTGGATAACCAGCTATCATCATACTGAATTTCATCAAAATCTGTCCAGTGGTTTTCTCGTGATGCGGTAACAAACAGACAGACAGACAAAAATTCTAAAAACTATAGATTCGGCCTCTGTATCGATAATAATGTCTATTTCAATAAGATTGTCCAAAAAATATTTAATGTACAGATTCGGCTTAGTTACAATTTTATTATATGTATTG
Source organism: Fabriciana adippe (assembly GCA_905404265.1). Classification (NCBI taxonomy): domain Eukaryota; kingdom Metazoa; phylum Arthropoda; class Insecta; order Lepidoptera; family Nymphalidae; genus Fabriciana; species Fabriciana adippe. The sequence goes on along the minus strand of FR989998.1, from coordinate 10,785,324 downwards.
ATAAATATAAAGAAGAAGTTTGTAGCTAGCACCACGCTAATATTACTATATATTTGTATACAGTTAAGAAACATCGATTATCCCAGTATATGATAAGTGTATCTCTAGTCTCTAGTCAAATTAAAAATAATATGATAAAAATTTTCTCGCCTGCCCCGAGGGTACCTGATTGCCCAAGAAAAAATAAACCTTTTCACCCTTGAGGTCAACCCTCACTTAAACGTCTGTCCGTCAGTGAAAGTCCCTTTGAAATCGGATTAACTGTTTCGTTGATAAGGATTAGGATTTGAGAATTAGAAGTTTTTAATCGTTGATCATTGAGTTTAAGTGTCGTGTAAATAAATACCTATGAGAGCTTATTATGCTATGTTACGCTACTTTAGAATTATTTTAAGACACTATATTTTTTTTCTAAAGTACATATTTTAAAGCAACACTCAGTGTTCTACTGAAAAATGTGTACAATATAAATAAATATGTTGGGACATTCGGACACAGCACCATCTAATTTCATGGTAAGCTACGAGACTTGTGTTATGAATACGAGATAGTTGAGACACTACACATATATAACTTTAAAAACATATATATTATATATATAAACGCCCATAACAGTACAAACATTCATGCTCATCACACAAATGAATGCCCCCAACGGGACTCGAAGCCGCGACCGCTGGCACAGCAAGTAGGGTAACTACAAACTGAGCCAAACGTGTCGTTTATATGTACATACTAGAAACTGTAATTATACGCTGATCAGATTTTGTCTTTATGCATAAATGACCTACACTAGTTATTATATTAAAAAAAAATTCATTAGCCTTTATAAATTACCGTTTAACAGTCATTAAAATATCACAATAATGTTGCAAAAGCAGGCAAACAATATTATTCATCAGATATTTGCTTAAAAATACATATTACTCCTCCATATAATACTCAAGAATGAATTGCAAGAAATGTGACTCACGTAATACGAAAGTAAGAAAAGTGTTGAAAGTTAGAAAAAATCTAAATAACGATGGAGTCATATTGATCTCTCAGAGTCTCGGGAATCTCGAATGATCGGGAAAAAGCGCTATGGAATATATCTATTCAATAGATAGATAATGCCTAAAGGTAGTCAAGATCTCGTTTTCAAATGGTAAGCCTTGTGTGACTGACCTACTTACCTGCGTGCAAGATAATGATCTAATCGAAACGGAACGGGTGAAATTTATTAAAAGCCTTTCTGTATTTAACAAACTTGAAACCTCCACCAATCTTAGCGTGTAAATAAAACAACAGTCAGCCTTAAGCGGTCATATATTTACTTCACTACTTGTTCACAAGAGTAAGTACCTACTTACGTGTGCTAAAGTTAAATTACTCGACCTCGATTATGATTGAAAATACTAAGTTAGAATCTAGAATTATTAACTTAAACTAGTTTTAACTACCTACTACTTTGTAAACCTCTTTTATTTATGATGCTTCGATCTTGACTTATTAATAATGACTAATGATCGCCGCGTGGTTGAAAATCAACCATAATTCATTAAGTTATATATTTATTGTCTTGCGTATATTACAATATTAATCTATTCTCAATTTGACCACAGACTTTAACAATAAACAAAAGAATATAGATGCGTGTGTGTGTCAAATACATGGTAGTGTATTTAATGTTTTTTTTAATGATTTAATGTATTTTTATGCATAATTTTAAAAAAATATTAGCATTCTACACTCCGTCTCTATATAAACTAAAAGTGTGGGAAATTTCATACTCTCCGTCCGTGCAATTTTCGTAAAAAGGGGTACAAAGTTTTTGCTTCACGTATTAATATATAAATAATAGTTATTATGAGTGTATGAAACATAATAGAAAACAATATACCTAATGACTCATTTATTATAATAATTCAGACCATAACGAGTAGTAGGTAAGTACTACAGCTAACGCGAGAATCAGCTCTATAATTGAAATGTAGCCTTAATGCATCTTAAATCTTAAAGGAATAACAAAATAAATAAAATAATTCAGTAGGTACTTTTGTAAGAAGCAGTAAAATCTTTATACCACTTGATATACCTGTGTCGAGAACTAACGAAAAAACCGAGATCAGTCTTTGCTTATATTTAGAGGTGGCGACTAGCTCAGGTCATATCTAATCTTCAATGCACATAAAACCGTAACATGATAAAAACTGTCCACAGTCGACACTGACCTTTATCTTTGTGCTTCATAATACCACTTCTATTATTATAGGTACCCTCGTCTAATAAAGGACGTATTTATTATTAACCTACTAATTAGATGTGACACTGTTGAAAACGTGTAAATCCACAATCTAGTGCCATTTAATGACATAGTTATTTTATTTTAGTGACCCGCCTTTGCTTAGCTCAGACGTTTCAGTAAAACACATTTCCTAACATCCTAATACCCCAAGGGAATCACTAGAAACTACTCGTAGAAACTAGCGTAAGTCACGTATGTCCGTTCGTAAACTGTCTCTTTGCTAAAAGACATGACGGTCCGCTGATTAATTGCAAGAAAATAAAGACAGGTTTTCGTTTGTATAATAACTATGTATGTAAAAAAAATACTTAAAATATAAAAAAACGTCATATTTCTTGCATTCAAGTGTACATTAATGTTATTGTTAGTAATTATTATTAAATACATAAATCATACTTAGGTGTCAGTACATTACGTAATAGTTAACTTAAGAAAAGTTATAATCTATTATTTTGCGAGAACATCTCTACGGGTGAAGGCCTTCTCACAAGACAGCTAATGTTTTCGTGATTAAACTGATGATAATTATATATTTTTTAGCAAAAGAAAAAGATATTGCTGTCAACATTACTTGTTGAGGAAAAAATTTTAGGTATACGAGTATGTGTAACATAAAAGAGAGTCGCACAGAAAAAATATATTTCTAATATTCAATTATTGTTAAATATATAATTAAGAAGTCTTAATTTTACTTCCTCAATTAAATAATTTATAAATCAAATGCACAAATTATAACAATTGATATTGAAAAGAAATCAAACAAAAATCAAAAGGTTTTATCGATCGATGTTGCGTATTTCCAACTGTATCTTTTTATTGATGTTTTATAATTATAACGTAAACCGTTATTAGTAAATATGTAGCGTAAGTAAAATATTTCACAGGAATAAAATACATATTATGTATGTTAGAAACAAACATATGTGTACTTACTTGTTTACCTTCGCATAAACTTGGCAACGGCGTCGTCTCGAATTCCGAAACAGCCCTGCTAGTGCGTAATTAGAACCAACATTACGTGTTTAGATATATATCCACTAGTTGTAATTACACGCGCGTTATAATTTACAGCCAAACATACCTGTAGCATGTTTAATTTGCAATTAATACTAATCCCATATTGCTAATGAATCTTCCATAAATATTACATAACTAGCGACTTAGGTATCCTCGCTTCGCTCGGGTACGTCTCTAGATACGTTTTAATTTTTTTGAGCGAAACCCTAATTTTTTTTCTAAAATAAAAGTAGCCTAAGTTGCTCCTTATAATATCAGCTATCTGCCAGTGAAAGTTCCGTTAAAATTGGTCCAGCCGTTTCGGAGATTAGCCGGAACAAACAGACGGACAAAAATTTAAAAAATTGTGTTCTTCTTATAAGTACCTACCGTATATATGTAATTCCATATGCATTTTTATTATTTTTATTTTGATATTACAAACAGACATTTCAATTTTATTTATATGTATAGCAGTGGCGAAGGGTCCATACAAGACGATTCCCACCGTCTTACCTTTTAAAAATCCAATAATCCGTCGTTCATTATGAATATTTATTTTTTGAATTAACATAATTAGTAAATAAAAAATCTATTTATTATTACTAAGTCAATTTCTGAAAATAATATAACGCAAAAAATCACAAGCAACACATAAACAACGCAAAATACATTTTTGCGCTCCAAACTGCTTACGCGTTTCTTCAAAGAAATGCGACGATAAGACGTTGTATTTTAGCTTACCGCGTTCATACAAAATTGTATTTCATTCAATGTTTTGGATTGAACATTGTCACGTGACTTCATTCATTTTTAGTATTTTACGCATGCGCACTTATCAAATTTTTGTTGCTCGAAAAGCTGCTTCTTTACGTCTTATCCTGCCTGTGATTGGTCAAAAATTACAAAACGTCCCTAATTTGACAAGCGAAGCGTCAGACGAGCAATGTTATTATTTGAATGATTTATTATTTAATGTAAATTAATATGGCGGATTGTTATTGTTTACGAGTGCATTGCTTAAGAGATTTTTTGTTTTATAGAGTTTAAATTTGGTTTTAGTGTAATATAGACATTTTGTGCTGTGTTTTTTTGTGGACTATGAGTGTCTCACATATTTGTTAATTTCGGTGAGTTCTATTAGCCATTATGACATTAATTTGCATACTATTGACTTTAGTTTTCTAAATTTGGTTGTTTAATAATTAAAAAGCATGTCATCAAGATACTCATTTGTTTGAAATATGATTTAATTATTACATGAAATGAGTTACCTAAATATTTTCATAAAACGTTTTAATTAAATTATGTGTGAATGTGCTAAATTAGAAAATATTTAGTTTTCCATGTTTATTATATTCTGATTCTATTTAAGTTTAGAGTGAATTTTAATATGTTAAAGTTATTTTAAATATGTTACATTATTTAACAATATAATTTGACTAATTAAGCTAAATACTAAATAGGATAGTCAGACATTTTAAAAACGGATGTATTGCTATATGATATTATAATTAAAGCCTGTGCTTCTTATCGTTCCTTTTTTGTGAATTATTTCATAATTTTCGTCCAATTTGGCTTGATAAATAAAATACAATAAAATAATAAATCAATTTCATTACTAAGCACGACGAAGTAGTTCAATGAGATTTAAGTAGATGGCGGTATTTATATAAAATATATTGATTAAATATATTTATGTAAAATTAACAAAAAAAAAAAAAGATAAAATAATATTTAAATCCCAAAAAATATAGGTTGTAAAATATGTACTTTTAATAAAGAAAAATAAAATAAAATCAAATTTCCGTATTAAGTCATGTATAAAGATTTTTCATAGATGGCGTTATTAATATTTTATGAGGTTTTATTATTATATTAAATGTTAAATATATTTTGCTAGAATATTTTACATGTAACAACAATAAAAAACACAATAGCCTTATAAAAAAAATATCTTCACAATTACATTTCCTTTTTTTTTGCATTGATTGATTGATATATAAAAATTGTGTATCAATGTTTTTTGTCTTTTTTTTTGGAACGGCTTACCTCTACTAAAATTTCACCCTTCGCCACTGATGTATAGATATGTATCTAGATACATATTTGCAGATACCAATTATCTAAATATTAGAAAAACATGTTCTACATAGCTTCTTGAATATTTTGATGACAGTAAAGATCGTCAAGTTCTAATTTCTATATCTTGACAAAATTAGTTGTGAACAAAATGTTATAGTCATCGCAGCAATTTACAGAAAGCTTCGTATAATAAATACCTAGTAGTAGGACTATACGTCCGCATTATACATGCGGTAGATACTAAAATATTCACGCTACCCTTAAATTTTCGCGCACTGCTAACACTTTATCATTTTCGTCCAGACCAAATAGTACCTCGCCTGCATCATGTATAATCATTACGCCTCACAGAACGCTTTAAATTCACACTTACTGGCACTCAGCATGATGCAAAAAGAAGGTAAATAATTCCCTAAGTGCCCCTTACGCGTAGTTCCTTTGAATTCTGACTTTATATTTGTATGAACTAACTTGTATTTGTACCTATGTGCTCTTTTGACAATAGGTTTTGATGTTTTCACTAACTACACTGGTTCTTTTGTAAGGATTTAGAGAATACTTACATAATATGTATATATTTATCCTTTGTATATAGTACCCAATATGAACTTATTATTTGAGACATTATATTCATTACATTCAGCATTATATAGAATTCAGATTTATTTATACATAGATCGTTAGGATTTACTTAACATATGTTAGGTTTTTGTGAAAAATAATTAAAAATGTATATGAAATATATTCAATTAATATAGCAAATTTGGGAGTGGGTAGGTACCTATTACCCCTAATATGTTACTTTCTTCATACTTTGAAAAGCTTCAAATTAACTTCGGTCCTAAAAAAATGGTAACTTTACATTGAACTTATGACTATCCATCTAAAATATAAAATAAATGACATCTAAACTAAGTAAACTACTGTTTCTATAAAATAACCTATCCGTTATTTGTTCCAGGTCAATTATTTTACGTCAACTAGTTATTCATAATATTTAAGGTAAGAATCTTTTTTTTTAATAAGCTTTATTTACAGCATCAAACTCATTTCATCCCAAGTTTTATTTTATTATTCGTTTTTATTGTTTTTGCATTTTGTTTTCATAAAAATGTGGCTAATATGGAACATATTTACAATTTATTTACAGTAAATATTAGATTTATATTGTACCTTAGAAATGAAAAAAAACTGACTTAATCATGAAACATTTAAAGTTGTAAAATCGACGCCAAATGTAATATTCAAGATCGAAGTTGAAATCATATACATACATATTAGAACGAATAATACGAAGCCGAAGATAGAACGAAGTGGCGTGCATTTGGAGAGGCCTATGTCCAGCAGTGGACGGATAAAGGCTGATGATGATGATGATGATGACATACATATTTATACAGTTACTTTAATGATGATTGTTATATTTCTGTTAGCTATGCAAATTAATTACATACATTAGTACTTAGTACCTTTTATGAGCCATTTTGATCGTCTACTGTAAATACAACTCAACGAAATTGTAATTTATGAAGTTATTAAGTAACAATATTTTGTTAATTTCAGCTTCACATACATTTCTTCATACTTATTAATATGAGATTCAGTTTAAAGAACAGTTAGTTTACTTTTAACTTTTACAATTAACGAATTTTATATATGGTAGACTGGTCTAGGAGTACGCATTTAAAGTTCAAACAGTTCTAAACTTAAATATCTAGATCAGGGGTTCCCAAACTTATTTTGTCTACTGCCCACTTTGACAATAAATTATTTTTTAGCGCCCCCATTTTTTCACCTACTAAGAGTCCTCCTAGCTACATAAAATTACAAATCGCCCCCTAAGCCTCTACACAATGCCCCCATTTTTTCTCTGGGTCTCTTACCGCCCCCCTTTAGGCCTACAGCGCCCACAAGGGGGCGTTATCGCCCACTTTGGGAAAGACTAATCTAGATAATCAGCTTAACTTCTATTTTGTATTTAAAAATTACATCTTTCATAAAGCAACATGAAATGTAACAAAAATATACAAAATCTTTAGAAAAGTGAAAAATTAACAGGAGTTATAATTGCGTACTCTTACAAGAGCTATTGGATAAGAGTACGCATGTGAGTTGGTAAGAGTACGCAGGAAAAGTTATCTCATAATTCGTGTCCTGTAGCTCATAGAGGCTTCATGCCACCACTCCTGGAATTTGGAACATCCTATCCAATCTTGATTTGGAGGGTCCACTCATTCTTCACCACATGATGGGCATTTCCACATTTTCTTTTTGGTTGTCTTTGGTTGTCACTAAAATAATTTAAGAAAACAAGAAAAAAACTTTAAGATAACACTGAAGTTAGCCGCGGATCGTAAACAACGTCGTGGCTATTGACACTGCGTACTCTTAGACCAGCCTACCCTACTTACCATAAAAACTGTTAGCTCAACTTTATATAATGCGCTTAATTAAATACCTACCAGTAGTTTAAAAATCAAAAATCAAATAAATAAAAAGTATATTTTCATCTTTACAGCATATCCAAAGTACATTATTATGGACTTTCATTCAGTTACTGGCACTGCGTTTTACTTTTAAATATTTTATTAACGAATGGTACAAATATCATAATCTAATCAAAACAATTTTTGATACTTTTAAAATATTGTAGCATTGTAAGCATTTTTAATATTTAACATCGATAATAAAATCTCATCTACTCGTATATATTAAATATGTGTAAACTTGAGAATGTGTAAATATTAAATACACTTGAGAGCAAAGAAATCGCACACCCCCTACATTTTCATTTTGACCGCAAATATTTTTAAAATTTAATGTTGTTTGCGAATACAACTTAAATTAAAATAAAGTACACATTATTAGCTTACTAAGAACCCATTATGTGTAGCCTTAATCTTCGAAATCATTACAATAGCAACAAAACAATAGAATGACCCAAATTCACTCGTTACAGGTAGCTCGGTTTGTGAGACTTTGAGCAGGTATAAAAGGTTAAGGGATGATTGAAATGATATCATTTGCATACCAACTCGCAGACAGAAAGGTCATTTACCGAACACGTTATCACTCCGAACAAGAAAATGGATACCACACCGAAAGCAGCGTCTCAAGTGGTTGCTCTAATTGAAGCTGGACAGAACCAAAGTCAAGTGGCTCGTCAGTTAAATTTGAGCAGATATGCCGTTCGACGTGTATACCAGCGTTATCAACAAACCGGTAGCTTTACCAGGCGATCAGGAACAGGCCGAAAACGTGCGACAACTCAGCGCGATGATCGTTTTCTTGTGACGGCATCACTACGAAATCGCCGGTTGAATGCAGTTCAACTCGGACAGCAGCTACAGGAAGTTAGAGAAGTGGAAGTTAGTCGGTGGACGGTTAGGAGAAGACTAGCCGAAGGAGGCCTAACAGCGCACAGACCAGCAACTGGCCCAAAATTGACCCCAGTGCACAGACAAGCGCGCCTTCAGTTTGCACGAAATCACGTAAATTGGACAATGGATCAATGGAAGACAGTACTGTTCTCTGACGAAACCAGGATGTGTCTTCATGGTAACGACGGACGGAGTAGAGTCTATCGAAGATCTGGTGAGCGTTTTGCTCAGTGCTGCATCTCCGAACGGGTCTCATACGGCGGTGGTTCGTGCATGTTCTGGGGAGGCATGTCACTGGAAGCGAAAACCGAACTAGTGTTCATCACAGGGACCGATACCGACCGTCGATCGGGAGGATTGACTTCCCGACGTTACATCGAGGAAATCCTGGAAGAACATGTCGTGCCCTTTTCCGGATTTATCGACGAAAATTTTGTTTTAATGCAGGATAACGCAAGACCACACACCGCCGCTATAGTACGCCAGTACTTGGAGGAGGTTGAAATACCCGTTATGGCGTGGCCTGCTCGAAGCCCAGATCTCAATCCTATTGAGCACTTATGGGACGAACTAAAAAAAAGAGTAAGGGCCAGAAACGCACCGCCTACGAGTCTAAGAGAGCTCCAAACCGCAATTAAGGAAGAATGGGACAGCATACCGCAAGAGTTTGTAAAAAAAATTATTTCTACAATGAAACATCGAATGGAAGCTGTTATTCAGGCTAGGGGGGGCAATACCTCGTATTAATAAACCATGATCTTTAAAAAAATATTGTTTTTTTTGCCATTTATATCTGCTCAAAGTCTCACAAACCGAGCTACCTGTAACGAGTGAATTTGGGTCATTCTATTGTTTTGTTGCTATTGTAATGATTTCGAAGATTAAGGCTACACATAATGGGTTCTTAGAAAGCTAATAATGTGTACTTTATTTTAATTTAAGTTGTATTCGCAAACAACATTAAATTTTAAAAATATTTGCGGTCAAAATGAAAATGTAGGGGGTGTGCGATTTCTTTGCTCTCAAGTGTAGTTTATACAATTAAATATGTATTGTGAATTTTAAATATAAATAAATGTTTTTGTTCTTCTTACTCATGTCTGCACTGCACTGCTATTTATCAGACGAACTTTAGTAGCTCTTTATTCGAGACTAATTTGCGCTACAACGAACAAGTTTTTGTTTCGAGCAGATAGGCCGTGATAAACCCCAGGCGTCTCTCTCGATGTTATCAGCACTGAAGATAGAGATTACAGTTACGTGTCTAATGGATGGTGAAATACGAATTTCCTCGGTGTCCTTTTACTTTTTATCGTATCTTAATGGACTTGTGCAATTTTCATGCTTTCTTGGAAATTCGACATTTTATCGTGAAATAATAAATATACTACAAGTATATTATACTAGCGACTTACCCTCGCTTCGTTCGAGTGCGTCCCTAGGTACGTTATAAACAGACAAAAATAGTTAAATAACAAATTACAAACTACTATTTAACTGTCATTTTATTATATACAAACTTACGTTTTAACATTTATTATAGATTTCTCAGAGATGAGATATTTTCCCGCAGTAAAAATTATCCTATAGTTGATCCGGATAACCAGCTATCATCATACCAAATTTCATTGAAATCTATCCAGTGGTTTTATCGTGATGCGTTTCCAGACAGACAGACAAAAATTCTAAAAACTATAGATTCGGTCTCTGTATTGATAATAATGTCTATTTCAATAAAATTTACCAGAAAAAAATGGAATGTACAGATTCGGCTTAGTTACAATTTTATTATTTGTAATTGAATTTTTCTTGCGTGGAACCCTTATTTCATTAATTCTTTTTTCTAAAATAAAATTCGCCTAAGTTACTCTTTATGACATCAGTTATCTGCCAGTGAAAGACCCGTTAAAATGATCCATTCGTTTCGGAGAGAGAAACAGACGGACAAAAATTTTAAACATGTTTCTTTTCTTATAATTACGTACCGTACATACTTTCATATGATTTTAGTAAAAAGCTGTTATTTTGATATTACAAACAGAGAGTTAATTTTTTTTATTTGTATAGATTAAAAAACATACACAGATAAAAAGAATAATTAATAAATGTTTAAACTTGAATATATTTTTTTTAAAAGAAAGAGTCTGAGGTCCGAATAAGGTCATCCTTAACCCATCTGATCATCGGATAAAAAATGTTTGTGCTATTTAAAATAATGTAATTGTTTCTTTATACATTACATATTTTATTTACCTGTTTACAATTAGCTGTTATGCCAGTTTCTTGTGTTATTTTGTAATTTTTACAATAACGAACAGCTTTATTAATGATTCTAAAAAAATATTTCTTACTAATTCTACAGACTTAATTAACTTATTAAATAGATATTAATAATTGTATAATGAATAAACATAAGATACATATGTATATATAAATATAATTTCTTTTTCCAATTTCATAAATAGTTCAATGATCCAATCATGCGTATCGGTTCCTATTACTTTTTGCAATTTAAACCATATTGTTGAACGATTTACGTATGATTGTTTTAAATGGATTTCGTTTCGCTGTGCTAACTATGCAGTATTAAGATCAACAATGATTTGGTATCCGCTTGATGAGCGGTACATTATTTCGCTGCATCCGGTCGTGGCCAAACTAGAATGCATAGGCGCCGCATCATATCATTCGTGTATTATCGAAATCCAAGACTGTAGATCAACATCCTGCCACGGCAGGCGATAGGCATACTATGACATCATGACTCAAGTAATACACTCATAAGTGTTAAACTAATTGTCTATTGTAATATTTATTTTAGGCTAGTTAGTGGACGTTGTTTATGACTGCGCTTTAACAACATTATATTGAATGAATCATGATATATTTTTATAGAAAGAGTCCATAAGTTTTAAGCTTTAATTGTAGTTAGATATCCTTCCGTCCTACCATTTCGTGTACCGAAATAAAATGTAACCATGTAAGGTTCATAAATTAGCTCTATACCAAAAAAAAAACACATTTTTTGGTGCTTTTTTACTGCAAGTTTTTCCTAAACTCCTTTCTATTTGCAAGTATATAGTAGATAAAATACATGTATAACATATTCTATATTTAAGTATTTAAAGTTTATTTTGATAAAGCTTTTAAATTAACATGTTAGTTAAATCCAAAATAAGTATGACCTACAGGTTGAAAGAGTTATACTAAATAATAATTTGTTTAAATATTAAATAACTGATAAAGTTGTTGATTTTATTTATCATTATTGTGGCTTACAATAATAACACCTTATACTCGTAGATAAAGCTATCGCCATACCAGGCGCCATTTTAATTACAAAACAAGGAACAGACAATATGACATTGATACGTAAGTCTGACGAACTTCATTCCAAATAAGGGAGGCAGCGCATGCCACTTCGTTATTAATACGACGATATGCCCATTGCCCATGCAGTTAATTATCGGCTCACAAAGACCTTGTTCCAATTGGATTGAATAGATCTCGGAAGACATGGGCATTGGGCATTGACGGTGATTGTCTTTAATGAATATAATCCATAGGAATGCTTTATACTTTATAGTCATTGAAATCGATTTAAATATTTGCGAATTGTAACATCATTTAAAACTGTAACATTTTTTGGGAAATCAGACTTTACATTTAATTAATTTGTATTAAGTATATTAGATATATTATATAATGTACACATCTTGCAAATTCCTTTATATTTAAACAAAAAATATTATTAATATCGCTCAAAAATTTATCCTCGATAAGATTCTTACAAAACATCGCGGATGTTACTAACGACACAACATTATACTGCCATTACTTTTTATTTGTTCTTCTTTTGAACGACCTTAGATCATTCCGCTTTATACTATTTTTTACGTACTTAAAACAATTAAGAGTTCTATCTTTCCCGTTTAAGTGATCAATTTAAAAAATATATTCTTTACTCTATGCTCACTTTGATTTTCCGTTGCAGTCATTCAAGTGACATTCACGAAGAGTGTAAGTGAGATAGCTATAGCTTAATTACGTTTTTCTGTTTTTAATACACGAGGTGGAAGTCCTTAGGACCAGAACGCTCTATAAGGAACACTTTTTCCATTTTAAATGTTGCAGGCATCCGCGGTTTGTCGTTATCCAAATATGGAGTCAACTTTTATTCTAACCTTCGGTAAAACTAGTTCTTATCGCTAGTTAGATGCTTATATATTAGATAAATAAAATAAATTATTGTGTTACCCCGGATTAAATTATGAAATCGAATATAAATATCTCTTACACTACCCCTAAATAGTTCGTAGTAGTTACTCAATTGGCTTAGCGCTTATTTAAAGATCACAATGCAAGTCTCGATTTACAAACAGAGTAAAATAAGTTTATTTTCACCGCCAACGCACAGAGGTTCTGCTTGTCTGAGTCAGCAGCTATTTTAAGTTTGTTGATGCGCGTGCGCCGCGAACGCAATCACGCACACAACTTATAACCGTTTTGAATACTTGTAACTGTTCGTTGAGGAAAAATAATATTTATAGACTTTCACATGTCATATCAATTGATATCATCATGGTTATAACTGCACGTAGTTTGCAGCTTGCACGTGTTTTGCACAAGAGACTGATTGAAAAATGATTGATTGAAATATACAAATCACGTTAAACAGTCTTGTGATAATTTAATGTTAAAATATAAATTTTCGATAGAAATTCGATATTTGTCTTATTAGCTTATATAAGTATAATTGACATTATCATATTTTTGATCAAATTTTTTTATTAAGGTTTTTGTGTCATGTTCAACTGAAAGTTGTTATTTGTTAAACAAGTGCTCCCAAACAATACTCGGCCAGACGTTTTTTACTGTAGGTTAGCAATTAAAGCAATTAAAGAGCATCGACAGACCCACTACTGAGAGCTGTGTATCATATTAACGTTTAATCAATTTGATCGCGAGCGATTCAAGAGAGGTCATTGACGTCGCACTAGATACGCATTCTTTAATATAAACATTGAGACCGTGTTAATTAGGTATTTCTTATTTTCAACCTCATGCATAAACTATTATGTAACAAGTTATTATTTTAAATACAAAAACTATAGACTTCTTACAATTGTTATTAATTGCTTAGATATACTAGCACATAATAATATCTGTTTTGCTAATTAATATGTGACTAATTCGCATGACTTTGTTATTAATATAATACTCCTTTATACGCCTTTTTAATTAGAATTTTTCTATTTAAATAATATGAAACTAAACAAATTGTTAAATTTGATTTCAAGATAGATATTTACTGGAATTTTATAAGTAATAAAGCAAGGTCCGTCAGTGTTTCAAGATTATTGGTAGGTACTTTTGGAAATCAAATTTCCATTTACATATACAGTTCAGAGAATCATGCTTAGCTAAATACATAAAATAGAGTGTCTACGAATTTATATTGGTTTTAATTAATTTTTGCGTGAACAAAATATGTAATACCTTTTTATTGTTTTGATTGTACTGAAAAATTACAATAGAAACATTTGTAGTTTCAATGGAAATGAATGTTAAGCGAAATAAGCAAATGGATTTCTAGGATTATTGAAAAAAATATTACAGTTAATTGAAGTAATTTGTTATTAAAATAATGTTTCGAATAAAGAGTTAAAACGGTAAATCCTAATATCAGTAATCCGACAGTCTTTGCCGACTTGAAAAATGTCCTGACATCGTTTGCATACAATAACCGGTTGTGAATAGCTTGGGCGGGACGTGCCTAGCTTCATCCTTACACATAGTGAATTAAATTTTATTTTCTGAGTTCATTTCCCACACTGTTATGGATGCAGAGCTAACCACGAAAGAGTGAACATTTTTAGGTGGAACAGGAAATAGATAAACAATAGAGTAAATTTTATGAAAGTGCAATAAACTCTACCTTTTTATTTTATTATACGTTGAAGTAGGTACTCAGTATTACAAAAACTTATAAGTATGTACATATATGTAGGATATATTATAAAACAAGGGACGAACGCGAGCGAAGTTTTTACAGTTGGCTATGTTTATACATAAATAGTAGCTTGTTACTCCTAAGATATTCATTTAAATTATATAGCGATTTACCCTCGCTTTGCTCGGGTGCGAACGCCGCACGTGGATTTTGTTCACAATTTCATGGGTTTTAATTTTTGTTCGCAGAACCCTGATTCTTTTTCTAAAATAAAAGTACCATAAGTTACTCCTTATAACATCAGCTATCTGCCAGTGAAATTCCCGTCAAAATCGGTCCAGCCGTTTCGGAGATTAGCCGGAACAAACAGACAGACAGACAAAAATTGTAAAAAGTGTTGTTTTGGTATATGTACCGTGTATAAATCCATGTGCATTTAGTAAAAAGCGGTTATTTTAATATTACAAACAGACACTCCAATTTTATTTATCTGTATAGATAAAATATTTGTTTTACGAATTAGTTAAATCTAATTCCATTAAACTACTACCCTCTGCATATATAGAGCCTTATGGATGAAACTCATAGTATATATATACTATATATATAGTATGAGTGCCATCCATGAGGCTTTTCATCCTTAAGCGTGGACTAAAGAACCGCTTTATGTGTCCCTGGAGTAACTTTCTGCCAAGTAGTTGGTTAAAGCTTACTGTAAAAGAAACAAATTATACTTTAAATCTGATCATAGATTTAAATATGTTTATAAAAATAGATTTGACTTCCACATATAAAAAATTAAAATGCAATGCAATAATTGTATACAATAACTTTTGCGCCTGAGTACTTACATACTATCCATAATTGCGAATACCTTAGCGAAATAACTTTAAACACATGTAGTTATTGTTACACTGTTAATTGTTCTTGAGCGTCAATTGCCTATAAGAAACAAATGCATATGCTGGGGTAATAGTGTACTCAAACTCGGACAATACCACTATTCTGTGGCCAACAGCATATGGAAGTTTCGTGTTTCGTTTCGGAACCAGCTGGCACGCAGAAAAGCAATAAAACAATTTCTGAACGCCACTCTGCAGTGCGTATTACTTAAATAGTTTGAAATAAAGGTTTGTTATTGAATTCAACATGTTTTAAACAATACTATGTTATGTTACAATTATTCATTCAGCTCATTAAAATAAGTTTATCTTACTTTAAATAAAAACAATGAATTTAATTGATTTAATTTATCGTAGTTTTAAATATGTACATCCGAAATAAACTTCATATACCCTAAACTAAAAGCCTTATAATAAATAAATATGTTGGGACATTAACACACACCACCATCTAGTTCCGTGGCAAGCTACGAGGCCTGTGTTATGGATACCAGACAGTTGATACACTACACATATATAACTTATTATAAATATAAACACCCATGGCTGGAGTACAAACATTCGTGCTCATAACACAAATGAATGCCCCCAGTGGGACTCGAACCCGCGACCACTGGCACAGCAAGTAGGGTCACTACAAACTGATCCAAACGTGTCGTTATGAATTGCAAGTAGTCATCAAACAACTGTCCAAGTTTTAATCGCGATTGAGTTTAATAAAAACTCGCATCACACACAGTACTCATTCTACCGGATTAATAGATGCGCGATAAAGTAATTTATTCGGAAAAAATTATTCAGATTGAATCAATTCACTTTCGCTAATACAAGAGTCACATGGTGACAGTGATGAATTGAAGCTATATAGACAAACTGTCAAGATAAGGTTAATTTATAGCTTGTGTACATTACACCATAAATGAGATCGCACTTCATTACCGCATCATTTGAAGGACGATTTGGCCTATATATTAGAAGAATGCGTTTTTAGTTCTTGGAACTCCGATGTCTCATTGTTTTATTAACCTTGTTCTAATTATTCGCCTTAAAATGATGAGCTACATAACCTAAGTAGATGAATATTTAAAACGAAAACACTTGTATTATGTAAAAACTTTTGTTATCTATTGACAATATTTTTATAGCATTAATATTAAATCATTTCTTGAATATTATAACTTCATTAAACCTATACTTATGTAATATCTTTCATATGTGATATAAGGAAGGTAAAATGATCTACACATGTCTTATAGGTAATTCTGCGATTTATTTACCGTAGTATTATATACTAGCGACTCACGCTCGCTTCGCTCGGGTTCGTCCCTAGGTTGTTTCCCCTAACAAACTTTCATCCTATGTTCTTCCCAGGGTCTCAAACTATCTTCTTACTAAATTTCATCCAAATCGGTCCAGTAGTTTCGAAGTTTATTCGGTACAAACAAACAAAAAATCTTTCCTCTTTATAATATTAGTATAGATTTCGTAATCCTCACTAGTTTTATAATTGCAAAGATTTTGTGTGAAACGTTCGTACGGACAAACTGATAAATCATTTACAATGAAATTTAGTTAAATAAGATTTTAGACACAAATACAAATATACCTAGTAGTTACAGTAATAAAGTTTTCTCAACGGTTCAGTCAATATTTTTTTAATGCGATACTTACTTGGAGCATGGAGCAAGTTTCGTATGGGAAAATTAGATTTAATATTAATCAAATTTTCTCAGACGAAACGAACGCCTAGTAGATATTATACTTAGTAGGTATATTAATTAGGTAATGAAATTATAATTCTCATAACCAGCGACGATACTTTAATATACATGACGACGTATCCATATTCTATCAACATCATCTTTAGCGGTTACTTGTCTTGTGGGCGTTATGAGGGCTTAAATAATAAAGTATTCAATGCTCAATGCAATTTTATTAAGGAAATCACAATGTTATACACTTAAAACAGTAATTCTAATAGTTTAATTGAGCAACGGATTATCGATACCAATCATCTGACTTCCAACTACAATTCAAAATACAACTCCCCATGATACACCATGATCAGCCAACGTTACCGATTCGCATATCTTTGACGAATGTCATGATGGCGTCTCGACTCTTAATTTGATTTGATTATTTATTATTGAACGAAGTGACTTTAAACAATAACAAGGTTCTACATGCTAGCAGAAAGTCCTCCTCCAACAGACGTATAAAATTTTGCATATTCATATGCGAGAATGAAGGCATTACATTGTTAGGGAAAAATAGCCTGACGAGTTGGCGGTTATCACCCATTTATTGTGTTAAAATAGGTCGCCGGTCGACGCCCTGCAATTCTATAATAAAAAGGTTAGCTTGTTAGCATAACACTCGACTAGGTAAGAATCTTAAACCAAAATATATTATAAAAATTCAAAAAATTCTGAAACTATTATAAGGCATACATGACTTTTCTGTTTTTATATTGATAACCGTTGACACATTAATGACATGTCGAAACGAATTGTTAGGGCGACAACAGACATAGGCCAGGAGCAAGACCGATGCATTCTATTTCTGACCGAAGACGTTGACCTGTTTCTATGTGCATCACAGGATGAATCAGATTTTGAAGAAACAAATATTTGTCGGTTGACGGCTTCATTCGATTACATATACGTTTTTTTTTTTTAATTTGTCCTGTGAACGTTTAAAAGTATAACATAATGCAATTAATTTAATTGTTTTTGTGTTTTTTGAATAAAACACTTTTGTCACGTGTGGACTAAGGTCTCAGAGGGTCTGGTATTTTATTTGTGTTTGAGTGTGTTTTATTTAACTTTATTTGTAATAACGTTTTTATTGTTGTGGAAATCAAAATATTTATTTTATTTTATGCTCCACAAAATACTGACCTCTTAAAATCCTAGTTAACTTAGTTTCTTATAATATTTCACAATATATGAATTATTCAAATTATTTACAAAAGCAATAGCTTATTTTAACTTTAGTAGGTAGAGGTCGTCCGCTTTCGCTACCCTACAAGTATTGATTTAGCCCCCGGCGAAAAAGTTTTCATGTAATTTATAATAATAAGACTTCAAACTCCAATGTTTAAATATGAATAATAGGATGGTTACATTCTATAGTGTAATTGGATAAACCTATTGAACGATATCCATTATCCTCTTTATTCCATTTAGTCAAAGATAGATCGCCTTCGCAAAATGTCGGCTAAAGTTAGGAAAAAAGTTTACCAG
Organism: Fabriciana adippe; assembly: GCA_905404265.1. Classification (NCBI taxonomy): domain Eukaryota; kingdom Metazoa; phylum Arthropoda; class Insecta; order Lepidoptera; family Nymphalidae; genus Fabriciana; species Fabriciana adippe. The sequence goes on along the minus strand of FR989998.1, from coordinate 10,766,476 downwards.
TCCATTCATTTTAATCCCTCCCGGACAAATTCTAAGAAATCCGTGCGAATTTCCGAGAATTCAATTGTTATCTAGCACACCGGTGTGCTCGCGGTCCTCGAGGTGTTAAATTTAATTAAAAACTCAATCCGTTTATAACTAATTTAATGATGTAAGTCTTAATTTCCCATTTTTGAACCTGTTGATTGACTCATATTATTTTTTTATATTGCTGCGATCTGTTGCATTTGTTTGCTTTCTTGGAAACGAAAACTTTCTTTTCTTTCTTGAAAAAAAAATGTATGCCTAATTTTGCGCTAATGAAGATATTATAAACTCGATATGTTCAAGGATAATATTTTAAATTAATATTGGATTGATAATTCCATAATCTATAGTCTATATTAAAATTATAAAAAAGTAAAGTTTGTGAGTTTGTGAGATTGTAGGGGGTAATCTCTAGATCTACTGAACCGATTTAGATGAAATTTGGTAAAAAGATTGTTTGAGACCCTGGGAAGGACATAGGATACTTTTTATCCCGGAAATCATCCCTAAAGGGGTTGAAAATGGAGATGAAAGTTTGTATGGGTAATTAACCTAGGGACGAACCCGAGCGAAGCGAGGGTGAGTCGGTAGTAAGTTATATTTTTTTGCACAACGTGCGAATAATATGCAATCTAATAGTTCCTGCGCAATCAGCTCGCGCCATACAGGCGTCTATTGTTACAACGGTGATCTGATTTAAATGCAATAGTGCAAAAACGAAGTCGGATGAATTGATTCATATTCAGCCATCTCGCCTTGCATTGCGTTTCGGTCCATTAAAAACTTATTCATAGATAATGTTACTTTCTTTCGAATTTTCTAATATTAATATTAAATTAACAACTAAATGTATATTATGTATTTTAGTATATTATTATGTATGTAATAATTTTAGAGTTTCATTTCAAAACGTATAATATCAATGTTAGAGGTCACTTGACGGTTTTAAAGAAATGAACAGTGTAAATCAACCAGTATACTACTATAATACTCATATTTGTATTTTTTTATAATTTCTATTATTTCTATATTTCTAATGTTTCAGCTAACCACCACCAGTCTAACCAAAAACTATAAGATTACATATTAAGAGAACAAAGCGATGTAATTTCAGTTGTGACCACAACATTTACGACCTGTTGCGTTCTAAAGCTCCAACGTTTTAGTCCTTTGTTAAGCATCAATCCCAACTTGCATTTCTTTGCATTCTCTTCTTTTGTAATCTTCATACTTTCCACATCCGCATTACTAGAAGTGCAAAAGCCATTTGTAGTCGAGTGAAGTACTCGTATATATAATAACATTCGGAGCAAAAACAGCCGCTTGGCTTTACACATTTTTGGTCCGATCTTTTAATCAGTATAAGTCAGTAATAAATTCCACGTCAGAAATTTTTGTCAGGCAATACTCTCGCGTCTTGTTTGCTTTTGCTTGTCTGACCTAAATTTCCAAGTTGATAATGAAAAGCTTCGCCGTCTCTAGCTCCGTAATTTCACTCGGGTTGTCGCCGGGGACCGTTTGTTAGGGGAGACCGGGGCTGGTTGACCAAGTTTCAGCTTAAAGGTTTCTATTTCCATTTCTTTAGAGTATATTAATTTAAAAACGGGTTCAGTTCATAGATTAACTATTAAGCTTTGCAAAAAAGTTGCACAAAGCACGTTATTCATTATGATATAGAGTACAGGCCAGTTTTTGTATAATAGGAAAAACTGGTCAACCTACCCCATGCTTGGGGTAGGTTGACTATTCACCTGGGGTAAGTTGACCTATGAAGTTGTAAGGACAAAATCTACGAGGAAATAGGATAAAAGACACAAAAATGTATTGCTCATTTTTTTTATTGAAAGCAAGGCGATCTTCCGCCACGTCAAATAAACACAATAAAATTAAATTATAAGAATAAACAATCAGACGTTTAAACATTAGGCAATTTGAGTACCTAAAAATAAACAAAGTACCTTCTTATTAAGTATTTAAAACAAAGTGAAATATTTTTTTGCAAACTTTAACCATTTGGTAACAAATTATCATATCTATCTAATATATATATTCTAATATATATATATATATATATATATATATATATATATATATATATATATATATATATATATATTCGTATATATGTTATAGGTATATTATTTTATTAATAAAATAAATTATTTTGAGATCATACTATCCTATCAGTCTTCTAAATCGGAGGTGCAATTTTTGCATTCATAGTACAATATGTTCCCGTTTACACATTTTGTGTGTACCCGCAACTTGCACACAGTGCACTGAACCCATTCTTCTCCAAAAATACTAGAGCGATAGGATTCAGTGCACTCCATACAAAATGTTTCATCCTCATCACTTTCATCGTCGTCACTTTTCTATTACATCGTTGGATGTACTCCCTCTATTAGTCTTTCTTTTGTATGTTCGCATGGGCCTGAAACAATATCCATAATATTATTATGTTGCTGGTTGATCAGGTGATCAACCAACCCCGTTATACATTAGTCTACTAGCCCCGAACCACTTTTTAACTTTTAACTACATTCCATAACCTCAAAACTGCGACGAAATCAAATAGAATAATACATAAAAGAAAGAACATGAATCAAACATTCGTTATAAACTCTTTGACAATCAATAACCATGAATAAATAGGCATTATTACAAATAATATTACGACAAAAAATATTACTTACGTGTGTTGTTTTTCAATATTACGTTCCTTCTCTCAAACGACGTGTGTGCGCGACGCCGCGTTCCCGGTGGCTGAGCGGGGGGAGGTGACGGACTCTCGTGTCTCACTGATTAGCTCAAGGCTATTGCCTCGGACGAGTTTTTGATAATTAGTCAACCTACCCCTATAGTCAACTAGCCCCGGTCTCCCCTACTTTCTGTAATCACTGTGCACTGAATATATTACTTACATGCTAGCACCTTCCCTTCTACGGAATAAGGTCATGAAGCTTTTAAGCTCAGAGACTAGACTTTTATGTTTATTTAATTTTATTTATTACATATCCTGACGAGATTTTATATTCCTTAGTAAACACCATTTCATATACAAATATAATTTTCTCTCGTCTTAGTCTTAAAAACGTCGTAAATATGGTTATTGATAGTCATTGGTGACTACGTGGCTATGTTACCGGATAATCTGTATAATATATGTAAGTATTTTATAGAATAAGTAGGCATAGTATACAATGTCCACCAACCAAACCAAAATACCATTTATTCCAAACTTTTTCTAAATGTTGCATAAATACCGAACGTTCAATCGGCACAGTGTTGTTGATACGCGTTTGGCGGAATGAGGAGAATTAATGCTTGGGTTATATATTAGGTTGGGGCGTTTTTGTCGCGGTCTACGTCCGACAATTCAGCCGGGCATGAAGCCAAGAAACGCCTATAGGCTTTTGGCTAATGATGAGGTAATAGTACCTCCTATTACTAAACGAAAAATCACTAGAAGTCTACTTGCCTCAGTGGTTGTCGAAGTGGCATGGAAGTGGCGGTTGAAGTATGCGGGGCGTTACATATCGGAGAATAGCAGAAGAGACCGTGTTGCAACCATCTGATTATTGTAGACGGGGATTCCTATATATGGATTAAACCATAAAAACCCTATTCTGCTACGTACCGTAAACCGGGGTTACTTTGACAAAGTTTTTGTGGATTAACTTTTTTTTGAAGTCTTCTATTCTTGTTTTTTCTTTCTAGTCTGAGCAATTGATGTTTTAGCTACAAGTTTAGCAGTAATCCAAGGTGTTCAGAGCATCGCTTAGTACCCAATTTTTTTTTTTTAATTTGGTGTCAAAGTAGCCCCGGGTGTGGGGCTACTTTGACATAACGTCTAATTTCATCAAAAGTCGCAGTTTTGCAACCGCAGGGCTACTTTGACACTTAAAAAATTAAGTTTTGTGTTATATTTAGTGAAAGAGACCATAAAAGCGCCAAAAAAATAAAAAAAATCAAGGAAATCAACGGATTTATTAAGTTCTCAATTTCTTACAGTTTAATAATTGTTTCATTTGCTTATAACTACAAAAATAGACAAAATGAACAAAAAACTTCTTAACAATATTAGGCCCATTGGCTCATTTTTTGGCTTGATCATCAGGTATTATAGGAACTTTCATCACACTAAATCAACAAATTACATCTAAAATACAATGTCACTCCGAGTCCTCACGGCGCTCGCACTCTTAGGCAGGGTTTCAGGGTTCATATTGTTAAGAAGTTTTATGTTAATTGTATGTCTATTTTTGTAGTTATAAGCAAATGAAACAATTATTAAACTGTAAGAAATTGAGAACTAAATAAATCCGTTGAATTCCTTGATTTTTTTGATTTTTTTGGCGCTTTTATAGTCTCTCTCACTAAATATAACACAAAACTTAATTTTTTAGGTGTCAAAGTAGCCCTGCGGTTGCAAAAAATCGACTTTTGATGAAATTAGACGTTATGTCAAAGTAGCCCCCAATGTCAAAGTAGCCCCGGTTTACGGTATTCCCTAAAACATCAAAACACTAAACCCATGATAATAATGGGAAACGTTTTTCCGGAATAGTGAGTAATAATTAGTGATAACCAATTAAGAGCATTTCATAGCAACCTGAGTCAGGTTTCAGTAAAGTCGTTTGTGTTCATAACTGTATACTTGGTCTTGATCTGGTCTCTACATTATACATGTAAAACCTAGGTATAAGTTATCTTGGTCTACGGTAAATCATAGATAATATTTTGCACGTTACCTAAAAGAGCCCAGTACTATATAGTATGTCTACATTATATACATTCACTAAATTATATACTTTTCCCGTAACAGCTATATAATAAAAATCTCATCTTTATACTTACTCTGAAAATTTACTTCTTCGGTTGAACGCACAAGCTCGCGTGTTCGCCTGTGATCATCGCAACACTTCCTATTCAAAAATGTCTTCAAAAATTTTAACGCATCATGGATCAAGTTTCATTTCTGTCACTTTTTAATGGCTAAAATTCTTTGAATTTGGTAACTTGTTCGACTTATATCAATTACTTTAAGCTAAATGACAAAAATGATACCGAGTAAGGTTATTAAAATGCACAAATTGTGATCACAAATCACGTCAAATACATAATATTTTTATTACAAAGACAGAGTTATTTTCTGTTGCGTGACAGTGATTGATAACAATAAAACGACTCGTTTATAGAGCTTAGCGGTAAGTAAGGTCCATTAAAACTGCAAGTTCCTCGTATAATAAAATTTAAGTATGCAAACTTACTCCTAACTTTCAAACTTATTGTAATATGCCAATATGCTGTGGAAGTATTACACGGGCATATTACATTTTCACGCAGACTACAGATAAAATGAATTAATTGTGAAGACTTATCAGAACAAAAAAATATAAATTTTAACAATTACAGTATACCATTACATATGTGGCGGCTAATATATAATAAAGGGCTCAGCTGATCTCTGGGGAAAGAAGTGCGTACGAGGAGTGGGGAGCGCGACGAATGTCGATTGTCATCTGAGTGCAGTCGCCTTCCTCGCACCATTCATGTTAGACGTATGAGTCTTACTGCGCCTGTAACCGGTATAACAGTGAAAATCAGTGCATGTATTGGGATGAAATTGTGTAGTGCTGTTGGAAAACGAAAAACTGTTTCAATTTGTGAAAACAACTACGGTACGTGAATAAATCCTTATGTATTTATCACTAACGGAAACGTTTGAGAAGCTTAATGCTTTACTTGTTTATTTATTAGAAATAGAATTGAAGTAAAAGCTAACGATTAAATAAAAAAAATATTTGATAATTTTGAGCACATTTGGAATTCTATTGATTTGTACCCTATTCCCTAATAAAATTCACGGATTGAGAGGACTCGTTTCATCGTATATTACATTACAGGGGAAGCTTACGCCTGGGGGCCGCAATTGAACTCTGTTTGAGATGTTTTTTTTTTTATAATTTCTTGATATTCTTGATTCAAATACCTAAAGGATATTTTTATTTTGTTTACTCTACTAAGTTACACATTTTCAAAAAATGTTATTATTATGCTTTGGATTAAAAAGTATTTTCTCAATAACATTTATAATTTGTAACACACCAATTGTGAACATTTTTTTTTTATAAAATAACAACAGTAAAATTTACACAACAAACATATACAGCGCCTATAAAATATCAAGATTCAATTTATTTAAAAACAATAATCAAAAGCTACAATTATAGAGTATATATGTGTAGAGGTATGTCGATACAGCTTTTTGGTATATAGGTACTATGTTTTAGTATTATTTGATTATGACGTCCTATAAAATTACTGTCCATATTAATAAAACTTAATTTTAACTTTCCCTTACAACTTCGCAATAATTGGATAGATGTTGAGAAACTGTGTACCGGTTCGTCAAGAAGCTGAAACGAAACTGGTCTCCATAATTATTTTATATACCTTTCTTAGGGTTTCGTCCCTACATCAGCTGATGAAGGAACGATAATTGCCTTATAGAGGTACTACTACTTTATAATCTGTGTCTACCTTACTCAGCCTTCGGTTATTTATTTATCAGAATTCATTTGTAGATTAAATAAAACAAATATAAAGCTCGTAATGGAGCTTTTAGAAAATTCTATTTAAAACTAAATGCATAGCTTTACAAGTAAATGATTACAGAGTATTAAGAAATTTCGTCCACATTCCTAACATTTAGTACAAACTATTGTTATAAAAAGCTTACCACAGACACATCACTATTAGAGGTTTATGAAAAATCTCAATGTGTGGTCAACCGTTCATGGGTCGAATCAACAGTGGAAAACTGTCGATTCACGCAATTCCGTCATGGACTGTCAACTCCATAGCCTTTATATAGAAATTCTTTACCCTATCATTTAACCTACAAAGCGTATAAGTTAAAGGCCGAATATATATCGTCCCAACCGATTTTCTTAAGTTAAATTGGAACCTACAAATAATAATCAATACAAGTAATACTCTACCATAGTTATTATGTTTTAAAAAAGCTAATCAGTCAAAAAGAGTTATTATTAGATTCTGTTACTACGTAATTCTAGTGTTTGTGCGACTGTAGCTCAAATTGAGATACAACCAAGGAGTTACTCTTGAATAAAATAAAAATGGCAAATGTACAGTTCTTATTACTTCATAGCTTTTGGCCGACGGTTCCAGTTGCTCAGTTTATTATGTATAATTATTGCTCCACTCCTAAGCTTAGTATCGTGATTTGCGATAGCTTATAAACCTTCCTCAATAAATAAGCTTTAAAATACTTTTTTCCTAATAGATCCTTCCTATTCACTTTTAATAGATATTGACGCGAACAAACAAAAATTATCTACAGCTTATTTGTATAGACAAAAATATATTTACAGACTAAGTAGAGTGTCAATATATTTTAATCAATTTTACCAAATACATTTACTGTTTTATCTATACATACCTATAATAAAATTCTGAGTCGAATCTGTACATTATATATTTTTTGCAAAATCTTATTGACATAGTCATTGTTATCGATACGGAGGCCGATACTATAGTTTTTAGAATTTTTGTCTGTTTTTGGCTGTCTGTCTCTGAGCGCATCACGAAAAAAACACTGGACAGATTTTGATGAAATTTAGTATAATGATAGCTGGTTATCCGGGTCGACATATAGGATACGTTTCACTGTGGAAAAACATCTCATTTCTGAGAAATCTATACAAATAAATAAAATTGAAGTGTCTCTTTGTAATGTCAAAATAACAGTTTTATACTAAATGCATATGGATTATATAAGGTACTTATAAGAAAAACACAAATTTTAAAATTTTTGTCTGTCTGTCTGTTTATTCCGGCTAATCTCCGAAACGGCTAGACCAATTTTAACGGGACTTTCACTGGCAGATAGCTGATATTTTAAGGAGTAACCTAGGCTGCTTTAAAAAAAAAAGAGTTAGGGTAGGGAGCTCAAAAAAATTAAAACAAGCGCAGCGAGGGTGAGTTGCTAGTTAAAAAAAATACATTCTTGTATAATTTAAACTCTTAATAAAATTAATAAATGAACGTTATTCAACTTATTCCTTTTTCTTAAATATAGGAACATTATAAATTACCTGGGCTATATTAGTATATGTAGAGTAAGTAAGGTGTAGGTAGACAGGAAGTCGTACTCTTATACTAGGCGCCAACTAAGCACTTAGTGCAAAGGGTAACAGGGAAACAACTTCAAAAAACAAGCATTTTGACATGTACAGTGAGAACATTGTCAAAAACATTTTCATTGCATCATAGTTCTTATCTGTTCTAACTTAAAAGTTGAGTTTACGCGAGGAAATAGATTTCACTGGCACCTTTGTTGCTTTCCTGTAAGTGACTTGAAGAGCAGCATTGTCGCGAAGTCTGATGCTTAATGGAGGGAAACGTTTCTGTACGTTTGAATTTTTTCTATACTATTTAAACATGATATAGATTTAAAAAGTAAAAACTACACACGCAAAGTTTTCACTCAGCTGAAGAGTTAATCGTATATCAAATGATTTAATTAATGATTTATTACTTTGTACGATTTACGCAGACGTATCCTTTATCTGTGTTGGTAATCAAGTGGATATTATACAGTTTAATAAAGTGAAAATAATAAATATTTCAATAGAAGTTAGTATTTTTACTATCAATAAATAATAAAGCAAATCTTGACTAGATTTTATAGATAATTACAATGTAAATTAAAAATTTTATTTATTATTATTATTATTTCTTAATACTAGCATTTTAACATTGTATGAGGTATATATTTTTACTTGGATTTCACTTACAATTAAATACGACATCTCTAGCTGTTAAGCAAAAATAAAACTTGATCCATTGTATAAAGAAACAAAACGTTATCTAATATTAACAAATCTCCTTGAAATTGCTGCGTCCTTTTCAGAATACGTGTCGGGAATCTCCTTTGAAGTTATTTGCAAATACAAACCAATATGATTATTTGTTGTCTTATAGTTCTAAAATATAGTTATTTCAAGGTTTTGTTTGTACCTTTCTTTTCATTATTTATTTTGTTTAAGTAAATTATAAATATATACTAGACTATTCTAAAGGTTGTGAGTTACTGGTAGAATAGAGGATCAAAGAATAAATGTCATTATATTACTATTTTTGTAAATAAATAAACTTGTAACATCCTTCCCGTTTATGTTATTTTTTTAATAAATGCCATAAAATAAAGATTGCAATTTAGTTCTTAATTAAATTGAATTTTGCAATTTAGTTCCTCTTCAGACTCGATAATATTTCTTATTCATTTGCAAATAATTTTTTTTCAATAAATTTAACTGACGTTGTGTAAGTAATAGAATGTATTAAGTATTTCATACAACAATTTCAACATATATGTTACTTTTTTTACATCACACGAATAATATGAAAGTTACTTAAACTTTATTTTTATATCAATTCGTGTGACTACTGGGTAGTATGTATGTATTGTATTCAGCCCATTTTAACGTCCCACTGCTGGGCACGGGCCTCCCTTGAACACGAGGGGAATCAGGCCATAGTCCACCATGCTGGCCAAGTGCGGGTTGGCGGACTTCGCATATCTTTCGAAAACTGGTTAGGTTCTCTCAGACATGCAGGTATCCTCACGATGTTTTCCTTCAACGTAAGGCAAGTGGTAATCATGTTAGAAATGATTCGCACATGAAAATATCAGAGGTGCGAGACCCGGGACTTGAACCCGCTTCACTCGGTTTTCCAAGCGAAAAAAGGCAATGGTAGTCCAATGCCAAGTGGGAAGTAGTTATATATAAGACATTGAGCGGTCATTCATTTTTTGCTAAATGTATTAAATACAATTATATTAATTACTAAAGAGGAAAAGCTTAAAATACTATAAATGTAATTTATTATATATTGTTAATTAGTGTTTACATAAGAAGTAATTAGTGTTCACTTAATTTGTTATCGACTTTAGTTTATTATAACTTTCATTATTATTTGTATTTTTATAATTTATAATTGTAATTTATAGATTAATAGTACTTTACTTCATGATAGATTTTTTATTTAAATTTGTCTACCTATAGTAAATAATGCTATGTATTTAGAAAAGTGATCCTAGAACGAGTCCAAAAACAAAATTTTATAGACTCATTTCAGGCGTTGGCATTAATGTTGGCTGTCGGCCACAACACATAACCTGATAGCCTATCACATTGGCTCATGGCGAGCGTGGATGATACAAAATCGAATGAACAGAAAACGCAGATGTTGCATGTAATACATTAATTTATGATTAATTACAAGTGAATATTTGATAATGCCTAAGTATATATGTATATGATATATTTGTTTAAAAACTAATATGACTCAACCTCAAACACTGTAAGCACGATTAGTTATCTAAGTATTGTATGTAAATACTAGCGACTTACCCTCGCTTCGCTCGGGTGCGTTCATCGGTCAGATTTATTTTTTTGAGCAGAACGTCCCGTCAAAATCGGTCTAGCCCCTTCGGAGATTAGCCGGAACAACAGACAGACAAAACTTTAAAAAAAATGTTTTTCTTATAGTGTCTTATGCATTTAGTAAAAAGTTGTTATTTCGACATTACAAACAGACGCTTCAATTTTATTTATTTGTATAGATTTGTTTGTAGTAAAGACATTAATTATTATAATTTATTGGTCTATTTGATGAAATTTTACATACAATCGGACAGCACTCCGGTGACCAATTTATTTTAATTTTTAATACTTCACTGACGGAAATATTCAAAATTACTGTATTTACTAAATACTTATTTTATAGTTGACAAATACGAGGGTACGTTTTTAAATTTAAAAAAACTAGTGATCGCCGCGTGGTTGAAATTCAACCATAATTCATTAAGTTATATATTTATTGTCTTGCGTATATTACAATATTAATCTATTCTCAATTTTACCACAGACTTTAAAAATAAACAAAAGAGTATATATGCGTGCGTGTGTCAAATACATGGTAGTGTGTGTAATGTTTTTTTTTTTTTGTATTTTTATGCATAATTTAAAGGGGTACAAAGTTTTTGCTTCACGTATTAATATATAGATGTATATAACATATTGACCAATTTCAGAACGATTTAACATGAAATACACAAAGACATCAAAATGAACTAGATATACTCTTATGCATATGCAATAATACTTCCTTTATACATAAATAAATTTCACAATAGTATACAAATTGCTATATTATAAATAACCAAACCAAAATGTGGCTTTTGCTGATATTTGTCTGCTTTTGACCTTAGGGCCGCTTTGGGAGCTGAATACGTCACATCAATAAGAGAATACGCCTTACTAATACGATTAACCTGAACCAACCCAGGGGCTTAATTACCTTAGCTTTCTGATCTAATGTTCTGTTAACTGAAAAAGGTTAATTTCGGGGCACCATGATTTAGATTTTAGATAATTTTAAAAATTTAATATTTTTATTTGTATCGCATCTACTATTTTATTTTACGCCATATACTGCATATTCACAAAAGTTTGATACTTTAATAAAAGTAGCATTTTTTTTAAATATCGGGGATATATATAATCTTTAATAATCTCATAATTTATATATCTTACGAATAATATTTAACTTTTAAGAAAATGACAGAAGTGACTATCATTTTACATGCTTACAAAAATTATATATTTTTTTTTTCTATCTATGTATAAATGAGAAAGTTTATATATATTTTGTTTTTCTTTCGCGCTGAATCGGTTAGACGTATTTGGATGAAATTTAGTATGCAATTAGACTATGACCTGAAGTACGTACCTCATTGGCCTCTGTTGGTAATAAAATTTGCCAAAAGATGTCGCACCCGAGCGAATTAATGGGTAATTACTTGTTATCTACAAGGATAACGTTATATAGAAGGATAAAAGTTATTTTATGTAAGCTTAAAAATGACTTTCACTTTGAAGCTTATTGAATATCAAAAGGAAAACACTCAGGAAATAACATCATGTCTAACTATAATTGGTATACCACAAGCATCACAGTGTATAAATACATATTATATATAGATACATACATATTTACGAAGCTCATAAAGAAATTGCTGTACTAGTTTGTAATATCCGTACTTGCCTTCCTTCCTCTTTCCTTACTTTATTTAAACTTAAACAAAAAGTCAACCAATAATCATGACAAGCAAATGAATATTAATTGTAAGTTAATGAGCATGTTAGATTGAACTTTTAAAACAATACATTGTAACCAATGCATAGTAAAAATAATGTATCGAAACAAATGTGAAAATTACTGGGTTGATGCTCGTACGGAGTTAAAATTAAATTATTATTGATTTAATATGATGTAGAAAGCCTATCTTAAAATCTAATATCATAGGATTTTTTTCCCCCATACTCTAATCAATTTATACAGAAAATATTATGTAGCTTTGTATCTATGTTTATTTATAAGTTTTAAGTAACTAGCACTTTATATACATTTCCGCTCTTTATACATATTTACTTTTTGTATCCTTTTCTATCGGTAGGAAATCGCTTATAGTGAGAAAGCCGCCTTTGCACATGTCTCTGCATGTATTTTTTTTAAATGTACCATTTTATTGTACCATAAAGAATTATAAGTATTATATAATAAAATAATGGTTTTTATATCGATTTAGGGTTTAATAAAATTCATTTCGCAAAAATGAACACATATGTTTATGCATAGATTTACAATACTGAAATCCTAAGGATAAGAAAGTAACGAGTGACTCAGCCTGAGGGGGGACATTGCTCTGGATCTGAGTTGATTCAGTCTATCAATGCAATTGATTTGTCACGCAACAACTGAGAATTGCGAATGATCATGCTATCTGTTTACAATCTTCATGTTTACCAATGACTTGTATTGACTTCCGCATGCTGGTAACTGTGAAATAACGTATATAGATAATATAGAAAGACGATGCGCTTATGATTACAGTTAAGGGATTTGATCTTTTGGCAGAGTATTGAAAATTATTGGAACGAAGTTCCTTATCACGCGCGTAATAAGTAAAAAGTGTAATAAGACTTTCTTCCGACACTTGTATGAACTATATATACAGTGCCCTCCAAAAGTTAGTTGAAATCATCAATAATGTAAGAAATGTAAAAAAACTATAATATAACCAAATAAGATCGTGGATTTAATAAATATTTATTAAAATATAATCAATTTAGAATATTTCTATTAATAAAACAATCATAACAATTTTAATAATTAAAATTTATGTAAATAAAAAGTAAAGTTACGATGCCAAAAGTTAGTTGAAATTGTTGAAAAATTATTTTACGGATTATGTCTTTGCTAATATCTTAACTTTTAATATTTCGTATGATCGCCATTATTCTGCAGAACTGCTCTGAGTCGTCTAGGCATTGATTCTACAAGATTTTGTAATATTTTGTCTGGTATAGTCGACCATGTTTCAAGAACTTTATTTTAAAATAAATTTCTGTTGCGCTTGACCGAAATAGGCATCCTGCGGTATAATTCATCCCAAAAATGTTTAATGGGGTTAAGATTAGGTGACATTGAAGGCCATTCCAGTAAACTCACTTCGTTATATTTAAAATACTCTCTAGTTACCCTTGCTGTATGCTGCGGATCGTTGTCTTGTTGGACCTTGAAAGTCCGACCTAACCCCATTGTTTCAGCAGACTGTTTGAAATTGTCACTCAAAATATTACAATACATATGTGCTATCATCCTACCTTCAATTATTTGCAGTCGGTCCATACCATACCGAGAAAAGCACCCCCAATGACATCACACTCCCTCCGCCGTTTTTGACAGTAGGCCGCAAGTATTTGACGTTGTGAGAATTATCATTGCTACTGCGCCAACAGTTTTCCGAGGTCGATTTCCAAGTAGTTGGAACTCTGATTCATCTCTAAAGGGAACTTTCTTCCAAAAACTATTGGCTTATCCGAATACTTGAAGGCAGAGACCAATCTTCGTTTTTTGGATCGATATTATTAAAGGTTCTTTTTGGCAACGTGACCTCGTACATTAGCATCATGCAGGCGTCGCCTGATAGTAGTTTCAGAAACCGAGGTTCCTGCTTCCTATAATTGATCTTTGATCTCTCGTATCATAATCCTGGGATTAATTAGACACTGCCGCATTATTTGTCAATCATCAACAGAAGTAGTAGCTCTAGGACGCCCCGACCGTGGCCTATCTACAAGACTAAGACATTTTAAACCCTTTTTCATTATTTTTCGCACCCTTTTAGGACTAACTTTAAATAATTTTCGCACGGTACTAAAGTTTTTAATTTTTTGTATCCACACACAATCTTTGTTCTTTCTTCTATAGTTAGTTTTCCCCTCGAAGCCATTATTTATTTATACTCAGTTAAATCACCTTATAATATCTAATTATTTAATGAAAACTACTTACACTGTTCTAACAATATTAATGAATAAGTTTAAAATCGCGAGAGTATCGTAAACCGGTGATAGATTCCTTCTTCAACTAACTTTTGACGCACTTAGTTCAAGTAGTGTGCAAATAAACATGGATTATGGACGACAACAAAATGAATTTCGGTGAATTCCTTATTATATGTATTAGAATAGTGTATCCGAACGTAAAAAGTAAACAGTTCAATCATTAAAACTGCATATTTTAGAAAATATATGACAAAATTGACAAGGTGAATAAATTTCAACTAACTTTTGGAGGGCACTGTATATCGCCGCACACAGCTCTCCCGCGCGCCTAAAGTCTCAATGGCTCTTTTCTCTTCGGCTTTTTTTATCTTTTATTCATATTTTTAAAGTAAATATAATTAATGTTTATTTCTAAAATTAAAAAAGCATTTTTAATAAAATAAGATTTATACAGTTCTTGAATTTTTATTTGTTATTAACTTAATTATCCTAGATCATTCAGTGTATAAATTATCATTATTTATTTTATACATAATAAATTTATTTTATCGTAAATTTTTCGTACGAAAGGAACTTCGTTCCGACCAGGGGTCCATAGACCCCTCATTTTATTATTTTTTGTTAATTATATTTTTTTTTAATATTAGTAGGTTCTTAAACGTTTACTACTGTATAAATTAATAGTTTATTATTTTATTGTGACCCTGTATGTGGCATTATTGTAACAGAAAAAATTATGCCAATGTTTTCAAGACAGTACGCTTGACCTTAGAAAGTTCTTCGGTAACATAATCTTAACTTCTTCATTCCTTGTATGAATCACTTAAAAGGTTGCTTTATAAGTAGTACATTTTTGATACAGTTGCGTAACTAACTTCACATCACAGCTACAATTGACCGCCGGCCCAGATGACATCATATGACGACCTCCACACTCCATAACTCATCTGACTAATCGATGGTGTCGAAACCATGGGGTAATAGACTTTCTGGCCACTCCTAGAATTAATTCGCCACGCACCATTAAGCTTTTATTGAGAGCTTTATTGTTATTCAGGATGAATTTAAAATTGTGCAATTTGAACTATATAAATAATCAATTTAAAACTATATTACTTTAATATTATCTAAATCATTTGAAGTGAACTATATTCTCTTTTAAAATTGATATTTAAAATTTAGATTCATACCTAATATTGTTATGATACAATATGTATCCAATTTTCAAAGAAAGTAATGTTCTCTAAAAATTTAAATTGCATGTAAAAATTAGAAATTTCGTTTTAAAATATTTTTTTTTCAAACTAACCTTTTAGTAGAATAAATTATTCTAGAATTAATGTTCATCTATCAATATAATGTCAAACGAGCGTTAATAGTGTAGTCTACAAAACCAGTGAGGCAGTAACATGCTCCATAACTTTCCCCTATTTCAATTTATTTGAAATTGCCTCTTTCATTTAATTTTATCGATGGTAGCTATCGATTTACGAGCCAATTAAACTAATATGAAAAAATTTAAAGCCCTAACAACCCATAAATATTATTTCAATTTGGCAACTCTGTTTGTAATTAAGATTGATATAGATTTTTCCTCCTGCTCAAATAAATACAAATTAAAATATTCATAATATTAAAGGAAATAGAAGTATCTTGTTAAATTTAGACTATTGTATATTTGTATATATATAGGAATACTATATTTCATATAGGATTTTTATAATCTTAACTAGCTACTAATCCTAGCTTCGCCCAAGCTCTAATGGTAGGTACTTCGTGCGTAATTCTCTACTCAAATCTCTTCTCTCTCAATTTTAATCTAATATTTTATAAAAAATCTCTTAAAGGAAACTGATTTATAATTGACAGAAAAACAATTTGTTTTAAACTATAACGTATATGAATGTACATATTATCTTTATCTATATATATATAAGTATAAATCTGTATAAGATTTATCGATGAAAACAATACTTTTCTTGTCTTTATGATTAAATACTTATAACTAAATAGTCTTCTTTGCTACCTAAATACTTGATTACTTGTTATGATTCACATAATTATGATGTCATTTTCAGTATTCTTGCATAAAATGACGTAAATAAGTAAAGTTATCTTTTTTAGTATATAATACGCATTACAAACTCAGAAACCTATTATTTCTTATAAGCTTTAAAGGCATAAAAGGGTCTATGAAATGAAAACGAAATCACAGCAAAACGTTTCTTTGGTAGCTATTTAGAAGTTAACTCTTCATTCAGGAGCAGTTCATGCTGAAAACATTTTAGCGTGAATTTCGCGGCGAGAACTAAAAGGAATTACGAAAGTTTCGAAATGAATATGCGAAAAGCTTTTAAATGTTAGTTTCTGGCAGTGATAAGGAAACTTAAATAACGGAATATTTGGCCTGTGAAAATTTGAGTTCCCTGCCGAATACTAAACGAATCTTCAACAGCGACAGTTTTAAGTTTTTAATTTCCAATTTGCAGATATAAAGAGCACTTGATTTAATATATTTAATGAGCTATTAATATTATAAAGTTGCTTGCTCTCGTATTGTAGCTATATAAATATCTATTACAGTTATGAAAAATTGTATAGTGATGGTATCTATTAAAACATTAGCCATAGAAGAATCTAAATTATCTTTTCGAACTAATTGATTAACAGACCAAATAGGGAAATATCTTAAAAAAAACATAGCAATTTATTACTGAGTTCTCTTAGAGGTTGTCGCGCCTTTTGAAATGTATTAACAAAGGGTTATCATATATCGTTCCACGCATAAATTTTATACAAGATGCTATTCCTACCTGTACACAGTTTCACGAGTACCATTCTACATACTTTAATAAGAAGCGTGTTAAACGTACAAAACATTTTAGCGAATAAAATATATTTTTTTATAATGTATGAAAAGTGTTTGTATTATTAGTTTTCTTAAATAAACCTAAATTACTACATTTTATTAAAATTTAACAAACAAAGAGTACTGAAGGACTTTCATCTCGTATCCTATATCTAGGACACAATAAATATTTTATACTTTCAAATCACGTAAATTTGTAAGTAGAGCAGATGTAAACCAGAAATTTAAATTTGTAAAACAAGCAAGTAAAGTGCGCTCAGCTTTGCAAAATGTAAACTGCGTCATGTAAATTAACCGAAGTATTTGCTACAATCGTACGTCATTATTAAATATTCTGAAATAGAATTGTTCATTATTTTTACAATGTAGGACGTTTTCATTGATGGTTAAAATATATAAAAAACATTTATTTTCGGTATTATCCCATTTCTATAATATTATGCGACGCTGCGCTACAAAATCTATA
Organism: Fabriciana adippe; assembly: GCA_905404265.1. Classification (NCBI taxonomy): domain Eukaryota; kingdom Metazoa; phylum Arthropoda; class Insecta; order Lepidoptera; family Nymphalidae; genus Fabriciana; species Fabriciana adippe. The sequence goes on along the minus strand of FR989998.1, from coordinate 10,748,667 downwards.
CTAATATTATAAAGCTAAAGTTTGTTTGTTTGTTTGTTTGGTTGAACGCGTTAATCTCAGGAACTCATAATCCGATTTGAAAAATTCTTTTTGCATTGAATAGCCCGTTAACTGAGGAATACTATAGGCTATATATCATCCCGGAAAAATGTACGCTTCCCGTGGGATAGATTTGTTTTTTCTAGGGACGAAACCGAAGTGAAGCGTTAAAAAAATTTAACGCTTCACTTCGGTTCGTTAAAAAAATTTATAAAACGTTTAAGTTAAGTCATTTGCCAACCTATACAATCTTTTTATTCTGCGTTATCAAAGTTTTGCGCCTGGTAATAAATACTATTGTAGTTACTTTACATTACTAGACGGTTCGAGCTGGAAAATGGGCCCGGTGTGGATCAAACAATTCGTGTTCTCTAATACTCAAAATTCTAAAAATATGAATTTAAATCTAATAAACTTAATACGTAGATAGAGCGCGTTTTAGAAATAGGAACAAATGATTTTTATTAAGGATAGAAAATTCAATATTTCTTAGTCTATATTTTAGAAGAATACTTTAAAAATAAAATCTTTTCACCATATATACAATCAGGTTGTCCAATTAATTCAAAAGATAAAAACTATCGAGAATATGCATATAACTCTCAAATAAAATAAAATGTACTAGGCCTTGATGTTAAAATATTTATAATCTTGCTTATTTGATGAGTTTTATAACTTCAAGTATAAAATGGACGTAGTTTAAGCGCAATCTAGATTATAACTATATTGAGAAATTAATACTTTAGCTAAATTTCAAAAACTACGCGAGATATTGAAAAATATTATCTATACTCTACCAAATAAAAAATATCCTTAATTTTATAATTACCAAATATTCACATAACCGATTTGAGTTGTTAATAATGGTACGAGTATTTAACTGTACTAATTAAATATTAATATAAATTATTTTCTTTGCAGGTCATACAAAGTTCCTCATACGCCGTCCGTCGCGGCTTCTAGTTAATAAGTAAGTTACTATAATAATATATTCAATTATGTGACCTGCATTAGTTAAATAAGCTCTTTGAAGAGTAAACGAGAAATAATCTGTTTACTTTTACCCTTAAGCTTATTACCATATTTGGATAGTAGTTTCTTGTTTCATAACGTAGGTGACTATTATATTTTTCTTTTTAGGGTTCCGTAACAAAAATGCACAAACGGAAACCCTATTATTTTGTCGTGTCCGTTCGAAATAATATAAAAAACTAATTTATTTTCGTATTTTTTACAAAATAAAACAAAAAGTAAAACAAAAAAAAAGTAACAAAATATGTTATAAGAAAAAACCCTCGATGTGCAAGTTAGACGCACTCCATATTATATATATATATATATATATATATATATATATATATATATATATATATATATATATATATATATATATATATATTGCATTCAGCCCTTTTTAACGTCCCACTGCTGGGCACGGGCCTCCCTTCAATACGAGGGGAGTCAGGCCATAGTCCACCACGCTGGCCAAGTGCTGATTGGCGGACTTCACATGTTTTTCGAAAACTTGCTAGGTTTTCTCAGACATGCAGGTTTCCTCACGATGTTTTCATTCACCGTAAGGCAAGTAGTAATCATGTTAGAAAAGATTCGCACATGAAAATATCAGAGGTGCGAGACCCGGAATTTGAACCCGCTTCACTCGGTTTCCCACGCGAGCGCATTACCACTGGGCTACCACTGCCTATATATCTATTATTTACCTCTATATTTAATAAATAGACATCATTAACATTTAGAATTTCCACTGAGTTTATTATTTTTTTACTCTAAAATATTTCAAAAATGTTTATTCTATTGCACTGATAAGATGTTTCTTCGAGTTTATGATGTATCATTATTCTTAGATATGAAGACGTTATGGAAGCAGTATTCGTTATCGGTGCGATATCTTGGTAATGTGCCATACGACTGACCTACCGTACAACACACTCTGCCAAATAGCAAATTATATTGTGCAGCATAATTTGAAATAGCTATATATACGAGTATACATACCTATATAGTATACCTGCTTTGTAGTTACAATTGGGCAACTTTTTATATAGAAATAATTGATATTTTAATAATTGGATATTATGGATTGATATTATAATTTCTAAAGCATTTATACGGTTTTTCCGGGATAAAAAGTAGCCTATGTATTATTCTATTTCTGTGCCAAATTTCGTCTAGATCCGTTCAGCCGTTCTGGACAGAGTGACAAACATCCATACTCACAAATTTTTACATTTATAATATTAGTATAGATTTCCTTCTTCGTTCTATTACTACATTTTGAAATTAAAGCAAAACAGCATCCGATAAGGTTTAGTGCCCTGTCTAGACGGAGCCCAGTCGTCTGGCGTAAATCACACTTCTAAGCCCCGGTATGTCAGGATGGCTGTGGGACCTAAAATATTGTCCGTAATAGCAGTGCTCCTCCTATATTGAATATACCTATAGTATTCATATAACGGTATAGCTGATATTTTTGATTATAAATTACATACTAAGTCAGTTTTATTAATCTAGTAGACATTAATAAAGTCTAAAGCTGTCTTAATTATTATACATTTTACACAAAGCTATGTTTTAAATTATTATTTGTATTTATTGATTTGGATTTTCAACCAAGACCAATAATTCTATTGTTTGGTCGGGAAGAAATAGAAATTTGATATATGTAATAATTAATAATGTCCTCCTGACAACAATCTCATTGAGAGTAGCCATCTGCGTAGAAGAAATTATAGAGCACAAATGAAAGCTGATGGGATGACAATTTCACACGACTGGTAAGAGATCGAGCGCAGGGCGGCTTTATGTGCTCTTCAAGGCACGGGGGCGAAACACCACCAAATTCCCGATTCTGTGATATTACTGAGAATTGTTCACAGCCAACCTCAGTCACTAAAGTTTGCACGATCCGGGATTCAAACCCAGAATATCCGAATCTGCAGCTGTACAAGCTAGAAACTAGACCACCGAGGCCGTTGTTGACATAATTATTATTTGCGTATATACCTACTTGATTGTTTTTCTTTAGCAAATCATGCAATCCAAAAAAAAATATTAATTTTGTCTATTAAATGAGTTGAAACCATTTTGAAAATACATTTTATAAATTACTATGATGGGGATACAAAAACATTATAGAAGTTATATAGTATACGAACGCTCTTATCATGAAAAACATCCATTCCAGGTTTTCATAAAATAAATTCTAAAAAATGTTAAGCCCGCATTTTAGTGTTAAATTTCATTTCTCAAAAATATTATTTAATCGTTTGATCCTTTAACTGCTAAAATAATTAAGTTTCTTTTTAGAATGAATTGTATTCAAGGGATAAATAAAATATTTATGATTTTACATGCATATAAATATATGTCGTCGTCCTCTAATAATTCTAGCAAAAAAGTACAATCATGTGAATCTATCTGGTCTTTTTATTTTAAATTCAAGACATTTGGTCGGAGAGGTCAGTTCAGATTGGTTAGTTTTTTTTTAATTAGATTTATCTTTACATACTTTTTAAGTAACATTACACATTACTAAGTCTGTAATTACATCTATTACATTTTATTTCATTTAGACATTATTTACTACTTCATTAAGTATACCTACGTAAACATTAGATACCAGTACATTACTAGCAAATCGCTACTAAATGTAGTTACCCTATGAACTGATATATATATATATATATATATATATATATATATATATATATATATACATACATACATACATACATATACATACAGAGGTATATACCTCCTTAACCACATAAGATCTTAACCAGTTATATGACTAAGAAAAGTACCTAACGTTAATACTGTTAGATAGAGATTTCAAATAATGCTCGTGTTTTTATTATATAGTCTATCATTCTTGTTATTCCCTACAAGAAACTGCTATCTTAAAATGGGCTCCTAAATTGGTATAAATATGTAGGGTGAACTACATATATGAGCCAGGGGCGAGTTTGTTAAATCAAGTTCTCGTTATGAAAATAAACCCAAACTCGAGTGGGGAACCTGCATCTGCGAGGGAGAACGTTATTATAGCATATAAATCACACTGCAGCGAAAAAGCTGACGGTGTGCATTGGCAATATCGCCAGCTTAAATAACGGTATATGTGCGATCGGTATTATTCACATTATACCCGTGCCTAGCAGAATTATACGGTAAGTTTTAAGAATAAAATCAGATATTTTAATAATATAGGTATCTACTTATTATTTCTACCGATGCTCTTATAAAATGTTCCTATTTTAAACAAAAACTTGTAGAGGTAAAGTAATTATGACAATATAAAATACATAAAGAAACAGCCTCGACCGACAAAAATCAGATTGCAATCATATATAACCTTGACCGATAAAAATATAGGTTTGTAGGCATTTTTTCAAGTTCTAGTGTTGACGAGGAAAGGAAACGCAAATATGACACAGATTTCCTAATGGCAGATGCAAAGTGCATTTTTAAATATATATTTTTTTTTTGCCATCACTCAACATAATTATGACATGGCATAAATTCACTGAATTACGTATTCGTATCGCTCGTCTCGTTTTCTAAAGAGACCGATGTTAAAAACTTTTAAACTCTTAAACAAAAAAAATATTATACAGGTTTCTTTGTTTACACATTTTTTTTTCATACAAAGCGAACATGGGTTAAAAAATAACTTCTATTTAATGTTAGTATATGTCTATTATAGTGAACTTTTACATTACATTTGCTTCTTGAACTTTTGACTAAAAATTTTTTACTTAAAATATTATTAATTTCTTTCTTTTATTAACGAAGTCCATTTCATTTCTTTTTTAATGCTTTTACAACAGAAAAACAGCCTGTAAACATCATCATATCCTTGCCCATTTCCCAAATTACTTGGGATCAGCGCAGTAAGTTTTCCTATTCCACTCTCCTCTATTACTCGTCATCCCATCATTCGCCTCTTTTTCTTTCATGTCTTGTCTCACACAATCTATCCATCTTTTCTTCGGTCTTCCCCTACCTCTCAATCTATCTTCATTCATTTCCATTACTCTTCTCGTCACATGCGTTTTATCCCTGCTCTTTACATGTCCATACCAACTCAGACGATTTCCTTTCAACTTCTCTGTTACTGGTGCTACTTTCAAGCTTCCTGCTATAAACTCATTCCTTATTTTATCCATTCTCGTCACTCCACTCACCCATCTTAATATTCTCATCTCTGCAGCATGCAATCTTTTGTCATCAGTCTTCTTCGTAGTCCAGCATTCCAATCTATACATAACGACAGGTCTTATTACGGATTTATAGATTTTACCCTTCAACTTAAGGGGCATCGCAATTTGTCGCTATGACCTGTTGCCATTTCATCCACCCAGAGTTTATCCGACGCCTAATGTCAATATTACCATGATCTGGTACGACAGATCCGAGATATCGAATGTCACAGGAGATTTGTAAGGATATTCCAGAAATAGTTATGAGCACTAAACTTCAGAGACCGCCGAAGTCACAGATGAGGTATCCTGTTTTGATTCTGCTGACTTTCAAGCCAACACTCACCAGTCTTTGTCGGCATTCCTCTAATCTGCTCTGAACATCTAGACCATCCTCGGCAGCTAGCGCAATGTCATCGGCGAACAGCATGCGCCAGTGAGGGGTCTCGTCCTGTATATCTGACGTTAAAGTGTCCAATACTACCAGAAAGAGTTACGGGCTAAGAGCAGACTCGTGGTGCAAACCTACAGCCACATTTAAGCTTGAAGTGGTGCCAGTTGTGAACCGGATTTGTGTACTGCATCGACTGTAAATCACTCGGATCAACCTCACGTACTTTTCAGGTACATTTTTTTCTAAGGGCCCACCACAAATCTCACGGGGTACCCGGTCGTATGCTTTCTTTAGGTCAATAAAGACCATGCGCAAGTTCTTTTGTGCATTTCTGTACTTTTCACATACATAAATGGCGGATTGCGTAAATGGCATCAGTTGTTCCCCCACCGGGCATGAATCTGAACTAGTTTTGTGAAATTTCACTCTTTTCTCTTAGTCTTCGCTCAATTACTTTTTCCCAAGCTGTAAACATAATTATAAAAAATCGGCCTGTAAACATAATAATATATATTTAGAATCGCTATAAAAACGTTTACTACTAGGCAAATACAATAAAACTAGGCCTCGGCTTGAAATATTTATTCTTCAATAATAGCGTAACAACTTGGCACTCCGACCTGGTCTTTGAGTCACCCAGACTAATGCCCTACTAATACGACTATTACATATATTTAGCTTCCAATTCATTTCCCACCTACATTGATTTTGATTTGATTGACCAATTATTGATAATATTTTATTCCGTTTGATTTTAGGAAACTTATTCTCTAGTTTCCTTACATAAAATGAAGTGAAGTATGCTATATCGAAACTTAATACCTATACATATACTTAAGATAAACGATTTTTGTCTGGAAAAGAACCCATGGTAAGTCTTTTTCCTCAGAATAATATTTTTGCATAATCTTCTTCTGTAGTCTGAAAAGTTTGAGCAAATTAGTTCAGTCACTTTGAAGAGTAGCCTAAAAAAATGGACACGAACAAAAATGTAAATGACTGTATGAGGGCCAACGTGCAAATTACCTTAAAGTTTTATTTAGTTATAGATTTTAATTTATTAATTTCCAGTTAACGTTAGAAATGTATTTTGGATTTATATTATTCATCATACATTGTGATATATCTACAGTACAGTTAGCGTGCCGTTAGCCATCGCTATTAATAGTACAAATAATTAAAACTATGTCAAATCATATTACATTTCACTGACAACGGTAAATATTGTTATAGGTAGATTAAAATTCATATATGTATTATATATAAATGTGTCACCGCATAAATAAAATACCTACCTTAAATAGTACATGAAACAAGTCTGCTAAAGGAAATAAACCTGATAATAAGACATCTTTTGATATTCGTCTTGTTTGTATTAAGGTTTGCTTATTGTTGCTAAAAACAAATTGAAATAAGCATGAAATTTACATTTTACTTTGTAAGGTAAAAAATAATGGAGTTCCAAGAACTGTTTTTATACATTCATCTCGTTTTATTTGTTCTTGAAGCCTTCGTAGTAATATTATGAAGAGTCAATTTATCTCCAAAGTTTTTATTTGGTAACATATAACTGACATAAAAACTTGAACTGTCACCTGCATTGGCGATACTTTCGCACCCAACAAAAGAAACAATGCTCTTACTTGACAATGTAAGGCGCTCGATACTTTCGATACGAGCGTGGGAGATATTTTCTTGATCGACGAATATTGGATCGGGAGCCAAGAAGACATTTTTAGTACTCTATACTAGGAACTACTAATGTCATAACGTTGCACCAATTACAAATAGCTAGAATTTTAACACTGGCATCATATATATAGAATTATTACATAAAATAAATATTTTATTTACGTTTAGGGCGTAAAAATGAATGTAAATCAGCTTTATAATATTTTTTATGTATTATTTATCTGGATCTGAATTTTAAATTCCATGAGTTTGTTTATCACTTATTTCATGATTTAAATAACCTGTGTTTAGTACAAAGGTGTCGAATAAACATGAATACACAACAAAATAATAGCAATAATAAAATTAAATAGCACTATCCCTTTTTATAGTCGTTCTTACTTGTCCCCAATCTTCTTTTAAGTCCGGATTTCCTAGAGTACCTATTAAACAGCGCTCGCTGTGCTTCAATTTATGTTAAGATTGTCAATTATATTCGGAAACATGAAATACTAAAATACTTATGTTAATTTAAAAGCGTCTATAACCTAGAATCATTTAACTTTTTAATTTATATAGCTTATAAATATTATCATAACTACATATATACGTACGTTTTCTTGTTAATCATATATTTTATTAGTATTTAATAGCATAATGTAAGAAGTAAAAAATTAATATGAAGTTTAATTTCAACGTCAGGTAGAAACGGAAATGCGAATTATTCTGTTCATCGCTATTTTATCTCATTGCCAAGTGACCCAAATATGCAGCGCTAACTGTTGCCTCTCAAATGTTTATTGGTAGTTGTTTAAAATAACCCCCTATTACATTTTAAAAAGGTGATTTTTAATATCGAATGTTTAATACTTTTTCATATTTATTATAAAACGAGAGTAATAAAACTTGTATCATGCTGCATATTAAAATATTGTGCATATATGAGCATATAAAGTTTACGTTACATGTATGTACTCGTATGTTGCCTGCCTTTATTTTGGATTAACAATGAAGATAAAGAGTGAGAGATTCACACATTATTCCTCCATAATAACCGTTTCGACTACGCTATTCATTTAATTAAGACAAATAGAATATATGAATATTATAACAAGTTATATAAACAAGTTTACATTTTTATTAAAAACAATTAAAATAATAAAAATATGTTTTGGACTTTACGCTTATGAAGTCTGTAGTACGCGTGTGATACATAAATTATATAATAAATAGTTGGAGCTTATATATTTTGTAGTAACCATCCAACCAACCGTCACAATACTGCTATAAAAATACCATTAGGTTAACATCATTACCAAGGTTCTGTTCTTCTCTTTTATAAAAGGCCGTTTAGTATAAGCAGATACCTATACCAAAATGGTTGCGTTACGCTGACTGGACCCATCCTATATTAATCATAAGTATTTGCCGTATATAATAATAAAAGATAACTGATATAGATACCTTTTTTTTTTTTTTTTTTTATTCGTGGGGAAACCCATTTGCGGGTACCCGCGTGCGGGGGCACGCGGGGCATGTGGGACTCCTGTCGCGAAAAGCGCGACAGACTACCCACTAAAACCACCACGGTGATCCCTAATGCAAAAGACAGGGCCACGGGATCGCTTGCGCATTCGACCGCGACCCTGTCAGCGTTGCCCGACCGAAATCGAGCCCTCCCTAACTGATATAGATACCTAGATTTTGCCTATGTCTCCGCTTGCCTAGTAAGCTATCTAATTTCTGAGTACATTGATTTAACCGTTCCAACGTAGAGAAGTAACAGACTCTTTCGCAAACTTTCGTATTTATAACGTGATAATAAATGGCGTAATGGGTAGGTACACAATACTTTTCAATTCTTCTTAAAGATTAACTAAGTAATTGTACAGTTCGAGTCCCAAAACGTAATCTGTTGATAGAAATGCGTATATAAAATATATGTCTGCATTTGGCAGATTTTACCAGGGGTGTCGATCCATTGTGCGAACCCTCTTAGTCCCCCATCCGAAGGGGGTTATGTAGACAGTTCAAACGAAAGCGCGCCGCTGTAGATGTAGTAAATTTATACTTGAAGGTTTATTAATACTCTAATTTTTTTAAGGCCGGTATAAACCCGTTAGAATACCGGATAATTTGTTTTGCTAAATATTCAGGCATTTAAAATCAATACTTTATCAGATTATTGCACGAAACTAGGTTATGTACCTTATGAAACACATAGGTACGACTATTTCATACTGTCATTAGTATAGTACCAAAGTTCACACAACTATTAAAAAATATATGTCCATTCTGTTAGCGAATTATATACCTAATACGATAACATCCGTAACGGCTATATCGATTTGAACGGAAATTGTACAGAAAGATAGACGCATCAGGTGAGAGCGGATGAGTTACCTTATTCTATATCGGATATGTAAAAGGGTTCTCACGGGATAGAGTATGGAAGGATAAAAGTAACCAATTTTACGAGTGTAACTGGTGTTTTGATTTAGATGCGGTTGTCGTAACAAGTAATTTAAAAAAAGCAAAAAATGTCATTTTCGATCTAAGCTATACTGACTATTTATTCATTTCAACATCTTTTAATATATGAAAAAATAAAATTTAATAAAGACAAATTGTTTCATTTATATAGGTCACAGTATTCTGTATGACGCCCTTGTCTATAAATAATTTAAAATTACTGTCGTCTAAGGGTCATTAGGTAATCTTCATAAACAAGACAAGATAGTTTCAACACGTGATGCACAAATAGCCCCCTCTGAGAAAGTTAGACAATTGAATTAACGAAGATATATACGTTGGTCAGAGGGGATTTCGATGACTTAAACTTTAATATCTTTTTATCTCTTTGAAGCTTAAAATTGTTTGTGACTAGCGACCCTTTGCCAGGCCTTGTGTCTAAACCTCAATGGCACAATGCAATACGGTCATACTCAAATCATATACATATAAACTGCTAAATACGTTTTACTTTAGAACTTGGCTTTTTGTTTTAACGTCATTTTAAATAAAATATATTTTCTTTCGTCATTGAAAAAAGTATAATTGGACTATAATTATATTTTGGGCTTAGAAAATCTATACTTTATTTAAATCAAATGGCCACCAAGGATCTTAGGTTGTTTAATTAAGATAGAGACATTAAACTGAAACTGTATATTGTTCAAGTTTGTGCTTGAATGTAAAGTGAAGCAAAGTCCGTATTATTGTCAAGAAAATACATAAATCATTCCTTAAAGCGGTTTTGCGACAGCATGCTAAAGGAAGGTGGGATTGTACAAAAGACTATATTCTATTTGTGTAAGATCATTATGCGCCAACACGCGCCTATAACTCTGTAACAGTATCTCACTCATTTCCGCTCGCACGCGGCACACCCTACTTTTTTAACGTCTTATTTATTATTAAACCATTAGAAGATGTTTTGAAGAATATTTTTTGCCTATTTTAATAAGAGATTCTGTGTCTAACTAAATGAATAAACCTTGTAACATTTTTTTTATTTGACTTTGGACTGTATTGTGGTATTCGTTTGTCAACAGATGATCACTATGATTTTATGAGAGCGTCGCGACCTATAAAGTCGCTTTGTTCCTCATCGTCGAGATGGAATACGCGCGCTTTGTAGCGTGCGCAGTACTGTTGCTGTGTCCGCTCGCGCTGAGCCGGCACGATGACGACTTCGCTTTCGACAACAACGAGGAGTTTCAGGTCAGTCCCTCTCAATTCTAAGAAACGCCTTGTATCACAAATTATGCAAACAATGCAACCAATGATAAACATCGCTATTGTTTTATGTTATAAAAAAAATAAAAGTTTTTGCATATAATAAGAAAATAATGTACCGAATTTCAATTGTCTTTTATACTGTGCGGCTTTGTTTTTTTTTTGTATACAGCGGAGAATTCTTTGTAATTTAATATATTTAAATTTTCAGGTTGAACTGACAGCGAATCATTCAGAGATAGCAAAAAATGGCCTAAGGAGGTTATGGGGTGTTCCGGACACATCGGCCTACGTGGGACATCTATTCAGAATGGAAATCCCTAAAGAGGCCTTCTCCGGGGCCGTGTTAGCATATAAGGTACGTTTTCTTTATTCGTTTTGCAAAATAGCTTTACCAATCGGCTACGTACTGCATACTGAATCAGGTTGGACCGTAAAAAGAATATACTCGTACTTCATTAAAACTTTAAATAATATCGGCGTAATAAGCTTTGAATAGCTTTTACTGCCACTGCGCCTGGTGTTCATCTTAAAATAATATTTTCTTCTATGAAATCACTTGTTTATATTTCCTAGAGCAGGAAGAAACTTGTACCTACTACTTTTAGATTAATTCTAAAAATTTAAAGTCGGTGAAGTCATTACATTATTTAAAACTTCCATGGGTCTTGGTCTTAAATAATAAATTCTAGATAGGATGTATATTTTCTGAGTCCACGCGCGCTGCGATATTTTTAAATTGTACTATTTTTCTGCGGATGACCAATGATTATGAATGTGCTTTAACAGGTTAGGAAAGAAGATGGTCGGCATATGCCAAACTGGCTGGCCGTAGACACCAAGCACGGAATCATAACTGGCGTACCACAAAAGCAGGATTTAGGCTCACACGCCTTCACCGTAGTGGCTCACGGGCGCACACACGGACTGACAGCTACCGACTCATTCACTATTGAAGTAAGTAGTAGTAAAAAAGTTAAAAAAAAATAGTCAAACTTTACTGCACTAAAAGTAAGAAATATCTGAATAGTGTTTCATCTATATATATAAAAAAGCAAATGCCGTTCGTTAGTCTCGCTAAAACTCAAAAATGACTGGACCGATTTGAATAATCCTTTTTTTGTTTTTTTGGAGATGTGTCAGGGGTGGTTTAAGTATAAAAAAAATAGGAAAAACTCATAAAAACTGCTGGAAAATCGAAAGATCAGAACATTTTATTTTTTATAGGAATTACTACTTCGAATTACTTTCAATAGACGACGTTAGCAGCCAACGTATCCACTCCAACAATGCGTCAAGTCTAAGTTGGAAAAAAACAATATATATAATATAATATAGTCTAGTCTATCTTCCATTCTTACTCATTAAAATAGAGATGAACCCGGGCGAAGCGAGAGTGAGTCGCTAGTTTGCAATAGAAACCTAATCAGACATTCGTTAAATAACGAATCAAACATTGAGGAAAAGTATTATAAGTCAAACTCTTCTTCTAATATTTTATACTTTTTTACTTTTTCGATTGTTTTTACGCCGATACATTCTTATGTAAAATATAAAGACTATTAGGGAGAAACTACTAAATATTAACAATTTCCTTTTAGGTAAAAAGTTCGGATGATAAGCCACAATCTAAATACGGAATTTGTGTTAATAACGAAAACAGACTTGTATTGGTGATACTCATAGATGGCAGTTTCCACAAGATCTCGCCTCGTCAACGTATACGAGCGCTCATGGAACTTGCTAGCTTCATGGCGTTAGATGGGGTAAGTATTAATTATTATAGGCCTATTGTAATACTAAATTTACAAGATAGTTTTAATCGTTTTATCATATTTCGTCTTTTTTTCTGCCCCATACATAATGCTGTTATTTCGTCATGATGAAAAGGCAAGAATCTCACAAGCATATACGTTAACAGTCATACAACTGTATATTTAAAACGTAACTGGCTGAATGCAAATTACAAATTTCATTTATATCTAAGTACTGAGAAACATCCCAATTAGGTATACAAAGGTTAAAACTCTTATGCCTTAGTACCTACTGCCTGTAAATAAGGTAATTTATAAACAATTTTGTATGAGTTACCCTTTGTAAGTTACGATCACTGTTTAAAAAATATTACTTAATGTATTGAAATATAAATGCGTGATATAAATTAAAACCACTAGAAATTGTCTATGTATCTTTTAATTTCATTATTGGTATTTTTTTAGTTTTGAATTTACTTACATCGCAAAAGGTCGGGTGCTTTGTTAGCGTAGCACAATCATTGGTATTAAGTTATTACAAAATACATAAGAATTTACATGTTTTTCATTCCGTAGCTTAGGGAAATAAATATTTCATCCATAATACTAATGTTATAAACGTAAAATAGATGCTTATAGTTTTTTATAATTTTCACACGAATACAGAGCAACAAATCGATATTTTACAGTATTTATAGGCCAGAGAGCGATTACTTACTTTTTATCTCGATACATCCATTCGTTCCCATGGATATTAATTTATAGCAAACAATTCTCAAGTAACGCAGAATGAGGCAGACTACCATAAAAATAAGTTATAGAGATGATTATTTTGTGTTCTATACTTTTGTTTTTGAACGATTTAAAAGTTAAAATAGTACAATGAAAACTATAAAACGTAGATCATTCATCAAAAGTGAAATATCACAGGTATAAAATGAGTTTTCTTCTTCCATTCTAATGAATGAGAATGTATTTATGTTGATTAAACGTGAGTGTATAATTTTAAAAGGATACGTGCGCTCGTGACTAGATTTGTAAAGTACTAACCTACTACGGTTGATGACGTTTAGTGACTATAAAGGATGCGTTTAATGTTTTAGTGAAGTATGTAAACATGTATTTTTCAAAGGATACAAACTCTTTTTATGTGTAAATTTAACTCATATATGTTTCAAAGGGCTTTTTTAATTGTTTGTTACGTTATATCTTACTAAAATTATAAATGCGAAAGTTTATGAGGATGTGTAAGTGTATAGATGTCTGTTATTCTTTCACGCAAAAACTACTGAATGGATTTTAATGAAACTTTACAATAATATAGCTCATACATCAGAATAACACATAGGCTACTTTTTATCCCGGAAAAATGTACGGTTACTGTGGGATAGATTTGTTTATATTACTATGCTACTAAACATATTATAACTTGCTACGCTCTATTTTTTACTCGTGGAACTAATCAAGTTAATAAAATGAGTAACGTGCCAATAATTGCACCGGATCTACCTAGTTCTCTCAATAAACTTCCTGATATACGTGAGCTTGCGTGAGGAGGTCGCATGCTTACGAGCATTACCTTTATTGTGAGCTTTTTAAACCCGTTACAATGTGGATATTGAGTTTGTAATAAGTACCTACTTCGTGCTAATTATTGAACTTTTTAATATATTTTTAATAATGTCATAAAATAACGTTTTGTATTTAAAACTAGAATCATATGTGAAACCACAAACTTATATTTCAGCTCATTATTGTAGACAATACTACGTTCGACTATCTAACGGATTGCAGTGCATAAAAATTTTTATAACTAATCAGAAGTGTAGAATAAAATAGCTAATAACGAAAAAAATAATATCTCTATAATCTAATATATTTAAACGAGCAATTCTTGTATATTTATTTATTTATTTATACCGACGATCTCGGATCTCGGAAACGGCTCTAACGATTTCGCTTGGTATGTGGGGGTTTTCGGGGGCGAAAAATCGATATAGATTTGTCTTATGTCTGGGAAAACGGGTGTTTTCGAGTTTTCATGCGGTTTTCTTTTGTATTACTCCACATAAAATATGATCGATAATTTCTTACGCTCGGGCATAAGCAGCGTGGTCAAGAGGCTAAAGTTTTTTTTTTGTATCTATTAAAATTTTTAGTTTTTTTAATCTAAAAAATACGATATAACAAAAAAGAACTCCGAACGAAGCTCGGTCGCGCAGGTAGGTAGGTACTGTATTTAAAATGACGACTAATATTTTAAGCGAATTTTATTTCAAATATAGGAGAATATTCGAGAATAACAACAAAAAGTTTATTTATGATATGTAATTTATAGGATGAATTTTGGATGGAGCCATATAAAGCGGAATCAGCGCAATCTCATACAGTTCTTATGAGCGGTGCGGGAACTACGAAACGAAGAAAATCGGAAGCAACCACTGCTATATACTTGAATGTGAGTATAAGAACTGAAGTTTTGAAAACCCTCTGATATTCCTAGGATCCCTCTACAAAAAGTTTTTTTTTTAAATATTATAAAAATTTTTTGGGGTTCTAAAGTGGTTCACACTGATAGAGCGTTAGTAGTTCAATTTTAAAGGTATTTAAAAGGGTATTTAACTAGATAGCTAGCTAATATGTTGGGACATTAACACACAGCTCCATCTAGATCCATGATAAACTACGAGGCTTGTGTTATGGCTAACAGATAGTTGATGATAACTTTAAATATATACATATTATAAATATAAACGTCATGGATATGACTAGTAGTACAAACATTCGTGTTCATCACACAAATGAATGGCTCGAACCCGCGACCGCTGGCACAGCAAGTACAGTAAG
Organism: Fabriciana adippe; assembly: GCA_905404265.1. Taxonomy (NCBI): domain Eukaryota; kingdom Metazoa; phylum Arthropoda; class Insecta; order Lepidoptera; family Nymphalidae; genus Fabriciana; species Fabriciana adippe. The sequence continues at coordinate 10,733,002 of FR989998.1, read as the reverse complement.
CACAGCAAGCACACTACCACCTGAACCAAAAATGTCGTTAAAATACGTTTATTATAGAATAAGTTGCGTCGATTCTCGTCTAATATCTTTCTTATCGTGTCGGAGTCGTTCTACCAGGCTTTGAGAGAGAAAGGAACACACTACACTTGTAATTGTCCATAGTATTTTGCACCATATTATCTTAGTTAGTATGACCTAGTTTCTCGTTTAGATTGCAATATAAAATGCTGGGAAGAACACCGATAAATAAGGAAAAGAAAAGTAGTATTTTAGTTAATAATTTGCGTAGATGTAAAAATTTAGAAGAATATTTTTTCTTTTAATTTAGGTGGGTTGCGGTGAAAAGCTCTGGTCACGTCACAAAGTCCTGGTAGCTGGGCTAAGAGAACAGTCACGTGATGGAACCCTCCATCAGATTCTACGCCTGCCAGTACTCGGCTGGAGGCTGATTGGTATCAAACCCTTACCTCGACACAAGCGACAGGTAACATAGATTTTACTCTCTACGGTTAATACTAGTCTGTTTATTCATTATTATCTGTAGCACAGTATTTACACATATATCAAAACAAATAGAAAACTTTTATTTAATTTTGAAATTAATCTTCCTGTAGATATGTTTCAAATGAAAAATGATATCATGTTGTTTTTTAAAGTATGAAGAATTTTAGTATACGTAGTGCGTTGTAAAATACGAAAATACTCAATGAATAAAAAACTACTACATACTACAATGTGATTGTTGTAAAAAAATTGCGACCGCGATTGTGGTATGGCAAGTCATGTGTGGTTGGATATAATAAAAGCCAAGACAGGAATATCTCGATATGGACGAGAATTTAAGAAGCATTTTCGTTGTTAGCACATCACAGTTAACATAACTGCTTATTCACATAACAAAGGAACTTGAACGTTCAACTTGACAAAATTTGCTAAACGTTATTTTTTAAACTTATATTATTACGACGAATGCTTAATTAAATTCTAGACACCTCTCGACGAAGGGTCCGGCCTGTCCTACGACATGTACGACGAAGAGAACGACGACCAATATAGCGGATACGACGAAGACGACGAAGGAGATGACTACACTAACATAGACGTCGGGCCCGTGCCAGATATCGTGAGTAACGATCATATATTTATTCTATATGTGTTGGCTTCTTAATATGTGTATTACGCGTTGAAATAAAGTATATTTTTAATTTATATAAAAAAATATTACTTAAATTATTAATATTGGAAATGTAAAATGTATGTTTTATATACATACATATATATTTTTATTTATTTCTTTTGTTTTGAGATTCTTAACTCTTAAAGTAAATGCATAAGAATTAGATTTATTACTCTTTATTTTAACGTGAATAAGAGGCAGTTAAATGAGTATTCAAAAATGTGTGTGGGGATTAAAATCAAATGTAAATAAGGATGGCTTTTAATGTCACTTTGCACTTGGTGATAATTATTGTCGTAACAAAAACGATGTTTGTCTTTTCATAATGAGTGGGTTTTGTTTATAAACTAATGGGATCACTAACAAAAAAATATTAATCTTATTATCTATATTCCTAATATTTAATTTAATCATGTAATTCGTCATAATATCTACTGATCGTTCAATATTGCATGTATATTTTTATAGTCTGGCAAAGGCTTAGAAAAATAAAAATCATAAAAAATATTACCAATTGTATGTATATATACGATTTTCATTTTATTACCATAATCTTTGCCAGGCTATAAAGTATAAAACCCGAATAGTCAATTTTTTCATAATACATGTCATGCATAGCCCCTAGTCGACTGTTTCAAGAAATCCTACCATGTTGCATCCATTTATTCATTGGAATATCATATTTATTTTTCAAAATCATTTCATAGTCACAAAATTTATTATAAAACTAGAATAATTAGTATATTGGAAAGGTTAAACGTTAAGTAGGGTCCATCAAGATATAGACTGGTTTCCAATGAATAACTTATTTTGTTAAGTTTCAATTTTATTAACAAAAAGATTCATATTATTTCAAAATAAACTATAAAAATAACTATTTGCTATATTACTTATCTTATTTACTACAAAAAATTTCAGAAAAAAATAAATTTTTTTTTTAGAATTTTAGTATAATAACTATATGTATGTATATTCGACACTTTAAACTTTGACATAAGCAAGTAAACCCTAAACCTAGCCAATTTTATTTCTAGTCAATAAAGTCAAGATGATATTAAATGTTAATAAAATTGTATGTGGAATGAAAGTCTTGCACCCAAAAGAACACTGCCTCATGTAGACATATACAGGGAACCACTGCATGGAATGTTAAACAATCTACCCAACTTACTACTAACTTCATTTTCCAATCAATAAACTCTTAACATAAAAGTACTGCAATAAAATTCAATCCTCTGGTTCCTATATTAAATCCTCTATAAATAAAAAAAAAATTAATATTAGATTAACATAAGTATATCTGCTCATTTATTTATTTTACATTTCATATTCAAATGTTATGGTCATGTATATTACATTCTTCCATCATTGTATATTTCACATCAAACTCTCAATCTATCATTTACAGGACATTTCTATAAAAATACATCTTATACTGACTATGTTCGTGGTTATTTTGTATGGTGTTAAAACTAATTGATGCATTTTTAAATGTTTCATTATTCATAATTTGTATATAAATAAAAAAACCACAGACAAAGTTTTGGTAAGTAGTACATAGGTAGTGATACAAAACGATAGAGTACTAAACAAAATCCTTTCCTGAAACACTTAAAACTATAACCTAAATACTCTTTAATATTAGCAATGTTACATATTATGCAGTCATATGAGTAACATTGCTGGTATAAAACTGGGTGGCAGTACTAACGTAGTGTGTACCGCGTGGCGGCAGGTGGAAACCCCCAACCCCCCGCACCCTCACCGCCACCACCACGGCCAGCCCGACTTCGCGCCACACACCACCACCGACACGTTTCAGACCGAGCCCACCGACACGACGACGCCGTCCACGCCCCCTACCTCCCAATCCCCAACGACCACCTTAACGACCCCCAGCCCTCCGCCCCCCACGACCCCTCAACCTTCCCCGACGACAGAAACCTCGCAAGCTGCGACGCTTTCAGAGGAATACACGCGCACGGAGACCCCCGACTCTGCCACTACTAATACGTATACCACGGAGGTTTGTCGTAATCTCCAAACTTCGATGCATGTATCGTGACTTTGTCGTGTGATTGTGTGGTGGTTTGTTTATTTGTTCTGTCTTTCCACTTTGCACGTTTTGCGCGTTGTTCGTCGCTGGAGGACTCTTCCCAACTGCAGCTGGGATTAAAGATTGCCAGACTCCATGTAGCATGACGTTTATATCGCTCGTGTATTACCAGTTTAATTACAAATAATTTTCATTTTATTTAACGCTAAGAATACTAACTTATTTTTACTTTATATTATTTTTTAAATATATTCATTCTAGTTGATATTAGAAGGTACCTTGGAATGTTTAGTATTGTTATTATTTTTGATGCCACATATAGTTGCATTTTACTAGTCTGCATACATATTCTGCATTTAGTCGCATAAAATTTGGTATTTTAAGTAATTTTTAACTTTAGACACAGTAGATTCCGTTTTTAACACAAAGAAAAAAATTTTAAAACTTGTTTTCCTTTAACTGTATGCTATCCTTACACAGGAACACAAAGTAAAAATCACTCCATACTCTGAATCTGCGTCGGAAGCCACAAACACAATCAATGTCTCAAAGGATGCTGTAGACCCTCGACGTTTCCAAGATCACGTCCCAATTGTAATAGTTCCTGAGGATATAACAACTTCAACGGAACCCGAACTGGTATGTTATTACTTATTGTTGATATAATTTAATTTTTTTAATATCACGATCTGAACCTAACTCACATTTTGTAGAAGTTTGACGAACACTAATTTTTACTGTCTTGTGTGGGAGTGGATTTTCTTAACATGGGTTAGAATAGAAACGGACGCCCATTTCGATTCACATTGTAATTTAATCTGTAAATACATTGAACTAATCTGAAGGACGTAACGGCAACTATTAATTTCATATTTAGAATAAATAAATAAAAGCGGAGTGTGCATATTTTTTGGTTTTAAATTTTTTGTACAATTCTAGCTGAAAAAAAAAAATTATTAATTCATAATTATCACGAAATGTTGCCTTCACGTCTGTACATCACATCACGTTGTGAGCGTCCGCATGGCACTTTCAGCAAACCGTTATAATACGCGAGTCCAACGAAGTACCGGTGTCGTCGGAAACACCGTCGACGCAGCCAATAACTGAGGAAACTTTGACCAGTCCATCAACAACGTCAAGTACGACAACGTCGACGTCAACGACTACGGAAACGACGTCCACATCGACGACAACGACTTCGACGACGACAACCCCACCACCCGTTACCATAGTAACCGTACCAACAACGATTCCTACAATACCTACCCCCGAAGTTACGACAGAAGAAGTAACCAAGCAGGTCTGTGAAGATATGGTTTTTGCATGCCTCAATATACAAGCCGATTTTAATGGATTTTGTTCAAAGAAGTATATTTTATAATGAGTAGGTTATATTATAAATTTTAGGCGATGAACAGAAGAATTTTTGTAAGTACTGTGTGTATGTATATAGCGTATCTTTGCCATTTTTAGAATTGATTGGTGGTTGTTTTGGTATGGAATTGGCTACACTTTATTAACCTATCATGGTTGTTTTTCAAAATTCAAAATTTATTTCTTTTTGGGTTTAAAAAGATTTTTTTTATTTCAATCCTTGAAATTAATAGTTCATAAAATAATTAAATTATAATCTGATTTTTAGCACTTAGTTATTTATGAAGACTCACGACACAGCACACACAGATCAACAGTTAAACTAACATAATCAAATGAACACATTATTATTTATAATATAAATTATATATAATGCCCATATAAATAAGTTAGTTTTTTTTTTTAATTCTATAGGAAACTATAACATCAACGGAGAGAAGCAGCACCATAATAGGCAGAACAACCGAGACTGTTCCGTTCACTCTACCCGTCAACCAGCCCCCGACACTAAAGCATCATATGAAGAAACTAGCCATCACTGCCGGAAAGGCCTTTAGGTAAAATACTTATACATTATGTTATTGCACATAAAACAATATACATAATTTAAAGATAAATTAATCATATCTAGAAAAATCCCAACAATGCCTACAAACGTTCATTGCTACTTAGTTTTGTTGTTTGCAAATTGTGAAGTCCTCGGTTCAAATCCGAGTGTCTCAATAGCAGACTGAAATTCAGTTTAAAGTACGATTCTTTGATAACGAACGATTCTTGCGATATATAATTTATTACTCTCCTTCAATGTGAATTTATACTTAGTTATTGATGTTACATCAATTAATCAGCCTGCTTCATATAGCACGCCACTGAGCTCGATTTTCAGCTCTACAATATCTTTAGTTCCAACCGCTGCCAGCCTTTATGTATATAATTACGGCCATATGGCCGCTCCACCTAGGTGGAGGGCGTCCTAAACGTAGTGTATGTTCACATCGGTCATCGGTTCTGCAACAAATGTGACCAGCCCATCAGTTTAAGACTGCTGAGCGTCCTGTAGAGAGGAATGTGCTCCTTTCTCTGAAAGATCGAGAGAGAGAGAGAGAGAGAACCAAAGTCAATTATATGGTATTTATATGATTATGTATTTTAGATATATCATCCCTGCCGATCTGTTCACTGATCCGGAGGAGGGCAGCAATCTAACCTTCACCATGTACGAAGCCGATAACGTGCCGCTCAGCAAACATTCGTGGATACAGTTTATTCCAGCTGAAAGAGAAGTCTATGGATTGTAAGTAGATCAATATACTTATATTATTTATCAATTCAAATGTATTAAATAATATGTCAATGCGTATTATCAGCACAAAATATGCGCAGTCAGCATTTTAGAAAGTAGTGTGCATAGCCATTTATTTGTAATGAGTGCGATTTCAAAACAAAGATTATTTTTTTAGCTTAATAAAATTTCAAAATGGTCTATGTATTGAAACGATGAATCCAAAAGAAAGAAACGCCACCACTAGACCAAATTTACATTTGCTTAATATTTTATCATCTACTCTAGGCCACTCGAGGCGCACGTGTCTCGCTGGAACTTCATAGTAGAAGCGCAAGACAGCGAAGGACAAGTCGCTAGAGGGCCTCTAGACATCACAGTGCAACAGCATAAAAGCGGACGCACTATCAACCACCAGTTCATCATGCAGTTCAAACTCCTCAAACAATACACCACGGCAATAGATTGGCAGATCAGAGCCCTGGAAGGCATAGTCAATCTATTCAGAGACACAGATATGGATCACTTGACAGTGTTAAATGCGACGCAAAATGGCGACCTGTTCGAGTTTGTTTGGACTAACGATACTCTGCCCAAAGACCCGGCGTGTCCTATGGATGATATTAATAGGCTTATGAAGGTAAGGAATGTAGTATTACAATTTATATCAAGTAAAAATTCGGAAAAGAAATAAAGCCATACAAGTGCAAAGTTCGGGATAACGATGATGACTACTGATGATAAATTAGCAGTCATTTGATTTACAGTACTTTTTTTACCCTCGTTTCGCTCCGCTTCATTCCTAGTTAAACAGGAGTACCTATACATTATATTCTGGAGCATGAGTGAGATGGAACTGACTATCATACATACATATTTTTATATAATAGTCTGGAAACGTCTATGAGGTGAATAATTACAACTATAACCTGCCACGAGAGGGCGCACCATAGCGTTTTAATTTTAAACTGTTTCATATAAAAATTCATATTTTTGGCAACCCTTTTTTTTAATGTTATGTGGTACTCACCGGCTAGAAAAGCCAGTACTACCCACTAAAACCCAACAAAACCTTTCCCGTCTTAATGGAGCATTACAGGATTGCTTACGCATTAAACCGCGACTCCCCGACGGCAGGTCTGCCGAAGCAGAGCACAACAACCATGGGGTTGCTCCACAGTCTACTCTGCTTATATTTGGCGACCCTTGCAATTTGTCTTTCCGTATGAATTTTCATTTTACAATAATAATCTATGCACAGATATTGGTTTTATATGGTGATAATAATTTGCACAGATAATGTCGTCGGATACGGAGAGCGGCAGTCCGTCAGCGGGGCTGGCGCGCGCCATGTCGCCCGAGCTGAAGGTGTCGGAGGTGGCGTGGCGCGGCGCGGGGCGCTGCGCGGGGCCCGGCGCCGCGCGCGCGCCCGACACCTACCCGCCCGTCACACGCAACCAGGTCGACCACCTCACCGCCACTGTTGGCCATCTGCTCGTCTACAAAGTGCCGGAGGTGCGTATAGTTTATAGATCATAAATAAATATGTTAGGACTTAACACACAGCGCCATCTAGCTCCATTGTAAGCTACGAGGCTTGTGTTATGGATACCAGATAGTTGATACACTACACATATATAACTTTTAAATATATACATATTACAAATATAAACACCCATAACTGGAGTACAAACATTCGTGTTCATCACACAAATGAATGCCTCCAGCGGGACGAGCACAGCAAGTAGGGTCACTACAAACTGAGCCAAACAACTTTGTTCGTCCATTAACGTCTCACTGCGCGGTAAGGGCAGGAGCCCGTACCATACCAGGAGGTATATAAGGTGCCAGAAGTATGTATGTAGTATATTTTATTTGTATTATCGTTCATCCATTCGTTAAGTGTTAGACACGGCCTTCAATACGAGAGATCAAGCTGTTCAAGTTCACCACGCTGGCCGAGTATAAGTTACTTGACTTCAACCTCTTTTATAGGTTCTCTCCGACAAGTTACCTAACAATATTTTCCTTCGCCATATAATAATAAAGAGTATTTACACCCAATTTTTTGTTATTTAGTTAAGAGTTACAAGAAAAACCATTATTACTGTAATTAAATATTAAACAATCATTACTTCAAGATAATTAATAGTATTCAGTACTTAAAAATTATTCTTTATATCGATATAACTCCATTAATTACTACCGCTTATCCAGCCTCTCTCTCTTCTGATTCATTTAATTTTCACATGATTATTGATGAACTATTTGGCACAGATAATACCATAATATAAGTATTAAAAAGAACAGCAACGTATAAACACCCAAAATCGCATAGTTATAAGAAAAAATTAAAACTAGCTATTATTGGAATATAAATGAAATATTCAAAGCTGCATTTTTCATATTACAGGATACATTTTTCGACCCAGAAGACGGCAGCACGCGTAATTTACACTTGTCTCTCAAATACAGCGATCGCTCGGAATTACCTTCAAATCACTGGTTGCAGTTCGATGCACGGAACCAGGAGTTCTATGGACTGCCTACCAGTAGTGATGAAGGAAGCGTACATTATCAGCTGGTAAGATCATTCTAAAATGTACATAAATAAAACTTTATCTAAGTATAGTGGAACCCTTTATGATAGGGTCATACAAAACCTTGTGATTACACATTATTATAACTATTTTATTTTATGTTAAATTTAAATAAATAACTGCTTTTTATTAATTATCATATATTACTTATTTATTTATTTTATTATTTTATTATCATGCTGGTAAATTTAACTTCATTTGTGTATGAATGCACTTGAAGGGTACATGCATACAACGGGGATGGGAGGGATGTCACATTTTTTTTTGTTTTTCTCTATAGTCTGTGTTTTAATCTCAGCGACTAAATTAACACATGCAAATGTCAAATTTACAAATAATGGGGCCAGCTCTTTTGGTGCAGCGTTGTAAGTACGATACCGGTTTGTTCAATCGTAACTTTTCATCTTTATTAGACGATTCCCTTCAAAGTTTTACATTCCAAAGTGTATCATTAAAATTCACATTATTAGTTTCTAAATCATTAAATAATCAATAAATTTTAAATCATTAAGTATCAGTGAAATCGACATTATTAAATTTAAATTTGCATAATAAATTTTGTATTATTACGTTTTAAATAAGTACCTACACATTATTTCAGTATAACTTATTATAAAAAACACGAACTTATTATAAAAAAACGATACTTGATTTTATTAACGTTAATTTTCGATAGTGGCACATCAGTATTTAAGAATTGCAAAAAACTGCCAACCCACGTAATGTCAGTTTTGTCTCTGAGATTAAAAAACAAACTATAGTAACTAATCTATGTCTATGGTAAGGCATTCCTAACCACTGATGTTTACATATACTCAACGGTTGTCGCTAAAAATAAGTTTTTATCTATGCTCAAAGCGAAAAGAAGGGGAATGTTCATGACATACAGGTAAAGAAGAAGTATTGTCCAAAAATGTACATAGTAAAAACTAAAGAGTTACTGCATACTTTGATTTCAATAAAAATATTATAACTTCTAAACTTTAAATTGTTTTTTCTTATAATCTATTCATTAGGGCATTCCCTGTTCTTTGCTTTTCACTTTGGACCTATTAAAAAAAACTAATCTAATTCCAGATCGCCGAGGACTCTACCAAGAAGAGCGCCTACGATAGCCTGATAGTGGAAGTGGCGAAGGCGCCGACCATCCGTCCCACCGTCGAGTTCCAAATGACCATGGACCCGTCGCCCAACCTCGTCGACAGTGCGAATAATAAACGAAAAGTCGTAGAGAAGCTGGCAGCTCTGTTTGGACAGAAGGAGACAGATAATATCAGAATACAAAGTATAACGGATAATCCTACTACGATTATATGGTACGTTTGAGTAAGAACTAATTAATCGTTTAAGCATGTTTTTGAAGATATACTCCTTTAGGCACTTTTGGAAAAAAATATGACAGCCAAAGACACACCGACAGCCAAAAATCGACATGATAAAGTTAGCTGCATTCCTTTTACAAACAGAGAGTTGTGACATACGGGATGAAATCTTTAGCTATTTTTGTTCTGTTACGCCAAAGAAGTATAACTTCTTACGTGCGTACGTAAGTACACACACACGTTTTTTTTTAAATTAGAGTGAAGACGCTGAAAAATTATCAAAATTAATAAAACGTTTTTTTTTCCATAATCGGGCTACTATATCATATGTGTATGTGTGTGTTTGTTTCTCTAAAATAGCTGGACGGATTTGGATGAAATTTAGAATGCAGAAATGTTGTTGTTGTTGTTTTGTTTTTCTTTTAAATTAAATTTATATAAAAATAGCGAAATATTATTATGTTAAATTAATGCTTTATGTAAATTTAGTTAGTAAGCCTTTATAATAAATAAATAAATAACCTGGAGTAACACATAAGCTACCTGTTACTATACATTTAGGAACCTACAGACGCATCAGAGCGAAGTGAGAGTATTTCGCTAGTAAATGTCATATGTAAAAATGAATGCATCAGCCCTTTTTTTATAACGTTCCACTGCTTGGTCCCTCTTCAATGTGAAGGAGATCAGACCACAGTCCACCACGCTGGTCAGACTTCACATGTCTTTCGAGAACTTGTTAGGTTCTCTCAGACGTGGTTTCCTTACGATGATTTCCTTAACCGTAAAACAAAAGTGGTAATCATGTTGGAAATGATTCGCACATGAAAATATTAGAGGTGCGAGATCAATTTGAACCCGTATCACTCTGTTTTCCAAGCGATCGCGTTACCACTGGTCTACCACTGCCTCGAATATACGTCATATATCATAAAGTAAATGTAAGTATAATAAAATAATATCTTCCTTACAGGTACAATACAAGCTTACCAATGGACAGATGTCCGCAACGAGAAATCGAAGAGTTACGAAGAATGATAATAGTGGATGAGCGAGGTGCTGTCGGTGGAAATCTAAGAGAGCACGTCGACCAGATATTCGATAAAGATTTAAAGGTCATGTCCATTCGTCTCATACCTCTAGGACTCTGCGCAGAACAAAACACCAAAGTACCTAAAGCAATGGTCCCGGTTCACACCGGTACCAATTTACAGAATAAAGCAACTAATGCCAGTCCGGAATATTCAGATTATTTGGTCACTTTCGTCATACCAGCTGTTGTTATCGTGTGTATGATTGTTGTAGCGGGCATCATCGCCTGCGTGCTCTATAGGCGGCGGCGTACAGGTGAGAGTTCATTTTCATACGTTTTAATATTTAATTAAAAGGAATTATTTTTAATAATAATAGTCTTATTTATTTTACTAACAAAACTTAAAATATACAATTAAATCTAAGTAATATTTAAGCTTCATTTTTTATTTATATAGATAATAATATTTTGTTTAATAGATGAAATAGTTTTAAATGATATTTTTAATGGAAATATTTTAAACTATAGCGGATGCAAATTCTTGACAAGAACAAGGTGATTCATTACTTAATATTGTAGAGCACTCAAAACATTATTTATTATTATAAGTATTTATTTTGTACTTCTACATCTCGCTCTTTGTGTATTATAGATATTATATTCGCTTAATTAATAAAACAACATAATATATGCACTTAACTGTTTTCAACTAGGCACTTGCACAGTAAGTCTAGGGATCTTAAACTTTAAACGCCACTTTAGTCGACTTCAAAAATACGTGTCTCTTTATATTTGCGTAAAATAATTTTACGCATAATTATCAATCAAAAATTACTAGATACATAATCAGCCGCAAAAAATGTCCTTTGCATTTAAGGTTCAATTTACATTGTTGTATATATATTTGAACTAGAATAATTGGTAACAATTTTAAGACAACTTTTGCATGGGATGTATCTAGTACTTTTTTAATCGATGCGCATAACAAATAAATTAATATCAATAAAGCGATTACCAGGGTGGACCTTTTTCATTTTTTTTTTTGTTTTTTGAAGTCGATTAATTTATAAAATTACAATGAAAAAAATGCTACCTAATAAAACATACATATACATAATCTCTATTCCAACAAACAGGCAAGATGAGCGTTGGCGACGAAGAAGAACGTCAAGCGTTCCGGTCCAAGGGCATTCCGGTAATATTCCAAGACGAGCTCGAAGAGAGAGCTGACACTGAGCCGGCGGATAAGAGCCCAGTGATCATGCGAGAGGAGAAACCTCCCCTCCTGCCCCCCGCCCCGGAGTACCGCGACGACGCGCCCTACCGCCCGCCCCCGCCCTTCGCCGCCTCCCGCACCCCCCCGCGCCCTAAAGCCACCCCCACCTATAGAAAACCCCCCCCGTATGTACCTCCCTAAAACCTTAAGACCCTATTAGCATAGAAGCTTTGATATATTAATACAGATGTTGAATGTTGATGGACGTTAAAGGCGTAATTTTACAGAGTAATTATTTAAATTTATCTCTTCATTTTATTGTAATTTCACTTTTGCAATTTTTACTGTTGGTGGGTGAGTATATATTTTCGTATACCTTTTTTTTTAGATATGAGTTACGCCTTTTATGTCCTGTATACTATACAGTGTAATCGTTGGGGACATTAATATTTTCCTAACAAAAATTGAATTTGGTAAAACAAAGTCGATAAGCAAGTACTTGTTTCAAAAAATGTGCATGTGAATTATAATTTAATATGTCGGAGTATACAAATACTATATTTTTAATTATTTGTGTCCATAGTATAAAATCACACTCATACGCATGTATGTGAACACGCCAAAAGGGTCTAATCAAATCAAAAAACTATATTTTAAATTCTTATGTATAAAAAAAAAAAACTAGTCGACTAATTCTTTTGCAACTTATTCGATGTCACTTTCAATAACTTTGACAAGCGCATAGTATTTTTTACAAGCATTTAGGGAAAGTAAAATTGTGGATGCATTTATTACGAAGAATATTATAAATGTAAGATAACATGAACAAACCTCATATCCACTAAAAAGGAATTGTGCACAATTACAATGTGGCTAACGAATTTCTTGTATTATAAGTGATATCACGAAAGTAGTTTGTGAGGTGTAGTTGTATTGCATTATGTTTATGGTTGAAATTTAAATTATATAAGACACTTGTAGTGTTGCCAGTGTTTCATTTGTATAATTATATATACACAATAATCTACTACACTACATTTTTTTTTAATATTAATCAAAATTCAACTTGAATTATGAATAGTATTAGTATGTTATATATTGGATAAGTCTATGTTTACATCGAAACAATAACTAATTTTTTGACCTGGCAACACTAAGCATATAAATGCAACACTAGACTGTTGACGTAGATCATGTTACATTAGCACTGTATAGCATTGTTATGCAAATATTGTCATTTATAACTAACTGCCACTGAATTAATTAAGCGATGTGATGACATAAAAGAATTCAATACTATAAACATATGGTACATAATATACATATAATAAGGCTAGACCAAAAACAGTTCTATACGTGTGTTGGCTAAACGTGCCATTGTTCGACAGTTGTTGTGTAAAGTACTTTAATAAACATATCGGTAACATTAGCCTTTAGTGTAGATCTTCCATACACGAATGTGTTAGGCTGTGTGTATGTGAGCGTAGAACCACGATGTTAGACGTTATGGACTTAAGACTTAAAGCACACGTTATATCTAAATCTACGAACGAAACGCGATATTGCGCTTTTCACAAGATTTTACACTCCGTTTATAAGGAGTTAATACAAAAAATATATTGTAAGGCTACTTTTCTTTACTATTTACTATGAATGCTTTCACGTTCGATTAGTTTATGAGTTAAATATGCGATTAACTGGCGTGTACATTATAAATAACATGTGTTATACAACTGACCTTAGTTTTAGGCTACGAATAGATATTTTTTAAGAATAAAACATCATTTTGTACTTGTCTAATTATTACCATAGACCTAAGATTAATCAAATTATGTAAACGATAGGAATTTAAACGAAATGAGCTATAAAGTAACTTTTTTTCTTATGGATGTATTTTTTTCTATTGTATACTCATTTAGATTTTTGCATTTATAGATCTTTTTAGTCATATACAATTTTATAGAGCAGCTAAATTCTTTTAATTTTTATTATTATATTTTATGTCTTAGTAGTTGTACTTAATATTGTCCACACAAAACCGTACCATTTTATTATTATTTCATACTTATCTACGACAGCTGTTTTTATTTAATAATTTCTCATTAAAACGCACATAATTTATGTAATTATTGAGTTTTTTTCTAATTTAATAAAATGGTCTAGTATTTTTTGGTGTTTCATTTAATAATTATTTTCCTACAATTGCGAAATTCTTACAATATATTTTTTCATGATTTAAATATCCCACTAATATTGTAAATGCGAAAGTTTGTAAGGATGTATGAATGTCTAGACGTATGGATGTTTTTCAAGCAAAAATTACTGAATGGATTTTAATGAATTAATTGCAATAATCTATCTCATACATCAGAATAAAAAATAGGCTACTTTTTATCCTGGAAAAATGTACGTTTCCCGTGGAATAGATTTGTTATTCTAGACGCGAACCAGAGCGAAGCGAGGGTTAGCCGCTAGTGCTTTAATATGAACAAACTAGTCTTTACCATCGCTATACTCCATGAGCGGTTTTTTTTTAAATTATTAGTTTCTTTAAATGTACGTTATTATGTCTTCCATTCTTCTGTAATGAAAGTGCTAACGCATTTTGCCCACGGTGTCGATACAACGCAGGAGTATAAAGAAGGCTTAAAAGTTAAAACTTGACTATTGCGCATCGAAGGGTATTTGTTGAGACATTAGGTCTTGATTTTGTTACCGAGAGATGCATCGCAAGCTGAGGTTTATCATATGTTTCGCTTCGGGGATCTACCTAGCATTCGAGGTAACTTGTGTCTCCTATGAGATTTGAAATATTGCTTGCGAAATGCGACGACGACGTTAAGACAAAGCTTGGTCTCTTACAAGTGAATGATATCGTAGGAATAGGAATGGTGGATCATAGACGGTATACACGGATTTTTACCTGTTGACGAGAGACTATTTGACATTTTTTTTTAAAATAATAACTAGTCTGTGATCTTTAAGAGCTTGCAAGCTTTTATTTTACTATACTCACTGATGATTCATGTGTCCTAATTCGCAAGTAAAGTCTTCACCAAACAAAACAAATAAACAAAAACACAGATAAAACAAATCAAAGTACACGAAAAATTAACTTATGAGGTAAGAGCTTCTAAGTATAAAATAATAATAATAAAAAAAACATACATCTGTATTATTTGATTTATCTGTATTTTTTTGTTTACATTCAAATTTCAAAATCAATGACAATTGACAAGTGACATTTCGTTCTTGTAATATAATTTGTAAATTCTTTTGTAAAGAAATTTAATTATTTTGCTTTATTAGTAATATAGATTTAAGTAAGGATTTAAAAGATTAACTTTACTTTTGAATAATCTTATTATTAGCACTAGAAAAATTAAAATGGAAAGTTTAACAAATAATGACAACAATGCTAAGGAGTGCCGAAAAAAACAGAAAAAATTCAGCATAAGAAGAATTAGATTATCTTTGAAATATAGACCTGATATCTACAAGTTAATTATAAACATGAGACAGTGTATAAGAAAGAAAAATGCCTTATTGAAAAGTTTAAAACATAAATTAAAAGTGGTATATATTTTTTGTGATTATTTTATATTTGTAATGTATTATAAAAATATCAAGTAACATTCTTTTAATTTTTTTAGGAAGTTAATAAAACTTTAACTTCATGTATGCAGACTGATACTTATATGATAGGTAAAAAAACTGATGATGTAAATATACTAAGTAAAACAGACTCATATACCCAAACTGAAGAATTAGAGGCTACACATTCTTCAAATGAAAAATCAGTCCAAGATGCCAAATACCTAAAATCAACACCATGGAATATTCAATCCAATGGTGAAATTAAAAAAAGCATTGCAGAGCAAGTCAAAGAAGTAGCACAAAGTGCTCTTCAAGAAACTGGAATGGTGTATGTTGAATCTGCAGGAATGTACTATGACTACAAGACTGGTTATTATTATAATTCTGTAAGTATAAAACCACACAAAGAATATTTTCATGGATACATTATATCTACTTATTTAAAAGGCTTAACTTTTAAGTAATATGATTTCCTTTCTTATGTATTATTTACTGACCACTATACTATAGAATAAATCATAAAAATCACATTCTTGCTTTAAAGGAACTTGGCCTCTACTACCACACTGACACTGGTTGTTATTACTACTACTCTGATGACAAGAAAACTTTTGTTTTTCATTCATATCCTGATAAGAATGCTGAATATGAATCTTTAAAAGCATATGAAAAGAGAAAAGCTAAGAAAAATAAAAAGGTAAGTTAAAAACAAATTTTGCCTTGTCTGTTTTGTTGTTGAATTCATTATAGATTATAAATTATTAATATTTTACCTCTTGATTAATTATTGATTAAAATGTTTGAAATAAATTGTAATATTATAATGAATTGTAGTTTTCATATAAGCATAAAAAAATAATCGGATCAATAATCTAAATTATTTTCTTTCAGGTTGCTAAATCAGATGACATTGAAAACCTGACCAAACAGTTCACTCAGGTTTCACTCCAAGGCTCAACAGCCTTAGGTAAATAAAATGCTAACAAGTTGCTTCCAAATACAAACATATGAAATGTTATATTTCAGGAAAATGAAGATGAAAGCAAACCAAAGAAACGGAAAACTTCCAAGGAAAATGTAAGAAAAATCGAAAGTGAAGATCCTGCAAATAAAGAGATAACAGATACTAAGAGTGATGAAACTAAAATTGATGAAGATGAGGAGAAGAAAAGTGAAGCAATTAAAGAAGAGCTGGAAGACGGTGAATGCAGTGACACGGCTAGTGAATCAGATAATGAAAGCACTTCTACTGCCAGTGATGATGGTAAAGGACATATAACTTTGCCTTTGCCATCCAATTACACAATTTACTAAACTATTTTTTAAAATAATGTTTGCTAATTGGTTTTGTTTTTTCAATATAGTTGTCAGTACATATATACATATTTATTTAGAAAACTCAAGTTCCTCGTTTAAGTTAGGCATTTGGCCTAATTGAAGTAATTAATTTCGTAAAACTGTATTAATCAAAATGTAAAGTAACATATGGAATGAATTAATTCTACATTATAACTAATAATTCATTTTGTTAAGTTACTATGGATTATGAAACATAAAAAATGGGATGCACACTGATTTCAAAATCACTGAATACTAATTATTCCATCATTAAGGTGAAATTTCTTTTGGTAATTTAAGTATATGCGACCACCTTTATATTAAACAAAGAACTTTGAATATTCTAGTCATAGGATACCTTCTTTATTAAGTTGGTGAAAAATATAGAACAAATTTATTAAGTTATAAATGAATATTCTTTTGCAGAATCTGTTGCTAAGCATCATCCACCTTGCATGCGCGTGATTGTTCGACAGACCAATTTACCTAAGCTGAAAGTAGGCAGTTTGTATCTCATAACCAAAGATGGTGGAACACTTGGAAGGGAGGGTGACCAACATACTATTATCATAAGGGATCATAATGTGTCTAGAGTAAGTATTATTATTGTTAATATATTATATCATTGTCCATGTATATAAAAAATGCTTTAAATTAATATTAAATAATATTGTGAGGTACTTTGGTCTTGTGACTTACCATAGTTTCTGTACTCAAACTTCAGTTGGTCTCAAAGAGTGTTTTGATCACAGTAACAAATAGGACCGTTTGGTAATGAAGAATATTTCGAGTTGATTAATCGTTTTTCCATACAAAATGTATGGGAAAAGTTTTTGGCGATTTCTGTCATTTCCAGTACTTATACCTTAAATGATTCCATAGAGTCTTTTGATCTCTACGTGAAATAGGATCGATTGACATAAAAACTTTTTTTCGCTGACTGTACATTTCTTCCAAAATCTGTGAATGCTGTTCAGAATATCTCAAAAAGTTATGGATAGTCTCCTAGGAACGTTTTCCTGTAACTATAACAGATAAGGTACCCGCCCTTACTGTCCCTACTCAAAAATCCTGTATAATGACCTTTGAGACATCTTCAACCTTAGCATCTCCCGTGACTATGATAGCTGTAAAACATTCAAAATGTTGGGAACTAAATTTTTTAATAAATCTGCGAAAAAAATCAAAAAAGATAGTTTTATTTTTAAAAAATCAGTGCCCATATCATACAAATACTTGTATAAATAATAATATTTTTTTATTATTTAAAGTTCCGATCAGCTGGTTCGTGTTAATTTCAAAAACTACAACGAAACATAATATTCGTTGAAGTATTAACAATGTTTATTTATTGCTAATCTAATAAATTTTTCATTTGAATAACTTTTTTTTTTTTAAATTTACGTTCTAAATAAAATATATTTCATATTTTGTTTATATAGTTAAAAGACTATTTCACTTATTTATGTTTTATTTTTGAAATTTGTAGACTCACCTTGAAATGAAATACGACATGGATAGAAGAGTATATGTGGCAGTTGATTTAGGGTCTAAAAATGGCACAATCTTAAATGGAACTCGCATGTCTGAAAGTCAAGAAAGGAGTAGTCCCATGGAGGTAACATACATCTTCACTGTAGACATAAGTATATGTAAAAAAATTGCACAAAGAGTAACCTAATGCTTACTTTTAACATGCTAATTAGAAAATTTTAATGTATGGATACTATAAAAATTGCTTTTCGACAATTTCTCTTAAACATGCAGGTTATATTTTCATTTGTTGCATTATCAAGTGTGGATAAGGAAGGAACCGTCTTCATGCTTATATTAACTTTGTAAAAGTCAGCTATAATAAAATCACAGATCAATACTTCCATTTTAATTCTTTTCCTTTGAGACGTCTAAAACAGTCTGCCGTGACCCTTGATTGTTATAAAGCTTTCACAACGTCGGCAATCAGAAATCTAAATAAATCCCGGAAAAGATCCGAGAAGATAGTTTTATTTGAAACTTCCAGTTAATTTATATCTAAAGCTTTAATTAATGTCCAGATGCTAAGCGATATTATAACTTTATAATATTGCAGGTAGTTCACGGCAGTACAATCCAAGTGGGAGAAACTAAGTTGCTGTGTCACGTGCACGCGGGGAACGACACTTGCGGACACTGCGAGCCCGGCCTCATCATGGAGGGTGCGTATTATGTATTCAGACTATAGGAATAAGACAAACATTTGTTTTAAACTAAAATAATGTCCAAAAATACCTTCTCTTGAATATCATGCAGCTGTGGCTAAGTAGGTTCATTATTGCAGTGTAATAATGGCCTTCCCTGTACCTTGTATGTATAGGCTTAGGGCATGCAGTGCTATGAAATATATTTTTATTTTTTTACTCTCCCTTTCTAATAAACTTATTTCTACTCTAGCTTATAGCAAATTTTTCATTTGATATATTAATTATATTATGTAGAATGTACAATCCAAAAGAAACTTCTTTTAACATGGAGTATGATCACAATAATGCCATTCAAAATAAGAGTCCATTTATTAAATCTATTTCATCTATCATTGGTTCATTGAATTTTATATGTATATATACAAAATCCTTACTTTTCACTCCAGTAATATTGGAGGAAATAAAGTGTGACAGGTGGACAGACAAATAAACACACATATAAGGAATACACAATCCTATAAATATTTTCTTTTAATAAAATTTTATTCATTAACTTTTTCGTAACCAATTCAGAATAACAAATTAGTATTGATTTAATTATGTCATTTAACAGGTGAAGAAAAAGAAAAAATAGCGTACACAAGAACGTGCAGTGTCCAGAAACAGCATCAGCTAGAGTTGGCGAGGCTAAAGAACAAGTACGCGCCGCAGCCGCTGGCCATCGAAGAGACGGCGTACAACGACCGGGCGCAGGCGCGGCGCGACGCGGTCGGCTCTTCCCACCACGCGGAGAAAACGCAGAGCAGTGATATTAATACGTAAGTTTAATCCCAGGTCCACACACTTGCCATTTCGCTGTACCAATGCTTATCTATCCAAACGGCCAATCTACCGAAAGTATTCAGCCCTTTTTAACGTCCCATTGCTGGGCACGGGCCTTCCTTCAATACGAGGGGGATCAGGCCATAGTCCACCACGCTAGCAAAGTGCGGGTTGGCGAACTTCACATGACTTTCGAAAACTTGCTAGATTTTCTCAAACATGCAGGTTTCCTCACGATGTTTACCTTCACCAAAAGACAAGTGGTAATTATGCTTAAAATGATTCGCATATGAGAATTTTTGAGGTGCGAAACCCACTTCACTTGGATTCCCAAGCAAGTGCGAAACTACTGGGCTACTTATAAGATATAGAATGTATATATACTATTGATAAAAACTGTCACTAAACTACTATTGGTAAAATGGTTTTAAAAATGAAGGAAAAAGAAATAATGCGCTCGTATATAAAATTTTGCGTAATTTACTGATTATTAATTAGCAATCAAGTAACCGGTTTGTAGTTGCGCTTTTATTTTTTGTTTTGAGTTGTTTATCACAGTCAAAAACTGTTAGTAACAAAAAGTTTATTTAAATGCAGGATATATGTTGCAATCTTAAAAACATATTTTATTTTACACTTCGATTTTATAAAGAAGAAGAATACCTCGATTTGATTTTGCGGATCAAAAACATCTATTATGTTGTTTTACTTGAATAAAGTCGTTTTGTTTTTTAATATATATTCAAGCAAACAGTGCTGTTTGATTACTTTGTATAGGATAGGGCATCTGTATTATATAGAACTAGAAGCTCACCCTCGCTTCTTTCGGGTTCTTCGTGAAAAATGAAAACAAATCTATTCCCTGGGGAACCGTACGCTTTTTCGAGATAAAAAGTAGCCTATGTGCTATTCCGGACTAGTCCGTCAGCCGTCTTGGCCTGATTGAATAACAAACATCCATCCATCTAAACTTACGCATTAACGAGTATATAGTAGTAAAATTATGTCATTTGTGCTGTTTTATTGTTTTTATTATACACATTGGCTTTTATTCACACCTAGTAAAGTGTAGGGAAAGTTCTCTTTCATTTCGATGACAAATCAAAGTTGATACATATATAGCAGAGACATGTAACAATATCCATTACATATGTAGTTCTTTTATTTGGAAAATAAACCATATAAGTAAAATTGTAACTGGAGAAGATAAAATAAATTAAGAAACTTGACTGGACTAAAAATAATAGTTAATTAACTGTTATATTATTTGATTAGTAATTTTATCTTATAATTGATTGGATTGATCTTCTTTCTAATTGTAATTGTAAATTTATATGTATGTATGCAAGAGGGAAAAAGCCAGAAAAAAGTATACTAATATTATTTTTGTTTGAACGCGCAATGAACTTTAAAACTACCAGATTTGAAATATCCTTTTTACATTTCATAGTATTTTCTTTGAGATCGGCTATCCAAAAAAATATTATGTGAAATCTCCTAGGACCGGAGCAATTATACATTTGTAAAATACGCAAGCACAGTCTCGAGCAAAAAGTAGTGAAAATTAAAACATAAAAAGTCCACTATATTAGTTATGTCTAGGTTGGAGATCGAACTAGAATAATAATATGGTTAAACTGTTTTAAACAATGCTTAAACTTTTTGCTGCGTCATTAGATGGAAAACATACCAAAAAGTAAGCATTGCCTTACTTAAATAAAAAAAAAAATAAAGAGTGCGTGTATGAATGTGTACACGCGAAAGAAGTAAAACTTCTGTAGGTTATCGGTATGCTTTATGAAATTAATTTAAATTAATTAACTAAAAATAACGCATATTAGGCATATTACAATCATATATTAAAAGAATATCATTTAAGAAAAGAATATAATATTATATATTATTTGTCAGACAATAACAACGGTTACCATGGCAACAAACGTTCGCCTTGCCCGATTTACACTTTTCGTAACGCAATCACCAGCTTATTCCCCAAGTCAAGCGTGCGTAAAGAAGTTTTACTTCAAAAGTATCACATTTTTTTCTAAGTAAACACTATATAGAGTGACTACGTGTTCTAAATACAACTATGTACATTCTAATATTTTACTATTATTACTATCTCAACGTAATCGCTCTAGTACTTTTAAAGTGAAAGTTTGTAGCTGTGTTTGTTTGGTACTCCTTTATGCCTAAACGGCTGGACAGTTCTTGATGAAATTTAAAATATAGATAGACTGTGATCCGAAGAAACTCATAGGCTATTGTTAGGTCACAACCAAGCGACGCAAGGGTAAGTCACTAGTAGATTACGTATTCGTGTACGCATGTATAATAGAATTTCACAATCGATTTCAAGCTTGCCATTTAAACAATTTAAATCTAAAATTAAAAATATATTAGTGAATAATACTGTCACGGAATACTTCGTAGATGTCAATGTGTGGAACTAATGTCTGGTTGAGTCTCACGTAGGATTAATAGATAATTAGTGTATTACAATATTGTAAGCATAATTATTTAAGTGTTTTTATTTCAAAAGAGCTACTGTTGAGTTTCTCGCCGGCTCTTCTCAGCAGAACTGCCTTCCGAGCCGGTGGTAGATTCCTCACGGACTATACTGACATTTAATTTAAATTTAAAATGTAAAAGTCTTGTAAAAGTCTATTTTGATTTGATTTGATTTAATAAACATGAAAATGGCTGCGGTCATACGTTACTGTACGAGTTTAATATATGAATTGGAAGATGTTGAAGATGTAGTAAAAGCTAAATAAAAACATAACTAGAAAATGGCTGATTTTGATGTAACTTTTTTCCTAATTGTCATTTTTAATGGATAAAGTAGATCCACCGTTCTTAAATCTAATATTAAGCTACTTCATGTATAGTAGCAAAACAGAAAAGCACACAGGCGTTCGCACAAGCATAAACTAGTATATTATAAAATATTGAAGTCACATATTTTAAAAACATTAAATGTAATATGTTTGAAATATCTATAATACTAAAATATAAATATTATAATTTTCAAGTGTCTAATATAATTGCATGTAGTAATATAGTGATATTTTATACGACAGAAATATGATATAGGAAAGGAGGATTAGTCACTGCAAACTAAAGTAAAATATTATAATAATATTTATCTATAGATTTATATAACAATTTCTTCATATTCACACAATATTATCTATGTTGTAACAGGTTCATAGCAGAGGAAAACAAAGGCTTCAAGTTGTTAGAGAAAATGGGCTGGTCTAAAGGAGAAGGTCTCGGGAAAGAAGGTCAAGGGGATATAGAGCCGGTGAGATAAATCTGTAAATAATTTACTAGACTTAAGCCTTATTTTTATTGAATCGTGAAATGTACTATTACTTCCACTATCTCGTTTAAAACAGCGAACTAGATTAGGTCGAACTAGATAACATGTGACAGCTAGGTTATAACCAAAGCCGTAAAATCTTACAGGAAATCATATCTATTAAATGATTAATAACTCCATAATAAGTCCTAATACTTCCCTTCTGTAAGCAAAACTGGGTTTCCAAGCTAGATTAAGATAAAGTCGTCCATCATTGGGCAAGCATTGAGAAAAGCTAACGCAATGAATTATTATATCTCCATTACGGTCCGACGTGACTAATTAGTTCACCTGAAGAATATATTTAATGTTCTCGCAAAAAGTTGAACAAAAAATGGCTGGAAAATCGCGCATCGGATCGCTTCGATTAGGGTTCAGGCATGATAATATTATTTTTATAATACGAACAGTTTTGTGGCTGTTGTAACTAAATAGGTCTTAAATAAATATGACGTATTTTATATACATATATTTTTAAAGCCTAAAATATATTGATTCATATTACAATTTTAAAGCCAAACTTACGATTGGACTGTTGTATAAACAAAAAACATTGTTAAAAAATATTCCAAGCTCTTAAAGCTTAATTATAATTAAATTTAGATGATTTTAAATATTTTTAAGTAAATATAAAACCTGTTATGTACATATTTGTTGTGATAATAAATAAACAAAACTTTCAGGACAGGCATCTATACAGATAAATAAAATTGAAGTGTCTGTTTGTAATGTTAAAATAACAGCTTTTTACTAAACGCTTGGGGTATTTATAAGAAAACACAATTTTTAAAATTTTTGTCTGTTTGTCAGTCTGTTTGTTCCGACTAATCTCCGAAACGGCTGGGCCGATTTTGACGGGACTCTCACTGGCAGATAGCTGATGAAACTTCTATTGGCTACTTCTATTTCAGTAAAAGAATTAGGGTTCCGCTCAAAAAAATGTACCTAGGGACGAACCCGAGCGAACCGAGGGTAAGTCACTAGTAATACTGTATATAATTACAGAATATATGTAGCCTGTTATTGTTCCATTATAATTCGTCCAAAAAACGCTTAATTTAAATATAAGCATTAAAGATGATTCAAGCGATTTGCATTTTATGTATTTTTAACGATTGTATCGAAAATACATTTCTACGTAATTGATTTATAAGTATCACAATTATTTTATCTTTATCCGCGAAACCCTAAAACCTTTTATTTTCGTAATAACTGGCCGTCTGTAGGTCAGCCGGGCGTGGGCCTACCTGCCCATTTAAAACAATTTGCGTACTTTTTTTTCGATGTTTAGATTAGATGCGGGCGAATGACGGTCTGCCATTAACTTGTGTCCAGACGGTGACGTTAAGGGCATGTGCTTGCTTACACTTTTTATAACATCTTAAGAATTCGCACAGTGACTCAACAAACTAAACTAAAAGCGAGGTTTCAGATTAAAAAGATAGCTTTAAGTATACTAAGACAGACAGTAGACATACTAAATTTTTATTTAATCTAAATATAATCGTACAACGAGCACATTTTAATAACATTTAGCTACAATATATAACAAACTAGCATAAATGTAATCTTTTAAACGGTACGATTGTTAAACTTTCTTTTTAAATACTCTATGAATACAACTTCCTAACATTTTATCATAAGTTAAATGCAATAAATTAAAATTTAACAAATAAATATAATTTTGTAATAATTTATCGTCCGCTATGGTGTTTTGTTTCCGATAGAATACTCATAAATCCTAGTGCCGATGTTTAATGTATAGTGCTCTCGTGCAAAGAGAGAGGTGACTCCGTTTAATTATAGCCAGTTGATGCATTATATCCTACCCCCGGGATTACAAATGTCTTTGGCTACTTATATATAGCAATGTATTCTCAATAGATGGGTTTTCCTTCTTACATTTATTTATAAAATACTAGCAACTCACCCTCGCTCCGCTCGGGTTCGTCCCTAGTTACGTTTTAACGTTTGGCTCAGAGATGAGATATTTTCCCGCAGTAAAAAGTATCCTATATGTTGACCCGGATAACCAGCTATCATCATACCAAATTTCATCAAAATTTGTCCAGTAGCTTTCCCGTGATGCGGTAACAGACAGACAGACAAAAATTCTAAAAACTATAGATTTGGCTTCTGTATCGATAATAAAATCTATTTCAGTAAGATTTTCCAAGAAATATTTAATGTACAGATTCGGATTAGTTACAATTTTATTATATGTATTGACTAGCAATTACCTGCGACGACATCATCCTATCAAACACCAAGAGACAGATTCCCCCATGACCTTAATTGCTGTAAAGCATCTGCGAAAAAATCCGAAAATAAAGTTTTATTTAAAATGTCAAATATTCATGTAAACTATCTTTTTGAATTATTTCGCGGATTTATTTTGATTTTTGACTCCCGACGTTAAAAAAAATAAAAAAATATATTGTAACATTTATAATAATAATAACAGCTAAATTTTAATAAATAATATTTAATTATCATACTGCAGTTATTATTATTTTTAAAAATAAAGAGATATTTCCTTTGAGTAAATCTTGATAACTTCAATATTTAAGGTACTTTTCTTCTATGTACCATCGATTTGTTCCAACCTGTATATATTCAGTAGTCAGTTATTAAGCACATAACACACAAAAAGTAATATCCAGGATTCGTCAAAAATATAAAATAGGATTTCTTAAACTTGTAAATATTAATACCATAAAATAAGCTTAAAATAAATAAATATAAGAGAAACAATCTTATAGTCTTGATGGTTTAGATCGTATATCAAGAATTACAAATGTCATGACTGATCTGTATCATTTTGCATATCAATCCATCAAGAATTAGATTTATGATGATAAATAAATCAGTAAGTCGAGTCAGGTCAAGCTAATCTGCCCTACAGTACAAATGGCTACATTACGTTGATATACTACGGTAACAATGCTTGGCAACTTAGAAATCAGCACTCATATCACGAGGCTTTAATGTTTCCGATAACATCTCGAGTGAAGGGAATGAGTTACGTTAACTTCATTTGATGCCTAATCTGTACTTTTGGAAATTACGTTTTAAAATTTTTAATGTCAATTTATTCAGAACTAGCGACTCACCCTCGCTCCGCTCGGGTTCATCCCTACTTACGTTTTAACGTTTATGAGATGATATTTTCCCGCAGTAAAAAGTATCCTGTATCCTATATGTTGACCCGGATGGATAACCAGCTATCACCATACCAAATTTCATCCAAATCTGTCCAGTAGTTTTCTCGTGATGCGGTAACAGACAGACAGAAAAAAAAACTAAAAACTATAGATTCGGCCTCTGTATAATGACTATTTCAGTAAGATTTTCCAAAAAATATTTGATTTACAGATTCGGCTTGGTTAGAATTTTATGATATGTATAGATAAAAAAAACGACTGCATTAGTTAAACGTAATTTCACAAAACTAAAAATGTTTTTTTAAGCTTTCTATGAAAATGTTCGTATTTAATATGACATGTCATCTTTCCTAAGGCCAAATATTTGAGTATTTTTTGAAAGGACGATAGCAGCAGTGATAGCATTTATATGTACAAATTTTATTCATACCACTTACGCTCCACACTCTTTGTGACTATTTTGTTAGAGATTAGCGATTCACCCTCGCTTCGCTTCGGGTTCGTCCCTAGACAAAAACAAATCTATCCCACGGGAAACGTACACTTTTCCGGGATGATATATAGCCTATAGCCTTCCTCAGTTAACGGGCTATCTAAGGCAAAAAGAATTTTTCAAATCGGATTAGTAGTTCCTGAGATTAGCGCATTCAACCAAACAAACAAACAAACAAACTCTTCAGCTTTATAATATTAGTATAGATTTTATCAAAATAAATAGTAATAAAATATGTATTAACTCCACCAACGGTCCCTAATTTCAAGTGATTTTTCCCTTATAAAAATCTTTTCCAACAATACTTATATTTTAAAAACAAGAATTAATCAAAGTAATAGAAACGTGTTGAAATCAAAACTATAATTTTCGCTTGATATATCTGACCGCTATAGCTTCAGAGGCAATTTAGTCATTTGTCGCATGTCTGCCTTAAGGGCTGCCATTACTGCAATCAAACGAATTGTCTCCATCTATCATGATCGATACGTGTCTGTAATTATGCTGAATTATAGACGGTCAGCGCATAAAGCTATTGGGCTTAATTATTTTACATTTTTCAAATTTCAAATTCTATATTGAGTTTTACTGTTCGAAATTAAAAGTTTTGACGGCAGCTTTACTTGGCTATATATTAAGAGCTGTATCATTAATCTTCGAGAGATTTCATGCTCAATTTCTGTTTTGATGAGATTCTCCCAGTCGCAAAAAGTACTGTTTGGGGAGTGATCTTAGGCATAATTCATTAGCATTCGACGACCTGAGAGCAATATACCATATATTGTTCACAAAGTCAGACGTGCAAGCGAAGCGAATGTTTATTTAATGGGCCTCATTCGGGTTGTCTTTTTATCTTTATCATCATCAACCCTATGTAACCCGCGAGCAACATTGTAATAAGGCACGATTTACACATCATATTTCATCGACCAATGAGGCGCAGCCACAGGTCGCGGTCGTATTGTATGTCATTAAGAAAAGCATACCTACCACCCAGGAATTCGAATCCCTTATTATCTCTACAATAAGGCTGAAATTTCTATTTTACTATGTCAAAATACCGTTGTCTGCCGTACTCTCGTGCTGATTATAAGTAATTTATGCTAGAGATTAGATGACGGAGATTTGATCAGAGACACACGTGTTTTTACCCTTGCGGTTGCCATCAGATCGTATTCGTCGTTGATGAAGTTGAGATAAAAACTCGTTGTAAATTAAGTAAGGAAGATAATGCCTGTCTATTCCATTAAAGATATTTAATTGTTACGCTAGAACAAGCTTTTATATTTATTGATACAAACTAAGTGAAGTTCGATTCTATAATCAAAATTCACATTTTGTTCTTGGTTTTAAATAAAGACGAAATGCGTTCTTTCGAGACTTTAAAGCTTCCTCTTTTTTGTAATCGATATGACTATAAAGTATAAACTTAAATTATGAAATAATAAATTTCTTAAATATCAAATAGCAATTGCCAAGGAATCTGTCCGATGGTATTTTTTAATAAATAAAAATATAATTAAATGCAATTTTTTTAAAGTTCAAGCCCAAATCAGGCAATCTTGATACTCCGTGTGTCCGCGATCTCATGCAATTTTCCATTTCACAATGACTACGCATTATTGACCGACTTAAAAATGTAGGATGTTTTCATTTGGGGTATATATGTACTTTTTTATTACGTGGTGTCGTCTCCGACAAGGTGTATATCAAATGACCATAAAAAAAAATCTCTGTTAAATAAATATTCATATCAATATAAATTATTAAAAAAAAAAAACATTTTTTATGGCGTTTAGCTATTAAATATTACGAATTACGATCGTTCTTGTATGGATGTGTACCTACGAGTATTATACGTAGAGTTCATGCCGAAACTTCTTCTGTAGGTGCTTCTAAAGAACGTGTCTACTGTCTATATTTTAATTATATTAATCATTTCTATGCTCTTTTGTTAGCGCTATTACAAAATAACACGTAAATAAATTATGAAATGTTTCCTTTGAAATTACTACTTTCTAAATCAAATTGTTTAAAAAATACATCCAATGTGCAAACTCACTTCTTGTTTGTGTACATAAATAAAATAATGTAAAGCAGCAGCAGCAGCAATTAACTTAGAAAAATACTATTTATATCTTACTTAAGATATATATGTGATATTTTTAACAATATATTTATATCTCAAATTGAAATTTAAGTGTAACTTTTTAGTTTATGTACTTAAAGAATACTTAATTCAATCTAGCGACTCATTATAATTATTTTGCTTTTTAGATACCATAATTTAAGACAGTATTAAAAATATTACACTTGTAACTACACTTATACACTTTAATACAGATTAGTAAATTTAGATAACTTCATTGATAATATGTTTAAATAATACAAACTTATTATACAGTTACCTGTGTAATATTATACACAGGCTCTTATCTCAGCACTGTCGCCTCGGTCAGCATTCCAAACAATTGTGAGTGTTGTGTCAACAGGCACACCGCCTCTTCACTTTGTGTGAACACTGAAATGAACTCGTATGACAATATTATGCTAAAACTTTTGAGTGAAAATCTAAGGAATGCATAGACTTAATTTGTTTTTTTTTTTTTTTTTGAAGTTATACTTCTTTTGGGACGTTTGGAAAAAATATTGAGAGTAAAATTTTTACGATGCGCGCGAACACCGACAGCCAAAAAGCGACATGGTGAAGTTAGCTATTAACTATTTTTTGCCATGGTAACCGTTGTTATTGTCTGACAAATAATATGTAATATTATATTCTTCCCTTAAATGTTATTCTATAAATATATTATTGTAATATGCCTAATATGCTTTATTTAATTATTTTATTAATTTATCATTCCTTTTACAGACAGAGAGTTGTGACATACGGAATGAAATCTTTAGCTAATTTTGTTTTGTTATGCCAAAGAAGTATAACTTGTTATGTGCGTATATAAGTACACACACACGTTTATTTTTTATTTATTGAATACTAGCGGCTCACCCTCGCTTCGCTCGGGTTCGCCTCTAGAAAAACAAAAACAAATCTATCCCTCGGGAACCGTATATTTTTCCGAGACAAAAAGTTGCCTTTTAGATTATGCAATTTATTCCATCTGTATAAATATTATAAATGTGAAAGTTTGTGAGAATGGATGTTTGTTCTCTTGCACGCCAGAACGGCTAAACGGATCTGGATGAAACTTCGTACAGGAATAGAGTATAGTCTGGAATAACACATACGCTACTTTTTATCCCGGAAAAATGTACGGTTCCCTTGGGATAGGTTTGTTTTTTTTCCCAGAGGTGAACCTGAGCGAAGCGAGGGTGAGCCGCTAGTTAATTATATTTACAAGTATAAACAATTCATTTAAAATGATAAAATTATTTACCACTTTCTATCGTACCGCTGTTAGAGCTGGGCGCAGGCTTTCCCTCAATGCGAGGAGGAAAAAGCTTAGATTATAGCCTTTAGCCCACCATGCTGATCAAATGCAGGATGATGGACGTCACACGTCTTTCAAAAACTAGTTAAGCTTTTCGAAAACTATTTCTCAGACATATGGGCTTTCTTACGATAATTTCCTTTACCGTATTAACAAGTGCTATTAATGTTGGAAATAAGATTCGCGTATGAAAGTAACATAGGTGCAAAACTTAGGGTTTAATCCCGCTTTAGTTAGTTTCCAATGCGAGTGCACTGTGAAAACAACTTATTATTGTTATTATCCCCTGTTGTTTTGTGAAAGAAAGAAAGTCTAATTAATTCCCATATGAAATCATTACAGATCGATAGCCTTTCAAACTGACGGTTAACTGCTAAACAATACAAATCTATCTGGAGTCGACTACGACTCACCGTACTTACTATGATTTACTAGATTTCAATGCAATTACAATAAATTCTATTCAGGTGTAACGGGTTGTCGGAAAATGCCATTTGTTAGAACCGACGTCAGTTATATTTCAAAAGAAATACTACAGAAGTGCCATTCACCACGATAAGTGATTTTAAATCAATAGCTCGCAATCAATGGATTCCCTCCCTTCATTTTTTATGTAGATAAAAAAGAAAAAGGTTAAAGGAAGTGTGTGCGTTTAACTTCAGCCTGCATAATTAGCTGTTGACAATGCGAGTAAGTGAATAACAAACACCGTCGGCGCACTCGGCCCCGCTCGAAACATGCTTGAACGACCCTATTCACTGTCGTTTACGAATCGCACACGTCAAATGGCATTTATCGTGTAATTTTTCCTTACATACAATGTTGCTTAAAATGATGTAACCTTTCTATATGAAATATTAAATAATTCTGGCCGCACGGAGCCGCTTATTTCTTTATAAAACGCCCGTCCCACGCCTGCTGACAATAAACTTTATTTTGGGACTTCAAAAATGCGAAGTCTTAAAATCTTCCCTTTTTTATTTTTGGCGAAACAGCAGTTTAACCGGTCGAAAAGGTATAATGTGGAAGACAAAAAATTTCGAGTAAATGTTTACATCAATCTACTGCGACACCCTCAACGTATTGTACACTGTACATTTTAATGGAAATACGCCATTACACATATGCACATTTATATATAATTCTAAATGTTACCCTGTAAATGATTATGTTATTTTATGGAGATAGTTATTTTTAATAGGTATATACATAGATACCTACTCTACTTTTCAATAAATATATTTCAAGATATAATTACAGATATTATAAAATATACAGTTCTGTTATAACTGTAAGATTGCTTTACAATTATACATCATTTATAGAGGGTTGTGAACTGGTTTACTTGCAACTATGTGTATAATTCGTTTTAGTGAAAAGTAGGTACAGTTGCGATTTCTACTATAATTACAATGTCTTTAGTTATTTAAATATTCAATTTGTCTAACAAACGGGTATTTCGTAAATCATACCTGCGGCTTCAAAGTAGTCGTGTCAAACTATACAGCATTCTATGTATGTATGTAAGTAAAACAGGGTTTTGACAACAATGTTGCAGCGAGTTGGCGATACAAATGCAAATTTTTGGAAACATTGTTTCTTCTTGTATCTAATAACTTAACGTCAAAATTATTTACTTACTATGGTGTATTGAAATACAAAACATACATATTACATACAAAATACAATAATTCTTGATAACAAAGAAGAATTGTTTAAAAACTACATGCGTACGCTAACTTTTGCCATCGGCTTTTTTTTCTGGGGCCAAATACATCCTATCAATTTGTATTCAGCCCTTTTAATACTAGGAGGATCGGGCCATAGTCCACCACGCTGGCCAAGTGCGGGTTGGCGGACTTCACATGTCTCTCAGACATGCAGGTTTCCTTACGATGATTTCCTTCACCGTAAGGCAAGTGGTAATCATGTTGGAAATGATTCACACATGAAAATATCAGAAGTGAAAGGATTTTTTGAAATTCATCCCCTAAGGGGGTAAAATAGGGTATAAGAGATTGTATGAAACTCTGTTATTCTTAACGTGAAATGCACAAAAAGTGGTATTTAGCTATAAGATGAAAAATAAGAAATGTGTGTATTAGATTTTTTTCGAAATTATCCCTTAAAAGGGTAAAAGAGGGTGATAAAGTTTATATGGGAAAACAATTATTTATGATCAGAATTACTTGAAACTTGGTATTAACGCTCTTCAATACAATTAAATAAATACGTATTTTAGCATTTTTTGAAATTAATCCTATAAGGCTGTCAAATAGGGGATGAAAGTTTGTATGAAACTCTGTAATTGATTCACGTAAAATGGTATTTATCTTTAAAATGATAACTAAAACAATACAAATATTATTTTTTTCGAAATTCATTCCTTAAAAGTTAAAAGAGTAAAAGGGAGTTGTGCTATTTATATGAAGAAAAAATTGTTTATGATCAGAATTACTTGAAACTTGGTATTAATGTTCTTCAATACAATTAAATAAACATGTATTGTAGATTTTTCTAAATTCAGCCCCTATGTGAGTAAAACTGGGCGGTGAAGTTTGAGTTGTTGAGTATATTTAAATAGAGTAACATGGCTCAAGTTTTCTGTAAGTGCAAATTGGATACTTACTGTGTGGGATATAAAGTAGAGAACGGAAATTATTCCAAATCCAAAGGAAAATTATAGTGGTCACTGTGTTTGCTGGATGTGCTCGAGAGGAAGCAGAATTCATACCTTGAATACCACTGATAACTTCTAACTACGCCTTTGAATTTATTCTATTGTAATTCCTTCTTAAAGTTTGCTTTGCAATGATCTTTTATGTATCTCAGGGCCAGTCCCTAAAAGTAGCAAGCATAGACTTAAGAGAGGATTACTTCTCACAGGGACATTTTAGCAGAACCCAGAACTATAGAGAACATCCATCAATGTGACATATTTGTGATTGGTTTTTTTAGTGAAAACTAACTTAAGTGAATCTAGAGTTTTACTCTAGAAATAATACCTATTGAAAATTCGATATGACAACATATAAATTCAATGGGAATTAAAACTGAGCAAATTTTTCAGTCCACGCGAGCGTAGCCGCGGGCAAAAAGCTACAGCAAAATAAGAATGGCACTCTATATATGTAACTTAAAAAAGAAGGAGAAGGAGGGAGACGACTGTAAGCTTAGGTGTACATAGCATTGGGTCTTTAAAAATAACGTAGATGTTAGCCTGTTCGTATGTTAGTTAAAAACCCATTTTAGCCGAGTTACATGATTTTCAAGTCGTAAACATTGTATGCGATTGTATCATTGTACTCTCTTCCTCGAACTCTGGAAAGATGGAGTAGAAAAATGTGCAAAAAATACGGATAGTGCAGCTTGCTAAATACCTAAAGTGTAAATTTACAGAATATACGCTTAACATCTTTTAAGATACTGGATATTTTGAGTAGGGCTTTCATCCCGTCTCGACGTCTCGACGTTTTTTCCGAATTTTCGAGACTCGAGACTGCTACCGCCAGTCTCGGGAATAACGAGACTTTTGAGACTTTACTTTTTTTAAGATTTTTTTATTCTGGTTGCGGCATACGGTATGTGGCAACACTATAAAATGAAACTTAGGATAAGACAACAGAGGGAAATACTAAACCATCGCTATATAACTATGTAATCTCTATCCCCTATTGAATACTAGCGTAAAAGCAGAGAGGGCTTTTTCTAAGGCGGGTTACTTTTGTAATAAAATCGGATCCTCTCTATCTGAAAGTACATTAAATACTCTTTATGTTTACGTACCCACTGTAAAAAAGAAAAAAGCTCATAAATATTAGGTCCTTACATATGAAATTAGCGTTTTGTCGAACCTGGCTACTTTGATCTAAAATATCTATATCTTTCCTTTCATTAGGAGTTCCAAATTCAAATTTATTTCAATTTTAGGCTAGGCAAAATTCGAAAAACAAATACCTACACAATATTTGTTTTTCGAATTAAGAGATTCATTTGTTTTCGCGCCATTTGATTTTTCTTGGACATCACTCTGTTCACTATATGGAAAACTTAAAATACCACCGTGGCACCAGCGCTGCAGAAACAGCTCGAAGGATTATTAATGACGTGTATGGGGAAGCTACTGTAAAATAAAAAACGGTTTTGGTTCCAACGTTTTTGTTCTGGAATTTTTGGCCTATAGAACAAATCCCGTGGATGGCCGAAGACCCTAATTGACAATTAATAATTAAATGTGATAGTGGAAACAGATTCATCGCAAACCACCTCAGAGTTAGCGGCAAGCTTCGATGTGAGTAATTAAGTTATTTTAATTCATTTGAAACAAATTGGAAAAGTGAAAAAGCTTCCAGCTTTTGGGTTAACAAATTTGTTTGGGTTAACAAATTTGGGTTAACAAATGGGTACCGGATGAATTCATGAAGCCCCACAACAAGCACGCCTCGAGTGCTGCGTTACATTACTCAACTGTCACAATAACGAGGGGATTTTGAATCGCATCAGATCCTGTACAATAATCGGAAACGCTCATCACAATGGCTAAACCCAGGAGAAATCCTGCCCCAAGCGACAATTAATTCAGAAAAAGGTACTTATAAATGTCTGGTGGACCAGTGCTGGTGTCATCCACTACAGCTTTCTAAGATCTGGCAAGATCTGTACTGGCAATAAATGCAAACCATTATGGAAAAGCTAGTCATTAAACAACCGAGACTGGTCAATTGGTCTATCCCACTGTTACTTCAGGACAACGTTAGACCACACACTGCACAACAGACGGTCGCTAAATTAGAGGAGCTGCGATTGGAATGTCTCCGACACCCACCATACTCCCCGGATCTTGCTCCAACAGATTACCGCCTTTTTCCGGAATTTGAACAATTTTTTCCATATAAAACCGCTAATTTTATATGTAAGGACCTAACAATTGTTAATTTTACTTGTATTTGAGTTTGTAACAGTATGATTGATAAAGTACTTTATTGAAGTACCTTATATCGACTGCCTAACTGCCTAGTCTATGAGTATGAAACCTATTTTTGAAGTAGTCTCGAAAGTCTCGTTTTTCCCGGGAATTTCGAGACCATATCGAGTCTCGATTTTTTTTCCCGGGACTCGCAAATATAACGAGACTGAAAGCCTTAATTTTGAGTTACGATCGCTAAAATTTTTCTTTTCCATATACCTTTAAGAAATAAAACTTACATGAACTTATTTTTGCCAGTAATAAAGTATGTATTGCGAAAAAGCTTATTTTTTTAGAAGTTTGATCGCGGGCGAAGCCGCGGGTTCTGCTAGTCAGTAATAAATTATCAAAATCTGTTCAGTACTTTAAGAGTTAATCGATTACAAACTATCAAGTAAATCTTTCCTCTTTATTATATTAGATAGTTTAATTATATACATATGTATAATTAGTAAAAATAGATATAAATTTCACTTATCTTCTATAAATATTGTTTGCTTATTGGAATACTAGCGACTTACCCTTGCTTCGCTCGGGTTCGCCCCTACGTTACTTCCCAAAACAAAACAATTAATTTGGTTTTAATTTTTTTCGTGGGAACCTATTTTTTTTACTAAAATAAAAATAACCTAAGTTAGGTACTCCTTATACATCAGGTATAGCCATTTCAGAGTTTAGCCGGAACAAACAGACAGACAGACAGACAAAAACTGTAAAAAATGTTGTTTTGGTATATGTACCATGTATACATCCATATGCATTTAGTAAAAAGTGGTTATTTTAATATTACAAATAGACACTCCAATTTTATTTATCTGTATAGATTAATATAAACACATGGGCTATCAGCCGATGAACAGTAAGTAAACTGGAGAAAATTCAAATTGGCTCTCGGAATATGCGCCCGCTGCGTTTGTGGCCGACTTGTATTTCATTGAATATCACTTATAATTGCAAACCACCCTTATTACCATGCGTAGAGGTGTATGCTTATTCGTTCACTTTATACATTTCATATTTGTGCAGCTCATTTATATTCATTTTGTAGCCACGTGATGATATTGCACAAAAGTAATGTAAACTAAATGGCAAGGTAAGGCTGTAATATAATTATATTATGCCTTTTTTCATTTATAGCTCTTACTATAGCTTATTAATTGTTAAAAAGGAATATAAATATAACAATATAGTCAATATTATAATACAATATCTTTTACTAATCTCCTCAGGTACTAGATAGGTAGTTATTTTGAAACTAATCTAAATATCTATAAATACACATATTAAGTTTATAGTAATCGACCTTTTAAAAACAATTTATAAATAAAATCCTATATTTAAATGTAACTTATATTTTTTTTTACTTATAAACTGTCCATTGCCTTACAATTCTGTAATTTCATGCACGTTATATTCGAATACCATGCAGTATAAGCACATGCTTTATATTTTGACATAGTAATTTTCCTGACCTTAAATGAACAAAAGCATATACTCGTATATGGCAACATAAAAATAATAAACTCACATAAATGAATTCAAAAATAAATAACTTGCTTATCACCAAGATTATTTGAGACAGTTCGCTTATTCGATTAAGTAAACTTTACACAATTTTTAATGAAATAAACCTATATACCTATATAAATTCATATATCATTTATTATGTAATTGTAATATGTTCAAGGAGGTATTCTACAACAACTGTTTTTATTTCTCCTAATACGTCGAATTTTCAATGTTTTCAAATCAAAAGCAAAAAAAAAATTGACGACACGTTTGCTGTGCCAGAGGTCGCGGGTTCGAGTCCCGCTGGGGGCATTCATTTGTGTGATGAGACGAATGTTTGTACTCCAATCATGGGTGTTTATATTTATAATATGTAGGTATGTATTTAAAGTTATATATATATATATATATATTAGGGTGTCCCAGAAAAATCAAAGTAGTTATTTTTTTACGCATACCCTCTTAATTTGTTAGAATGGTGTCAAAATCATTGTAAATAAAATTTAAGGAAGGTAAGACATGGGTAACCCGTGCCGACTTACGTCCAAATATATCAGTTCTTGCTTACTAAACAAACCAAATCAATTTGCTTGTAATTATTTGCAATTTTGTTAGTAAACCGAATTATTTTAGTTATTTAAGATGTCAGTGGAATAACTCAGTTCTAAAAAGAACATATTTTTAGTAGGAGATGTAAAACATCAAATAATAGGTTCAAAACTTCCCTCTAATAGACAAGTTTTGGAAGTTTTATTTTATAATGTAAAAGAGTTTGTCAAGAACGTAGATAATTTATTCAACATTGCCCACGCTGATGCGCTTTTATTAATTTATATAAATGAACATAGCACGCCTCAGTATTATCAAAGATGAAAAGCGGCGTATTAAATATATCTCAGCGCCAAATCCTTCGAGATCAACTTATGAACCTTAACAAAATGCCTTATCTTATGATTCTTATGAAAACATACATTTAGGAAAAAAAATGCCAAATAGATTGAAACCGCAGAACCCGGAATAAGTACAATAATTATACAAAGATTTCATCACTCCAAAATTAGTAGCAGCGTTAGATCATTGTCAGCTCAGTATAAAAGATTCTGTATTTATTTTGGAAGCAACTATTAAGACCCTTGGATTATAATACTGATCCGATAAGTAAGTGTTCAATTCAAAGAATTCGACAGAAAAACGAAGACAATGCGCTAAAGCTATAAAAGTTGATTTTCAAAACGAGATACCCGGTGTTGTAAGGGATCACTTTGATGGAAAACTGTTGCCTGCTTTAGATGCCCGGAAATCAACAGAAGAACGTCTTCTGATAGTTATTTCATATGAAGATAAGGAACAATTATTGCTGTGCCAAGACTAGAAAGCTCTTCAGGAAGTGGACAGGCAAAGGCGGTTTGAAATGCGAATATAGACCGGAATCTTAAAGATAAAGGGTAAATTCTTTGTTGCAATACTACAGCTTCAAACACATATTGTATCAATGGTGCTTATTGTGCATACTGTTTGAATAAACATTGAACAAAGAAATGCTTATTTTTGCACGCTGCCATCGCATCTATGAACTGAAGAACCAAAGAAATAGTCAAGAGATGATTATCGAAAGTTGATTGCGCTTTCTGTAATATTTTTATGTGTAAATATAGACAGAACATTTTAAATTCAACCTCCAGGTGCCATGCACCAAGCACAATTTATTCGCTGAAAATATTACTGTTAACGATCAATTGAAAATTATGAACAAAGATAAGGCGGCACTGCTAAACGTTTGCCTGTTTTTTGTGACATTCTATATAAAGCCATCGCTGCAATGTATTTTTATAATCAAAGCACCTTATTAGGACCTACAGTTTTTGAAATAAATAATAGATTACGAAAAAATTGATAAAACCATCTCGAAAGCAGCTACAGAAAATTAAGCTTTAAGAACTTCGTGGATCACTGTATGGTAAGTTATATAAATACATATAGAAATCGATTCTTTGATATAAAACACTCAAAACAGTTAAGTTCATGCAAGAATTTCAGGCTTAATCACGGTTGAAGAGAAACAAAAACAGATTTTGTTACTTTACGGTGTTTACAAGAACACCGGAAGCTTTATGCCAATTTTAAAAAGAAAACATTGAAAAGAAAATTTGAAAAATAATATGGTTAATAATATTTATACGATTTGGCTATATTGTTGGCTTATTTACTCAATAACCTTTGAGTTTTAGAATCTAGCTATATTACTTCATACAAATTATCTTGCCATATGTTTGGCATCAAGTCGGCACGGGTTATCGTGATTCAATTACAATAATATTTATTATTTGAGTTATTTAGGTAATTTAGAAAAAAATAAAAGGGTATGCGTATTTAATTTCGCGAAAAAAAAATCTCCCTTATATCCTGGGACACCCTAATATATATATATATATATATATATATATATATATATATATATATATATATATATATATATATATATATATATATATATATATATATATATATGTAGTGTATCAACTATCTGGTATCTATAACACAGGCCTTGTAGCTTACCATGGAACTAGATGGTGCTGTGTGTTAGTGTCCCAACATATTTATTGACTTAAAAGCAGTTGTTTACGCCTATAAATAGTAGTTATAGAATAACGTTACACCGTTCCATATACCTAACAACCAACAATTCTTTATGGCTTGCCCTGAATAAGATTTTTAATATTTTTTTTAAGATTTACGCTCTTTTTAAATATTGTGCACTTATTAACTCTGTGAGAATGTATGAATTCTAATACATTCTTAATACTCATTCAGATTAATAGCCTCAAATCTTTTATAAAAAAAATGCCAATTTCGGTAATGAGTAGTGGTAGTTGGAATTATTACTCTACGTGTAGAGAGCCGTTTTATATTAAAAAACTAAGTCCGATATTCAGAAATTATCTTACTTTGTGCTGTGTTTATTAACTTCTTGAATCTCCTAGCATTAACTTATTTTTGATATTTCTGTAAAAAGAGTTACGATTTCGTAAAGCTTGGCTCGTAACATAAACGGTCAGCACTGAGTCCAGTAAACCGTTTTCATTTCCTAGCAATAATCTATTTCTTATGAAAAAAAAAAAAAAATCGGAATCGTATAGCTTGGCTCGTAGTCAGTCACATGCTGACTGCATCAAGTACAGTACACCGTTTTCCTTTCGAGCCTGGTTAAGTGATCTGCTCTCTAATTGGTAAAACTACTGACACCTTCAGTTAAAAGTAGTTTACCTCTGTCATTCAGCAAAACTTAGGTTTTAAGGTCAGAAATGAATGTAAATGTATAAAGTTGTCTGAATGTTTGTTACTTAATTATCTGAACTTTTGAATGGATGTTAAACGGAACTTGGTGCACAGAAAGATCATGTTGTTGTCATAGATACCATATTTTTATCAGGTTAATCGATTACTATCGGATAAACGTTTAACTTTAATTTTGAACTTATGAATAGATAGCGCTGATCATGAATGTTGATAGAAAAACAAATAATTAAATGAGTGGTCTAAGGACCCCCTTTCGAAACGTAGTCCATTCGCTTTTTGGTAGACGTCAGTCATTATAATTTATATTATAAAATATCAAATTGATAGAGTTCAATTGAAAAATTTAAAATAAAATATATTTATTACCTATGTATAAAATAAATAATGATAAATTAAACATTGAATGATCTGGGATATTTAAGTTAATGACTAATAAAAATTTAAGAACTGTATAAATCTTATTTCATTATAAATACTTTTTTAATTTTAGAAATAAACATTAATTATTTACTATAAAATAAAAATATAAATAAAAAAATAAAAAAGCCGAAGAGAAGAGAGCCGTCGAGTCTTTCAGCGCGCGACAGAGCTGTGTGCGACGATGTATGTATATGTATGTATACATAGTTCATACACGGCTGTAACTTAGCAAGAAGTGTCGGAAAAAAGTCTTATGACACTTTTTTCGGTCTCGTTCCCATCCATCCACTCAGAGCGTGTAACGCGCGGTAAGGAACTTCGTTCCAAATACATTTCAGGCGGCAATCTTTAAAAAAGAAAAAAAAAATTCTGTATTCGTACATTTTGAAAAACATGAGACTTATAACAATTTATATATTTTATATATTTAAACAGTTATGACGCATAAATTTCAATAAAATCAAGCAGTGTGTATGTTTTAAAGTTGTTCTTAAGTAGAAAAAGCTTCGTTAAATGTTACCTGCAAACACTAGAATCTTGTATTAACACTTCTGATTATGACCAGTGTATGTAACATTTAAATTGAAACTTTACGATTGTTTTTATCGATATAATATTCACGCCGGGTGTGTAAATACGGCTATATCGTGCAAGAATGGACATGGACCTACAGGCAATCATCGAATTTATCTAACTTTTATTGCTTTTTTAAAGTGTACTTATGGACGAGCGAATAAAACGCCTACTTTATTAATTCTAAAAGTCATCGTAACATTCAAAATGGATCCGATTGGCGATTGACAGGCCAGACTCCATGAAAGACGTGCTTAGTGCCTGCATGCACGTCACCTACACATAGTAGATTCTGTGTTATTATTAACGTATACACTTTATTAAGTTTATTTGTGTGATTAAGTGAAGGAAATTTTATATATTTTTGCGTTTAACAAATATAGTCATTTAGATGCTTTAAAATGTCATCATCATCATCTCCCTGTCCATTTCCCAATCACTTGGGGTTGCTGTACATCTTCCGTAGGTACTGCCGATAGTATTTGGCAAAAGTTTTACGACCGGCCGTCTGCCTGACATCAACCCTCCTTGGGAATGCTATTGTTTATCGCTGACATTTTTTAATATGCACATTCGATATTGTTTGCTTTTAAAACATTTTTTATAGTATTACTCAAAATTTTAATGTAATTTTCTGATATATTTTGTAATAAATTTTGAACACAATAAATTTTGTTTTGACGTTATCAATTTTTTTCTAAAAATTGTTGATGCTTTAGAATATACCTATACGAAATGATTGACTATGTTGTTTTGTAATAATATTTTATGAGTAAATATTAAATGAGTTCAACTTTTTATTATTAGTATGTATTTAATAAAGGTATAGGTATTCTTATTATTTTCATTTATATACGTCTTTTTTTAGAAACTCTTTAAGTATAAAGATTTCTTCACGTATTCTTATTAGATTTTATCGTTATGAATTTTGAAATTTTTTGGCCGTTGAACATTAGCGTCTCAAATATACAATATTAAACACTAATTTTGAATAAAAATTGTATTGGACAACTACATACAATCATAAATACCGTACGTAGGAACACAATTCGTATGCTTATGAATATAATCCGACGATAGTTCAGGTCTCAGTACTGATATTTACTTTAGCAATAAAATTTTTAACATTGCTTCGTACTTTAATACATTTAAGTAAATGAAATAAAAAGAGGAAAGCAATTTTCACAATCACCGTCACCGCAATCAAAGAACTTGCATGTCGGTCATTCGATAAGAACATTTGTGTGCGCCTCGCAACCGCTCGGTCGTAAAGCGACTTAAATGTGAAATGCAATTTGTATGCAGATGTGTAGACACCACGCGAGCCAAGTCTTAGTACATATTTGTGTTTACTTGTACTATAAAGTTTCAATAAATGCA
This sequence comes from Fabriciana adippe, assembly GCA_905404265.1. Taxonomy (NCBI): domain Eukaryota; kingdom Metazoa; phylum Arthropoda; class Insecta; order Lepidoptera; family Nymphalidae; genus Fabriciana; species Fabriciana adippe. Next base: position 10,690,387 of record FR989998.1, on the reverse strand, counting down.
TTGTGGTGTTTTAATATTTTCAATGGGAACAGCATATTCCATAAGTAAATATTATGCCATTATAAATTATATATAATGCGTGTACGCGTAAATTAAAGAACTTAAGCTTTTAAGAACTCGATCGCCATAGTAATTTATAAACTCAACTATTAACATTAATTTATCGTAAATTATAATTGTCCTATATTTTAATGACTATTGCAAGAGAAACTAGTTATAATTGTTCTCCAAATAAAGTAAAGCAAAATATTGGCTATGCTAGCATGCAATATACTATCTAACAGACAGTCTCGTGCCTGCTGCATTCAAATGTGCTATATTATTTAATCAACGCATCGTAATCCTATAAGGGCCATAAGGATATCATTTTATTGTTATAGTGCAAGTTACTTTATGAATCCTCAAACAGGTGGTAGAACTTGCTTTGTTTATTATTAATAGAATATTTTATTTTGTAACAGTTTTCATCGTCCTTATTCATATCCAACAACAAGTGTTTGTGTTATCATTGGCAGAATATAAATACCTCGATAAATATACATATGTATACTATCCATATTTATAATTTCTTATATAGATACTAAAGAAATGTACAATTTGATACATACAATGAAATTATGAGTTTTTCTTAGATGTACACATATAATATTTAGTAGAATATTTTTAGTGGTCAGTGGTTTCTTCTCATCACTGTTGTGACCGTATGTTCTTATGTATTACTAGCAACTCACCCTCACTCCGCTCGGGTTCATCCCTAGTTACGTTTTAACGTTTAGCTCAGAGATTAAATATTTTCCCGCAGTAAAAAGTATCCTATATGTTGATCCGAATAACCAGCTATCATCATACCAAATTTCATCAAAATCTGTCCAGTGGTTTTCCGGTGATGCGGTAACAGACAGACAAAAATTCTAAAAAGTATAGATTTGGTTTCTATATCGATAATAAAGTCTATTTCAATAAGATTTTCAAAAAAAAAATTAATGTACAGATTCGGCTTAGTTACAATTTTATTATATGTATAGATTTAAAAAGCTCTTACTTTACAATACCTATTTCCTTGAAAAACATTTCTTTATTCTTAGAAGTACTTACTTACCTTATTTCCAAGACGATGATTATTCATTAAAATGAATTCGAGTATTTCGGTCACGAGATTGTATTGTAATTTGTATAATAATTATTATATTTACGTGCGTCGGTATTTATGAAAGTCTCTTAATTGTCAGATACATTTCATGTCGTTTTAACTAAAATACCACCTCTGAATGTCTAGGTGAAGCTGTTAAAATAAATGATGTAAGGCGTGTAGAATTTTACTTCATTTAATTTAATAATACATATAATTGTTTTATAAATTTACCTTGTAACACGCATAGTACTACAAAAATAATCTGCTTATTTTATTTTGAAAGGCTTTATTCATTATTTTTAACAGCTAAAGCGAAGGAATTGTTCGGGGACGTATAACGCTTAATACTTTGGCTTTGATTGCCAAAGTTTTTTTTTTTATTTTAAAAGTCACATCCCATCCCTCATAATTCTTATCGCTCCTACAATCATTTGTAGGTTGTTTGTTAAAGTCTATGTACCTACATTGACACGTCACTTAGACGTCGCACATTTGATTTATGCTCGAGACCTTACCATCTCGTCGGAACTATCTAGCACATTAATCAAACTGCATTATGTGCATTCGTCATTACTGTGCTTCAAGTTGAAACTTCATGACTACATATTTATATTATATACAGTATATTATACTTGTCTGTATGTGTCATTTAATGTAATTTCATAATAATAATTATTAGGACATTCTAAGCCGGAGGTTTTATTCTGGCATATTGTTATTGGTTAGCTAAATACCAAAGCTATTTCTAGTTTTTAGTGTATAATTTGTTAATATATTATGTGCTTAAAATCTTCCTAATACTAATACATTAACTACACAGATAATATCAAGATGCCATGATGTAAAATCTTTAATTAACTATATGATGTAAAATATTTCGAAACAGCTTAACTAAAATCTTATCTTATATGCATAATATTATGTTTGAATTGTATGTGCATTCTCTTCCAAACAAAGATATCAAAATGAGTACATCAACAATCAGCATTATCTAATTTATAAAGTGCACCGCGTTCTATCTGAGGCGTGTATCGTTGAATTCGTCAAGTCGGCGCTGCGCGGGCGCATCGTCTATCTAAACTACATTGTCACAGAGTAACTGCACAAAAGTAATTTTACATATTAAATGATATTTTATGAACGTATTGTGTGTTCCTTTCTTGTTACTCAAACTTAATTGTTTTTTTTATTTTGAATTTTTTTTATATCATAGTCGACTAGATATTTTAAACCTTTACCGGGATGTTAAATATATACTATGATCGAACCATATCAAAAAAAAGTTATACTGAAATTATTTATAGCTAAAATGTACTCAGAATCAACCAATCGTAATGACAAATGTATTCCTGTAAATACTCTATAGAGCTTTACGTGTGGAACACTGCGCCTGAGTCGCGACCCGCATCCAACGACTGTTTGTCTTTAATGCGGCTATGACCATATTCAGATGTAAGAACACGCCGGCTCACAGTATTTTTAAATTATATCACTGTAGGTTGACTCCACGGACCTGAAACATAATTCATCTCTATATAAAGCTTTGAACTTTCTCGGATATGGTCTTTATGAGTCGGTCAGATTTAGCCGGCGCGTCGTATAAATAACCAGTGTGTAGGTATAATTTTAAGCGACCATCAAAATTAAGAGGTTCTCGTCAAATTTGGTTTTATTTTATATTTTATTTATCAAGCGAGTTCATTTATAAGTTGCCTTTTTATGCAAGTTGTATTATTAAATTTTAAGCTACCTACTGTACGTTCTAAAATACAGTCGATATTTTTTAATTTGCATTGCAATTACTTATCCTCTTGTTCAAATAACCTCTGGAGTTATTATTAAAATGCCAACCAAATGTATATTACTGTCACTAAATGAGTATTTTTTGGACTTATTTAGGTATATTTTAAATATAAATGACGAAGCCGTAAAAATTTATGTCATCCATAATTAAACAAAAAATATTGTTACATACGCCGAATATTTATGAATTTAACCCTCGACGCAAGCACACACGTGCGTCAAATATTAGTTAGCGACATTGAAGTTGCTTTATATGGAGTTGTTTTGTTTGATCTATGCTGCTGAACCCATAGATCAAACGTTCAACAAACGCGTATGGCACAGGAAATCTTCACATCCGCTCGTCTAGGTTCACCGTTCTCGCGCTAGACAATGAACCGCTTACAAAACTGTCTGTCTATCGTTTAATGTAATTGACGCGTACATACAGACCTTTTACGGTCTGGTAGTCCCTTTTTTTCAAGTCTGTTCACTCGACACGCATTTTTCGATGCTAAGTCGCGTCGGAACCGTCTCACGCTGAATGACTAACACATTATTGACAATTATTATGTTGATTGACATAGGGGCTAATTATAGTTTCCTGTGATACTTTTTATGGTTTTTCAATTACGTTATGGAATGATTATAAACGTTTTCTGAGTTGTGTAGTAAGGTTTATTTAGCAAATTTCGCGAAAAGCTTTACTGCACTTTTTACTAAGTTGGATTTAATAGCATGAATAATAAGTAGTGAACGTAAAACTAAAATGAGAACATCGCTATTATAAGCGGATTAATTTAGATCTAACACGTAATATGATATGTTATTATGGAAAGTTTTTCTTTTAGATTCCTCTCGTAAGCAACGATGGTAAAGCTGGGCTCGGATCGACCGGCGAACCAGCGGTAGTAAAATCGAAGAAATCTTTAGGTCCTGCAACGCTTCGCCTCGCCGCTAGAACCAAAATGTTGCAACCACCAGCCAAAGCTTTCCAACAACCAATCGAAGAAGATTCCGAATGATTTTAAAACTATGTAAACATTACATAGTTATACATATATATAGGTATACATCTTAAAATTAATAAATTCAAGATAACTTAATTAACATTTACTATTTTATATTCAGAAGTATAATAACATCAGTCCAAAGACTAAGTTTGTGTAAAAAGTTCATTAAAATATCTCATACGACAAGTCTGTCATAATAGTCTAGTGTCTAGAGTCTAGACTGTAAATAACTTCTCTTGAATTTTTATAAAGGCAATGTATTTTAAATATTTATAACATGTATGTATGAAATTTAAATATAATTAATTCCTATTAATGTTCACTTTTTTATTTAGAAAATCTTTTACAAAACAAATTTTAAAAATCTTAATATTTCTATGTACACATATAATATAAATACATGTGTGTAGAAAAATTAAAGTTTTATTAATAGTGTTTATTTTACTAGAACTTACATTATACGACCGCCTCGAGTGTGTACTACATACATATTTAGTTTACTAATGAATCATGATTTAAAAGTACTGTTTTTATCAGTAAAAAAATAATTTTCTAAAGGGCAAAGTAGGGTTCTTCATAATTAGACGTATTAAATTTTTTAGCTGTTGTTTTACGTCTTTTAATAGTCAATTGTCTAACTTACGAGTATATAGATAAGCTAAAAGAACTTACAATTTTTTAACGATTACAGGATGCATACAACAAAACGTGTTTTAAAAATGGCGTGTTAATATGTGCGAAAATACTAAAACAAAATCTGTATGATATTTTTATATTTATTAAAAGACAAGTAAAGGATAAGAAAAAATTGAAAAAATATTCCTTGAGCGCTAATGGATTATTTTATAAAAGTTTTATAAAAGTTAAAAGATTATTTTATAAAAGCTTTTTTTTCTGTCCTTATCCCATCTTTACTTGAGGTTGGCTCTTTATTTTTTAAATAACTCAAAACGACTCACCCATTTGAGATTTTTTATAATAAAAATTGAAGATGCTTTTCTGAAGAAACTTTAAAAATCCATTGATTTTTTTTTTTGTATTTCGTTTGCTGACTCCAAAAATATTCTGAAATTGGTTGGTATTAAACCCTAATAAGCCTTCGAATGAAAAAAATATTAATTCGTTAAAAAAGGTTTAAGCTAGAGAGTTAAGGTTTAAGCTAAGATTTAACTTGCATAGCTTAAAGTATAATTGTAAAAGAATTTCACGTTAAACACCTGGAATTATTTTTATTAAATAACTGTTTTTTAAGATTCTTTTTTTTTCTGATACTTTATATAAAATTTATTACTTTATAGGAAAGTGGAGTAAAGGACAATTCACTTTGAATTGTCGCTAACGTTTAGTTAAAATTAGATTTCAGAATAAGTATCTTTGAAACCGAAACCGTTTGAAACCGTTACATAATGAGAGCCTATTTTCATTTCATAATATATATAGGTGCCTTAAGACGTTTTTGTGTAGAAATTCATTAAATAATATCTTTCTTGGTATACGTGACGCTTTCTATTCTTTGTAGCTCATTAGTGAAGGTAGAAGTACTCCTGAGTACATTCTTGGACTACTTACTGTCCTGTGTCAAAAATGTAGTCTTTGTAGGTGTGAAAATTTCTTTTTTAATGGTTTATATTTATATTTTGGTTCTCATATTTATATAGTGATGTTTATAAACAAATCTATATGTTTTATCATGTTTCAAGTTTTAGTTTTTCAAAACATCAATGGCTTTATATTTCAACTAGCGACTCACCCTCGCCCGGGTTCCTCCCTAATTACGTTTTGACGTTTAGCAGCATAGATTTCTCAGAGATGATATATTTTCCCGGGGTAAAAAGTATCCTATATGTTGATCCGGATAACCAGCTATGACCATACCAAATTTCATCAAAATCCCTCCAGTGTTTTTTCTGTCGTGCGGTAACAGACAGACAGACAGACAAAAATTCTAAAAACTATAAATTCGACCTCTGTATCAATAATAATTTTTATTTCAATAAGATTTTCCAAAAAATATTTAATGTATAGATTCGGCTTAATTACAATTTTATTATATGTATAGATAATAACATAGTCTTATTATAATACTATTACGAACGACGTTTTGATTTTATGATATACGAGGATCGTTTAACTATGGTTAATAAAAACTAATATACACAATGTCATGCGCAGGAGTTAGTCTCGTCTAGCCATCACTTGTCTGCTAATAAAAGACTATTGAGGCTAACGGTGGCAATTTAAGTTAACGCCAGCGCGTAATGGATTCTATTAAAAATTATCGCTCTGATGCACGACTTGGTCCTACAGTAATGGAAATTGTTTGTTGAACTTGAAATCAGCGGTCAATATAATATACAATTAAGGTGTTTAACGAACATGCATTCTTTTTTCTTTAAACACGTTTTCTTTAGTACTTCATTTGAGTAGTTTGCCTTTTTCGAGCTTTTTGGACAGGGACAGAAAAACAAAACAAAAAATCGGTAAATTAATTAGGTATGCGTAATTTTAAGAGTATTTAGATAAATTTTATTAATTTATTATTATTATAATATATATCGCAGGTATGTCTTCGATATTTCATTATGCGATAGAAAACTGTAATTACACAGGAAACATTAAATTGTCACTTCACATATATCTACGAGAACTTTGAAATTACTTACCAATAAAATAAGCCGTGACATCTAAAAAGTAATAAGACAAATGTTTCGTTGAAATTGTTTTTTTTTAAACAATCCATGAATTTTAAGTCAACTTAAGCCGAGAAAATTATTTTTATATTTTTAACAAAAAACAATGTGTGATTTTGTATATTCCTTTCGTCGAATATTAACGATTTCTCCTAATACGGAAATATTTTATACAATTATTACAACAAGTTTGTTCCAAAAAAGGAATTATATTCAATAATGCTGCAGGCAGTAACCATTTAACTAATGTGGAGGTGGCGTGCTTTCGTGTTGCTCGGCCTAGGAGTGGGTAGCGGCTATTATTCAGTTCTGCTCGATGCAATGATTAGCTGAAACGGGAGCTTGATTGCGTTCCAACATGCATTGTTCCTATGTACACAGTCTAACTACCAGCTGGGCAAAACGTATATTGATTTACATATGTCTTACTTCGGTCAATTTACACTAAATTTGGAAATTATATTCAAAATTGTGTAAAAAAAAAACATTTTTTATTCAGTCATTTTCCTTGTTTCTTTGCTATAACGATTAGGAAGTGGGATTTATTAAGATATTGTATGAATTTAGTCAGAAACACGACGATACAGACGATATGACCTTGCAAGTCATGACTTTGAGACTATACCTAAGTCTTGGTACTTGAAGCTTTTAAAATGCTATAAGGAAAAAAAATTAATTATAAATCAAGATCGAAGTAAGAAAATGTTGATATTTATACTTAATTTGAACATCGATGACTAAAAGCGATTACCAAGCTTTTTAAGCTATTTGCCAATCAGTTCTTCTAAACGATCAAGATCGATATATTGGATATTTTAAGCGTCAGGAATGTTTCCATTGGTTGTAAACAATTGGTTTTATGTTCGGATCGACTCATCGTTCGTTTAATTGAGGGTTATCAAACGGTTGAACATCCCCGATCTGCAGTCGGCGAGTCACGTCGGGTTCGATTACTCAGCGTGATGCATGACCGGCAATTTACAAATTCAAACATAATTTACGATTGAAATGATCATTGAGCAAAAATAACGAATAATTGTAGTTTTCTCCAGCGGCATGTCTGAGGAAAATCGTTTTATGGATTACTTGGAGGCCTAAAGTATTATTATTGTAGTGGACGTGCTCGAAGCACATGATAAATCATGTCTGATTGGATATTTAAAAAAATTGGACTTAATAATTTTATTGTCGAACTTGAAATAACGTATAATCACTGTTTGTGTTTGGCAACGTACAATATTCGATAACATTTTTTAAACAAGAAATAAATTGGTAGTTGTTATGGTATATGTCTACTTAACAAAGTCCCTGTAGGCACAAACATTTAACTATTTGAAGTACGACCTGATCAAAATAAATAAATTAATATATTGTTTTACTCATAGATTAAAAGTTTATTAAATCATTAGTATATCGCAGAAGTTGTTTAAATAGAATCTAGGAAGTAGGTTGTAATACAGTACTGCCTACCTAGAGGGAAATAACGTGAAGTAATGTTCATACGTACACATGTACATACATACATATGTATGCATACAAAAAATAACTATAAATTTTATAATAATATGTAATTTTAATATATGCCTTAAGGCCAAGTGCCTATTTTACAATGTTCATCTAAAGTAATTTATTATTCAGGATACAGACAATTAAAAGGCCGAGTTAGAAAGTTAATAAGTTATTTGAATGCAATGTTGTTAACGATAGTTTCCAAAGCCACTTAATTATACAAATCTTATTTCCCACTTATGAGATGTTTTTATATATAAAATGTTAAATACATTATGCTTAAGGAAATGTGTGATATTAAGAGAAAATGTGAAAGTTATGTACTTTTTAATATACTTATGAATTATTATGAAACATTTTACATAATTATAGGTCCTCCATCTTGTTTCCCTTTGTCTAAAGCAAGAATACAATTACTCTTTATTGTAATCTCTTGTTCTTTTTACCATTGTAGAGACACGCTTTCCCAAATCTGGGACAAATAATAGTGGTTAATATACATAGCAAACTCACGCGAGCATCGAACTCATGACTTTCTACGCCTGAACGTAGAAAGATTATCATTTTACATATATATCATAAATTATACATAAAACTTATATCGTTAATATCCAAGAAATAATAAAGTCTTGGAGTTTGTAGAGTCATGTGAGTTAATCGGGGGTCCACAGGTTTTATGCCGCTGAAACATCGAGACTGCTATACAAATTACCGTATAAAATTCCGTTCGCTACTAAATACCTGCTATTTGAATTCTTTCATAGAAGTATTAATAACTGATGTTCAATGATTAATATTGTTTTAAAACATAATGTCGTTCGTAATATTATTGTTAAATAGTGAAAAAATTTAAGCGTTAATTATTTATGAAGTCAGTTTGTGTTCATCATAATGTTTCATCTGCTTTTCGTCTAGTTTATACATTTTTGAGTCTTGCTTTCCCAGTAAAAGGTCGAGGTGACCTCGCAGGTGGTGTTGGGCTATTAGTTATGCGTCGGCGGCGAGTGCGCTGTCTGCACCGCTTCCTGTGCACCCTCCAACCCCCACCCTCGCCGATAATTAACTCGCTTGCAAAATGTTAAATTAAGAGAACAGGTTTGAAGTAACCAATGCTGCTCTTTAAATTTAATTTTAACGTTTTTCAATTAAGAATGCTAACTTTATTTATAACTTTTTCGTCCTAATCATTACATTTTACAACTAAGCAAAATTTATTTATGGAGATAATTTTCATAGGAATTTTAGTAACATGCTGTAATTTTCCGGATAAATTCATGATATTAAATACTTTCCTAAATATAACAATAAAATAGCAAAGACCTTAATCCTGAATTTTACGGTTTTGTCTGAATGGGAAATCTGTTTAATAGATCAGTGCAAGTTCAGCGCAGCTTTCTCGCAAAAAAAACCTATGTACCAAATGGACCTTTTGTGATATTTTTATTATTCCACGATGGACTTTATTTAAAAAATATGTATGGTTATAAGTTACAGTAACTTCGTATATTATAGTTAGCTACAAATATACCTTGTTTGGGATAACAGAAAGTACCTTTAGAAGTAGCGACGAAGTTATACTAAGTGAGTATATGGTGAATAAATTTTGTCACTAAAAAAATTATAGACGTAAAGACGTTTCTATATTTACTCTTTAGAGCTTGCTAGTTAACTAAATATTTTTTACGAAACTTTCATGAATTATGTAGGAATTAGTGTTTAATATATTTAACCTTTATGTTAAGAGTATCCACGCGCGAAAAACCGCGGCTGGAGACGTAATGTAGTTTATTCCATACATACACCTTATAATGTACTGGTTCGTTACTTTTATAAAGGGAATATATTTTAAGATAGTTTTTAAATATTATGAAATATTGGAAAATGAAAAACCACAAACAAAGGCAGTTTCGCACACAATACGAACGCCACCCAGACCGGAACGCGCGTCCGGCGTCATTACGCAATGCAAATGTGCCTACCAACGATAAATAATATGTAGTAAGATTTTAATATTCATTCAAAAATTATGCTACCATATCTTTTAGTTAATTTACTACAGGTATGCATATTATTCTATTTTTATAAATGTGTCTGTTTTTTTTAAATATTTTACATTAGAAACGTAAGCGCTATGAGAAATAACAGGAACGTTTATTTAGTTGCTGAAAATAAGTATTATAATCAAAAAAACAGTAGATACATGAATGTAGAGCATTGACGTAAAAATTGAAATCCAAATAATAATTACGCAAGTCGTTGTTGGTCGATTAATTCATTCTCAGTGTTAGAAAAAAATACGTAGCTATGTTTATTATTGTTGGTAAAATTCAAGTTTACGGCATCTAAAATCACTTTCGCCGACTAAACAAATTCTAAATTTAACGTTACAAACATTAACCAGTACTCTAGGACGTGACCTCAGTCTGCTGCTTTCGTATTAAAATTTCCTATCGACAGACAAGTAAACAACATTGTAGTATAGGAGACTGCGATATTTTATCTGATATAATGTATTAATTTATATAGGGTAGGTATATGTATTCAGCCCTTTTTTACGTCCTACTGCTGGGCACGGACCTCCTTTCAATACAAGGGGGATCGGGCCATAGTCCAACACGCTGGCCAAGTGCCGTTTGGCGGACAGGTTGATACATAAATCTCTTTTAATTGTTTATAATAAGGTGGTAATAATAAAATTATACTGATAAAATACGTAGTGAATAATATATGATATAAAGTTAACGACACTTAACACATTTCAGAAAAATCACAATACGAATGCATCAATATTATAAAAATAAAGTTTCAAGTGCAAGGTACCTACTTCATTTGCGACTGACTGCAACAGGTGTCTTGAAGGACACGCTGCCACTGTCACGATTCCCTCGAGATACGTTAAGTACGTCTATAGTAAGTAATATATAGTTAATTCACATATGTAGATTCGTATGCATTAAGAATAAGCTTCATTAAATGAATTTACCAAAATAATATAAAACGTTTTTCTTGAATTCATATTTTATTTAATAGAAGATATATTTTGAACGTTTTAACAAGTAATTTTATTTATTTACAGTGATGCCTCTTATTATAATACTAGCGACTCGCCCTCGCTTCGCTCGGGTTCGTCCCTAGGTACTCTTTTAACGGTAAGTATAGAATAGACTATATATACATATATGTACAATGTACGTACATAGGTATAGAAAAGTAGATAAGTATTATAAAAAATAAAAAATATATATCCCTTACTTGAGAAATGATAGATTCTGTACTTTCTGCGCGAAACGCGCACATCGATTTGACTAAGTTACTTTTTTAAGTATAGGTATAGATAAGAATAGGTATTGCGAGTGTACCTTAGGAGACAGACATATACTATTCAGGACTTTTCTGTAGGCCTTTTCAAGACCTACAATTTTTTGGTACAGTTTTGATATATGTATGTTTTAAGGTTTAGCCAGCGGAAGGTTTCTATCACTTCAGCAAATTTCGTTGAAATCGGTTTATTACTTTTTGCGTGAAACACGCACACACAACAGACAAACAGACAAAAATTTAATAACTACTGTTTTGAGGTCTATATTGTGTACATAATACGTTAGTTAGACATTGCTGCTTTGTTATAGTATGGACTAGCGTTGCAAGCGTCTCCGCCTCCGTACATATGTATTTGCTCCTTTCCTTAATGTGATAGCGTGATTCAAGATAATCTATTACTTTCCTCAATAAAGGCTAAAAAATATATGAAATTTTACAAAACGCAGTGATAGTTTAAGAGATTAGCGCGTTTAAAAAAAAAACAAAAGCATATCTGTACATATAAGAAAAATAGTAACTTAGCGAAATCTGTACATGAAATATTTTTTAAAAACAATAGTTATTAACATTTTTGTCAGTATATCTGTTTGTATGTGTGTCTGTTTGTGTGTTCGCGTTTCAACCGACACCAAAAGTGCTGGACCGATTTTGATTTTGTATAGTGATAGTTTAAATTAAATTTATTTGGCTAATGCTGGCTAAACCTTAAGGGATACATTAAAATAATGTACTAAACCATTGTAGATCTTAATAAGACCTACAGTAAAATCTGCAATAGCATAAGTCTTTCTCCTAAGGTACACTCGCAATAACTATTCATATCTATTTGAATTGGATAATAATTATGTAGTAACAATAAAATTAGCACGTGATAAGTGAACTAGGTAAAACGAATCAGTTATTTTTTAATTAATATCGTAACGATAATTTATGCAAAAGCGTTGGATCTTTGACTTTATCCGACGATTTTTACACGTTTGTTACCTTTGGCAGGTGTTTGGAAGAAAACTTTAAAAAAATAACATTAAATGAGGATGGTTTTGTTTAAATTTCAACATGTATCTATGTATATGTTCTACTGACATACAAAGTACAAATAAAAAAGCATGAATCTATTCAGAGAAAGTAAAATAGAAGCTTCATTGGAAAATATATGTTAGGGATCGAATTTGCGACATTTTCACACGAATCTAATAATAAAATGACACTGTCTTTCCATTAGTCTAACATATATTTTTTTATATTTTTTACTATTTCACAGATTGTATTGCAAACATTATTGAAAGTATTTTACGTTAAGCCGTGAATGGGTGGGTGTTTTTAACTGCCCGCTTTATAGCTTCAGGTACTTAAATTTAAAAATACTTGCTTTCAACGGATATAGGCATTTTTATCGTCTTTTATATGTACATTTTTATCAAAAGAACTGTATTGGATGAAATGAAATGTTGCATAAAATATTGATAGATAGTTAATACTTTTGTAGAACAAAAACACTGGTTTAACTGGTACCTATCGGTACTTATATGAACGATCCATTCATTGACATTTTTTACATAATAGAGTGGGTTTATATCAATATTTTAAAAACTATTACTAAATCTTTATTTTACTTTCTTGCTTACACCAATATAGGCATAAATTAAAACAACTTTCACACTGTAAGGAAATGAGCTTGTCATAAACTGGTAAGGCTTCATACTGCCATCGATAAGATGAGGATATGTCTATGTTAACTAAGTAATATATTATTATGTACGTACACTGTCACGATTTATTTAGTGATGAACGGGTTATAAATATGATAAAATGCTAATTTAATATTTTCTTCTACATTACAATCTTTATAACTTTGATTTATATAATTTTATTATTTCTAAAATAATATATCGGGCATGCCATTAATTATATTATCTCACAACTTTATGTAGCACAATAAATTTAATACCTGTGTGAAATATGGCACACAGAATGTAAATTCGTGATTTATATCCGACTAACACCTCTTGTGTTTCGTCTGAGGTTTTGGTGTTCTTGTTAGTTGCCTTTAAACTAATTTAATACTGAAAATAGACACGCAGTAGCCTTATATAAACCTTCATACATTATTTTCATACTTTGTTTCTTAAATAATATCAAATATGCATAGTAATACATAAGTAGGAGAAAATATATTAACTACATGAATTTATTTGGTACACAAGAAAAACTAAACTCATAATAAAAAAAAATAGAATAATCAAAACCTATCTAAGACAAAATGGAGCCACTTAAACAGTCCAACAAATTCCACGTTGATTACGGTTAGTATAAAAACTTTAAAATATGATGTATATACATATAACTATATTTTTTATCGCGTAGCTTCTGTTTTATTTTATTACTGACGCTCGTGTAACTTTGTAATACGATAGTGTTTGGAAAGCTTAAAAAAACGATAATAATCCAAGCATGAGACTCTCATGATCTTGAAAAAATCAAGTGCCGGTCTGCTTATTAGGATACTGTACTGTAGTCACTGCTAATTGATGCCCCTTGTATTTTACTAAGAAAAAATTGCGTCTTTACCATTTTTAGAGATGGATTTTTAACCTTTATTAAGTTTACGTATTTAATTGTACGTACATGACAAATACGTATAAAACTTCAAACAAATAATAAAATAATAAAAATAATCTGCAAAATGGCTTAGCAACAAAATTTAAATTTATTTATTTCAAAGGTCAAATATCGTATTTTGAAGTGTTAACACTATAAGCGGAACATCGTGACTGTTTAAACTAATAGATATATATTTTTTATATTATTACATTGTGCACGAAAACGAGATATGCTGCATAAACTGCATATGATGCAAATTAAAACCAAACTTCAGGTACAGACTGCAAACTGCCAAGGTCGTCTCGCAGACGGCGTAACGTCCTTCGAATTGTATACATGTGTTTGTGTAGAGAAAAATCATAACTACCTATAAATATATTTTAATTTAAAAACAACTAATGAATAAATTAAAAGAAAAAAATTAAATAATTCTTAAAATCATCCGAAAAAAACTAGAATTTAATTGTACATTAAATATATAAATAAAACTTAATGGTTCAGTCACTAAAATATTAAATATTTAATTTTTTTTCATCTTTTTTATTTTAATATTTATCTCTTTATAATAAATATGAAAAATGCACAAAGAATACATAGAGAATACTCTACATTTTAATATAACATGAATAAGAAATTGTAAATAAAAAATAAAGTCTCTATAAGATATTTTTATTTTAATTATTTTAATTGTAATCGTATAAAATGATCGAGGTATAGAACAGACGGCTTGGCAATATTCACCTGCACAAATCGCACGGTGCGAGTGGCGACTGGCAACATGAAACATCAGGCACGGTCAAGGTCGGCGCGCCGACGGCGTAACGTCCCGCCGCGTCCTTCGATTTTGATACCCTGCACTTTTTGCACGGAGAAAGTTTTAATGGGCTCGAATTGATTTTTTTTGCCCGTAGCCGCAGACGGGAAAAGGCGTATGAGAATGTAGAGTTCTTTTACACTTTTTTAACGATATTTTTTATTAAGTGCAGTTTTAAAACATTTTGCGAATATTAATTTATTATGGCATAAAGAATATATTACGTTTTTGTGTGTAACATTAATATTGCAAAGTATAGGTATTTTTAATACTACACTTCGGATTTATAATTATAGGTACATATAGCTTTTCATTCCTTAAAATGATCCTGAATTGATTCCCAGTGCATTTTATACTAATAGCTGTCATCATTAACAATGCACACACATCGATATCCATTCAATTTTTTTATGTTCATTTACTGAAGTAATATGGCATTTAGTAATTTATCACGGCTATTGTCTCTATAGTAGGCTTGGAGCATAAAGCAATCAAACGTCTTTATGTACCGTCTTGTCTAGGCCTATGTGAGTGTATACATAGTCATTTGAGATCCTCGTAGCTATACTGGATATCAGAAGAGTTCTCACGGCAATGACTAGATGCGACCCGTTGCAGTTCTATAACAATCCTTCCTATATGACCTTCTCGTAACGCGTCGGAATAAGGTCAGTGACCACAGTCGATCGCAACGTCTGCGTCTGCGCAAATCATTGGACTATTGTAACTGTCCAAATTGAAAAATCATAAATCATTTCATTTCGAGCTATTATCACTTTGACTTTGGTGTAAATTATTTTTGTGCATTCTATTTCTCCAATATAAACTATGTTTTAAGGAAAAAAATCGCACTGGTTTTTATCTTTACATATACATAAATGTAAAGATAAAAACCAGTGCGATTTTCTGCATGTTTTATGTTCTTATGATAATTATTAAGTTATACTTAACCAGAATATTCATCCACTGTCAAATTCAATAGTAAGCTAAACTGTTTTAAAATATTGGCACAAAAGGCAAAATTTTATGAAGCGAAACATTCGATATGTAGAATTTTATTGCGATATAAAAAATTGTTGTAGGTATCCTCGAGAGTGTTCAGAGATGCAAAGAGTGAGCTTTCAAACTGTCACATCTTGCACATGTTTCACATATCCGCGGCGTATGTGGCCAGGCAGTCGGACGCGCACTTAACATGTACGGTCGCCCGAAACGTGATCTCGCAAATCGCCGTCTAGTGTGTAGACCGGGGGCCGCCTGTCTGGCCTAGCTCTTGTGGTGGCCCATACAAAGCTACCAATTTTCACTTCGGTAGCACTCCTTTGCTTACACGCAATAATGATTAATTATCTTATATATCATGACGTAAGAATAAAGTGATGTCATCTTTTCATTACATTCATAAAACGATTCTATTCATATAGGTATATATGAATTAAAAAAGCAATTGAATTCTTTAATAATATCGTTCAAATAGCGGTATCTACAAAAACAACGGCAACTAATTCCAATGATATCATTATACTGAATTCGTTAAATGTAAATATTATTAAGATCATTAACTCACAAATGGCGGCAGAATTTTTTTCGATAATAAATTCTCCGACTGGTTACCGGACGGCTACCGCGCTACGCACTATGATATTTAGCATTGTTGAGATTAGGTGCGCCGTGTAAACAGAGGCGGGGAGCCAGACGGTCATCAATCGAGATTGTTCAGAAAAACATGCAGACGCGAAGATAGCATAAAAACTAGCGCAGACGCGGATGTTCGCTCATCGTAAAAAACAAGTTGCATCCAGTCACTCCCGCGCGGCCGCACCGGGCGCGGGCTGTACTCGCACCTTGCACGTACCCTCATGTATCATCTCGCTGATATGTCACACTTTACTCTACCACCACTGAAGTATCGCTAAAAGTCACTCACACTCGTACGCTACTCGTACTTCACTATGATTTGTAAAACAATAATAAAACATAAGCCTTAATTCAATTCAATTCTTTTATTTCGTGGCTTCTATAAGTCTTAATATGCTATCCACATATTTTGTAAATTATAGAATGACATGCATAATAAATTATATATCTACATAAAAATAAATCACACTAAAAACATCAACTTAAAAACAGCCTGATATCATTAAATATTCTCGTCCATTTTAAATGATAATAATATTTCATTTGCAAAAAATAGAAATAAGTATTTCGACATAACTAACGCCTCTGACTAAGATAACAGGAAGCAAGTTTTTCGTAGATTTTGTGTTGCACACATTTGAAGCATGTTTAATTACGTAGATATTACTATGGCGGCGGAAATTCCTACAGTTGTTCGAAAGTATTTTCAAGAAAGAAAATATCTCCTGCCATATTAGATAAAGCTGGTAACGGGTATTTTTAAAAAGAAAATATCAGAATATTCCCTCCCGACTTTAATATGGAAATGTCAAGGAATAACATTTTTTTCGTTAATTAGTTGTGTTTCATTAACAAGTAATTAACTCTGTCAATGTGGTCAAACAATGTGGTCAATGTTTTTTAAAAAACCTCAGAGCTTTAATTTACCTGCACTATTGTAGAAAAAGAATGCTTTTTTAAACGAGTTGTTAAATTATAATTTTAAGATAATAACAGAAGAAAAAACATCCAAAATCTTAATGATTATTGTTAAACATACAATTATATAATATCATCAACCTTGAAACCGTAGAAACGGTAATCTAACAATTATAAGACATTCAATATTTCATCACCGTCTACCATATTAATATATATCTCGTTCTTATCGAAGTTGCTCAATTAATTTTACAATCATGTGACAAAAACTTTTATGGTGATTACAGTTTTGACACACAATAAAGTTGCATTCATTTAAATTGCTATTAACGCTTCGTTTGTAGTAAGCGCTAAAATAATCCAAATGAAATATACGTAATATATACTAGCAAAAATTGTTTGCTGTATTCTGACAAGGTCGGCTAGGACGAAACAATAATTATTATCCACGATTAAGGTAAGTCGCAACACCGAATCTCTAAAGCGTATTACACATACACTAAAAGTCACTGAGGCAATTTAAGTTAGAATGCATAATTGAAATATTGTATTGCATAGTAATGTTCACCAAATTACAATGTTGAATCCCTTCCTATCTTTAAGACTATGAGTATATATCTATAAGTATTTCGTCATTTTAACTGTGAGATATTAATGTTTCAATGGCAAATTAAAAAATCGTTGTAATTCCTGTTATATTTCGTTCTCATGTAATCTAAACGAACATAAAATATCGATTTATTCAAATTAATAGATTAGATGTTTTTTTTATATATTCGTACGTTATCTAAATGACCAAATGACATCTAAATACTACAATATTCCACTGTTCGTTGAGGGTATCTCAGAAACTATTAAAAGAGTATTTATTTATGAATGTAGAATATTCCTAATACGTAAATGAAAATCTTGACATCATAGTCTTGCATAACTCAACTAAAAATACTGCTGTCAATATTAATATCTTGTAAGAAAAGCACTAATCTTAGCTCTGAACTGAGTCACACATTTTTTGCTGGTCACGTCTTTTATAATTAATAGACTGTACTAATGCAACTTTTTGTTTCCACTTTAACATAATCGGAATATTTTGATTATAATACACTAGCGACTCACCCTCGCACCGCTCGGGTTCATCCCTACTTACGTTTTAATATTTAGTGTAGATTTCTCAGAGATGAAATATTTTCCCGTAGTATAAAATATCTTATATGTTGACCCGGATAACCAGCTATCATCATACCAAATTTCATCAAAATCTATCCAGTGGTTTTCTCATGAGGCGGTCATAGACAGACGGACAGACAAAAATTCTAAAAACTAATGATTCGGCCTTTGTATCCATAATAATGACTATTTCAATAAGATTTTCAAAAAAATATTTAATGTACAGATTCGATTCAGAATTTTATTATATGTATAGATTTACTGTCTTTTGCTATTTGTGTCTAGTATTGTTTTCTAACCTGCCTTACAATCGCCTTTGGTCAAATGAAAAGTAATCTAGTACAAAGTCTGAATATTTTTCATTATTTAATTAATCAATTATCATGATATATGTTAAATAATATATAATTTAATATTTTGATTCTTTGATCCAAGATCAACATAATCAACGAAATGTAGCCCTCTACACAATAAATTTTTTAGTATGACAACTTAAAAGCAATAATATTAATTCTAAATTGACCTGTTTCATAGATGTTGAATATTTTTTAGAACCATAATTTACGTTTTCAATTCTCATGAAACCATAATTTGTAAATATGATCAGATTTTGCATTTCCACGATCCGCTACTTCCCAGAACGGGACAATACGTCGTGTGGCGGACTCGATCCATTCTTTGATATTCATTATATCATTATACATAATAATAAACGTCTATAAGAATTAAGTGTACGTAATTAAACTAAAATTGCTTATAAAGAAAAACAATAAAATTGTAAACTTCTCGATGTGCCTTATATACTAAACTGATTTTAAGGTCTGTGAAACTCCTAATATACGCAATACTTTGTATAAATATTTCAAATACTACAATACATATGCTTATTACTACATATATCAGTATATCTATAGTCAATCACATTGAATAAGAAGATCTTTATTTATTAGAAATTAACATCATCGTGTTCATGTTTATCCCCCAGGGCCCAACCCATAGATAAGACAGAACATGAGGCAAAAAGATTTGCACTTAGTTTTTCGTGTAACAATTGATAGTTTTAATTTAAAACATAGATAACCATAAAAAAAGAAAGAACTTTTTCTTTTTATTACGAAAATATTTCTTCCCAGACAATTTCCAGTAAAGATATTGCTTAGGGCACGATACTTAAGTCATTGAATAATATTAAAATTAATAAGCACGTAGGTATTATCAAATCTATCGTTTATCTATAGCAAACAATAATCGCAAGTAATAAAAGGCAATAACCGTGAGTGCTCCTAATTATGGTGTCTATAACAGATAGATATCATTCAGTTAAGGTCGAGTCCATAATAATAAATGAGACTGGACTATACACAGCCAAAGTATTTTCTCTAGAGTGTGGCTCTACATACGTGTTTACTAGCCCTGAAAGTGTTGAAGTGTCACTCTTTACGTTAAGTTTTCTCTAAAAATGCAGAAAATAAATAAAAACTTTATATTTTAATTAGAAGTTTGATCTACAAATTAATATGAATTTATGTCTTGATAGAAAAAAATGTTATATTTTAAATTTCCTAAATCAATATTTTGCAATATAATTCTCACATAATAAATTTTATAATTATTAATTTATGTATTAATCTTCTCACATAAAACAATAAAAATGAAAAGTGAAAAATAAATATCCCCAGTAGCTACGGAGCCTCAGCAAAGGCTCATATAAAATGTAAATTGGCCTAAAGATTTTTATCATCAATTAAAATTGCCCATAACTCATGCTACCTCAATATTTGGCGTCGAGATAACACATTATACTATATAATTATTGAGACCATAAATAATGTGAATAACGCGTCATTTTTTCTTATTACGGCTGCCTATTCTATTTGTTCATTGTCGATGTTTATCACTCATAACGTACTTGGCCATTTATAAAAAAATATTACTCATGTTTAAGATGAAATTATGATATACTTGTGTTTGTACAAAAGTTTTTCTGTGTTCAAAATTTGTGTGCACGAAAAATGTTGCTTATCTATACATGTATCTTCTATAAATATAATAAAATTCTAACCGAGTTGAACCAGTACATTAAATATTTTTTGGAAAACCCTATTAAAATAGTCACTATTATCGATAGAGGCCGGATTTATAGTTTTTAGAATTTTTGTCTGTCTGTACTTCTGTCTAGGATCACGAAAAAACCACTGAACAAATTTCGATGAAATTTGGTATTATTATAGCTGGTTATCCGGGTCAACATATAGGATACTTTTTACTGCAGGAAAATACATTCCAGTGGGATAGATTTGTTTTTGTCTAGGGATGAACCCGAAGCGAAGCGACGGTGAGTCGTTAGTGTATTAATAAAGTCTTAAAAAAAGGATGACGGATAAATTTAAATAAGGGT
This sequence comes from Fabriciana adippe, assembly GCA_905404265.1. NCBI lineage: Eukaryota > Metazoa > Arthropoda > Insecta > Lepidoptera > Nymphalidae > Fabriciana > Fabriciana adippe. Next base: position 10,669,404 of record FR989998.1, on the reverse strand, counting down.
AGCTAAGTAATGGCAGGATGAGCTTTTAAACGGCCAAGATCTCACGGCAAAATTTCAAAGACTTTGCTTTAAGCTTCTCGCTGTTTCTTAGATAGAAAACACTAAACAACTTCAAACTGTGTTTGTAACTCGTCTAGACGTTGATGACACAGTAAACCTTTACTTATATATACTTCTGAACTGAAGTCTGAAAAAAAATATAGCAAGATGCCTCATTTCTGAAAGGTATGTCATTAATATGTAGGTTCTACTGGGAAATAAATCAAAATATTCTAATAATGTCATAAACCTGAATATATACAAAGTCCCTTGGTGATTGAGATGAGCTCGACGTATATTTTTTTTTTCGGAAAAGATATAAAAATTGTATTTTTTTAGACAAAACACCTATAGATGTAAATAATTTAAGTAGAACCGTTTCCGGGTTACACGAAGTAAATTTATATAGATAAATATACAAGAATTTTTCATTTATATTATAAGATATTATATAGATTTTACATTATTTTACATTTATTATAATACATAATAAGATATTACTAATTAGTAAAAGTTATATTAGAAAATGTTCCTAATAATAATTATATTACTCCTTTAAGTAATCCCTTAAATTTAAAAATAATAAGTGACATTTTTTTATGTATGTTACATTTGGATGGCCAGTAAACACAATATAACAGTTAGTCACTTGTCTAGACACGATGACATAATGATCGTCTACGCTACACTGCATGCCATACAGCCATACCTGAACACTGTAATCGCTGAATTACTAACTACTGTGTCATCATTGAGCGATATTAGATAAGCTAGACAGACGCTTTAAATGATTGTTAACCTAAAAAATAATTTATAGCGGAAACATATATTGGTAAATGAGTGATATATATCCTGGCCCATGGTTAAACATTTGCAAGTTCGAAATTAAACACAATGCTGCAATGACTAGACTTAGACTTAGAGCCCCGCTAGGTTCTTCTCGTTGACGCACGTTCGGAATTTTTTTTTCTCGATTAGCCCATAGGTCCATGTGTTTTACTTGAGTTACACCCACTCTTTAACGTTATTTCTTTACAATGTAACTATCTAATGACTCTCGACTGACTTCGGCCACGGCGACCGGTCTCATTGAGGCTAGCCAAATGCGTAGGAGATATTATAGTGCACAAGTGGCGTAGACGCAACGTGCCCTCTCTATTCCTGTCACTCTCATACTCCGGTGGGACGACTACTCGACACGACCAGTGATAGTTAAGGCGACACGTGCTCTCCGAGGCACGGGGGTGAAACACGGCCAACTTACAAACTCCGGGCTGTTACTGAGGCTTCCTATACAGAAAGACTCAATAACTAAACTTGGCCCGATCAGGACTCGAACCCATGACCTCCGGGTGTGCAGCCGTGTGCACATGCTAGCCACTACCCCACTGAGGCAGTAAAAATATAAATATTAATATTATTAATATTTATAATTTTGTATTGTTTAATATTTGTATAACAATAGTAATAATAACTTTGACTAAAAATTAAACCGACTTGAATATTAACATCGAGCCGTTTAAATATATGTATACATGAGGCCTATATTTAAAAAAATGACAAAATCAATTCAAATAAGGGAAGATATTGTGTAATTCCTTTGTGTAGCCAGTTAAAAATAATTGTGTATTTTCAATTCAAATTAATATTTAAATAATATTTAAATGTTTTTATTAGAAAGAAGTAAAAAATTAAAGTTGCATTATAATTTGGAACAGATACTAAATTTATAAATATAATTATATTATACCTATTCGAATTTTGTAACATGCACAATATATTTACGAGCGCTTAGTAATGACTACGTAGTTGTTTTGAAAATGGAGACGGACGCTTCAATTTTATTTATAAAATATTGATTTATTTTAGGCAAGTGACTCTACCTCGCCTCGTTTAAGCACTAACAGTATTAAATACTATTTACTATAGTAATATCATAAAAAGAGCTCATGTTACTCTACCCCTAATGTCGTTGTTCTTCTCCTTTTCATATGAATGAATGAATGGAATAAACTTTATTCAAATAGACTTATGACAAGCACTTTTGCATCGTCAATTTAGAGCGTCAGTGAACCCAGTCGGCTCGGAAAGCAGTTCTGCTGAGAAGAACCAGCGAGAAACTCAACAGTTGCTCTTTTAAATATCGAAGTTACATTAATAAACATAATATTACAGATACCCCGCATATGAGTCAATATATATTAATTTCACACATTTCCATCAACAAGAAACTCTTGTATGGTGTAATAAGCTTTGCCCAATAAAATATTCTTAATTTTATCTTGAAATTTTTGATAAGGTAAATCTAGGACAGTTTGTGGAATCTTATTAGGTATATATGCGTATATTCAGGCATTTATTCACCTTTTGGAGTCAAAATCTAGGCGTAACAAGCCTTTTCTATGTATTCCTAGTGTTTATTGTGTATCTATCACTGTTTTTTAAATAATCATTTAAGTTTTTGCGAACAAATAATATATTACACATATCATGTGAAAGAAGCCAAAACAAAAAAATACTCACTCGCATTTATATTATGTAATAATACTTTTGTCTCTTTGTATGTACTTTAAAAAGTCTAAGCTATATAAATAACGCTCTTGCAAAATTGGCCAATTACATGATAATGTCGTCCTAGCCGATTTCGGCCTCGGCGGCCAACCTTACTGACCTGACCCAGTATTCGAATCCAGGAACTCCAGATGTGCATCCGTAGATGCTAACCATGCTGCACCCATATGTAAACAACAGCGGGACCATCCCCGTCTTAATGAGGCGTCGCAGGATCACTTAGGCACTCAACCACGATGTCCCGACGGCAGATCTGCCGAAGCAGACCACTACAATCTAAGGGTTTCACCCACGGTCTACGCTGCTATCAAAAAGTATCAAAAGCAACCCGCATGGTATACTGCCTACCGAGGTGAGCCGCTTCCCAGTGCGTAGGCTTCACACCCGACTAGATTGCCGGACGCTAATGAGCCCTCCCACCATAATAAGGTGGGACACATAGGGCGGTTAGTATTACTAACCTAATTTAATTTATAGACGAGATATTTTACAGTAGAGTGAATTGCATAATTAGTGTGAACACATCATTATATTTTTGTTACTTTTGTTGCACTTAACGCAGACGGGTAACAACTGCACGATTACGTCGTGAAGCTAATTTGCACGAATTAGTATATGCCAACGGAAATCACTCTGCTGATTTACAGCCGCGCCCACGGACTGGAGCATAAATCAAATGTGATATCAATCTATTAATTTGAATGGTTTTATACAAAGTACAAATTGTACTTGGATGTTACATAAAACAGCCCAAAACGTAAGGTAAATCCAACTTAAATCTATTCTAACTTAAACATTTGTTTTTCCTAGTTAGTCTACATGTATCATGGTTCCAAAAATAGATTCAAATCTTTTATAGAATTAGGATTTATCTGTTATACCTACTCATATTGTATTCAAAGAGGAAAATTCTTTCGTTTTAGGAAATACTGGGTTCTACATTATACTTAGTATTGCACTTTAAAACAGATTTTATGTCAATATGATCTCTAAAATATGCATAACTAACGACTCACCCTCGCTTCGCTCGGGTTCGTCCCTAAGTACGTTTTAACGATTAGTATGAAATAGATAGAAGAATTTTTCAAATCGAATTAGTAGTTCCTGAGATTAGCGCATTCAAACAAACAAACTCTGCTTCTTTATAATATTAGTATAGATTCATAGTGCCATCACCGGTGACATACAACCGGTGACTTATAATAGTATACTAGAACTGTACAGATACCAATGTACCTACCTACGTCAATTATTTACATTGCCACGTATCATTTTTACTAGTTTTCTGACTCTGTCAACTTCAATAATTGCGAAACAAAATATTTCAAATATTTAAGTGCACTATTATTAAAGCATGCCCGTATTCAAGACCATAAAATATATTCGGTTTTCATTACCTATTTTTTATTTTATTTTGTGTCACCAGTTTTATCAAACCTCAAGATTTGCCTTAAGGTTTTAGACTTTTAAAGTTTCTAATGTAATTTTTCACTAAAAAAATAATTTTATAGTACATTAAATTTGATTATTTATTTTGTGGCTTTTAGACGTGCGAGTAAAAGTATTGGACACTATTTATTATGTCGATATGATGTGAAAAATAGAGGATAAAGATAAAGAGTGGTCGGTAAAAATTACTTGTTTGAACAAATTATACGGACATGTTTTAGTAGCCTCACGTCCGTTGGTGGATAGTTATTGCTAGTTGACAATTAGTTTAAACAAGTTTACAACTATTACTGTAGTGTATACAGCTATATACACTAACTAACTTAGGTACTATATATATACACAGCAAGCGTAGGCATAATGACATTCTACAATCGCTTAAACATAAAAAGTAACTAAAAATATATAGGAATGGAATAGGGACATTAACACCCAGCACCGTCTAGTTCCATGGTAAGCTACGAGGCCTTATATTATGGATACCAGATAGTTGATACACTACATATATAAAACTTTAAATACATACATATTATAAATATAAACACCCATGACTGGAGTACAAACATTCGTGCTCATCACACAAATGAATGCCCCCAGCGGGACTCGAACCCGCGACCGCTGGCGCAACAAGTAGGGTCACTAGAAACTGAGCCAAACGTGTCGTCAAATATGCTGAAATATGTATGTCATTCCCACAGAGTTTTTAGTTTTTTACTAGAGTAAGTAAACTATTGTAGAACGTCGTCTTTTCCACTTATAGTAAAACGGTTTCAAAAAGTTAAACAGTTATTTTTAGGGTCAAAAACAAAGAATTATTTCATCTAAGTAATATTATGTTAAATTAGTACTATAATGTTTCAACAAATGTGACAGATAGGTATTAAAAGAGACAGTAAGTTTAAAACTTGGATACATTCAAAGCTTTGATTTATACATTTAGGTGTCGGATTATAGTCTAGCTTACAATTGGAACCGAGATACGGCTGAGCGCGTTCTAGTTAGTGTGCAAATATAGTATACAACGGTACGTCGACATTGTTCGCAAACTATACACAGGAATAGCTTTAGCCGCGAGGTAAACAAGTGCTATGTAAAGTTGTTGAATCGACCAAATTCTTGGCATCGCACGCCCGCCCGCATATTTGAACGATTTAAGTCTTGTCTCGGAATTCGTTAATGGTCAGTATTGAGCAGTATATGTTATAATTTACGGCGTATTTTTCTCCTAGGACATGCTGCGTGGAAACCCGCTAAATTAATTATGATTAAAATATTATTAAATTATCACGATAACGTATAAGAAAAAGTAGGCACCTCTAAGCACTTACACGACTATTACTTTGTGTCATGAAAATTACTACATAACAATTTTGCTTGTGGATTTAATAAACAATAATTTAATACTTAAGTGATAAAAGCAAAAAGAAAACACTTTGTCGAGTAATATTTAATCGATTAAAGACATATTTATTGATTAATGATATTCCATTCAATTATAAAAATATCAAACAATTTCATAATAAAAAACAAAACGCCGCGTATCTCAGCTGAATATATAGCCGTATGTTTAAACATCGCTTCTTGGCTTAATGGTGAACGGCGGGCGGCGGGCGGCCGGCACTCAACAGAGACTTATAGAAGGTTAATTTATGCACCTTAAACATTTAGTTCATCTTTGCTTAGTAAAATGAATAGAAATCTATACTAATACATACTATAAATGTGAAAGTTTGTGAGTATGGATGTATGGATGTTTGTTACTCTTTCACATCAGAACGGCTGAACGGATCTGGATAAAATTTGGCACAGAGATAGATATAGTCTGGAATAAATATAGGCTACTTTTTATCCCGGAAAAAAGTATAATTCCCGTGGGATAGATTTGTTTTTGTTTTTCTAGTGGCGAACCCGAGCGAAGCGAGGGTAAGCCGCTAGTAGGGAATATAAATAAATTAAACCTTATTACAAATATAGGAAATATACCATCATATAAGTTCTTCCTAATTTTTATCATTTTAGTGGAATTAAGCTAACAATGACTCTAAGTAAACTGAAATATAGTTCCTTGTGATTAAATGTAAAAAAGAACTTCGTAACAACGTAACGTAAACATAATAGAACTACACCTAATACATCATACATATAACTTACTTCTTTTTATAATATATACTTTTAATAATATATAATAAAAGCAAAATAACTCATATAAATTGTGCACAACCTATTATACCTATCACCAATAAAATTTCATCGCAATCGATTTACAGTTTGGTTATAGCAAACAGACATACATTCATTTCTATATATAGATAACTTAAAACCTTATTTATTTTATAAACGTCTTCCTTCCTTAGGAGACCATAATTCAACGGCTTTCAATAACATTAGTTAAAAGACATGCAAATTACCCTGCTTATCCACATGAATTAATTAGTGCAGCCGCTCATTCTTTTTGTTTTATCTCATAATAAGCTGCGATAGGCGCTATCGAGCACTTTAGATACGCACCATAAAATGCTTTCGTTCATCGATTTAAATATAAAATATATTATATAAGTTTTTTAAAGTACAAAAATATGGATGTTTTTTTTTTTTAAGTTAAACATATTATGCATGCACAGACACAAATAAACGAAGAGCAAAAGGCATACGTCTGAATAAACATTCGGCAGGTTGGCTAGAGCGACCCAGACAACCGCCTTAGCAGATGTTTTGGCCACTCCGTTGCAATTATGATTATTCCTGCATTTTATAAAAACCTGACGATTACTTATTCCTTCGTTATATTGCAAACATAATCTTATTTTTTTAATTCGAATTTAAAGTTATTTACTTGACCGTAGTATTTGCATTAAATTTAAATATTATAGAGAAGTTTTATAGTAATCCGAAAACTCACAGAAATTCTCTACTTTTTATTTTTCAGGGAAATTATGAATACAAATGAATTCATATTCTTATTGAGTCATAATAAATATTTCAATAATTATTTTATTTTAGTCTACACTGACTTATTCGCATAAGGATGATTACATATTATATAAAACATATTCTACGAATCGAGTGTTTATTTTACAGATATGTTCTAGCGGTAGGTAATGGTGGACTCCTTCCTACGCAGCTTCTGCCATATGCGTAACTGGAATGCATCTCATAATTTTATCTATTGTTTCAGTTTATTTTTTACTTCTAAATATTCAAATCTTTTAGAGTCCCTTTTTTAAAATATTTAGCTGATATTCACAATGTGTACTGTACATAAAAAAATATTTCCTTTTAATTAAAAATTTTATCTGATTAAGACATTTTGCATTAAAACGACTTAATTTAACCTTATTTATATTATTTAGCTCTACGGAACTTATCAACGATCCAATAAAACTCGATTTTTGGCGAAATATACAGAGATGAGACGCCAACATTTCAAAAGCGAAAGTTTATTTAATTAATCTCGTATTATCACTCACTTCGAAAGTCTTATATAGCAGCTTAATGTGTAGCTTAAGCGTACCCACATTTATCGTCCAGCTTTTGGAGGAGCACTCTGCAGCTTTTTTTATAATATGTGATTTAACAGGTGATTAATGTCTGTTTTTGATACCATGTGATAAATTGAGACATTCATCGACATGCTGCGTTGATGCAATCCCATGTGAATTCCGTGGAGTCTGAGCTTTTGTTGTATTATTTAAGTTTAGATAAAAAATGACATTTACGTGAATGAGGACGCGACGATCACGATCTCGTGTTTTTTGTGCCAATTTAATTTGACAATAACAAATGATACGCTCATCGACATTTTGCTTTATTTAAATCCAATTTGAACGTCTATGCTATGAAATCTATATGTAAAAAATCTGTCTGCACATTTAAATGTCAAATTTTCGCATTCTTCTTCTTTAGTTTCGTCTATTTTTTCTGCACTAACACTTAAAATTATGAAATCAACCTTAAAAAACACAGTATATGTGGTACGTATTTGAAATTAATCTGTTTTCCAATCAAAATTACTAACTTATTTAATTTAAGTAGTCTTCGTTAAATTAACGAATAACGTTAAATTAATGAACAACTTCGTTAAATTAATGAATGAAATAATGATAAAAAAAATAATAAATCATCTCACCACTCTGTTTTCCTATTTTCAAAGTTATTTTCTTGAGTTTGCTTTAATATTTTTGACATAGCGTTAGATATTTTTTCCCAAAATCAAAACAATAATTTGAGTATACTATACAGTTCAAATGTGCTTACAATCGACCCTCTGATTTACTATGTAACACTGGTATTGTTATTAGCTATGCTCTTTTTTAATCCTTAAGTTAATATCAATATTTGTATTACATACTAGCTTTTGTCTGTGGCTCCTCCCGTGTATGCATTTCCATTTAGTCTCAAACTATTGTACGCGAGCCACGTTTCACGCGGGAGCACGTAGAACAAGGAGCTTAATTTATAACTTTCAATGTGTCAATCGGCAATTGAAATTAAACTTACCCATGTTTTAATTCATACTACTTCCTACTGTACCTACTATTAATAAAGAATTCTGTTAAAGTCCTCGAGTGATACACGATCATAAAAACTCACGGATTTATTCGAAATCATAATTTCCGGCGTAAGTGATCAGGGTATAAGCTCTGTATATGTTCAATATCTGCGCTCCAAAGGTCTAAGCGTGATATTAGATTGCTTTTAACCTTCCTCAATAAATATAAAAATAATGTTCAATACATATTAGAATCTCATTTGAAAAAAAAATATAAAATCCTCAGAGAAAAGAAAATAAGTATAGAATAAAATATAAAAGAGGTGTTGTTAAAAGAGATGATAAATTTTCCAGGATTTCTGATCACATGAAATATACTTTCTAATCATCAAACCCTTGAGGAAAATATTATTATAATAATATGGACGAATTCGGGGAATGCCATTCGACAAAATACCTCTGAAACTAGTCGCAATAATCATTTGGCAGTTTGACAGAGCTTCCACGAAACGTTTCGTCACTGGATGAGAATTTCATTGAAAGATGGATCATATAAATTTAAGGTTACTAACGTATTAAGTATACATTATGACGTGTAACTCTACTCATATACTATTTTTGAAGTCCATTCATATTTGAAATTAGCGAATCTTAAGCTTTTATATGTTTATCAAAGGTTAGTTAATGGTATAGGTATGTGATAAGAGCTTTATTGCAAAGTGTCACGTGCCGCCGGATATTTATTTGTTTCGGAAATCCGGTCAAAAGTTTGTATAATAGTTGTGGAAATGACATCACTACCTCGTTAAACTAAACGCCACATATCCATGTTTATTTGTACAGAAACTTGAATAATTTACAATATTCGTGTTTTGGTTTCTATTTTACTATACTCAATATTTATATTCTATAAAATTTAGTGAATCGACGTACATATATTACAATGTCAAATTATATTGTTGTTTACAAAATATCATCGATCCAAGGGTGCGTGGGATGAACTTTTACATTTCATGACAAGTTTTCTGATATTTCTTTTATTATATACTTATTTAAAATGGATGACGCACTGTTTGAAAACGTTTATGTGAATGTACTTTATCTAAATATACCTAACATATAAATGGTAAAAACATATGAGAACTTAAAGGTCGTTCTTATATCTATTTATAATTTTAGCAACATATAACTTATTCTGATATTTATAGAAAATCTGATAATTATTATAAAGTTTCTATCATATTACGAGTATCATATGCCTACGCTCTAAACTCTATAGAAACATTTTCTGACTACTATGACTAAAGATAACTTTTATAAATATGTCTTCCTAATTTTGTACTACAAAAATATATCATCTATAAGAACTCATACACGATTTGTCTTAATTAAAATATTATTATATTAAATACTGCAATTTTAGAGTTGTTAAAAAATAAATTGATTCATTTGGTACCGATTCTTGTATACCGCTATATGGCATTGACGGTCCTTAAGTTAATAGATTATAATTATATGCAACTAACAGAGATGTCAGTCGACGTTTGCAAAATGCTATTGAAGCTAAAAAGGCTATATTTTACGGTTGTTGCTATTCGTACTTTAATAGGACAAATAATAAATAAAGAAGGCTGTTGCTATATTCGTCCGCTAATCGGATGAATAAAAAATATATTATTCGTCCGACTATTGTCAGCTTGTACGAATATTTGCCACTTTTTTTTTTATTTTTTGATATAAAATAAGTGATTTTTAGGTGCAGGAGTTTCAATATGCAAAAAAATAACTTTTACCTACCGAGCTGAAAATTTATTCTTTTAAATCGCAATGATTTTTAAGTTCAAGAATTTTTATGTGTATAAAGTTATTTTTAGGTGCAGGAGTATCTGTATGCAAAAAAAAAATATCTTTAACCTACCGAGCTGAGCCGAGCTACATATTCTACTTACTTATTTATTAGTCTACTCATCCTTTCCTATAATTTATATATTTTGTAAAGGACGAATAATTATTTTTTATTAGAATAGACACTCCGATATTTTATTTTTTATCTCAATTAATGGCAGATTTCCATTTCTACTGGAAAAAGGAAAAAAAATCAAATACAAGACTAAAGCAAGACTTAAAGCTCTCAAAAAAGTAAGGTAGTGATAACAACAATATTGTTTTTCACTATTTTCAACAAATAAAACTTATATACTTTCCGCAAATAATTTACTGCTACCTGTTTAAATATCAAATGTCAATTTAAAGAATTTTAAGTAATTCAAACAACTATGGTTATATCTCATAAGTAACTTATTAAAATAACTAAAACAATGAAGCTCCACTAAAATATCTTTATTGTGCATATCTCATTAATATGAATGCAATTATAATGAAGGAGAACGTAGAAAATTTTAATTAGTAGTAAATAGCTTTCCAGGTGGATTGTCAGGTATTTTATACTTTTAAAGCTTTAAGGTAGGTTCAAACTAATAAAGTTGTGAGAAAGGTTGTCTGACTGGAAATAGTAACAATAGTTTTATAACGTATTCGATCCTCAAATGGCATAGATTTATATCTATAACACTAAAGTTTAGGTTAGGTGATATATACCTAAGCTTTTATGTATATTAGAAAAAATTAGTGTAGAAAAGTCACATTGTCCTATCTTTTTTTTTCACAATAGAAAGAATATGAATCCTTAAATAGGCTTACGTTTACTTTAAATAATCTTGCGGATAGTACGAAGAAATATAATATTAGGTAATTCTTAGTGAATATTTTATTCCCTGAAAGCAGCCTTTTTAAAAAACATATTTTTTCACATTACTCTTTTCTTACTAATCTAAATTATAAATAATCTCTTGAGTCCAGACTAAGTGTGGTATTATTTTTATTTCTTTATTGATCGGATTATCGACATGATTATATTAAGTTAAGATATTCCCATAATTTTCAATAAAATTATATAGAAGCGTCTTAAAAAATCAGTACCTGGGCGACCGAGCTTCGCTCGAAGTTTTTGGTTAAAATTATTATGTACATTTTTTTTAATTTAGCTTAAAGACAATAAAAAACTAAATCTTGAATAAATACAAAAAATAAATAAATAAAAGTAAAATCTTTGTATCGGCCTGGGATTTGCACACCTGTGATAGTCAATCTCGCGCCTTGACCGCTTGACTACGATGCTTATACATAACTGTACGAAATTATTAACATATTTTGCGCAAAATAATGCTAAAGAAAATTGCATGAAAACTCGAAAATACGCGTTTTCCCAGACATAACACTAATCTAGATTGATTTTTCGCCCCCGAGAGCCCCCACATACCAAATTCCAGCGAAATCGTTAGAGCCGTTTCCGAGATCGCCAGTATAAATAAAGATATAAATATACAAGAATTGCTCGTTTAAATATATTAAATAGATATTCGATATGTTAAATTCTGTAACTGTAGCTTGATAGCGCTTTTAAGTATTAGTGTTTGTCATCAAGTACATCTTTTACATGGATTGGATAGGATATTATTTGGCAATATAAATATAGAGAAAAGTGAAAAAAGAAATAAAAAATGTATATCATGGTAGATTGACAATATTTCATTAATAGTAAAATTAACATGATGTCGGTATAATATTGATATCAGATTGAATACATCAAGACTTGTATTTCTCCTTATAACTTTTTCTCCCCTTATCTCAATATTGAAGTAAATTTTAAATTATAAAATCATTCTCCATTAAAAGCTTATTTTATAATATAACATTTCCAAGTAATGAGTTAGGTAAATGAAATCTCGCTACTTATAAGTAAATACAGTGGTTTTTTTTGGCATCGCGTCGCCGATGAGGCACGGGGCTCCGTGTAGGAACCAACTGAAACCTATAATCAAGGCGGATTCTTCCAGCCATTACCGGCAATAATTGCTTGTGCTGGCCACTGTGCGTTCTTAAAATCATTAGTTGCAAAGCTGACAACAAAATCTGACAGATTATTCTTTAATCTATAGAAATTATACCTTTTTACATCACTAGTCTGCATTTCTGGCATGTCAAAAGATTTTATTGAACATGTTATGTGCTTTTATTGAATCCATGATAGGTATCTGTTCGTATATCCCGTATGCATGAACATACGTATTAGGTTCTTCTTACTGATCATAACATATTCGATACTACATCTATGATTTTTTATTGCGAAAAATTTTTTTTACGTTCTTAAACAACAAATAGCATACTTCCTGTACTTTAACAAGTTAAATTAATTCGTCATTGATTTTTATATTATATGTACTAATAACAAAATCTGAAACTTGTTTATTTATGAGACTAGTACTTTTATTAAGTCGTACACAGCCTTAGCTTAATATAAAAATAAACTGCTGCCAACTACTTTTTACACAAGCGGTTCCGCGATTTTTTGTCTGTGCCTTCTAATAAGCGCCCTTGAAAAGACTTCAACGCTTAACTAACGTTAAGTTCATTGATCCAGCCATTTGATTTAAAGATAGCTCATTGAGATTAATTTGACGTTAATCTTGAGATTAAGTTATTTCCTATCTATTTCATGAAAAAAAAATGGAACACAATACAGAAAATCATTTCTTTATACACATTAATATTTGTAGAGTCGTACGGTTTGAATTTTAAATTAATTGGAAACAAATTTGTTCTCAACAAAATACACACAACTTAGTGATAATGTATGTAGGTTCGTATGGGGTGTGTTATGCCGTGGAGTGGCGGGTGCAGCACGCGCGGTCGTCGACTCGTCGGTGCGTCCAGTCGTCAGTCAACAGTCAGTCGGCGGCGACTCTCCGCTAGGGCCACACCGATGGCATGGTAGGCGGCACGCGTGGCGCGCGGGTGTGCGCGCACGTGCCGCGCCGGCACACGCGGTGGCGCTCGGGGCGCGCTCGGCGCGCGGCGCGCAGTACCGCGGCGGCGGGCGAGGAGCACAGAGCGCCGCACGCGCCGGCATGCGACGCTAGCGGGAGCATGCGGCTGCCGCTGCTGCCGCTGCTCGTGCTGCCGCTCGTGCTCGTGCGCCCGGCAGCAGGTGAGATACGACATACCTTTTTTTTAAATATTTTTTTTATTTTGCCGCGCTTTCTCGGTTTTCAACTTTTGAATGTTTATTCTATTTAAATTAATCAGTTGCAATGTGATAATTTCGGGAGTAGCTCGACCGGTAGAACGGCTCCCGTTTCGAACGGTTAGTCGGTATTGATAAGCGTAGTGTTCATATTTTGCTGTAGTTCCGGTGAGTCAAACTTATTTTTCTTCGTCTCGATGTTCTGAAAGAATTGTGTATGAATCAAACTAATTTACCTGATTTAAATTGTCACTAAAAACTTGGCAGCCCAACGTCGACAACAGTCACCCGCCAATTGTTTGGATTGCGATTTATTTCACTAACTTTTTGAACAAACAACTTTTCGCCGGTTTAAAGTCGTAAAACAAAGTACATAATTAACACCCGTATTGTTTTAAAAGTGATGTCGCGTACATCACATAAAAAATACATTTTATTTTATGTTTTTAAATGTACACGCGTGATAGAGCCTACATTGGTTTGAAACTTAAAAATAAAATAACCTCATTGACGGCTATACTCATTTTGTTTTGATAGCGACCGGAAGATAGCAGCGTGGTGAATACGCGAACGTTACTATGCGCAGTCAACAACCTGTGTGTAGATTTGCGATTAACATAAAACTCGTCCAGTCCTAACTCTGACAAATGTTAGCACGGACTAATAAATCTCCATATTAATCTGAATAATATATAAAGTAAGATAGTTTTATACATTATTTATCCTCGTATTTTATCTATTTTAAAAACGTTACTATGTTGAAAATGTGGGAAAAAGTAAATGATAAAAAGTATAATTTTTGTTAAAAGACTCGTATTTATTTACTAAAACGAGTTTTTTTTTATTTGCATACTAACAACATTGCTTATATTTTTTATTAATAATAGTAATACACAGGAACCTATTGTACTTTAACATATAATATTTTAAACATATGCATATTTTTTATTTTAAAAACAATTAAGTTTTAATAAAAAGAAAAAGTATTCTAAGGTACATATAATATATTATTTTATGATAAAATATCTATAAAGGTATCTTTATACATCTCACCAATCGCTAAAAACAGCTTACTCTTGCAAAATCGGTTAATAATTAAATTAGCTTTATAGGTACCACTTGTGTAAAAAAAGTTATGTGATCAAAGTTTTGAATACATTTTTAATGAAAGCGCAGTCGCTAAATGTTTTTGATGATAATCACGTATATCAATTTATAAATATTATAATCAAAACATGAACATAATGCCAATCAGGTCAATCAGGTAGATTTCATAATTCATATATGATAATATTATTCCAATTAAATATTTACCTATGTGCACAGTTGTATTTGTACTTATATGCATCAGTTCTTTTCTTGATATTTGCTTATACTTTACCATAGCATTATTACTTATGCTTATAAATGAAAGTATATTTTTTTTTAATTTAAAATTCAAATAAAAAAATGCTTAATGGAGTTTCATATCAAGTCCATGTAATCATCAACTTAATATTTAATTTCGGATACACATTTTTTATTTAAAACTTCTTTTTAATATCTTAAACATAATAATAATAAACTCTTAAACTTAAACTTATTGTAAACTAAGAAATAATAAAAATAAATGCAAAAAAGATACATAATGTACAAGAGGCAGTATTATCGCTAAAACAGCGATTTCTTTCAGGCAACCTTTAGGTGTAGGAAATAGCACTATACATATATAAAAAAGTAGAATACAAAAAAAATATTAAACTAATATATATACTAATAGTTAACAAAGAGAGATAAGTTTAAAAAAATGAAGTAAAGGAAAATAATAATATATCTAAATCAAAAACTAAGAAATACTTATATAATTTATACATGTTTTATTATATCATTATCATAAATATAATGATATAAAAATATTTTATGGCTGAATTTTTATAACAATCATTAATTTATTTACTTAATTTATTTAGCACAATGATCAACAGTATCATTCTGTGCACGCGAAACACGATCAAATCAAATTTGCATTTCAAGCGCTTTACAATTTGCAAAACCAGCTAAATTCTTGACCAAGATTTGTTTCCTAGCCGACAATACTACAAACGCCGCTGTGAATTAACCCACTTGTGGCATCGATTACTGTAGATATTTAAAATAATTTATCTATAAAAGTAAGTAAGTAAATTATATTAAATAAGGATAGAGCGGACGTTAACGAAATTAACAACCATTAACACTTTGGTATACGCATTCTGAGTAAATAACTTGTAGCTAATCTACAACGGTGTTATACTTTGTAAAGTTTGCATTATAAACTTTTCAATATATCCATATTCATTCTGAAAAAGCATATAAATAAGCTGTATAAACTCAAGATCTTGCTTATATTAAAAAAAAAGAGCCTGTGGCTCCGGAACATAAAAAAACCAAGTTTATTGTAATTGTTAATAATATAATATCGATAAAGCCATTCGGAATAAATGTTGAAATATTATGCTCCAATTTTCCATTTCATATATAATGTAATTACGTTTTTATTTAAATTGCACAAAGTAAATTCAAAACTTGAGCTTTTTACATTAAATGTGATATTAAGTTTTCAGTCAACTAATTGAAGTCGTAAACGTTCGTCCAACCCTCAAATTATTTTTTGTATCGTAAAAGCATCGTAAAACTAAAAAAAAAACAATAATTAATTCGATTTCGTTAAAATGCATCTTTAAAATGCAACGTTATACAAAAAAATATATCTGATTCTGACCTTGTGTACGAGAACTTCGAAAAATAATATACCGTAAAAATCATTCAATGTTAAATATAACATATACATATACTCATATATAAGTTTTTTTCACCAACGACTGCGTATATCACATTTCAAATTATTTCATATTTGCAAAGCTGTAACGTATATTTATAAACACATCAATATCTTTTAATGTTCATTATTACACGTCAATTACTGTGTATCAACTGCATAGAAGTTCTACGAGAAAATGAGGAAAATAAAAAATGAGCGGAAACTCGCGTCGCATAGAACCTTGTGCGGTCATTAAGTGCTCATAATAACGACTATTACTGCAAATTGCAATGTTTTGAGAAAAAAGTCGACGCGAATAGTATGTATCCTAGGAACTAAGTAATAGCAGACCGAGATATAAGTTGGGATTACAAAAACGTTCAAACGACATAAATGATTATGAAAGATTTTATAATTTCTATTCAAGTACATTCATATAAATACAATACAAAAAGATAATTAAATTAAATCTAATTGACTATAAAAATAATAACAAATTCAAAACCTCGTACACATTTGGTATTGTAATACTCTCTGGTTGTTTCGGTAGAGCTGCGGAGCGCATTTGCATGTGTAAATAAATATTAAAGCCGGCTCCGGTCGACGCGGTCCGACAACGTGATGATTCTAAAGGAACCACAGACGGCACCTGCGGGCTGGTGATGTCCAATTGATCTCGATAAAAACAATAGTATTAACTAATAAAAACGTATCTTTATACTGATCTGATATATTAAGAAAATGTTAGTCATTTTCCCCGATAAATAACAATTCCATTTATAAAATAAAAACTTGCACGAAAATATCTTAAACGGATTTTATATACGAGAACGATACGTTTAGTGTTCGCCAATATGCATATTACGTCGCCACTAACGGGTTTATTGCTTTGGAATGAACTCGACCGTCTGCATGCCAAACGGCGATTCCTGGTGATCGCCCCTTTGAATTATGCGCACGGGCACGCTTACGCGTCTGCATTCAATCGCCTCACGAGATTTATGTATGGAACGCCCGTACAACACATACAAATGTTTCCTTGAATTTTGAACGTATGCCCAGGTTTCAACATATGAATGTTTACGATTAAGTTGACCCTTATTTCATCTGGCCATTTTAGAAAAGCTACTGTTTCATATAAACCCATCGACATCTTTACACATTTGTAGGCACATCACTAGCTCAAATTCTGTAATGTTACATTGAGACATGGAGAATTTAACCACAGGCAAGGGTTAACGGTGTCAAAAAATAGTTATTCCAAGTTAAATGTTAGATAAAACAAAACTTCTAAAAATAACATTCTGACATTTCTAAAAATTGAAGTTATTTTCTTAAATTTAAAAAATAATTTTAAACCATCTTTGTGTTCAGCCCTTTTTAATGTCCCACTGCTGAGCACGGGCCTCCCTGCAATACGAGGGCCAAGTGCGGGTTAGCGGCCTTCACTTGTCTTTCGAAAACTTGCGACGTTCTCTCTGACGTGCAAGTTTCCTCACGGTGTTTTCCTTCACCGTAAGGCAAGTGGTAATCATGCTAGAAATGATTCGCACATGAAAACATCAAAGGTGCGTGACCCGGGATTTAAACCCGCTTCACTCGGTTTCCCAAGCGAGCGCGTTACCACTGAGCTACCACTGCCTCTATTGGTACAGTTCGTAGAGTTTATTTTCCTTATGTTATTGTTACATAGCAAAAGTAATTTAAATCGTCTAATTTATCCAAACATTTTAATATTAATGAACTAAAATATTTTATTTATCGACCCATTAGATAATCCATCTACCGAAGAATTCAAGATTTACTCGTACAAATTAAGCGTAACATAATTTTATGCGCCACACCGTATGAATTCATTTAATTTTTTTTTTTAATAAAATGTATATTGTATAATTAATATAAAAGAAGATACTTAAACATTACTATGCTTAAGTAATAATAAACAATGTAAAATACTTATTACTTGATTTGATATTTCTTAATTAATAAAGTACAAACGTTACATTATGTTCAATATATTAGGACATTGGAATGGACAGTATAGATTGCAAATTTAATTTGCCAACAAATGACCTGTCAAATGTGATTAAAGTCACATTTTCGCTGCACATTTTAATTTATTACGTCCGAGTTTTAAAAAATGTTTTGGCAAAGTCTCAGAAAGTCACACGCTTCTGTTTTTGCGCCCGAATTTTGAAACTTATCAAATAGACAAAATATAGATGTCGGTATTTGTTTCAGTCAAAATCTTCATTTGTCATTGTAAAATTTGTCATTGTAAAAGAATACAAAAATGTAAAAAATATATACATAAGTAAAATTTTCTTGTGTGCGCTTTATTTTTAAGGATATGATTTTTAATATTCGATTCTGTATAAAAAGTCCTTAGTATTTCCATCATAAAGACGTGGTGGTCTTTATAATTTTAATTTCTTCATATCTAAAGCTACATAAAAGAACTCTTCAGACAGATTTATTTCAATAATCAAACGGCTAGACGGCGAGTTAACATATTATGCAAAATATAGTCCAGACACCTGCTTAAATATGTCCTTCAATGTCCCAGAACCGAAAACTAGGTCGCTCGAAGGCTGCCAGACGATCACAATTTTAAATTAGGCCCACAAACTTTAGAGACAATTAATGCATTTCGTTACGGCCTGTCCCTTGGTAACAGATTGCGAACGATTTTGTTAACCGCGCTCTAGGTTCTGTAAAATGTAAAGAACTTATTGAAAACGATTGAATACTTAATGAATATTCTCGAGACCTTTTTATAACATACACATAAAATTCAATTTCACTTTACTTCATTTCTACGTGAGACAGAATTGATAGCTTTTTATTTACATTTTTGTCGACCCAACTAAAATCGCTGAGTAATGAGGTTTATTAAATACGTGTTTTATTAATTAAATTTCTAAATCCTGCTGTATATCCGCGTGAGCACTAGTGTGTTGCTTTTTTATTTAACGTTGTTTATTTTTACTTTGAGAATACGCTTTACGATTGCGCGGACGCATTTGATTCACATACTGCCACGACGATGTGTCGACTGAGGACGCCTCAAAGATGAAAAAGAAATATTATTATAGCATTTGGGGTCAGAACAAAAATAATGGAATCGCTGATAGAATGAAATCAAAACAAACAGTGCGTATAATTAAGTGGACGATTTTAGAGGAGTCTATTCTCGGGCCATTCATGATCCCACAAGTATCGGAGGTGACACAAACGAACCGCTACGGATCTATTTGCGTCCCGGCCGCAACACGTCATAGTGTTGTTTATTTTTCACGTCCGCTGTGAATATGTTCGCTAATCTTCAGTATTCCCAAACAATAGCCAAAATAATCATCATTACAACTCCAAAAAAGTACACTTGTGCAACATGCACGATGGAAAAATCATTGCGAAACCAGTTTTTTTAAATATTCTTAACTATGTACATTTAAAATGATTACATAAAAATAACTTAGGATGCTCACAAAATAGTATGAAATATTATGTCTGTAGTATTTTTGATAATATGGTTCTTTTAACTACAATACTTTTAAGTACAGTTACAAAATTAAATAAAATATCCATATCCTACAAACATCATCTTTAGTGCTTACTAATCTTGTGGGCGTTACCAGGGCTTCAAATAATTAATTATTCATTGAGTAATACAATTTAATCAGGGAAATCACATAGTGGAGCACCAGGTCACAGGCACCGATCATACTCCTACATTCAATATCCATCACTCTATGATCGAACATGATCAACAAACTTTACTAAACCATGTATCTCCATTGAATGACATGATGGCGTCTCTACCCCGCTCGAGACATTCATTCTCTGCTCGAAATTCAAAACCAATAAAAACTAAACTAAATAACATAGTTACAGTAAACAATAATAAGGTTTTATATCAGAAAAAGGTAACTAAATCCTCCTCCGATATGTATATTACATGCAGATAAATAGCTGGCAACTTATGAAATCTCAATTAAAATACCAAACTTTTTTTTCATAGTTCAATTAATAAGGAATGTGATGAAAAACTAGCGAGCATGGTTAGGTTTAAATTAAAATAGTTTTTGCAACAAAAAAACTGAAGCATGTGGGTTCAGATCCGCATCGCTTCCAAAATGTGGCGCCAAAATTGACAGAACCGGCGGAGGAGGCTATTATTTATAGCTAGTGATCTGTTAGTGATTTCGCACTTCTCTTCTCATAAATATATAAATAAATTGTTTTAAACAAGTTGTACTTCTTTAAAATTTCAGATATGAGTTAAAGAAATATTATTATACTCCACTACACTGCATTGACTCTAGTCTCTAACAATGTTCAATAAAAATGTTTTTTCTGCTTCCTTGCCTGTTTTTTTTTTCATAACTAAAAAAAGCAAAAGCGAGGCAATACTACATATCCGGTTTACATATTTGTTACAATTGTAAAGGAAATAAACCAGATATTGTTAACGAGACCCAAAAGGGGGTCTCCCTTTTCTTTACATACATTTTGAATATATTTTATCTGGTTCTTAAAACTATTGGTTTATTAATGATAAATTCTGTTTACAATTTTAATACGTACGGAAGATAGAACGTAGCGGCGAGTCAACGTCCGCGGTCCACGCGAAAATTGTTATACCATTTCATTTGCATTTTTACCAATGATTATTGCGTCAACCTCTTTATTCATTGTGATTAATAATATTAATGCTGTTTTTTATACTAAAAGAAACGGCTGTTGGTTTCTGGTTTGTCGTCAAGCAAGAGGATATTCTTTTTCAAGTCACAATGAACTGTCATGAATCCTAAATTAAGATGTAATGTTAGCCTATAAATGTATAGTTTTGAGATTTGCTAGCTACTTTTACAGTAGAGTTACGCGTGGATATTTTATAAAGTATGTAACAAAAAAATATATTATAGTATGTATTTTAATTTGCGTTTAAATACATTTAAGGCAGAACTTATTTGTCTTTTGTAAATCCACATAATAAAAACACCAATATATTTTTATTTTAAGGTTACATTATAATAAATTTATTTAGTTTACACATACTTTCAGAAATTGTATAAATATTTTTAAAGCATATTGGTGCATGCGATTACTGTGTTGCGTGTGATTTCAAAATAAGAACCTCCTCATTTACTAATAGATGTATTCTTAAAAATAACGATAAATCCACAATATAGTAATATGAACTTTAATATTTATTTATTAATTATTAAATAGATAATATAAAATCCCACGTTAAGAAAAAAACTTAATTTATTTCGATTCGTACTTCATTATTATATCTATACATATAATAAAATTGTAACTAAGCCAAATCTGTACAATAAATATTTTTTTGAAAATCTTATTGGAATAGACTTTATTATCGATACAGAAGCCAAATCTATAGTTTTTAGAATTTTTGTCTGTCTGTCTGTCTGTCTGTCTGTCTGTCTGTTACCGCATCACGGGAAAACAGCTGGACAGATTTTGATGAAATTTGGTATGATGATACCTGGTTATCCGGGTCAACATATAGGATACTTTTTACTCCGCGAAAATATCTCATCTCTGAGCTAAACGTTAAAACGTAACTAGGAACGAACCCGAGCGGAGCGAGGGTGAGTTGCTAGTCTAATATAAATTAAAAACTCAGATTATTCTGCTAGTAAAATGTAAGAGCGACCTATGGACGGAAAAATATATTTAAACTCGTTGCAATGAAGGAAATATTTTTTTTCTCTCAATGACGTATATTTATTTGGTAACGTGGAGTTATAGACTATACTCTATAGTGTATTTTACAATGAACACATCAAAGCACAAAGAACAAGCAAAGGCATAAGCGGCCCGACGGGTGGCTATACTGGCTAACGGGCGGGTATGTATTCGAGCGGCGCGGGCGGCGAGACGTGCGGCGGCCCGTCTCCGCAGCAGTGTCTGGCTCGCGTCTAGCGCTCTCTGACTCAGCCATGGAATCCGACCGAATGCGTACACGCATATGCTTTTAACATGACTTCTCAAATATTGTGAACCTTTTTTATTGCTCAGAGAGTTAAACGTGCTCTATTCGTTTATTTATAACAGCGTTGACTGGCTGTAGAGTAAATAATTTGATTTGATCTATTTTAATTGTTATATTTACTTTATACATTTGTTATATTATACTCGTATATCAATCTATGAAAAATCATATCTAGTATATAGTAGTAATTAAATTACACAATGGATAGACATTAAATGGTCAGAGTCGAAGTTTGATGTACTTATGTAAAAATTAATATACATATACTGTATGCAATATTAAAAAATATGTTCGTATAAAAATATTTTTATGCTCATCCTTCTTATTTTAATCTTTCTGACTCGCCTAGACACCAAACTACATGAACTATTTAAAAAATGTTTTTTTGCATTACACTAAAGCTATAAAATAATGAAAACAGTATGCGCTAAGTCAAATGGATCTCGATTTCTCGCTATTATTAAAGTTCGACGATAACAGAGTAAATAAAGTACATACTGTAATGATATAGGTCGCGTGCATTGAGCCAATATGAATAAACACCATTTCGACATGCATACTACGCCTTCAAGCTTTAGAAGTTATAAAACTTTGCATAGGGACCAGTTAAATGCACCTGCTTTTAACCTTTGACAGACGAAAATAAAAATATCTCTTGTTCTTACGAGTATGTGCCAATTTAAATATATGTATCTCTATAAGGAGAGCCTCTTTCAAGTTGTTTTAACAAATTTAATTTGTTAATTGTTTCAAGTTTTCTTTGGTATGTTTTATATGAGTTGAAAAAAATAAGAAGAAAATTAAGAATATAGAAGAAAAAATAGATTAATTTATGGTAGGTATAATTTCTAAGTATAGAAGAAATTAATTGTTTTAATTATTAATAATAACAGACTTAATATATATATATATATATATATATATATATATACATATTATATACCTACACTTAACTAAACCGTGAATACTATAAAGGTAAATCAAAAGTAGTTATTATTCGCTGATACTAAAAAATAATTTCGATCATTTTTAATTCCAAGAGCTTGAAATGAGTGTAGTAACTTTTATAATATAAAATTAGGAGTCATGGAGAACTTATACGAGTATGTACTGCACATTGCACAATCGTATAGTGTTTCCATTAAAGGTTTGTCATTTATGTGAAGAAATATTTTATTTACTGCTTTTGATAAAGGAGGAGATTCTCAATTTGGATGTTTTGTTTTTTGTGTATACACACACGCAACGCGATATTTTGTCTTATTTTACTTAATTTTAATAGAACAAAATATATTATCCATAGTTAATTTTATAAATGTGAAAGTGTGTTTGTTTGTTTGTCCTTCTTTCACGCCAAAATGGATTGTGTAATTTTTTGTGTGAAGATAGTTGGAGGGCTGGAGAGTGATATAGGTTACTTTTTACCGCGGGGGATTATTTGATTCCCACGGAAAAACACGTTTTAATAAAACCTACAACAACTTATCATATCTATGTATATCATACCTATGTTAGAAGTATCTACATATTTTATATAAAGTGTATCTATACCATATTAACTGTTAAACCGTACCCGAACGTACGTAGGGACGAACCTGAGCAAAGCGAGGGTGAGTCGCAAGTATTTCAATGAATAGGTTATTTAAATACCCAAAGACCCACATTTTGAGAGAAATAATGATTTGGAGGTTATTATGAAATTCGTCTTAATCTAATAATTAATATATATATATATATATATATATATATATCATCAATATTTAATAATATTATGTACTCGTATAAAATATTATAATAGTAAAGTAAGTCGACAATAGAGTAATTTTGTTAATTTTATCCTCGATAGACGTCTAAATTTAAAGGCGCTGTATTAAAAGTTACTGGTTCAATTCCGTATTAACGTATTGTTAAGATAATAATTTTGAATGTTTTTGAAACATAAATTCTAAGAGCATACTGATATTTATAATTCTGTGGCATATAAAACTTTATATTAATAACGTTTACCTCGTGCAGCAATTAAATATGATACGAGTATCTCTACCTAACGGCGCGGTCTAATGCGTAACGATAGATGTTTATTTTAGTTGCTGGGTTTTACTTCGAGCACGATATATGTACGGATTTTTTTAAAACTGTTAATAGATTTATCCTATGTTATGCTGAATCATAAATTATTAATTTTATTGTAGTAATTCAAGTGAAATAATCTTTTCGGATTTTGTCTCTCCCGTTTTTGTCGTAAAGCATTCAAAGTGGCACTCCTAGGAGCCACTGAGGAATTGAATTGAAGATAGTAATTGGAATAATGAATGCAATTGTTGTGTTAGCCGGGATCTGCTGGTCGGGGATGGAGCGCGGCGGGCGGTGCAGCTCGGTGGCGGCGCTGCGCGTGGGGCGCGCGGAGTGCTGCGCAGGCGGCGCACGCGCACCCGCAGCCTGGAGCCCGCGTGACCTCGACAGCGGCGAGATATTCTTCTACAAGGCGCTCTCTGGTGGAGTGCCGTGTACTGCTTGTGCTGGTAAGCATCGTTCAATATTGTTTACGATCAATTTTGCAATTTACTATATTGTTATATCTATCAGGAATCCATAAACTACCTTTATCCATGTAAATCTGTTGCTCCATTTCTGCGTGAAGGAAGAACAAAGTAACAATCACATTTTCAAATTTATAATATTATTAATTATTATATTCACTATTACGATAAGATAAAAAAATAATGATAGGCTGAGATTCTTTCGACAGTTATAACCAGAAGTTAAGCTTTTTTCTTTCTGATACTAAACTCATTAAAAATAATAGTGTCGAAACCTCTTTCTCAAACACCATAGTACGTGTAATTTTACTTAATGATAAAGGACTAAGGTGGCTTTTGAAGCATTCTTGCACTTTGTACATTTTTCCAAATACAATAGTAGAGATAATAAGATTAAAATTAAGGGTTATTTTAATATGTTTTTCACCTCACATCATATTTCTTCTTAAAATAGAATAAAAAAAGATGTTTATAAAATGAAATTTTACAAAAAATCATAAACAGTTTATTAGACTGATATAATATTTTAAAATGAGACTGAGACTACTTAAACCTATTAATATGTTGTATGGCAATGATTAATGGTACAATTTTATAACAGCTCTACCATCTTAAAACTAGCATAATTTGCCATGGCAAAATCAATTACATGCAATGCGACCATAATTGCACATGAAATTAAATCAATTAATTGGACATATTTTTTAAATTGCTGTAAGATATTTCTATGCATATTTATATCGGAACTCGTTAAATGTTTCCACTAACCGCTTTACGAGATAAGTTAGTTTGACGACGTATTTGGAGCAGCACTCAAACAGAGTGGTGCATACCTACTGCATAATAGGTACGTGCTTCAATTTCTTGCTCGGACTGACAAAAATATATTTCTGTCCGCATTCCGATTAGATAATTTATCCTTGCTTAGATAAGTTTATCTCAAAGGTTTTAGTTAAAACACTTCTAGAATAAACATTTCCACATACAATACACTTTAATCGCTAGTTACGGTCTTTCGGCGACTTGAATGGATATTGCATAACACTAAGTAGCAGTGAAAATGATATAAAGCAAAATTGAGAGAACCGTTGTTTAATTAACAGAAAACAAGAAATACATACGAGATAAATACCTACTATTCATATAAGTGTCGACATCTGTGTACATCTATCTTTATTCAATTAGATAACTTTGATTTATTCATGTTCGTACTGCATAGTAACGGCATCCATATATCAGTCAACACATGAATGAATACACGTTTTATGCAAAACAGCTTCTGCATTACTCTGGTACTTACTATTTATATCCTCCTGTAGATATGTATGTATATATATATACATACATATATATACATACATATATATATATATATATATATATATATACGCATATTTGTATTAAGATATCTAACTTTCTAAGGGCAATGGTAGTTCGTTGGGTTTGTAGCACACTCGCTATAGGAACACAGTAAAGCGGCATCTTAAACATTTAGACATTTTCATATGCGTATTCAATTTCCAATACCACCCCTTGCATTAGCGCTGAAAGAAAACATTGTTAAAAAGACGTGTGAAGTCCGAAATGTGGTTGACATTTGGCGACCGTAGTAGATTATGACCTAATCTTACGCGTCTTGAGAGAAAATGCATGTTCAGCAGTAAATCGCTTAAAGGGCTAAATTATTATTATTATTATTTTGTAATTCTAGAGATCATAGGTATTAATGGAGCCCGGTCCTTTTGCGTCAGGACACAGGTCCAATATGTAAAAACTCCCACAATCTAGAAAAAAAATCGTTTGATACATCGACCAAGATTCATCTTTGTATGTATTATGTAACAAATGGTTTAAAAACAGTGAATGACCAAATGGAGATAGAAAAAATGAAAAACTGATTAAAACCTATGAGATTGGCACCGGCTAACAACTCGGCTCTTAGTTAAGAATACCTTCCAATATTTTGTAGTGATCGTTTGGCGGATGATGACTCATATTATCATCTCATACTCATATTATCACCTGATACTCATCCTCTAGATGTAGGGCATTTACAAAATTGCATAATGACTCAGTTGCAACATTGGCGTCTTCGACTGAGGGTGTCCTGAGATGTGCGTGGTTTAATAATCACCATGCTCGTAAGCAAGTTTCTCCGTCATTACGCAGATCGAGCTCTACCATTTCCATCTCTTAGCTCTTGCGCTCCATGGTCCGAGGAAAAGGCTTTTCATTAAAAAAAATATATATTCAAATCGTTTTGCAATACTTTTTTGAAATAGTGACTTATTGTAAAACTATTAAAGATTTATAATAATTGTTAATACCATAAAAATATTAATAGGTACTTACTAGGTACCTATCAAGTATTTGTAAAATATTCAAAACGCACATACCTACTGTGAGTGTAACTTTTTTTTTTTTGTATACAACTAGTCGTGAATCGGTGTACAATTAGCGTTTGTTTGATAAGCAATTGTTTTATTAGAAATTAGAACGCCCGTGCATCGTACGATAGATAAACGATACGAGTGTTTATAAATGTTGTCAACCTATATTGTGAAAACTACAGGCTATAACCAAAGTAATCTTTTACAAGAGCTTATTGATTTTAAATTAGTAATAGTTTTAAATTAACTGTTAATTGACAATTTCTTAAAGTTAAAAATAGTTTACTATAAGTAACTTAACATAGTTAAGTAAATTTACTAGAAATAAAACGCTAATACTACTACTCGATATACTACTTACCGTTTTTAATAGGCTCTCTCGAAAAAGGAACATAAACTTTAGTGGCGACACACTTTACTTCGAGCAGATAATCTTTTATAGATTGAGATAATCAATTTTTGTAAAATTGCTCTATGGACAATAATTTAGTATCTGTCTCTTTTATCATGATTTTTCTCTTGTGGGATAGGCGGAGTACAACAGATAAAACATATCGACTTATATAAAAATCGATCCTGTGACTAGTTCTATTCCACTACGTACCTTAACGCTATTTTTCTCTACATGCTAAACGGTCTGTACCACAGCTAAAAATTTATTTAATATAATTATTAAATTATGATTTAAGTTCTAATTTTTTCACACAAGAAAACAAAAGAGCCCAATCGCCTTTCCTATGTCCCTTTACCCCTTTTTCCTTCTTTACTATCTTTCCCATTCGCTCCCTCATATGGTAACGCAGTGTCGTAAGCCCAAAAACGATACAAGCACTACGAGTACTCACCATCGAGCAGGCAGTAGCAAATTCCTTGTTTGCCACATAGTCCTTGTTTTTAACAATAAAAATCGTCTTAAAATAACCGTCTGTTACAAGTTACTAACACTAGACCTAAAACTGCCTCATTGATCTATTGACTAGCAAGTAGACATGTCCCAGAGGTGCTGAGGTCGAGTCAGTGGCCGGGACAAGTATAGTTATTGGATGTTTCTGTGAATAAATTCTCAATAACAGAGTTGGGAAATGGAGTTGGGAAGTTGGAGGTTTTACACTCTCGTGTCTCGACGACGGGAGAACACGTAAAGCCGTCGGTCCTGCGTCGGATTTCTCACCAGTCATATCGTCCTAGTAGTTAGAGAGCGAAAGTAATAGAAACTGCTCTTGCATCTTAGTGCACACTTGTGCACTATAATAAGAGCGGTCAGTAGACCGTTAAATGTAACTAATATTAAACTTTGAACAGAATCCTGTGCCGGTGTGTCCTGTGGGGCGGGGCGGCGGTGTGTGGTGCGGGGCGGGCGCGCGCGGTGCGTGTGCGCGGCGACGTGTCGGCGCGCGGGCCCGGTGTGCGGTAGCGACGGCAAGACCTACCGCTCCCTGTGCCGACTACGGAGGAGAGCCTGCCGCCGCCCTGCAAAACATCTCACACTCGACTACCCGGGACCTTGCCGAGGTAGGTATTCATTTATTATTATAATATGTAGGTATATCAAATCATATCAACGAGAGAAATTAATGCAACATTAAATGATTTCAATAATTGGTATTAAGTGACAACACAAGCTGCAACCACACACTAAAATAGTAATATAAGCCATCAATCAAGCAATCGCTGCTATTGTAGGTAAAGTTGTGACATATTTTAGAGGTACAATAAACTAATATTTTTTGTAAGTAAAATAATAAAAATTTTAAAATTTATTAACCAACACATCTTCAATATTATATTCGTAGAGGATGAATGAAAAATGAATGGAAGTTCTATTCTGACTTCAATGCAATTGCATAAAATATCGTCTCCGCGAGTATTATTTAAATACGAAAACATCAGTAAATAATGTTTTGTCGTTTTCATTTACGATAATTTTATACTTGACATTACATACATAATTTGCTTGTCTGTTTTGTACAAAGGAAATTTTCATAATGCCAGCTTGCAGATAAGTTTACCTAAATATATTCAGACGTACATCGCCATATGGCGCCTATAAGCAACGTCCTTAGAAAGCTTTCACTGATCCCCCTTTAGCAGTAGCTTATCTTAACGTCCAATAAATTCAATCGGCAATAAATATGATTCAAGCTCAAATAATCGAACAATAAATTTACAACCGTCGCGAATTATTTTAGTACACTTCTTCGGTTATAAATCGCAATCAATAATACCGATCCCTACACACGTCACGTACAATGAATGATAATTACTATACATAATATATAAGCAGGAACCATCGGCCGATCCGCCTCGCAACAAACATCTATCATTCTGAGCGCTGAGCCACCTAGCAACCGTTTCTAGAAAAATGCATATAACTATAATAGGCACACCTACATCTAGTGTTGTTTAAAGACCCATCAAAGTTTACTGGCTCATTATTGGCGCGGTCAAGCCTAACCGGTGGCTGACCGACCTGCCACGCTTATCGCGTCTAGAATGTTTTAAACGCACTAACTCGACCTAACGTATATTTTTATACAAAAAAACATATTAATAGCAAAATATATTTATAAAGTAATGCTAGTTCTTTAAATAGAAAAAATGATATTAACATGTAACTCTTAAATAAGATATGTACATAAAATTACGAACAACTTTACATAATACGTATTAATTAATGTATATGTATTAAACTCATTAGATACTAGTACGTAGAAATAACTGGTTAATGTACTTAGTGATATTTTAATTCAAAATTTTAATTATTTTTTTTCCAAACTGTCACCGAAACAAGACCCCGAAGTAGTTTGAGGTTAATCTCGCTATAACATTAATTTTACTGGCACATGAACTCACACGCACCGCAAAGGCTATCTCGCTTGTGGCTGCATCTAGTCATAGCGTCTTTGATTAACTTAAGGCCACATCGATGCTATGAAAATACTTCGTACATTTATTATTTGTGTAGGTACTAGATATTTAGAGAATTATCATTGACCAAGACTAATCGTATTACATTTATTGTGAGCTCTCCTTAAAAGGTTTATTGCAACCGGCAATCAAACACCGCCCGGAGCGATCTAGTATTGACTGCTGCTATAATTACGGTGCGCTTTCCGCGCCAGCATCGCGGGCTGCTTTATTCATTCCCCATAAACGTATTTATCCTTGTCCCGCGATGAACGGACACTCCTTTACTATCGCTCTAGTAAATTGCAGTTTCAATCGTATATGGTCCAGTACGGCTCTATCGGGATCGAGTCTCAATAATAGCTCATTGCGATGCATGATACGTCTGGCCGATCGCGTCGCCCGGGGTGCATGCATGTGAATGAGACCTCCAGCTCCCAACCACCGGTTTTCGAATTATCTCGATCGCTGTAAATCAAAAGCACGTGATCGTTAAGGACAGGTTTTATTAACGTATTTATAGAATTTTTATCAGCACGCTTGATTCAATACTCGATATAGTAATGGTTATCCTACACTACGCTATACGTCGATCTCTATATTTTTATTTTTCGTACGCAGTGACTTCCGAGACTAATTAATTGCAGGAGTGCAAGTAAATTACAGTACAATCCTCCGTACAATTCTAGGTTGTCTGCTAAGAATAACTTATTGAATCACCATTTAATAATACGTAAATAAAAGAAATTATAAAATTATATGCTGCTAATTTGCGGTTTAAACGTTGCTTGTGAAAAAAGTAGAATTTAAAGCTATTAGTTTCAATTACGCATCCGATCTCTTTACAGCTCCTTATAAAGTTATAAAATGGTAAATATAAAATTATTTTTTAGTATTTAATCACTCACATCTAACAATGACGTAAAATTAAAATATAAAACTTAATAAAATTTATTCTTATTAGCTTTGGTTTTTTTTATAAGTTATAAACCGATGGTTACTTTAAAGTTATCAATCATTTTATTTTCCCATAGTTTTTCTTCATTAGAGCAAGTACTTCATTATTCAGCATGTGTAAGATTGTGGGAGCAAAAGGAACCGTGAGACGTTACAGCCCAGATACATTTGCATGTAGGCCGTCCACGCTTAACATTGTTGCATCACATGCGACTCTACTTTTTTATTTTTAGTCTACCTTAGAGGTGCTAATATGCCAGAATGTTGACACAGATGCGAGCGTTAGTGGAAATAGATACTTCTAAAATATCCATTATACTATATGTATTATTTTTATACGTATTTTTCTTCACATTTTCAATATTTTACGGAAGTAATGGTCTTAACATGAAATAGATAGCACATTGATTTTAATGAGCAACTAGATCTAAAACCGGAGCTCATTATTTAGAATTAAATCGCATATAGGTACCTGTATAGAGGTCTAGTTAGGTATATAATATCTTTCCTCAGTATTTCTCAGTACGTTGTAATTACCAACTTCCATTCCAATAAAACTATTTTAGCAGCACTTGTTACATGTGACAGTTTCAAAGGGAAACGTATTCGAAAACGTATGGTTAGAGCCCATAGCAATGGTAGTCGCAGGATGTCATCCGAGTGCAGAATGGGTGCAATTATGAGAAACCGGCCAGCGAGCTTCCTTCGTTACGCACACAGATACACGTAACGTAACTCAATGGATGTGAAAAAAGAAACTCTCACAGGTTATAAATGCGTCTGCGAGCGTTTGTCAACAAAAAATAAAGCTGTGTTTTAACAGCACATAAAAATAACGCGCTATGAAAGAAATAACATTTATTGCATGTTTTTTTATTCAATATGGAGTGCGGATGTACTTATGCTCATTAATAACTTCTAGATTAAATTCTTAATATACATTAAAAAACTTATATAAACTTTTTTCAGTTGTATCTTAATAATGTTGCATTGTTACAATATGTTATTATGAGATAAAAGTAGAAAGGTACGCCTAATTGTCGACTCAATTAATTGCTTTTGTTACATTATAAACTACTTATAATCGCGTTCGGCCCTAGACTGAGCCAGACAGTCGTCCTCATTCCATACTATGAATAATAATCCTTCGTTCCTTCGCGATAACGTCAATGTAATGGTCGTTCTAAAGACACACTCATATTGCGATATTTATCTTGATGCTTCAAGTGCAATCTTTGAAGTGGCAGTTTAAATACTTAAAAATAGAGCAATAGCCTATTTTTCTCTTTATATTTATAGCATAAAATAAGTGGCACACATTATTTGAAGTAGTCATATTTTATATACTTAAATACTCTAAATAAAGGACATTTACACGACCCATCATATACCGAGCGCTTTTCTTAGAACAATATGTTACTTCGAAAAATAAACATCAAAATATAACACAGTACAAGAATAATGTGAACACAGTTTATGTGCGACCACATCATAGCATTTTACGAGCGGATAGGCAGGCCGCAAGCGCAACGCAAATTCTTGTAATATATGTACGCACCTACCCAAGATTCTCAAAATACATGCTGAATATTTCGTGAGTTGTCTTCATTTAAGATCTATAATTAGTTTAAGGTGGGCCAGTTGACGTAATTTTGTTGCAATACAGTGCAAGTTTAAAGCCAGGTTTAAACATTTCAGTCACAGCTGCGTGTGCCAAAATAATGATAGGTAGGTACACAAGAGACAAATGCTTTAATCTATAATGAAAATAAACTAAAAGGAGAACTAAATTTCCCACATTAATTAATACATTGTTGATATCTCTACAATTTTAATAAAAAAAGTAAAAACTTACTGCATAAGTAGTTAATTCGTAAGTAAATAAAATAAAACGGAGTAGTCATTGTAGGTAGTTCATTTTAATGCCCATCAATTTTATAGGAGCGAAATCTGCTTCGCTCTTTATGTTGCTCCTATTAGTACTTCATGAACGCCAGACACGAAATAGTTTTATAAGAGCAGCCGTTGGCGGCCTGATTCTAACCATGATAAATTCTCTGTAATCTAAGCTCTAAAGTGGCTGCACTTGATCGCTGTCTAGACTAGACTATCTATCGCCGGTCTATAAACCGCAATACGATACAATCCACCGGGAAAGGCGTATATTAACAGGCCACGCTCGTTAGTCTGATTTCTACTCGGTTATTATATTACAATGGGCGTCATATTTCCTATTTTCAGTTGACATTAGCCCTAATCTAAAGTTTGCTTAATGATCAGGGCTTGTCTGGCTGTAGATAATTCTAATTATTTCCACTCTATCATTATTCTAGTCTTTCTAATTCATAATACAAATATTGAAAGCTAAAAATTTACTTTTCTTTCGTTAATACACACGTTGTAAAGCTTTCCTTAAAAACTTTACTGTCATGTACCTAATTGAATATAATTAATATTATTTAAAAATATATTTTTCGATTTTTTTACCGGTTTTATTTTGTTTTTGTTTTCCGACATTTCGAATACTTAACAGCTAACATTATCACATCTTCCATGCCAAAAATAGTTTTATAGAAAATGTCAAATATTTGCGTAAATCTAAGAAAGTATTACATATACCTACATATATAGCATATAATAGTTGTAATTTTTTCTTTGGTATAGTTGGAAGCTGCGAAGGCGTGCGTTGCGGAGGCGACAAACGTTGCGTTTTGGACGCGGAGTTGGGAGCGCACTGCGTGCGTTGCGGCGCGTGCAGCGTGGCGGGCGCGCCCGTGTGCGCGGTGGACGGCCGCACGTACGCGGGCGCGTGTGCGCTCCGGAAGGCTGCCTGCGAGCGGGGCAAGGCGCTGCCACTAGCTTATAAGGGATCTTGTATAGGTTAGTTTATTCTGGTTTTGTATAATTTATGAAAATTGCTTTAGGACAACTTGAACCGATTTAGGACATAATTTTGTGAACAGAAACATTATTGAATGTATACATTTTCGAATTAGATTTAGCCTGTAATGTTGTTTAGAAATAATAAAATTGTGATATAATATTCATATTATAAATATACGATGAAACGGAATGTTTTAATAATCAATATCAAGTGTTTTTATATAAAATAAATAAAAGAATTATCGAAGGTGCTAATATAAATTAAATTTCCCCGACGCAATGGGTTAATTAATTTAAGCTGACGAATGTCAAACTACATACTTATAATACGCGTACAAGCAAAATTTTCTGTTTGTGCATGTTTGTTACCCCTTCATGCTAAAACACCTGGAGGGATTTAGATGTTTAGTACACAGACAATGACCTGGAATACTAGAGACATAGGCTACTATTTGGCGCCTAGAGACGCACCTGAACAAAGCGAGGTTAAGTCGATAATTTTAAAATATAAATAATATGCACAGCAAACGCGACATGTTCGCGTGTGCGGTGCGGGGCGGGGCAGCGTTGCGTGTCGGGCGGCGCGAGCGGCGCGCGCTGCGTGTCGTGCGGCGCGTGCGGCGGCGGCTCGCGGCGGCCGCTGTGCGGATCGGACGCGCGCACCTACACGTCCTGGTGCCGGCTGCAGCGCGCCGCGTGCCATGCTGGCACCGTTGTGGACCCTCTGCACCCTGGACCGTGCAAAGGTGAGCACACAAACAATATATGGACTAGATAGTGAAATGATACTATAGAAAACGATACGACACCTAAAACAATTATGATAGATATAGGTATAAACAATATACAGTAATCTATACTAATATTATAAAGAGGTAAAGTTTGTGAGTTTGTGAGGTTATACCTAGGGGGTAATCTCTGGACTTACTGAACCGATTTAGATGAAATCTGGTAAGAAGTTTGAGACCCTGGGAAGGACATAGGATACTTTTTATCCCGGACATCATCCCTTAAAGGGGTGAAAATAGGGATGAAAGTTTGTATTGGGAATTAACCTAGGGACGAACCCGAGCGAAGCGAGGGTCAGTCGCTAGTATAATATTATAAAGAGACAGTTTCTAAATTTAAATGTAGAGAGTAATATCTAAAACTATTGATCCGACCCTGAAAATTCTTTTACAAACTACCGCCAAGTGTTATAAGCTAATTTTTTCCAATAAAACAACTTTACTGGTAAAAATCATGATATCTTTAAACGAAGTGGGAAGAAAACTGGCTGTTAGGCACCTAAGGACACACCCGAACGAAGTGAGTGCCTATATATGTATAAATATAAAGCAATATAAATAAACCTAATATTTATATAAAGTTATCTTTTTCAGGAAACAAAAATATAACGGACAATAGTGTAACTGACGAAAAAAATGGCGAAGATATTGACACAACACGAGTCCTATAGTCGTAGGCTGTAGAGTTAACACTGCAGTGTTTAGGTATCCTTGAAGGCAGATTGTTCGAATACGCTCAGTGTTAAAACGCACTTTCATGAAGACTGCGTTTGTAACAAGATAGTTTTGCGAGTTTGATCAAAGGCAATGTAGCCAATGTTTGCGGCCCTCGATGTAAAAACTACAAAATCGAATCGAGAAAACGATTAATAAGTTTAATTATCTCTATCTATAAAACTATAAAGTTCCGAATCAAAATTGAATTAAAAAATCTTAGTATAAGTATATGACAAATTCTAACGTACAAACACAATTTATTGATGAAAACCTCCATCTGATTTAAAATGGAAGGTTTATTTCGATATGGTCGATCGCAGTGAGACATTGAGCCAGTCCTCGAACGAACCAGTTCGTAGTTATCGTAGGGTTAGGAGAATTCTCAAACCTGTTGCACATTTTTCGACTTTTGTAGATAAATAATATCTATAGTTATTAATGATTAACACTTTACATTATTAAAATTGAGCACCAAATTGTACTTAATATTTAGTCAAAATGTTATACATAGAACTGTAGGTAGCACAATATTCGGTACTTCTACGTAGGTATTTGTAATATTTATAGTGAATCCTCATTTCTGTCTTAAAGCTCGTAGGATCGACTTATTTTCATTGGACTGACGTTTGTTCTTAAAATTTTAACTTTTAGTATTTTAAGACTTAAGTAATTTTACTTCACGTAATGTGGTTTTAACGCTTATGCAATATTTATTATTAAGTTATGAAGTTTTAGTGCAATAATGTTATTAAAAATTGTGTGAAATTTATGTTTACGTGTTTTGTTTTGTTTTAATTTTTATATACAAATGTGTGTCACTGGAACAGTAAATTATAATTCGATCGATTTAAAACGTTAATACTTATTTCAGTATTATGTCTATGTAAGATTTTTAGAATTATTTTTTTTAATTTTCAAAACATTGAATGATGAAATTAGGTGACTTTATAGACTGTAGATAAAAAGTAATTTATTGTTACTTTTAAATTATTTCCAAAACGTTTCCAAGAATAATTTGTATGGATGTCAGTTGTGAATTTATCGAACTAATTGCGCGATGAATGTCACACGTAAAATTGTGTTTCTGGACGTCCTGCTTAGCTTTAAATAGTTTACAATTTGATTTCTTTAATATAGACTATTTAGTCCACATAAGTCTTATTAATATTATTTAAGTTTTATTTAGTGTCATAATGTGTTTAATTTAATTTTTTTACTTAAAACTATGTGTAAGATCTCAGATGCATAGCGAAAATAAATAAATCAGGCATAAATATAGAGTTAATAAATTTCAATCGATACGTATCTTTATAGAAACGTGATCCAAAGAATGGTGAAGTTGAGTTGTTTGGTTTCATATATAATTTAAGATATTGTAAAAGATATATTGCTTTGACATTACATTTCGGCTGCAAATTGTGACTAACGCTTACAGCGTGACTAACAATGTTTTAGTCATTGTTGTGTTTAAACAGAAATAAGAAGAGATAATTACATTTCGATTTCTTGTTATTTTAAAATATCAATTCGCAAAAATATTTACATTACTTATTTTAAACTCCATTATGTACGAGGTTTTAATCTTGCCTAAATTGGTTATACTAAGTTATTCTAGGGAAAAGTAAAAAATACTCTATATGAAAGAAAGTAAGGTATATCGAATTAAAGGATCATCATCATAAGAACATAGTAGGAACTGTGCACTGGTTGCAAAACGACTGATGTTAACCCAATTGCAACGAATTTCATATATTTAAATATCAATTGTTTCTCGCTCATCTGGTTTGCAGTCGAAATGCAAAGCACTGTATCGTTACAGTCGACTTTTCGTGAAATTTGAATATGTTGAGTATGTGTTAAAATTATTTTATTTTGTATGCTCGCTTATAAAGTAATATTTATACACTTTCATATTGTGGACTATATATTTTTAATACTTAACTATTTTATATTAACTTACGACTTCGCTCTTGTCAATTATTTTCTGTATGCGTAAACAAACCATCTTATATATTTGTTAATAGCTGTGTAACATGGCCTAATATTTCCACCGTTCAAAAGTGAATACGTCATTTTACATCAAGTGATATTAGGTTTCTATTAACATCAATTCAAATAAAAAATCATCAAATAAAAAAAAACTAGTAAATAGTTTTTCAATATCCATCTATGATTTACGTTGGTTTAATAAAAAAATAAAATACTGGAAAAAAGTAAGAGATTATATTTTTTATTACCACTGCGTTGTATATGACGTATTCACAAAAGGTAGATAAAATAATATATTCAGGTTATTTCGCAAAGTTTACGCATACGATTTATTCAATTGTTAACTGTACTGTTGTAGTTGGACTACTAAATTGTTGTAGTTAACTCATTCAAACATTAGATGAGATGATGTATAATATATTGTCCTTGTTTCTTCATAAATATTTTACATGGATTCTTGTTTTTCTTTTACCTTAATTTAAAAAAAACCGGCCAAGTGCGAGTCGGACACGCGCACGAAGGGTTCCGTACCATTATCTATAAAAACGGCAAAAAAAATCATGTCTGTTGTATAGAAGCCCCCTTAAATATTTATTTTGTTTTTTAGTATTTGTTGTTATAGCGGCAACAGAAGTACATCATCTGTGAAAATTTAACTACCTATCACGGTTCATGAGATACAGCCTGGTGACAGACAGATAGATAGACGGACGGACAGCGGAGTCTTAGTAATAGGGTCTCGTGTTACTCTTTGGGTACGGAACCTTAAAAATATATTCCCCGATGTACTTATAAAGGCTAGCTGCTAATAAAAATCTATGAATATTATAAAAAAGAAAATATTTTATAAACTGTACAATACATACTGCCTCGGTGGTCTAGTGGCTGACATGTACGGTTGCACATCCGGAGGTCCAGGGTTCGAATCCCGGGTCGGGCCAAAATTAGTGAAATCGATCGGGAAGGACACACAATACACATGTATTTAAAATGAAAATATCCTGTTTACAATTTCTAATTAAGTAAAAATATACAACAAATGTATAACAAAAATATTTAAACACGTAAAATGTAAAATTATGAAAATGGAGATGAAAAATGAATAGCCACAGGATTATACTGTTGAATTAATCATATATTTCAACTATTGCAATAAAAAAATTTACAAAATTCAAAGTCACGGTCTCTAATCAAGATCTTTAAAGGAAATAATAATAACTTTATATACTACTAAGGAACATATTATTAGATGTCAAGATATTTTTGTATTTATGTGTATCATTTCTAACAAAATTTCTCACAAATGTGTACTTTTGAAAATAAGTTGTTACAAATCTCTTAGGACTAAATTATTATATACTTGTAGTAAATTGATCTTTTTTAAATGTTCATAATATAGTAATTGAATCTAAATTATGAACAAATCCTACTCTATTGATATTACATAATAATTATCCATCAGTATTGGAATAACACATAAAACTTTTAAAAACTTTTACACTGAGCTTAACGCCGACCTACCGTACATATGCACAGATACTCCTGGAAGAAAAATCTAAAATAAGAAAAATTACCAATATCCATTTCACATGAAGAGGACACTAAAGTTTTCACATAACTTATCCCATACACACATCACTATATCAAACCTAATTTACATTAAAAAAATAGTGGCATGAAACTACTATTTCATTAACAATTTCATAAGAAAAGGTCTAAATTTCATACACGTATTGTTTTAACGAAAGTTTAAAATTATCACTGTGCAAAACGTGAAACTGAATGGACATTTATTATCTAATGTATTTGTTGAAGAATTTCAAAACACTGAATAAATAATGAAACTAATTTCATATTAACTAGTTTCACGAAATTAGTTTCACATGCATAAAACTAATTTCATAATGTAAATTTGGCTATATCACTATCACTAGCAATCTTGTACTGGCTGCATTGTAGTGCGAGTGAACAGTTCCATTGTGAGAGCACTCAGGAAGACTGGGATGGAGTGGTGATGATGAAGATGCAGTTCCACCAGCTCTCCCAGAGACGCGGAGTAGTCTGTATGCACCATCTCTATACCGTCATCGCAGAGGGTAAATGTTAGGTATTCATCTGACGATTCGGCGTACATGTTTGATATTCTGTGGATTGAGAATATTATTGATTTGACAATGTTAGTGCAGATAAAGAATGGGATTAGAAATGGCGACTCATTGAGATTGTACTGTTAGCATAAACCAGATTAAGTGATAACATTTTATTTTGATAATAACGTTTGGTTATATTGCATAATATAATAAGAAAAATATTATGCTATTCACGAATTAGATCCTTTTATGATTAAATATAAAATATTTCTAAAATATAAATATTAAATTAAGTATACATTATTTTTTAATAAATCACAAAGGTCGTGAGATGAGATAAAGAAATAATTAATATAATATTACAAGTACCAATTTTCTCGCGGGTAACACGGGTCGGTGAAAAGAAAATGGAGATCCTTTCCACTTGTGCATGAATTCTTAGCGCAGTGGGAAACAGTTGGAAAGCCGAGTGAAACGGGTTTAAATTCATGTGCGAGTCATTTCCAACACAATTACCACTCGACTTAACGGTGAAGGAATGAAACATCATGAGGAAACCTGCATGTCTGAGAGAACCTAGCAAGTTTTCAAAAAACATATAATGTCCGCCAACCCGCACTTGGCCAGCGTGGTGGACAATGGCCTGATCCCGCTCGAATTGAATGAAGGACCGTGCTTAGCAGTGGGACGCTAAAAAGACCTGAATACATTCTTTATTCATTCATTATTGCACTTAAATACATTAATTAAAATACAATTAAATTTGTTTATAACCTTTCATAGAACTTTGCAAGATTCTATTGTAAAATATACAATTAAGATCACTTTAACTTCTTTGTACATAATTGTGCAACGTCTGCTGACACTGTCCTATTTTAACAAAATCAGAGTATATTAAATATCTAGGTATTACCCTTGACTCAAATCTGAATTTTCGACATCATATTGAATTATTATGCAATAGAGTCCGTAAATAAATATATATTTTTAAATTTTTACGTAATATCGCGGACTATAAGTTAATCAAACAAGTTTATCAAACGTAGTGTGAATCCATCCTTACCTATTGCATAACTGCCTGGGGTGGTGCTGCGAAAATTATTTTACTACCACTTGAACATGCTCAAAGGGCAATCCTAAAAGTACCTATATATATCCACCTGTCGCCCTTATTCCTTTCCCACGAACATGCTTTACTTGGAATGCAAAGTACTAACGGTCCGACAATTATTTATACTGCACGTCTCATTAAAACAGCATACTGAATTACCTTTTTACCCACTTCCTTCAGATAAGAGATGAAAAGATTTGGTCTGTACTAATCCACGAACCAAAAACACCTTTGCTAATAGGTTTTATATATTTTTAGGAGCTTTTTTGTACAACAAATTCGGTAGGGTTTTGGATTTATAATGGCATAAGTTATAAAAAATGTAAAATAATAATATCGGAATTTCTTCAAAATTTGAACTACACAGACACAGAAAATTTGCTAGAGATATTGAAATAACATTAATTATAAATGTTTATACATATACATAGATATAATATGTAAGTTTTAATACTTGTGATTTTATTTATAGTTTACGCTTATATGTTAGTTTCAAAATTTGCTCTGTTCCAAACCTTTGTCACAGTAAGAAATGCATGGTAAAACCATAACCTGAAACACAGATTGTTAACTCAGTTCAGGTAGGTTCCAAATTGTATTGTGTCCTTGGTCATTTATTTTGTAAATATTATAAAGTATTTTTTGG
This sequence comes from Fabriciana adippe, assembly GCA_905404265.1. NCBI lineage: Eukaryota > Metazoa > Arthropoda > Insecta > Lepidoptera > Nymphalidae > Fabriciana > Fabriciana adippe. The sequence continues at coordinate 10,627,954 of FR989998.1, read as the reverse complement.
GCATTTTAGATATTTTCCATATATTTACATTCCATCACGCATAATAATCCCGAATTAAGTTATTTATCTAAAATTACGTACCTATAGTTTTTATGACCAGTCCTATCAATTTTGTAACCTAGCAACATGTAACATACGTCCCTGTATTCTTGAGCTGAAGACGTAAATTCTTCCTTCATTCTGAAAATGAAGACCAAATAAATAAATTAATAAGCAACTCATTTTTTAATAAATCATTAAGGAGTGTTTATAATAAATCCTTATAAACGCGAAAGTTTGTGAGGATGGATGTTTGTTAATCTTTCACGAAAAAAAAGGGGATTTTGATCAATCAAAATCCCTCAAAGGGAGTCGCGGGAAAACGCTAGTAAGATGATGAAACGAACTACATATCTGGCTTCTTCTGTGTCCATTAGATGATTTGGTTGGAGGAAAAAGTTGAAAGTAGAATTAAGTAAATTTTCATTTAAATATTGCTGTACATTATAAATTTATTACACTCTCATATTGTATACAATTTATATTAAATGTTAATAAATAAACTGTAGATATATGTTATATTAGCAGCTCCCCATCGGGTTCGCAGATGCGAACCTACCTAGGGAGATACGTTTTAACAGTTAGTATGGAATAGATAAGACTTTTACTGTTCCTCTCCCTTGGGTAGTAACCTGATGATATATAGCCTATAGCCTTCCTCAATAAACGGGCTATTGAATGCAAAAAGATTTTTTCAAATCGGATTAGTAGTTCCTGAGGATAGCGCGTTCAAACAAACAAACAAACAAGTTCTGCCTCTTTATAATATTATAAGTATAGATAAGTATAGATTAACATAAAAGCAAGTACCTTTGTAGTTTTATCCTACTATTTTCCAGCTGCGTGCGCAGTTGCTGCATCTCCTCGGGACACGCGCGGGAGCCTCCTTCGCGTAAAGCAGCTTTCAACTGCTTGATCTGAAATAATTATATGTTATGTATTATCTTTTGTTTAATTTTCATACATAAATATATTCACAAAGTTCTCACATAAAAAAAATTATTAAAATAAATAATAAGGCTTATGTTGTATAGAGGGAGAAAACAACAAAGTAATAAAAATGTGAAAAATACCATTCAATTATGTAATTACAAAACGAAAAGTTCAGTTAAAAAGTAAAAAAAATATATATTATTTATTTGCAAGTTTAGTTAAGCATCACGCCTAGTAAGCTAACTAGGCGCAGGACGGCCCTAGATCCTCAACGACTTCTACGCCCTTAATAAAATTTTGCATTCAAGATCTGTATAATAATAGCTTTATTTAAAACGAAAAAAAGTAAATTAATTATATGTTAAATAATAACAATTTCACGATTCGTTCTAATGAATCTGTCCTTATTTTACAGCAATTTTACTCGAAGACTATTTTCTCGAACTCAAAGACTAGAAGAGGGTTTGATATTTATATAGGGGTTAGTTTTTATCACGGAAAAATGTACGATTCCCGTGGGATAGATTTATTTTTGTTTTTTTAGTTTTAATATAATAATAGTTTGTTTATACCTATACGATACATCAAAACAAATTAAGGTGTAACATCGTGAAATATTACTAAAATCATAAACATTAATTAATAGTCGTCCGCTTTACTTAAAATACCTCTTAATACTAATAATAAAATACATATTTCACTACATACACTTATTTAATTAATAAGTCATAATAGATAATTACCTCTTCTTGAGCCGACTCTAAATCTAAGTGCATTTGTTTTTGGGCAGCTGCGGCCGGGTTATCAGCCAAATGTAGGATCTATAACAAGAAAAATTCTCAGGTACTTGTACAAAATTACTTTTGAAACTTGCCGGTGGAAAATCTGAAAACATTAAAAAACTTAATATTGAGTGTAAAGTATTTGTATACAAATAAAACTGAATATATAAATTAACTTATAATTCACAATAGTTACATACATAAATATGATGTACGACTATTAAAAGCAATACATCATTAGAAATCATCAAAATCCATTCAATAGTTGCGTAAAAATTATTACTAGCGACTGAACCTCGCTTCGCTCGGCTTCGTCTCTAGGTACACTTTTAACGGATCGTATGGAATAAATTATATATTATAATATAGTATACATAGGTATGGTGAATTGTTGTGGGTTATAATATAACGTGTTTTCTCGTGGGAATAAGATAATCTCCCGCAATAAAAAGTAGATCACTATCCAGCCCCTCCAATTATCTTCACATAAAAATTCACGCCAATTCGTCACTCTGTTTCAAAGTGAAAGAAGGACAAACAAATACACTTTCATATTTATAATATTAAAGTATGGACAATATAACAAGTGATTATTACAAGTAAAATCGTCTATCCCGACCTTGGTGGGTGCAGCGAGCTTCTCAATGTGCAGCTGCAGCTGGTCGCGCTGCGCGCGCAGCTTGGCGGCCTCGCGCCGCGCCGCCTCCGCCTCCTCGCGGCAGCGGCTCGCCTCCGCGCGCGCCGCCTCCATGCCTGGACATTGAACATTGTACGCCTCATTTAGATATTAATTCTATGTCTTGATACTAATCTATACTAATATTATAAAAGAGGTTAAGTTTGTGAGTTTGTGACGTTGTAGAAGCTAATCTCTGTATCTACTGAGTCGATTTAGATGAAATTTGGTAAGAAGATAGTATGAGACCCTGGGATGGACACAGGATACTTTTTATCCCGAAAATCATCCCTTAAGGGGGTGAAAATGGGGATGAAAGTTTGTATGGGGAATCAAGCTAGGGTCGAGCCCGAGCGAAGCGAGGGTGAGTCGCTAGTATTTCATATATTCTATTTCATAGGATTATAATTTTTGGCCATTATAGAATTTAGACCATTATACATCTCAGATATTGACTCTTATATTTGGAAAATATTTTACAATTTGAATATTATCAATAAACTATATTATCAATAAATTATATGCGTCGTTAATCTATTTTATCGGCAAAATTTATGAAGTTAATGTACCAATGTGATGTTGACCATTTGAAATAAATTATAGATAAATCAACATTTTTAAATGTTATTATACAGGAAACTTTTACTTTTAACGTGCCGTCGAGAGCGCGAAATACGCAGATGGTAATAATCCTTTTAAAGTTTTTTAGCACAGATTACTCTTTTGGCGCTAACGACATTACTATTTTAGAATAAACGTTCGAATCCCAGGTCGGGCCAAGTTTAGTTAGTTTTCCTATAAAGAAATTCACAATACCACTAAAGAATAGAGCACGAAGAAGAAAGGAATAGAGCACTTATATGTGCACTATAATACCTTCTGCGCATATGGCTAGTCTCAGTGCGATAAGCTGCCGTAGCCAAAATCTGTCGTAGAACATTAGACCTTAAGCCAAACATAATAAGGCTCACCTTTGACGTGTTGGTCGACGTCGTGGTCGGCGAGCAGGTCGCGGTAGGCCTGCAGCGCGCGCTCCAGCTGCTCCACGCGCGCCGCCAGCAGCGCCGCGCCGCCCGCCTCGCCGCCCAGCGTCACTGTTAACTCCTTCTCGTAGCTGTCTAGCTGCTGTCTGAGGACAATCAAGATAAACAATTTTATTCAATTCAATTTTCTTATTAATGACTTGCGACGAATTGTTTGGCTCAGTTTGTAGTGACCCAGTTTACATGCAGGCATTTTATGCAGCGGACATAAGATAAATTTTTCATTTTTTAAAACCCGGTTTTGTGACTTACCGTAGTTTCTGTACTCAAACTCCATTTGGCCTCAAAGAGTCTTTTGATCACGTTAAGAAATAGGACCGTTTGGTAATAAAGAATATTTCGAGTTGATTAATCGTTTTTCCGCTCAAAATTTATGGGAAAAGTTTTTGGTAATTTCTGTCATTTCTAGTACTCATACCTTAAATGGTCCCATAGAGTCTTTTAATCCCTAAATGAAATGAATTTTTTCGCATTTTAGCATTTTTTCACTAACTGTACATTTTTTCCAAAATCTGTGAATGCAGTTCAGAATACCTCAAAAAGTTATGGATGGTCTCCTAGGAACGTTTTCCTGTAACTGTAACAGTTAAGGTACCTGCCCTTAATGTCCCGTTTCAAAAATCCACCCTGTATATCGCTGAATGCAAACTTACCTATAGCTATCTCTCTCTCGAGTAACCAGGAGTAAACGTTTTTTTAAGCGGTGTATGAAATCATCTTGAGTCTTGCGCACATTTTGCAGGTCATTCAACTTGGCTGTCGCCTTGTCGCGCTCAAATTTTAGAGTAGCTACTTCCTAAAATTTAAAATTATAATAAATTATATATGAGTACACTTTTATTACTAAGAATTTATTTTTTTAAAAACAGGATAATTATGTTATATGTAAAATAATTGAAATAAAATGTTTCCCATATTTAGCCTTTTTAGATTTATATTCATAAATCCTCCCTTTTGGATCCTTTTAAATGAGTATTCAACATCGTTACATAACAGGCTCTTGTATAAAAATCCATGCTTTTAAAATCCAGTAGTTTAGAGTTTAGACCAAGAATAATTTCACAGATAGTTCGGATTATATCGCGCTCTTAGATGCCCCATCGCATACAAAGAAATTAGACAGCGCTAATTAATAATATTAGATATGGTATACCCGCAAACTCTGGAACTACTCATTTTAAATATTAACCGATTCATTGCGACGGCCTTTTTTACGAACTACGGCCCGTGGCGGCGAACAAATTTTTCATGACACCTCTAGGGCGTCACGCGCCATACGTTAAAATGACACCCCTACGGTGCCTTCAGCCATATATGAAAACTTTGTGCTTTTTTTTCTTTTTTTGGCTTATTTACACTTGATTTCGTTCAGTCAGCATCTAATATCAGACCTAAGCAGTTTGTTAATTCGTTTAGAGTGAGTTCCTTGTGTTTAGATACGTGATTTACTTGAAATGACTATTTTGAATCAGATATTGTAAACATTTGGTATTCTTTTTTCTTTGACTATACAATTTAAATAGCTTAAGAATATATTTTAAAATATGTTCTGAAATTGGTGTTGCAAAGTTTTTTTATATACTTGGTGCAATATTGGCAACTAAAATTCCCAAGAAAAGTTTGAAAGTATTGAGTTTAGCTATTGAGATGACGTCTATTATTTCGCTCGAGTTCGGCCCTAGATACCTTATGACGGTTAGTATGGAATACATAGACTATATAGTCTATATACATATATCATACATAGGTATGATGAGTTTTATATCTCTTAGTTGAGAAACGATTAATTTCCCATACAAAGTTCCACCCCCCTTTTCACCTTCTTAAGGGATGATTTCCGGGGTAAAAATTATCCTATGTCCTTCCCGGGATCTCAAACTATCTCCATACCAAATTTCGTCTAAATCAGTTCAGCGGATTAAGCGTGAAAAGGAAACAGACAGACAGAGTTACTTTTGTATTTATAATATTAGTATGGATATTAGTATAGATTTTGTAATGCACTGCGACTTTGTATTTTTTATAGCTTAAAGAATTGTGACAATTTTTTGAATCGAATCGAAAACGCCCATACATCCCTGAATCGCACAGTGACGAAGACGAAACGCAGTGTACTTTGGAACAGAACTCTCAATCATATGAAGAGTATGTTCTTTCTAAAAAAAAAGAAAATGAAAGATATTGGGACATGCACAGAAATTAAGAAAATATAGATTGTACTATTACAAGTTGCTTTTAAACATAATTATTTTGAATATAAAAATAACATAAATTTTCTTTGAGACCCCTTCATTTTGATAAAAAAGATTTAAAGCCTAAAAGATAGCACCCGGCATTTTGTTATTTTAATTTACACATGGACATTCCCGTCACCAAAGAAGAATCTACCGATCAATATCGATATATATATTATAGAAAATACATTATAGAAAACACTTTATCCGTTCCGTAGCTACGAGGAAACATCAAATCATACATCATAATCATAGCTTCTCTCGGCTTCGTCGCAGTCGGGTATAAAACTATGCAAAACGGGTAAAATGTTCAGTTCCATACGTTATTCTACGATTACCAGAGTTTCAACGGATTGGATTATGATGACGCCGCTCGGGTGTCATCCGCCACACGTGAAAGAAATGTATTCGGAACAATGAGAAGGTTTTTAACCCCTGAAAATTTTCTATGCACACTAAATCCTGAAACGAACAGTACAAGCATGATCTGTGTGATAAAATAATGATACATTTATTTAGCGAAAACCTTTAAAAATGTCATTTTAACATAGTTTCGACGAATTGAATTATGACACCGCTCGGGTGTCACACGCCACACAGGAAAGAAATGTATGACACCCCTAAGGTGTCACCCGCAATGAATCGGTTAAAATATATAAACTATTTAAAAATTCATCCTACATTTAATCAAACAGATTTCAGTGACGTTAACAATTTTCAAATGTGATGAACAACTTGTAAAAAGTAAAAGTGCCATATGTGAATTTATACTATAATACACATTACTTAATTGCTGATTTTCAAAAATCAGAAAAATTACGCTTTGATTTCCTACCAAATTATTTGGTTTTCCTTTACGAGATTTTATTAAACAATAATATACCTTCTTGGAGTGTAATTTTATTTATTATTATTTTTTACTTTTAATTATTAATGTAATACAACCTTAGTCTTGATCTATTGACATTGTTAGTTCTTAATGAGACATTATATCATGAGGTAAATAAATAACAATAATAATAATGACGACACATTTGGCTCAGTATGTAGTGACCCTACTTGGTGTGCCAGGGGTCGCGATTTCAAGTCCCGCTGGGGGCATTCATTTGTGTGATGAACACGAATATTTGTACTCCTGTCATGGGTATTTATAATTATAATATGTATGTATTTAAAGGCCAACATATTTATTTCAATAATTAAAATATACACAACCTCATTGAGCGCGGCCAGCTGGCCGGCGGCGGCGGAGTGCCCCGCCGCGGCGCTGAGCTGGCTGCTGAGCGCGGCGTCCAGCGCGGCGGCCAGCGCGCGCGCGCTGTCGGCGCCGTGCGCGCGCGCCGCGCCCTGCCACTCCGACAGCGACGACTCTAGGGACGCCAGCTTCACCTGGGGGAGGTGACGTAAACATATATATTATCATACTTAAATGAAATCACTACATAGTATATATAAAACAAAGTCGCTTCCCACGGTCTGTCTGTCCCTATGTATGCTTAGATCTTTAAAACTATGCAACAGATTTTGATGCGGTTTTTTTTTAATAAATAGAGAGATTCAAAAGGAAGGTTTATATGTATAATACATGCTTACTATAGTACAGAAAAGCCGAGAAATTAAAAGATTTCTATTTCATACTATAAAAAATTAATTGTAAGATCCATCTTGTAATTTAAAGCAATATACTTTTTGTAAATTAACCTCTATTATATTTTTTTTCTTCACACATTTGCTTTATGCATATCATTTATGATGATTATAATAATAAAAAATATTTAAAATGAAAAATAAAGAAACTAAAAAATATATTTTTTGTAGTGTTAACGTTTAAAGTCCAAAAGTAATGTAAATTACTAATTGTATAGGCCCATATAAAATTTAAAATATTGATTGCTTTCGGGCAGGATTGACGCTTAAAGGGAAGCACATTCTTTAACAGAAGGTAATAACAATTTCGTAGCTAGAGTTTGTGTAGAGAGCACATTTTATTAAGCTTTTATTAACTTCACTTGTAAAGATATAACCAAATATTGGTTTTTTAGTTCAATTTTAGTTCTAATTATTATCGTAATTTTAAAACTTCTTACGTATGTATGTAAAATTTGGATAGCAACACTTTTATACCAATGACTTTTGATAGACTTTGGGCTCTTTAACATTACAGTTGGTGCTATATACCTTGAAAATACAGTGAACAAAAAACCAATCATAATATATTTTTCTACCTATATAACTATACCTTATAACTATGGTTGATTTTTAAGGTAAAATACCTTATACAATTTAGTTTAAAAGGAGAAAGAATAAAAATATATATATACGTCAAATGAAACCCTCCACATTTTTTTCATTGGTTACACTTCACGCGAGCTTACTCGGCCGACCTAAAGTTCGTCTCGAGACGTTCGCGTATTGCCTTATTTTTCGCCTACAATCTACGCCTCCTATCGCCACTTAGTTTCTAAAACCTATATCTACGTCACAATAATCATGTCTATCGAATTTACAAAATTTGAAGGACATTAATTTAAACTTCAAATTTATATGATATATACCTTATTGACTATTGAAACATTTAAAAAAATTTTATGATGATATATGCAATAAATTAAAAGTTCGCATAATATGAGCAAATATTTTTTCAGTTTGTGGAAAATTTTACGAAACATTCATCTACTTCTACTACTGTAATGCATCCGGCGTTACAACAAATATATAAAGAATTAGCAGCTCACTCTCGCTTCGCTCGGGTTTGCCTCTAGGAAAACAAAAACAAACCTATCCCACGGGAACCATACATTTTTCTGGCATAAAAAGTAACCTATGTGTTATTCCAGACTATAATCTATCTCTGTGCCAAATTTCATCCAGATCCGTTCAGCCATTCTGGCGTGAAAGAGTAACAAACATCCATACTCACAAACATACATTCACATTTATAATATTAGTATAGATTTACCTTAGCCTCATGCAATTCCTGCTGTACCGGCTGTAATGCCTCAACTTTCGTAGTAAGGACATGGACTTGCTCTTCCAGTAACAATTTATTGCTCACTGCATCTCTCAGAGACCTCTCTGAAGCTCGGAGACGTACCACTTCCTTTTCTAATTCTGCCATGTTGGTTAGTCGTTTTTGGGCTGTCTGAAAATATTAATTGAAGAATTTAAGAAAAAGCAAAACTAAAAAATAAAAAAAAAAACACTCTTGCTAAATAAAACTTCTATTTCATATAACCTAATAATGTAAATTTTTTGACATTAGCAATTTTGAATAAAATCATCAAATCACTTTTATTTGTTTTATGTTTCTTTTTTGGTAATTTAAATCAGTTGTCTTTCATATTTCAAACAGTATATGCAATATTTCACTACTCAAAAATATTTATGCACTTACTTTTGCCTGCTGTTGCCAGTCTTTATATGAGTCCTTTTCATACTCTAGCTCTTTTAACTTACTAGTGACTTGTTGCAATTCAAATGTTGTTTTTTCTAGTTTAGTCCTCAGAGATGTACATTGTTCAGCTCTAGATGTTTGTTTTGTCACTTCCTTTTTTAACATTTCTACTTCTTGCTGTGCTCCTTCTAAAGCCTAAGGAAATGAATAATATAAACTTATAATACATTCAACCCAACAATTTGGTATGTATTGAGTTTTTTTTTTTTAAACTAGAAAGCTTTTGAACCTGTTTTTATAAAAGTTAATGTTAGTATGTATTAATCCATGAAGAAGCGACCATCACTCCCATTTTAAATTTACTTACTTTCATTTCTGATTTATTATATTAACTATAGTATACAGAAAGAATACAGGAAATTTAGATAGTATGTATTACCTATAGAATTTATTTTTTAATTTATTTTATCTTACCAGACTAACTAAACATTTTAAATAAACTATATTAGCTACTGTTTTTATACTTTAACTTACTTGAAGTAACTCATCCATATCTTTTTTCATTTCAGATAGTTGATCCTTACTGCTTACATTAGCTTCTAACAATTTGTCTTTCAATTCTGCTATTTGTTTCTGAAGTTCACCTCTATCTTTTTCCCATTTAATCTTACTTTCTTTATGCTCTTTTATGGCCTATAATATATATATAGAGCTAGCTTAATGAAATTCTAGGGAGTATAGACTAATAATTAATAATTACTTACAAGTTAACTCATTCTAATACAAAATGTCAACATTTTTTATATTTATTGGAAAATCTATCAATAAATTTATGCAAGTTATAAAAAAATCTATGAATATTAATAATAAGTTAGATATTTTATAAATTACTGTGGTATTTAGATAGTAATAATTTAGATATTTTTTTAGATAAATTTACTCAATCATAAAAATATATTTACTGCACTATATTCCTCTTTGAGTTCAGCCTCTCTCCGTCTAATCAACTGCAATCTCTCCTCCATATCTGAGAGAGCTCTTTCATCTCTTTTATGTTGCTCTGTAAGAGATGCCCTTTCTTCTTCAAATAATATTTGCATTTCTTTACGTATTGTATGTTGATGATTAACACGAGCCTCTAGTTTAGTTATCTGCAAAAAGAATCTAATTGAACTCCACTATTCTTATCTAATTACAGATTTTTAAAATATTAATTCAGGTACCTGAGCTTTCGCTGCAATCAAGTCCACTTTCAATCTTTTTGTTTCCCAAGGTGATGGTGGTGCAGCAACATTAGCTGAAGATTCAATACGCATCCGTTTATCCGGAGTACCTGATTCAATCAAGCCTAAACTAGACTTTCGTTTACCGATAGACGTTAAAACAGGTGTTTCTGAAATATTTTTTATTTATATAAAACTTTTCATAACAAAAGAAAAAGAAATTCATGTTTACTAAGTAGAGATTTACCTTCTTTGATTGATTGGTTACTATCAGAAAAATTCAATTTAGTAGACGCCGCCAATTTATCCTTCGGCGGATCGGTGTTTATAACCCGCCTAAAGGGCTCTAACACATCACTAAATAAAGACATATCTCCTTCTTTAGCCATATTTTATAAATGATAAAATTATCTTTTACAAATTTTACAATACAGGTACCACATAACTATCTATTAAGAAAACTAAGACCTGTGTGTGTGTTAAAAAAATTAAAAACCTAAAGTTTTCGGCTTTCGCATTTCTATTTGACGTAAAGTTTTAACATGCCATTGAGAAAGAACAGATAACTGAAAAAAAAAGTTACAAAACATTGAGATCAAAATCGATAAGTACGTACACAAATCGATTTCTTGACACGAGGGCGCTACACGTATGATCTATTTATATTCAGTCTGAGGTTAAGCAATTTATTGTGATATCTTTTTTATATCTGATTTTTAGCTTCTATTGTGTTCGCATCTTACCTGTGCAATGTATTGTACCTGGAAGTTAGACCGGTTGAAGAAAGTATTGAGAAGGAGAGGTGCATCCTGTGGTGGTCCTGAGTCCTGACTGACTGATAGATAAACACAAAGCATAAACCGCTGATCGTAGAAACGTGAAATTTGAAGTACGTATTTCTTATATGATACAGGCATTCGACAAAAAAGAAGTTTTAGAAATTCATCCCCTAAGTGGGTAAAATAGGAGATTAAAGAATATATGAAACTCTGTCATTCTTAATGTAAAATACATATATTTGGTTTTTTTTCGAAATTCATCTCTTAAACCCCTTCAAAAGGGGAAATATGTAAATAATTTATTTATAAATAAACGATTTACGAACAAACAATTATTTATGGTGAACAATCAAAAACAAACGACGAACAATCGATATATGAAAATTCGATAGGAAAATTATCCTAGGGGGCTAAGTTTGGTGAGCCCAAAATTCTTCCTCATTTGTGTATACTAAATAATTGACCAAAGAGTATAATAATATATAGGTATTTGACACACTTGGAGATTCTATTGTACCTAGTGCCCACCCACTTTTATAGCCAAAAATTAATAAAATATTAAATCTATATCTATTATCTTATATCTATGTAAGCGCATAGAGATGGGTTAATACCGATATTTCTCAGGATTAGGTAATACTAATATATTCGTCGGGCAATATTATAATATTGTAACTAATATTTTAATATTAGTTATATTTATATCAGGTATGTCACTCACTATCGTATTCCTGTTCAATAATACTTATATTAGGTTTGTTACTAAGTATTTAAAATTGGAACTAATATAGGAATATCATGTAATATTCGTAATAAATTTTATTTGTCATCTATGGTAATAATTGAATGTAGGTACACTATGATCGTATTAGCAAGTAATAAGGTTAGTTTTTGCTTGACATTCCCTTGACGAATCCGAGAATCCTAACTGACAATGAATCCGAACGATATTATCCGACTTATTTTGAATGGTTATCACAAAGATTATGTGAATATGAAATATTAGCATATCAGAATTTGTCAGATTACTAATACACAGATCCTTCAATATTACTAATCTCTTAGCGAATAATATATCAGTCACACCACGTAGTGGTGACATTCTCTTTGAGTCACACCACTATAAGCGCATAATCTGTGCTCAAAAATTGTTTTTTTAATAGGTTAAATTTTTAAAAATATTTTGCATTTATCTAATTTATTGATCCTTTATCATTATATTTCTTGTTATATAAGAGAAAAGTGAATTAAAGCTGTATAATGGAAATGGACGTCTCACACAATGAATACTTTTCTAGTTACGAGGATTTGGAGGTATCACGCATTGCTCTATCATTAGATAGAGATAAATATGAATTTCATAAATACAAACATAAACCGACATCCCCTGGCTAAAGTATTGATATATATTTAAATGTTCTAGATACATAGACTAATGTTGGAAGATGACCCAAGAACCGATACCTATAGGAGAGCAATTTTAGAAAATAAATCATATTTTAAAGATAAAATAGTCATGGATGTTGGCTGTGGCACTGGTATTCTATCAATATTCTGTGCCCAAGCTGGTGCAAAAAAAGTCTATGCTATTGAAGCCAGCAAATTGGCTTTTATAGCCAGAGAAACAGTTAAAGAGAATAATTTTGACAATATCATAGAGGTACCACTTGTAAATTTATATTATGTACATATTTTTTATATAATTTTTTGGTTATACTATATACAATTTGAACAGGTAATACACAGTAAAGTAGAAGATGTTGATTTACCTGGAGATATTAAAGTTGATGCTATGGTATCTGAATGGATGGGCTTTTATTTACTCCATGAAGGTATGTTAGACTCAGTCTTCAATGCAAGAGATAAATTTCTCAAACCAGATGGAGAAATGTTTCCAGAGAGTGCCGTTATTTATGTTGCTCCATGTAGGTGAGGTTTTGTATTAGATTTTGAAATTAAACTATTAATAATAAATATGTACATATTATAATTTATGCTCTATTTTTTTAGTGTTCCTAACTTATACAATAAATGGAAAGACTTCTATGGAGTATCATTATCAACATTTGCAAAGCAACTCAGATTGAGTAAAAGCAGTAAACCCGAAATAATGCAAATCTTTAAAGATGATCTTCTTGGACCCGAGATTACTATGGCTTGGCTAAATTTAAGAGAAGACACAGTTAGTGATTTGGATTCTTATAGTATACAGCATGTTGTAGGTTTGTAAAAAGAATCTCTGTTTATCTTTATGTATAAGTGTATGTAAAACCAAGATAGTTTCTGTTTGTTTCCCTATAATAAATAAAAATAAAAAAATAAAATAATTTCCTACTATGGAATTTTCAAAATAATGCTGCACTCTTAAAACACTCCCAACTTGATGGGGATACTCTAGATAATATTGCATATTAAGAGCTAGACAGTTTTTGATCACGACACATAATCTACCTAAAACTTGGCATGTGTAACAAAATTTTAAATAATAATATTGTACTTGTATAATTTTAATGATAACAATTGAAAGACTACATAAGTCCATTAACACCCACATTTGACTAATTTAGTAGACCTAATATCCCTTAAATTGAGTGAAGCCCATACATGATGATAAGATGTTAAAGAAGGATAAAATTATCAACATAAATGATCAGTATATTCCTTTTTTTTTTGCCCTTAAACTTTAAACTCATTATGTATTATTTGAAATATAATCTGTGTAATCTCTTTTCTAGGTGCTAGTAGAAATGGACAATACCAGGGTATTTGTTTGTGGTTTGAGTGTAATTTTCCTCAGATAACCAGTGAAAACCAGATTATTCTAAGTACAGGACCAGGAAGTCCAGTAACACATTGGAAACAAACAATAATATTGTTACCTGAAGAACAAGATGTTGAGGAACAAGAACCTATTGCCTTTCAACTAGATATGAATAGAGATCAAAACAATTTTAGAAGGTAATTATGTACTGTAATTAAAAAAAAAAACAATAAAAAGAAATAACTTTAAATTGTGATAATACTTATCTCAAATATCGCCATTCATTATATATAGGTATTAGATTTCACCAAAAGTAGAAATCTGTCATGACATCAACACCCTAAAAATTCAACTTAAACAATACTTAAATAAAAATTACCTTACGTTGTTGAAACTGTATAGAACTATAAAATTGTATATAGGTAGTATAGCTGTTATTGATGATTAAGTCTAAACACTATAAAATTTGTTTTAGGTACAATTTACAGTTAAGTCTTCTAGATCCTGAAGAAGTAGAGCATCCTGTTCCTTGTACGTGTCACATGACCAAATGTATTTTAATAAAGACAGTGATGCAGCAACATGCAGAACATACAATTGCACAGAATGCAGGTGGAAACTGTAATGTGTTAGAAGATGATAACATTGATGATGATCATGATGATTAAAAAACATTATTTTGTTTTTTGTTTTATTACTTTCTCATGTATACAAAGTTAGTTTGATGATAAAACTTCAAATCATTTATTTATACACTAGATACATATATTGTCTTTAGTCACAGATTACAAAATACTATACTAGTACAGATACCTTATCCCATACAAAGAATTTGGACAGCACTAATTTGGGCTATTTTTATTTGCTTGTATAGATAATAGATGTTGTTGATTTGCAAATAGTTAATTGTTTTATTTCATAAATATGTGCAAACTAACATATGGTAAATATTGTAATGTTTATCCTGCATTTGAATAAAAATAATCAGTGATTTTTAACCATTTTAGAAGCGCCATCTGTGAATATACACTACACTCCAAACCCATAATTTGATTGCTGATATTTTAATAATCAGTAAAATTACGCAAATTCGATTTACGGGCGCATTATTTTATATATAGGTCCTGTCGTGATTACAATTTTCACTTTAACGATAATGACTTACGCTACTAAACCTAAAATTGGATAGTGTTCAATCTTTACACAGATTTATATTTTTTGAAATTGTAACGACAATATTCACGTTTGATCATTACATTACTCATTAGGAACCCTACAAAACTTCATACTTATTTTACCTCGCATCATAGTTAGCATTCTTAAAAATGTGTAAAAAAAAGTAAAAAACCTATCATGCAATTTTTGTTCTTATTACTATATCCATAAGATACATTGTGAAAAAAAAGTAAAATAATGAGTATGTTAAGTTCAAAGTTAGCTTTGCGAGCCTAGTCTACAAATATTACAAACAATGTAATTTAACAGCTACAGGTTATCATAGGCACTATATTTCATCTTTTATTTAAATAACAATTTAAATCAAAATGATTATTATCATTTTAAATAAAACTATCTTTTTGGTTTTTTTGCGGATTTCTTTTGATTTTTGGTTCCTGACGTTTCGAATGCTTTACAGCAATCATGGTCACGGAAGAGACTAAGGTGTTAGATGTCTCAAAACGTCGGGAACCAAAAATCAAAATAAATCCCCAAAAAAAACCGAATAGATAGTTATATTTAAAATGTCAAATATTCGCATAAATCTAAGAAAGTATTATGATTATTATCATTAAATAACATGGCACGCACGAAACGTTAGTACCTCAGCATACTAGTAACAGATTGTGTAAGCTGAGCCTCCCCGCTGAGCCAGCGGTTGTAGTCCAGCCGCATAAGCAGGCGCGCGAGGTACACGCCGCAAGGGCGGTCTCGTAGAGATACTAGCAACTGCATTAATTGCTTCACTAGCTTATTAAACCTATAAAATGTAACTTAGTTACTTTACTAACTACTAAGTTTGCAAATTATTTTTGTATTTGTTTTTTTATTATAAAGTAATACCCACGGCTTCATCCGCGTTCAAACCTACCAAACTTTACAGGAATACTGAGCTAATCTGAATATTACCTGTAAGTTTCATCAAAATCGCTCCAGCTGTTTTGGAGTCCATAGGGAACATATATACACACATCGATTTTTATATATATAGACTAATGACTTACCCTCGCTTCGCTCGGATGTGCCATTAGGTGCCTAACAGTATGATACTTATGAGTTGCTCCAAGTCGGTCCAAGCCGCTTCAACGTGAAGGAGTAACTAACATACACACGTACAAACTTTCGTAGTCAATTTAAAAAAAAAGAAATGTACCCATTGCCATAAACATTTAACGCATTAACTGTGACAATAACTCAAGGTTGGTTTAAAATTAAGTAACGCGAGTATAACGACATACTCGTATAGTATTATAGTGGGCATATACACTTGGTTGGTTAAATGATTGGGCGATTCACTGATCGCAGTGAATCGACCAATCAAAACGAATCGAGGCTTTCTATGGTATCACTACTATTAACAACTTAACTAGCGTTATTACAATTTAACTGAATGTGCTTAGGGAAATTATAATTTACCTAAAAATGACCCGTGAAAATGAAAAACTAATTACCTCTCAGAATATCCTCTTAAATAATAGTCCTCTGCCTCCTTATCAGAAGCAAACTCACTAATTGTACAGAACGAGTGACAAAGCTTCAACAATTCCATGATATTGCAGAACACAGGGTTGCTCAGAGAGTCCAGGGTGTCGCCTGTATTACTGTCATTGCACTGAAACATTATTTTTCCCTATAAATTATAATTAAGTTATTTTTAAATAAGAGTCGTCTCAAATAAACTTACGACTAATTTAAAAAGTCCTTAGCTTTTACATAAAGTTTAAAACCAGCCAAACTAATTAAGTATTAAATATTATTTATTTTAATTTATAATGTACTAGCGGCTCACCCTTGCTTCGCTCGGGTTCGCCTCTAGAAAAACAAAAGCAAATCTATCCCACGGGAACGGTACGTTTTTCCGGGATAAAAAGTGGCCTATTGTTAATCTGATGCTATATTATTATAAAGTTTCATTAAAATCCGTTCAAAATTTAATAAAATTCTGTAGTTTTTGCGTGAAAGAGTAACAAACATCCATACATCAAAACATCTTCACAAACTTTCGCATTTATAATAGTAGGATTCACGGGGTCTCCATATAGACTGCTACGATAATCATGATATTATCATATCTATCTAAAGAGTATTTTCATGACCCATTTCAAGTAAATAGTACTAATTTCGTGCATATTTTTATTGCGTGAACATTACATGATATTTTCACCGATTTTGAACTGATTTTCATTGACAAAAAGTCGATACTGTGCATCTAGGTACAGTCACGAGCATAAATATATGACTAAAGATATGCTGAAAATGCTATAAAGATGACTGGAAGCATGATACATTAATTAATATCTATTCTCACAATATCACCAAAAAAAAAATGTGATATCAAAGGAGTAACGAAACTATCTTGACACGCAATGCAAAAATATAGGATGCCAAAGCGGCTGTAAAAATAATATGTCACCTTACATGCAAAGAGGTTGCCCGTGACTGCACCGCACTACATAAACTTTTATAAGTTACTCTCATGTATATAAAAGGAATCAACCACATTTAATTAGCGATCGCAAAACACAAACCGATAAAAATTATATTAAAAACTTACAGATGTAACAGTCAAAAAGGATTGGCTCAGTGTGTCTGCGAGGAATGTTGCGTGGGCTTTCTTTAGTTTCTCAAAGTCATTGGTTTTGTTAACAGCGTCCATGAGACGTGAGAAGTTCGTCTCTAAGACGTCAGCTTGTAAATAATGTTGAAGATTGTCCATCAGGAACATGAGTTTATTGTGTAACTGGCATATGGAAAACCTAAAAAAAAATTCAAATTTACAGTAGTCAGTCCAATTATATTGAAATCAAAATATCACTAAAAAGCTTCTCTTTAATTTTTTGTCTTGGTTCTAATTGTTCTGAAATAACAGAACATTGAAGTAAAATGAACCCAAAAAAATATTATTAAGTTTAAAGAATTAGATATTTTTTAACAAAAAATTGGCGTTAGAAATGCGAAAATTGAACTGACTGTCAAAGTGCAGTTTAATTTCCGATGAGAAAACTCGTCGGACTCAATATTCACTGCTTATCTTGAAATAAACAAATCTCACCTCGTAGATTGTTTATAAGTTTTCCAAAGAGCGTGCAAATCGTGCTGTGTTTTCTTTATCCTCAGTAAAAGTCGGAACATGTCGTTGTACCGCGCCAGCACTTCAGGCGCGAAGAGAAGGTGTAATGGCCATTTGAAGTCATACTTTAAAATTATTGTGGACCAACCATCTGCAACTGTGAGTAATACATTGGGAAATTACACAATGCACATGAATGAAATGTACGGTACAGATCAAGGATTTTTTTTTTATTTAATCGTTATTTAAAGGACTTGTTCACAACTATTATAATTGTATATAACAGAGTTTTTGAGTTGATATTATGTGAGAAATTATTCAAAATTACATATGTACTTACATTGTTGGGCTAAAATTGTTATATAAAAGAATTTTTCGATTTTTTATAAATAGCGTTGTGTTGGTTTTTGTTTAACAAAAAAAGTTACATTGGAAAAATACATTACAAGTATATGTACCTTTCATTACAAATTATGATACAATTATAAATTTTATTACCTGTGCTGCTTTCATTATCGATGGACGAATTCGTAGACATATTCGGCTTGACATACGGCAATTCGAAAGTGAACTTTTCTATATCTGCACTATTGCTTAAAAATACTGCCCGAGCTGCTAACTGGAATGCGTGGTTCATATCTGAGAAATAACATAATAATATGGTAAATTAACATATGTATATAACATATATTAAAAAAATACCAGTCGAATTGAGAACCTCCTCCTTTTGGAAGTCGGTTAAAAATTATTTAAATAATTAAGTAAAGAAAGTTATATCAGTATTTTAAATTAAAATTGATTAAAAGGGCCAATAAAATATTAAAAAAAAATAAGAAATAACTCATGATTAAACAAAACATATATCAAACCTCTCGTCGAAGTTCTAGTAGTAGGTTTATCAAGCATCGGTGCGGTCAGTCGCAATAATTCTAAGAACAACTCTCCGCGCCCGATCAAATAAAAGTCCTTCATAAGACGTAATTCATGTAACAGCTGGGCTTCTTCCACCGCTACTGTCCATAAATGCTAAAAATGAAAAAAAAAATTAATAGGTACGTCTAATCGAATCGCAGGTTTGATTCTTGCAGGGGCAAAAATTTCACACTGTAAGAATTTTGATATGTACCTAGGGTTTTTTGTTTTTTACAGGAAGAATGAGGTGTATTTAAAATTGCCCTAACACTCATAGGATTTGAGCATTCGCTTTATTAGTGTATAATATATATTACTATTTAGTATAATAATATATGAAATAAAATCATGTACGGTAAATAATAAATATGTATACCTTTAATTATAGTTCTATAAAAAAACCGCGATGCCATCGTCCATAACTACCTACATACATACATAACTTTTATAGTTTAAACCATAAAGTTAAGCAGCTAGGTACTGTTTAGAAGACTATTTGTACTTAAATAATAATCCTTATGAAAATAATTTAATCCATCATCAGTAGTATTTGGTTGTAGCATAGCCGCAGTAGATGGTATTAGATTTTATTATTACACTAAACGCTGCTAGAAAACGCTTTGGTTTATGGACGTTTTAACCGCAAACATTTTTAGTTTAAACTATTTAGTCTCAAGTCATGAACTAACCAAACTATTAAAAATCCTCACGCCTATCATGGTTAAACAAAATTCCAGTCAATGTAACCTGTACAATGGTAGAAACCTACTTTACTACCCTAGTAATTTTAAAAGACTTCATTATGGTGAATCATCGAAAAATCTTTCTGTAGATCACGCAGCGAATCGCAGACAAAGTTGTGATATCGTAAACATAAAAATTATAATAGGTATAAGAAGGGGCGGCTCACTATAGTCTACATGTAAAACAAACTATACGGATAAATAAAATTGAAGTGTCTGTTTGTAATGTCAAAATAACAGCTTTTTACTAAATGCATATGAAATTATTATATACGGTAGTTATAAGAAAAACACAATTTTTAAAATTTTTATCTGTCTGTTTGCTTCGGCTAATCACCGAAACGGCTGAACTGATTTTGAGGCGACTTTCACTGGTAGATAGCTGATGTTATAAGAAGTAACTTAGGTTACTTTTATTTTACTAAAAGAATTAGAGTTCCGCTCAAAGAAATTAAAACATACCTAGGGACGCACCCGAGCGAAGCGAGAGTAAGTCGCTAGTAACAATATAAGACGCGGGCCGTTAAACAGCTTAATTATGATTTAATTCAGATGTAAATAAAAAAAGATTCGTCTCTTATCTATCTGCCAAACATCTCATTATCTCAATAATAATTAAGATTATAAAATATTTATCTAACATTATAACGTTATTACAATGATCTCACATTATTCTATTATTTCTGCTCCTGGTGTAATAGGCAGAAGTGTTCTATTGGTATACATTGAAATTTACTTAGAACAGACTCATATCTGTTTGTGACTAAAGCGTATCTAAATAGAATCAAGTTAAAAATATGAAATCTCTTACAAATCAAGTAGCAGACACTGAAAACAAAAATGTTATCAGCAATAATAAAGAAAAAAAACAAGATTCTTTAAAAAACGTTGACTTTAATAACATTTTATCTGCGGCGGGCGAATTTGGACTGTACCAAGTCCTACTATTTTTATCAACGTGTCCATTTTATATTTTTGGCGCGTTTTCATACTTTACGCAGCTTTTCATGACTGAAGTGCCATCCAATCATTGGTGCTGGGTTCCGCAATTAGAACATTTAACTGATATTGAACGAAGATCTTTGGCCATACCACAGGATAAAAGCGAAAATTTCGGATATTCACATTGCACAATGTACGCAGTGAATTGGAGCATGGTTTCTGAGATGAAAACAAATATATCATGGCCTATTGAACCTTGCAGATACGGTTGGGAATTTAACAAAAGTGAGATTCCGTACCCAACGATTTCCACTGAAATGGAATGGGTATGTGAAAGAGACAGTTATCAAGCGACAGCCCAAGCTATATTTTTTGTTGGATCTATAGTTGGGGGACTAGGTATTGGCTGGATAGCTGATCGTTTTGGTCGACTACCGGCAGCAATTGTCGGCAATTTAATTGGATGCATCGCAGGAGCATCTAGTATATTTGCGAGAAATTTCATAGAATTTAGTATATGTAGGTTTTTTATGGGCATGTCCTATGACACTTGTATGATGATGATATATTTGCTAGTTATAGAGTATGTAGCGCCAAAATATAGAACGTTAGCAGCAAATTTGCCAATAGGAATATTTTTCACTCTGGGCATGATGACTTTACCGCCGATAGCACTTGCTTGCGGTGATTGGAGAACTCTATCGTTAGTGACAAGTGTTCCTATGGCCATATCGCTACTTGCCCCTTTCGTTATACCCGAGAGCCCAACATGGTTACTTTCCCAAGGCCGAATCAACGAAGCAGTAGAAAAAGTTTTGACGATAGGACAAATCAATAAAAAGAAAATTCCGAGTGAACTTATAAAAAAGTTCAAAGAATCTGCAACTAAATTAGGTACCGAAAAAAGTGCTAGTATTTTGGAAATATTTCGAAGACCTATTTTGAGGAAGATTTTACTCTTGGTGTGTTTAGAATTTATGTGCTGTACTATAATATTCGATGCGTTGATACGGAGTATCGGGACATTGGCTTTTGATTTCTTTTTATCATTTACACTTTTGTCATTTACGGAGTTTCCATCGCTACTTATCGTGTCATTTACTTTAGACTTAACTGGTAGAAAATGGATAACAGTTATAATGATGTTTTGTTGTTGTATTTTTAGTATTTTAACAGCACTAGTACCTAGCGGTTGGTATTCAGTAGTATGTGCTATCGTGGCAAGATTTGGTGTAAATATATGTTATATGGTCACTATGCAATGGGCAGCAGAAATGTTACCAACTTGTGTCAGAGGATCTGGCTCTTCCATTGTCCAGATTTGTGGGTATATAGCTACTGTCATATCACCTTATATTGTGTATTTGAAAGTCTATATTCCTGTACTGCCTTTAATAATTGTTGGTATCATAGCTGCCATTGGGACAGTTGCTGCCTTGTTCTTACCAGAAACGACTGGGAAAAATATGCCTCAAACATTTGAAGAAGCAGAAGATTTGGTCAAAAAGCAGAAGTTTTTTGATATTCCATTTTTACGAAAATCATAGTTATATTTTAGAAGTTTAGTTACTAAGTAAATATAAAATTCAATGGAATATGATTGAAAGGAAATTTAAAAAAGTGTATAATCAAAACAGTTCAAAAAGTAACTTTGAATGGTTATATAAATTATCTTTCTAATTTTTTTTTTTTTTTATTGTTATCAATACAGTATTATGTATAAATCACGAATAGATATCAATATAATAATAAAAAAAAATACATACCTTTGTAACACACTCTTTGATTTCCCTTACTACACTTTTCAGGTTGTAAACTTCAAATACTTCAGGATCTTTAAGTTTCTGCAACATTTCATGAAATTCTGCTTCTTTTTCTTCCCATATTGTAAATCTTAAAAATAAATTACTAGACAAATTATAATATTTAGCAACCAATAATTAAAATTTAAAAGGAACTTACTTAATATCTTTTACAATGAAATTAAGAGACAAAATCACAAATGTAATTAAAACGAATACCTCCTACAATCAGCATCACATTTCTGCAAAGTCAGCATTTGTCTATTTATTATAAAGCTACTGTTTTTCTTTACTTTTTTAGGGTCAAAACCAAATAAAACAACTGTTTTTCCAACAAATAATATCTCTTGAGCTAGTGAAAGTGGTATGAAGTATGGTATCATGTTTGGATTAAGATTGTATCCACAGTCAAGTGGAGTTTGTTGTAACTGTAACAACATAATAATATAATGATAAATATAAATATTTATTAATTTTCTGAAATAAAATGTAACAAATAACTATTATTATTAAAACATTACATTCTTAAAGCAGATTTCTCTAAATTCATTTCTTAGTTGTGAAGGAATAAAAGGAAAAGAAATAAACTCACAGTTGATACAAGTGATTTATCACAAGTGTTTGTAGAGGATGGTGTGGAAATAAATGTATCAGAGGAATCATTTTTCTTCATTTGAAATATAAAAAATTCTTCATAAGGATCCCTTAATTCACCATACAAAAGCCATGTACAAAGTTGATTAATAAAAACTGTATTCAAACAGGTAAATATTCTACAAAACATTTTATAACATTAATAACAAAAATAAAATATGTTTAAAGAATAAAAAAGATTTTTATTTAGAGAATTCAATTTTTAATAATTTATGTATAAAAAAAATTAAATAATATTTGAGAATATAGCAACACAATCTATATTTTAGAACTTACTGTATTACAGAATCGTGAACCATTTTATTTCCATTCAAAACATATTGATGGACAAGGCTCAAAATTTGGCATCCTATTAATCTTCTTTCTTTAATTGTATTTATTATTTTGTTCAATGTATTAAATAGCCCACGAAATTTCTCTACATAACTATACACAAAGGCTAATGTATAGTTCTGGTTGCCTATAACAAGATCTTGTACTTCCTTTAAAGTTTTTTTGTATGACTTTAAAACTTCTGTAATACCTTCACTAAGTGCTTGACCATATAATCCATATGACCTATGCCCTGACGCTAGTTAAAAAAATAGTTTATTTATTCAAAATATTCATTAAAATAACAATTGAAAATAAAACATATAAGTATAGACATACCTGTCTGAGATTTCCTAGCATGAAAGGAGGTGCCTAGAATAAAATTCTGGATTCTATGATGACTTTTAGCAATAGAGTATATCCTTTTATATACTTCTACATCACCTTCGTTGGCATAGTTAGCTGGTTCAGGCTTAAAAAAATGTACTGATGTTTGAATTCATAAAATATGTGTCTTTTAAATGTTTACGTTTAAGTTTCATAGATGTACATTAAAAAATATTTCTTTAGAAAAATTTAACATTTACTATACCTGTGTCATATTTGTTGTCCGGGAACAATCCCATAAAACTAGCAATGCATCATGTATCATTTTAATACCCAAATAAAATATAATAGTTTAATATTTATAATCGAGAATCAAAATTATATTAAAGTAATAGATTATGAAGACGAAAATTCGAAACTAAATATTGTTTGTTGTGAATTGTAAATTTTATGTCAAAACTCAAAATTAAAAATAACAGACATTGACAAATGGCAAGAATATTTGCTATTCCACAGATTAAAAATATTCAAAAATATTTATTATTTATACCTTTATTTATTTAAAATTCAATGTATTCTATTTTTGCTTCATATTATAAGTATCATCTCAATTTTTGTGTTCGTTATTGATAATAATATTTTAAAGTTGACACTTTCTTGAAAATAGTAATTAAAAATTAATTTAAAGTTTAAACCTCTGTGGTTCAAGCGAATGGAGTGCGGCAGTCTAACGCAACTAGGAACAAAAAAACTGTTCTATGGAGTTTGCGCGCAAAATAATGGCGGACATCTTCCATCGCACTTCCTCCGTGTAGCTTCTCTTTCTTTAACTAATCCGTTCGTCATTATCGATAGACAGTTCTTCACTATTTATGACTTTTGATTAAGACGTAAATACTAATTATTATCATAATTTGTTACATAAATTTGCAAGAAGATATTCTACAGAATTTGTGGCAACAAATTATCGAGTTTTGTTTCAGTGAATACGTTTTTTTAAAATGCCGCCAAAACGCGGTTTATAAGATGTGAAATTTGTGGAAATCGAACAATTTGTGGAAATAATGGCGGACGAGAAAAGGATATTTATGGAGAAATTTCCTATAGATGAAAGTCGGTATGTATTAAATCAGATATAGCTACGAACTCATAAAAATTTCATGATTTGTACAGTTGTTATCTAGCGATGTATCTAATTGTATTCCATACAAAATCAGAACAACTATGTATAATACACAAGCCAAGCCACACCTGGAGTACCTTAGAGAGATATGGGGCTCAGCCGCACAAACCAGCACAAACACAAATATGTAAGTTACAAGGAGCACAAAGTAAACTAATAAAAACACTGTTTCATCACAACTACTAACAAGAACTATAGTAAGAAGCTATACAGAAAAAAACCAAATTCTTGAATATTAATTAAATAACTATGCATACAACACATAAATAATATTAAAAAATAATGACTAAAACATACATTCAATAATAACATTCATAGCAAAGTATATTATACCTACATAATCTTAGAAACAAAAAGCTTCAAATCTGGTAGCTTCTGACGAGATCTTAATGGTAATAAAAATATGTGTGAAGATGTACTTTTATATAATAATCTACAGAATACTGTAAAAGATTGTAATCATATAAGCATTTTAAGAATAAGTTAAAATCACATAATAAAGATAAAATTTTATAACTGCATATCTTCAATTTAAAAAAAAATGTCAATGTTGTAATGAACACTTAAACTGTAAACAATATTTAAAAGATTATTAAATTCACGCATGTTTAAAATTAATTAGAATAAAGGTGTAACAAATTAATTAAGGATAAATAAGAATAAAACAATGAGAATTATGTGAATTATAATATAATGCATGCTACTGTGTAAATACTGTTAATATTATTTTTTATGTATACTTAGTCTCTGTATAAGTGAACAGTGTTCTTTAAGAGAAATGTCTTTAACCTATGCACAGTAAATATTGATAATAAAATTATACATAACAGGTTAAGTCCAGATTGAAAGGAAAAAAACATATACCCAATTTCATTACTTTAATTAATTTATTTTTTAGATGCAGGCAATGAGTTAAGGCTGTGGGCAAAGAAAATTTAATATATTATGTTCTAATAGAAAAATTACATATATTAAAATATGTATGTGGAAATCACTTTGAGAACAAAGCTTTCAATAAGAAAAAAGTTGACTTAAAAAGTTAGCTGTGCCATTAAAAAATTTAAAAGTGGGTCAGTCACTTTCTGAAGAAATGTTACTTGAATTTCCTTGTCATATTCAATCCAACATAGACTACCATGGATAATGTCTCTCAAAGGATACATGACAATGAACATTCACTATACCAGGTTGAAGCAATAGCTGGGCCTAGTAACTCAGGTTTGTCTCTTTCTTTTTACTTTTATTTGACTGTTTATTTACATCAATATGATTTTTACAATTTTCTTGTTTTTATTATTATGCATCACAGGGACCCGGTGTAACCAGCCACAGTCGAGCGCGTCCCTGCAGTCCTGCCGTACATGAGAGGAGTCACTGACAAGATTAATACTAGGAGCAAAATATTGTAAATTATAATTTAACTTACAAGAAAGATAATTATCAGTCCCGCTGAGTTTCTTTTGCTAGTTCTCAGGTCTGAGGCTTTTTCTTTCTGAACTGGTAGTAGACTCATGACGTTCAATAAAACATTGTTATAATTTAATGCTGAATAATATATAATTATATTGAAAAATAAAATAAAAATATAAACCTTATGTATTCTTTCATTACTTTTTTATTTCGACTCGAGTCTACATTTAATTAAGTCCAGTGTTGCATTAATTATTTTGCCTACTAAACAACAATGTACTTAATTATTAATTAAATGTAGACTTGATCTTCATTTCAATAATATTTGCTTAGTATCTACGACCCTAGATTTTGATCCTGAATATTATCGATATCGATAAAAACGCGTAAAGCACTAGTTGGTCTGTTAGGTTGTATAGGTTGGTACTCTTGTTCTTTTGACGTTTCTGTCGTACAGTTGGTATTGAAGTGCGATGTAAATTGAAGTCAAAAAGTTTGTTCTAAGTCCCGCCTCTTAAAACGTAGTGGTGACATTCTCTTTGGAGTGCGGTGACCTCGGTCCTGCGTCCGCGCCGCCGTTGAATTGATTTATTCGTTTTATCACAAACATATTAGAAAATTATATTTATATGAAAGACTCTTACCTTTATAATTACTTGACTAAAATAAACTCTATAGAAAGTTTATTTATTTACATTATGTTCATAATCTTGTACTATGGCAGAAGCTTGTAGGCTTGGAATCACAATAGATAGAAAGAGTATTTGTACTCAAGATGAGAATTATTGTGTTTTTAATGTGTTAAGTGTATTTATATCTCTTGTATCTATATTCGCAGACTTAACTACAGGTTTTTGTAATTTATATTTCTTGAATGTTATTCTTTTGATTTGGTTTAACAATTTGAAAACAAAGTTTCTTTACAAGTTATTTTTTTTTTTTTGTCATCAAAGATTTCATAATAATAAATTGGTGTGTTTTTCAGATATTTTAGTTTTTGCAGAATATTGCAAAGATGGATACATGTTTTGGGCTTTGTCCACAATGATTTTTATACTGTCTCCAAATATTTTAATTAATATTTTTTCAATGAGATGGTTTATTATTGATCAACAAACAAATCTTCGTCACTGGATAACTCATTGTAGTCTTGTTGGATTGTTAGAAAGGTATTGAACGATATGTATGAAATAAAATGATATATATTGAATAAATTGAAAAAGTATATTTAACATATTATATTTTTAGGTATATTATATTCTTACACAAAGTATTCTCTTGTAAGAATTTGGAAACAATGAAATCACAAACGTTAATATGCCAGAGAAATGATTTGAGTCTTTTACATTTTTTGTATATTTTTACTGGAACTGTACCACAAATTATATTGCAAACATATGCTGTTGTTATGCTTAATGAAAACTATCAAACTAAAGGTACACATTATTATTATATTAATACCTGTAAATTCTTAACAAAGTAGTTATTAATGAAATAGAATATGCATGTCAGATTTTAAGTTAAATTGCAAAGTATCTTATGTAAGATGTACACGATAATATTATTTTGATCTATTTTTCTTTCAGTATTTGCATTAGTAGCATCAATAGCATCTGTGATATGGGGTTGTGTAACATATATTTACAGTATTACTACTTTTACCACTGATAATTTTAAATGGAGTTCCATTATTTTTAAGATTACATGGCACTTAGGAATACTTGTAGGTAGAATAGCAGGCATTCTGTTATTTACCATAGTTTTTGGTATATGGACTTTAATACCACTTGGTGAGTTTTAAATAATAGCTTAAATCTAATCATATACTTACAAATCTTGTTTTTGTTATTTTTTGCTTTATTATTCTTAAAATCGAACATATATGTAAATCTTTATTACAGGTTTACACTGGACAGCTATGACTTTCTGGATTATCACACAAAAGACTACTTTCTGTCCTAATAAGTTAGAAGAAACCTTTTACAATGCCGTTATGGGTTTTGTTTATTGTTTTTGCTATATTAATTTAACAGAGGGCCACACAAGATATCGTTTGTTGATGTTTTACACTCTAATAGTGACACAAAATTTTGGAAGTTTATTCCTGTATGTGCTTATATCTGATACAGAGAAACAAAAAAAGTCTTGGTCGATAGCTGCAACCATTTGCGTCATTGCTGGGACTGTGATTGGTAAGTTTTAATAATATATTTTTATAATATTCTTATTATAGACAATATCTTGCTTTACATGTACATACGAATAATATAATATAACATAACAAAATCCCTATTACTTGATATGTTGTCATAGTACTGAAAAGATACTTTGTCTCTTCTTAAACATTTTTTAATCTTTTAAGTAAGAGTGGTTTTATAAGGAAAAATATTTGGTATTTCCATTTAATATTTAACATCTAGTATTATTATCCACCCCACCTTTTATGAATACCAAAAATAATAATCAATTTAAAATTTTCAGGTATGTTGGCAATGATATTCTACTACAGATTTTTTCACTCCAAAGGACCTATCACCTGGAAGAACTCACAAGATGATGTTGAGTTAAATAATAAGGCAACACCACATACAAACAAAAACAAAAGCAATGGATTAAATCATATTAGATCATTCAAAACTTCTAATAAGGTTGCTGAAACAACAAGGTACTTTTTTATACAATTTTGGTATAAAACAAATATCATCAAATTAACAAAATATCCTTTTCTTTTTGCAGAAATGATAGCCTACCAAGTAATCAACAATTACCACAAAATGATAGTGATAATGCAGACAAAAAGTTCCTATTAGATCATTGGATTGCCCGATCTGGAACACCCACGTTCACATCTGCTCCAGTCGGCAATCTAAGCATGGATGCTTCTAGCATAGAATTATATACAATGGAAAATACACCACAATCTGTGATTTCTAAACGGAATAATTCAATCAATCTTACTAAAATTACCAAAAAGAAAATATGCTCTCCTACAGAACTTACTTTGAAGCTATCATCTATAGATAATCTAGAAAGTTCTATAGACGAAATAACTTCTAGTACATTGAATTTACAGAAGCGACGTGGAATTTGTTCTTCAGATGAACTAAGAGATGATTTGACTAATCTCAATTTAGAATGTAACATTGTAAGCGAAGATTTCGCTAAAACCATCAAGACTGATAGCTCTGAGATCAGTCATGATACTGACGGATCAAATAAAAAAACATCTTCAGATTCCATTGACATGGACTTAGATTTGAGCTTCAGTGATATAAACAGTTCAGATATAAATACATTCAATGAGAATATTGTACAGAAACTTTGTTTAAGCGCTCTAAAGAATATAAAAGTCGGTAATCAAGATGCTGATATAGAAAACATACAACGAATAGCTCTCGATATTCTTAAAGAAATGTACACTAAAAAGGATAAAATAAAAAATGGTATAACAACTGAGTTATTGCAATCTAAACGAGATCTTGATACACCTACTGAAATTCTATCAGTGCACGATTATGAAAATATATGTGCCGTTAATATCGCTAGAGAGGCCTGGGGTTTACGATCCTGGAATGGATACTGTGATATCGAAAATTGGTTACACGATGGAAGCGTTGTTAGAGATAGAAGTCGAGATACTCTTACTTCAGGCAGTTCAGAAATAAGCAGTTGTTTATCCCAAGAATTAAAAAATGCCATATTATCTGCTCCCGCTTTTCCGAAAAAGCCTCATACGTATTCAAATGTTTTCGTTAAGTTCGACAGAAGTCATGAAGATTATGTTAATACAGTGATGTGCCACTCCAATGATGACACTTTCTTGGCGAAACCATGCATGATAGATACTATCAAAGATCCGAATCACTTGGAACCGATTTTAGAAGAACTGGATGATTTGGGTGATATCGATATATCTTGCAAGAAACGACTAAATTCAGAAAGTTCCCTGGTTGCGACAATAGATGAAATCAGAAAAGCAACTGTAACCAATTCTCCTAGAAATTTGTACCATAGACGTGAACACCAATGGGATTCCCCGCAATTTCATATAGAAAAAAGTGATACTACACTAAAAAAGGCAATATGGAAGGAACCATATAAGTTTGATTCCAGTAATAAAATGGAATGCTTGCCAGAAAAAGACTGTATTTTAGATGTATCCCACGGATCTAAATTTGAATCTAAAGACCCCGTCTTGCCAATATCCTCTAAGCTAAGTATAGAAGATAATAAAAATGAAATTAAAAATGTTTCCAGGCGTCAAAAAACGAATGGCACAAAAACTCCAACGAAAAAGATGAATAACAAACCTGAACAGCATGATTTATCAAATAAAGATATTGACTTTTTATGGCAATTAGTTTCCGACAGTTCATTGCCCTTGAGTCAGGAAGATATCTCCTTAAGTCGTAAAACGCCATCACTACAATCGTTAATACAAAAAGACGTGCCTACTAACGTTGTTAATACATCTGCTTCAAAAATATCAAATATTAAAAAGAATGCGAGAACAAGACCAAGAAGAAAGTTTTCAATCCTTAGAGAAAGATTTGAACCGAAAGCAAACTTACATTCCGACGAAGAAATCTTGTACCATTGTTCCGAAAATATGTCCCAAGTTGACTCTAACATAATGAATTCTAGGAACCAATTTGAAAACTGTAAAAATGAATTAGTCTGTCATCAAAAACAGCCAAACGTAATATCTAGTGATGATAAAAGTTCCATTGAATCTGATATATCTTCAAGAAATATAAAAGATAAAAGATCTTTATTTATGAAGCAGGTGCTCAGTCCGCCACGGTTTAACACCAAGTTAAGACATAAGGTGTAGTTAAAACTAAGGCATCGGATTATATATTTTTATCGGTTTTAAGCAAAGCGCGGAACCGGTCTTAAAAAAACGGTTGATTTCAGTAATGAATACTTCATTCATCGCCATTCATCAACCGGTAAATAGAGACGAACGATTTAGTAAACCAAAATAATAATGGTTAACGATTATTATCAGAGATAGATTAATCTTAAGTTATGATACCGAAATAAACCGGTTAATTCCAGAAACGTACACGTTTTTTCTACTAAGCAATTGACCATTAGCAAAGATTTCCTAGACATGAACGCACAAAACTCATTTTAACCGTTTAAGTTTCGATCATGTTTAACCTAAATTGTCAAAAACCGATTTCCCGGTTTTAACCGGTTAAATAATCGAAACCATAAATCGGAAAGTTTTTCAATTATGGTCAATGATCACAACCGGTTTCCGAGTCTTGGTTTTAAGAACATAAGTGCCTATATTTTAATAGGTAAGTTTCAAAGGAACTAGTTATAACTTAAATTTGAAGTAAATGATCAACTTAATATAGACTTCCTAGGAATGCAGCCTGGTATTATAATGATCTTTGCGCATTTTTGTTAACATCTATTGTTTTGTTAGTAACAGTATAGTCCGATGTCTATTCACAATTATTCATTTTTAGGTTAATTTTTAAATAAGTTCCTTAGTAATAAAATAATAAAACTGAACGATATAATTACATACCTTAAAATACTTTTGTTCGAAAAACAAAGTCAATATCAACATAGATCTCACAATAAGTGTAGTCATTTTAATTAACTAGTTCCGACAATTTATAAAATAAAGTTAAAAGGGACCATTTCTACATAAATAATGTATGTAGTTCGATCAATTTAGGCATTTAACGCATTTATATTGCTAGTGCCTGGAAGTGAAAATATGATCAAACTAGCGACTCACCCTCACTTCGCTCGGATTCTTTAAATTGACATAACTTTTTTTTTATTTATGAACCGATTGAAATAAAACAAATACTAATTGTTAAGTGAAGCTTACTAAAAACCTGGGTGCTAAACTTTGGGTCGATTAAGCCATTTCTGAGATAAGCGCACAAACGCACAGACGAACTGACAAAAATTCTAAAAATCATTGTTTAGGGTTTTATTGCGTTAATAAAGACCTCAAATAATAGTTTTACTCAAATATCTTCCATGTACAGACAGTAATCAGTTACACTTTTATTATATGTATATATGCCTCGGTGGTGTAGTGGCTAGCATGTACGGCTGCACATCCTGAGGTCCTGGGTTCGAGTCCCGGGTCGGGCCAAGTTTAGTTATTGAGTCTTTCTGTATAGTAAGCCTCAGTAACAGCCCGGAGTTGGGAAGTTGGCGGTGTTTCACCCCCGTGCCTCGGAGAGCACGTAAAGCCGTCGGTCCTGCGCTAACTCTCACCGGTCGTGTCGAGTAGTCGTCCCACCGGAGTATGAGAGTGACAGGAATAGAGAGTGCACTTGTATCTGCGCGTACATTTGTGCACTATAATATCACCTGCGCAGTTGGCTAGTCTCAATGAGATTGGCCGCCGTGGCCGGAATCGGTCAGGAGGACATTATTATTATATGTGAGCTATAAAGATATATCTTCATTTTCACTGCGCCTTACGAATATGAAATTAAAAAATGAAGTTATATAATAGAAGCACTCTTAAACGCTCTATTACCGGGTATATACAGATGATTTCCGAGTAAATAATCTTCAATAGGGAACTAGCAATATATTCGTATTAAACATGTCATAAGGATTGAAAAATGTTATCAACTAGATAAGATAATAATTAAGAATGATACTTATAAAAAAACGTGTCTTCCTTTAGGATATAAGTTATCTAAATATATGTAATATTTTACTGCTTTAAATTATGTGTAAAAGATCTGTTAGTTAAGAAAATTATCTGATTTTTTGTTTAACAACTCTTATACAATTTGTATATTCAAAAATCAAAGTTAAAGTGCTGACCTCTTCCCATTAACAATATTACTAAGTACATTGATTTAGAATTTAAAGGCACACACACACCGATTTGTTCATTCCATGTGTCAGTTGAAAAATGGTCCTTTAATTAATACTATCATATTGTCTAAATAATGAATATAGTGTACATGTAATAAAAAGTATTTTTGTGTATGGAGAATTCCTTAACTTTTTTATTCAAAAAATATTTTGTTCTGTTCTCATACTATACTTTGAATGTGTACTAAAATATACCTACTTTCTAACAATAATTACCTACTAGAATACTAGAAATTAGCGCCATTAAAAAGATCAAATATTCGCGTAAATCTATGAAAGTATTATGCCATTGTAGAGCCGTTATTGTATTATACATTTTGGTTAGGTGAAAATCTGTATGTGTCATTAAAACCTCAAAGCTCAGCAGTGTATTTCTAAAACCTATATTATATTTATCATAATCTTGAAATTGCTTGCATTCCAAAAAAAATATTAGACTGTGATGTAAGAGCCTTTATTTTTATTGTATTTTCTGCCAGTATTGTACATGTTGTAGCTTTTTATGTACATAATAAAACTTGTAATCCCAGTTTTTTTACCTTTTTTCTATGTTGTTATCCTATAGGTATATATTTAACTAAAAAAATCCAAAAGAATTAACCTCTATATTTTTAAATAGATATAAATAAATTACTATATGTGGCACTTTAAAATTTTTAAATTAGAATTATTTGATCACTAGCAACTTACCCTCGCTTCGTTCGGATGCATCCCTAGCTACGTTTTAATTTTTTTAGCTAATACTTTATTCTTTTTCTAAAATAAAAGTAGTCTGAGTTACTCCTTATAACACCAGCTATCCAGTTCCAGTGAAAGTCGCGTCTAAATCGGTACAGGTGTTTCGTCGAGATTAGCCGGAACAGACAGACAACATTTTTAAAAATTGTGTTTTTCATAAAGTACCGTATATCATTTAATAAGCTTATCTGTACAGATTATGTCCTGATCGATTCGGCTTTGACCAAGGAACATACTACTTTTTTAAGAGGCTTTGGTGGCTAATCTCAGTGTGACTAACCAACTGCGAAGGAGAGTATAGTGCATAAGTGTACGCGAAGACACAAGTGCACTCTTCATTCTTGTCACACATACTCCGACGGGAATACAGTTCCATTCTCGCTGTGAAAGATCTAGTGCAGGACCAATTCTCCGAGACAAGGGGGTGAAACATCGCCAACTTCCAAACTCCAGGGCTGTTACTGAAATTTTCTTTACAGAAACTAAACTTGGCCCGATCCGGAACTTGAACCCAGGACTTCAGGATCTGCAGCTGTACCTATATGCTAGTTACTAGACCACCAAAACAGTTCAAGAGCAGAGTCAGTATGTAAGAGCAGATTTATTATTAACTAGTTACGTTTCACTGCTGAACTGAGCTAAACGTTGATAAGTCAGTCTGTGAGTCGCGAGTAGTGAATAAAAATAGTAATTGCGAGTGTACCTTAGGTGATAGACAAATAATATTGCGAACTTCCCTGTAGAACTTTTTAAGACCTACAATTTTCTAGTACATTGTTTTGATTTATCTCTTAAGGTTCAGCCAGCGTTAGCCATATAAACTTCTAAGGACGACTCGATAGAACCAGTCATTGCGTTTTCCCGCGGGAACGAAAAATGTGCCTGTAGTAAAAGGTATCCTAAATGTTGACTCGAGTGATAAGCTATCACTATACAAAATTTAATTGAAATCGGTTCAGTACTTTTTGCGTGAAACGCGCACATCGATTTAACTAAGTTAGTTTTGCTATAGGTATAGATAAGAATAGGTATTGCGAGTGTACCTTGAGAGATAGACATATACTGTTGTAGATATTTCTGTTGGCCTTTTCAAGATCTACAATTTTTTAGTACATTGTTTTGATGTATGTCTTTAGGTTTAGCCAGCGGAGGGTTCCTAAGGAGGACTCGATAAAACCAGTTATTGCGATTTCCCGCGGGAAACAAAGATTTTCCAAAAGTAAAAGTTATCCTAAATGTTGACCCGAGTAATAAGTTATCAGTTCACAAAATTTCGTTGAAATCGGTTCATTACTTTTTGCGTGAAACGCGTACAGACAAACAGACAAACAGACAAAAATTTTAATAACTATTGTTTTGGGGTCTATATTGTATATATAATACGTTACATTCATTGTTTTTAAAAAATATTTAATGTACAGATTTCGCTAAGTTACTGCTTTATTATAGTATAGATAACGTACTCGTATAAGAAAACAGTAATATCATTTAATAAAATAGTTATAGCGAGTGTACTTTAGGAGATAGACATATATTGTTGAGAACTTTTCTGTAGAACTTTTTAAGACCTACAATTTTCTAGTACATTATTTTGATGTATCTCTTAAGGTTCAGCCAGCGTTAGCCATATAAACTTCTAAGGACGACTCGATAGAACCAGTCATTGCGTTTTCCCGCGGGAACGAAAAATGTGCCTGTAGTAAAAGGTATCCTAAATGTTGACTCGAGTGATAAGCTATCACTATACAAAATTTAATTGAAATCGGTTCAGTACTTTTTGCGTGAAACGCGCACATCGATTTAACTAAGTTAGTTTTGCTATAGGTATAGATAAGAATAGGTATTGCGAGTGTACCTTGAGAGATAGACATATACTGTTGTAGATATTTCTGTTGGCCTTTTCAAGATCTACAATTTTTTAGTACATTGTTTTGATGTATGTCTTTAGGTTTAGCCAGCGGAGGGTTCCTAAGGAGGACTCGATAAAACCAGTTATTGCGATTTCCCGCGGGAAACAAAGATTTTCCAAAAGTAAAAGTTATCCTAAATGTTGACCCGAGTAATAAGTTATCAGTTCACAAAATTTCGTTGAAATCGGTTCATTACTTTTTGCGTGAAACGCGTACAGACAAACAGACAAACAGACAAAAATTTTAATAACTATTGTTTTGGGGTCTATATTGTATATATAATACGTTACATTCATTGTTTTTAAAAAATATTTAATGTACAGATTTCGCTAAGTTACTGCTTTATTATAGTATAGATACATGTATTTATATACATGTTATTGAATATGATCTATACAAATGTTAAAATTGAATACCTAATATGTTTACAATGTAGTCAAACCTACTATCCTGGAACTAGGACCTTTTTTGGTGAATTTTATACAGGGAAATAGGGCACGATATACCACATCATTTTATTTTTTTATTTAAATGCTAGCGACTCACCCTCGCATCGCTCAGGTTCGTCCCTAGGTACGTTTTGACATTTAGTATGGATTATTATTATTTTTTTCGTGAATATTTCTGATGTTTTAATAGTTGTTCTGTTATTCAGGGTGAAGACAAATCCAGCAAAACAAAGATCATAAAAATCGGTCCAGCAGTTCTCGAGTTATAAGTGTTGAAACAAACCAGTCCAGACTTTGTTTTATATATATAGATGTAACAAAACATAATAAGACAGACAAAGATGATTATATGGGGAGCTTTTGCTTTTATTGAGGTCTATATGAAAAAAAAAAAGATATAATTACTTTAAAATATTTAATCCATAATCAATGTTATAGAATGTTACAGCTGCCCTTTATTTATAAATTATAATCAACTGTGAAAAGCATTAAATTATTTGTTAAATACATAAATCTAAAGCATTTAAAATGCACTCAAATAAATTATTTTACATTTTATAAATCATATGGTTTAAATCTAAAATTATCACATAAATATTGATTTTGGACCTTTAATCATATCTCTATAAAAATGCAAGATATTGCTACCACATCAGTCTTCATTGGCAATATGTTTATATCAAAATTATTTTGATGTAGCCTTTGATAAATATGTATATATTATTATTTTTATATATACCTACCAATCATTTCTATAAAACATTTTCATTACTGTATAATATCTTTATCACTTATCTTTAATAAAAGCAATATTATAATATATAAATAACACAATGTCTCATAAAATGGCAAGACAAATTGCCTGTATGTAAATATGACTCGTATATCTTAAATATATAATATGCAATAATAATATTTATAAGTATATTGATAATATGGCAATGTAAAAGACTTATCTTACTTTGTCATATTAATATAAAATTTAATATATGTCAATGCTTTCCATTGTCATAAATCCTAATTATTTCAAATAATGACAGTATATTTATCCTTTAGGATAAAGCTCCTATAATTAATATACTTTTTTATACTAAACAAAATTTTATAGGTCTGTTGTCATAACATTTGTAAGCATGCGGATACGGTGAGCATTACATGCTTTACACAAAATATGATCATCAAGTGGATAGCAGGCACGTCCAGGGACTTTTGAAGACAAAAGTAACCCACAATCTTCACATTTGTAACAACGCACATGAAGGCTACGATCTAAGGCTACCACTCTTAGAGTTTCCTCCTCTCCTTCTTCAGGCATTATGGGTAGCTCACATACACAACATCTTGGTGCAAATTTCTTATGGAAATCTTCAATACAATGAATCTGATTCATAGCATCCACAGTGAATGGAATACCATCTAAGCTTTTTCCACAAACAACACAGGTAAAACATGTTGGATGGTATGGTTTTCCAGTAGCCCTCAAAATTCTATCTAATATAGGATTGTTACAAACAGAACACTTCTCCAAAGTTTCACGATAATCTACTTCACAATAGGGATTCCCTTCAACTGCATAGAAAGGTTTGCCTTGTAAATTTATATTGCAGCTATGACAACGGAAGCATTGTATATGATACATATTCCCCATTGCAGTACAGCCTGAACTTTCTTCTAGAACTTTCTGTTCACATTTAACACATGTGCCGAGAACATCTAAATCTTGACTCTCTGATATGGACTGAACTAACATATTAGTTAAAGCATCAACCTCTTCTTCTTTTGGCAGAGGAGATTTTCCCATAGGTCTCAGTTTGTTTTTAAAAGTTTGGTTATTGATGGTTTGCCCTGAATTAGATGTAGGGTGCAGGTTAATAGGTTCATACAGTGACTCATAAGTTGAAGCTTGTGATTCACCATATTCAGGATACTCATTTTGATATATAACTGGGTAAGTTGGCCGGTCATGATTGAAATTTATGTTGGCAGTAGCCCTCATAAGTTCACTGTAGTTTGAGCTGACTGGAGATGGAGGGGGAATGAAATCTTCATTTTGATTTGTATCAAATGTTGTAGGTTGAGTTAGGTTCAATGGAGGAGGGGGAGGTGGTGGTGGTGGATTACTGTTTTGATAAACATTGGTGTAGACTGTACTAGAAGTTTTAGGAGGCATAAGACTATGGCGTAATGAATGACTAGGTAGTGATAGCTGTGTTACATTAGCATAATCTTTATGCATAGGGTGTACATTGATTGGATGTCTTGGTATATTACTGTATGTGGGTGGAGGAGGTGGTGGTGGAGGCGCAGCGTTATTTTGAAAGTTTTGCAGTGGAGTTATCTTCGCAGAGTAAGAGGGTTCACACACTGAATTAACGACGGCACTATGAGGAACTTGTGGTTGAGCTTTCTTTTTCGGTGGCACAGCTGGTGGTATCTTTTTAATTTTACCCGATGAATGTAAATCTTTTGCCATTTGCAAGTCCGCTAATTGTTTTTCCAATGCATCAATATTATCTAGTCGAGACATAATAAATATCTATAGACTTTTACGTGTGGCCAAAAGACTATAAACGCTTTAAATTAACTTCAATAAAACACCATAAAAATAAAAAAAAAGGAAATTATTTTTTCACACGTCACATTTCTAAATTTTTAGTTTTTACCACAGATTATGGGTTTTTAGTTTTACAGAATGAAACGAATGTTGTATTCGACATCTTGTTGTTTCTTGTCTCTGGTATTCGATATAACTCATTAAAACGTAGTGGTGACATTCTCTTTGTAACTCATTACCACAGAGTCTGTGGCACAGACTATGTAGTAAGCAGAGACAAGGAACCAAGGTAGTAAGTACTAAGAATGGAAAAGTGTAGTGTGCTGTGTGATTATCACACTGTGAAGTGTAATCATCACAGGCTTTAATAGTAGTTTAGTGATGAAAATACCACCACTCTACCCCAATATATACATGTATTACTTAAATTTGCCCTCGACCTCATTAATACAAAATAATAGTCTTACAAACTGCACATAATATTATTTGTTAATTGTTGTCTCCAGACTCCAATAGTAAAAGTGATCGGTAACGGGATTTTTTTTTCTATTGCCGAATGATTGGCAATAAAACCGAATTTAGGCCGAATGCCAAAGTTCGGTTCAAGCTGCCGAAATTCGGTTTAATCGAATGTGAAACGAATTTCAGCCCATCCCTAATTAATATGTAAAAAGTACAAAAAATAAAAAAAAGATTCATCTATAGACGATTTATGAGTTTTAAAATCACCAGAAAGAAGTTAGCGTGTAAATATTTTTTTTTTGTATTCTGTTATATGCTAATAAATTGCTCTTAAAATGCCCCTCCGAAATCTGCAATTGCTCCACGTCTAAAGTGATTAGTTAATTAATAATTATTTTTAAAAAAAATTGCTTACTCAAAAATTAAATTCGCTATAACACGAGAAATAATCATTTTTTTACCAAAGTTTTTTGCTCAAAAAATTGCTATTTAAATGCTCTTTCTAAATATGCAATTGCTCCACGTCTAAAGTGATAAGTTAATTAATAATATTTAAAAAAAAAAATGCTTACTCAAAAATTAAATTCGCTATAATACGAGAAATAATCATTATTTACCAAAGTTTTTTTGCTCAAAAATTGCTCTTTAAATGCTCTTTTGAAATATGCAATTGCTCCACATCTAAAGTGATAAGTTAATTAATAATATTTTTTTAAAAATTGCTTACTCAAAAATTAAATTCGCTATAACACGAGAGATAATCATTTTTTTACCAAAGTTTTTTGCTCAAAAAATTGCTCTTTAAATGCTCTTTCGAAATATGCAATTGCTGTGACGTTCTATCGAAAAATGTTTTTTAAAAAAAGTTATGGGTCTATTAAAAATCGACAACTTTTATAAATGACAATTTTACAATAATCTCAAAGTTTTCGAGATAATCTCGGTTTTTAATTTTTTCTTGGTTTTTTATTTTTAATTTCTACAAAAAACTTTTCTACAAAAAATTTTTTGACAATTTATTTTGGACCTTTGCCGGGGGTTGCGGACACGGAAGCCTTTACACATTGTTTTTGTATCATTAAAACTACAATATATCAAAAATGCAAAGTTGAGTGTCAACATTTTGATTTCAGACCTTATTTGACTGGACTACAATTTTGCACGTCTT
This sequence comes from Fabriciana adippe, assembly GCA_905404265.1. Classification (NCBI taxonomy): domain Eukaryota; kingdom Metazoa; phylum Arthropoda; class Insecta; order Lepidoptera; family Nymphalidae; genus Fabriciana; species Fabriciana adippe. The sequence goes on along the minus strand of FR989998.1, from coordinate 10,587,363 downwards.
ATTGCTTTAGCATACAATTTCTTCAATTTTTGTCTTTTGGAAACAAATGATATCCGTTTTCTTGAAAAATGAGATCATAATGATTGCGACATTTGGAGGGAGAAAAAGGCAATATTATTCCTCAAAAACACTATTTCATCATTATTATTTTAATCTGTTAAATTTATGACAATAATGTGTTATGTGACTCTGTGTACTATAATGTGTTTTTCTAAACTGTGGTATAAACATATTTCACTTTCATAACAAATATTATAAAATCTTTAGATATAATTAAATATCACATATTAAATATTATTAAAAAAATCCAAATAAATATGGCTATGCAATGCCAGTTATGGATGGGCAGTGTAAGTATTGCTATAATTACAGATTTAGAAATATTTAAAAACTAGTGACTTATCCTCGCTCTGCTCGGATGCATTCCTAGGTGTCTAACAGCAGTAGCCTATATGTTACATTAGGTCATAATCTATCTGTGTACTAAATTTCATTCAAATTCGTTCAGTGGTTTCAGCGTGAAGGAGTAACAAACACACACATACACACATTCATTACTGACTACCCTCGCTTCGTTTCGGGTTCGCCCCTAGTGAAAAACAAAAACAAGTCTATCCCACGGGAACCGTACATTTTTCCGGGATAAATAGTAACCCATGTGTTATTCCAGAATATAGTATATCTCTGCGCAAAATTTTATCCAGATCCGTTAAGCCGTTCTGGTGTAAAAGAGTAATAAACATCAATCCATCTTTCCAAACTTCCACATTTATAAGATTAATATGTTTTTTTTTTCAATTTAGTTGGAGCCAAATATGACAGAGAGTTTTATAATGGCTGCATTTCATCGGATGGGACAGCGTCCACTAGCCGTGAAGGTCATGAGGAATAAATTTACTGGTGAACCAGCGGGTTATGCATTTGTGCACTTTCAGGTTTGCTCTAGATATTATGTACATTATTTCATTTTGCATTTGTATTATTCAAATTTACATAATATAATAATATCTTAATTATAGACTGATGAAGAAGCAATAGATGCTATGCATAAACTAAATGGCAAGCCTATACCTGGAACATTTCCTGTAGTACGATTTAGACTTAACACAGCTTCAAGAGAAGCTCGTGCAAATATGCAACAGGAAAGAGAATTTTCAGTATGGGTTGGAGATCTTAGTCCTGAAGTAGATGATTATTCATTATACAGAGTTTTTGCTGCCAAATATTCTTCAATAAAAACAGCTAAAGGTAATTTCTGATAAGCATTAAATGTAAAATTCTTTATTTGTAAAATATACTTACTCTATTTTTTTTCAACCATTACTATTTAATTATATAACATTAAAAAATAATTTATTTCAGTTATCCTGGATAGTTCTGGTTATACTAAGGGTTATGGATTTGTTAGATTTGGTAATGAAGATGAACAGCGTAATGCACTCTATGCTATGAATGGGTATACAGGTCTGGGTACTAAGCCTCTAAAGATATGCACTGCTGTACCTAAACCTAAAGGAGCAGTAACAACACAAAACCCACCAACACCAGTCACAACTACAGCAACATACAGCAGTGGGACGGTATGAATTTTACAAAAATATTTTTATGTTTTATGCCATAACAAAAGGACTAATTTTTAACAAAGATATTCAACATTTGTTTGTTATAATTCTAATATAAAATGTAGTTTTAATAAAAATACCCATTATATTCATTTTTAAAATAGATTTTATTGCATTTATGATATTTTTATTATAATATTTGAGAAAATATGAATTAAAGTTTTTAAAAAAGTCTTAAAAGACCTAAAATAATGCATTATATTTTAGTCCAAAAGTGACAAAAAAAGTTGATTTTTTATAACTATTATAACTATTCACCTTTTTATTCATTTATCTCTTTAAATACATTGCTAAGTTAGGTTACTTTGGCAATGTTAATATTAACTTTGAATTTGTTTGGAAAATTGGGTCCTTTTTCATTTTTTTTGCAATTAGCATGTATATAAAGCCTTTATGCTATATTTCACTTTTGAATAATTAGTGAAATCTTACTTTTTATTATTTTATTCATTTTTATTATTTTCTCATTTCATTTACTATTGCATTAATTTTTTCCTAGCTTTTAGGTAGTGATATTTTTTTATGATTTTTCATCTACAGATTTATTTTACAAGCAGTAACTTAAATATATCATTTTCTCATTTAATATCATCAAACACTATCACAGCCTAATTATTTATGTGACTCTTGTACTATAAATATAGCTGCAACCATGCCTATTCATTATTTACATAGAAAAAAAAACATATGTTGATATGTTTTTCATTATATTTCCGCGCCGCTATTATAACAGCTTAACTCGTAGCCAAAGAATTAGCTTATGGAAACTGCTTACTAAAAAGTATTTGGATATTTAGACACCTGAGACATGAAATAATGATATGCAGTTATAATTATAGGATTACAATCATTATTATGATCCGTCAGCCTATTGGCAAAATTACTCAGCGTGGTCGGGTTACTATGGGCAGGGTGACCAGAGCGTGCAGACAGCACCGGTGGTAGATACGCAAGTGGCAGCAAAAGTGCAAAGCGACGAACTAGCGCTTGTTGGTAAGTAATGTCTTTAACTAGAAAGAATTTTAATAACATATCTGTAAGGTAATGAATTTCTACCATCTATATCACCTTGCTTCAATAAAATTTGACTTTGTACTTCTGTATTAGCATGGATATATATATATATATATATATATATATATATATATATATATATCTAATATATAAAATTCTCGTGTCACAGTTTTTGTTGCCATACTCCTCCGAAACGGCTTGACCGATTTTGATGAAATTTTTTGTGCTTATCCGGTATCTATGAGAATCGGCCAACATTTATTTTTCATCCCCCTAAATGTTAGGGGTAGTCCACCCCAAAAATTTTTTTTTTATTTTTAGACAAAATTTTTAATTTCTATTTTTTTATGATACAACATACAAAAATACATACAATCCTCAATTTTCACCCTTCTACGATCAACCTTTATTTGTTAATAGCCATTTTAGTAATAGGAAATTATTTATATGGCAAAACAACGTTTGCCGGGTCAGCTAGTATATATATAGGTTCTATATGAAACAAAGAAAAATTAGTTCAAATAAATGTCAACAAATGTCATTATGTGTGTTGATTTGTTACTGAAGTTTGCAAAAAATTATAAAAGATACTAAATAGATCCCAAAAAGGTACATTATGGTTTTAACAAAATCTCTAAGCGGATGAATGTGAAATATATAAATTCACATAATCTTAGTAATGATTGAAAAATCAGGAATCAAATAATGGGTTTGTACTTTGTAGTGCATATTCATACGTGTATATATGTACGTACATACACATGGCGATTTTACTGTTTATAAATTGTTTGTTAATGTTAACTGTTAAAATGATTTAAATCTGATCAGTTCAATTCAGAATGATTTTTGAAATATTTATCTTATTGTAAAACAGTTCGACAGTTTGCAAGATAACGACATCTATTATTATCTATTTAAGTAAATAAAAGCCCCAAGAATAGCCCGAATTAGTGCTGTCCAATTTCTTTGTATGAGATGGGATGAGATGATTATAATATCATTTGTGGTGTTAGGTACCAAGCCTATAGCGGTTTATTCCCTTAATTACACCCCTTCTATATAGTAAGCACATCACTTGGGAAAGGCTGATTTGGCTATTTTAAAAAAAAATACGTTTGTTAGGGGAAAATAGGACAACTTCTCTCGGGGCAGTTAGTTAACATTATATAGGAAGATTGTGAGTGTTTATAACTTTTTCGAGCGGAATTCGAAATGGAGACTTTTTTGGAACTGTTATTCATTAAAAATACGTTACTTTTCATTGAGGTGCTTAGTGCGCAAGCAGAGTCGTGTGCAGAAACTAGTAGCCAAGTAATATTCTTTGACAGATTTTGTATAGAAAATCTACCAAATTTAATATTTAACAATTGGTGTTATGTTTTTTGTTCTGTGGCTGTGCCATTTGGACACAGAATACAGATTTAGCGTAATTACAGATCAATTGATCAAAGCCGAGACATCCAAGACATTTTAAATAAAGAAAAGAAAGTATTACATCCAAGACAGTTGATGTTTAAATGGTGATTGGAATTATTAGACTGTCAAATGTTTCTTAAATATAAATTAATGATTAATATTGATATTTTACAGATCATAAAAAAGTAATCGATGTTGATCAACTGAATCAAGAATTCCTCGACCCCGAGCTGTCGCTGTGGGACGCGCTCGAATCATCACAGTGGTTTGGTGATATCATTGAAGCTCATTAGATACCTTATACAAAATGTACTTTATAAGTAATTGTGCATAAGGTAATATAAGATTTTAATAAGAACTTTTTTATTTAATTCAGATATTATTTATCCTTATTTAATATCCTTGTTGGTCTGCCCAGACTAACAGAAACAGATAGACGGAGCATGCATAAGGCAACGTGAAGCCTGTAATGATATTTTAATTAACAGTTTATAATTGAATTCCACGAGGAACCAAATATAATTTATCAGATCTTCAAGGTTTTAAGTAAAAAAATATTTCATACATATAATATGCGTCTTTTGTAATGGTGGCTACCGCGCTTGAATTCGCCGCGAGAGGGCGCTAGTGTAGAGTGAGCTCTATAGAAATTTTAAATAGTACTGAACGTTTATTGTTTGCGAGCTTTCTATCGCGGATTTTCACTAATATTCATGATTATTGTAAAGATTGTGCCATTCCTGATTATGGCAGAAACAGTGCGGCACAATAAATCTTATCGGTTTAAAAGAAGAGTTAAGAAAAAGTTAATATTTTAATTTATTTGGTTCTGATTAATTATTTAAAATCCTGATAAAATTGTTTCCACGCTAACAATTATAATTATTATATGAAATTTTATTAGCCTTGCCGCATTAACAAATATTTTTCACCTCACTCGCCAGCGGCGCCAACTGGTAATACCAGAAACGAGCCCTCATTGTGATGTCCCCACGATAGCTTCTCTTGATCTTCATTATCTCTTTATTTTCTATAAATATAATATACCAGAACATATAACTCATCTTTATGTCTCTAACTGCAAAAACATAGGGCTTTCATTTCACCTCCTTCAAGTCTTATTTTCACGAAGAAAAGTAGCCATGTCCTATTTCAATTTAATTTACCTTGATACCAAAATTCATCAAAATTGGTTCAGTGGTTTAAATGTCAAAACCTGACAGTTTCACATATATAATATTAAATAAGTATAAATTTCAGTTTCTTCACATGCATTAATATTAAGAAGCACGTATCTACTTGTCCAAATGCTATAGTATAAAATATCGTATTTCTGTAATAAGTTGATATCGATTTATTTTGTTGAATTTTAAGGAAATAAAAAAAAAAATACATCAATTTTCTTGCATATAATCATAACAACTTACAAGTCTTATACACTACAGATAACAAAAAATACATAATTTACACGTTTAAATTTAGAAGCCATAGCAGTTAACATTTTGAATTATTTTATTGCTCTATTTTTAAATAATGTCTTACGACTTCGGATGAGGCACAGAGATATCCTTGTTGGAGTTATATAAATCAGTCTTTTACTCCAGTCACAGATCAAATGCTTCTCAAAATCAAATCTAATACATTATTTGGCATATTTAATTCAATTTTATGAGGATACAAACTTAAATTTTAAAATTATACTTATCTTAATGAAGTTGATATTATATTATGTACTATAGAATCCTCTCGTTGGGCTGTCACATAAATATCAAACAAACCTGCTTTTAACTGAAAACTATCTGATTGCTTTAAGAAACTATGAGTAACATATTGGCTAAATATGGTGTTGAGAAACGGCACTGGCAACACTACGATAATACAAGTTATATCTGGCTAGAACATTTGTTTAAAGTAGTAACAAATTTGTTTTTTTTTTGTAGTTATACTTCTTTTGACACGTTTGAAAAAAAATATGAGAGTAAAATTTTTACGATGCGCGTGCACACCGACAGCAAAAAAACGATATGAGGAAGTTAGCTGAAAGCGACGTGATGACATTCCTTTCACAAACGGAGAGTTGTGACATACGGGATGAAATCTTTAGGAATTTTTGTTCTGTTACGCCAAAGAAGTATAACTTTTTACGTGCGTACATAAGTACACATACGTTTTTTTTTCTTATGTATGTACTTTATAATGTATGTGATTTATAAACCAATCAGATGATATACATTTTTTAATGTAATAATCCTTAAATTAAGCAGATATAATATTTATTGCTCTAAAATGTCTGCAGATCAGATTTAAAGACCATAACCATTAATGACCATAATGATGAATTTCAGTCTATAATAGAAAAAAAACTTAACAATGATATTTTAGATTTTTTTTCAAGTTGGTCAGATGTAGCAATGCAAGTTCACACCAGACATGTAAGAGTGATTGTAGTATGCTTTTGATTATCTTACAATTTTAACAAGCCAGCATGATACTACTACCATTATATAGACTTAAATAGAGGAAGAGCTTGACAAGATTAAAAATATTATGTTGTTGCACAACCAATATTGGTTGAAATAATAACACTTTAATGTACTATTAAAAATTCTCGCAAACAAAGCTCTCCCTGTGATTAATAAAAGTGATGTTTTAAAACAAACTTTAAATAAATAAAAACACTTTTACCAAAATAAGGTAAATGTTAAAGCTGAGTAATTGTATAAGAGCTATGCCGCTGACGCTTCACAGGGCTTTGTATTAATGAAATACCACTAGTACTGCTAGTTCTACTATCTTGACTTGCTACACTACTTGGTGAAATTATTTGCGGCGACATTGTGGAAGTACTCTTAGGAGTATTTTTCTTCATATAACCAACCACAGAGTTCAGGAATGTCGCTGGCAAAGCAACCGGAGTTAACTTCCCAGGACCATGAGCCACATACGTTTGAAGCATTTTTTTAGCAGGCGAGGATGGATCGTTCACTGTTAGAACAACCAAAGATCCCTTTTCTATATTCTGCGGTATTTGTGATATTTGTGAAACACTTACAGGTTCTGGTGATTTTAAGTTTAAGTTCGGTGTTACCATTTTAGACATTATTTCTGCTTCTTTTTGTTTATTAACAAGCGCTAGTGTTGCCAGGTTTGGTGTGACGGGTCTCGCTGTTTCAGGCGATTTGAGCTTTCGTTTTCTTTGATTGGATTGTTTTGCTCGTTGCAGTATGTCATCAGCTGTGACAGCAATTTGATGTGTATCATTGGATGCGCCTGGCAATAATGCGGTTTCCAGTGCCTTTCCTCCTCTACCTGCAGATTTTATTTCTTGTTAAATTAAGTGCAATTTATATTTAAGAATAAAAAAATATATATGTATATTATTGTAGTATATTGATTACAAGATTTAATTATTATGTAAAGAAAAAGTCAAAACTAGAAGAGTAAAATATATCACTAAAAAAATAAAGTAGCATCTGTAAATTTTTAGTAGTATACATAGTATGTTCCAAAAAGGTTGTAATCAACCATCTAAAATCGCTGCCTTTATGTTAATGCTGCCAAATTCAATGAAATGAGGGTTTTCAAAGGTAGCTTATATTGCAAAGACAATTATTTTTCCGGAAACAATATAAACGACATATTCGGAAATAATAATAAGTGTTTGAAGTTCACAATTCTAATCTATACTATAATAAAGCAGTAACTTAGCGAAATCTGTACATGAAATATTTTTTAAAAACAATGACTGTAACGTATTATGTATACGATATAGACCCCAAAACAATAGTTATTAATTTTTTTGTCTGTTTGTCTTTTTGTCTGTTTGTCTGTTTGTCTGTACGCGTTTCACGCAAAAAGTAATGAACCGATTTCAACGAAATTTTGTGAACTGATAACTTATTACTCGGGTCAACATTTAGGATAACTTTTACTTTTGGAAAATCTTTGTTTCCCGCGGGAAATCGCAATAACTGGTTTTATCGAGTCCTCCTTAGGAACCCTCCGCTGGCTAAACCTAAAGACATACATCAAAACAATGTACTAAAAAATTGTAGATCTTGAAAAGGCCAACAGAAATATCTACAACAGTATATGTCTATCTCTCAAGGTACACTCGCAACACCTATTCTTATCTATACCTATAGCAAAACTAACATAGTTAAATCGATGTGCGCGTTTCACGCAAAAAGTACTGAACCGATTTCAATTAAATTTTGTATAGTGATAGCTTATCACTCGAGTCAACATTTAGGATACCTTTTACTACAGGCACATTTTTCGTTCCCGCGGGAAAACGCAATGACTGGTTCTATCGAGTCGTCCTTAGAAGTTTATATGGCTAACGCTGGCTGAACCTTAAGAGATAAATCAAAACAATGTACTAGAAAATTGTAGGTCTTAAAAAGTTCTACAGAAAAGTTCTCAACGGTATATGTCTATCTCCTAAAGTACACTCGCTATAACTATTTTTATTAAATGATATTACTGTTTTCTTATACGAGTACGTTATCTATCTATACTATAATAAAGCAGTAACTTAGCGAAATCTGTACATGAAATATTTTTTAAAAACAATGACTGTAACGTATTATGTATACGATATAGACCCCAAAACAATAGTTATTAATTTTTTTGTCTGTTTGTCTGTTTGTCTGTTTGTCTGTTTGTCTGTACGCGTTTCACGCAAAAAGTAATGAACCGATTTCAACGAAATTTTGTGAACTGATAACTTATTACTCGGGTCAACATTTAGGATAACTTTTACTTTTGGAAAATCTTTGTTTCCCGCGGGAAATCGCAATAACTGGTTTTATCGAGTCCTCCTTAGGAACCCTCCGCTGGCTAAACCTAAAGACATACATCAAAACAATGTACTAAAAAATTGTAGATCTTGAAAAGGCCAACAGAAATATCTACAACAGTATATGTCTATCTCTCAAGGTACACTCGCAACACCTATTCTTATCTATACCTATAGCAAAACTAACATAGTTAAATCGATGTGCGCGTTTCACGCAAAAAGTACTGAACCGATTTCAATTAAATTTTGTATAGTGATAGCTTATCACTCGAGTCAACATTTAGGATACCTTTTACTACAGGCACATTTTTCGTTCCCGCGGGAAAACGCAATGACTGGTTCTATCGAGTCGTCCTTAGAAGTTTATATGGCTAACGCTGGCTGAACCTTAAGAGATAAATCAAAACAATGTACTAGAAAATTGTAGGTCTTAAAAAGTTCTACAGAAAAGTTCTCAACGGTATATGTCTATCTCCTAAAGTACACTCGCTATAACTGTTTTTATTAAATGATATTACTGTTTTCTTATACGAGTACGTTATCTATACTATAATAAAGCAGTAACTTAGCGAAATCTGTACATGAAATATTTTTTAAAAACAATGACTGTAACGTATTATGTATACGATATAGACCCCAAAACAATAGTTATTAATTTTTTTGTCTGTTTGTCTGTTTGTCTTTTTGTCTGTTTGTCTGTTTGTCTGTTTGTCTGTACGCGTTTCACGCAAAAAGTAATGAACCGATTTCAACGAAATTTTGTGAACTGATAACTTATTACTCGGGTCAACATTTAGGATAACTTTTACTTTTGGAAAATCTTTGTTTCCCGCGGGAAATCGCAATAACTGGTTTTATCGAGTCCTCCTTAGGAACCCTCCGCTGGCTAAACCTAAAGACATACATCAAAACAATGTACTAAAAAATTGTAGATCTTGAAAAGGCCAACAGAAATATCTACAACAGTATATGTCTATCTCTCAAGGTACACTCGCAACACCTATTCTTATCTATACCTATAGCAAAACTAACATAGTTAAATCGATGTGCGCGTTTCACGCAAAAAGTACTGAACCGATTTCAATTAAATTTTGTATAGTGATAGCTTATCACTCGAGTCAACATTTAGGATACCTTTTACTACAGGCACATTTTTCGTTCCCGCGGGAAAACGCAATGACTGGTTCTATCGAGTCGTCCTTAGAAGTTTATATGGCTAACGCTGGCTGAACCTTAAGAGATAAATCAAAACAATGTACTAGAAAATTGTAGGTCTTAAAAAGTTCTACAGAAAAGTTCTCAACGGTATATGTCTATCTCCTAAAGTACACTCGCTATAACTGTTTTTATTAAATGATATTACTGTTTTCTTATACGAGTACGTTATCTATACTATAATAAAGCAGTAACTTAGCGAAATCTGTACATGAAATATTTTTTAAAAACAATGACTGTAACGTATTATGTATACGATATAGACCCCAAAACAATAGTTATTAATTTTTTTGTCTGTTTGTCTGTTTGTCTGTACGCGTTTCACGCAAAAAGTAATGAACCGATTTCAACGAAATTTTGTGAACTGATAACTTATTACTCGGGTCAACATTTAGGATAACTTTTACTTTTGGAAAATCTTTGTTTCCCGCGGGAAATCGCAATAACTGGTTTTATCGAGTCCTCCTTAGGAACCCTCCGCTGGCTAAACCTAAAGACATACATCAAAACAATGTACTAAAAAATTGTAGATCTTGAAAAGGCCAACAGAAATATCTACAACAGTATATGTCTATCTCTCAAGGTACACTCGCAACACCTATTCTTATCTATACCTATAGCAAAACTAACATAGTTAAATCGATGTGCGCGTTTCACGCAAAAAGTACTGAACCGATTTCAATTAAATTTTGTATAGTGATAGCTTATCACTCGAGTCAACATTTAGGATACCTTTTACTACAGGCACATTTTTCGTTCCCGCGGGAAAACGCAATGACTGGTTCTATCGAGTCGTCCTTAGAAGTTTATATGGCTAACGCTGGCTGAACCTTAAGAGATAAATCAAAACAATGTACTAGAAAATTGTAGGTCTTAAAAAGTTCTACAGAAAAGTTCTCAACGGTATATGTCTATCTCCTAAAGTACACTCGCTATAACTATTTTTATTAAATGATATTACTGTTTTCTTATACGAGTACGTTATCTATCTATACTATAATAAAGCAGTACCTTAGCGAAATCTGTACATGAAATATTTTTTAAAAACAATGACTGTAACGTATTATGTATACGATATAGACCCCAAAACAATAGTTATTAATTTTTTTGTCTGTTTGTCTGTTTGTCTTTTTGTCTGTTTGTCTGTTTGTCTGTACGCGTTTCACGCAAAAAGTAATGAACCGATTTCAACGAAATTTTGTGAACTGATAACTTATTACTCGGGTCAACATTTAGGATAACTTTTACTTTTGGAAAATCTTTGTTTCCCGCGGGAAATCGCAATAACTGGTTTTATCGAGTCCTCCTTAGGAACCCTCCGCTGGCTAAACCTAAAGACATACATCAAAACAATGTACTAAAAAATTGTAGATCTTGAAAAGGCCAACAGAAATATCTACAACAGTATATGTCTATCTCTCAAGGTACACTCGCAACACCTATTCTTATCTATACCTATAGCAAAACTAACATAGTTAAATCGATGTGCGCGTTTCACGCAAAAAGTACTGAACCGATTTCAATTAAATTTTGTATAGTGATAGCTTATCACTCGAGTCAACATTTAGGATACCTTTTACTACAGGCACATTTTTCGTTCCCGCGGGAAAACGCAATGACTGGTTCTATCGAGTCGTCCTTAGAAGTTTATATGGCTAACGCTGGCTGAACCTTAAGAGATAAATCAAAACAATGTACTAGAAAATTGTAGGTCTTAAAAAGTTATACAGGGAAGTTCGCAATATTACATGTCTATCACCTAAGGTACACTCGCAATTACTATTTTTATTCACTACTCGCGACTCACAGGCTGACTTATCAACGTTTAGCTCAGTTCAGCAGTGAAACGTAACCTAGGGACGAACCCGAGCGAAGCGAGGGTGAGTCGCTAGTGTATTTATAAAGTCAACTTACTTCTCCGTACACGTTGTTCTCTCGTGGCCTTTAACCGCTCCCTCTCAGCTTGCTTCTGCTCCTGCAACCTTTCTTTCTCCCTTTCCGCCCTCTGCGCGGCGGCTGCTCGTTCTTCTTTAAATTCTTCTTTTAAACGCATCACATCCCATTGTATGGTCGCACGGAGGGCCTTATCCACTTGGGCGCCATTAATTCTTTCTTCTTTTTTAAACTGTTGGAAAGATTTGATTAAAATGACTTAATCATATTTTTTTTATTTTTGAGAATGGCTTTGGATCTAGACCATTGTCGATCATTTGCTGAAATTTTACAACAATAAATAATAATAAATAAATGTCCACTTATGGCAGTTAATAGAAATATATACAAGGAGGAATCAAATATAAAAGTTATTATAAAATAATTTTAAACTTAAATTTTTCTGCGATTGAAAAACAATCTCGTCTAAAGGATGAAATCTAGTACTATATGCATTCCAAATAAAACATACAATATATAAACACAAAATAGGAATTGAGACACCAAAATGTAAAGTGAGAGTGATATATTTGTTGATCCTCGACACTGAAACGTCGATTTTCCGTAATTTTACTAAAAATTGGACATGTGTGAGTCTAACTGGCATACTGAGGATTCCGTAGGACAAAACATTTTTTTTTATTTTAATATACATACTAATATGTTACGTTAAAAGTAATTTGTATTTATATTTAAGTTCTATGAGAAACCAACTTAACATTACGGTCGAATGCGTGAAACGGAAATATCCCATAACTCAAAAACTACTCCACATATCTTTTCCAAAATATTTTGTTAAGTATTTTGAAACTTCTAGTAGTTAATTTTTTTAAATTAATTTTAAACATGTCAAAAGTTAGGTTTTGGCGGCTGGCTATTGGAGGACTTAACTTACGACTTTAGAAGCCCTTTTAAGGGTTCCATTTTATCCATTTGATTACGGAACCCTAACAACGGGAGTGTTCAGCAAACTCTATTTTAAGTAATCATGAATTGAATAGAAATTTAAAGACAGGTAAAATACCTTGTACTTCAGCTCTCTCCTCGTCCTATCAGGGAACAAGGGCGCCATAAGGGAGAAGTCGGTGCCGATGGCGGCGAGCGCGCGGTAGAAGCGCACGGTCTCGGGCGCGCTCCACTCCGCCGTGCGCGGCCCGCGCTTGTACTTGAAGCCCGAGCCCGGCACGCCCCACCCGCTCTCGTACACCACCGACGACACCGCCCGGTTGCTCTCCGTTTGTTTTATCACCTGCAATTTATTTTTGAAGTAAAACTTTTTTACGCACGCTTGACTTGGGGGGTAAGCTGGTGAATACGTTACGAAAAAACGTACGTACGTTTGTTGTTGTTGTTATTGTCTGACAAATGATATATAATATTATATTTTTTCTTTAAATGTTATTCTATAATATGCGTTGTTTTAGTATCTCATCTATCTTAATTATTTATAAGATAAATTGAATTTCATAAAGAGTACCGATAACCTACAGAAGTTTTACTTCTTGCGAGTGTACACATTCATATACGCACTCTTTAATTTTTATTTCTATTATTTTTTTATATTTTCAGACATTTATAGGTAGTTGAAAGAACTAATCTGAATGTAAAAGAAGTCTAGTCCAGTATATTCTTGAATTGATTCACATTTCGCACTGAAGGATAATGTGGTAGCATATTCTAAGCCAAACTACTCGATTGCTAAGGATGGGTTGCTGTTTGAAAGATAGTTGAAAATATAAGATAATATATTTTTAATAATTTTGATTTTTAGTCCTTTTGCCTTCTTATCATTCCAGAGAGATTGATGTTATTGAAAATTATCAGCATTTATATTTATAAATAGATTATACTAGCAACTCATTTCACTTCGTCCCTAGTTATATTTTAACGTTTAGCTCAGAGATTAGATATTTTCCCGCAATAAAAAGTATCCTATATGTTGACTCGGATAACCAGCTATCATCATACCAAATTTCATCAAAATCTGTCCAGTGGTTTTCCCGTGATGCGGTAACAGACAGACAGCCAGACAGACAAAAATTCTAAAAACTATAGATTTGGCTTCTGTATCGATAATAAAATATTTCAATAAGATTTTCCAAAAACTATTTAATGTACCGATTCGGCTTAGTTAGTTTATTAGATGTATAGATTAGCTGTTATTTTTTGCGATACAATAGATTTACGTAAATCTAAAAAAGTAAAAGAATTGTAGAATTATTTTATGGTATAAATAAATGATTTTTGTTCTATTATTTGTTAAACTAGAATATTAATAATTATTAATAAACTAAACAAGACCCACCAAGCTCTCTTCATCAAGTATAATTTCCCCCTTTGGTCCTAATTTGATTTGAGGCACAGGAGCTGCTGTTTCCTTTGGAATTTCTAGTTTTACTGGTTTCTTTTCCTTCTTTGTTTGTTCTAGGGCTTCTTTTTCATTTGCCTTCTTTAAGTTTATTTCTTCTTCATCTGGCCTAAAATTGAATAAAAAAAAATATAAAAATTATATATATATATATATATATATATTATATAAATATAAATATATATATATATATATATATATATATATATATATATATATATATATATATATATATATATATGTTTGAAGTTATTGACTGATATACCTTATATTTTTACAGCTAATTCTAATAATAGTATAGAAAGCCTATTATTTTTTGAGAATGAATATCTAAAAAATAGGTCTAGTGCGAGTCGGACTCGCACACGAAGGAATGGCCAAGACGATGGCAGTCATTTTGAAATTCGCCATCTTGGTTTTTTATTTTTTCTCTTCTTATAGCGGCAATAGAAATACAAACTCTATGAATTTTAACTCTCTACCTATTACGGTTCATAAGATACAGCCCTCTGACAGACGGACGGACGGACAGCGGAGGCTTAGTAATAGTGAAGATAATGAAGATTTAATAAGATTCAACTGAAAATTAAGTATGTACTCACACAATGGGGTTGGAACTAGGATTGTAGAATATCAAGTCGTACATGGTGAGAGCCTCTCGCTTCACGTTCTCGCGCTTGCGTCTCATGGCTATTGTACGACGATTTGACTCTTGACGACGGTTTGTCCTGGAAATATGGTGTTATTGTTAAGTAAATTTTTGAATGTGAACTCAATGGAATTGTAATGTGCTATTTAACATAATCCATCAAGTGCTTTAGTTTAAATAAGAACAAGTGACTTGTTCTTGATTCACATTAGCCTTCACTATACCTTCTATAAAAAAATCCCATCAAAAACATAAATGTTAAAATGAGAGCCAAGTACAATAGTAAGAATAAGCGAGGTCGTCAACTTCACCAACAAAAGAATTGAGATCTAAATGGGTGCCAAGTTCTGTAGATAATCCAGAATTTTTTTCATAAGAACATACAACATTCTAAAATAAATTGAAAACACAATTAGTTGTTTTTTTTTTCTGCTACAAAAGTGTTAGCTATTTTAAAATAGAACTTCTTAAATTTGAACAGTCGAATTATTTACACAGAGTAGATAACTTAGAATAAATTGAAGTTCAATATTTGACTTGGCTAGTGTTACAATGTAATAATTCTTAATTTCATCCATCAAACTCATTTGATGATGTAGCCAGGAGTTGAATAATGACGTTTGGTTTAGTTCGTAGTGACCCTACTTGCTGTGCCAGCGGTCGCGGGTTCAAGTCCCGCTGGGGGGCATTAATTTTTGTGATGAGCACGAATGTTTGTACTCCAGTCATGGGTGTTTACTGTTTATATTTGCAATATGTATGTATTTAAAGTTATATATGTGTAGTGTGTCAACTATCTGGTATCCATAACACAGGCCTTGGTAACTTGCCATGGTACTAGATGACGTCGTATGTTAATGTCCCAATATTAAAAAAAAAAACATTTAATGGAACTCTTCAATGGCTACTAGTAAATAAGAAGTCCATTTATTTTAAAGAGTTTTAAAAATATACTCTCGATCCACTGTTACATTAAACATTAAAAGGTTCATTTAAAAGCATATTTTTAAAATTTTAAAAGTATTATAATGAGAGACATTATATATAAAGACTATAGATATCATCATAAAGTTCATAATTTTAAGTTGTTTTGTATTACGAGCAGAACCTGCGACTTTGTTTGCGCTAAAACTACAAAATAAAAATTCTAAAAAGGTAGGTTTCATACAAACTTTCATTCCCTATTTTACCCTCTTATGGGATGAACTTCGAAAATGGTAACACACGTATTTTTTAATTGTATTGATGAAGAGCATTAATACCAAGTTTCAAGTAATTTTGATCATATTTTTTTGAGTTGTATTATAACGTGTTTTCCTGTGGGAACAAGATAATCTCCTGCAGTAAAAAGTAGCTAATGCCTCTCACCAGCCCTCAAACTATTTCCACACAAAAAATCAAAGCAATCCCTCACTCTGTTTTGACATGAAAGAAGGACAAACAAACAAATACACTTTCACATTTATGATACTAGAATGGAAGTACGGATTACTAAACATTACCTCACTTAACAGAAATACAATTTAATGTGTATTCTGCACAGTATATCATACAAAAAATTATTAGTACAAAATAGATAAATGATTTTCATACAGCAACTTACTTATGGTTTTTCTCTTTAACCGGCGAACCCATAGCTGCAGGAGTGGCAGTGGCCTGGCTCACACTTGAGCAAACAGAATCATTTCTAACACGATTAATGTTCCTGGAACATCAAAATACAACTGAATATGTTCCTATATTTGTATTTATCCAACTGTTTTGTCTTTCTTCAATATAAAAATCTATTGAAATTATACCTCTTGGGGTGTTACAATAAACAGACAAAAATTTATGAACTAATACCATTCAAATTACTATAATTAAATAAGTATTTTCTTTATTATTATTACAGTTATTTTGAGTTTTAGGGTAGTGGTAGCGCAGTGGTTACTTCCATTCGCTTAGGAAACCGAGTTAAGCAGTTACAAGTCGTGGGACTCGCACCTCTGAAATTTTCACGTTCAAATTCTGATATTTTCATTTACAAAATGATTAACACTTGTTTTACCCTCATATTGAAGGGAGGCCCATGCCCAGCAGTCAGATGTTAAAAACAGCTGATTATGATACAAAAGTTGTTTTACATAGACATTCAGATAATGTAAATCATTATTATATTTAATAAATACTTTTTTATTTATAATTAAATACAATTAATGCATGAATACTATAAAATTACCTCTTAACTAATAATTGTTGTGTACTTAGTGAGGTTTGTGAATCATGCCTTTGCCTGGATGAAACTAAGGATTGAGGGTTCCGTCGACTTTCATCTTCTGATTCACTTGCACTCCCCTAATATAAAAAAGGTTCATTATTCAAGAGCATTACTTAAGGAATATAAATATTTTAATAAATTAAGAGAGTCTTCTATGACACTTCTTGTGACAATTATGTTAGTTATATTTTAATATATTTAGTAACGTTTACATTAAAGAAATATTTATAAGTACATGTTAATTTTAATTTTATATTTATACCTGCACACTGTTTCTTCTATGTATTCCTAGCCTTGGAGCTGGCTTAAGTTTAGGACGAATTTTGCTTGGGGAAGGCAGCGGTACAATGGGATCAAACAACACTACAGCATTTTCAGATATAATTTCACTCTTTAATATTTCAATAGGTTTCGGAATAGTAGCTGGCTGTAAAGGAACAATACCATCCATCGCTTCATCATTTGAACTGTCCACAATTGGGGAATCCACTGGAAATAATGCAATATTTATTTAACAATAAAATATTACATACTAAAGGCCCACCCTGGTTTTATCCATACTCACATACAAGAATATGCTATATTATTTATTGAGTTCTGACAATCTCTTTTATAATTCAAATAATTATACAAAACATTTGTCATCTATTGTATAAAGATAGTACTATTTTATAAACTATTTATGTATCCATAATGGTTTATAATTGACTATGTTTTATAACAGTGTAATTAGATATTTATCTTTTTATATTACTTACCAATAATTGCATCAGATTTCTGCAGACTCTTATTATGGCTAATCTTACTAATAATGTTTTCTGTAATTTGTAATTCATTGTTTTCATTAATTTTTTGGGCTATAGGAGTAAGTGTACAATTTTGAGCAGTTGGCTTATTTAAATCTACATTTCTGTTAGCTTTAGGAGATGGTATTGCTGGAGAGGCAAATGTTTTTCTAGGGCTATCTTTATGAAGTGGTGACGCGAAAGCATTAGATGAATTTTTTAACATCGAAGGAGTTCCTTGTGTAGAGGATAAAATATTCTCCTTTTGTTCATTTTCTGCAACTGGAATTGGGGATTTTTCGAAAATATTTGGTGTTTTAACAACTTTAACCGGTGTCGTTTTATTTATTAAAGATTCGGTAGAATTTTTTACATGTGGTGATTTAATTTCTTCTTGGTTTGGTACGGTGCTAGATTTAGGTGTTCGAGGGCTTCTCGTAATTTTTTCAGAACTTTCTTTTGAGATTGTTTCTTGCCTTTTATCCGGTGCCTCGGTATTTTTTCTCCTCGGTGGCAAAGAGGTAACAGCTTTTATTCTCGCTCTTCGCGTAGACATAGTGAATAAAATTTATGGTTGTACGGTGATAATTAAAATGTATTTATTGTCAGTTAGCACATCTTTTATAGAAGTGTTACGAAGTATATAAATGAAGAAATTATACAAAACTCGCAGTGCAAAAAGTTAAAATGAACTTATGACAGTAATTATTAATCAACTCGAGCAAGAGCCAAGACCACATCGTTAACTGTCAAATCGACAATCGTTCTTATTCTTAATCTGTGCAATCGTTGAAAACATCAAACAGTGTTTCAAGCAAAGTAATATAATATGTATAGTTCTTAACCGTGCAACAAA
This sequence comes from Fabriciana adippe, assembly GCA_905404265.1. Classification (NCBI taxonomy): domain Eukaryota; kingdom Metazoa; phylum Arthropoda; class Insecta; order Lepidoptera; family Nymphalidae; genus Fabriciana; species Fabriciana adippe. The sequence goes on along the minus strand of FR989998.1, from coordinate 10,568,445 downwards.
ACAACACGTAAAAAGTAGGCTTGTGTAGTTCGCGAACGAACTAGTTCGAAAGATCGTTCGTACAGGTGAACTATGCGAACTAGTTCTCGGATCTTTCGTTTTTTAGTTCGTTAGTTCGTTTTTGATGGTAAGGATTTTCATTGATTTGTAGTAGTATAAAATATTATTGATATGTAATATATTAGTAATGTGTGTTTTGGATGTTTTTTCAGAATACAGTAGGTACTTTTAATATGTATTTTATTAGTTAATGCAGATAAAGTTGTTGAAATTGTAATAAGTAGAAAAATAAGTACGTGTTTCGTTAGAAGGTATAGTGAATGTTAATAGGAAAGATAAGGTAAGTTGGTGAAGGATATTTTTTTTTTGCTCGCCACCTTGAATCATAATGAAAGTGTGGCAGTATAATAGGGACTTAAGGCATTCAGTGTAAGTAGCAGGTCTGTAATGAAGTGCTACAAAGATTAAAATAGTCAAGTCGAGAAAGGAATTAACGAACTAAAAGACCGACCTAGTTCGACCTAGTTCGCTAAAGAGCTACGAACTAAATTGACCGCTCCCAGTCGCGAACTATTATGCCCAAGTCTAGTAAAAAGTATGGAGGGTAGAGGCAAGGAGTTTTGCCTCTATGGGAGTCTGGAACCTGTACACTGAAATTAGATGGCGCTGGCGTATAAAAAACTACCATATGAATTTAGCTGTTGTAGAGTGTAGTAAAAGCGGAGTCAAGTGTTTTGAGTTCAAAATTTTAAAATGTTTCATGGCTGAAATTGTTAATGAAATACCAATATATAAAACCTCAATTATTTACGTAGTCTAAAATAACTTAATAAATATAACCATCCTTGTTTATTTCTTTATCTTACTCTAATTACTTTTGGCGCTTCCATCAAAATTTATCCTACGCTACCGCAGCACCACCCTTATTGGATGCGTTTTTGATGGGCACTTCTTCATACACAGTGACTCCTCCTTACCTCTATGCTGCCTAGTAAAGAGTAAAAGCCCCAAATGAGCGCGCTCAACAAATCCATTACCTGATTGTTGATTTTTTAATAATCAGTAAAATTATTTAATTTTTTTTTAGGGCACACTATTTTATTTTTGTTTAAACAAGAGTTTTTTGAAGTTATACTTCTTTTGTGACGGTTGGAAAAACAGAGTAAAATTTTTATGATGCGAGCGTACACCGACAACCAAAAAGTGACATGATGAAGTTAGCTGATAACTGTTTATTGCCATGGTAACCGTTGTTATTGTGTTACGACAAATGATATATAATATTATATTCTTTCCATATATGATATTCTATAAATATATTATCTTTTGAACATCGAAAGACGGCAATTGTCCCCGTCTCGAAATTATAATATGCCTTATTTAATTATTTTATTTATTTATCATTTCTTTTACAAACGGGGAGTTGTGTTATACGGGACGAAATCTTCAGTTATTTTGTTCTGTTACGATAAAGAAGTATAACTTCTTACCTGTGAACATAAACATGACGCAACCTATTGTTTATTTATAAATAATTAATCAAAAATATTCCGTCTAAATAGTCCCCTTAATTGATTGCCTTTAAATGTACATTTAAGTCACACGTATCGTAATATATATACTGTAGCTGTGGGTGCAAGAAAATTGCACTGAGTTGGCCAGTTGGAGATGGCCAGTCGTATTTTTTTTACCTAAAATATTTCTAAGTTATGTTGATTCAAAGACTGTGTTCAAGTAAGATTTCATAAGAAATATAAATATTGTTTTGTTTGTCATTAAAATGGGTGTTTTGTTGTACGTGGTTTCCTCGCTATAGATCTTCAATGTTAGTAGGGCCATCTCCCTCTGATTTACCCTAATGGTTGTAAAAAACTGAAACGCGGATCCAGCGCTTAACGGGTGTTGCATGTCATAAAGCGCGGGGTTCTAGTGGTTTAAAATACTTGTATAGTTTTTAATTTATTTTATTTCCTAAGCTGGCAATTTTAGTTAGTAATAAATTAGTAAAGGGGGGAGTTATAGGAATACTCAACATTGCTCCTGTACATTTAGGCCCTACACTCTAAAGTCAATAAGAAATGAGATAGTTCAATGAGTCCTTTTCCCTCCGTTTTTCCCCATTTACTCGGAAAATATCGATAGCACAAAAACAGCAAGAAATAAAATGTAGAGAATTAAACAATGAACAGCTGTCTTAAATAAAGTTTTGGTTTAGAATTTTTTTCTAGAGGGGTCACTTTTGTAAGCTTATTTATATAATTTATTAAATAAGGTGGGTGGACCATTTAAGACCATGCTCCTTGTAAGGCCAATTATTAAAAAGTCGTAGTTATTCTGATCCGATGACAAATGCCTTCTACTCAGACTAGCACCCATACAACTTAAGAACACAGATGCGGCGGCGAGTCGCTAGCGCTGCTGGTTTGTCAATACGGTCCCTCGCTTTGTTGACTTCTTTCGACGACCTTAAAATTCTAATATGCGCTCACAGCAAAACGTTAATTTTCAAGTAAAGAAACTATAATTTTCTTTAATTTTTTTTTATCTGAATTCATATCTAAGGATTTGCTGTTGTACTAAAAAAGAGCTATATGATTTTATTTCAATTTTAGTTAAAATATCGGTAGTGTTCCTAGGAAAGCTACTGGTTCCTTGTAAGGCCGAAAAAAGATCATCAAAAATTTGACAAGTTGGCCTTGCTAGGGCACAAGGACCTTGTTAGGAACCTTTAGGAATCACGAAAATATTAATACTTAGTTTTTAGTTGTAAATATGTATCGGGAAAGGAAAAGCAAAGTATGTATAAGTTCATAATATTATTGCTTCATCATGCTTTAAATATTTTTATTTTAAAACTCCATTTGGCCTTACAAGGAACAGACCCATAAGAAGGCCATTGTAGTCGGTTTAATTTTTATTTTTATTTCATTATAAAGATTATTATCAAGTTATTTGATATCGATGTATTAATTATCGATCGAGAGTTATTATTATTATTTTTAAACCATTTTCACAAATACATTCTTAGTTTCATGATAGTGTTCAAGTAGTGTTTGTTGACTATTTTTTAAGTGCATATATATATATATGCACTTATTATATATGTATTTAATGATTCATTTTAATGAAAGACCTTTTTATGAAGATCTAGGATAACCAGATATTTTGATTGTTTCGCCGTTAGTTTTAAGTTAAACGACTGATTTATTATATCGGCCTTGTAAGGAGCCCTGTTTCTTGCAAGGCTATTTTGGAAGAGTTCAATAAAACTTAAATTTAATAAATAAGAATTTACTCTACATTAAAATAAAATGTTTCAAAGTTACATTATAGAAGAAAGTGTCACTTAATAAATTTTTTTGTTTCATTTATCCAATAAATAAAAGAATTATAACTGTTTATTTGTTAGTGTGGCCTTCCATGGTCAACCCACCTTAATTTGTTCGAAGACACTTACTCATCATCCTTATGTGCGGTCTCATACCTAATCATGCCAAAACTTATCAAAAAGTATTTTATATTTTGCAAATAAAAGATATGTCTGTCATAAAAGGTATAACAAATAAAATACAAAAAGCTTTTCTAAAAAAAGTATTTAAATATAAAATGGAAATAGGTATTTTGCATTTTGCATTTCAAATACTAGTATTTTAATAATGTCCCTCTCTGAATTGGATATCCTAGTACCTAATATTATGGAGGGTAGAACACCCTCCATACTTAATATAGACATGTCAGGTTAGTATCAGTGCTTAGTCATATCAGTATTATATGATCTGTGGTTATATGTAGGTATAGTATATTTATAAGCTCCATACATTAATTTCAATTTCTTTTAATTTTTCGTAGGCAAAGAACTATGATGAACTGCACGACAATAGTTTTAACATCTATTATCTATACATATAAAAAAATTGTAACGGAGTCGAATCTCTATATTAATTATTTGTTAATCTAATTGAAATAGCCATTATTATCGATACAGAGGTCCAATTTATAGTTTTTAGAATTTTTGTTTGTCTGTCTAGAAACGCATCACGAGAAAACCACTGGACAAATTATGATGAAATTTGGTATTATGATAGCTGGTTATCCGGGTCAACATATAGGATACTTTTTACTGCGGGAAAATGTCTCATCTCTCAGAAACCTTAACTAAAGGTTAAAACGTAACGGGACGAGCCCGAACGGAGCGAGGGTGAATCGCTAGTTTTATTATAAAATCTTAACATTCTAATTCTTCTCTTTTTAAGCCAGCCAGTAGTTTTTAAGTTGTTAAGTAACGATAGAATACTCTACAGTGTTTCATGTCTGTCAATCTTCTAATTGATAATTTTAAAACATCAACTACATTTTTAGGTTTTTAGAAAAATAGTTTAAATCTTTAAGTAGCCAGTAATACGTAGCCTGTTGATAGGAGCTGTAATAAAAAGCATACAAGGTAGTAAAACAACATCAGTTTTCTTCATTCTTTATTGCATTTCTTCTAATTTTTTTGACAGCGATGAGCACTTTTGGTGAAAATAGATACCAGAAATCAGTATAATTTAACTATATAATAATTAACAGTTTTGATAAAAAAAACTCTTGATTTATATAATAATGTTTGTTTGCTTAAATTCAGCAGTTCAACTTCACAATAAAAATAGATCTCTCCTATAAAATTTATATAATTTACAAAAGCGGTAATGTTAGATAAAACAACAGTAAATAAATGCCTCTGGGGATAAAACGCAATATTATATTTTTCTCTTTGTAGATAAATTGACAGATGTAACTCTGTTAAGGTCAATTGTATATAAATATCTTACGAGTACAAAGTATCTATTGGTGTTAGTCGCCAAAACTGAGAACTAGGCTGCATTCATCTACTAGTAAGCTACTGCGTATTGGTTCGTCATTCATTAACTATATTTTGGCTAAAAAGTTAACATTTGCAAAATTATCTTTACAAATTGTCATGACACTATAAGAATTAGTCAACGATGAAACGTGCCAAAGATGCGGCGCCGGCGGCGGTCGGCTCAACGACTACTCTACTCTAACCGTAGGATATGTTACTCATTGCGATCATCTATTTATTGCTACAAAATGTTAAAAATTCATGAAGCTCTTGCAAAATCTCTAACTGTTGGCAGAAAATTCACTAAAGATAGAGTAAAACAAAGTTACAAGTTAGAAAAAAGTGGTAAGCATTTTTCATGCACGTGACTACATCTACGCCGTTAATAGGTATGTATCGAGTATCGCCGAGCCGGCGGCGAGGCAGCGCGCTCGCAGCCCACTGCTGCTCTATCACAAAACGTAATTCGTCCGAATTTGTTATCGCTCCGGCCTACTTACTCCTACTAAATGATTACTATCGATAATAAATTATTTTCACCTACAATTAAAACAAGGTACGAAGTGTTGTAGTGCATCAAAAAACGTGGCGTCTAGCGCCACGTTCACGCGATAATTGACTGGACCGCTCGAAAGAGCGCCCCCTTATCATTTCTATATAAAACGAATCACGCTAAAGGCGAATCTTCAATAATAATACAATATTTACATAAAGAAACGATTCGAAGCGCTACTGATCCACCTCTAAATAGGAAATCGAGACCAACCATATGTCTTCCGTTATTCGTTAGTCTACTTAAATTTAAAATTAAGAAAGCGTCCGTGTGCTATGGATTCATGTGATCTGTCGAATTGTGCGTCGCGGGTGCAGTGCCCGGTGCGCGAGCACCGCGGCTGCGCTGTGGAGCTGTGCGCCGGCCGCCACTACCGAACGTGCTCACTGTACTCACTACAGTGTACACAAGTATCTTTACGGTTGCTGACTTAAATTCAAAGATACACAACAAAACACCCGTTTTCAAAAGTACTATAAAAATTTATAATTTTTCACATACGTTTTATGGATTTTGGAATGGTTTACGTATTTTCTTATTAGTAGGAAGCTTAGGTAATGCAGTGCTCGCGTAGTTTATTACATATGAATTAATGGAATCGTTCGAGGGTAGCATGGGCGACGCACAGCTTCGCAACGCTCTATACTTTTCTACGCTTCAAACTTTATATAATTATTAACAATTCAATTATATAATATCTTCATTTTCGTCACTATAAGAAACGTTATAAATACATAATCATCAACGTTCAAATTCTCGCGAACGATCGGATCGCATCCGTCAACAATAGTTAGTTCTATTTCGTACGCCAACAAAGCATAAAATAATGATATCTTTACATCTCAGTCTAGTCTATATAATTATTTTTCTTTAATGGCAAGGTATATCTATAAAGACTCAATCTCATCCTTCGATATATAACAGGTATATCTATACAATCGGAATACGTCGCGTATCCGTTTCCTCACAGCGTCGATGATATAAAATTTAACCTAAATAACACAGGAGAATTAAGTATAAGATCACAAAATGAGATTCAGCGGGCGCGGTGGGCGCGCCGGCGAAGTCGCAGCTATAATACTCTACGCTAGAAGCGAGCGATTATGAATGATACTATGAATTAAATCATTATATAAAATAAATCGAGTGAGCTGCTGAGCGATCTTTGTTAGGAAACATTTTGTTAGATTATCCAAATAATTAGTATTATTCAACGATTATTATAATCTCCAGTTAACAATTCGTTTTTATTAACCATTCATAATCGCCCACCACTCTATGCTACAACTAGCGAGGCGGCGCGCGCGCTCGCACTAAGCCTAGTATTGCTATCGGTTAGCCCTAGCATAGTGTACGACGTCAGGGGGCGATTCCGGCGTCCGATTTATGAAAGGCAGCGGTGCTTGTTAAAGGCGGCTGTTGAGATTGCGCGGAACTAAAATCATGTTCGGACTTAGGACGCGGTAGAGCAGCCGCTACGCCTAAGCCCGGCAACGCGACCCCCGCCATACGACACGAAGCTGCTTGCAACGGTTGCAGAGCCAGTCCGAGGGATCTTTCTGACAAACGCGCTACGCTATCGTCTGAAAGACTAACGTGCTCCGCTTCCGCTGCTAACGCGTTAACCACAGCATTTATCGTATTGCCTTCCGATGTCGTATCGTCTTCTCTATGCGCGACGAGGTTTGGATTTTTGCCGATCTTATTCAGACGTTCCGCTGCGACACTCTCCATCGTTCGTCGCATTAGTGGATATTGATCCAGAACTGCGTTGAAATGGTCCACGGATAATGAGAAAAGATTACAGTAAGTTTCGGCGCGGACGGAAGCGACTCGCCGGGCATTGGTCAAAAGGCAAATCTCTCCGAAGTAGGACCCATCTGACAAGCTGGTCGCAACTTCACCGTTTGCCATGACGATATCTACAATACCCTCTTGTATGAAGTACATTTTGTTCCCGATGGTTCCTTCTTTTATAATAATGTCACCTGAAAATAAAAGTGTAATTATTTAATGCTCTTAATTCGTTTTTGTTATAATAAAAGTAGAAATTGTCAAATTGTCAAAAAATTTACCCGGTTGGAAGACTTCATAACGCAATTTCGTAACTACATCTGAGACGAAATTGGAGTCAGCATTAGCAAAGAATGGCACTGAAGCGACAAGAGATCTGCAATTGTAATTGATGACATCCTCTCGCAGTTTTTCGCTCAATTCGCCCAAAATTAATTCCTCGTCGAAGAATTTTCCTTGGTATCGGTGTTCGAAGTACTCGGTGATGCGTTGACGCATCTCACGTGGCAGTTTTCGATATGCCATATATTCTTCTACTTGCTTTACCTGTAGCATACACAATTCATTAACATGATATTTATACAACAACAAAGTGTCGTATATCTCCAATTTGTTAATATTGTGTTTTGTCTCTGTATTAACTAAGATATGCCCAATTTGGTTCATGGTCAATCTCATTCGTGCAAACAACTAACTAAAAAAAACTATAACACCAATATTATGTACCTAAAATTTATTGGACCCCATCTACAATTCAGATACACATTAAAGATGAATGAATTAGAATTATTAGTATGTTTATGGAGTAAAGAATATTAGAACACCTATACTATGAATTTCTACCATGTATTACTAGATAAAAGCTGTCATGAACACATTAGTGCAATAATATATGTGTATGTTTAATGTATTTTACACCAGTTAAAGTATGACGCGATAGTAGACTGTGCGAATAAATGAGGTTGTGAAGTAAATAATAATACATAATTTACGAAACGATCATACACTTTATACTCACGTCTAGTTTCTGAAACAGGCAATAGTGACTTTAACATTAGTATTTAATGATTATGAAAACTGTAACGTCCAAGAATTCACGAAGAAATTTTTCAGATTTATTTTTTATAATGATATTTTAATGTAAAGATGTTATTTTCTGATATTCATTACTTTACCATGAAAGGTGTTCATAACAGCTCACATTTGTTATTTAAACATATTTGAATGTAGATTTAAAGTCAGGATTTAGTTTCATTACATATTATGTATATATACATCGCTATTAGATATATTTTTTAATTACCCATTTTTATGTAAATATTATAACAGTTTAGACCTTTTACCTTATTCATCTATTTAGATTGTTAACTAAATTATTTAGTGAAAAATAAAAGGATTACTTACAACGTGGGTTACATACTCATAACGTCTGATTAGGTTGTAATTCTAGACAAGAACTCAACAAATATGTTCAGACTTAAAGACAATTACATATAATTAATTACCTTTTCACGATATTGTCTGCGTGATGAATCAAGACTTTGAATAAGATTAGTTGCATGCCCCAGGAATAGGGCGTAACAAGTGGCTCCAGAGATCATTGAAAGCATAGTAAGCCACATGTCTGTGAGAGATTGTGGCGGAAATCGACCATATCCAATGCACAGCATATGAGACATTGCCTTGAATAAAGCCCACGAGTACTGTTCTAACCAGAAGGCTTCCTGAAAAAAGAAATGTTCATCGTTTGATTTTTTTTTAGATTTTGTCTTGGAGTAATTACTATTAACAAATCAATAGAGGTATTAAGAAAACTAGCGGACTACCCTCGTTTCGCTCGGTTTCGCCTCTAGAAAAACAAAAATAAATCTACCCCACAGGAACCGTTCATTTTTTCAAGATACTGAGTAGCCTATGTACTATTCCAGATTATCATCTATCTTTGTATCAAAAATCATCCAGATCCGTTCAGCCGTTCTGGCGTGATTGAGTAACAAACATCCATCAAAACATCTAAACTTTCACATTTATAATATTACTAGCGACTCACCCTTACTCCGTTCGAGTTTGTCGCTACTTACGTTTTAACGTTTAGTATAGATTTCTCAGAGATGAGGTATTTTCCCGCAGTAAAAAGTATCCTATATGTTGACTCGGATACCCAACTATCATCATACCCATCAAAACTCCTCCAGTGGTTTTTCTGTGATGCGGTAACAGACAGACAGACAAAAATTCTAAAAACTATAGATTCGGTTTCTGTATCGATAATAACGTCTATTTCAATAATATTTTCCAAAAAATATTTAATGTACAGATTCGGCTTAGTTACAATTTTATTATATCTATAGGTAAGATTATATTAAAATAAGAACGTCATCGTCATGTCGATATATTAAAATTATGATGATATACATAATAGATTTTCTATTTTGCAATATTAATAGTTATATACTAACTTGTAATTCATTTATTGCGACCCAAGAATTTGGCGGAAATCCTTGCAGCATAGGGACGAGGAATTGTAGGCATCCAGACCAGTGCCCGATTAACAACATCATACAGATGAGGTTGAATATCCGCATGAACACCGAGGCCATATTGAGGAACTGAGGAAGAAGAATTGGATTAATCAAAACTGCATTAACAGTAATGGTCGCCTCTAAAGGAAGCCGTGCGGACTGCGCGCGACACAGACGCTCGTTCAAGCATCGCGATGATTTCTACCGATGGGTTCTTGTAAAAGTGAGAAATAAAATATGAACGCGTGAGACGAGTCGTCGAGCGAGCATGCGATCGCGGGCCTACGGGCAGGGCTTCCCAAGCCGCCGCGGACGCCCTGCCCGCCGCCTCGCGCGCCTCCGCCCGCGCGGCCTACGGGAGGGTCGGAAACAGAAACGCCAACGAAAGAGGAAGCGAAGCGAGCGTGTAAGGACGCCGGGCGGCGCCGGCTGCATGCTAAGCGGGCGAACGAGCACATGCGCGCCCTCGTTACCTTAAAGATCAGATTGCTTTTCGTGTCACCCTTCTTTTTGGCGACGTCGGAGCTCAGCCGTCCCCGACGTTCCGTGCGCTTTTTTTGAAGATTCTGCAAGATCTAGAAAACAAGCGAGAAACACGAGATAGTAGGAGAGCCAGGCGCGCCCGGCGAGTGCGGGCGGGGTCGGCGGTCGGAACGTCGCGGGGTGTGCGGGCGGGGCGGGGGCGGGGGCGCGTGCGGGCATACGGGATGCACTAACACCGATATGGGACGGGCTAAGCCCCTACGGCTAGGCGGCTAGGGAGCGCGTCGATCATGCGGCACCTGCGAGGCGAGGTCGCGCGAGCCGCCGTCCGCGTCTCCCGGCTCGTCGCTCGGCTGCGGGGCGGGGTTCATCTGCACACAACACCGTCACTGCGACGTCGCCACCACCCTCCCCGTACTCCACTTCTCCACTGTCTGTCACTGAATCTCCGCATACTACTAACGTGACAGGTTTGACCTACTCGGTGGTACTCTAATTATTCGGTACAGATTTGTGCATTATTATACGTAGGTATATACTGTTTCTATGGTTATTGGGGCATACTAATGACGGACTAATAATATTTGATTTACCGTTTTAGTTGGAAAACGACTATTAACTGATATACGATTTCGGACTGAAATGACGACGACACGAGAATTTAGTCATGTAGTAATGAAGAAGTTAATATGAAAATTTCGGCGTCAGCGCATATTCTAAAGGCCTTAAGAAGCAGCAACATAATAAGAACAAATTGGCAAATCAAATATCACGTTTATGTATATGGGACGGTTTGGGTCGGTAGACGCGGACGCGGCGCGGCGCGGCGCGGGCTCATAGAAAAGAGATAGAATCAGATACCTCAAGTGAGAGCGTGCTCAGGCAGAAAGAAGCTTGCAGAGAAGCAGTAGAGAAGTGCAGAGCGGGACGTGGGGCTCATACAGTGGAGGGTGGGGACAATGGTACAGTTGAGGATTACATAAAACTCCAATGATAAGTCATTAGGAATTTCTACTAACTAGATAGAAAAATTCAGATTATTTAGTATTCAATTAACATTTTATATAATTAAATATTTACAAAACATTATCGCCAATCACAGGAAATTATAAAGAAACAATTTTAAAAATATATTTTAATCAATATATAGGTTTTGTTAGTAGGTGTTAATTTGGTGTTAGTATATGTGAGCGTAATGTGTTAGAGCAGTGTTAGTGGTAGTAAGTAAGAAAATGGGTAAAAAATGGTAGCTAGAAGAAATGATGGCTTACATATACTTCCTCCCATTGCGAGACATATCGGACGAGCCTGGAAAGTCTGAGCAGTCGAACCAGTGATAAAAGTTTTGCTAACCGTAGTATCCTTAGGGCACGACCGGCGTGAAGAATTTGAAAGCTTTCGCTAAAGTCCTGGAAACACAGTCAAACTCATGTTTTAGTAGTGAACTTAATCATTATTTTAACGTTCTTGTGAATCTAATCTAAAGAGAGCATCTATACTCAATGCCCAATTTTATTGTAACAATAGAAGTGTATAAGACATGCAAACTTGCTGAACTGATAGATTTAAAATACATCAGCCAAAGAAAAGTGCTGAAGCATCATATTTTACATATTATATTTATGTTTTCAAAAATCCTAGAAATATGTTAAATTAAGAAAAGATTAATTTAAGAAAGCTTATATTTTAATAAATGTACCTAATGATAATTGAGTTATTTCATAAGTAGGCGTATATAGATTAATTAATAGGTATATAAGTACGTTATAAAAGTTTATGTATTCATAACAATAAAATAGTCGTAATGTTAATCGTTGAGCTATAAATATTAAAATGTTAGTATAAACATAGAAATATATAAAGTAGTACAATTTGGTCGTGTTGCATTTACGGTAGGAGGGTAAAAAAATATATGTAATATTCTACGTGCTGAAGAACAATTAACGGAAAAAGCAAAAATCAAAATAACCTGGATAAGAAAATACTATAGTAAATCATGCGGTCATAATAGTGAAGGTTAAAGTAATATAATATGGATTTAAGAGAAGTTGATAACGTGCAAAATCAATAGCCATTCTGTGGCAAAAGAATTTAGAAGAAAATAGTGCATTTGGAGTTTGTTTTAGAGATAGATGGTGCACAAAGTACAAATGTGCTTATTATAGGCCAAAGCCTCCGAGATATCTTAGTATCCCATACGAACAGAATTTCACCTAAAGATATCAGCGGTAAAGCGAAGAAGATTAAGGTAAGATGAGATCAGATTCATATGGGCTACGACTGAAAAAAAATCGTGCAAATACTTTTAGATACTTTTGAAAATATAGAAATAAAATAGAAGATGTATCTAGAGTGCTGCAATCAAACCTTTAGAAGGTTTCTGTGAAACCAGTACAATAAATATTAAACCGAACACGATGGCGCGTTGAACGTTCTCGTGGCAGTTGGGTAAGTATCACAATGAGAAACAAAATAAAAAAAAAAAATAACACAAAAAAAAAAACTTTTGCTATTAAAAACATAAATGAACACCCAAGCTGAAACAGAATCAAAATCATAAAAGACAGATTTAAACTAGTAAAAGGAACACGGCCAAATTGCAACGTACGTTTACCTGGTTGAAGATTAGGAATATATAATCTAGTGGTATACTAGAGATGAGGTCAAGGAAGAACCATGTCCTCAAATAGTGCTTTGCGATTAACTTTGGATCTAATATCACTTGCTCTGCATTATCTTGCTGCATTATACCTGAAAAACAACAAATAAACCATTTAACATACAGTAGAAGAATACTTACCAATTATATTTTGTAATTAATTATTCGACTGCAGCTCTCAATCGTTTAGTTATATATATTTAAATAAGAAAATTGAAGAGTTAATTTTAATATTTTTTCGTTGAATACAACGAATATATAATACTTATATTTAAGTTTTCAGTTTTTTAAAGATATATTCATATAAATTAAAATTGAACGAACCTGTTCTAAAATTAACAACGATATCTATTAGAAATATGGTATCAGACAGACAGTTGAAAGCTATCCACCGTGTGCTTAGGTCATCGTTGAAGAAAGAGATGGCGACGGGCAGGATGATAAGGTTAGCCACCAACAACAGTAGCATACATAGATCCCAGTAGAACCTGTAAAGCAATAAAAAAAATGATTGAATGAAACTGTAATTAGTATATTATTGTAGAGACTTTTGAGCTTTTTTTTTGGAAATCATCTGTGAAATACGTTTTAACACTATTTATATAAAAGTTGTGTAGTAAGGTGGATAATTGAAATGATTAATATAAAAGAGAGTGGCGAATAGTTTTTCAATATAATAGTTTTCTATATCACCCTGCATTTTTATGTAAGTTTATGGTGATAAAAAAGACTATAGGATGTGTTAATCGACACGTATTTTTTTAAAACCCCATATTAAAAATGCAGCCATGGGTTTTAATCGGCCGTGGCCAAATTGTAGAGTTCATAAATTAAACCATAAGTATGACCATTATTAGCAGGCTGACACACGTAGTGACAGGACTATTACGCCGAATGTTTTTGTCGGTCGACTGGCACTTTCCGCAATGTGGTTGAAATGAAGTAAATGACGGTAATTTTACACAATAAGCCAGAAAAATCTACACAATAACTCCACTGTCGAGAGGAGGCTGCAAATGTTTCAATTTCACATATTTTTTGAAGTAGTTTCAAAATAACTTTACAAAAATAATAAACGCAACAACCTTTTATTCTGTAAATGTTGCAGGTTCTGAGTAGGAAAAGGAAGCGGAAATGGGAAAAATAGACAATTTTACTGTAATTTTTAATGTTTTGAAGTGAGGAGTATAGCGTAAAGAGAATTTTCTACTTGTAAAGTACGTCACGTTCTTGGATTTTAGAAAAATATTTATTCATAACTAGCGACTCACGCTCGCTTCGCTTGGGTTCGTCCCGTTTTAACGGTTAGTATGGAATAGATAGACTATATATACATAAGTTAGGTTAGGCATGATGAGTTTTATATTTCTTATTGCTTGAGAAATGATTAATTCACCATACAAACTTCCACCCCCCTTTGCACCCCCTTAAGGGATGATTTCCGGGATAAAAATTATCCTATATCCTTCCTAGGGTCTCAAATTCTCTTCATACTCATCTAATTCGATTCAGCGAATTATCTAAGCATGAAAATGTAACAGACAGACAGGTAGACAGACAAACAGACAGAGTTACTTTCGTATTTATACTGTTAGTATGGAATTGTAAATACTCGTAGATATAAAACAAATTACTACAGAATAATATTAAACGTATAACTTGATTTTTGATGGATAAAAATATAGATTTCTAATATAGAGGCCCCATTCTGTTACGATAATATTGTATATACTTTAATTAGAAAATACAGGGTAAGTGGTACACGAAACATGCACTCGTAAATCAGACTTATGCAAGGCTAAAGCTCATGTCAACCACGTCAGCGGGTTTAGCGCAGTGCCTTTGTGTAGCATTTTATTCATGTTGCGTTGAAGAACTTGAATAACGAGCTACTTTAATAGTGGAAGAGCAATAATTATGTTTCACTAGTGTCTCTACCTACGCTGTTTCCAAATTTATTTTTCTAATAAACTGAAAAATGTGTGCGTCAATGATTTTAACTGGAGTTTATTTAGATATGCTTCAAAGCAATTAGGAAAATGAGTCTTCATTATTCAGGCTAAATCATTTCTTTTTTGAAATTTGAAGTGCGGTTGAACCCTACTGGCCTTGACAGCATCACCACACGGATGGGCGAACCGAAGACTCAGTCATTGAAAAAAATATGCTTAAAATAAAGGGTTGAAATTTCGGCTGTATATTATTTTAAAGTAACTAAGGAAATTTTAAACTTTAACCCCTAAAGAAAGAAAAAATAAAAACTATAGGTGGTTTTTATTATTTCAGACAAATATCGTTTATTTATTGTTTATTTATTTGTAAAACCGTGGTATATTTTATTAATAACCTATTTTTCTATTAGTTATTAGCAAATACGTTTATTGACGACACGTTTGGTTCAGTTTGTAGTGACCCTACGTGCTTTGCCAGCGGTCACGGGTTCGAGTCCCGCTGGGGGTATCCATTTGTGTGACGAGCACGAATGTTTGTACTCCAGTTATAGGTGTTTATATTTATAATATGTATTTATTTTAAATTATATATGTGTAGTAACCAACTATCTGGCATCTATGACCCAAGCCTCGTAGCTTACCATGGTACTAGATGTGATGTGCTGTGTGTTAATGTACAGTAAAAAAAAACATGCCCACTGGCAATATTAAATACATATACGTAGTTTTTATTTTCTTCGTTAACGAAAGTATCCAATTGAAGTATGAATGTACGTAATATAATATATGTGAGTATGTATCATTTATAGTAGATAATATATTTTGTAGTTGCTATAAGAGACGATGAGTACTAGTAGGTACATCAATTAACGACTTATAATAACAAGAGTGTTACAAAGTTTCGTGAAACTGAAGACAATAATTTGTAGTAAAAATAGCCACATTGATATTGTTTGTTTACGATGAGTTGGAACAGTCATAAATCGCAATTGTATTTAATTAACCTTAATTTGGTTCAGTCTTGTGATACGTTAATATGTAAATGCGCAATCATTTCAAAAAGTAGATGTTTACTTTGTGTAGTACATATTATATATATATATATATATATATATATATATATATATATATATATATATATGTATATATACACGTTTATGTAGTAGTATGTTTATTACGTTTATGTAGTTCAAATAATCTTTATTTATAAAAATGAATAGGATGTTTGGGTCGATTCCTAAAGTCCATCCAATCCCACAGTATTGTTCATCTTTTTATTCGCAACATTTTTTGATTCTGAAATTGTACACGCACGAACCCATCTCAAACAAAATAAAATAAAAATAACATAAAAACATAAAAATAGCTCAAAAAAAAGGAACGGACGTATGTCTGTGGGCATTAGACTTACTCAAATAAAAAAAAAAACAAAAACTAAACTTTGAACTATAGCAAGTTTCGCTTCAATCGCTTGATGTAAGTCGCTTTCAGATAATAACATTCACTTAATGAGAAGAAAAATTATAAGTAGGTAGTTGAATATTATTTATAAGGATATGATTCTTAGCAATGATTCCTAAAAACTGCAAGCAGTTTCAGGTTTAAGATCATTTGTTTCTCAAAAGAATATTACAATTCACTTGTATGAGAAATCACATTAGCTTAGCAATAAAGCTTAGCAATTTAGTACATTTAATAAAAATAGTGGTATATTACGTATGATATAAATTGAAAATATCTTTAAATTGATTTATTACCACTGAAATTAGTATTTGTTATTTCTCTGCACAATGTAGATACATAAACGGCAAAGTTGTGGTTATGCATGTTGTTTACGAGGCATTCGCGTGCTGAGTTTAGATCAGGATATTAAATTTTCGATTACGGTCGTTAAATTCCTAACAGCTAATGTCTACCTTCTTTAGATGATTAGCTATTGCGTAATGCCGAGATTTCATGTTCTGCATTATTGCTAATCTAATATTCATTTCCAACATGATTACCACTTGCCTTACGGTGAAGGAAAACATCGTGAGTAAAACCTGCATGTCTGAGAGAACCTAGCAAGTTTTCGAAAGACATGTGAAATCCGCCAACTTGCACTTGGTCAGCGTGGTGGACTAAGGCCTAATCCCCCTCGTGTTGAAGGGAGGCCCGTGCCCAGCAGTGGGACGTTAAAAAGGGCTAAATATATACATACATACATAATATTCATTGAAGATTGGGACTGTTTTTGGTTATGTAGAGTACCTACTTAATTATTTACTTGCCACTGGTTCACTCCACTGATACCGCATACATTTTAAATATTTTTTTTATTAAAAAAAAACTTTATTATCGTGATGTAAATACAATAAACATCTAGCATAACATTTAATTAAATAATTATCTTTAGTTAATAAAACTTAATGTTACGATAAGCAATTAAGCTTAAATAATCACGATAACGTGCGAGTAATATTCAGTGGGCTTAAATTTTTCATTTCTCATTACGATCCATTATTATTAATGATTTGTAATAATGAAATAGAATGAATCGACCAGTGCCCATTATCATTTATGATTATTTTAATTTATGTATTTAAAATTGAGGTAGAATGTAATTATAATGTATAGAACAAATTAATGAATATATAAATAATAAATAAGTACTCTTTCTTTATTGTACACCTGTAGGTGTAAAATAAAAAATTATAGTACAAGAAAAATAGAGTCCTACATAAAATAATAAAAAAAAAAATGCTAACGTATTAGCATTTAGTATGCTATAGGTAACAGTCTTTTTTTGGAAGTTTTATAAATAGTGTTTATTATTCTCAATTAGAACAATATACATTTTTTTTTAATAAATTATCTTATTCTTAATAATTGTACGTGCGAAGTAATCGGAGTTAACATGGAAAGGTAGGACGTGAATAAAAAAGTTCCTACAAAATATGCGTAACAAAAATCTAATTGAAATTGTAACATGAACTGATACCATGATATAGAGATACCGTATAAATCAATAATACAACAGCAAAATTTGATTTAACCACGTGTAGCGAACTATCAACATTTGCCATGTCTCTGAGGGAAACTTAAGATTTGCAGAGTGAATGTTAGTTGAAGTCTTAAATTAAACATTGTGACAAGCTATTTTGACCTCCTACCACAGGGACTTGAGCAGATTTTTTACAAAAGAAAAAAAGTTTTACAATAATGCTTATAAAATAAGAAATCTTTTTTTTTGTTTTCATTTGACGACACGTTTGGCTCAGTTTGTAGTAACATACATAGTTTGTACTTGCTGTGTCAGCGGTCGCGGATTTGAGTCCCGCTGGGGGTATCCATTTGTGTGATGAGTATGAATGATTGTATTCAAGTCATGGGTGTTTATATTTATAACATGTATGTATTTAAAGTTATATATGTATAGTGTATCTACTATCTGGTATTCATAACACAACGTAGCGTACTATGGAACTAGATGGTGCTGTGTGTTAATGTCCCTACATATTTATATATATTTATAGAAGATGCACTATGATAAGGTTGGTAACTACGCGTTCAAGCTTAAATAACAGGGAAAAAATATAACGATGGTTTTTTCTTTGCATAAAAGGGCAAATATTTTTATTTTGTCTTAAATAAACAAAACAAAAAACAAAATTAAATAGGTCGATCTCACTGTCTATTACTTAAATTCAATAGAAATGAAATGTAGTAACGTTTTAAGTATATTAATATTATAACCTACTATAAAACATTGATATAGTTTTCAACTGTGTTGTCAACAGATATCCTTTAGATATTACTTTATACTTTAGTCGTTAGTGATAATATGAAATAGTATTCATAAAAAAATGTTCAAACTCTGTTATATAATAGAATTGAAACTGTTTTGTGTATGTTTGTATAAATATTTAACCACAATTACAATGCAAGAGCAATAGATATGTTACATAATAATGATTGCAATAATTAGCGACGCAGTGAACTACGGATGAACGCACATGTCTCTAATATGACCCGGATACGTATTGAGTGATAACTGTGTACTGATAAAAACATTATGATATATCTTATTGTACGTCAATCAATTAGAAAACAGTTAAGACAAGAGTAATCCAGATTATAGTGGTTAAATTATTATAAATATTATTTTTGCAGTACTGAATAGGTAGTGGTAGCCCAGTGGCAACGCGCTCGCTTGGGAAACCGAGTAGGTAAAGTGGGTTCAAATCCAGGGTCTCACACCTCTGATATTTTTATGTGCGAATCATTTCTATCATGATTATCACATGCCTTACGGTGAAGGAAAACATCGTGAGGAAACCTGCATGTTTGAGAGAACCTAGTAAGTTTTCGAAAGACATGTGAAGTCCGCCAACCCGCCCTTGACCAGCGTGGTAGACTATGGTCTGATTCCCCTCGTATCGAAGGGAGGCTCGTGCCCAGCAGTAGGACGTTAAAAATGGCTGAATACTCCAAGTATAAATAAATAAAAATAAATATCTAGATAGTTGATACACTACACATATATAACTTTAAATACATATTACATACATATTATAAATATTAACACCCATGACTGCAGTACAAACATTCGTGCTCATCACACAAATGAATGCCCCCAGCGGAACTCGAACCCGCGACCGCTGGCACCGCAAGTAGGGTCACTACAAACTGAGCCAAACGTGTCAAATGTATATGTATAAAAGCTGCGCGTATAAATGTAATAAAAGCTGCGCGTAATATATTAAGGTCTCGGCTGTGAGAATTTAATATATAGTTCAGTTAATCCCTTAACCAGACCTACTCGGTAGCATCCCTAGACCCGTAACTACACTACACTGTCAACTTTATTAATTCCTATTCCTACGCAGGAGGTCACCCTATTTTTAAGCTTTTGCTGTACATACTAATTATGGCAGCCCATTCTACTCACTATCGATGTTAATCTATTTTTCTTATGTTTAAAGATATTTTTTGAACCGTAATAGCGGAGTAACTATTGTATAATCTGTGACAATAGGTTGAAATTTTTACAAAATTCATATTATTGCTGCGGATAATCCTAATATATTTGAGTCAATAAATTATTTTTAAAAGGTTTTTAAAGGAGTTTAAAAGGCCAAGAAGAGTTTTGACGTAGATTTGTCTACTTTAGTCATTAGGGAACCTCATTAATATTTTGAGCTAGAGGAAAGATAGAAAGAAAGCAAATTTATAAACTTTTCCCATAAAATAACTTTTTTAACCACCGTCAAACGGTTTTAAAGCGTCGATATAAAATTATTATTCAATAAAAAAAATTAAATATATAACACAATTAGATTGTAGGGTGGTATTGAATCCTCGATGGGCGCACCTAACCTATGCCCTTTGGGGTTTGGCCATTTTTTTTAGAAAATGTCTTCCTTGAGTTGATACAAACTAATTAACGTAATTAATTTATAATAGTACTAAGATAAGTATAACATATCAATGATATACTACTTTATAAATAATACAGGCGAGCTATTCTTGCGTTTGATTAAAGTTAACGACGCTAAGGTAGCGAGCGGTGTAGCTCTTGGAGTCTTTTGTTCTGCAAAGGTCTATGAGGTTTTATTGTTATAGAGAAAGTCAATTTGGGCCTGTTCTAACAAACTACGAAACGTTATTTATGAGCGGCAACCAGTATTCGTAGATCGTAGGCAAAAAATGTATTTAAATATGTACGTAAATTATTTTAATTTTTAAAGTAACGCTTCATAACAATTCCGATATTTTTTTTAAATAACGTTGATATAATATATGGTAATAGTCGCTTGCAGAGCGAAGTATATTTAACAACAATTTAAAAGCTTTTTTAAACGTAAAATGCTTTATATTTTTTGAAGAAAAGAATCAGCATGAAAAGTTTAAACGTGTATTCCTCTATAGGCGGATATTTGCGGAAAACTCAACGACCCGCGCATTCAACAAATAGTGCTCAGCAACTACTTGTTCAATAAATGGAGATGAAAACTAAGCCATCACATAAATTTTATTGCATTGTTAAAATTCTTATTGCATTGCTACAGTAAACTTTAGGTTTCAAAAAGATTACGTAATTTGACCAAGATTTGTCTGTCACATTTCATGAGAGATATGAGATATAATACCTCTAAAATATATCTTTTGTTGGAATAGAAAATCCTCAGATGTGTATATTTGTTATCATAAATTTTGTGTGCTTTTATACCATTTCGCTATAATTTAAATCGAATATTTTTATCATAATCATTGTTACAAAGAATCTCTTTTATTTGACTTATATAAGCCGCGGTAGGAATTCATATCGGTTATACTTTTACATAAGTGGACCAACAAAACTGTTTGCACAGTTTGTCTGTGGGATCAGAGTCTCACGGTAGACTTAGGTTATAATATTTAAGGTTTAATTATGTTAAACTGCCCATATAATGGTTTTTTAATCATTTTATTTAATTAACTGAATTGTCATAAAATTATAATGATTTCTGCCACGGCGACCAATTTCACTGAGACTGGTCAACTGCGCAGAGGATGTTATAGTGCATAAGTGCGCGCGCAGACACAAGGTACTCTCAATTCCTGTCACTCTTATGAGCATATGAAACGAGAATTCAACACTATCAGCGAGAGATCAGTGACACCGTCAACTTCTCAACTCTGGGCTATTAATGATTTTTTTTAGCAGACAGATTAATCTTGGCCCTCTAGATCTAGATTACCGAGGCATTTTTGTACTGACTTAGTCTATTAGACATACGAGTAAATAAGGTAACTAATAACTGTTTGCAATATCTGCGATAGCTTGATGTTTTTAGTGTAAAGCGGTTTTTAAACCGCACTGAGCACATCACGTCATAACGCTAATGAAAATAGCAATTATTTTTATGATGACTGAACTTGTACCAAGCATTGACATAATTCAAAACAAACTATTTGTATGCTTCCTTATGATATATCTTACGGTACGTTAATCAACAAAAGTATCTTAAATAAAATTAGAGGGATACAATTAATGTAAATATAACGCACTAGCGACTCACCCTCGCTTTGCCCGTGTTCGTCCCTGGTTACGTTTTAACGCTTAGTATAGATTTCTGAGAGATGATATATTTTCCCGCAGTAAAAAATATCCTATATGTTCACCTGGATAACCAGCTATCATCACACCAAATTTCATTAAAATCTGTTAAGTGTCTGTTAAAGTCACATACAGACAGACAAAAAATCTAAAAACTATAGATTCTTCTGTATCGATAATAATGACTATTTCAATAAGATTTTCCAAAAATATTAATGTACAGATTCGACTCAGAATTTATTACATGTATTATATATACACTACACGTATTATTAATAAGTGTTTAAAACATACGATCATCATTTTACTATCTTAAAATTACTCATAGAAATCGTAAAACGTGTAATCATTACAAATCACCTATATACATATTTAGTTTTAACTAACATCTTACCTATTTTGAGAAACGCCAGATGGCTTTAAGTCAAGATACTAGCTGAAACGAGTACCTATTCTAAAAGCTCTCTAGTTTTTCTAATTCGTAACCGTCATACAATATCATTGGTCTATTTTCGAAAATGTGGTTATAAAACTTTTGCAAGGAACAATATTGTAATCTAGTATTGAGACAAATTGTCTTACTGTCATTGTAAAACAGAAATTAATCTAATAAAGTTTTAACTGAGTCGAATCTACAGATTAAATTTTTTTTGGGAAATCTTATTGAAATAGTCATTATTATCGATACAGAGGCTGAATCTATAGTTTTTAGTATTTTTGTCTGTTTGTCAGTCTGTTTGGTAACACATCACAAGAAAACCGCTGGATAGATTTTGATGCGATTTGGTATGATGATAGCTGGTTATCTGGGTCAACATATCGATACCTCGGGGCTCAAAGGGCGTAAGCACCAAAACTCGATTTTACAGGAGAGCAAAAAAACAAAAAAATAATAATATTATTTTCGACATATCTTTTTTTGATTTTTGGCCTAAATAAACCATTCTAAGACCAAAAGCTTAATTTTTTTGGGTGCAGAACTCTATAAAATTATATTTCGAATAGATTTAAAAGTAACAAAAATAGCAAAAGCTAAAAATATCTGTTTTATTCTCTACAAAAAATAGGGTCGTAAACACAATTTTTTGGCGAATTGGAAGACTTTAAATACACAGATCGATAGAGGAGAAAAAACTTAGTAGGACAGCATTAAAAAGTCAATTTCGCCAAAATGGCGGTTACGCCCTTTGAGCCCCGAGGTATCGATATAGGGTACTTTTTACTACGAGAAAATATCTTATCTCTGAGAAATCTATACTAACCGTTAAACCGTATCTAGGGACGAACCCGAGCGGAGCGGGTTGAGTCGCTAATCTCTTTATTTAAGTTTTATATCAAAATTGTTGCTACACGGAGTTATAATGTTGTTCTTTGCTGGTGTCGATATGCTAAGTACATACGAGTAATCACTATGAATATACATACATACAAGTATAATATCTAAAAACAAAAAAGTAGTAAGAAACCATTTCATTACTATCCTACTAGGGATGTATGTAAAGCTCGGCCCGAGCCTAGGAATATGATTAAATTACTAGATTATCTATACAGCCTTTTTTAACGTCCCACTGCTGGGCACGGGCCTCCCTTCAATACGAGGGGGATCAGGCCATAGTTCACCACGCTGGCCAAGTACGAGTTAGCGGACTTCACATGTCTTTTAAAAACATGCCAAGTTCTCTCAGATATGCAGGCTTCCTAACGATGTTTTCCTTCACCGTAAGGTAAGTGGTAATCATGTTGAAAATGATTCGTACATGAAAATGTCAAAGGTGTCAAGCTCGGATTTGAACCCGCTTCACTTGATTTCTCAAGCAAGCGCGTTACCACTGGGTTACTACTGTCTAATCACTAGATTTTTATTAAATATTTTGGTTCTAAACATGCATTTAATTTACTGCACTAAAGTTAGTAAGAAATTCTAGGTTTAAAAAATTGACGAAAAGGCGACATAAGGTAAAGGAAAATATAATATTTTGGTCCACGAAATCAATGTGGTGATAACATATAACGATCGAGTCAATTTCCAATACACTTTATTTATACAGTAAAATAGTCTCGAAGGCGCAATCCTATGAACATTAACGATACATTCATTCATTTTATATGTTCTTTATACCCTAGTAGCCTCCTTGGAAATGTTTGTGTCTTGTTGAGAAATAATAATATTTTTATTCACAAAATTCATTTTAAGTGTAACTTATAATCATATGCCATCATATTATACTAGATAAAGTAACGTATAGGTATATACGTATTACATACTAGCAACTTTTTAAATACAAATAACAAATATGCCTAAATTAAAACATTATTCATAATAAATTCTAAAAACGTTATATAAATAATATAATATTACTGTTATCTTAATTACAACATAGTATAAAACAAAGTCCCTTCCCGCTGTCTGCTGTCCCTATGTATGCTTAGATCTTTAAAACTACGCAACGGATTTTGATGCGGTTTTTTTAACATGTATAATACATGCATATGCATACAGAAAAGCCGAGAAATTCAAAGATTTGTATTTGATACTAACCGTTAAAACGTACCTAGAGACGAACCCGAGCGAAGCGAGGGTGAGTCGCTAGTACCAAAATAAATTATAAAATTGTTTAAGTATAAAATATTAACCAACGCTTTTTGTCCTTTTAAAAGTTCATCGCTTTTCAAGTAATTTTTGCCCACAAGTGGCGTACTGATAACATTCAATACTTCTCCATCGATGGTAATGTCAAGGGGGTCGGTTTGACCTTTCCGAGGGCCGTCAACGAATCGCCCACCGGCCCAGTTACAATTGTGGACAAATTGCCTACTAAAAATATTCGCTACTTCCGCACCACGTTATAATTCCTGTACAATAAGCCATTCAAACAATAAAAGTAGGTTACGGGCTTGGATTTTAGTAGTGGAAACACATGGAGATGGCTATTAAAACATGATGCTGACGAGCATCGTTATCTATGTTACACTCGTATACTTAGTAGGTATAACTATAATAACTTTTGGTATCGAGACACGACTTGATTAAATAATGAGTCTTTATAACTATCATACAGCACTATATCATAAAATTGTATGTTTGAGTTCAATATAAAGATATTTACGAAAATAATTTACGTATGAAATCTATACAGATAAATAAAATTGAACTCTCTGTTTGTAATGTCAAAATAACAGCTTTATACTAAATGCATATGAAATTATATACGGTATAGGTATATAAGAAAAATATTTTTTAAGTCTGTCTGTCTGTATGTTTGTTTGTCTGTATGAGTTCGTCTGTATCTATGTCTGTCGGTCTGTTTGTTTCGGCTAATCTCCGAAAAGGCTGGA
Source organism: Fabriciana adippe (assembly GCA_905404265.1). Classification (NCBI taxonomy): domain Eukaryota; kingdom Metazoa; phylum Arthropoda; class Insecta; order Lepidoptera; family Nymphalidae; genus Fabriciana; species Fabriciana adippe. Next base: position 10,543,222 of record FR989998.1, on the reverse strand, counting down.
CTGATTTTGACGGGACTTTCACTGGCAGTTTATTCCCATAGCATACTATGGTTCACTTTATATTTAATGGATTAATGTATAGTGCTTTAGTTTTCGGCAAATTGCTTAAACAAACGCAGTAGTTTGGTCTGCTCGAGGCATTGTGATAAAAATTGAATTGCTACTGTACATTCGCTTTCAACCCTTTACATAATAGAACAATATACAAAGTGAAATTCGAGCCTGCATTCAATACAGCTCTTTTTATAAGTGTAACTACGTGCATATTTATAATATTTCTGCAATTCCATGCTTAGTTATTTTAAATAAATAAAACTTTTTAAGAAAAAAATAAAAACCGACTTCAAAGAAAGCACTAAAAAGTAAAAAATAACTGATTGGTAGTTTTCATTTGCTATACTATAGATACCTAATCAGATATTTTCGAAGTCGGTGTGCTTTGATTTGTATCGGCTGGTACCGATTTTTATTAGTATACATAGATTTATTATCTCGGATTAACGTGTATAAATACATATTTGGAATTTTACAGTAATATTTCGATAATCTTATAGGGTTCTATGTGTCTGTTCCTGCTTTTAAAATTTGATAAATCACTTTTATATTAAGACCGCATTATCAGTCTCGATATTGGGTAATTGCTTTGATCATTTAAACAATTACTTAATAGTTAATAACATTATATACATGTTATATTTTTACATTTTTAAACGTTTTAAATTTTAAATTATTATACATAAGATATCAATATTGTTTCAACGTTATACATACATATATTTAAATAGTTGCCGGCTATTAGGGTCGAATCAATTTACATTCTTAAACATAGAAGAGCTACTTCTTAACACAAAGGCTGAGATGTGTTTCAAACATCTCCAATTAATTTCAAGGGCTGAGTGAGCACCATACGCTGATTCAAGATTTGCGCATGTCCTACTTTCATAATTAGTTTTTAAGGTTTCAATGCATTAAACTTATTGCGGTCAAATAATTGAGACTATGCAAACCATTTAAAGGAACAACATATGTATTCGTAAACGTTGTTCCTTTTTCCATTGTTTGTGTAATAGAATAAGCACGTTAAAGGAATTTGGTCCTCAGATAGCCATGTTAAAAAATATTACCGTAAATTTAGTTTAGTTTTAAACACACACATTTAATAAATATTTTTATGGTTTATTTTATCAATCATTCAAAGACAAAGCTTAATATTTTACTACACTTCAGGTAATGTGGACACTTCCATTTCTACTATTGTTTTATTTGATTACTATTTGTGGAAGATATTTAGTGCTCTGTAGGGAAATCATTATATTAAACCCGCTCTGGATTGGATTTCGCAATATGCCACAAAAGTATATATAAATATAAGCTAACCCATATGTATGCAGTAGGAACGCAAAAGTAACCCCATATTACGTGATATAAGGTTTGGTATATTACGAAATCCAAAATTATACCTTCTTCAAAACTCTCGTTTTATTGGCTATATGTGATGTTGATGCGTATTTTTATTAGATGTTATCGAATATATAAATGTTCGAAGTAATACTAGCGTAATGAATTTTCAAAACGAATGAGTTACCTAGTCATGTAACAATTCTCAATATTATGTGCAAACACCGACTAATAGCAGATGTATTTTGTAATTGTATAGTGATGAATGATATTCTATGAATGAAATATCTCTGTCGCTATTGAGTATTAACCATTGTGTGAACAAAGTGTGTCTAGTGTTCGTGATTTAAATAATGATCCAGTTTACATTGCACTCGGCCAATTGATAATTTTCTACAGAAACTGATACAATGCGATTGTCAGGCATTCTCGTGTTTTTTATACTAAATTTATTAACAAGGTTATAAAGTATAAGTGAACTTCTGATATTAGTGAAAATGTATTACATAAATACTTTTCAAATATGCTAAATTACAGTACTTTTCGTGACTGCGGTCGATAATGTTAACTAAGAAAATCTTAAACTACAGGATATATTTAAGTAATAGATACTTAATGTATTAAACACCATAAAAGTGATATCGTACAATAGCCTACATGTTAAAATACATTAAAGAGCAAAATTTTCCGCAATTAATAATCACCACATATTTGTAATATTTTTTTTTTTTTTTTTTTTTTATTCTTTATTGCACACCATTATTTTACATCACATAGTAGACATTAAAACAGAAATAGTACAATAGGCGGTCTTATCGCTAGAAAGCGATCTATTCTAGACAACCTTTGGGTAGAGAGAAAGACAGAGAGAAGGAAGGGGTGCAAACAGACTTAACAAAATCTACAATGAATACATACCTACATGATAAAATAATATATATACATACATACCCACATACATACATACATACATATATACGTACATACATACATACATACACACATACATAGATACAAACATACATACATACATACATACATACATACACACATATAAATATTAAGCATATAAAATAAAATATGACACTATTTAGCACTTTATAAGTCAAGATAGTATTCTTTAGTTAGTTTTTTAAATAATGACAGCGAATCAGCTTGCTTAACTTTATTTGGTAAAGAGTTCCACAGACGGACAGATTGGACAGTAAAGGAGCGAGTATAGAAGGAAGAAGAGTGTGAAGGAATTTGTAAAGTTAGATTTAGGTTAGAACGAAGAGAAAAATGGTGGGAATCACTTAAAAGTTTAAACCTATCCTTGAGATACTGAGGTGTACAAGGATTAAATAGAATATTGTATAAAAGACAAAGAACGTGAGTATTCCTGCGAAGACGGATAGGGAGCCACTTGAGCTTTTTACGAAATTCGGAAACATGGTCATATTTACGAAGTCCAAATATGAACCGAATGCAGAGATTTTGAATTCGCTCTAGTTTATTTAATTGCTCCTCACTTAAATCAAGGTAACAAGAATCAGCATAGTCAAGAATTGGTAACAGGAGGGTGTTAGCCAATGCAATTTTAGTGGGAATGGGTAGAAAGTTGCGCAAGCGACGTAATGATGCAACGGCGGCAAACATTTTTCTGCTCACTTCGCCCACTTGTGACTTCCATGATAATGTCTCATCTAATATAATACCTAGATTTCTCACTTTATCACTGTAAGGAATTTGTATACCGTCAAAAACAATAGGTGGTAATTGTGATAAAGGTATTTTTGATTTTAATTTTGAACTACCTATAATTATAACTTGTGTTTTACCTGGATTCACTATTAGGCCTAATGATTTACTTTTTTGCGAAATATTAAGTAGGTATAAGTAATATGTAAGCTCAATCAGTAAATATCGATTCAGGTTAATGTAACTGGGCCACGTAACCCTTACGTAGATATTATCACTTACCGCAATCATAATCCGAAAACTATGAATATTGAAACATTTTATTTATGTTTATTGATTGATTTTTAAACATGAATTTCCATAAATCATGAATCTAATAAATTTGTAGCTTAAATAAGATAACATTTTTTGTAGAAAATTATCTTTTATACATATTAATCTGACTCATCATGTAAAATGTATAACGACAATAAGAAACAACATAAATAACGAATGAAATAGTAAACAATAAAAATTAAGGTTAGTAACAAAATAATAAAACAAAAAAGTTGACGCGTATGTATATTGTACACATTTATATTCATAAAATAATCGGCGAAGTTAGATTGAAAAAGATCTTTTTATCGCTTTGGGATTTTCTTGTGCAGATGTTTGTGAGAATCTTTTAAACCAGTTAAAAAGTATATTTTTAGATTCTGCTACTACTTTGTTGTTCTGTAGTTTTGCTCTAGGGTTTTTTTAATAAGTTACAAGAAGTGATCTCAATAGGACTTCCCATAAGCAATGTAAACATGTTTGGCATCTATTGCCAAAGATCGGACCCGTAGCAGTGATTCAAAGACTGATTAAGAAAATTAATGAGCTTTAAACACATGCGTCATGACTGTACACTCATTCACCTTGAAAGACCATTGAAATTTGACTTTTAAGTTAATAAAACCTCACTGATGTAGAGCTAGCTATAGAATTGAAGATTGAAAAGTGATAGCAAGTTTTTGTAGGTAATAATCTTACTAATATTATAAATGTGAAAATTTAGATGTTTGGATGTTCGCTACTCAATCACGCCAGAACGGATGAACGGATCTGGATGAAATTTGGCACGGACATAGATTATAATCCGGAATAGTACATAGGATTTTTATCCCGGAAAAATGTGCATTCCCGTGGGATACATTTGTTTTTGTTTTTTTTTAGAGGCCAGTGAAGTGAAGGTGAGCTAGTGTATTATATAGGGCATCGTGTATTGCGTGAAGTCCGAGGAAAGTTGCTAGTTTTTTCAAATATTTAATGGCTTGATAATTAAAGCCTTTTTTTCATATCTATTGAAAAAAAGTCTTGAGACAGTCTTAGTTAACAGTTATGAAGAAATCGTAAGATCTTTTAAACAATTTCACGTTTTCAAGACGAATACAAGGGGAAAATTTAGAGGGCAACGTCGGCAGGTTCGAGAGATCTTAAGACAAGGGTCTTCAGCAGAGCACCTGAACGCAAACGGAGCTTTGTACTGGTTTCGTCCATTGTTCGGACATCAAGGTTGCCGCTCATGCTGAAATAACATCTTTCAACATGATGAATTCTTGCATAGTTTTTACATGTACTCGTAAGTAAAATATTAAGCCGATTTAAGTAATTTAGTAACCACGCAATAAGTAAAAAAACAATGATATGTATACATAGGTATTTCTGATTTATAACTAATGAATAAAACATGTTTAAATGGATATTATATTCAAATTTTATGTGATATGTATATCATGTAGAGTCTAAAGATCGAATTATTGAGTTATTAATGGATTTTATTAGGTTTCGTTTTCTTAGGTTGCGTAAACAAAAGGTGAAGACGGAACTCTATTACTAAGCTTACACTGATTGTCTGTTAGTTACTTTGTTCTACGTTTAAAGGATGCACTGCATTTTTGATTCTTGTGGCATTTTACAGAATATGTGCATATCCTACTAATATTATAAACGCGAAAGTTTGTAAGAATGTATGTATGTATTTATGTATGTATGTATGTATGTATGTTTGTTACTCTTTCACGCCAGAACGGCTGAACGGATTTGGATGAAATTTGGCACAGAGATAGATTATAGTCTGGAATAACACATAGGCTACTTTTTATCCCGGAAAAATGTGTGCTTCCCGTGGGATAGGTTTGTTTTTGTTTTCCTAGAGGCGAACCCGAGCGAAGCGAGGGTGAGCCGCTAGTGTTATTATACAGTAGGGTAATGTTTTCTTTGGGAATTAAGCAATTGTTTACTATTTAATAATAATCAGTAAAGTAAGTTTTATCTAACGCATCTACGGTGAACAGCACGCATCATGTTTATGACGCTGACGGTACTCCCTCGTTAAGATACTACTGACGACTTAGTCATTTAAAAAGTATAAAAATTGAAATATGTTTTCATGCGGTATAAAATTATTTTCTACTTTACCATTTTCAATCTTCAATTATTAATGAAGATGATTATTTTTTTAAGGCAAGACTGGTCTGAAAAACTACTAAGCACATTTTCATACTGTGCTTAAAAGCACAGTATGAAAATACTCAAAGCCAAAAAATCGTGTGTGTGTACTTAGATATGTACGCACGTAAGAAGTTATACTTCTTTGGTGTAACAGAACAAAAATAGCAAAAGATTTCATCCTGTATATCACAACTCTCTGTTTGTAGAAGGAATGATAAATTAATAAAATAATTAAATAAGGCATTAGGCATATTATAAACATATATTATAGAATATCATTTAAGGAAAGAATATAATATTATATATCATTTTTCAGACAATAACAACGGTTACTATGGCAACAAACAGTTATCAGCTAACTTCATCATGTCGCTTTTTGGCTGTCGGCATCGTAAAAATTTTACTCTGATAATTTTTTCCAAACGTCCCAAAAGAAGAAAAACTTCAAAAAATTACTAAGAAAAATTCACATGCCCTTGTCTATGGCTCCTCTGCTACTAGAGTACCCACCTTATGCTCAGAAGTTCATAGTATAAGAAACTTATAATTACTTTTGTGAATTATATTCGGTATAAAATGACTAGGCAATAGGCAGTAGTAGCCCAGTGGTAACGCGCCCTATAGGGAAAACGAGTGAAGCGGGTTCAAATCTCAATCACCTCTGATATTTTCATGTGCGAATAATTTCCAACATGATTACCACTTGTCTTACGGTGAAGGAAAATATTGTTATGAAACCTGCACGTCTGAGAGAACCTAGCAAGTTTTCAAAAGATATGTGAAGTCTGCCAATCCGCTCTTGGCCAGTATGGTGGACTATGGCCTGGTCTCCATTGTATAGAAGGGAGGCCCGCGCCCAGCAGTGGGACGTTAAAGAGGTCTGAATACAATTAAATGACTAGACCAAATGCTACGCTAACTTCCTTACTACAAAGATGAGATTCATGTGTTGAATTTAGACTAAAGACTTATTATAGGCGAATTCCGCAAAAAATCAAAGTCCAAAATTAGTTGCATAACTTTAAACGAAGGTAAATCCACTCTGAGAAATATTTGGCACTTCTATACGTCGTTACTGCTTAAAAAACCTTTACATGATATGTTAACATATTATACAAATATATTTTTATTTCTAAGAAAAATGCTTATAAAAACAAGTATATTTCGACATATTACATCAAATTAAGTAATTTTTTTGGTGTTTTTTGTTATAATAGGACGTGAGATTTTTATTTCAAATGATTAGTGATTTATAAGTTTTGTGTAGAATCGTTTTTGTCATTGAACTTGGATTTATTTTTTAACCGACTTTCAAAAAGGAGAAGTTCTATGTTCGTCTGTATGTATATTTTTTTATGTATGTTCACCGATTTTTTAGAGATTGCTTGACCGATTTTGCTACTTTAATCGATATTGTATTAGGTAGGTCGCGAGGTGGTCCCATAAAATTTTCTTTGACATAGGTAGAGAACCTATACTGTTTTCGAGAAAAATCAGGAAAAACTATGAAATTTAAAGTATGTTAATAGATCTAATTAGACTTTTTAGAGAAACTTTACAAATATTTGTAATTCCGATGATAATATAGTAATTTGGTATCATCGAGCTGATCTGATGAGGAGGCCAGAAGGTAGATAGTGGAGTTCTTCAATGGCGACTAGTAAATATTTTAGTTCGAGCTTATTTGGTTTCATTTGACAAGCCCAATAGGTTGGAATTGGATTTTATGGCCTGATTTTTAGTTTTACCAATAAAAGAGGGTTTTTTAGTTTCTTAGTTTTCATATAAAATTTGGTGGCATACTAACATAAATGGCTTAATCGAATATGTTATTAAAAACTTTCTTCTTACAAATAAGATACATATACGTCTACACTAAAAATGGCAATTAAATAAATAAATAAATAAAAACCGACTTCCAGGCACTAAAAAGTAAAAAATATCTGAACGGGGATTTTCATTTACTATAGATACCTAATCATATATTCTCGAAGTTGGTGCCAGACGATGCAAAGCAAGACAATGCTATTTCGACATGGATAAATACATCACAAACTGATGTCTAATAATAATATTTTAACTATAATTAAAGTTCAAATCTTGACATTTTCACCTATTATATTCATTTTTTAAAGCATTGTCGGCTGGCACAGACTTCAAAAATATCTGATTCGGTAAGTATCAATAGTAAATGAAAACTCCCGTTCAGTTATTTTTGGCTTTTTAGTACCTGGAAGTCGGTTTTATTAAAGTTTTTATATTTGAAGTTAACACAAAATTGATAATTGTGTGATTTTTCTGTTAATGCTGCAATTACCAATTTCCTAATGTTGCCATAAAAATCGTTTGCTTACTTTCTTCAAAGAACAAGGAAAATTTCTATATATAATATTTTTATGAGCGTTTATTCTTGTTTGTTTTTTAAAAAATCTCTTGCCTTCAAAGAAGATAGACTAATATTATTATTTTTTACATTCTTTTATCGCGATAAAAAAACAGTTAATTATTTTTATTAATAAAAAATATTTTCTTATTAAATTATCATGAGGGTAATAGTTTTATGTTAATTAACTCTCATATCTCTTTAGTTAAAAATAAAAATTATGTTATTTTTATATTTTTTTAATTAATTATTAAAATCTAATTGTAAGAGAATAAATAATAATAAATCTATTAAAATATATTATATTTTTGGGGGATTTTATCAACACCTGGTAACTTACCACCTAGTACAGAAACCGGTTGCTAACCTTTTACCTAAAAATTTCAAAGACATGCTAATCTCAGATAAGTGAATTGTCACGAGAATCGTGACTCTATTATATATATTTAATACATGATAATATGTCATTGCGTTTTACCTTAAGGTCGTAATGACTTTATTTAAGAGTTATATATTATCGGCATTAAATTCAAGGTTTTGTTTAACATAATGTACCTGTTTAGTAAATTTTTAAATTGTATAAAATTTCGATCATTATTAAATATTTATAAAATGTAGATAGTTGGCTTTTGGTAAAAATTATTATTCATTTTTATGGTTTGAAAATCATGTAACACAATCAGACATTATGTTTAAGTTACTTAAGTAGTAAGGCTTGATTACTTTTATAATAACCAATTGTAAAAAAAAAAAATAGTGTTTGTATAACTACTCGACACTCGAAATCGAAACAAATAGAATTGCTGGAAATAAAATCTGTCAAACTTTTTTTTCAATCAGTTGCTTATGATATCATTTTAATTTTAGCGAAAATTAAATCAAAAGATTTTTCGTGTTTATGTTAATAACTAGCGACTCACCCTCGCTTCGCTCGGGTTCGTCTCTAGGTACGTTTTACTGCTAAACCGAGCTGAACGTTGATAAGTCAGTCAGTGACTCGCGAGTAGTGAATAAAAATAGTAATTGCGAATGTACCTTAGGTGATAGACAAATAATATTGCGAACTTGCCTGTATAACTTTTTAAGACCTACAATTTTCTAGTACATTGTTTTGATGTACCTCTTAAGGTTCAACCAGCGTTAGCCATATAAATTTCTTAGGACGACTCGATAGAACCAGTCATTGCGTTTTCTCGCGGGAACGAAAAATGTACCTGTAGTAAAAGTTATCCCAAATTTTGAACCGAGTGATAAGCTATCATTATACAAAATTTAGTTAAATTCGGTTCAGTACTTTTTGCGTGAAACGCGCACATCGATTTGACTAAGTCAGCTTTATTATAGGTATAGATAAGAATAGGTATTGCGAGTGTACCTTAAGAGATAGACATATACTGTTGCAGATTTTTCTGTTGACCTTTTCAAGACTTACAATTTTTTAGTACATTGTTTCGATGTATATCTTAAGGTTTAGCCAGCGGAAGGTTTATAAGGAGGACTCGATAAAATCAGTTATTGCGATTTCCCGTGGGAAAGAAAGATTTTTCTGAAATAAAAGGTATCTTAAATGTTGACCCGGGTAATAAGTTATCACTTCACCAAATTTCGTTGTAATCGGTTCATTACTTTTTGCGTGAAATGCGCACACACAAACTGACATACAGACAAACAGACAAATAGACAAAAATTTTAATAACTATTGTTTTGGGGTCTATATTGTATACATAATACGTTACATTCATTGTTTTTAAAAAATATTTAATGTACAGATTTCGCTAAGTTACTGCTTTATTATAGTATAGATAACGTATAACAAAACAGTAATATTATTTAATAAAAATAGTTATAGCGAGTGTACTTTAGGAGATAAACATATATTGTTGAGAACTTTTCTGTAGAACTTTTTAAGACCTACAATTTTCTAGTACATTGTTTTGATGTACCTCTTAAGGTTCAGCCAGCGTTAGCCATATAAATTTCTAAGGACGACTCGATAGAACCAGTCATTGCGTTTTCTCGCGGGAACGAAAAATGTATCTGTAGTAAAAGTTATCCCAAATTTTGAACCGAGTGATAAGCTATCATTATACAAAATTTAGTTAAATTCGGTTCAGTACTTTTTGCGTGAAACGCGCACATCGATTTGACTAAGTCAGCTTTATTATAGGTATAGATAAGAATAGGTATTGCGAGTGTACCTTAAGAGATAGACATATACTGTTGCAGATTTTTCTGTTGACCTATTCAAGACCTACAATTTTTTAGTACATTGTTTCGATGTATGTCTTAAGGTTTAGCCAGCGGAAGGTTTATAAGGAGGACTCGATAAAACCAATTATTGCGATCTCCCGTGGGAAAGAAAGATTTTTCTGAAATAAAAAGTATCCTAAATGTTGACCCGGATAATAAGTTATCACTTCACCAAATTTCGTTGTAATCGGTTCATTACTTTTGGCGTTAAACGCGCACACACAAACAGACATACAGACAAACAGACAAACAGACAAACAGACAAAAATTTTAATAACTATTGTTTTGGGGTCTATATTGTATACATAATACGTTACATTCATTGTTTTTAAAAAATATTTAATGTACAGATTTCGCTAAGTTACTGCTTTATTATAGTATAGATAATTTATAATGAATAATTGAGGCAATTCTAATTTCCATTACATGGCATAATGATTAATGACAGAGTTATTAATTATACTATATATTATTCTTATTTTCATTTTTTTATGAAAGACAGGTAGATATTTTATGAACCTAATGTCAAAACCAAATTGTAAATAAATAATAATAAATATGTTGGGACATTAACACACAGCACCATCTAGTTCCATGGTAAGCTACGAGACTTGTCTTATGGAACCAGATAGTTGGTACACTACACATATTATATAACTTTAAATACATACATATAAATATAAACACCCATGACTGGAGTATAAACATTCGTGCTCATTACACGAATGAACGTCTCTAGCGGGACTCGAACTCGCGGCCGCTGACACAGTAAGTAGGGTCACTACAAACTGAGCCAAACGTGTCGTCAAACAATAAGTAAAACAAAAAATAAGTATTTTCATTTAGTAATATATGTAGTATACTCTTTTTATACATTTTATGTCCTTCATAAGATTATTACTATTAAACAAGCATATTATACACGTGTAATGAAATAAAACGTATATTTAAAATGCAAAAAGAACTATTTTTGATTCATATATTTATTCTTTGACCTATTTCTTATGGAAATGTTTACTCGTTCAGTGAAAAATACTTTGATGCCAGTCGGAGCATTTTTGAAGCTAGTTGAAAAACGGGGAATGCATAATGTACAGGTGGTCACGGTTTTACATAACTTACCTTATTTGCCTATAAGGGTTGTCATATAAAGGTAGAAAATTGTTTTTAAGGTTTATTATTGTATTCTTTGTAGGTTACTTATATCTAGGATTATTATTTTTATGGTATATAGTATTCGTCTATATATATTTTTTATACCTATGTTCTTTGTTCATTTATTGTTATTGTCCGAAAAAAAAAACTTAGTACCTACCTACGATACACGAAGTAATGTTAATATAAATTTTTATTACGTCGAAATGATGTTTTTAATATAAGGCGTAAATAGTATGTACATATAACCGATATGTAGCAGCCCTGTAACATCGATTTACCGAACGCTTCACGCTCAATATGTAATTTTTCGAAAATTTAAGAATCACCGTTCCGATAAATCGATTCGTCACAATTTAAATATATGTGATTTAGTAACAAATAAAAATAAGAAATGTTTAGTATTTAGTTTATGTTTGTAACTTAATTGTATTTTATGATGGGAGCTGGTAATTTGTCTCTACTGGAAAGGTCGCAGATTCGAGTCCTACTAGGGGCAAATTATTATACATACTAGCCTTAAAAATACAAACTATCATTTTTTTTAAATGCTTTGTCCGATGACACACAACTTTTAAGTTTTTTTTGTATTTTTCTGCAAGTAAATATTAATATACGCGCGTTCTGTGCCCGTCAAGGGATAACATATTGGTGCCGTTAAGTGTTTATATTATGTATATAAAATTTGCATGTACTAAGTACATAACTTTGTGTAATTATTTTAAAGTGTTACTGAAAAAGAAATTAGTTATCAGTAGAAGTTGCTAATTTAAATAATTCAATCGTACGTCTCTATACTCATAAATATTTCGTGATTCATATCAGAGATTTGCCTAATTTATATTCGTGGTTTGTTGTAATGGCACAAGTTTATACTTATATTATATACAGCGGCATAGATTTCCAGTAATAACCATTCCCGAACAATGGATCATAAAATGATTTTCCATGTCGCGTATTTGATATACAAACATTTTCGTGGAAATCAATTATTGATTGGAGGGTTCGCGGGACTATAATTAAAGTTCATATTTTTTCTCAGAAAACTTTAAGATTGTGATTGTGAATGAATGAATGAATAAATGAATGAACAAATGAATAACTCTTTATTGTACACCCAAAAAGAGAAAAGGAAATATGTGATTTTAAATATCATGTGCTTACAAAATATTAACAAACTAAGTTATTTTACGTTATAAAAGCTTCTAAAATATAAAAAAATATCATTAGAGTTAATATGTTTTTGATTTTTTATCCACATATAAGATATTACTTTTAATTATATAATTAACAATAATAAACTTGACTCATTACACCATTATACAGCATTATTTGTGATCTTACATAGGCATTGGCTGCTGGTTAGTAGTGCCACCACTGTCTTTTAAGAAAAGTTCGTAATTAAAAGCTGAAATTTATAACTTCAATTATGTTGATTTATTATATGAGATCTAGATGCTTTAAAATATCAATAATAAAATTTATATTCCATCCAATCCAGTAATCTTCTATAAGATATTTCTAAAAATATATGTACAATCTGACAAAAGTTCACTTTATTCCATAACCATTGTATATTTCACAATACACAGACGAAAGAATGAATATTAAAATGGAATAAAAACTGCATATTTTAGGTCGTGATTACGTCCGTCATATTTCATTCAACGTTGCAGGTACAACTTTGTCACCCGAGATTATAGGTTTGCAGACAGATGAATGTAGACCGCCTTCCGTATTCTACGACCGTAATCCTCTTATTCACGTTTCACTTCATTCGGTTAGCTGTAACATGGAAATCGTTTCTGAATGGATGTCAGAACTAATTGCTGGCTTTTATTCAAAATTAGGTTTTAATTCAGTAATTAGTACTAGCAGTCGAGTAATTTTAAAGCTCCGGATGTTCTTAAGCTTGCCTTTAATTATAATTAATTTAATAGAAATTTTAATGAAAAAACATTTAAAATTAGCAAAAATATTAGTAAAACTATTCTATTTTTACTAGATGCAATATAATATCAAGTTTTAAATCTTGAAAATCTTATACGCCAAGTCACTATTAAGGTTAATTACTTTATTGATTCAAAATTCGTAATCGATTTCATTAATATAGGCGATATATTTCCTATAGAATCAATTTTACCTTTTTCCATCAAAGCCATTCTTACGATACTTTGGAGGATGATATGAAACTTTCCAATATTTTCGTAGTTTCATTTAACATTTAATATTAACAAGACTCACAAATTCACGTATGAGTTTTTGAAATAGGTGAAGAAAATATTCTTTTATTTGTACTTTCTTTTACATATAAGTTTGAAATACCAAACTAGTAATGCGCTCGTCACAGCAAAATACTAAAAATAAGAACCTCACTGATACATTGCGAACATATCGCGTGCAGACAGTGCCAATAGAGTTTGTAAAGAAAGCATTAGATAAAGCGGGTATAGGAAAAGGCTATTAACACGATCAATTGTTAAGACACGAAACAATTCTTTGTTGAGGAAAGGTCGGAAGTTTTTTTATCCAAAAAACTAGGTAAAGCATTACCTAGTTTACTACCAATTTATTATAAGATTAATAAATTCTGTTCTTTATCTGTTAAATTTTAATTAATATGTAAAACGAAGAAAACATAGTAGAAGTAGATTGACAAAAATGAAATAAGCTGCTAAAAATGAAAAAAATAAATAAAAAAATAAACGACTTCCAGATACTGAAAAGTAAAAAGTAACTAAACGGGGGTTTTAATTTAGAATAGATATCTAATCAGATATTTTCGAAGTCGGTGTGCTTTGATTTGTATCTATTCTAAATGAAAACCCCCGTTTAGTTATTTTCTACTTTTCAGTGCCTGGGAGTTGGTTTGTATATTTTTTTAAAAAGTTTTTATTTTCCCATTTTTAGTGTAGACGTAATAAGCAGGTAATTTGTAAGAAAAAGATTTTTAAGAACATATTCGATTAAGTCGTTTATTCAATCCATCTAGGTGTAAAGTTCTCATCAATACAAATTAATCAAGCACAAACACCAGGTGATTGCTGTAAATCGTTGAGGAGTTCCCTCGACTGTCTTTCGGCTCCATCATCAGATCGATTCCAGACCTTCATTAAATAGTAGTGCTTTATGAAAAAAATTAACAAATGCACTAGTCGCCACTACGATTTTCGTACCTAACATATTTATGTAAAAAATTAAAAATAGGTAAAATATCTCATTACGCAAGTTTAAAATTGTTGATAGGAAGGAGGGCTTTAGAAGGAAAAGACCATAGAATGGAGATACGGCTAGCTTTTCAAGGTATTCCTAAAATAATTTAAAATTAAAAAATACATAATGTGAACACTTCAGGGAGTAATTTTATTCAGTCTTCATAAGTCTTTTAAGTCCTTATGTTTATGTAAGCGTTTATTAAGTGTAACATTTCACAAGAAGTGCTCTCTCAATATCAAGTATAAATTCAAAGGAAGATTGTGTTATCAATATTTAAGTGGTCTGAGCTAGATTTTGCTTACGACATCGTCTAGGTAGCCTATAGGTATGTATATGACCCATATATAAAGCTGCGAATCATTTGGGATCGTTATTATAGTTCTGGGCATCGTTGGTAAAGTTATTTTTTTATAGTTATTTCTTGCTAATAACTTGCATTAAAAAAAAATGGAACATATCATTTTCTAAAATATTAATTTATGTCATTTTGAACTCATATTTTTTTAGAAATTGTTATTAAAGATATCTATTAATATGCTGACTTTGCTAAGTTTTTTACAATAAATGTTGGTTAAAGTTTTCGTGGTCATTCTAGTATTAATGATAAGTATACGGCGATAAAAATGGACCGAAAAGAAATAATACTGTTTACTACAATTACATGATACCTATTAGATCTATGGTACATTCATTTGCTTCGTAAGGCATTCTGGCTCACTACACATTCTCTAATAAACTAAGTACATAGCATATCTAATTAAAACTTTCTCAACGGCTATAACGGAGTTTGGATTATCTAACAGAATACATCAACGTTTACGATACCTTGGATCATTGATTACGAAAGTATACATAATGTATATGTACATGTCTACCTATCGGTTATAAGCAATTATTAAAAGAGAAAAATTAACTTAAGATACTTAAAAGTTTTTATGTGCTAACTTTATATAGTAGGTAAATATGACGGTATACTTGGTGAATTTCATAGATGACAAATATTAATAATAGCATGATGCTTATCTAATATATTTAAACGAGCAATTCTTGTGTATTTATTTATTTATACCGGCGATCTCCGAAACGGCTCTAACGATTTCGCTGAAATTTGGTATGTGGGGGTTTTCGGGGGTGAAAAAACGACCGAGATTAGACTTATTATGTCTGGGAAAACGCGTGTTTTCAAGTTTTCATGGGGTTTTCTTTAGCATTATTCCACGTAAAATATGGTCGATAATTTCTTACTTGTCGTCGAGTATTCTTCATTGTGGTCAAGCGGCCAAGGTGAAAGATTGACAATCACATATGCCCGGGTTCGAATCCCGGTTGGATACAAAGTTTTTACTTTTGTTTTTTTTTTGTATTTATTTAAGTTTTTAGTTTTTTCTTTAATCTAAAAAAATACTATATAACAAAAAAGAACTCTGTGCGAAGCTCTGTCGCCCAGGTAGGTACTAAATGAACTTAATGGTTGTATTGTATGTAAGTTTAGTTAGTAGTTAATGAAAGAATAAGAAAATCCAAAAAGGTTCTATAACATAAAATAAAAGATGGCTGTCGTGCGTAAAGAGTGAAGCAAATATTACATCCATTTTCGATTACAGAACAACCAAAAAAAACTGTATATAAACAAAACAACTATTATTATTTTTACATAACAAAAATCTCTCAAAATTTTTAATTAGAAATACTTGCAAGTTGTATCCAACTCTATGTAATATTCCAGCATGATTGCGAAAACACTTCAGCTTCATCTAACGAGCGTCGCTACGAACTTGCCTACACTTGTTCCGTTTTTATAAAATGTGATAGTTTTGAGAGAATATTCATAATTATGATACATTTAATGATAAAGTCAATCCTAAACACAATGTCACTAAATATTTCAACTTATGATAGTTATTCCATAACGAACGTTCCGTTAAAATTGGCTCAGCTATAATGGAGGTTTGACTTACAAACAAAAAGGCAAAAATTATTCACACTCAGCTTTGGTATCTTCTAAATAACCATAGAAAGATTATATGGAGTAGTTATTTTAACCATAGATATTGTCTAATTGTTATAAGAAAAAATATGTTTGAAAACAGAGTAATCTCTATACGTACCTACACTTACGTATATATGTATATGTTGTATATGTATGTATGCGTGTATATATGTTATAAAGTACTTTTTACTGGTTTACGTTGTATTCGTTGTTTATTAGTACTTTAAAATATGCCGTAATTGAAAATACACTAGAGTTTGAAAGTAATCTAAACAAACAAGAAACGAATTCACCATGACATTTATAGAGCAAGAGCAGCTGTGGTACAAAAAAAGCTCATCATCAATACGTATGCTTGTAACAAAAACATTAATAACTCCTGAGGAAAGTTATTTACTTACTTTTTCCGTCGAAAGAAAATCTAGAACCCAATATTTGTGGGAAAACATGAAAAATGTTATTTTGAGAAAAATTGTCTCATTGTAACCGTCGTGTCGCGCCGTCTTGATTACGTCGATTTATCAACTTGACATTTCAAGATATTTTAACCATTTTTATTATTATATTTTTTGATTTCTCAAATTTACTTCAATTGAACTTAATATTACTAAGAATTCCTTTCTATCATTTTTCGTAAAAATATGTCACTTTATGGACATGTTTTTCGATTGTGCGATTTATTTATATCAGAAAAAACTGTAAGGTAAACTAATATAAAGAAGTATTCTCCGGTATATTAGTAAAGGAATGTTTAAAAGAAGGGGATAACAAGGCAGCGCTTTAAGAAACGTCGATACAAAGGCGCCATGCAATATTGAATAGGAAACTGCGTACAAGCTGGATCGCGTTCGCATGGCCGACCATTTACTTTCTTTCATTTTGTATCAGATTGTGTGGGTTTATTGCAACTTTAAAGAAGTAGAGAGTTATGTTATAGCGCTTTAAAGGTCAGGTCTACACTTAAATTGAATTGTTTTATATACTTAGTATTACTAGTTTTGTTTTGGTTACTATGACAAAAAATCCTATTTTTAAAAGAAAAATTAATCGACTTTTATTAAAGCATGTTACCGTCAAATCGCGTGATGTTATTTTTATCATTGCAAGTTTGTATGTTATTTCTTCACGTTGAAACGGCTGAACGGATTTGGATAAAGCTTCTTGTACAGATAGATATACACAAAGGCTACTCTTAAGTAGCTGTAAGTCGCTGGTTATATATGGTAATGATAAATGCAGGAATACTCGAGGTTGTATTTGCTCTCAATGAGAATGATTTCTTGACGACTATAATGCATATAAATATGCATTTAAATTAATGTAAATTTAATATAACAAAATAATGACTATGCTGTATGCGGATTAATTAAAAAAAAAATCGCACTGTTTTCATTATGAGTATAGTAACGAGTGCTTCAACGGGTACAGTCGGTAGGTATAATTAACAAAAATGTATCATTTGCTGCATGAGTGTAGGAAAATAAAAGAAGCTTATTATACATAGTTACATAAGTGAATCAAATTTGTTAACTTAAGGCTTAAAGTGATATTTATATCTATACTAATATTGTAAAGAAGAAAGATTTGTTTGTTAGTTTTTTTTATAATCGAAAAACTGTGAAATTACTGAACTGATTTGAATAATTCTTACGTCATTAAAAAACGAATTTATCTAAAAGTAACATAGGCTAAGTTTTACTTCAATAATAATAAGTTTTCAGCCTGAAATGATTCTTATATGGTCGTATATAAAACACAGATACGGGTTAAAGTCAGGTACAGATGTATATGTTAGGTAGTCGTCGTTGGTTTTATCACTTCATATTTTCATAATACTACCTGAAACTTCCGCATCTAAAAAGTACACATCCACATTTATAATACGTTTATTTTACTCGTAATATATATTTTTTCGACTGCATCCTGAAATCCTGGATTTAGTTTAGATCCTGTAATGTAATAGGGTGGTTCCGATTACTAATACTTATAAAAATAATTAAATAGCAGCACCTAATCAGCATTGCTGTTATTTGATATGGTTAAAGGAAAAGAGAAATAAGACTTTCACAAATACCCATGTGTCTTAATTGTTAAGGCGATCGGATGAACGGTGTATTTGAATCAACATATGTATAGAGGTTAGTTACAGTAAAAACGTGTATACGTACACATATTTATTTATATAGATTATTATAATATATTACAGGGTTTTGGTCCGCCAAACCTTTACCCTTACAGATTTCATTCGAAAACCTTTACAGGTCTCATTCAAAATTCTTTTTAGACGATGAATAAGCCCAGCCCTTTTTAATTTCCCACTATTGGGCACATCAGGCTGTAGTCCACCACGCCAGCCATGTGCGAGTTTGCGGACTTCACATGTCTTTTATAAACTTGCTAGGTTCTCTCATATGCAGGTTTTCTCATGTTTTCCTTCACTGTTATGACAAGTGGCAACTATGTTGGAAATGATTCGCACATGAAAATATCAGAGTCGAAGGACCTGGGGTTTGAACCCGCTTCACTCGTTTTCCCAAGTGATTTTAAGATTTTATATATAGTCTAATAAGAATATATAGTGGCTAGCAAGTACGGCTGCACATCGAGAGGTCCTCGGTTCGGGTCACAGGTCGGACCAAGTTTAGTTATTGAGTCTTTCTCTTTAGTAAGTCTCAGTAACAGTCCGGACTCCGGAGTTGGGAAGTTAGCGGTGTTTCATCCCCGTGCCTCGGAGAGCACGTATCGCGTCGGTCCTGCGCCTTAACTCTAACCGGTCGTGTCGAGTAGTCGTCTCACCGGAGTATGAGCGTGACAGGAATAAAGAGTGTACTTGTGTCTGCGCGTACACTTGTGCACAATGATATCTCTTGCGCAGATGGCTAGTCGCAATGAGACTGGCCGCTGTGGCCGAAGTCGGTCGGGAGGTGATTATTATCATTATTATGTTTGTATATGTGTATAAAATTTAGTACTAAAATTGGATTATAGAAAATATATCTCTAAAAAAAGATATATGTTTCTTTACTTTGTATAAATAAATAATTTCGTTGTATTATTTTGTCTCTTATTTATAATTCTCTTTAGGGGATGGTTTCTCAACAATCCTTTGTTAGTGCTCATATTTTTTATACTTATTTTATAAGAAACTCTTTTGCGAAATTTCAGACTACTAGAGCCAATAGTTTAGGCATTAAGTAAATTTTAAATGAAACTGTCTTCTTGGGTTGTTTCGCGGATTTATTTTGATTGTTTGTCGCTCCCGTCCACCATGTTTGCTGTAAAGTGTAAAGCATTCGAAACGTCAGGAATCAAAAATTAAAATGTCAAATATTCACAAAAATCTAAGAAAGTATCATTAAGTAAATATTTAATTTTACAAGTTTCCACTTAATGATAAAAATATTGGGAGTTAAACTTGCATTAAAACTAAAAGAGACGTGCGAAAGCTTGAGATTTAATATTAAAATTTAAAACATTACATTGAAAATCATTCTCTAAAGCGCATAATGCTGCATTGGAGAGAAAATATCGTTCTGCCTACAGTAATGTAATGAGCGTAAAATTGTACTAAGCTTAAACCGCTTATGCGATTATTTTAACCCTTGTTTAGATTGAAACAATATGAACAAGCTCTTTTTCCTTGCAGGATGGATGCAGATGAATGCAGAATACATAACATAGGGACTCCCTATTGTCCTTCGTTCAGTATCCGAGACAATAGTATATCCGTCGTAGAGACAATTAAATGACGAGGCCAACGTCAGACTTAGCCAGACTTTATCAGTCTAAATTATATATTTCATTCCAATAAAAAATAGACTTCTGATCCAATAAGTAAAGCTGGTCGGTCCTACACGAATGTATATTAAAGTATATTAAAAATTGTTTAAATAACATTATTTTTACATAATACTGAAGCGATTGCATCTTTCGCTGATAAATATAATTAATGAATATCTGACATTGTGAGGTAATTGCAAGTCTTCTCAGTATTTTATAGTGAAACAAACTTATCGATCAATGCAACTCAACCTACAATTCTGTCGTCGCTAATTGCTCCAATTTGTATCGTCATTAACTTGAACAATAACTATATCGTAAATTGATCAATAAATATAAATTTACCAATGTATATAGTTATTTACTAGCGGCTCAACCTCGCTTCGCTTGGGTTCGCCTCTAAAAAACAAAAAGAAATCTATCCCACGGGAACCGTACATTTTTCCGGGATAAAAGTAGCCATGTGTTATTCTGATGTATGAGCTGTATTATTGTAGTTTCATTAAAATCCAATCAGTAGTTTTTGCGTGAATGAGTAACAAACATCCATACATATTAGTAGGATACGGATATTAGTAGTTATCGGTTGAAGTAGTAACAGCGCATCAGTGTTTTAATCAATTCAATATATAAAAATATTTCAATGGGTTATATGTAATATATAGTATTCCAGTCGTAATAGATTTCTTTTAAAATATTTTATCAACTTCCAACAAAGAGGTTATCAACTTAAATATATCTTTACTAAATTTTAGAACGATTAAGTAATTTCGTGATATTTAAATTCACGAGTATTCTAAAGAAAATAGTAAGAGTATATGATAATAAAATTTATACATAGCTTTATATTCTATGCAGAATACATGAATTGCACTATCTATTTAAGTGTTATTTTCAGTAGAGCGAGTAGTTAAAAGGAAAGCTAACTCTACAAACGTTGTACTTAAAGTCTGAGTTTCTTAGACGCTTAATAAGGCGCATTTGGACAATTATTAAGAAATGTAATCATTTGTAATATTAGTGAAAATTATAAATTAATTTATTCTACTTTTCGCATAATTGTTCACTTTTCCCTGCATTGCCGCAGACTGAATATAGTAATATCGTAAGAACTAAAAATTAATGGTCAGAAACGTTTTTTGTATTTTTATGAATATTATGACTGACTCCTGTAGAGGTTAACTGGAGGAATAGTCCTCTTGCCTTGCTCCCGCTCTACACTCTAGGGAGCTGGGTGTAACTGAAAATCAGCGCTGCTTGAGATTTCGGTCTTAGCGGCATCAGCTGAGTTATTACTCTTTGCCATAAGTTGGTTTAAGCTTTTACTGATTCTGTTTACTTTGTTTCACTCTTTTTTTATGGTAATAAATACTTTTTTAATTTAATAATCTTATTATATAAAAGGCAAAAGTGATTGACTGATGTATCAACACACATGCCAAACTCTTAAGGCTAGCAAATTGAAATTTCGCACACGTATTCCTCATAGGACGAAGGCATCCACTAAGGAAGGATTTTTCAAAATTCAACCCCCAAGTGGGTGAAATATGGGATAAAAGTTTGTATGAAACTTTTTATTTCTTTTTTTATTCCTTTAAATTTCATATTTTTCATAGTTTCATCGCGAGCGAAGCCGCGAGTTCTGCTAGTTTAATTATAAAGGTAGCTCAGTCGATAAGTTCAATCAAACTATGTTGCTTAAATATAACTGCTTTAATTATACTTCATGAGATACATACTCGTAGGTCACATGTAAATGTGGAACGAGGTCCGAAGCAAAGTTTTGCTTAAACTATTTGCGTAATAAAGTGCATCCAATCGTTCCATTTCATTGATATTCAAAGAACCTATATTTAGTTCAGTTTCAGATCAGCTTATGTATTTCTAATGTAGAAAGAAGGCACTTTGTCTTTGTGTAGAAGATTTTTCTACAGTACGATCGTTTTACATAGTAAAATAAATAGATCTAAGTTTTTGTTAAAGAGACATACGAGTATTATGTAAATTAAAAGTTATATGTTAGTTATAACTATTGCGCTATTCAAGACAATTTAAAATTTACAAAAATACATCTTATAGTTTATTTTCTTTTTAGACGTTGGATTTATTTTGTCAACTTGTCTATTAAAAACGAGACTAAAACAAAAAAAAATGTAGTAAACTTTGTATAGGTACTGTTAAATTTTAGTACTCTTTTTTCAAGAAAACAAGGCTGATGATTCCATAATTATAGCTAACCATCATCATATAGATGTGCGATAATAAATTAATCACTATTTATGTAACATAATTCCATACTTAACTATTATAAAATAAGATAAAATCTCAATTTCTGCGTAGAACTATTGTTTTGAATCATTAATTTAACACGACCACGCTGAATTAACCTAGCTTATCATTCATGTAATTTATTGCCATGTAAGTGCTGATTCATATTTTTATCGATTAAAGACTTTAATCGATATTTATTTAATTTATTTACCTCATTTTCTTGGTCAATATATGTATTATGGTGTGCCGATTACAATATACGTTTCGGTATATAAACATACATTCTCGTACTGCACGGTCACAATATCTTTTTCAGGTATGCAAAAATAAAATAAAAAAATCGCATATTTTTTACTTAAATTTAAACCCAATTTCCTATTAATTAATCAATGAACAAGGAATAAATTCATATGTATACTAACGTATTTGCTAAAAGAATCATTTATTCAGGTGTGCACACATTGCGCAATAGGCAGGTAACTGGATTTTTGTTCGTTTTTCAGTATTTGAAACAGACATGAAATTTAGTTATCCCGTGTACTCCGCGATTTCTGTGTCGTTAAACAATGTCGATGAATAATCAATACTAGTAAAACGCTCATACGAGCAAAAAGCTGAACCTAACTATATTTTAAATTGATAATTTCACGTTCATTTTTATTTTTTCTTTCCATTTTCCTTTTGGGGTTTAAGATTAATTTTACGTAGGTAGGCTTCGATCAACAATAGTACTAGATATCGGGTCGGCGTCAGAAATCCGTCTCGGTAAATATCAGCTCACTTGAAAACTGAGTGTATATTTTGATTAGTTGTATTGAACCACAAGCGTAAACACGTTCACAATGCCGCAATGTGTATTTAAAAGTTGCAAAAATGCGCAAAAAAGAAATTTTTCAGACGGAGCGTCTTATTTTCGGTAATTACATGTAGATTAAGTTAATATTTAAAGATTTAAGCTACAAAATAATATAATAATGACATTTTGAACAATTTTAATTCCGGTACGAACGGTTGGAAAATTCAAAGAATCAAACAGAAGCAAAACATAACGATTTAGCTCACAAAGCAACAACGGGAAAAAGTGCTTTATCTTTTTTAAAATAAGGTTGATTTTACAATAAATATTGTAAAACTTACGAAATGATCGTAGGTGTATGATGATTATTTGAGGATGTGACTTTATTACAAGGTGCTATGGTGTTGATTACATTGAAAATAAAACTATTATACGACTTCTTCTTGGTTCGTTAGTATACAAATGTAGCTGTATAAGTACATAGTATAAGCGACCGAGCTTCGCTCGGGGTTCTTTTTTGTTATATCGTATTTTGTAGATAAAAAAAACTAAAAACTTGAATAAATACAAAAAAAAAAAAACAAAAGTAAAAACATAGTATTCCGACCGAGACTCGATCCCGGGCTATGTGTTGTCTAACTTGCGCCTTGACCGCTTGACCCCCCCACATACCAAATTTCACCGAAATCGTTTCCGAGATCGCTGGTATAAATAAATAAAGATAAAAATATACAAGAATTGCTCGTTTAAATATATTAGATCCGCGCGGACAGAATTTAGCTTTAATTTTGTATGTGACACGTTATCTAGTAGTATTGTTGATCGATGTAGGTAGGTGGCACTATAAACGGGCAACTAATACATATATAAAAAATATATAAATTTGCGGGTAGTACAAACTATTTTACCGATTAGAACTCGGAATAATAATACTGGAAGTGACTTTAAGTATAAAATTTGACTGTCATATATTATGGTTTTTAACCCTCGACACAAAAAGAGGGGTGTATTTAATTCAATTCAATTATAATTTTAAGCTTTAACTTTAAATTTTGTAATAAATAATTTGATATTAAATATAGGTCATGGATTATGTTATGGATTTTTTATTTAATATATTTATTGCCAATATGTAGAAATAAAAGTATTTTTTTTTATAATTCTTATTTACTACTGGATAATAACTCTTACGTTGTTAAAATTCACATACAGGTACAGTTTTAAACAATGCATATATTGGCCCAATTCGAGACTCAGACCCTGGACTTCAGCATCTGCGGCCGTTCATGTTAGACCACGAGAGCCGTGGGTTTTTAGAATATATAACCCCTTATTAACCTCTTCCTCCCCCTTGTCAACAAAAGTAAGCAAAGCTCTTACTCCCCCCTTCTATGCTTACGTAAGTATTACGTCTAAATTATTTTGCGGAACCCCTGAACATGAATAATTTAATTAATTGTTTTAAATAAATATTGCTAACGTAATCATCATCATCATCCAGAACCCCTCCCCCCTCCCCTTGTCCCTATGTCATCAAAAATAAGCAAAGCAAAGCCCCCCCTACTCCTCACTTGCTTGCGTACTAATAATGTAGTGCTAATAGTAGCTAATAGTATTACGTAATACTTGAATGGACCCTTAGGCCGGTTAAGCAGAAATATACAAATAAGCTATAGCGGCGCCTGTGCAAGTAGATCTTGCCATAACAAGATGCATAATAATTGTTAAATGTTAGCGATGACTAACCGTGGCCCTTGACGTTGATTACTGTGATTGTTCACGCTAACCGGTTTTAACTTCTTGCATTTCCTCCTCACTAATGCATCAAACTAAAACGTTTAAGATTTAGATAAAAAATCATCCTTATTATTTGCGAATGTTTTTCTTTAAAATTTTGAACATGCTATTTTTAATAACATTATTCATTTCTAGATAACCAACAATATATGACGAAATAATATATATTTTCCTTTAAAACACGATAAGAAGTATGAAAAATCCCGGTTTAGATTCACTCCTATCTAGTTTAGATGCAACCTCTGACATTGACTGGAAATCACTTCCTTGAACTAACCAGTTCTATCTTCATTCAATAAGTCCCCTCCTTACACGCGTATTAAGGAGTAAATCATTATAGCAAGGAACTAACAAGACCTTTGGCTTTAGTTCCCATACTCCTCTGTCAACCGGTTAAATCTTCTTTAATTAAATTCATTTTCCTTGCTAATTTACTGCAGTGAAGTTTTAAACTGATGCTGTAACTAATTCGTTATGCATTGTAGGCACACACATCCTTTTTTATACTTGTCCATTTTAAATTAAGACCTTTTTATGAACCTTTTTTTTATAAATAATATTTGTGACATATTGGAAAAGGGGAAAAAGTATATATTTAAAAGGCAAGCACGATTTTTATTCTCTATTACATATAAAATAGATTAATCAATCGAATATACAGCAACGGCTATATGCATTATAGTGCCCCATACATTTTAAAATAGACTGATTGCTTCTTTACCCGTCGCTTAGTAGATGCAATTACAGTTTATGAGATGCAAAGCGTTATTATTTAACGATTTAGCACATTGTTGTTTAAAAACGTTTCTCAGTAGTGATTGTGTACAAGGCATTATACGTCTATGAAATTTTCTTCAGTTTCCTCAAAGTTTTTTTAAATGAGTATAGCAATTAATCATTGTAACAATTAATATAAATAATGATAGTCAATACTTTTTATTCATTTTTTTACTTTATAGTAGTAATAAGGTCTTTAAGCCAACATGCGTCCTTACAAGAAAAATATTAATCAGAGGACAATTTTTAGTTCTAACTAATTCTACTCAAATTCCATGATAATAACTCTTATTTTTCTAATACGCACAATAATTTTACAGCTTCTTTGGAGTGAAAGTATAGGTGCTAGGTACTGAAATTGTATAGTTCTAGGCGAATTGAGTTTTTAGTAATCATTTATACTACATATAACATTTTTTGTAATGAATTCGTACTTTTATGAAAGTAATTGGAACAGTTATAATGTTGAAATACTGTATTTATTTATTCATATGTATTCATAACGTTATTATATTATGTATTGAATAAGTTTACTGCACAGTCAGAATATAAAAGCTTTAACTTTAATAAGCCAATAAATTTATGCAGAAATTACATATTCACTCTTATATCAATACTAGCGACTCGCCCTCGTTATGCTCGGCTTCGGTCCCTAGGTACGTTTTAACGTTTAGTGTGGAACAGATAGACTATATATATAGCCTTCCTCAATAAACGGGCTATCTAATGCAAAAATAATTTTTCAAATCGGATTAGTAGTTCCTGAGATTAGCGCGTTTAAACAAATAAACAAACAAACAAACTCTGCCTCTTTTAATATTAGTATAGATTTTACATCGACATATTACATCGTAAAGTTTTTTCACTTGTAATAGCAAAATACAAATCTATCCAATCTGTATTGCCGGTAAGAAATAGCGTGCATTGTGTGGTTGTAGCCGACATGCGCTATTGTTCTATCAATAAACCATCATGGCTTTCATAAACATATGTACCTATGCTGATTTGATTTCTGGTTCTGTTTGTAATTCTTGTTTGTAATATTTAATTTTGCAGCAGCAAGGAATAGTATCAGAAATATCAGTCGCATATAATTTGTTCTAATTCTATCAATATTATGAAAGCTTATGAAGATATATGTTTGGTTGTTTAAATGTATATGATTCTATAAAATAATAAATAAAGTATGTCTTAGAATAACACATAAGTAATTCTTATTCTGCTTTCAACTTAATAACTTTAAATCAAAACTAGATACTTAAAAGTTACATTTTATGTTCCTGTAAATATAATTAATACGAGTACATGTAAATGATTTTTAATGTGTTTCGCATTGAAATAATGGCCTAGCAAGGATTTATCTTTACATATACCTATTGATTACTTGATTTTAAATACCCGGATGTACGCATATAGTTAGTTTATATTATGACATTGGCTTAGAGAAATTAATTATATTTTATCACTGTCATATAATAATTATTACACTTTTATAAGAAATATAATAATTCAGTCCTTTTCATTTCCTAGAACTGGGCACGGGCTTCCTCTCGATGCGAGGAGGAAAATGAATAGCATGTTAAAATCAAAGAGTAGGGCTAGAATTCATCTATACATATAACAGAACTGTAGAGGTCGAATGTCTGTACATAGGAAAAAACGCTAAAAACCGAGTCAGGAAGGTGTAAGAAGAGAAATAGAACATATCCAGATTTTTTTCAATTTTTTTGTTTCTCTGTCTGTTTGTCTGTTTGTACGGGCTAAGATCCGAAACTGTTGGACCGATTGAAATGAAATTTTGTATGGTGATACCGCATATTCTTCGGTAAACATCTTAGATACTTTTCATCCCGTAAAATTAAAGAGTTCCCGTGGGATAGTAATAAAACTATAGTAACTTATACAGCTTAGTACACAAAAACTACTGATTGGATTTTAATGAAAATTTACAATAATATAGTTCATACATCAAAATAACAAATGTACGGTTCTCGTGGGATAAATTTGTTTTTGTCTAGAGGCGAACCCGAGCGAAGCCAGATGAGCCGCTAGTTTCATTAATAAAAACTTACACATGTATTCGATTATAACACTGCATTATTAAATAGATGGCATATTCACCCCGAAAAGTTTGAGGAGGAAATATATTAAATTATTTTTTTACAAATTAAATTGAAACTTTCACATGCGTTTTATAATATTATTATTTTTTTTTACTATATTTT
Organism: Fabriciana adippe; assembly: GCA_905404265.1. NCBI lineage: Eukaryota > Metazoa > Arthropoda > Insecta > Lepidoptera > Nymphalidae > Fabriciana > Fabriciana adippe. The sequence goes on along the minus strand of FR989998.1, from coordinate 10,515,029 downwards.
TTCAGCCATAACAGATTGTTTTTGCAAATTAAAAAAGCAACATGAGTAATTATAAGAAGTGTTAATACACAGCGTATTGACGATGTTAATGGAATACAAGTAGCGTTGTCATGAGTGTAGTATGTGTGCCGGTTATTGTTTCACCAGTAACTTGAGCCGTTGATATTTGGCGACATAAAATGAATCAAAATATTGCTACAAGTGAAAAAGTATTCGTGTATAAATAAGCTTTAATCTATATTTTTAACAGGATAGACAAGTAAAAATAGCAAGTAAAGCTTTGTGACTTTAAAGTCCATGATCAATTGGCTTCTGGTTTACGTTATACCGCATGTATGAAAATAAATAATGTAGCATATAATTCAAGTGCGGTAATTAAGTACCTTTCATATAAAAGGCCTGAATTACAGGCAATTTATCAATGTTATGTCAAACAAAAAGTTTTATGGTGTATCAAAATTAAAAGGTCAGCTGTTAAATTATAAAAACAGTATAGCAATAAAATATTAGGTTGTTAGTAAAATATTACGAGCAAATGATTTTCAGGGAACTTTTAGCTCAAGCGATCAAAGTTTAGCTGTACTTTAGCTGAATCTCGAGTTCAAACTTAAGCTTTTATACTACATATTAAAACTTTTCTGAATACACAAATTTTGATTCGTTTATTTCGCAAAATAATATAATTTACTTACTGAGAAACATTAATTTTAAGTATGCAAAATTGTGAATCGGCATTCAATATTTACCCAAAATGCTGGTATATTTAAAATATATAATATATTATGTGTACTTATTAAAACAATTTAATAATTAATTGTTTTGTGAACATGCTACTTCCTTTTCATATTGTTAAAAAAATGGAAGGCTAGTCAATTAAATTTAATTTTCCTATTGTAAAAGTACAATGTTCTATGTTCAAACTTCAATCTCCTACAGTTCATTTTGTTAGAAAAAAATAATAGCATTCAGTTTTATTAGCTTACTTACTTTTTTATGTCTTGTCTTTGAGAATATTTTTCCTCATTTGATTTTTTATTATTTATATACACAACACTTAACAGTATTATTAAAATATTAAAAAAAATACCTTGGCAAGAAATTTATGTCTGACTTTATAATTACAGATACATCTCATTGTTCTAGATTTGATCTAATGAAAGCTTGTATTTTAACAAAGAAATATACATAGGCGATTAAATTAATACTAAAGGCAATTTAAAGAAAAAAAAAAAAAGATTGTGAAAAATAACGTACATAATTATATTATAGCCTTGCTTTACTGATTCATGTCCAACATTGAATAAGTATGCAATCACAGATCGATCGGCCGACATCTGTATCTAATCGTGATGGCGAGTTAGCCGAGCGGAAGCTGTCACCTCGCCCGATAAACGAGTACGAGGAAATTATATTTACTTAAATACAGAAGTATTTACCTTTACATTATGTTTATTAATTATTATATTCTCTCACTTCTACAAAAAACTTTATTCGCAATTTTTAAAATAAGATACACAGTAGTTTTTCTATAATAATGATAATAATAATCTATACATCATATAAAATCACATATAAAATTCTGAGTCGAATCTGTACATTAAATATTTTTTGGAGAATCTAATTGAAATAGTCATTATTATCGATACAGAGGCCGAATCTATAGTTTTTAGAATTTTTGTCTGTCTGTCTGTCTGTGACCGCATCACGAGAAAACCACTGGACAGATTTATGATGAAATTTGGTAACATGATAGCTGGTTATCCGGGTCAACATATAGGATACTTTTTACTGCGGGAAAATATTTCATCTCTGAGAAATCCATACTAAACTTTAAAACCTAACTATATAATAATATCTAACGTTTAAGTTAGCATATTTGAATATTTAATTATGAATAATTTATTTAAATACTTTTATTAAAGTTTTCAAGTGAATTCATAAATGTACATGTATACTAAATATTAAATAATACCTTTAAAATAATTATTGTATGCAATTTGACGAGATCCTTTTAGATTAATAATTTTAAAATGTCATGTTTGTTTACATATTATTTTGTTAGTCACGTTACGAATTTCATTGTAAAATATATATTCTATAAAAAATTTCATTGAAATTTGAAAGATTGCCATCGATTCATTTCTTACAAAAAGAAAAACTGGATTGACTGATTTTTTGTTTGTGTAACGCAAATTCCGGTTGACATTGATGTGGAGTTCTCAAAAAACTGTTACTCAATGAGTTTTAAAAAGTATCACCATATATCATTCAAATTGTAATTCTTTTCTCTTATTTCCTTCAATTCATCTTTAAAATGAAAATTCATTATAATACAATATAAATATAAGTTAAGGGTCCATATGAAATAGTTAAGAAAATGCTGCTAACGATATGATACGTTTTGTAAAATATATATTTTTTTGCTATATTTTGTCTATAAAAGTATTTTCTCACCGAATTCTAAATACTCATATAAAATACAAAATTCTCCTATTTACTCTACTCTCAACTATTAAAAATGAGCATAATTCAAAGGCTCATTTCGTTTCTTATAAAATATGCAAATTAAATCTCTTAAAACGCAATTAAAACGTAAAGCTAGAAGTTACACTTAATAGGATAATTTTCGGATGAATCGTTACAGTAGACTGAACAAATTGAAAAAAGGCAGTTAAAATATTTAACATTTTATTTACGGAAATACTTGCTGGCAATTTTCAACTAATCTTGTACAGCCTTGGGTTTGTTAAGGCATTTTGTGAAATAATGAAGTTTATGAATTGCGAGAGAACATAAATATTTCTTGGAGTGCAGTTTAAAAATTTAAAGAGAGCTCGGCAGCGTCTCGAATACTGTAGTGGCATCACAAATTAGCACTTTGTTGATGGGAATATTTCATGGATGCAAATTACATTTGGGTTAAGTCTCATAATAAAGCTGTTCGACTAGATTCTTTTTTCGTACGAATTATTTATGATTACTGCAAAATAATTACATTACAACAAAATAAAAACATTCAATTTAAAATTGAACCTTGGTCGCTGAGAAAGTAAAGATAAAAATTTAGTACAAAAAAGCACTCGTGGAACTTTTATTTGAGGAGTTTACGACTGCTGACGCTGGAAATGCAGCGTACATTGATGCAATTCTAACTTTTATTGCTTGCGTTAATGCTTGGGAAATGTGACTTTTTATAGGAAGGAAAACTATGTTGCCTTTATAACGGTGAAGTAATCCTAAATAAAATAATATTAGCACGTATTAACACTGGCCATTGCTATGTATAAGAAAGGCGGTAAATTTAATACTGTTCAATTAAATTTCACAATAAAGCTAAAGAATTAGAAAAAGATTCGAAGCATCACATACCTGAAACTACTGCACGGATGTATGACCCAATGGCCCGCCGCCTTCTGCCTGATGCGCTCTTTCATAAGAGCTTTTTTCGAGCCGAAGAGTTTCATGGCGAGTTTGTTGTCGGTGGGCTGGAAGAGTGCTTGTAACTGATTGCGAAGAAACCCTTGCTTGGCGTCGGCGACCGGGGGCGCAGGCTCCACGGGAGTTCCGTACAGGGACACATCGTCCAAACCACCGAAGTGGACCTTGCCGGTGCCGCTGCCTTGCTTCAGCGAGATATCGGCGTCGCCTGCGTTAGAAATAAACAAACATTACATTACGATCTTACGGCTGGTAAACATTTGATATTTAAGATTATGTAGACAATTTTTAAGTGTATATAACCTGATCGTATAACATATTTTCTGCGTGAAAAACTACTTGTTTTAAATAGACAAACATTTATTGTTTTACACGACGTAACAAAGTAATAGTAACAAAGAAGGATTGTTTCAACAAAGGGAAAACTGTAACTGGACATAAAAAGAATTATCGTAAAAATTGTACTTTTCAATATGTCTTTTAGAAGCAGACTGACAGCAAAATAGATAAAATAACACGAAAGTTTAACACATTTGTTAGTCATAGGCGACTTGCGACGTAATACAAACGAAAGTAAGAGACTGTCCGACATTTACCAAATTGCTTATTTTAGTATCATTTCCTAAACTTTTTTAGTGACTCTATTTTTATTAATTAACTAGCGACTCACCCTCGCTTCGCTCGGGTTCGTCCCTAGGTACGTTTTAATTTTTTTGAGCGAAACCCTAATTCTTTTTCTAAAATAAAAGTAGCCTAAGTTACTCCTTATAATATCAGCTATCTGCCAGTGAAAGTCCCGTTAAAATTGGTCCAGTCGTTTCGGAGATTAGCCGAAACAAACAGACACACAGACAGATAAAAATTTTAGAAATTGTGTTTTTCTTATAAGTACCGTATTTAATTTTATATTCATTTAGTATAAAGCTGTTATTTTGACATTACAAACAGACACTTCAATTTTATTTATCTGTATAGATTAACTTAAAAAAAAGCTAAGAATTTCGTAACGGATTCCTTTCTTTATTTTTTTACTACCAGAACAAATTTCATTACCCAAGCATTAAATAATTTTATCTTGAGTTGAATTTACTTTGGTTTTTATCCTTATCGCTTGAATTATTGTATATTGCATCAATATTAACTCTATTCAGCTTGCAACTATTACAGCATTTAAAAACCAACACTCGAGTTACCTACTTATCTAACTAGTCACTAGAGGCCATACATAGTAGGTGACCACTACCGAGGCCACAATTAACTATTTGTATGATGGTCGCGTGTTGGTTGTGTATTACGTGGTATTATAAATACCATAATGTAAATAGTTGGTTGCTGGCAATCGTGGTTGTCATCGTGGTCTAGTGCTCTAGTGGCGATGTGAGGTAACGAGCCAGTAAGCTCGATGCTGAGCCAGTGAATGATAGATACCATTCGTACCAAGATCAATGTACAAGTCAAAAGTGCATTCGTCTTGTTTTAGATTTTAGATTTATAATAAAAATTAAATGTCAAAACTAAATAAAACCTTATTTTGCTTTTATTTCTCAATTTTAAAATTTTACTTTTATGAAATTTATAAAAAATATGCCGATATTTCAATCACTCTAATGGTTTAGAATCACTCGGGTCAAGTGAAGTTAGCAATCTATATTGAAATTGAATCCATATTCCTAACAATACTATCCAGTACGTAACATACCGAAATCAATAGAGATGTGGGTATTGAGCACAATGGCCAGTGCTCGAGGCGCGGCAATCAAGGCAAATGGTTATTGTTCTTTCCAATGTATGCGCTTGCACAGTGTTTCATATAAAACGTTTCCTGTTTATATCGCTCAATAGTACCTGTTTGGTAGCTAACGTCGCAGTTCCGGTGCAATTTTAACAGTTTAAAAGTAAATAGCTTTTTTATCTATGTATAGATTATATCTGATTCAAAGTTAATGTTCTAAATATATAATAAAAAACTAATGGTATCAGAGTAATATTTTTTATGTTACTATATTCGCAGGAATTGGACAATGGTATTGTTTTTAATTTGTAAATGAGAATTGGATAATATTTAACCGACTTCAAATGAGATTTTGATTTCAAACATCTCCTTTATAAAAATGAAAGAATAAAAGCTTAAAGATGAAATAATTTAATTTAATGTAATACAGAACATTCAGCTTTCTAATAAAATATCAAATTAAGACAAATCTTATCTCAAGAACCTGATGTATGTGTAAAATTACCATTAACAATTGTATGTACATAATATAATATGTGAATATTGTCTAATGGAATTATAGGAATATTTAAACAATTTGGTGTTAATTATTACGTTATTATTTGCAAGAGTGAGCAAGTACCTACTAAGGATCTATTAAGTGGTATAGATGTCATGTGTCATCTTAACACACATGTACATCTCATGCCTATTACAGCTGATAAAACAGACGATTAAACAATGAGCCAATAGCACTTCATTGATTCAAGTGGCGTCAACACTGAAACACGAGATCGCCAATCAACTGTCTTTATACAATGTCATCTTAATAGTGGAATCGTTTTTGAACTTCTTATGATTACTATAAACTGTTAAATTATGCTGCTTTTGCTAAAATAATAAATATAATTAAAATCGGTTTATGCCTTATGGAAATGTTAGCCGTTAAATAATTTCTTTGGAAATAAAATAAAGTTATCAAATCTAATTCATAAATGGTTGTCTATTAAATATTTAATCGAAACAGGTTTTCTCCAGAATTCTGAAAAAACTTGTTTGTCTTTTTGTTTTAGAAAAATTCTTAGTAAAATTCTTTTTTATAATGATTTCATTATACTATTATTGGCGATGTGATTAAGAAGACTGAAATTCCAACATTGTGCTATTAATTTCGTTGTCTATGTTACCCAATTCATTCTACTCCACTTTCTACGACTTATAAAAATATCTTAGCTATTTTTGTATACCGCTACGAGTTCATTTTTTAAACTATGAATTGTAAATACTTAACGATTAACAAACATCCAAATTAAATGTTCAAGATACATATTAGGTAAGTAAATAGAAGTACGCGGTATAATTCTACATGATTAAAAGCAATTTTATTCAGAGTATCAGATGTTACCCTCTGCGTATTAATTTAGGCAAAATCGTATCTTTAATTAAACAGTCACAGACAGACGCGGCCCGAGGAGGGGATGTTCGTGCTCAAATTTTAAAACTTGTTTCTGAATCGCACTTATCGCACGTATCAATCAATAAATAAAATGATATACATAGCACTAACTTTTAAAACAATATATATATATATATATATATATATATATATATATATATATATATATATATATATATATATATATATATATTATCTAGTCAATGTGTGTAATATAATATATAATGATATTTTCTAAAAATATTTATACCAATTTCATGGTTTTTAAGACAGATAAATGTACGCATAAATGTATACGGAATGTCCCGTAATTCAACGTCAAAAGGAAACGGGGCGATAGGCTAGGTTATGGGTGATAGGCGATGGCGATAGGCTGTCTAATTCCAATGCACTTCGAACAACGTCACTCTCTATCTCACTCTATTACATCTGTCTGTCTCTCTTACACTATGGTGAAGTTAATCTTTTTGCACACAAAAGGTAACTATTCAGGTAGAAGCTGTTTTAAAATTAGATCCTTTTGCAACTAAATGAGAAATAATATTTTTTATGGAATAAATAAGTAGCAAGTGTTGTACCATTTTGAAATCTTGATTAAATGAGCTATTTTTTTAATAACTTGCCTAGGGTAGTGTAGTACATTTTTTTTGAAAAATCAAGTGTCAAAGTTATTTGACAAAAAGTCTTTTAGCCATAATTCAATAAAACTTTTTTTTTACCAAACTGACAACATTAATTATTATATTTGTGACTACAATCAATAGCATAGTTATTTAGGATTACATTAAAATAAAAAACACCGCAAACTTGGAAAATTTATGATCACAGTACCAAAAAATGTGATCCGCTTGACGTTGAAATATGTGACACCTCTATAACACCCTGTATGAGTATATCACAGACAATGTAATAAATACAAAATTGATTAGAAATAAATTAGAAAGAAATTATGTTACGGATACGTAAAGAAATTATTTCTTCAATAATGATATTAATGAAATTACACAGTAAATAGTGCGAGGAAGAAATTAAAATTCCAATGTTATCAACAAGAAACTTACCTACTCGGGTGTTTTCCATCATTTAATCGGATTGAAAAATTAAACGTGACACTAAGAAAAAACATCGACTTAATGATTTGTTTTACACTTGTAACATGTACGTTGGATTCATATAGAAATAACTATCTATAAAGGGATCAATTTTGTTATTTTTACTTTTATAATATATAGTAAAAATCATCCGGAAAATTTAATATTTCGAAAAATCTTAAGTTTAATAATAAAAATAAATAACATACTATAATATATACATAATATAAATATTATTAAAATTATAAACCACATCCATAATGAGTATTTTAATATCACGCACGGTGTTCTGTCATTATTGTAAAACTTCCTGTTATTAAAACTGTTATATTTATAGATGAAAAAGCATATTAAATATGATTTAACAAAACTATTTATTATGTATCCAAATACAATTATTTCCTTCTCACTCCATATTTTACTTACCTTTAGGCATTTTGGATTTTCTCAGTTTAGATTTTCCTTTAAATGTAGCCGTGGTGATTAGTTTTGTACAGACAGGTTAGACTTTAGCCATGCATTCCCGACATCACAAACATAGGAAGACACAGACGGACACACAAAATTAGTTTTATCTATATATATATACACTAGTTTCTAACCCAATGACTATATTGTGACTATATTTGGCTTATGTTTTGGCTGAAAGAGAAGTAAAATTGTTTGAAAATGTATTTATATACACCATTGTCGTTTGGTATGACGTTATCGCTTCGCGTAACGGTTAATTATTTATAATTGTTAATAGCCGATAGCTCAGTGTGTGTCAATAATATTTCTGGCTTTGTCTCGATATTACTTTAAATCGCATATACTTAAGCTAGTTTGTTTTACAAGCATTGTGTCCAAGCATTATACCTACATTATTACTAAATTAATTGAGTTTCATAACTGTTATTATCGAAATAATAGATTTATATACATATATTAATTAATAATTGTATTCATATAATTAAAGATAGATTTTAATTATTTCCATTCACTTTCCTTTACTAGAACATAATTTATCGTTCTCTTTTATAGCAAGCCTCATTTAAAATAATAAATATGAAAGTGTCTTTGGTTTATTCGTTTGTCCTTCTTTTCGAAGCAAGAAATTAAAAGATCTTTTTCATAGAGATAACTATCGAGAATGTCACGGGGTCCTTTAATGTTAGTTAATTGATTCGCTGTAATATTAATAATTAAAATACTTCAAAAACACGAAGGTTTCATTAGTAATCTATACTTATACTTATACTTATTACTTATTTTTATATTATAAAGCTAAAGAGTTTGTTTGTTTGTTTGTTTGGTTGAACGCGCTAAACTCAGGAATTACTAATCCGATTTGAAAAATTCTTTTTGCATTAGATAGCCCGTTAACTGAGGAAGGCTATACGCTATATATCATCCCGGAAAATGGACGATTCCCGTAGGATAGATTTATTTTTGTCTAGGGACGAACCCGAAGCGGAACGAGGAAGAGTCGCTAGTCCTACAATATTATGAGATTAAAATAAAACCACCATACACTAAAGTTACCAATAACAATCATTGGTATAAGCATTGTTTATTATTATTACACTAGTCAAGATATTCGAGGATCATCGTTAAATTAAATCATAAAATACGTCTGAGATCTATAAATTGCTATAACTGAACAACGTTAGGATAGTAAATCATTTATCACGTGAAATCAGCCTGGAAACAAGACATCAAGCGCACATGAGGTAATAGCATTAGCCCTCTTACTTGAGGTGCAATTTGACAAGTGCAAATTATATCTCAGAATAGACTGAAGACGTCCCAGACAATTACCAAGCAATTGAGACAAAAGGATAATGTTTGGCCGCTGTGTCAAGGCCGGCTTTATTTGTTCAATTGGACATAAAAATTGATATACCATAAATTGTTTGTAATTTAATTACGGTTTTATGGGTTTTAAATAGTTGTGCCTCAGCTCTGTTGTAGGATAACAATTGGTAAACACTATAGAAGGGACCTTTTTGTTTACTGCTTGTTTGTTTGTTTGTTTAATTCAGAGTTTAAAAGCTATTGTTTCTAATGGTTTTTAGTAAATACAAATTATTTAATGGCAGTTGTACTACGTTAGGATTGTGTTATAATATTTGTTTTAGGCATATAATATGTAGATATTCATTCCAGCCTCGCTATCTTAAAGCGTATGAGGCCTCACGTCTCAAACTTCTGTCTTAAAGCTTTAAGATACTTATGAATGAATCATATATATATATATATATATATATATATATATATATATATATATAAAATGATAAAAATATAAATTTAATTCTGTATTACTTCTAAAAGATACCACGATCGAAAACGGAATAAATGATAATAATTAATGTAAATAAAGATGGCTATCTTCATTAGTGCAGATTGTTTAAGCTTCATAATATTAAATTTCCATGACATAAACAAAATAATTACATGTATGTTAGATAGGTATATAGACAGATATTTAGTTTATATCTAACATTTTAATTTTAAATATCTTGTGTTTCTCAAACGTATAATAAAAACGTCTTATTCATAAATCATAAGATCCCTGCACAAATGATAATAATTACAACAAAATATGACTTCATTATGTTGTAAAAAACTTTAACTCAAACAAATTTCCTTGCATTGTTTCATAGTAGTACGAAATATATATTCATCAAAATTACAAATGCTTTAGATAAGCATCTGTGCCGTACATTATTATTTCATTTTAAATGTATCTTTTAAAAGCATGTAATGGTTTTGTAGGATGCTTAAAATAAATCACATTACTGGCCAGTATCAAAGAAGTAATTAAAAACAAACGCTCGATTTTCTTCAACTGAGGTGATTAACGATCTAAGTATATGTTTATGTTAAAGTAAAGTAAATAAAATAAAAAAAAATACTACACAAGTTGGTATTTTATTTATAGCGAAAATAATATTTTAGTTTACGCATTTATTTTATTATTTATAATTTTTTATATCATAAATAGGTAACCAGTTGTTATTAAACTATAGGTATTTTATTGCTGTCTCGCATAACCTAATGCTAGAACCTTCAACATACAATAGGATTGTATATAAGCAGATAGGTAATTGTTTTGAATTGATACCAAGCTATATATATTTTCCAGTCACATACATGAGGATTATTTTACAATATTATTTATTAAGAAACGTTATTACTATTCTAGATAACATGATCGATTACGTTTAATACAAGATACATTTCTAGAAAGTTTTATTGGACATGCGCGGCGTTTGTGCATTCACAATCACTCGCCGGGGGGACTGCAGGACATTCTATAAATCTCGCCCATATTGTTATTAACGATCTAAATTAGCTCAACTATTGTATGCTTCCAGAGAGGTTCAGTTATAAATAGATGAATCAGCAGCGATATGTTTTTAAAGTAATATTGTGTATACATAAAACTAGTCACCGGGTGAATGAATGACCGAGATTGGTTTACTCACATTCGCGGCTTGCAAGTCCACATGTGTACTTTCTTAGTTTATGGAACAAATAGTTGGTAAATCCCGCACAACACATATTGAAAGTTTACTTAGAAACGTCAACTGGTGATCGGTGTCAACGTCATTTTTGTGTGATTAGAGCGGCGCGTGCGGCGGTTGGGTGAGTGCGCGACCGGTCGTCGCACATATCGCGGTACAATTGACTAATGACTGCCAGCGTCAAGATACGCTACAGCGCCCCCGAAAATAATATGCACAGAGCTTTAACACCATCAGAAATGCCCTATAAACTTGCGCGGCTGGCTCATGTCATTGTCGACCATGCACTGACGTTTTTCCGGACGACTTATACTTATGATACGTTAATCAAGTATTAAATTTTAAAATATAAATATATTCTAGGTTTAAAATATAATATAGATGCGCAGAATAAAGTGTTTGAAAACTGCAATGTAATATTTAAGGAGTATTTTAAACTTAAATTGTCATTGTATGTCTGATTATTTCAATTTTTGTATGATTTCAAATTGTTTGTAGGTTTGTTATGTTACCTTTATTACGCGATATTAAATGAAAAGGTTAGGTACACTTCAAAGAATATATTATATAAATATAAAAAACAACAGCCCTTAGAGTAAATAAATAATTTTAAAGTCACTTAAACTCAATGTACTTTCTAAGTTAAAATTTATTACATATTTATTTTTATTATAAAAAATTGAAACATTTCTTCTATCTATAACGATAATCATGTTATTGCACAAAAATAGGAAAGATAGTGATGACAAAATTCTTATATAAAGATAATTGTAATGCTGCAATTGTTTTGGTATAGCGCACGTATGTATGCACATATGTGATGTAATAGGTACTAGTATATGACTTTATTTTACACATTACTGCAAACTTCACACATTAAAGTGACGGAAATATTATTTTAGTAAGAAAATAAAATTATTTAAATATTTACGTAAAATATAATTATATGTATATTATACATAGATATGTTTATATAGTGTATACGTAGTACGATTTCAGGGATGTTGAAAATATCCTTTCATACCGTGATAAAAAGGAATTTCAATTTGATCATCCTAAAGTTTTTTTTTTCATAAATGAAATTTATGAATGAATGAATGAATTTATGAATGATGAATTATGAATATTTCGTACTTTTCAAATGAAAAAACACTTTATAATACATATATGGAGTATAGACGAACATACAACCTCCACCTTTGTGGAATTAGTTTAAAAATATAGATGTTTACTATTTTTTCTTAAGTTTTGTTTGGTTTTTCGGACATTGTAAATATTGTACGAAAGTGTAGATTGATTTACTAAAATTATTTTTTTGAATTATCATAAAATAAAATCGATAAGTTTATAACTTTTACAATTTATTGACTTGAATTTAAAATTGACAGTCCTAATTTAGTAGTAAATTTAGTTTTTTGGTTAATATGACATTATAGGTTTACATATAGTTTATTTTATTATAGTGTGGGGTTTTTGTCATATAAAATCAATCGTTAAAAATTAATTTTTAGTGTTTGACTAATAATATAATATTGAAATAAAATTATATTGTTAGTCAAACATGAATAAGTTATTATTAAAATCATTAGATGGATTAATGTACCTACTGCTACATACATATACATATAAAGTAGTGAGTCCAACTTAGTTATGCAATATGCACGTGTTCGCATTATTGAGAGTGATTCCATTCCGTATTTATAGAGGCAAAATGCGGATATGTGTAAGAGTTAAAAGCATTTGGTTGTGCTTTGATCGTATGCGTGTGAATATTTGAATTTCAGAGGATGACATCTTTTTATTTATTATTGATGCCAATACAAGATTATAAATTATTATTTATTCCAATTAAATTCGACGGCAATAAAACCACAACAAGCGAGTTACCTATAAAACATGACAGAAGAGTTTTTTAAGAAGGTACTGTGCATAATGATCATACCAACACTTACTCAAAAATTACTCTAGCAAAAATTACTCTAGCAAGAAAACTGTATATTTTACTTGAATATAGCACGTCGATCAAAGACACGTTTTGATTAGGAGAAAATACATGCCTCCACTCTTTTTTAATTAGCAAAAATGTCCCACGTCATATTTAAGGAATGCTGAGTAGTTCCTGACTTCAAGTGCGTTTAAAATATCTTTGGCATGATTTTCGCTAGTAAAATGTCTAGAAATTTGTTTATTAAAAAAAGTTTAAGTTGAAAGAAGAAAAATGTACATTGTATTGACGACACGTTTGGCTCAGTTTGTAGTGATCCTACTTGCTGTGCCAGCGGTCGCGGGTTCGAGTCCCGCTGTGGACATTCATTTGTGTGATGAGTACGAAAGTTTGTACGCCAGTCATGGGTGTTTACTGTTTATATTTATAATATATGTATGTATTTACCATGGAACTAGATGGTTCTGTGTGTTAATGTCCAAAAAGAAAAAAAAAATAACACTATAATATTAACTCACTTTATTGGCGTTGAAATAAGCTTAAAGCTTTGACCGTTCTCAGGAACAGTTTGATATCGTATTTAAAAAAGTTAGTTTTATTTATTGCTCTAGGACCCAATTAATTCAAGCACGGCGCAGTTAAATTCGACCACAGTTTTAATTTTAGTAGTACCTATAAAGTTAGTAAGCAAGTTGGGAACAATTCAGAAAAGAGTAATTGGATATTCAGTGAAAGTTTATGAGTCGGTGGATCGGTAATTGCAAACGAAATAACCATAATATACAAAGTTACTCTAACTTATGTTGAGATTTAGACTTTTTAAATGAAATGTTTGCGATTAAACTTACGACACGAATGAAGTTTTAGTAAAAACTTGTACAAAGGATCACTTAGGTATATCATATTTTCTTTTTATTGATTTCTTATATTTTTAGCACAAATGATAACAGAGTTCCCATACTATTCATTTATTTTACTTCCCATGTTTGCTTTTTATCAACCGTTCCTTGTCCCATTTAGGCGTATCGAGGAGTTTAATCGATGAGTCATAAAGCGATTAATAGCAAAATAAGCGAATTACAAACGATTCCGTTATGCCTTCTGGTATCCGTACTGACTGAATCTGGAATGTGTACTGACTGATATCGATACTTGTATATATATTTCTACCTATAGTTATATGTATACCCATAGTTTAACTCTTATAGACAGTATTTTTGTAATTATTTATTTCAGTTTCACTTTTCTGCTAACGTCGGTAATAGTAATTTACAACATTTTTGAATTCAAATTCAAATAAAATTATACTGAGTCGAATCTGTATAAAAATATTTTTTGGAAAATCTTATTAAAATATTCATTATTATCGATACAAAGGACGACTCGATAGATTTTAGAATTTTTGTCTATCTGTCTGTCTGGGAATGCACCATGAGAAAACCACTGGAAAGATTTTGATGAAATTGAATTGTAATAATGATGATGAATTTGAAAATGTAACTAGGGACGAACCCGAGCGAGGATGGTTCGCTAGTCTTCTATAAAATCATTTTGTATGAAAACGTTTAGTATACAAAAGTTATTTAACCAGTTATTAAATTAAGCAATAGAGTCTATTGTTAAGTTCAAAACTTCTAAACGTTTCTGATTTAATTTATGATACATTTTCAAAGGTGGCTAAAGTGGAATTAAATTTGAAAAACTAATTGAAAAAAGGCTTATCTCTGAAACATTTTTCAATTAGTTTTTCAAATTTAATTCTTTAACAAACTGTACGGCATGGTCCGATGTGATAAGTCAACAAAATGATAGCATGATAAATTAACATTCTAAGACCGGGCAACTACGTATAGCATAGCACGCATAGCCAGGTCCTAAATCAATAACCTGTGCAACTTTGCAATATACAATATAAGCTACGGTAGCCATATTTGTATACCTTTGTAAATATGACGTATATTAAATACGTATATATATGATAATAAATACATGGCATATGAATTTAATTTAAAATTATAATGTAGCACGACTTTAATATTTCAATTAATAATTATTATTGTTGTAATTTATAGTATAAGAAACTAAAAATCAATTTCTATATCTCAAACTTCAAATGGCACCTACCAACTTTCATCCTTTTCTAATTCTTTAGACTTTAGAGGATGAATTATATTAATTACTAGCGACTCACCCTCGCTTCGCTTTGGGTTCGTCCCAAGACAAAAACAAATCTTTCCCGCGGGAACCGTACATTTTTCCGGGATGATATATAGCCTATAGCCCTCCTCAGTTAACGGGCTATCTAATACAAAAAGAACTAAAACTTCACTTGGGGGGTTAGTTGTTGAATGCGTGACGAGATCGTTACGAAAAGTCGGGCGAGGCGAATGTTTGTTACCATGGTAACCGTTGTTATTGTCTAACAAATGATATATAATATTATATTCTTTCCTTAAATGATATTCTATAAATATATGATTGTAATATGTCTAATATGCAATATTTTTAGTATCTCACCTATCCTAATTATGTAAAACATAAATTGAATTTCATAAAGAGTACCGATAACCTACAGAAGTTTTACTTCTTGCGCGTGTACACATTCATACACGCACTTTTCTATTTTTTTTGTTTTATAAATGTCAGATCAGGGAATCGACTGATCAAAACAGACTGAGATTTTCACGATATCCAAGCGTTTCTACTATTGAAAATTTAACTAGGTTAATTACAATGTCACTGAATGTACTTAGTGAAATTATAATGTAACTACGACTATCCCGTGATATCTTAAGAAGTGGAGAGGATTGACAAAAGGCTATGCAATTATAATAGCATTAGGGAAATTATAATTTCCCGGCTTTTACAATATCCCTGCGACATATAATAAAAGAGATCCTTGCGTAACATTAAATAAATAAATATTTTAATGTTTCAGCCTTAGTAGTTTAAGCTGTACGTTGTGTGTCATTGGGTGAATAAATGAATTTAAAATGTTTATTATTCATTTCATAGCATTTGCATACTTTCCATTTATATAGGATAATATAATAAATGGCTATGGTTACCTTGGCATTTTTATAATTACTAACAGTACCCGCGGCTTTGCTCGCGTTCAAACTTCCCATATAAACACCGTTTTACAATATCGTATGGAAGTCTGCCCGATTTGTTGACATTTATGATTACTGCTTTGCTCCCTTGGATAGTAGCATGATGATATAGCATATAGCCTTTCTCAATAAACAAGCTATCTATAATCTAATGCACAAAGATTTTTTCAAATCGGATTAGTAGTTCCTGAGATTAGCGCGTTCAAACAAACAAACAAACAAGCTAACAAACAAACAAACTCTGTCTCTTTATAATATTAGTATAGATTTAATATTAATATTATTCTTGGCAAATGATGAAATTATTAAAATTAGTACTAATTTTTTTTTTATTCTTTGTTGCAGCTATAGAGTATCACTGTGACCATTCCTGGTATTAAAACTAGCTAATATTTGCTTTTGTATTTTTATTCTAAGCCAACGCTTCATATAAAAGCACGTAGATAGGGGATCCGTGCGGCCAATTGAAATAAAACTTTTATTTTATTTTAGATGATTGCCTATATAATTATAATAGTTATAACTATTATAATAGTTAAACTACGCATTTAATTTTATTTTGCCATCCTTTTCTTGTTTTATTGATTATTATTTTTCGATATATGTATATAAAAAATGAAAATGTTTACTATAGTAAGTATTTAGATAGGGTTTAAAATTAATCTATATATTATCTATCTAATAATATCATATTAAACATAATGATTATTAAAAAAGTATCTTAAATACCTATCAACAAAAAAGTAGGTGCTAGGTTACTACTATATGACGTACTACCCACTTTAAAAGGTTGTATTTTATGTATCTAAATAAAATAAAACCTTTTAAAGTAGTAGTACGTCAACAAGATGGCGGAATATAATATATTTATCTAAAAAATGTACAAATTTCGAACGATTTTGCGTATTTGAAGCATAACGTAAATAAAGGTATATTTATGCAGTTACACATTACTTTCTGTTAAGCAATGCTAAAGGTTAATGTGATTAGACATATTTAATTAGTGCTTACAATATAATGAGAATTGAAAATATAAAAGGGCACACGAAACCAACAATTCTTGGAAGCGAAAGCTACTTAGGTAGCTATTGCTAAGATTACGTTTTTTAAATAGCTACTTAATTAATAAAATTAATTTAATTTAGGCAGTGGTAGCCCAATGGTAACGCGCTCGCTTGGGAAACCGAGTGAAGCGGGTTCAAATCCCGGGTCTCGCACCTCTGATATTTTCATGTGCGAATCATTTTCTAACATGATTACCACTTGCCTTACGGTGAAGGAAAATATCGTGAGGAAACCTGCATGTCTGAGAGAACCTAGCAAGTTTTCGAAAGACGTGTGAAGTCCGCCAGCCCGCACTTGGCCAGCGTGGTGGACTATGGCCTGATCTCCCTCGTATTGAAGGGAGGCCCGTGCCCAGCAGTGGGACGTTAAAAAGGGCTGAATACATACATACATACATAATACATACAATTTAATTAAAACACGTTGCAAAAACGATGCAGTATTTTTGTAGAGAGTTGAGTACCATAATATCATTGCAATGTCATTAACGTAACGGGATACCAAGTTTCGAATCGATTAGATCTGTGGAAATTGTTCATATCCTTTTACCGGCTGAATGGATTTTTTAAATTTATAATTAAGGGTATCCTTAATTCGAGACTTAAATCGAGAGTATTCTCGAACAACTTACTTCAAACAAAAGAGACTAAATTAAAATCGGTTTATTTAAAATCGAAATTCAGATACAAATGTCAAACTTATATATCCCCTCTTTTTTGTGTTGGGGGTTAATAAAAAGTTATTAACAAAATGAGTGAGTCAGAGTGGCATAATTAATTAAAAGTTAATTATCCCACTTAGACGTAGTATTTTCGGATTGTGATTTTGATGTGATTTGTGTAATCTTTTAAATAAGATATTAATTTATAATCGGCGAAGATATTAGGTATCATACCCAAGAAAATATAGACGAATAGAACGTGTATCTTACTTTTTAAGTCTTTACATTCTCTATGAGATTATTATTAAATTCAAATTTAACACTTAATTATAAAAAAGAATCTACTAAATAACTATTAATAGAATAAAAAAACTTATATACTTTTAAAATTAACCGCGTAAATATTATTTATTTACTCATCCGTGAGGCTTTATCAAGGTTTTCGTACCACGGTTTGATTTGTAACATATAATGTTATACTGCTGGTTAAATGAAAAATATTTGTATAGCAGTGTTAAAAAGTAATTTCTTAACTCATAAAGGCTTTTTATGTTGCTTTTGCAGATAGGTATATTAAAAACAAGTAAAAATCATAAATCCGTTCCTATTAATCATCCGGTGTTGTAAATCATGCCATATTAAATACATCATATTTATAGAGTAAGAATTCTCCATTTAGCCCGAAAACTTTCATTCCGTGTGAACGTTTTATCTTTTTGGGATATAACATGTTTTAAATGTTCATATATGTATGGATTATCATAATATACATGAAAATAAATATATATTCATCCAGCCATGTTTAGCCCTTTGCACTAGCAGTGGCACTACCGGGCACGGATCTCCCTCGCCTTGAAGATTGCAAGGGAGGCCAAGTGCTAATCCGGGCCTGGTCATCAGGCCACAGTCTACTACGCTGGTCAAGTGTGGATTGGTGGAATTCACAAGTCTTTTTGAAAACTAGTTAGAATCTCTCAGACATGCAGGTTTCTTTATGATGTTTTACTTCACCATAAGGCAAGTGGTTGAAAATGATTCGAACTTGAAAAAATCAAAGATGCGAGACTCGGGTTTTGAACTTTACTTGATTTCCCAATTAAGCGCGATACAATTGTTCATTTAGTAAATATATATTCAATAAATAAATATTTCCGTGTATTATCAACACATAATTAACTGAATATATGTTATATTGTAAAACTCAATCGAGACCTGTAACTAAACCGTTTACGTTTCAAATTTTACTTCAATGACTTTACGTGGCAGTTCAAAGAAATTCGTCTTGAACTTTAAACCAGTGTTATCGATTAAACGGGTTGTGTATAGTAAATTAAAATTAGTTACACACGTCACTCGCACATGTTCCGATAATTTTAAAATACAAACACTAGAACGTAGTGTTTAGATTTAGTTCTTTAGTTTTCGATATTTATATTTTAATCGTCATTTTGAGTGTTTATTTACTTAACAAGGTTATTTGTCAAAATTATTATATGTTGTCTAACAAGGAATTTTTATTAACAATTTCTACATAAAATCCATATTCTTTCAGATGATTTCCTAGTATAAGAAGCTAGTAGCGGTATAATTATATCTCGATATTTTTATTTGAAACTAGCGACTCACCCTTGCTTCGCTTCGGGTTCGTTTCTAGACAAAAACGACTCTATCCCAAGGGAACCGTACATTTTTCCGGGATGATATATAGCCTAAAGCCTTCCTCGATAAATGGACTATCCAACACAAAAAGAATTTTTCAATTCCATCCAGTAGTTCCTGAGATTAGCGCGTTCAACCAAACAAACAATCAAACAAACTCTTCAGCTTTATAATATTAGTATAGATATTTAGATAAAAATACGTAGGAGTTATATCGCAGGACTTTAAAATACACGATAAGCTTATCCACAAAAACAAGCTTTGCCATACCTAAATAATTAGTTTATAGTAATCTACTTTAAGTTTTATAATCATACATTCTGTATCATGTGATATGTGTCATAATGTGACATGAAACATTAATCGAACTGTCGTGTACAGTGACTTTATAAAGTCATTAGGCTGCGCTATGTTTTGCGCTATATTTTACTAAAAGTACTCGTAGAACACTAAATTACTCTATTTTAATACATACTACAGTCATCACGATCAATTATTCTACCGTCCAGTTTTTGTTTAACATAAAACTAATTATGATAACCTTTCAAAAACATTGAATTCCTAGCAGACAATCTTATATTTACATAGAATTGCTTTAATCATAGCATCTTGCCTATTTTACAGAATGTAGATATAACTGTTATGAGATAAAGTGAAAATAACAATTTTTAAATTTTTCCAACGGGCATCTCTTCTGAGACCTTTCAAAAATATCATGACTAGACTATAAAGTGATTTTGCGGTCTTGGTAAACAAAATATGGCTAAAATAGGTAATTATAATGCCTAATATCGAGTATGTATAAAAATAATAAGCTTTTTTTAAAAGTTTTCTATAATATATATACCTAACTAAAAAATATGAGGGAGTATTATATAATATGTAATTTGTTGAATGTTATTTTGTCCAATTCAAGCCAAGGCTTGTAGGTTATAGTTATACATTATACAATTGTTTATATTATTGAAAATCTATGACCAATAGCTACGCTTATTGATTTGAAATATTTGGTACATCTAACTAACGGAACTAGTTATTGATTTAATTAGCTTTGTTTATCCAAACGAAATGCAAATTTTTGAATAAATAATTTCATTTCATAATATATTTTGTGTTTGTGTGTTGAATATATTTTCAAATTTCAGAGTGTCATCCATTGCCTTTTTAATTAGAATTATTATTATCTACCGACTCAATCTCGCTTCGCTCGGGTTCGTCCCTAGGTTGATTCTCCATACAAACTTTCATCCCCATTTTCGCTTCCTTAAAGAAGTATCCTATGTCCTTCCCAGGATCTTAAATTATTTCTTACCAAATTTCATCTAAATCGGTTCAGTAGATCCAAAGATTACCCTCTGCAACCTCACAAACTCACAAACTACCTCTTTATAATATTAGTATAGATTAGTACTTATTTATTGTTGGGTTGGTATTACAACATTTTGTAATCAAAAGCTTTAAACAATGTAAAAAACATACTATATTATGTAATATGTAAAAAAATAGTATATTTTTTACATTGTTTAAAGCTTTTATCGTAATAAAATAATATATAATTATTAATACATTTAGTTTAATATATTTTCTTAATAATTCTAATACACTTTTGCTATAAGTTTTGTCTATCAGTTTATTAAATACTTAACGAAAATATATCATACTTACTAACTTGATGTTAATGTATCTGCAATTTTAACTTCATATAGGTATTTTTTTTTAATCAAATTCAAAAGGAGGTACTTAATTCATCTTTATTTTTTTGTGTATTATTATATCTTGCGATGCAAGGAGATGCGATTTAACCCGATATCTCACAAATCGATTTTCATAATTATTTTTTTAATAAATAGTTTAGGCATACCTCAAAGGTAGTCTCGTATAAAGTACAAAAAATATTTCGGCCCCCGACGCTGGAATAATTACTTATTAAGTGATTTCGATGTCATTATACCTTTTTTGTTAATTAGTATACGACTATTACTTCTTAGGCAGTAGCAGCACACCCGTGTTGCTTTGTATGGCGAATGAATGAACGCACAGGTAAAAACACTGTTTTTTAGATTTACTCTGTCAATCGTATTAGTGTCTATAGAGTATAAGTATTAGGTAAGTATTATATTATTATGTTAGTGAGTGAAAGGTTATATTAAGAAGATAGTACCTGGGCGACTGAGCTTCGCTCGGAGTTTTTGGCCAAAAGTGCAATTTTCTTTTTAATTTGGATTAAAAATAAAAAAAAACTAATAACTTGAATAAATACAAAAAAAAAACAAAAGTAAAATTTTTGTATCTAACCAGGATTTGAACCCGCACACCTGTGATTGTCAATCTTGCGCCTTACCTACTTTACCACGATGCATATGCCCGAGCATGCGAAATTAGTGACCATATTTTGCGTGGAATAATGCGAAAGAAAACCGCATGAAAACTCGAAAACACGCGTTTTCCCAGACATAAGACTAATCTAGATCGATTTTTTGCCCCCGAAAACCTCCACATACTAAATTTCTGCGAAATGGATTCCGAGCTCGCCGGTATAGATAAATAAATAAGAATTGCTCGTTTAAAGGTATTAGATTAAACAAAAATGTGTAAAAGGAAACGACCTTGTGTAAGCGACCATGGCCTTAACTTGTTGCTAGGAAGTTTACAGTTTTTTGACCATTTTTCTTTTATTTATACGGACTAGTAATTTATTTATTTAATCATAAATTCTACTTCTTTTATTTAACACCTCCTGAATAATTTCTAAGAAATTAATTGTTAGCTGACACGGCGGCGTGCCCGCGATTCTGAACGGGTTAATAGACATTTTTAGTTGAAATTTAAAAGCAGGTAGTGAATAATTGGTCGTAATTATTTTTAAAATATTGACATTTACCTTGTTTATTATTAATTTTTTTCACTTACTTGAGTTTATTTAGGTGCATTATAGTAGTGTATTTGGGAGTCCAATCCAAATTTCGGTACTCACTATTCGATAAGTAAAAATTTAGAATATTCGTGTGCGTTTCATAATATTTTAGTCATTGTTCGGTTTTGTATTGTTACTGGTTGTCATATTAAATATTAAATTAGCAAGAACGAGAGATCGGCTCGGAGGTTGGCGTCTAAATATTTGAGAGCCTCATTTTAAATGAGCTCGTATTTCGGGCGAACGAATGATCGCTTTCTCGTATCGCTACAACTCAAACATTTTGATTATATAATGTCAAACAATATTAAGTCACCTTGTAGTAGGTTATTTACTTAACCCCTCCAACGTGCATTTACCTTGTCGTGGTTTGGGGGAAAGGGAGATCTCATTAGCGCCCGGCAGTTCAGCCGATCGGTTCACTTCGATTGGCGGTGTACCATGCGGATTGCTCCTGGTACTTTTCTGATGGCAGAGTGGACTGTGGGAGCAACAACATGACTGTTGTGGTCTGTTTCGACAAACTTGCTGTCGGAGCTTCGTGGTTGAGTGCGTAAGCGATACTGCGACGCCCCATTAAGACGGGAGAGGTTTTGTTGGGTTTTATTGGGTAGTACTGGTTTCTAGCCGGTGAGTCCCATATAACCGTCTGTATGTCTACAGGTGGTATGCGTTGCAAAAAATGCATTTCTCAACATTAAAAAAAAGATTATTTACTTAACAAACACGTTTTGCTGTAGATTTTTTTAGGACAATTTCAGGATTTTAGTAAAGGCTTTTACATAATGTACGACAATCAGATGATAATTCTTCCGATAATGATAAATAACGATTTCTTTTGGAAAACAAAAAAAAAACATGCGCCAACGAAAGCGCCTTTGCAGAAAAAAAGAAAGGAAATGTCAATCATCTATCAGGCAAAATTATGCAAAAAATAAAGTTAATTGTATAAATACTTAGACTATCAATCTTTTAAAAACTAAGTGAGATATCGAAATGTATATTGCATTCCCCTTTTTTTTATATTCATTGAATTCATTGAATTATATAAGAATTAGCCAATAAATTTAGGTTTTACGGAAATGGAAAAATCCCCAAAATTAGATTTAAAATAATTAATAACTTTCAGTTGACAAGATACCGTGCATTTAATATCACTCACAAATCTTTGTGTTCTGATATATTTTGCTATATTGAATAACTGAAGTATCATGTTTTTAATTTTCATGCATTAAATATATTTCTTAAATAAAAATAGTAATTTTTCTAATCGATTAGGTAACTTGCGGCGGCTTTCTAGAATCCCAAATGAAATGAAACAAAAAATTAAACTACTAATCGGGCCTAGTCATTCTACTTATTACCTTTAAAATTATTAATAATTATTATTAATTTATGTTGACTTAAAGTATTAGATGTAATTTTATGGAAATTTAATAACCAAGTATTACAATTCAGAAAGTCATTTTAAAGAGAACGTTTAAACAAGCGACCCAAAAAAGTTTTGTGGATTTATAACGATATAGTCGTATATAGAAACTCGATTTTTGCGAAAAAAAAATATTGTCTGCTAGTGTCGATTAATAAAAGAGGTTTTTGTAGGCTGCCAAAAGGTGTCAATATTTAACATAGCAAATTCATAGATAAGCAACTGAAAAACTAAGTGAGCGATTGATATATTGATCGAGCAACTTAAAACTGCCTGAGCATAAGCATACATTCATTCGTGGTCTTATTTAATTAATGATTTAAAAAGTAAATTTTGAATACTATTTAAATTACTTAACTAATATAATAAGCCTAACTAATAAGTAGCATTTAAGTCGTTGTTTTTATTTGGATGTTTTTATAAAAGCAACGCAGAGCTTGGGGCACTAAATGGAGGAATGGGCCACACGTGTGCAGCGGCAGATTTTGTTCAATATGTCAAATATTTTAGGCATATTATTTATCACATCGAATTCAGATTCTTAAGATGGAAGATCGCGCCTTAGCTTTCTTGGTTTTTCAAAAGTCCTTTCCACTCTCCTTCCATCAAGTTCAATATTAATGTAGATTGTAGAGCAATAAAACTTTTCTATTTTATTTAAATATATCGTAAATATGGTTTGTTAATGTATGAAATTTAATTTATTATCTATTGACGTCGATGTCGTTGAACCTTATATGGGATATTATAACTACAAGAATTTGGAATAACTTTATACCATTATAATTTATAATGATTTGTCAAATCTATTTTAAGATTTTGTTTGCGAATTTGGAAATTGTAAAATAATTTACAATATCAACTTTTAGTATTTAATAATAAAAAAAATATTTTACTATCTTGTCCCTTGTTATGCAATATTATAAGTAACAGCGGCACCTCGAATATATCAGTGCAACGACCATACTTGGCAGACTGCCTGTCGCCACAACTAAGGCCACTACATCACAAACAAGAACCTTCTCAAAATAAATTAATATGTGTGCCTATAGTTTTAATATTAAAAAAAAATATAATACATTTACAAATTACTTCATATCACATCTAACCGGAAGTTGGATATGACTTTCCTGGATATAAATTATGTTGTTAAAATATATTATCTGTCATGTCTACATTTATCATGTTTATTTTGCAACACATAAAAATATTACAAGTTATCAATCTCTTGTACTTGTTTTGCTGAATGCACTTCCTCATGGTCTTGTACTTGTAAGGTCGGGGGATATCTTATCTTCGAAAGGTGAAGGGTCGTTAATATGAACTCAAGAAGGACTCTTTTATGCTTACTTCAATACAGTATTGAATTTTAAGGGAAGATTGAAGTATCTTTAGAAAATAATTATAAATATTCCATTTTTAAAGGAGAATATTTTTTCCGCTAAATACACACATAATTAAATAAAATCATAAATCTTCGTATTCTAAAAAGCTATTCATAGTAACAAGGCCTTCTAACTTGTAACTTGTTGTTCTAAAAATCTTTCACTAAAAAAAATGTATTATCACCGAGTGCTATAGTTTTTAATTCTGATAAAAAAGGATTTATTGTCAAAAATAACATTAAGTGAAATCTGAAGAAAAAAAGCGGTTGAGTTGTTTTATTGATTCATAAGTCCTTTGAAATAAAGCAATAAGAAGTTGCTAGTTATATTTAAAGAAAATAAAAAAAATATCTGAAGCGAATCACTTTCACCGAATTGGAAAGCCAAGTAGATTAATTAGTTTAAAGCGTGCATTTTCACAGAAAGCAATATTTCCATTGTATTTGAATAGGAAGGTCTACCTGGAGAAACGTCTCATCGAAATAGTATCAGTTATTATATGACTCATAGACTTTGAACAGTTCAGCGTGTATAGTTGAGCGTTGTTGGCGAAATGTCTTTTGCAAATTGTTATGTTAATTAAGTTTTAACATATGTATTTGCATTAACATTTAGAATAATAAATACAAATACTTCTGAGAAAAATAACTCTCGTAATTATTAAATCGATGATATAGATATGAATAAACTGTCTCTTTGGCTTAGTGGCTAGTTTTTATGGCTGCAGATCTGAAGGTACTGGGTTCGATTTAAAAGGGTCGGATCAAGTATTTGGATTCTTAGAAATTTCCAAGATTATAAATTTCTAGTTTCACCTCCGTACCTCCGAAAATACGTAAAGCAGTCGTTTTAACGCCTAATCGCTCGATAGTCTCAGTGAAATTGGCCGTCGTGGCTGATATTGTGATGTGATGATGCGTGGCTGATGATGTCAGAAAAGACTTGATATTATAATAAAGAAGATTACATAAAACATTTATATGATGTTTATTTCAATACTTGTGACGCGATTTAACTATACTCAGGCATCACTTGAAAGAATCTATTTTAAAAGCTAATATATTATATAATATCGCTTATTCATTGATTCCAAGCTTCACAGGCTATGTGAGTATCAAATTCCATCTTAAACACCTCGAGGACCGCGACGAGGAGGACGCGAGCACACCGGTGTGCTAGATAACAATTGAATTCTCGGAAATTCGCACGGATTTCTTAGAATTTGTCCGGGAGGGATTAATTGAGGCTTATTCCGTCACAATTGCGTCAATAGGTAAAAAAAGAAATTTCCCTATTTAAAATATTGGTAAGGTTTCTTAATTTCCAGCTTGTCATTTGTTCTCCAGTAAAAGTAATTATTAGGAAGTGTCATACTTAAAACAAAGCGAACCAATAATTAAATATGAAATCTGAAGTTCTGTTAGACTATTTATATATTTAGTTAAAGATGTAAACAAAATGGAAATCTTTAAGTCATAAAAGAAAAAGCTTTCAAACAGGAGTTACGTTAATATGCTTGACTGGTTCTAAATATTGGAGAGGCCTGGAGTAGATACTGATGTTACCGGCAAAAAGAGTGACGTGTCCCAGTTTTTGTTTTCAGAGATCATATTTTGTTTAAATCGAACTAAGAATTTCAACTGATATCGATTTTACTTAAAATAATCTTATTTCTTTTTTGTATCTTACAATATGAGAACAATATTTGCATAATGAATTTTGCACACTGGTGATTATATTCATGTCGGCCTTTAGTTACCCAGAATCCAGATGCTCAGATTGCGTCAACATATTAAATATTGAAACACCACTCTAACTATACCATACTCTCGTTGCAATGGTCAGCTATGTAACATGAAAGTTTTGTATTACGAGTACATTATGCGTCTTGATAAATAAATAAGAGAACAGATAGACGTAGGTTAGCAACAGTGATAAATGAAATGTTAAATTAAAAAGTATATAAATGGATCACACACTTTTCAGTTTAATTGATATATTCTTAAATCTAAATTAATTGCAAATTTTTTTTTCCATCATAACATTGTGAGGGGGTCATTAAATACTTTTTGAAGTTTACTTAAATTAAAAATTGCGTTTATGGATGTTTGCAATATAATAAGTAGATGCCAATTTCTAAATTTTGACTTATTATTTGCAATTATCTATCAGGCAAGAACAGTTAGAAAGATTTAAATGGGACTTTTTACTACAAAATTATATTCTCCAATTTTACTAATACTAATAATATGAAGGCGTATTTGTTGGCTTAATGAATCATAGTGATTTTCTGAATCGCGGTAGTTTGGATCAAAGAGTGAAAAACGAGTGGAACTGCAGGTAAGAGTTAGTTGTAAATAAATCTGTAAAAACGAAGCAGATAAATATTCAAGACGCTAAGCAACGGCTCGACTGAGCATGCCTAATGACTTATTGAATGTTTTCAATAACCGTGACTTGGTATCGAGGGTACACATCCAACAGAGGCAAAACTCAGCATGCTACAGATTAAACAAAAATATACCTTAGTGACGCTGTCAATGGAACGAAAGCTATCAGTCAAAATTCTCCACGACTGTCAGTCAACGCACTTGCAATAATAACTCTCAGAGTTTCTGTTTAGGTACTAAGCTTAAACAGGAAGTTGGAATATTTTAGTATTTGCAAAAATGTTATTTTAGATTATTATTTTGAAAAAATGTATATTATTTCATCATGGATAAACCTATACTGTTATTTATAAAACTTTTGCTACATTTATATACTATTCTTTAACATTCTGAACATACTATAAATTTTCTGTTACTTATAACAAATATTTATATTTAACAAACGGTGTGATTCGATTCGTCTGGCTGGTAGTTATGAACTTGACCAAATACAATCTGTATTTTTGGTTATAAAATAAAAAATGTCGTTGATAGGTACCAAAATTCAAACTTGTTTTAAATATTGCTGCCCTTTCTCACTTTTTATGTGGAAAGAATTCCAAAAGATCTTTTATTCATCAACATAGAATTCAGGTAGAGCGGGTAAATGTAGGCGTTGATGAATAACCCAGGATTAGTATTTTTATTCATAATACAGGTATTTTGTCAGACGCAGAATGTATAAAATTTGTTATAATCAAATAGTACGATGCAAAACTATTATTAATGTTTACAATTCCTGAATAATTTTGTCAACGAATTGAGAATCCCTTGGGTATTATTACAGATAATACTCTATCCTAAAGGGTATAATGGTATTCTATCTTTTGTTATGTCGTAATAAAATTCATTGACAAATCGTCGTATAATCCACAATTTCCGATCCTCTTTTGTTGACCTTTATTCTATTATATGGGATTGTATCGATGCTGAATAATTAAACAGAGGTTTTTTGTAATATAAATATAAATAAACATCCTGAACTACGTGTCTACAAAACGTTCTATACAGATAGAGTTCTAGAAAAAATTGCCTTATAAAGTCAAATATATTTATATTCTTTATTGCACTTTAGATGCGATACAGAAAAAAAAAACAACAATAAACATAGTTCACAAAGGTGGACTTATCTCTAAAAGAGATCTCTTCCAGTCAACCTCTGGATGTGGAAGAAGATGTCAGCGGGCGATATAGTGCAAAAAAAAGTAAAATAAAAGTAATGATAACATATACATAATATATTACTGATAAAAGTATATAATACTACACATATATACATAATACTTAATGTAAAGATTCTACTTATACATACATATATACATACATATACATATACATACACATATACATGTACATATACATACACATATATAATATATAAAATATGAAAACAGAAAAAGGTGCTGATTGATACTTGTCTATGTTTGTGCTAGTAAATAGTTTTTTAATTTACGTTTGAAGATATGGATAGATGGGCTCTCATGCATGAAAACTCATCCCGTATTTTATCCCCTTATGGAATGAATTTCGAAAAATGCTAAAACACGTATTTATTTAATTGTATTAATACCAAGTTTCAAGTAATTCTGATCATATATAGTTTTTTGGGTTGTATTATAACGTGTTTTCCCGCGGGAATGAGATAATATCTAGCGGTAAAAAGTAACCTATGTCACTCTCCAGACCTCCAACTATCTTCACACAAAAAATCACGTCAATCAGTCAATCCGTTTCGACGCGAAAGAAGGTTAAACAAATAAACCAACAAATAAACAAAAACACTTTCACATTTATAATATTAAATCAACACGAAATACAAATAATATTTTCGTGTTGATTTATATTAATTTACTATTAAATCAACACGAAAATATTATCTATTAAAAATCATCGTTATTTTTCCGGGATAGAAAGTAGCTTATGTGTTATTCCAGACTATAATCTATCTGACTATAATCTAACTATATATATCTAGCCGTTCTGGTGTGAAAGAGTGACAAACATGCATACTCATAAACATTCACAATTATAATATTAGTATGGATGTTTGACAAAGAATTTTTAGTATAAATATGTTAGTCAGCTAGCGTAGACATATATACATACGTACTCGTATGTATATGTTTTATGTTTTTAAGTGGACTGCGCGTCGCATATGCACATCTCGCGGCAAGGATGAAACGTTTGTCTCCGACTGCATAATACTCGTTCTATTCATTTGTCAACTTATTTTCATCTTTTTAGTTAGCTTTTATGCAGTCGGGTTTTT
The DNA here is from genome assembly GCA_905404265.1 of Fabriciana adippe. NCBI lineage: Eukaryota > Metazoa > Arthropoda > Insecta > Lepidoptera > Nymphalidae > Fabriciana > Fabriciana adippe. The sequence continues at coordinate 10,484,955 of FR989998.1, read as the reverse complement.
TATTTTAATAATATATTTTTAATAAAGGAACTAATTTCAGAAGCTTCAGACGTCGATATTTTTCGTTTCAAATATTGCTATTATTATTTTTAATAATGTCATACAAGAATCATCCATAACTAATAGTATGTTACTCAATTAAATTATAGATAGCATACTTCCTCTTATAAATATTATAGATTATATATTGATTATAAAGTAAATAGGATGAGAATAATAAAAGTCATTTTACTGCCATGTAAAGTTTTCTTTTTTATTGAAATTATTATTTGAAAAATATGTTTTTAAAAATATGTCATTGAATCTGTATACAATTGCCGTGTGTGAAGTGATTTCACCGCCTGCAAGGAGCACTGTTGTACTCAGTATTGTGAAAATTTAACAAAAGAAATATTTTTCTCCCATACATTTTTAAAATCCAGATTTTATATATTTGTACAGAATTTGTATATAAATATTCTTTTAAATATAATGTACGTACTTTGATGAATAAAGTATCGTTGATGAATTCGTCGTTAAGTTGATGAATAAGTATATAGTAAGGAAGTGGATAAAAAATTATAAGGAAATATGTACATATGTAAACTTTAAGGGGATTACCACCTAGTAAGATTCCAAATAATGTAACCTCAAGGAAAAGTAATCGAATAAATTAAATTAATACTTTACCTATGTATTACAAAAAATACCAAGAACGCTAAGTAGTGACACAATACTTCTTTCGTCGTGTCTCTACCAAATGAGGCAGTGTGTGCATTGACTGTAGACTTTATTTTTTTCTTTTAGTCTGAAATTTACATCTATTTGTTTAAACTCCGTGGTTCAAAGTTCAAACGGGAATTGAACTGGTAATATCCTGTTTGTCTTATAAGTTTACTATATTATTGATATTTAATAATTTAAATTAATGTAGGTATGACTCGCGTTAAGAAGGGAAATATTTCCTTATATTTTGGCCTAATATGTATACGTAAAGCTTTATACCTATACGTGTATTTTTAATTTTAGGACTAATAAATTTTAAGAATTTACGTAGTATATAATAAGCATTGCTATTTATTGTAATTTTAAGAGCAATTCTATAATTTATTCGATAACTATGAATCAAAAAATCCCACTAAGAAATAAATACTGATGTATTATACATACCATAAATATACATTTTGTAATGACATATTTAATATGCACTTATTCAATTACACGTGTGCTTATACCTATTACTACAGAATATTTACAAGTTTATTAGTACCTACCACCAAGTCATCTTATAAATATTTAAATCTATATATTATACGTGAAGCAAAAACTTTGTACCCCTTTTTACGAAAATTGCGCGGACGGAGGAATATGAAATTTCCACACTTATAGTTTATATAGGGAAGGAGTGCAGAATGCTAATATTTTTCTAAAATTGTGCATAAAAATACATTAAATCAATTAAAAAAAACATTACACACACTACCATGTATTTGACACACACACACACACGCACGCATATATACTCTTTTGAATGTTGTTAAAGTCTGTGGTCAAATTGAGAATAGATTAATATTGTAATATACGCAAGACAATAAATAAAATACATAACTTAATGAATTATGGTTGATTTTCAACCACGCTAGTTATTATAAATGACTAAAAAAAATATATTTTGAATTCTTTATAATATTTTAAAATTTTTACTAGATAAAAGATTACAAATAACAGAAAGCTATAGATATTTTTAAAAATGCAATATTTCCATATTGGCACTTTTTCTGAAATACAACTGATGTATGTATCTTTTTTATTGACTTCTATATAAATTTCTTCGTTAAAAAATATAAAAATAAAACTAGGACTGTTAATTAAAATAACTCTTGTATATTATTTCCTCATACATTTTAAACCAAAAAGGGGATTTACTTGACTAAAAAAAATTAAAATACACATTGACGGTCGAAGGACTTGTATTTCTAAGCGGGTTGTTTGAAGTTGATACTTTATCCTTGTTAGGAACATTTGTGGCACATTTGTGAAGGTCTGACCGCCAGAAATCGATCCCGGTTTTTCATTCGACACTGCGTTAAGAGAACCTAATGTTTTAGAGGGTAAGCACAGATGTGTACTATCTGTAATATTATAATAATAGCTTTTTGTGTATATCCTTTGGGCATTGTTACAACAATAATATTCGTCAGCTCATGTTTCGAACACAATGCAATGGCAACAAAATATCTTTGATAAACAAGTACCTATCTATATCTATATTAATATTATAAAAGGTAAAATTTGTAAGTTTGTCTGTAGGGGGTAATTATCGAACGTAATTGTTACGATTCCGAAAATCTTTCACTTAAATACAGCTATAATATCCCCGGGTATTATAGGCTATAAAAATATATTATATGCATTATGTGTTTTAGCTGTGCTACCACGGTTTTTGTCTAACAAATCGGTACAAAATATCATGCATATGCAGCCTAAACTGTGGTATACGTAGAAACAATCTGTGGCAAATATGTGGAGCTATAATGGTTCTTATATATTTTCACATTTTAACAAAATTATAAAAAAAAAGTATACATAAGTAGGCAAAGTTTGAGCTGCAAAATGTTAATCTTTATAAAAATAAATTATTTCATAAACACAAGTACTGAATAAAGATGACGTTAAATAATTTGGTTATATAATTTAAGAGGTAATATAAAATGAGATGAAATGATATTATAAATGAAATTACGATAGAACACCATATTATGCTTAAAAAAAGTTAACTCCATATAACATGTATGATGGCATAAGGATACAAAAAACCAAGCGATTATCACTGAAAAACTTAAAAGTTTCTTTAGAGAATGCGGACGAAGATGCGGGCCGAAGCTATAATGGTATAATTATAAATGTTAAACTTAACTCTTAGTGTTTATATAAATATAAAACATAGAATTACTTATTATCAATGAAAATAGTACTGTCATTTTTAATTATTAATTTGCAATATTTCTTTCACAGATGCAATATATTTTTTTTATGATTTTATTCAAAAATACAAGAGTATTAAAGCTTGGATGACAATTGACTGGTATGCATCATTCACAAATGAGAAGTATTATTAAGACCACTTGACTTTCTGTGCAGATTTTAAAATCTGCCCCAATTTATTTTCTGTATTTCTCGCAAAAGCTTCTAGTAGAGTACTTTAAATATTAAATTATTGCGGTGCGCTGTAATTATAAAATTGAGAACACACATATATCATAACTAGGGACTCACCCTCGCTTCGCTCGCGTTCGTCAGGGACGTGTGATTCTTTACATTGACATAACATTTTTATTTATAACCCGATTGAAATAAAACAAATACTAAATGTTAAGTGAACCTTACCATAATACATTAGTGAAAACCGCACCTAAACCAGTTAAGCTGTTTCGGAGATTAGCGCGCACAAAAACACAGACAAACAGACATAAATTCTAAAAATCACTGTTTTGGGTTCTATTGCGTTAATAAAGACTCCCAAATACAGTTTTTCTCAAATATCGTCCATGTACAGACAGCGATCAGTTACACTTTTATTACATGTATATATATATCACTTATTACGTATATACTTAGTATTTACATATATATATATATATATATATATATATATATATATATATATATATATATGTTTATAACGTTCTCGGTTGACCAAGTACTGTGTATCTAAATACTAAATGTATATTAATCTGTACAAATATTTGATTAGTGGTATTTAATTGAAGTGATTTAGACATTTAGCATGTTAATTATTAAAATTAAACTGAATATTAATAGGTTAGCCGAAACTTAGGTAAATATTTACTGTATCGTACGGTGAGTAATATAATTGAAAAATATCCTTATTTGTTAAGAGCGTCCCGTTTATCACAAGTTCTATTATAAAGGCGGAAATTTGTATGTGTGCTTGTATGTATGTATGTCATTTCTTCACGCTTAAGCGGCTGAACTGATTTGGATAAAATTTATTACACAGATAAACTATAACCTGGAGTAAAACAAAGGCTATTTAGTTAAGCATCCAGTTTTATAATAAAAATTATAATATCTTAGTATTCTGACTTTTGTTATATTATTAAGCAAATGCGAAATTTATGAATGTAGGTATTCGTTACAAAACAGTAATGATATTATTATTTAACACTAATAAAATCATTTTATTACATATTACACAACAATGTAAACATGGAAATTCACGATTGTTCAACTTAATTAAATAAACAAATATAAATAAAATAAGCCTTACTTAATGAATATTCGTTGATCGTGATTTTTTTCCTAAAAAACATAGCAGTGCTGTGCAGTCCGTTATTAAGAGATAATAAAAATCGGTTCATAAATTGCATATTCAATGTTCACAATCCTTATTTAAAACTACACTAGATATTATAAAAAAAAATACACAAAACAGTATCTAGAAAACTTTCCTATGATTAAGTCCCGATAGTCATGATGTATAATAATAATATGTTCTCAGTCTCAAACAACACAGGTGTTACTAAAGGTAACTTGATCGATACACGCGGCATGCTTACGTTATAACCTACACAATACTAACATATTTTATAACACAAAGTATAATATTTAATTTATACTTTATAAATAAACGTTAGACATCGGAATAGTATTCGTAATTAACTATCTGCGTAGCTGTTAGGCCACAAATAGTTTTGGTGATAACAAAAATAATGTTGATTTTTACGTATATATATATATATATATATATATATATATATATATATATATATATATATTTATACGTATTTTTATGAGTCAAAAAGCCCGGCCTGAATTAGAATGGATGTGGAATGTAAAAAATATTTAAATCTGACTCACAACATTATCTAAAACGAATTAAAATGAACCACTAAGTGAAACAATTAACAAGTAAATTTGGTCATTTTGATTGAACGATTTGATTTATTATACCAATTGATCTCACATCCAAACACTTGAGTTTAATGACTTACAAAAGATAACAAACCGATTACGCGTAAGTATGCACTGTGATGCCACTGTATTTCATGTTCTCTGAAATATTGTTTGTACTATCAGGGATACTTTTGAATTTTGATTAAATATTTTCGACTATTTTACATATAGGTATGTATTTTAAAATCATAAAATCTTATGATGTGCGTCGTAATATTAAATTAAAAAATATTAATAAAAAATGATTGCATTATAAACACAGCAATTTAATACATTTAAATCCTTTTTAATATTATGAATGTAAAACTGTATATTGGTTTGATTTTATGCAGTAAGAAGACAGGATTTTATATTTTACAGAGATAGATGACATCGAAAACATTGAAAACATCGTGAGGAAACCTGCATGTCTGAGAGAACCTAGCAAGTTTTCGAAAGACATGTGAAGTCCGCCAATCCGCACTTGGCCAGCGTGGTGGACTATGGCCTGAATCCCCTCGTATTGAAGGGAGGCCCGTGCCCAGCAGTGGGATGTTAAAAAGGGCTGAATACAGATGACATAGTTTTCTTTTTAGTAAAAATGATATTAAATTATTTAAAATGACTATAAAGGATGTGCGTAATAGAATATAATATAAGTATAGATAATTTAGTTAATATAACAAAACTGTACCGGAAACGTCTATGTGTTAATATGCTTATCACGGGGAACACATGGATGGGCGTAAAATACATTAATTAATTTTATCATTATTATTATATTACTTAACAAAAACATATCTATCCGACGGGAACTCTTTAATTTTCCGGGATGAAAAGTATCTAAAATGTTGACCGGGGATATAAGGTATCATAATGCACAATTTCATTTAAATCGGTCCAACAGTTTCGGAGATTAGCCCATAAAAATAGACAAATTTAATAGGATTTGTTCTATTCCTCTTCTTACATCCCTCTGACTCGGTTTTTAGCATTTTTTTTCTACGTACAGACATTCGACCTCTATAGTTTTATTATATGTATAGATTATTCTACTATTTTATATTACAGTAGATAGAAACTATTATAAATTATAAAACAAAATTCAAATAACCCGATTTAGTATTAATACTAGTGACTTATCCGTTTCTGGGTACGCGGTTTTTGTTCTTAATTTTATGGGTTTTAATTTTTTCTCTGTGTTTTAATCCTTTTTCTTAAATAAAAGTCTAAGTTACTCCTTATATTATGATGCTGATGCTTATATTATGATGCTGATGCTTATATCATCAGCTATCTGCCACTGAAAGTTCCGTCAAAATCAGTCCAGCCGTTTCGGAGATTAGCCGGAACAAATAGACAAACAGACAGTCAGACGGACAGAATTTTTTAAAATTGTATTTTTTTTATAAGTATCGTATTATATACTTTTAATTATTTAGTAAAAAGCTGTTATTTTGACATTACAAACAGACACTTCAATTTTATTTATCTGTATAGATTTGGTGTCTTTCGTTGTTACCTAGTTAGTTAAGCTAGTTTAACGAAATCGCAACTAAAGTTTTGTGATAAAAGTCTACTATCTCATGTGGTATACTACACAATATCTCAAAAAGTTTTAGTAGGAAAACATCAGGTAAGGAGTTAAGCGATCGCTTAAATTGAATGTAGAGTTTACAAATATCTTTTTTTTACTTTTACGTAGGTAGATGTTAAAATTTATAACAAAATAAACATACTATCAGTATGTAGCCATATCATAATGACATGATAATTTAAATACTGTAATTTTCTTAATTGGTACGCCAAAGAGCATAATTGTATATTAATTTATATTTTACTACCGACTACCCTCGCTTCGCTTCGGGTTTGTCTCTAGACAAAAACAAATCTATCCCACGGGAACCGTACATTTTTCTGGGAGAATATATAGTCTATAGCCTTCCTCAGTTAATGGACTATTTAATGTACAAAAAATTTTCAAATCGGATTAGTCTTCCGGAAAATAGCGCGTTCAACCAAACAAACAAACAAACAAACTCTTAAGCTTTATAATATTAGATAGATTTATCATTTTAATATCATACATATATTTACATATACTCGTATATATATCAAACAGTTAAGATGAGGTATATTGATTTTTCATGTTTTTCTGTTCTATAAATTGTTTTGAAAGCATGTGCTGCCATTTGTTCATATCGGAGATTACGTTGATTTTGGCACAAACATAGAGTTCCTACGTAAACATAGAGTTAGTGAACACTTTCTCAGCAAACTCTATGGTAATTATTGCCATTAGGTATATATGTATACATATATTGAAACTTCATGGTTATGAACTTAAATTAAGTCCAAAATAGGAAGGCAGAAAATAGTAATATCATTTTTAGCATCACATTTTAACTACGTTGTAAATAGCGAATTCCCAAAAATATTTAAATATAAAGTTTATTGACGTGCAATAAAACTTTAACGTTGTTAGATAAATATAATTTTATGTTTGCTTATGTAGACTATTTTCATCATGATTTCTAAGAAATAAATGTCCCCAACAGAAACCGATGTTTATTGGTTCTTTGGTATCGGTCACCATTTACCTCTTAATATTTTTACCTGTTAAACTTCGTTAACGACGAGACACAATTATAGCATACTAGCGACTCACCCTTGCTTCGCTCGGGTTCGTCCATAGGTACATTTTAATTTTTAACTGTTAATATGGAATAGATAGACTATATATTATATCATATATAGCCTAAAGCCTTCCTCAATAAATGGGCTATCTAATGCAAAAATATTTTTTCAAATCGGATTAGTAGTTCCTGAGATTAGCGAATTCAAACAAACAAACAAACAAAATCTGTTTCTTTATAATATTAGTATAGATCATAATTACACAAGAATAATAAACTAGATAGGTACTGCAGTAGTTGCATGCATATTGCCTACTTTATCACCCAGATCGCACACTACAGACTACAAAATATGTTTTTATCGCCCCCACATTTTTAGACAAGACAAAGTCAAATAATATTATTATTATTATGTATAATAATGATAAAACTTCACTTAAGGTAAGTTCGTTTAATCATCAATTATCTTCAAGTTTCGTTCTCAATATTAGCATTACACACATGTAAATCTTTAGAGATATAAGGTGGGTAGACCATTTTTTTAACATTTTACAATTATTCCACGTTCTGTTTTGGGAGATTCACTTTGTAAAAAAGTTGAGTAAGAAAAAACAATACGTTATTATAAATACAAAATGTATGTAATGTTTTTTTTAACATGAATGAGATAGAATCAAATCGCGATGAATTTAAAATAGTGGTCTCTCTTTCTATCTTTACGAAGTTTTTTAATACAAGGGATACAAAGTGTGATGAGCTATAAAGGAATCATGACTATACCCGTGACGTGGTCTTTAATTATTATTATAATAATTATTTGTATATTTTTTACGTTTTTTTATTTAATAATTGTTAATGGCAAAAAGTGTAGAAAAAAATAGTCAGACGATAGTATGATGAAAGAGTTCACGGCATCCTAATCCGAATGCTAAAACGATTCGATTAGTAAATACTCGTAAACCATCTCAGGAATGTCGAATTTACACGTCATTTTATAATATGCTTAATCATTATCTCCCATTTTATATTCGAATATAAATTCTTTGCCGAATTTAAATAAAACTATCTTTTCGGTTTTTTTCGCGGATTTATTTTGATTTTTGGTTCCCGACGTTTCGATTGCTTTACAGCAATCATGGTTACGGGAGAGACTAAGGTGTTAGATGTCTCAAAGTTATTATATAGTTGTTACAGACAGCCTACCCACAAAATAACAAAATGAATTCAAAAAACTTGAAAATTGGCACCAAAGTACCTTAAGTTTTATTTAAATGTCAAATATTCGCGTAATTCTTTGCCGAATTTGTATTTAAAATATTTACTATAATATGTAATAATAACTTCTGGCGATAGTTTTAGGGCTATTTGTAAAAGGTGGGGAAATTACACACCGCACATTCTATTAATGTATGATATTGCAGTAGCGTTATGGTATCATCAAAGATTTCAGCAAATATGTCGTAACAGACTCTGCCATAAACTTTGAAATCACCTTTCAAGCAAATAAAACTGCTAATCTTTCTAAATAATTTAAATAATTATTTTTCACCTCACGAAACCAGGGATCGCTTACCGTTTCCTCCCACGCTCCCTCTACCCCATGGTAGAAGCATCATTAAAAATTTTCAAGCAATAGTAACCAAATTTTATTTTATTAATAGAAAGGTTTGTATCCTTACACCAATAATCAAAATTGAGAAGTAAATATAAAATCTATTCCTATAATAAAATTCTAACTGAATCAAATCTGTATACTAAATATTTTTTGGAAAATCTTATTGAAATAGTCATTATTATCTGTCTGTCAGTGACCGCATCACGAGAAAACCACGGGACAGATTTTGATGGAATTTGGTATGATGATAGCTGGTTATCCGGGTCAATATATATACTTTTTACTGTGTGAAAATATCTTATCTCTGAGAAATCTATACTAAATGTAAAACGTAACTAGGGATGAACCCAAGCGGAGCGAGGTGAGCCGCTAGTATATAATAATATTTTTCATAATTAGTTGGATTTTGCAAAATTTCTTATTTTGTAATGAGGATTATCTTTTAAACGCGTAAAGTATTTTTTTTATTATTATTCAAAGATAAACTATCTTGAAATTTTGAGTGCTTTAAATTAATTATGTATCCAAAGAATTAGCAATGTAACAGTAACTTTTTTGTGATAAAAACTCAAAAAATCGTCGAAGTAAATAGAACATCGCTCGACTTTAACACCTTATGATAGCGGTTCTATTATCTTTAATGGAAACTCCTATATACATAATTATTAAAAACGAACAAGAACGATGATATTTTTTAGAATACTTATGAACCGAATTAAAAAGATATGCATCTTCTAGTAGCCTAAGCAAGAAGAATATTTGAATTCGTATCATCAGGATATCGAGTACTCGATACGATGACAAAATATGACGATATTTTGACACGACCGGTGAAACCGACGGGTGTACGTGCTCTCCAAAGCACGGGGGTGATATACCGATATCTTCTTAACAGAAAGACTCAATACATAACTAAAATTTGTCCCGACTCGGTACTTGAACACGTGACCACCAGATGTGCAACCGTACACGCTAGCCATTACACCATCGAGGAAGAAATAGGAAGCCAATCATTTGACTATCGAGAGCGTCATACTGAAATGTCAGTGACGGGATACTGTAGGCGCAGTTGGTTCGCTAGCCATCGCTGGCGGCGGAGTACTGGACCAATCTGGCTCGCGGCATATACACAAGTGGCATGTATGTTCTTTGTTGTGGTGGTGGAGACGTCACCAGGGGCAGGGAGGCACTAATATCCGACTAGATCACGAAGTATCGCGACATCCGTCTGGTCCGGTCTTGGTTCGGTAATGTGTTACATACATACATAACGTACGTGTTGTACTGCAACGTTATTGCATCGCATATAATAATAACTTCATTCAAGTAGGTGTATTGCCACTAGATCGCAGCATCTTCTATTGTTCACGTTATTAAATTTATACTATTTTCGATCATCTACGATCCTTCACATTACATAATTTATATTGTATGAGATCAATGTCATATATGTATACAGTATTATAGCAATACAGTAGCGTAGCAAAGTAATAACCCCAAACGTTATTCACACTATAACTTTTTAAATTATCGCGTTCCATATTTATATACTAGCTATACTACGGGACTTAACGCGTGAATAAATGGATGTACCTTATTCCCGACGTTTCGACTGGGTTGCACCAGCCGTGGTCACGGGCAGACGGCTGGTGCAACCCAGTCGAAACGTCGGGAATAAGGTACATCCATTTATTCACGCGTTAAGTCCCGTAGTATAGCTAGTGTTATTCACACTGTCGAAGTATTTTTTAGTAGTAGTAGTTTATTAGTTATACCGGCACGGGAGTCTGCGTCGTAATCTTCTCTCCATTTTCTTTAGATTCTTTGACACATATTCATATTCTTCTTCACTATCACGCTCTTGCTTACTTTTTTTTATTATACATACTACTTTACATACTATATTATAAACACACTTTTCACTACTAGGAAAGAAAAAATAAAATTGCGTGCGCACTGACCGAGCACTGTACTATAAATGTTGGATCTTAGAAATGAACGGACAGATGTAAATATAGTCATACCCTCAAAAAAAAATTATCTCTTAATATTCAGTACGTAATGGGCGGATAATTACTTGTGTAACTACATGTGTATAATGCTAATCTTGAGGACGAAGCTTATAGATAATCTATACTAATATTATAAAGCTGAAGAATTTGTTTGTTTGTTTGTTTGTTTGGTTGAACACGCTAATCTCAGGAACTACTAATCCGATTTGAAAAATTCTTTTTGCATTAGATAGCCCGTTAACTGAGGAAGGCTATAAGCTATACAACATCCCGGAAAAATGTACGGGTCCCGTGGGATAGATTTGTTTTTGTCTAGGGACGACCCGAAGCGAAGCGAGGGTTAGTCGCTAGTAATGAATAATCCTTACTGTGATTATCAATGAATAGTTATTTGAAATATTTTATAACAAAACGATCACTATCCCATATTAGTCTCTAGCAAAATATACGTAGGTAATAGGTATATACCGGTTATACCCCCCATTAGGTCTAATAATTAGTTATTTTAAGTGATGGCATTATATCTCGTACAGATGTTAGTCTGTTTACATCAATATGTCTGTTTTCAAAAGTTTTTTCTTGAACTCAATGCCAAGATCGCCGAATAACTAACCCAATTCTCTTTATAACTCTTGGTTTCCTTCGACTAAACAAATTCTATTAAAGAATATTAAACATGAATGTGTTGTAAGTTAGTTAAAGAATAAAAATTATGTGAAACTTACGGAAATATTATATGCTAATAATAATTGCTTTTTAGAGTAGAATAACTTGTCAATTTACCAATAATTTCAACATATAAAAAGTTAGTTTTAACAGCACTATTCTCTTAGAATGCCACGCGAGCTTTGGCTCACTTATGACTTATTTTCATCATTACTGCAATCATTTCTATTAAGATTTTACTCATATACATTTTGCCAAATTTCAAGCAACAATCTCGGCTATTAGCGTAATCTATGATGGAATTTACAGATATAACCGTCAATAATAATAAAACTTTTGCATTCCAGATCTAATAGCTCTTGAAATGTAGAGATTTGCCAAATAACACTGACGGTAGCATATTATTTTGAATTTTCTCTTCTAATTTAAGTATTCATTAGTAGGACAACATAACTATGACCGAATTTATATATTATATCTAATTTTATGGAATAATTAGCAACTTGTTTTGAACAGCTTATATTACTTCTATACTGTAGTAGAGTTCCTCCTCGAAAAGCATTTTATCACTTTGGAAGTAAATCCTCGTTTGTCTGTAAAAGTTCCATAACAATCAGATTTGCATTTTACAGCTTTTTTGGCTTTTTTATTATTTAAATAGTTGAAAAAACTTAGTATGAGGTTTTTTTTTTAAATAACAAAGATACTTATTTTATATAAAAATGCAGATTTCATGATAAAAATAGATTTGTCATCCTTAATTCCTATTAAAAATTACAGTTAGAGCGTATAACCTATAATGATACTATTTTAAGTAGACCAAAGTTACAATTATAACTACACGAAATCGAAAGTCCGTGGCTGGAAGTTAGTTTATACAAATTTTGAAACTTAAATAAATTGTAATGCTCCATCTGCACGCTAAAGTTTTATTGAATATATAATGTTGGCCTATAAAATTAAAGTATGACATAAAATTTTACACCAATAATATTGGGGTAAACCTATTACCACAATGAGATGTGTCTATGATTGGATGTTTGTCGGTTAGTAATCGATTTCCATTTGCGGTTCACGGCATCAGACAGTATTAAAAATGACCACTTTATGTCACATTCAAAAATAAAGCTGCCAATATAATATGTTTTTGGGGTTCCGTACCCAAAGGGTGCCAAAGGAACCCTATTATTATGCCTCCGCTGTTCGTCCGTCCGTCCGTCCGTCTGTCAGAGCGCTGTATTTCATGAACCTTAATAGGTAGAGAGTTGAAATTTTCATAGAGTATGTGTTTGTATTGCCGCTATAACAACCAGTAATAATAACAAATAAAAATAAAAAATAAATATACAAGAAACATTTTTATTGTTTCTTGTATTTTTATTTGTTTTTCTTTTCATGTAGAGTAAAAGTCATATTAATAAAAAGTACATGTTCGATGGTACGTAAGAAACCCTTCGTGTGCAAGTTCGACTCGCACTTGACCGATTTTATTAAAAAGTAATTAAATATTTATGTAAAAAAATATCTGTATAGTTTCGCAAAATTAAATGTTTAGACTGACTGAAACACTGTGACCATAATTAAAAAGTAATTGCAATAATAATATATAATAAATAATGTAGCAGTGCAGCAGCAGTGGTAGCCCAGTGGTAACGCGCTGGCTTGGGAAACCGAGTGAAGCGGGTTCAAATCCCGGGTCTCGCACCTCTGATATTTTCATGTGCGAATCATTTCTAACATGATTACCACTTGCCTTACGGTGAAGGAAAACATCGTGAGGAAACCTGCATGTCTGAGAAAACCTATTAAGTTTTCGAAAGACATGTGAAGTCCGCCAATCCGCACTTGGCCAGCGTGGTGGACTATGGCCTGATCCCCCTCGTATTGAAGGGAGGCCCGTGCCCAGCAGTGGGACGTTAAAAAGGGCTGAATACATACAGAATACAAATAATGTTGTTCCAAATTAATTATATAAAAAATCAAAATAAAACTAACACTTTGCTATGCTTTTTGATGCTTGCACTACCTGAAGATACATCTACAGATGTCTACCCATACATCATTTCCTTCCAAGAATAAGTTTCTAAAGTGAGTGACGTAATAGTTCACGTGAATTGTTTTTTTATTTAATTTTTTGGAAAGTTGGTTCATATTAGAATATTATTTCAATTTTGATTATTCTTTCTCAAATGAAATATAAAAATAATTAAATATCCCTAGTAATTTAGGGCCACTCTGAACTCTATTCATAATAATCATAGGTTCTCCGTCCATCCGTCTCTATCTATTGCGTTAGAAAAATATATTTTAAGAAATCAATCTCTAGACCGATTTAAGCTACACTTAATTTGTAGAAACTTGACAACAATAACAATATATGCCAAAAGAAATACATTAATGTTTGAAAAAAAAAAGATACATACAGGCGAACATAGAACCTCCTCTTTTTGGAAGTCGGTAAAAATAAAAATTACCAAACATAATTATATATATATATATATATAATATATATATATATATATATATATATATATATATATATATATATATTTGAATGAGACGTCTCCAATACTAATGATAAAACCAATAAATTAAAACTCTTGGTCTTTATAGAATGTTCGTATAAATGAGATAGTAGAAATGTATGTACTTTTAATTGTAAAACTTTGAATAGTTGGCAGGACGCCCTATTCTACATCCTAGTTGATAGCTTGACCTACACTTACGCTAACTTTTGTTCTCAAGTTTAATTAAATTATTTTATTTCTTAATTTTTAAAAAGGTTATTACATATATTTTTACAACGTGAATTTACTAAATTTAGTTCGTTTAGTCTTTATGCAGCTACCGGTTTGGAATGACATTTTGTTAACAAGGCCGCTGTATTATTATATATTATAACAATTAGGTACTCGGTTTTTACTTATTTATTTTACAATAAACAAACTGCTTAATTTATGTTTAGACTTTATTTTAAACATTTGAATTATATTAATTTACTAAAAATATTTCAAATTACTCATTATATATTACAATAAAAAATAAACGAGTGATAAGAAGACTAAAATATATATTACAAAGAAATATTACGCGTTGAATTTTGAAATCTCTGCAACAATTGATTGAAAACCCTATGCTATTTTTAGCGTCGTGAATCGAACTCGTTTGTTTGTCCGACGGGTTTAATCAAATTATTCAATCTGTACACTGCATCTCTGCAATGCTTTTTGCAAGTAACGACCTCAGTGGCAAAAAATTATTGAAACTACCAAACTTCATGATATAACATTGAATTAATATAAACTTTAAATACCATAATAGGAACTAGAGAAAAACAATATTTAAGTTTTGTGTTATTGTCTACAAAAAGGAAGCACACTTTTCAATATAAGAAGGGTTCCATTGAAAGTGATTTAAAATATATTCTTTTTAAAAAAAGAAATACACTTGTCTTAAAATGACGAGTTAATTGCCGTACATTTGGACGTGGTAACAGCGATTTTTCACAGTCACGTTAGGGTGCGCTTACATCAAACGAACAAAGAACTAGAGCTAGAGCAAGAGCATTCTTTCTTGTTCTTTTAGTGTAAACGAAATCTCGATTTCAGCGTTTACACCAAAAGATCAATGAGCAAAATGAGAACATAGAACTAGAATTCTTGCAATGACGTTTAGATCAGCCGAACGAATGCTCATTGCCCATTCATGTCAATTCTGTGGTTGGTAGTGTTTCATTATTTCAATTTTCACGGTGTAGTTATATACTCTTTGGTTATGTCCGACTCTGACAGCGATATTATAATTGCAAGTGCTGCATTTATTATTTTGTCTCAAACAGTCAAAAAGAAAAGAAGAAAGAGACGTTAGTGGGTGACAAATTTTATTAATAGACATTAATAGACATTTATCTTGAGACCAATCCATGATTCGATAAGTAGGTATGTACTCGTAAATATTCAAATTGCTAGAACACAAGAACTCTTTGAAGAGACCGCTACGGGGAGCGAGCGCGTTCCAACATCTAAGAACGCTCTAAGCAATTGTTCGCACGTTCTAGTGCCGTTTACATCAAGCGAGTGAGCATTCTTAGAATATTCTATAGAATGTTTGCGAAACGCAGAGCGGACAACGAAAGAATGCTCTGTCTCTGTTTACATTAAAAGAATTTGATAGGGTGGGGATAGAATGAGCATTCGCTCGTTTGATGTAAACGCACCCTTATGCGTCACGTCGAACCGACAATTAGCCGTAACGTAGGTATCCAATACCGCACTCATATCATTAATTTGTTTCATAAACATGAATTAATCAAGTGCAATCTTCCAAGTCCTGGCACCACGTGACGATAATGCTAAATAATATTGCAATGTCAAGACTCAAGTGGATGTAAGCAATACGTGTGATATTATGTGGATTACACCAATTGGACTGGGAACAGTTTGAATATCATAGCCTTCAATGTCGTCTCGTTATTGAATAGTTTTATTGAAATGGACCGTCTTACGACTTCAAAGTTTGCATTGTCTCGAATGTTACAAACAATATTTGGATATTTGCAAGAGTTATTTTTATTGGGTATATACAACATTCCAAGTAAAAATTCTTGACGTTTTAAATATTAATAGCTTTATATTGCTTTTATAAGTGACAAGTGTATTAGATAATAATTTTTAATCTAAAAAGTTCGAGATCTCGAAGACTCGAGATAAGTTGAGTTTTGTTTCAAAGTAGAGCCTTATACTTTATCTAAAATAATTTATAAATAAACTTTTTAAAATTTTTGCCTGTTAGTATAGAAAAATTTATCATAAATTTCACCAAATTTATTTCTTCTTTTTTTTGAATCTGATAAGTTTTAATATAAGAAATTCTGTGTGGAAGTTTTGCTTGGATCCAAGTTCCGCGCGATTATTAAGCGAAGGCCGCAAAGTACGGTTTCCCATTAATATCTTGAAAACGACGGACTTTTAGACAATAAAAGCTAAATAATTAATTGTAGCTGAGTTAATTTAAAATAATATAAAATGTAGAAAATACAATTTTTCTGATGAATGATAATTTGTTGTTAGTAAAAACGTCGTAAATGTTTGCGCTGGCTGCATCACTAGAGAGTTTCATGAAAATTCCACAGGCAAACAATTTCAGCCTGCATCTTTTTATTGAGTGTTTAATTTTTTTGGTAACGTGTTAGAAAATTCTTTGACGAAGTGTATATTTTTAGGAAACCCCTAAAGTAAGCTGCAATCAAGGTTTTTAGACACAGTGTATTATCCCATACTTATTTTAATAACAATAATAATGAATTAATAAGCGATAACGTCATCCCGACAATAAATTCTGAACAATTTCACTCATGAATTACACTGAAAATTTTAATATACCACAATGATTCAAAAACACCGTGTTAGTCCCATAGGATTCGAGGTATCACATACGGACAACATTGCGGGAAACACAAAGCGACACCCTGAAATAATTTATCTACGAACGTAACGCCGCAATCCTTTTGCCGTCATTTTTGGGAAGCACTCTTCAGTATAGCACAAGAAGACACTCGCGGCTCTACACTAAGTTTCACGGTATCACGGGTTGAGGTTACAGTACACGTTGCGTGTTTGTTTCAGACACGGGTTGCGACATGTCAGCGCGCTCGGCTGGGCGGCGGGTAACTGCACGTTTGCAGGCCAAGTCTCGGAAGCGACCATGCGCCTTGTCGCTTCCACTGAGTTACGAACGCCCCACATTCATGGTCAATGCTAACAACTTGATAGCTAGTTCCTGTTACCGAAATTTGCGTTTTTTACTTAACTGTTTCAGTCATCATCCTGATTCGGTAATTTGATAAAGCTTCTGTTTCAATTAGTCCGGTATTATATGTTGCACTTCGTACGGAGTAAATTGAGTAAGCAGCTTGTGTGTCGTATCCAAATATTTGTAAATATGTAAAATTATTCTTTTTACATCTCGCACATTTTTGCGTAATTTATATTGTATTGTATTTTATAAAATACTAACGAGTCAACCTCGCTTCGCTCGGGTTCGTCTCTAGGTTGCTACTACCCCATACAAACTTTCATCCCCATTTTCACCCCCTTAAAGAATGATTTCCGAGATAAAAACTATCGATGTCCTTTCCAGGGTCTCAAACTATCTTCTTGCCAAATTTCATACAAATCGGTTTAGTAGTTTCGGAGCTTATTCGGTACAAACCAAAAAACAAAAAAAACTTTCCTCTTTATAATATTAGTATAGATTTATTTAAATAATATCATGATCTATCTTTGCCATCGAGATATACTCGTATATCCCAAGAGAGCAGCCACATTTTCATAAAAAAATAGTTTACCTTTGAGAAAATTCGTTGCTATTAATAAAACAGATTTCCATTGAATCTTTAAACAGCAGCTACAGGGATATTTTTCAACAAAGAATATACAGAGTGCTATTATTTGAGAAAGTAAGCAAAATCTTTCTTTCAACGTCCTGTTAATTTGGTCCTTCATCTAAGTTATTTTTTGTTCGGTTTCAATAACGTCTATGTAAAACATATTTTAACTAACGGTGTAAAAAACGTTCATTTTAGCATGTATGAAAATACTATTGAATTCGCCCTCACATCTACCAGTTCCTATGGATGTATAGTTAAATTATTTCTGCTACTAATTTTAATATCCAATGGAAACAATTCCATGTGATGAGATAAAAAGCACATTACATGATAATCCGTTCAAAGGTTTACGAGTCGGTAATTGTATAAAAACCATCCCGACATACATATTAATCAATTTTCAGATGTATAATATTAAAATGATATTTAAAAATATTATTAATAATCGTACAAATGTTTTATTTGAAGTCGGAATAAATTTGATGTTGTACATATTTACTCAAAAAATTTACATATCATTTATTTTTACTGACCGAAAGTACGTTACCTATAGTCACAAGGTCTAAGTAAAATTTAAAAAATTGAAAGTATTCAAAGCTAATAAATAGAGTAGTAGGCATGTTTATATAACATTTATTACGATTGTCATCGATGAAAACATTTTAGAATACACTACAGATTTTTAAACTACATCTAGGTACTAAAGAATTCTTTTATTTGCAATTTTAACGAGGCTGTTACTGTATTCGCAAAGGTTTTGATGTGGAATAGAATTTTGAAGCGTTGTTCATTTTTAATTCTGGTTTGATGATTTGGACTAATTGATGGAAATGAGAGAGCACGGTGTGTTGTGTTGACGTTTCATTAATAACACGTTTTTCTCAATAAATCCGAAAGGGAAAATTTACTTAAAATCTAGTCGAATTTACCAAAATCATTGGACTGAGCCAGGTCGCATTTGTAATTACACAGGAGAATGCAATTTTAATAGTGTCAGGTAGTAGGCTAATTGACATGACGATATGGCGTTCTGTGCTGGTTTGAATCTTTCATTACGGTTGAGAATTAAAATTATGATGAAAATGTTATAAAATTAACCAAGTTTTTATTTGCTCAAAGACTCTTAGTATTAAAAAGCTATAATTTGGTATGGATTTATGTATGTACATATTAGTCACGTCGACAAAGTGGTAAAATAAAATATTGAAAAAAAAAATGGTACTTTTACACGTTAAGTGGAGATGTTTTATTTTCTCGTCTACCCCACGGTGTAGTGTTGTTGGATAGGTCTTTCAAAAAATATTGCGGGTTTGTAAAAATAATTTTTTGATTAAGGGATCCATTTGTGAAATAGTAAGCTTTAAAGTACTTATTTTTTATTAGAGTAGTGTCTTTTCATATATGTACATATATAAGCCTTAATTAGGCCACGTCGCAAAATCTGTTCTTAGCTGATGTCTCCAACCTACAAATGACCCACTTGCCAAATTAAGGCTTCATAAGTCCAGTAGTTTTTGAGATTTCGTGTTCATTCAATCAGTGAATGAGTTTTTTTATATATCTAGATTATACCTATCCAGATATACTAAATATTTTCTAATTTAGCGATTTCTAAATTTGCATACGGTGAATTAAGTGATGAGTCACTATGCTCAGTCACTCGCGGGGGAGGAATGGCAATGACAAAATTCTGTATAAAAGCATAACTCAAGGAAGGCAGCAGTTTCTTTATTTTTGTAACGAATACTGAGGTGATAATAAACTAAACGGTATTGTTTTTTGTTATGTTTATTCTTTTAATATTATAATTTTTTTACATCATAAAATAAGGCAGATAACATATTTGACCAATTCTAAAATAAAAATTAATTATGGTATTAGACGAATAAATAAAAAAAAAATGAGTGCGTGTAACATTTACACACGGTTGAAGTAAAACTTCTTTGGCAGATATCGCAATTAAATTAAATCACATTATCACAATCATATATTTATATATATCATATACGGAAAGAATATAATATTATAAATTTGTCAGACAATAACAACGGATACCGTAGAAACATGGCAATGTATTCTATCTAATTCTCTCGCCGGCTTTATCCTATATATTTGTGTTTGTCTATTTTTAGTGTCGCATTTTCGTTTCATCGATCATTTCAAATCGCAACGATTCTAAAGAAGTTTCACTTCAAAAAGATTTTAATGTAAACAATGTGGTGGTTAAAAATAATTAGTCATTATTTGTGAGTAATTAGTAGTTAAAATAAAATATCATTATTATATTCTGATATAAATATTCTTGTGACATTATCGCGAATTAAAAAAGCTAACACGTTTTCATTTAATGTCGTCTTTTTTAAAGTGAGTTAAAAAGTAGTGAATGTATTTACTAGTTAAAGAGTTATTGTATATTAAATGAATAATAAAATGAAACTTTATGTACAGTACCTAGTGGTTGAAACCAAAAACATGAGTTCGATTCAAACTTATCTAGTTTTTATTATTTGTCGCTGTATGTCAGACTTTAGAATTAGTACTGCACACCAAACATGTTATTGTATATAGTTCTTAACGCTTTTGTGATAAAAACAAAGTAAAAAAACCTCAAAACCACCACATGTATACAACAAATTATTCATATTTATACTTTCGCTATTATTCATTATGTATTCTGTAAAAAAATAACTAACTACCTATGTAAATTCGGTCAAGCTGACAGCATTTTAAGTCGAGAAGCTTATGCGTAAATGTCTTGCTTTATAATATTTTTTATTGTGTGTTGTCACATTTCCGAATATACCGGTATTTAATCAATTCATTTTTTCATTCTATAGAGTAGATATCCTTACAAAGAGACAACGCAGATTTTAGTCTACTCCTTATACATATTTATGTAATACTAGCAACTCACCCTCGCTCCGCTTGGGTTCGTCCGTAGTTACGTTTTAACGTTTAGTATAGATTTCTCAAAAATGAAATATTTTCTCGCAGTAAAAAGTATATGTTGTCCTATATGTTGACCCGGATAACCAGCTATCGACATATCAAATTTCATCAAAATCCCTCCAGTGGTTTTTTTGTGATGCAGTAACAGACAGACAGACAAAATTTCTAAAAACTATAGATTCGGTCTCTGTATCGATAATAATGTCTCGATAAATTGATAATAATAATGTCTATTTCAATAAGATTTTCCAAAAAATATTTGATGTACAGATTCAGCTTAGTTACAATTTTATTATATGTATAAATATGTACATGCATATTGGGCCTACGTCAGTATTATAGGTATGTTTTATTATTTAATATTTTTATAGTAACTTTGTATTCTTATAATATATACTTAATTTTAAAGCATCCTTCTCTTAAAACACCTGTAGATATCTATGTTTGTACATATTTCTTTGTTAAACATCTTACATCACATCTTAATTAAACAGGCTTTGATTATTTCATTAAGAGTCTTGTTTTTTGACGACCACCTTTTCTTTCTTCCTATTCTTTTTAGGATTCATGTTTATAATTCAGGTCGGAGGATATTTGAGTTGTATACAGAGGAAAAAATCTTATTTAACTTTTATGATTGTTCATTTGTGGTTAAAAGTGTATTTTTTTTTGAATACTTTAAATATTAATATAGGGAAACTGCTGGGCATGAGCGTCGTTTCAATACGATCAAGCCAAAGTCCGCTGGACAAATGCGAGATGGCGGACTTCTCATGTCATTCGAAAACTTGCTAGGTCTTCTCAGACATGCACTTTTCCTTACGGTGTTTTCCTTCAACATAACACATAATTCACCTGGTTTTACGCTATTCCACTGGAATACCACTGACCACTGCCCATAACTAAACAAAAACATAGTCCATTTTATTTAAATCGATAGAAATTGGTACATACTTACGATTCGAGCTTTTTGTAGTAAGTATGTGGTACAATATAAAACAGATGTTATGAGAATTTGGTCAGGGACTAAAGCTAATATAAGACAATGTAATTAAAAACGAAAATCCTATATTAGTTGTCATATACATTATATATTTAATTAAGAATATAAGTAATACATATTGATCGGTTCTGACTATTCGGACTATACGGTTCGGTACTTTGAACTATGAAATAATGCGAAAAAGTGAGCAAAATTGAAAATAGCCTGTTTGAAGTCTAATTCGATATATTTTAGCTCTAAAGCTCTTTAAAATAGTATAATGATCTTATTTTACTGACCAATATCTCTTGTTTCATCTCCATTCTACGTGACATTGATGAAGTAATCTGAGTTAATCTGACACATCTAAGAGCCAAAACAAGAATTGAATTATATTTTTGTGAAAGTTTTCATATTAATTAACTAACCGAATATTTAAATTTATTATAGTATCAGGAAAAAGTATCTATTTCTTGACATATAATATATTTACAAATAAAAAAAAATGTTATTTTTTCCTTTTAACACTTAACCGAACGTTATAAAGCTCGAATACGTTATATAGGTATACATCAATGCGATCTTATTTCCCTTGTTCGCTTGATATTTAAAGTAAGTTTTATTATGAATAAAATTTTTACAGTTTATTTTTCCTTTTTTATGATGCTATAAATTTATTTGTGAGCTATTGCGACGTCAACGAGGTGTAAAATAAAATTCCTAAGTGGATACACATAAATCACGCTCATTTTTAACTGTATTAGGTACTTATGCTCAAAACTCTATCATATTAAAGTTCAAATGAATATTTGTAAGAACTCCCTAAGCTAACAGGTTGAATAACCACAACTCCGAATCACTTCACTTTCTTCCTCTCTATAGCCTTATACTCCTCATTAGGTAATTTATTATTACTATATCCTCTGTCATACGGATGCTTTTTTTCCCTTATCATTTCTATCCGAATCCTCCATACAGCTATGAAAATCCTGTGTAAATCTGCCAGAGTATCTTTTCCTTCTATTCTTTTGCCTATGTCACTGTCACCATAACCTTCTGGCTAGGTTTTGAAACTTTTTACTAGTCGCAAAGACTAGGTACAAATAAATAAACAGTCATATTATTTTCTAATTCGTATTAAAATTATTTGAGTTATTTTTTAAAGTTAAAAGTAGGTAGTGATGAAATCATAGACATTGCAATTTTGTATATGAGTTTTTGATATGACTTAGCTAATACGGAAACAGAATAACTGCAGCTTTTGTGTTTAATGAAATATATCCGATCTCATAAAGTACCTGTGTCATTTACCTGCTTGAGTCACGCTCGCAGGAAACGCTTTGTTAATAAATCCTGCTCGTAAGATCTATTTTAAAAGGGGATTTAACGATGATGCAAGTTTAGCAACATTGTGAAGGCAACATATTTCAGTGACTTTGCTCTGATGGCTAAATAAAATGTTTACTTTCCTTGTAATAAAAAGGCAAAGACCGATTTATGTATCAGTAAAGATTCACAAAAGTGATCTTATTACTCAATGTTAACAAACAGAGGTAAGCAGCATCAACTTTATTAAGAAATAGTATATTTCTTATTATCTTTACTTAATACTAGCGACTTGCACTCGTTTCGCTCGAGTTCGTCACAAGGTACGTTTTAATGGTTAGTATGGTGTAGATAGACGTAAAAATGTAACGTGTTTTCCCGTGGGAATGAAATAATCTCCCGCGGTAAAAAGTACTCTTATGTCATTCTACAGCCTCCAACTATCTACAAATAAAAAATAACGCAAATCTGTCACTCTGTTTCGTGAGAGAAGGACAAACAAAGTCAAAGTCAAACTGTATATCATAGAAAGAAAAAGTGTCAAATCTACAAATGCATTCAAGTAGTTTATATTAATTTGAATGTTGCGTTCATTATAATAAAATAGTAGTAAGCAAAAAGAAAAATGTGATTTTTACATTTTTCCGTAAATTTTTTCCAATTTTTCTCTTCATAAGAACCTTCCTCTGACTTCAATGAATAATTGAAAAAAAAAATTAGTTGAATTGATCAAGCCATTTTGAGTTTTGTACTTAGCAGCACACTTAGCCATTCATTTTTATTTATAAAATTATAAATTCAAAAGTACGTTTGATGACATTTTAAATTAAGAAAGTACTACGTTTGATGAATTATCCTTCTTACACATAGCAATCATAGAATGGATCAACCAATTTTTGAGGACAATTTATTATTGGATTAAAGACTGAAATAGGCTATTTTTTATACTATTTGGGTACTATTTTGATACAAAAGTGCTTAATTATTACTTTTAATAAATGCTTACATAGTAGGAAGTGTAGAACATTTAACATTACATAAAAAAACGCCTGAACTATGCTTAAGAATAAATTCGAAGACAGCTGACAACATAAAATATTCTACAACGAAAGTGACAGAACACTTTCCATAAAGGAATTGACATCACTAGAACATTTTCAAAATTTCGAGTAATAGAATATTCTTTCTTTATGAATAAAAGAACATTGCGACGGAACAGGAAGAAGTAAAAAAAAAATGAAGTAAAGTGATATATTATGAAATAAAGTGAAATGGAAAATAGTGACTGAATTAAGACGAAACTGTGCGTGTACCGCGAGTGTACGTGAGTTGCCAAAAGTGACCCTAGCGAAGCTTAAGCTCAAACATCTATAGGTATTGTAGTAACGTGCTTTAATTTCTGATCCAGAACCCTAGCTCATAACAATGTTTATTTGATCCAGTGTGTGTATGCACTGCATATTTATAATTAAATGTTGCCTGTAGGAGGATTTATGAACATGATTTGATATTAACAATATAAGTCTTTAAACTTCCATAGTTAACAACTTTATTTTTAAGATTTGAATAAGGAAAATCATGTAAATCGTATTAAAGATGCTTAGGAATTGAACTTAGTTACCAGCAAACATTTACTACAACTGTTACGTCAAACGTTTTATATTTCCAACAATTTTACGCACCTGCACAAATACGAGTATTTTTTAATAAATCTGAAACTGGTCGAGATTTTATTGCTACTAGCAATGTACAAGTACTAAAATATTGAACGTAATTACTAGAAATACGACAGATGCTTATAATTTGTTGGAAAACAGTTTTATGTTTATATAACACGTTCCTGCTTGCGGCTTTACTCGCATGCAATATTTAGCTCACAATCGCTAATAAAAGCTTTTTAATTTTATTATTTTAGGAAGACTGTAAGGTGTAAAATTAAAGTGGAATAATTACGAAGGCTATTAAAACATATTTACTCGTCTCCATAAACTACCAGTTCATTTCACACTAAATACTATAAGTCAGTTAAAAGGGACAGTCCCGAGTGTAAAATGGTAACTTCAATTTCATCATCATTTCATCATCTATACTTAATATTATAAAGCTGTAGAGTTTGTTTGTTTGTTTGTTTGTTTGTTTGTTTGTTTGGTTGAACGCGCTAATCGCAGGAACTACTAATCCGATTTGAAAAATTCTTTTTGCATTGGATAGCCCGTTAACTGAGAAAGGTTATAGGCTATATGTCATCCCGGAAAAATGTACGGTTCCCGTGGGATAGGTTTGTTTTTGTCTAGGGACGAACCCGAAGTGAGGGTGAGTCGCTTGAAACTTCATATTTTTTTAATTCATCTGTGTTATAAAATCATACATAATATCGTTCAGTCAATGTCAAGGTTATGTCGCGCATTCACATGCAAGCCCATTGTATAATTGAAAATCATTATCTTTAGTTATGTGTTAAAATAGTTTTCTAAAGTAAAACTAGATGGCGCTGCCCCATTTTTAAACATGCTAACGTTTGGTTTTGTAAATTATATATAGCTTAAGAATATTTTTTAATAAAGCGCTACGCGTTTTCCGGGTAAATAGTAGTTTCATTACCCTGGCTCTATCGACTGAGTTAACAAGGTCCTTCGAGCCGGATCGCTTTTTGAGAAAGTATATTGGTATTTGGTACACCTAACTTCTAAATTAGTAAATTGAGTAAAAAGTTAAAGTAGTTCAGTGTTTTTTTTTTATTGTTATTTTAAATAGGTTTAAAGTTATTGGTATTCATATTAACGTAAATCTAAGAGTTGTTGTTCAGTATTAAAATTAATTATTAAGCTTGTTGATGTTATTAATAAGGATTTCTTTTGTTTCTTATGTTATTTAAACTTGTAAAACTAGTTGTAAAGAATGTTAATTCATTAATTGTTTAGAAATATATTTAACAGTGTTTTTTTTCATCTTATTAATTTTTATCTTATGAGGTGTATTGCATGATTTTCTTTAATTTTACCTACAGTCCACATATGCAATACATTGTAGCAATAAGTATTAACGACTAGTGTTTCATATAAAACTATTGTTACTTTAAGTTTTTTTATTCTTCATAATATAGTATGTCTAAAATAATTTAAATAAATGTGTGGTTTGAAGGACTAGTTAGTCCTTGGCGGGCGGTATGTATAATTGAAAATCATTATCTTTAGTTATAAGTGTTAAAATAGTTTTCTAAAGTAAAACTAGATGGCGCTGCCCCATTTTTAAACATGCTAACGTTTGGTTTTGCAAATTATATATAGTTTAAGAATATTTCTTAATAAAGCGCTACGCGTTTTCCGGGTAAATAGTAGTTTCATTACCCTGGCTCTATCGACTGAGTTAACACCCATATTTCTTAAAAACATGTTGAATTTGCTTTTAGATTTAAATGTATTGAAATAGAAATAATTGCTTATTCTTTATATACATAGGTTTGTAAATGTTCGTCAACGCCTATATTTTTTTACTCGACTGCGGTGAGACCCAAAGGAGGGTTATGTTTTTAACTTTTTGCTTAATAATATCAAGCAGCCTTCCTTACTCTACGCAATTTTGATTTGGAACATTCAATTTCAATAACACTAATTAGTATACGAGTATTATATCACTAGCGACTAAAGGTACCTTAAAGTTATAATTTATTGTAAAAGCTTATGGGTTTTGATATACCTATTTGCTTGTATTGAAAATAACTTTATATTTTACGGCACAGCTAGGGAATTAACTGTGATATAAATTTAAATAATCATACAATTAAATATAATTGATTTTGACCGGATAATAGTTATAAATTACCTCGCTTTTAAATAATATTTTTGTTTTAAAAATTAGTTTGTTAACAAATAGAAATCTATATTTTATCGTTTGTATAAGTGAAGATGATTAAAAAAATATTACTTTAAAGAATAATTAATTATTCATCATTGTAATGATCGTTAAAACCGCTTATTTTTAAGGGACTTGCACTCTTAGTTAAAATAACAAAGTTTAATGTAAAATCAAATATTTACGATTTTTAGAACTTCTATTTCACTTTTATGACGAGGTACAAGCGTACAAGAATTTTTATCCATTAAGTAAATTCAGCCAAAGCTATTGGATCATCCAGGTGCTTCTTCCTGATAAGAGCTTTGAATTGTTTAAATTTCGCTGTTAATCCTACATTCTTCAATGTACCTTACAGCTTTATATATAGAGCTTCATTTTTAAGAACGCTCAAGTTTTAAAAAGTGTTGTCTTAAAGGGAACTAACCCTAATGATGATTTAGTAATGATAAATTCCTATAGATCTTAACGCTATTAATCTTGAAATGATTATTCTTTGCAGTTAAAAGGAAAATATGGTGCCATGTTACCATTCTTCTCTTACTGTTGAAGTCAAGATCACTTTATAATTTTCTGTTCAGGATAAAGTTATTTTTAAGTACGTCTTTATATAAGTATAGAAATAAATCAACAGTCACGTTGAGTCTTTATGTTGGACTAAGAAGTAAATTTTTTCAGGGAAAGCACAATTTTAGCTTTCTTCTCTTGTAATGATTTAATGCTGAAAAAAGTGTCATTTTGCATACTAACCGAGTAACAGAGTCTCGTCATCAAGCGCCGTGACGAGTGAGTCTGTACAGCAAGTGTTTGTGTTGTCGATGGATATGCGCACGGAGGCGCAGTCCGCGGGCGAGTGCGGTAGTTGCTCCGCCGACTGCGCCGCCACTCGCCCGTTGGCCAGCCGCAATGATGCTGTACGCCCGCCCGCCCCTGTCGCCGCGCCGCCTCCACCATCTTCGCATCTGGGTAAAGAAATAAGATGATTAATCTTCAGATACCTCCTACCATTCTTAAAGCCTCCACCATCTCAGCATCTGGCCAAAGAAATATAATTAATCCTTATTAATATAGAGGTAAAACTGTGATAGTTGTCCACATCTTACGGAGCAATGGATTTACATACATGATTTTGTTTCTACGCTAATAAACAGGCACAGTTAATTAGGTAGAAAGTCAAACTTTCTAACATTGGGACCGTATGATAATGTTTAAGTTATTAGTCAAGTAAATACGAATATGTAAGGGTACAAAAAATAATAAACACTATCCTATATTTTTATATACCTACTTATTAATAAAAGGTCGACACTGAACTAAATCATTCGAAAAATAAAATGTCACTTGCATGGTCCATACAAATGTCCTTTTTAAGCGATTGTAATTTGTTCCCACAATTTCGGGCGTTCCGCGATAACATCTTTTATTATCCATAAAGTAAAAAAGTAAATAAAACTATATCTATACATATAATAAAATTCTAACCAAGCCGAATCTGTATATTAAATATTTTTTGGAAAATCTTATTGAAATAGACATTATTATCGATACAAAGGCCAAATTTATAGTTTTTAGAATTTTTGTCTGTCTGCCTGTCTGTCTGTTACCGCATCACGGAAAAACCACTGGAGGAATTTTGACTTTTAGTATGGTGATAGCTGGTTATCCGGGTCAACATATAGGATACTTTTTATTGCGGGAAAATATCTCATTTCTGAGAAATATATACTAAACGTTAAAACGTAAGTGGGGACAAACCCGAGCGGAGCGAGGGTGAGTCGCTAGTAGAACTATATAATTCAAATAATTTAATATTGACATAACATAAGGAAAATTTAACGAGTTAAAAAGTGTAATGAACTGTGCAAATAACATTGTTGAAGTGAAAATTATGTGAAGTTTTCTCGTATTTTTACGGTTGTTGCCTCGAGTATATTTTTAATTTAACATTATTTTTATCCTGTTTTTTCGAATATATTATTACTATATATCTACATAAGGTCGAACTGAATAGGCGGAGTATTTATAGAATTTTCAAAAGAATATTTAAGTGAAGATCTATTTTTTGTAACAAAAGCAAATATAATTTTTGACACACTTAGGATGAACAAAAGCAGACGAAGCTGTAAGAACGAGGTCAATTAGCCAATTATCTGTCTCCCAACCTAGTAAGGGATTTAGGGTGAAGCTTAATTTTTCTAAAATATAAATATTTTTTGACGTAATAACAGTTTATAAATGTAAGATATGAATAAATTCGAGCAACGACCCCGAACATGAAAATGTAATTGGCATTCGGTCGCTATTCTTAACAGAATAAAAGAATCTAAGGCAGTAAAAAGTAAATATGTTAATATAACTGTTTATGATACACATAAAAAATACAAAACTGTGTTTAAATTTTTGTTTGTGCAAATCCTAAGATATGGCTTACTTCAATCTCTAGTAATGGGGCAAATAAATTTTTTACATTCATACATTACCGCTTGCGGTCGTTAACAAGACTTTGAAAATGATCCTCTTTAGGAGATACATAAAAGCTATTTATATTAATGATATAACGCAAAATGCATTAAAACTGAACTTAAATTAGCAATTAAATTACAAAAAGTAATTAATAATAACGTATTAATAATATTTTTTTAATGAGAGGAATAAATATTAAAAACACGGCTATATTTACTACTATTAAGACTTACTAAGAATCTTTAGTAATAAAATAGCGTTATATGAATGTGGAATGTTATTTAGTTTTGTTCTTGTAACATTACGGGGTCAATTTGTTGTGTATGTGTTGTGGCTAGATCATAGACATTTCACAATGTGTTCGACCATTGCATGATATAGAACAGTACCCAGTGGCCACATCATGATGTAGTCCGGCTGGATCAATGAATAATCAGCATATGGTTAAATTAGTCAAATTAAACAAATATCAGAAAGCTTAAAACATATTTTTATTTATATTTTATACAACAAATAAAAGAAAATAGGGTCATCATGAATTATTGTCTTTTTCATAATTATTTCTCTTGTATTAGATGTCTCGTATTAAAGTAGGTGAGAAGTCTTCTAGTTAGGTATTTTTTATTTTAAGCCCAAGTGCTTTATGTTAACTTTAAATTCTGTGACAAATCTGATTCGATAATTACAGGTGTCGGATATTACCTGAAAAATCTTTTATTTAGAATATTTATAACATCTTAAAAATCTTATATGTTATGGACACCCTACATTAATGATATGGCCAAATGTAGATTGACATAGCATCAAACGGCGACGTTTAAACGATACGGTCAGTTTTAGCTGGCTTCATCACGAAATACAACCATTTCATAAAATGGTCCAATATAATATCATGAAATTGCCAGTTTTGTGATCTGGATACAACATATATTAAAGATTTCCACACTATTGTTAGCTAGCAAATGAGTGTTGCTAGTCGATTGACATTTCCACGATGCAGTCCAGCGAATTTATTAAAAAAAGAACCTGTCAGATTTTTTAATATCATATTTTTAAAATATTTTAGTAATTATAATATTTATGAAAATATTATATTTGCTAAAATGGAATGTATATTTTAGTAATAATAAAGCGATTGATGTCTATCTGGGCATTAAAAACCTGTGAGTATTTGCCTCCTGGACTGAATAGGGCCAATGTGAAAAAGGTTAACGTTACCTATGTCTCAATATTCTAAACGCTGAAACAAAATGGTAAATGCAAAATCACTAGTTCCAATATAAATGAACTGAAATAAAAATGACTAACGAAAACTGAATTTTAATTTTACCTCCTAATCATAACAGAATAAATTCTTTTGTATCTTGAAGTTTACTTAATAATAAAAATCAAATTTATCTATAAATGACAGGCGAATAAAACACGGATTGGGATTAAATTAAAAAATAAAGAATAGTATGTATCAAAACAAATAATCTTTGATAATAATTAATTTAAAAAAATACATCACAGAGATTATATAAAATATTGTGCTAACCTTAGTTATATTGCTCCTAATCAATCTATACTAATATTATAAAGCTGAAGAGTTTGTTTGTTTTTTTGGTTGAACGCGCTTATCTCAGGAACTACTAATCCGATTTGAAAAATTCTTTTTGCATTAGATAGCCCGTTAACTGAGGAAGGCTAAACTATAGGCTATATATCATCCTGGAAAAATGCACGGTTCCCGTGGGATAGATTTGTTTTTGTCTAGGGACGAACCCGAAGCGAAGCGAGGGTGAGTCGCTAGTCTATATACTATAATAAAGCAGTAACTTAGCGAAATCTGTACATGAAATATTTTTTAAAAACAATGAGTGTAACGTATTATGTATACAATATAGATCCCAAAACAATAGTTATTAAAATTTTTGTCTGTTTGTCTGTACGTCTGTTTATATGTGCGCGTTTAACACAAAAAGTAATGAACCGATTTCAACGAAATTTGGTGAAGTAATAACTTATTACTCAGGTCAACATTTACGAGTAGGATACCTTTTACTTCAGGAAAATCTTTCTTTCCCAGGGGAAATCGCAATAACTGGTTTTATCAAGTCCTCCTTAGAAACCTTCTGCTGGCTAAATCTTATAAAATACAAGAACATGCGAGTTACATATTAGTCAAGGTTTTTTACAATCAGAATTAAAAATGTCAAGTAGTAAATTGTATTCGGCTTTAAATAAATCTAGCGACAATGCCGCTCCAATTCAAATAAGCCGTAACGCTGATAAATCTCTTGAGAGTTGTTCGTACTTTAATTATGTATATTCAGGGTCATTTCGATCTGATATGGCTCTCGAGGGATGCTGACAATATGAAGCATGATTCTCCTCTAATTTTACTTTTAAGTATTAAAATCGAACTATATGTGTTAACAATTATTTAAATTTATTCTTAGAAGGTAATTTATATACTATAAATATTTCGTTATAGATTAATATCATTTATTCTATTATTAGTTATTTTCGCGGTTCCACTCGCGTACTTTATTATCTACAATTGTTTCGCTTTTAAAGGTCGTGCTTTAAATAGCCTATACATTTCTCCATAAATTCAATCATTATCGTCAATGTTTATTTAACTTTACATTAGTTTTTTTATTAGAAGTTCGTATATATTAAATTCGCTTAAGATTTAGAGGAAACATATCTTGCTGATTTCCAAAAAGCTTTGCTAAGTGCTCATATAATTTCGAGCATTGAATTAGGGGATAAAGAATTCGAGCCCATGTGATTTAGATGTTCGTATCAAGCGGTAAAGTATTACATTTATCATTACGGTATGTACAGCTCTTGGGATTTTTAAGAGCTTTAAGCAGTCTGCCGCTTTATGTACAAGCCTTATATTAGTACTTCTTGAGTTTGCAAGTGCCACTTTAAAATGTATATTTGGCCAACTTGTACATATATGATATAAGAAACTGTCTAATATTATTTTTACAGTTAAATTTTTACATTTTTTCATTTTCAATTCAATAAGAGAAAGATTAGTTAGCGGTCTTCATAAAATGGTCTGCTACGAAACGGCGTTAGGGTAAATTGCGTTATTCTGAAACGTAGCCGCTACGAGGTCTCTTAATTGTTGTTTTTGCAGGCAGTTTTAATTTGAAAAACTGTAGCACTGTCGGTACACGCCGTAAATTTAGTTAGGCGGTGAAATTTTTACGAGCTAATTTGCTCTCTTTGTTCGTGAATACAGAGTTAAATTAATCCAACGTATCTATTGTAAGTGTTCGTTGGCTTCCAAAATTGCTTTATACCACCTGCGTCAGAACAATGGTCACTTCCGACCCTTTTTAATGAATGTACGATTACGAAACTTGATTTTCAAACTAATTGACTTTGGCTTTAAAAACGTTACAAATTTATAACAATTTATTATTAGGATTTTAATGCGACCGGGTATTTTTAGATTTGCTTTATTTTAGAATATATACAATTACCTAAGCTGCTAAGCTGTTTTAAATAAAATTAAAGAAGGAAACTCACTGCCAAATTTGCTAAATTACATGAGACTACACTATGGAGGACTCCCTTGTTAGTTCAAATAAATGTCAATAGATGGCGTGATATCTGTGGGTTCCAATGTTTATAAATGTAAAAAAGAATAACCCGCAAAATATTTAATTATTACCTACTCGGAATCTAATTTTTTGTAGAGTATGGGGAATATTCACTATAAATAGTATAGTGTTATGGAATCTGTGCTATTAGTAAAGGTATGTAGCAGTGAGATAGATAAAAATAAAATTTTTAACTATCTTTGATACTCATAGATATAGAATTTCGTTTAGTTCTCGCTATTCGACTTTTACATAAGTCTCATGATATTAATAAATAAAACATATTTTTCTCGTTCTTACAAATGTTCTTTAATTCCATTTTATATTTTTTTTTTAAATAAAGTCCCCCGCCGCGTCTGTCTGTCTCACTAAAGTTCTGAACGCGATAAACTCAAAAACTACCGAACGGATTTTCGCACAGTTTTCACCAATAGATGGAGTGATTCATGAGGAAGGTTTATATGTATAATTCATTAAGGTTTCGTGTAAATTGGCTGAAGTATTATGATAATTGTTGAAGATGTCGGAAAAAATCATGCTGAATGGAAGAGTTATTGGTGTGCAACGCGTAAACTAATAAAGTTATATTAAATAATGTATTACAGAATTATTCCTGTTAAAAAGATCTTCCTATTAAACTGTATTGGACAACTGGATGCACCCGAGCGAAGCGAAGGTAAG
The DNA here is from genome assembly GCA_905404265.1 of Fabriciana adippe. Classification (NCBI taxonomy): domain Eukaryota; kingdom Metazoa; phylum Arthropoda; class Insecta; order Lepidoptera; family Nymphalidae; genus Fabriciana; species Fabriciana adippe. The sequence continues at coordinate 10,450,845 of FR989998.1, read as the reverse complement.
TCACTATTTAGTACAATATTGCTAAAAGGTATAGGTACCTACTATCTACTGTAATAACTCTAGACATATTAATAGTAGGATGTAGGAGCAGGTGGCTCAGCTGAAGCTTGTGTATTAAATCCTATGCGAAAACAGAACAGTGTTGTTTGTGTAGCGAATTTATAACTTAAGTCATTTAAAATTTAACTACTAAAACTTATTTGTCTACATGTTTTCCTTAGTGTTTGTTCTGGTATTTTTCATATTTTATATAACGCTTATGTTTGAAAGGTACAAAGTAGTTTAACACGGTCGACAATTTTTTATCAGCGATGTTATTAGTTTAATTTTCCATATATAAGAAATTATATTTCAACATTAAAGAAGAAAGCTATGTTGATTATACTTAATTGTTTTTAAAGAGCGTTAAAATTTTTAAATATGACATTTTACTTTAAACTTACATAAAAATCACTTTAAAAGTAATTATTCTATTAATAGAGGCGGAATATTGTCTGGATTTTTATTTGACTCAAGATTTATATTGAATTTTAAAAGAATTATCAAATTAGTTTAATAATAGGCAAAAATATTCCGTAACCAACACAAAAAAGCACACACCCGAATTGAGAATCCTTTTTTAAGATAACTAATAATAAAAAAGATAGAAGGTGAATTTACTTTTACTCATTTTAAAATATAAACCTGCATGTGCCTGCCTGCACAAAATGTGGATTTTCCTTTTATTCCTAACTTCGTGACGTGCTTATTTGTAAACACGTTTGTTTAATAAAAATAGCTCCAAGCATAAACTTTACTATATTATTTTTGATAGCATTAAAACAGATCTCGTGACTAGAAACATTAATAATAAAAACTATTAAAATAATGAATGAAGTAAGCGCAGTTTTTATAATTCAACACTGTTTTAATATCATGCAAAGTATTTTCTAAATTTAACGTAGAGACCTAATATTTACAATATAAACCAATGTAAACAAATGATTGCTTAAAAAGTTTAAATTACATTTTCAATTACATCAACTCAATTTATCTCAAAGTTTCGACAGGCGATCTTTAAATTTGTTGTACGAAGTTTTAAAATTCTATTTTAAAATGATTCGCACTGATATTTCTCACCTTTCAATAACCTCTTATTTGTATCTGGTATCTGTTGTTATTCAAATTGAAGCCTCAGAAACGTTTGAAATGGTAATAAGTTTAAATTATCTATACTAATGCTGAAGAGTTTGTTTGAACGTGCATATCTCCGTAACTAACAGTTTAATTTAAAACAGACTTTCACGTAGTTTCGATTAGATAACTAATATGTTTAGCTTTTATACAAATGTTTTTTTTTATTAATAAAATTGAAGTTGTACTTGATTTGTGAGTCCACGGTTGACATTAAAACTACTTCCTTCCCACCACATTTCCCTGAAATATGGTAGAAAATTATTAAAAGATGTACAAATTAGAATAAGAGTGAATATTTTTAGAGGAAACTCAAATGTTTTTTTATTTAACATTTCGTACGCCCGGACTGTCGTCGTGTAGGGTAACGTATCACTTATTGGCTCTGCTAGTAAGTCAGAAGTAACAGGTTCAATGCCTGTAAGCCTTGAATGACGTTGGTATGGATATATTCATAACTATTTTTGTACTGAAGAAAAAACACTACTGTTTTTACGAAAACCCGAGATTGTAGACTGAACATGTACCTAATTCATGTACCTAAAACTAAATTATTTTCTTCTACCGCTAGAGTATAAAGTTCTTAAAATAATCTTTTGCATATTAATAAAGTCAATTTGAAAATATCAACCTGTACAAACGTTGCATTGTGTGAAACAGTAACCTTTGTAGTGTAGTGGCATTTAAAGTGTATTATTAGATGAGTTAACCCTGGAAGCACGCGACCTCGCGTGGTGGTGTCAGGGTCACACCATCGGTACAACTTGTTTGAGATAGCTTTTACGAACTTTTAACATAAGCCACTTTCATGCTTTATTTAGTTGAAAAATTACACAGTCTAGTGGTGACGGATATAGATTCGTTTATTACGCTTGAGATTGAGTGTTCGATTCTCAAAAATGAAGATTTAAAAATTTTTACAGTATGCAACCTCTTAGCCCAGTGGTAACGCGCACGCTTGGAAAATCGAGTGAAGCGGGTTCAAATCCCGGGTCTCGCACCTCAGACATTTTCATGTGCGAATCATTTCTAACATGATTACCACTTGTCTTACGGTGAAGGAAAACATCGTGAGGAAACCTGCATGTCTTAGAGAACTTAGCGAGTTTTCGAAAGACATGTGAAGTCCGCCAATCCGCACTTGGCCAGCGTGGTTGACTATGGCCTGATCCCCCTCGTATATATCCTCGTATATCCCCCTCGAAGGGAGGCCCGTGCCCAGCAGTGGGACGTTTAAAAAAAAAGGGTTAAGTACAATGCAACCTCTATTGGCATAAAAGCACTCATAAACAAAAAGTAAAAAACAGAAGTAACTCATTATGTTATTTGGCCTACGACTATTTACTATTTGGCCAATACAGAAAGGTAATTTGCTTGAAGATGTTAAAGGTGAGTTTTAAGTATCAGTAACACTCCGTCGCTTCGCTCCATTCCTCCGTAATTACCACATGAAACAACCCATAAAAATGTTATCTTCTATTCCACGAGAGCCCGGGATAAGAAAGATATTTTTCGAGATAAAAAAGAAGTTGGCTCTGAATGTCAAGTAGAAATAGGTCACGCTGACGATTCAATTTTATTTATAAAATTTGTTGAGTGGTGGTAAAGTGTAGGCGGTAAGTAAAGAGTGGAAGTAGGTACCTACCACTATCCTTCACGTGGGCTAAAGTTTATTTTTTTCGGGATTAGATTGATAAAGTTAAAATAGTGTAAGGATTAAACAGTGAAAACTAAGCATAGCTATAGATTTTTTTTTCGAAATCAAATAACTGTACTTATATTATTCTATAATTATATCGCAAGTTTCATATTTGTTTAAATTTTCAGGAAACTTGATTTTGAATTTAATTTATAACTACCGATTCATCCTCGCTTTGCATGGGATTCACCCCTAGGCAATCTATCCCACGGAAACCGTACATTTTTCCGGGATTAAAAGTAACCTATATGTTAGTCCAGACTATAATCTGTCTCTGTGCTAAATTTCATCCAGATCCGTTCAGCCGTTCTAGCGTGAAAGAGTAACAAACATCCATCCATCCACCCATCCTCACAAACTTTCACATTTATAATATTAGTAGGATATAAACGAGATAAAAAGGAGAAAAAAATTATACGTACATGTTTTTAGTTATAAAAGTACCACACCTTTTGTTAATAATAATTATGTTTTTTTATAATAATTAATAACCAAATATAATCCGTATTCATATTATAAATGTGAAAGTTTGTGAGTATATATGGATGTTTATTACTCTTTCACGCCAGGGCTGAACGGATCTGGATGCAATTTGGCACAGAGATAGATTATAGTCTGGAATAACACAAAGGGTAATTTTGATCCCGGAAAAATGTACGGTTCCCGAGGGATACATTTGTTTTTGTTTTTCTAGTGGCAAACCCGAGCGAAGCGAAGGTGAGTCGCTAATAATAAATAAAAAAAAGCAAAAAGATTGAATTGTAAATATTTATTTATGAAGATGTTTAGTTTTTTTTTCTATTTATAAGTGTATCGTTTTAAGTTATAATATTCATAATATGTAGCTTGATAAACTAAGTTTAATTTTATTTACGAAAAGTTGAAAAACATATGAACGAGTAACGCCATCTATATCTCGTCTAGTTAAGCACGTTGACTACTTTATTTCTTTATTTGTCCATACTGACATATAGCGCTAGTGTGTAGTTTCCTAAAATCGCTTACAGAGCTTCGATTTTCTCTCCTCAAATGATACGACAAGAATGGCGCTAGTAGTAGCAAAGGAATCCTTTACATTAATATTATTTTAGGTTTAAATATATTTTTGAACATTTACCAAAATGTTGGGATCGTAAATAATGTTTTATATATTATAAGGTATGTATGTGAAGCAATGTTGTAAAGTACATACTCAACATTTCTAGAGAATTGGGATTCTTTAAAAGTTTTTTAATCAAGACGTATTTTATAATTTTTACAAATAAATTGCTATGAAAATTATAGTTTTTTTCTTTTTTAGTAAAGTGTCATAAATCGAAAGAAATATATGATTAACTTATATAAAATTTCATGTGCATATCCAGGGCCGGATTTAGGGGTGTGGAGGCCCCGGGGCAAAAACGGAGTGGAGGCCCCTAATTATTTTCTGAATAAAATGAACAATTTTTTTAGTCAAGTAATTTAAGTATTTATTGAGAAACAAATTAAATTATTTCATTAAACATATTATGTAGATATAGTCAAATACAAGAACTATTCGAAATTAACACAAATAGACACAACTAATTTTGAGATGTGGATAAGTACAGTTTTACTAAAACTACGGAAAAAATAAAAAAACCGACTGCATAAAAAGCGACCTAAAAAAAGAGAACAAGTTGACGAAGAAACATAATGTTATTATTTTTTTGTAGCCAGACACACACACACACCCGGCTATTCTAAAACAGGTAGGTACATAGTATATGTATGTCTCCGACTGGATGGTACTATGATCCATCGTCAATTTGTTCTCTTCTTTTTAAGAGAGTTAGACAGTTTTAATTTTATTTAACAATTTCTTATCATAAATTTCTTTTGAACATATAAGTTGTAAATATTTCTGTAACCGCCTCTTAATAAATTGTATTTCGATACCCCACTGGGTTTATTCGGACGAATTTTTTTTTTCAATATACACAAATTGGCATGTAGGATCCGCAATTTTTCTTTTAATAATATCTATATAGCCTATGACACTCGCATTATCAATATTTATCGAATGAATCATCAAAATCGGTTAAATCGGTTACGTATGAATCATCAAAATCGGTTAAGCCGTTTAGTGATTACGAACGAACATAGTTCGTTCATTATCATCGGTTAAACACATAACCCTGTTTCGCCGCAGTCGGGTAAAAAGCAAACATCTTTATTATATAACATCAGCAACAGCATATAAATAAACCTTATTCACTTGTTTTAACAGGATATATCATATGCAAACTTTTAAATTTGAATTTGGTGGACTGCATTTAAGGGTTTCAAAATGAAACTCTCGTTGGTTGATTGTTCCTTAGCTTTTCTTGCAGTTGCCTCTTCTATGGCTATCCGACAAATGCATATAAATGGTACACAATGAACAAAACCTCGTTTTTTTAATTTCTAATTAACAATCTTATTAGATAAGCTACTGTGCGTTTCATCTTCTAGATATGCTTCTGTGAGTCTAAATTATTATTATATTTTACACTTAAGCTAGATTCTGCCGTCGCGTAGACGTACATCATCAATAATTTAAGGATTATATTTTCTATGAATTTGTATAAGTCCAAATGAATTTTAGTTATGTTTTGAGTGTGGTTGATTGTGGGTGAATTCAATTAAAAATGCAGTTATTTTATCTATACCTATAGATAAATAAAATTTATATGTCTGTTTGTAATGTCAAAATAACAGTTTTTTACTAAATTCATATGAAATGCATATAATATGGTTTAAATTTCTTAAATTTTTGTCTGTTTGTTCCGGCTAATCTCTGAAACGGCTGGACGGATTTTGACGGAACTTTCGCTGGAAGATAGCTGATGTTATAAGGAGTAACTTAGGCTACATTTATTTTAGAAAAAAAATCAGGGTTCCGCGCAAAAATTAAAACTCATGAAATTGTGAATAAATTCCACGTACCTAGGGATGCACCCGAGCGAAGTGAGTGTAAGTCGCTAGTTAACAATATGTGTTAAAATTTGTATAATAAAAGGTTAAATCCCCATAAGCTCTTTGTTTACCTTTAGTTAGCTACCTAAACCTATGGAGTAGATATAGTTATGTGCATGCACTCAAAAATACAAAAAACAAAAATAGAAAAGGATCGAAGAAAATTTCTTTCAAATTAGAATTAACAAACGCGAATTTACCTATAAAATATTGGCATTTGATGATAATATTGCAGACTTAAAAATTATAAAATAAATAAACTCACGCGAAAAAAAACCGCATGATAATTAATTATAACCGCTCTATAACTTCTTTTTACCCGACTAAATAATAATAAATACCGAATATGGATAAATTGTTTTTAATATTTAAGAACAATTATATAATATGTATAGGTAATCAATCATATTTGTTAAAAATAAAAACGAAAAAGTTGTCGACTAGTCAGAGTTTGTTTTTTTTGTTAAATCTCTCTTGTGGAGGCCCCGGGGCTGCAGCCCCGCTTGCCCTCCCTTAAATCCGGCCCTGTGCATATCGACAAACTAATATGCTTCTCAATACCGATTTATAACGATTAACGATGTACTTAATCTTAAGAATCAATAAAAATATATACTACAATTGATCCCACAACCTTGGATATAGTGTCGACGACACTTTTCGCAATATAAAAAAAACTATGCCTTTGAAAGTCGATGTGAGATAATTTTACTGATACAATACTATATAATGCGGGTTAAAATATAAATCTTACACGTGAAAACTCGAGGGTTCCATAAAGGGATTTATGCATAAATTAAGCTGAAGTATGTTTGCTAGTAACGAGGGCGGAATAAAATTGGGACGGTTCGCTTGTGTTCTGTTTATGTACGTTTTATATCACGCGAGATAAAAGCTCAGTAATGAAATAATATTTAAATTAATTAATTTAATGCTTAATTGCAGATGGCAGATATATTGATTATAATTTTACAGATTATATTTTTAGATTACATTTGTGTTTTTTTAGGATAAAATTGACTGAATAGTATATATATTTATTGAAATAAAATATGTGTTATACAGAATTTGTGTTTTATTAGGATAAATAAATAGATTCGATTCACACTGCGTGCCACATACGAGGTAACAGGATGATTTCCAGACACAGTAAATGGCAAATTATGATAGCGTAGAATTGTAATCCAAAAGTTGTTCGAAGCTTAAAGGGACTTATCATTCTTTCTTTTCCCAACCCCATAAAAATAATAATTGATTCTATCACAGTGATGATTGATTTTATATAATTTTCAAAGGTATACCTACTAATATTGATTTGCTTAACTTATCCTGAGAAGTATGTCTATAAGTGAATGTGAATAATGAGACCATAAAATATTGAATTATATAACTACATAAAACGACACGTTTGGCTCAGTTTGTAGTGACCCTACTTGCTGTGCCAGCGGTCGCGGGTTCGAGTCCCGCTGGGGGCATTCATTTATGTGATGAGCACGAATGTTTGTACTCCAGTCATTATAAATATAAACAATATTTATAATATGTACGTATTTAAAGTTTTATAAGTATAGTGTATCAACTATCTGGTATCCATAACACAGGCCTCGTAGCTTACCATGGAATTAGATGGTGCTGTGGTTAATGACTTTATTTAAAGATTACTGTTAAAGTTATGTAAAATATAAATATTTGTATTAATAGTTTTCAAAATATTTAATAAAAGGATCCATACAGCGACCCGCGATCAAATCGCGTAGTTTTCTAAAAATAGCCGGGTCAATAGTGGGACGGCGCGGCGGCGCCGCGTCTGCCGAACTCCGTACAAGGTCTCTTGCTTGTGCAAAGAATTTAACATGTTACCTTTCAAGCGGAGCAAAGTAAATATTAATTGTGATATTTAAATTGTATGTATTTTTTTAAATTTATACAATTATTATATAATAATATACATAATAAGTACAATGTACATACATACTGCTGCCTCAACTCATCATTCATTACCCAGACGAAAACTTTGGATCTAAGCTAAAATTTTAATAGCGTATTCCTGTGATGACAATATAAATTGCATTGATGTTTTGAAAATATGTGATTGTACGTCAAAGAAGCTGAATTGGCTTTTAGATTTTGACATTCATTATTTAAACATGGTTGGATTGCTTTGAATGGGACGTTTAGAAGTCTAGATAGCTTATTGAAGTGTTAAAATATTTATTTACACTAATACTAGTTTGTGTTCTATATTATATTTAAAATAGTGTTTAGTTTAGTCGCGACCGAAATTATGGTCGCAGTGACCGACTATTTAAATTATGGTCACAATTGCACAATGGTCGCGTAGGGCGTGGTTTCAATATTTAAATATAATAGAGTTTGTCGCCTGCGTCCTTGGTCATGGACACACAATATTCGGGCGGGTTTAGGATTAAGGCAGTTGAGGTTCCATTATATAGTAAATCGTCTATGTTTATTATAGGTATTAACTTCTAATATAAATAACACTGGTTAGTACATTTGAAGCCAGGAAAACTGTACATCAATCAGTCTAGACGTAGATTGACCGACCTAATAAGTCTAATATTAATTTCTCACCTTTTTGACTACGAATCAAGGCTAGCGTCTTCAATGCTTTAATTTTATTCTTATGTATTTAATAAATATTATAATTCCAAAGTTACATTGAAAATAGAGTAGAATAATAAGTATGGAAAAAAATATATTTTTAAATATTTTTACTAAATCGGATTATTTACACAGGTACCTACTAGACATTTTTATAAGCATAATGATTAATGATAGTCTCAGGGTAAATCATAAAAAATCAGTTGCATAATTCCTAAAAAAAACATACATAAATAAATATACTATAAAAACTGGGAAAACTTCTTTGGATCGAATAAAAAATTAAAAATAATCTCTGAGACGTGAAGCTATAGTATTTCTTGTACGGAAAATTATTCCCCGTTACAAAGTCTTTACCACAAATAGAAAGGAGCTTAATAATACACGAGTACAAGAGTAGGTAGGTAAATTCAATCAAGGGTTAAGGTATTATATTACGATGTATGGTAATAGGCAGATTGATATAAATTTCATAAAATAGAGACCCTTTCTACAACAGATGACAGGACTATCTTATTATTTTTTGTTGTATCGTATTGAAATTTTTAATAACTACTTTTTATTTATATACATCAAGTTACAAATTCCGTCGGTTATGTGAATATTTGCCTGACAAAGGTCATGATTGTTCAACGTATCCTTTAAACGAATTCTTTATAAAACATGTTCAGCAAACATGTCCACTGAGAGAGAAATAGGCCTAAACAAAGCGAACGTTGGTCGCTAGTTCTTGATTAAAATATTTGAGTACATAAAATATATTCATATACTATGCTCATATCACATTACGTACTCTAGTATCCACGTTGTTAAATTTATATAATAATTTATTGTGTACTAGTGCCCGTAGGTCATCTTTGATCCATACATATTATTATGCTCCTATAATTGATTAATTTGGAATAATCATACAGTTACCCACAGTAAAAAGTAGGTAATATCTATCCCCGCCCGTCCGTCTTCTTATCCTTATCTTCCAAAATCACATAAAGTCATTCCATTTCGACGTGATAGAAGGACAAACAAACAAACAGTTTTGTGAAAGTATTATAATATTAAAATTTAAAAGTACTAGTGATCGCCGCGTGGTTGAAAATCAACCATAATTCATTAAGTTTGATCGATTTTGAAGTTCTTTTTTTGTAAATTCTAGTTTATTATGATTATATTTGACATTCAGTAAGACTATAGACAAATAATATTAATCTATACTCAATTTGACCACAGACTTTAACAATAAAAGAGTATATATGCGCGTGTGTGTCAAATACATGGTAGTGTGTAATATTTTTTTTATTGATTTAATGTATTTTTTATGCATATTTAAAAAAAAATTAGCATATAAACTATAAAGTAGTAACTCCTTTTCTATATAAACTATAAGTGTGGGAAATTTCAAAAAGTGTGGGAAAGGGGCACAAAGTTTTTGCTTCACGTATTAATGATTAAGTAGAAGATGAATTGAATCAATATCTAATTAAATTTTATATGTTTTGAAATAAAATAATGAAATATGTATAAAAAGATAAAATATGAAATTATAACGTTCGCGTTCATAGAATGGTTAGCCTATTTGCTTAATAGCAATACCATGTTATAAGTACACTCTCTAAGCACGTACGGTAAGTTATTAATACGCAGTGGAATTCACACCATCCGCGCGTACTGCGTAGGCGTCTCACGTAGAAACGCCTACGAGGCGTAGAGTCCCTTTAATATTAAGAATGTTTATCTAAAAATACTCTTTTTTCATACTAAGTAAGTTTTACTTCAACAGTGTATTAGTAATAAACTGATAATTTATTAATTATTATTGTGTTGTATTAAGTCCTTTTTAACGTCCCACTGCTCGGCACAGGCCTTTGAATATGAGGAGGATCAAACCACAGTCCACCACGCTGGCCAAGAGTGGGTTGGCGCCTGGCGGATTTCAGACGTTTTTCGGAAACTTGATAGGTTATCTCAGACAGGCAGTTTTCTTTACGATGTTTTCCTTTACCGTATGACAAATGGTAATCATGTTAGTAATTGATTTGCACATGAAAATTTCTGTGGTGAAAAACCTGGGGTTTGAAGATTTGATTTGTTTTCTAAGCGAGCGCGTTTCCACTGGGCTACCACTGCCTTAATATATTATAAATATATACTATATTTTTTTTTCACTCAATTTTTTCTAATATTCATGTCGAATTTTTTTACGATTTATTTAAGAATGACTAATAACTTACTACATGAGTGTTCCCTATTACTAAGATAAACACCCGATTTCGAAATTCGTCATAAACGTAAATACAAAAATAACAATTCTTATATAGCATTGAGAGTCGCGATATTGCCTTTTATATTTATTGATAATATCTCTTTTGCCGTCAAAGTTTCAACGCTTGCTAACGTGACGCGAAATCATATTTTCTGTATCTCTGCGATATATAAAAGGGGATATCCAAATAAACCAAATTATGAAATACATAGTATAATTTATTTCTAACATACCTACTGTTTTCCTTATCAAATACATTAGAAAATATTTTTTATAAAACTATCTTTTTAGCAGATGGTTTTTGATTTAAATCAAATCAAATCAAAAATGTGAAAGATAATCAATGATACAGCAAAATGACAAAGTGGAAATTGAAAAAAGCAAGTCGAAATCTATAAATATGATCGGACTAGATAATGTATCTCTAGGTATTTCTCGTAGATACGAACACGAAAGAATAAGTAAAATAAGGAGTATGTTTGCGTCTGGTGACATCATGTTTTATTTATGTAATGTTATTTAAAAGGTTCCATTAAAAGAATAAATGTATTGATTTCCAGAACAACTTTGTTGATGACGCGAAGTTCCGTTTTTATGATAAAAATGACAATGGAAATTGAATTGTTCAATTAAATTGAAAAAAAAAATAAGAAAAATGGAAACGATGGTTTTTACAACCATTTTGTTCATAGTCCCTTCATTTTATACCTATACAGTAATAGATGTATGTATGTAATGATTCAATAAATCACGGCAAGTTTTGTTCCATGCTTTAATAATATCTTCTAATATGTTATAATATGGTTGTAAAATAAAATATCTAAAACGTATAAAACATAAAAAAAACATCTTGAGAGTAGGGCTGGTCTCATTTTGATACAGTTACATACTTCACGCGCAAAGACATTTTACTCATCATATATGTATTTTCATTATACATAGATTTTTGACATCTTCAGTCAAAAAGAAGAATATACGTAAATTTATTAAAATAAAATAATTGAAATATCCTTAAAAGGACAAACATTAACTTGATAGGAATCGAACCCGTAATTCAATACAATATTCGCTGCCAAACGTAACCCTTGCTAAAATATTTGCAATAAAATATTGGTGTCATTCAATAAATACGGCACATTTCATTAAAGTAAGACCTCTCATAACTTAGGGTCGATATTTCATCAAAAACGTCTAAGAGAAAACGTATTTCAGTCGCCTTGACCTAAAACGTAGACCCCATTACCATATCATTGCTTTAGAAAGTTTCATAATTGTACCTTATCGTACATTTTAGCTTATGTAGCATAATTCTATTCAAAGTTAAAATCACTATTTCTTAGTCTTATTATATTGTTAATAACATTTTGTGTACAATATGAACAATATATAGGTTTGTACCTACATATGTATGTTGTATTCAGCCCTTTTTAACGTACCACTGATGGGCACGGGCCTCCCTTCAATCCAAGGGGGGCAGATGAGACAATATTTACTATTTACATAGCTATTATTTGTTTAATGAATTGTTTCAGATATAACTACTTTAAGATAGGTATCGTTTACTATTAACTAGCGACTCACCCTCGCTTCGTTCAGATTCGTCTCTAGGTTGATTTCCCATACAAATTTTCATCCCCATTTTCTACCCCTTAAGGGATGACTTCAGGGATAAAAACTATCCTATGTCATTTCCAGGGCCTTACAATATCTTGTTACCAAATTTCATCTAACTCGGTTCAGTAGTTCCAGAGAATACTTTCTACAAACAAACTCACAAACTTTACCTCTTTATAATACTAGTGTTATTATATGAGATGAAAATGACATCAACATCTAACTACTATAATGAAACATTTATGCTTGATTCGTGGCTCACATCTAAACATCGAACTACGCTAAACATATAGACAAATATACTCATTTTAAATATATTAGGTGGTTCATATCAAAGCGCAAATAAAACACATTTGCAGGTAAACATTTATTAATGATTCTGATTCACATCACATCGTCGAGTCGGAGTCGAGAGGAACAGGAAATATGAAAAGTAAAGGGATTAAAAGCGGATAGAGCAGTTGCCAGCGTCGAGGGAAACAAACTTAAAGCTGAGCTTAAAATAGAATTCACTGGACTCTTTAATACGGCGCTTTTTCGTTACGTTACCTATAAATTGCTCTTTGAATATTTTATTTTGACCTTTGACATTAAAGTGAAATTAATTTGTTTTAAATATTTCGTGAATTGCATTGCTTAAGTGTATCAGTGATAGCTTATATTAAGCAAAGGAGTCCAATGAAAGTGCGAAGAAATAACAAAAAAATCACAGAAGGCGACAAATAAGGTAAACAGTAGCAGACAGTGAAGATAGAGAGAGAAGAGACGTACAGGTGGTTGGTCTGTTCATGGTCATTGGAGTCGTGTGTGGGCTGTGAGCCGGAGCGCCTCAGTCGCCAGATGGCGTGGCGCGCGGCCACGAGGCGCGCGAAGCCGTGACGAGCCACTCTCAGGAGCGCTACGCGCGCATCGCACCCTGCCGACGAGTCACGCACGACACCCGCGTCACTGCACGCGGCGAGTGCTCACCATGGACCGGGACCGGACTGGACCGACACCGGGACAGCGGGACGTAGAGCGGATCAACAAGTGGTACCGGACTCACTGGAGCCTCCGTTACACCATCACCCCGTTACGACTAAACACGAAACTACAAAACTAACGAGCAAAAAGCCTGCCTATTACAAATATCACAACCGAATATCACAAAAGCGGTGGCAAGCGAAGCTTAGTGGACGGCGGCGGCTTACGTAACGCTAACTTATCTATGCATATAAAAATCGTGCAAATATGTTTCGATCACAGAAAAAAGCCTTAACACTATGTTTTAATATATCCGTGAGGTAAGTTATGTAACGGAGTCCCAGTTTGTGTGGAAAATGGTAAAGGGCGGGCGCATGGGACATGCGCATGGGTTAGCAGCCAGGCGAGCACTGTCTGCGCCCCGTGGGCCCGAGTGCCGCCACCCCCGCAGCCTTCGATCACCCGCCACCCGTCGCCGCCCTTTAATTCAGATATCCTAGCACCTACGACTCGCCTACATTATGAGAGAATTGACGTAACGTTCAAACAACTAGGAGTTATTAGTAAGTCAGATCTTTTTAACGCGTGTGATGCTCTATTATCACTGTACATTATTCAATAGTCACAACAAATTATTTATGTATTTATAAAAGCATAAAACCAAATTCTTATTCATTAATTTAATTACTTTAAACTATATAAAAAAGTAATGTATAATTTACTATATACAAAGCTATAATCAACCAGTATTTAAGTATAATATAAAAATTACTTATGTTTTGCAGTAGTAATGCCATCTAGCGTTTGTTAGTAGAACTTGAAACAAAGCCACAGTCTGAAACGTTCGTGCTACATTTTTATAGTGCTATCAAGATCCACTTCAGGTGAGGGTAAAAATATGGGTTAATCTGCAATATCAGCTTTGTATAGTCCTCAGGCGAAGGGCAGCTTGTCCTTGAAAACCGCTCTTTCTGAACAACAATAGAATTACTTATCGAGCTAACCTTAACTAAAGTACGGAATTTTGTACTTTGTTGGATTTAAATTTAGACCTTCACGTTGAAATGCCTGCGAATTATTATACACTATTTCTTTTGGATATTTTTATATTAAAAGTCAATTTTATTATTATGGTGTGGTTTTATAATTTCAATTTTTTTTCTGTCAAATCAACAAATAAATAAATAGATAAAATTATTCTTATATTATAATTTTTAGTCTTAGGAATATAATATCAACTCTTTTAATTAAATAGTTTTCAGAATTACATATTTTTATATTGATTTTATAATACATATTTTAAAATTAATCGGTCATTTTGTTTAAAATTAAAAACATTAACAAAAAAAGCTATATTGTAAGCTTGTTTGCTACATCGCTACTCGCTACTAGATGGCGCTGCTTAGTAAAATATTGGTACAACTTTATTTTTCTTATAATGTGTTTTACAATATTTACATATACGATGTTTTTAGTACAGTTTACAACCAAACTTCAACAGATAAGCTAATTAAAAATAGAATAATTTTCTTTTTATTAGTCCTATTAACTAATTTTTTATTGACAATATTTTATCCTAAATTATAAGGATGAGAAAATATCTCATTAGGTAATAATCGTTCTAAAAATATTGAAATGTTACTTAATTTCTGAAGATATAACATTAATGGCTATTGTATTGTCTAGTGTTGTAGATATATTTTTTGTCAAATATAACAATCTAATTGGAGATCTTCGTGAAATCGTTACAATAATGAGTTTGGCTTTATTTTACGCTTTTAAGATATTTTTTAATGTTAGGATAATATTTGAAACTTATCAAAAATTATTTTAATATATTTTAACAAAAAAGTAAGCAAACGAATTTTAGTACAAGTAAAAACTTCAATTAAAATAATGTTTTAATAAAATTTGTTATAACTATTTATATAGGTTACACCAACAGAAAGACGTATGTATGTTTTTTACAGATTTCCAAAAATATAATATTAATTGCACGTCCTCAGTTCGCTCAGTCGCTGCAATATATAACTTAGGTACTTATATAATACTAATATCTATGCCATAAATTATCTGTATGCACAACACTATCATGGAATAGTAAAAAGAACAGATAGACTTATCAACTTTTCAATATTAGTAAGGATTGTTATGTAAAAATAAACAACTGCATCCCGTTCAGTAACTGAATGCAATATCTTGACCACTTGCTTTACGAAGATAAAAATTTTCATTCGTTGCATTGTTAATGCGTAAAAATAAGACAAATCACTAAAATAAATTTATAGTATAGGCTTATTTTATTTTAGGCTCACTAAGAGCAGAAGAGGCTTTATTCTGACTTATGTTATTATCTCACACATCTATCGTGAGAATATGTGAAGGGAACAATGTATTTACGATAAGAAAACCGCAAAACGACCACTCTACTATAACATATTTTCTGTGTAGATATTCTGGCTGGTTTTCTGTAATGGTAAAGGAAATATTTATGAATTCACTAATAAAAAATATATTATAAAAATAAAAAAGACCCGACTACATAAAAGCTAACTAAAAATATGAAAACAAGTTGCCGGGGAATATAGTCCCTATTATGCAATCGGAGACGTACACGTTTCATCCTTGCCGCGAGATGTACATTGTACATGTGTATGTTTCCGACTGCATAACACTACATATCTTCGTCCACTTGTTTTCATCTTTTTAGTTAGCTTTTGTGCAGTCGGGTTTTTTTATTTTTATAATATTTTTTTTTTATTTACTTTGCCTTTTAGTACTTGCCAATTATACATTTGAAGTAATATTTAGCAATTTTTTATCCTAAATCACTTTTAAACATATAAGTTGTACATATTTTTGTGATCGCCTCTTAAAAACCTTTATTTTAATACCCCACTCGATCTTGGTTTGGAAGAAATAGTTTTTTTTAAAGACACACAAATTGGCGTCTGAAATCCTATTTTTATATAGCCTATGACACTCGTGTTATCAAGACGAATCTAACGACGTATGAATTATCAAAATCGGCCCACGCCTTTGGTCTCTAGAATGCCACATAGGAATATACATACATACATAGACTGATAAACACATTATCCTCCTTTGCGTCGCGCAGTCGGGTAAACATACATTGTTATACCACTACTATTACTTTCCTTTTTAACATGAAATTATAGTGGGTACAATAATTGCTATTTTAAATTCAAGTGATTTTTAGTTAGCATATATGTTATTTTTAGTTAGTATATGATTAGTGTTTAGAATTTTTCTTTTAATCGCACATGTGATATTTTGCGTACGAATGGATTATAATGGAACTTTACACTTGCCTCACTTGCCACGACAAAGGAATCCAACCCTAGACTTCAGAATTGAGTCAACAAAAGACCTGTAACTTCTCTATTTTATTTAGTAACTTAAACTCTAGTATTTGTCGTAGCATTCGCTTGTTAAAATAGTTATGTTAAGTAAAAAATGCAAAATCATAATAAATAATAAATGAAAAAAGATCCCTAATGCTGGTAAAAAAAGAATAAGCAAGTTTAGGGCTCTCTTCAAACGTCTTAAACCACATAGCCTTGAAGGGTTAATATTTTGATAGCCATCCTAATCGTTATCATCAATCATTTTATAAGTCAGCTCTTTCTTTTGTCTCCATTGTTCTAAGTCATCTAATTGATGACGTTTTTTTTACTGAAGAACAAAAGCTTTTCTCAATTGTCACATTTTACTTTTCTGAAAGATCTTTTAAATTTACACAAGACTTTAAGAAAACGCATGTTTCCTAAAAAAAATATAGATCTATATGTGCCTCTATTATCAATATCTTATGAGGGGTTATAGGAAAATTAATGTAAAAGTTCCATATTAAATTAAAATGAGATTTTTCAGGTGACTCAGCGCTCTATAAGATCTTAAGTAGTTAAATATGTAAAAAATGTGTGTGTACGCACGTAAGAAGTTATACTTCTTTGGCGTAACACAATAAAAAAAGTGAAATATGAAATGCGAAATTGTAAAAGTAAAGTAAAAGAACGTAAACTTAACGAAATGAAGCTTACAAAAAATAACAAATAATTAGTATGCTAACCTTTTCCAACCAAACATGTTTTTCCTACATAACGAATCCATTATTGTCATATCCACGCTCTTCATTCATTTTTCTTTATCACTACGATCTAATTATAATAATTTTCCTCACTGAACACAAAAAAATCCTTGATATTGTTACAATAACTGATGAATATGTACCGATGATATATAAATGTAATAGTTATAAAAATATTATTATTATTTATTTATTGTTTAAAAAAATGGTGCGTATAACCTCTACGCGCGGTTGAAGTAAAACTTTTTTGGCCATATCGCAATTACATTGATACAAAGTAGTAATTAAATAAGGCATATTAAGCATATTACAATCATATATTTATATAATATCATTTAAGGAAAGTATATAATATTACATCATTTGTGAGACAATAACAACGGTTACCATGGCAACAAACAGTTATCAGCTAACTTCATCATGTCGCTTTTTGGTTGTCGGTGTGCGCGCGCATCGTAAAAATTTTACTCTCATATTTTTTTCCAAACGTCCCAAAAGAAGTATAACTTCAAAAAAAATGATGATTAATTATATTTTAATTTTTTGTAACAATTTTGAAAATTGTATCAAAAAAAAAATTGTGGCCCTAAACGTCGACGATTTCATAATATTTATTACAAATCTCTCTTTCTTCTATTGAATTACCTAAGGACGTAGATATTTTCTAAGCTATAAAAAGCCAAAAAAAAAAATTACTGACAAACGTTATTGGAACTCTTTTATCTTAGCGAGAATAAATCCTTCTATAAATATTATTTCAAAATCGTAATTGTCTATGTTAGGTACAGTTAAATCCACGCGTCGCATGACTTTAATTAACCACGGAAGTTGTGAAAGCTATAAGTATGCTAATGTAAAATTTGTCATAAAATAATTTATGTTACACATAAAACTTTTACAACCTTTTCCATGAAGTGAAATGAGAAAACAAAGGGGGTGTGTGGTGGCGGAACCTGTCTACCTATGGACAAAATGTCTCGCGACGAAATCAAACCCGGGACTATAGCATCACACACATTACGTTCATAACACAATTTGTCGGTCACTAATAAAGTTCTTACTATTTTAATTATATATCATGTCATTAATTGTCGTAGGTAACACCTTTGTTTTGTTAGAATAACATCTAATTGTAATGTATAATTCAATGCCGAATAATACATAATACGTGGGTATTGTCAGTAAGCGAGGAACTGGGTCAGCTAAGTTCTTTTAAAAATTTACTTTTGGATTTCTCTAAAAATGCATAACAAAAATAGAGATCCTCCAATGCTTGGTATTTTTCGTCAATATATCTAGTCCCGCCGGCGCCTTTAAATAACTAAAACGTGTACTCAACAGTACCTATTGTTATGGTGTCTTGGATATCTTCTATCATACGTAATAATATTGAAAAATTATTCTTTTTCTTCATACATATCACATAACAAAATAATAGAGCGTTAGGATCGGAATTTTGAAATCAATGTATATGCCATCTATACTGTAAAATTTATCAATAATCTTTACTTATGTTATGAAATATAATGAATGGATAAGATTCAAGCATTCACAAATTGAAAATAATTTAACCACTAATGGAAATAGGCCCTGCTATTCGGCTCATCAAAATAATCACTTAAATCGCCGCCCGAGGCGCTATCTTATTACTTATTCAGAGAAAACGCGCCTATAGTGCGGTTTAATTTCGTAGGAAAGTTGCATTTTAAAACATTTTCTATCTAATTTTTGCCATTACCATTTCTATTTTTCAACCAAACTTCTTATTATTTATACCTAATATATTATTGTTGTTATTGTCAACTTTTAATTATATATCTTTTAATTTTTAATGAGCTTAAAACAGTTGTAAATATTTTTTGTGTATCTTACTGACTGAATTACTGTAAAGTGCATTCTTACACGAGCTTATAATTAAGTTAATATTAAAAAAAAAAAAACTCTAATATGAACAAATTTGAATTTGCTTGTACCCAATAAAAATTTAGAAAAAAATAAATTCCTGAAAGTAATTTTATAAATGAGATTAGATAAAAGATTTTTTATCAAAAGTTTCTTTCTTAAAAGAGAATATTTTCCTATATAGAATGCACTGAAGTAGCAATAAATTACAACAACAATAGCAAATCTGATATTTAGCCGTCATAAAAACTGAAATCGTCCAAAAGGAAATGTGAAATGTTGGAACGGAACAATCATATTTGAGGCCAACTATTCATAATACTCATTTAAAATTGTTAATAAAAAATATTGATTACTGAATAATCCAAGGCTCGTGCGTGTGAAAATACCAAACGAAACAAATGATAGATAGTTGTATCTATATTTTTAGGTAAAGTGTTAGTACCTACATATGTAATTAGGATCTTCACGCTTTTATATGAAATATTTTAAAATGTTTTTCTTTTACTGTAAAGTAGCACTTATGCCTCATCATTAACCTTTTGTAAGTAAAATTTAATTTTAAGTATAACATAAGTAAAAATATACATAGTAACCTTAACGAAGTTTATAGAAAATCTAAATAGATATTTGTTGTTTGACACTGAACCTGGAATGTTAAAACGGTCGTTGCTTGTTGACGTGACAAAGGCTTGCTAAACACTTTATTTTATATCATTATTCGCCTGTTTCAAATATTTATACTTTATACATTTATACTTTATATGTACATAGACTAAATTTTATTAAGGGTAAGAATCGAATAGATAGACTAAATACATACGATTTCCCGTACAAATATTCGCCCCCCTTTTCACTCCTTCAAGGAATGATTACTGGGATAAAAACTATCCTATGTCCTTCCCATAGTCTCAAATAAACTTCATACCAAATTTCATCTAAATTGTTTCAGCGAATTAAGCTTGAAAATGTGATAAACGGGCAGAGCTACTTTCGCACTTATAATATTTAAGATTTGCATTTCTACAATACCTGTTTTATACAATTTGCCAGTTTCAAATATTTTTCATATATAGTAATAAAATATATGTAGTATCCATATAGTATATAAAAACTTTAGTAAAATTTACGGAATTTTAAACATTAATAGAGTTGTTACCTTACGTAGTGTTAAAATAAACCAAAATAAACTGACCGAAAATGACTAATGAAAGCTGCAATAGTTACCAAAACATAAAAAAATAAAAATTGTAGTTTAAAATAAAAAGTAATGACAGACGATGCTAACGACTTTAGCTGACGCTTTAAGTATACCTCATTTCGTGTCTAGTGCACTAACGTACAAGCGACGAGGCGTTGCAAGTCTTTTAGTTTGAAGTGTACCATTTAATTATAACAGCCGCATTCATAATGAAATAAATAAGACTAAAAAGTATATTTTCTAACAATTGTATGTCTTGCGTCGGAAGTCGAGTTCTGTTCTTCTATGCATGGTGGTAACTAATGATGCCCCCGATGTTACAAGCATTAGCCACTTATAATAAAATCAGTAGTGATTTTGAAGTATATATTTATATGTGTTACTGGCCAAATTAGATTTCAGGCCAAACTGATTTGTTCTAGGCGAAACCGATTGAAGTATCATATCCGGTGTCAGGATACACTAGTTTAGCCCAGGATAATTTAGTTTGGCCTAAATACTTTAGGCTTAACTAGTTTGGCCTATGCCAAACTGATTGAAGTAACATAGCACTTGGTATTAAGGTTCTGGTTTTGAAATAAAAAAGTTACATAATAGTACAACTCCTCCAAAGGCCGCGTCCCATACACTAAACAACCGAATAATATCTTAGTAAATCAGTTCGGCCTAGGCCAAACTAGTTAAGCCTAAAGTATTTCGTATTTTGTCGAAAAATCCAGTTGGTCTGAAATTTTGTTTCATATACATTACATATACAGTTGCTTAGTATGAATTTTCACACTAGCATTGTCTACTGTTATGAAGGAAGCAAAGTAGGTACTTTAAAGCATGCATAGATACATACATATATCTATCACTCAACATTAGTATTGTACTTTCTTAGATTTTATTTTAAATAAAATTGTTTTCGGTTTTTTTTTGGTTTTATTTTGATTTTTGATTCCCGAAGTTTCGAATGTTGTAACATTATGTACGTACTGTACAGCAAACATTGTCTCGTGAGAGCCTCTCCCGTCTTCTTTTATTTAAAATATTGTATTGTCTCAGTATTAATGCAAGGCAAAGAAATGAATGAGTTGTCACTCTCAATGTAGTCTCTATCAAAATGCGTAAAGCTTAATAAAACAGTGACTCTATTAAATATTGTAATAAAAGCATGTAAATAATAACAATATATAGTTATCTTCTTTGAAGGCAAGGGAAATGTTTAAAAAAACACATAAGAATAAACGCTTATTTTAATACTAGCGGCTGATCCTCGCTTCGCTCGGGTTCGCCTCTAGACAAACAAAAACAAATCTATCCCACGGGAACCATATATTTTTCCGGGATAAAAAATAGCCTATTTATTATTTTGACGTATGAACTATAATATCGTAAAGTTTCATTACAATCCAATCAGTAGTTTTTATGTAGGTACTAAGCTGTATAAGTTACTATAGTTTTTTAACTATCCCATGAGAACTCATTAATTTTCCGGGATCACTATCTAAATTGATGACCGAGGATATAAAGTACCACCATGTGAAATTTCATTCAAATCGGTTCAACAGTTTCCGAGATTAGCCCGTACAAACAGACAAACAGACAGAGAAACAAAAAAATTGAAAAAAATCTGGATTCTTTCTATTTCTCTTCTTACATCCCCCTGGCCCGGATTTAAGCATTTTTTTTCTTTGTACAGACATTCCACCTCCACAGTTTTATTATATGTAAGATATGTATAGATATCTTACGGTTTGACGTAAATATAAATTTGAATATACATTATGATATATAAAATATGAACTTGGATTGCTAAAATACTCATAGGGGTTAAATATATAAATAATTCTTGGAAGCGCGATCGGACACTTTTGGGATAGAAGAGATATACCTACTACGAGTACTTCGTAATTGGTAAATCGTGCAGTGAAAAATACGTAATGAAAATTGATTTTACGATTTTCTTTAGTTCTTTTAACAAAAATCTAATCTTTTTTCAAGGTACCAGGGCCTGGTATGTTTGGAATATGCATTTTAGCACATTGTTCAGTTTAATTTACTGAGAAGGAAAATGCAGTCCTTTTTGTGTTAAAACAATAATTTTGTCGCAGCCACGATAAGATTTGCCGCATTGCTTTTCAACGACACCGTTATCTGAAAAAGCTTCGTTAATTAAGAAATCTTTTGATTCCGTCACACAAGGAGCTTTTTAATGAGAGTGAAGAAGCCTTCAAAGCGTTATCGGAACGAGAAAAAATAATAATCTTTAATAAGGTCCTTAGACGCGCTTTATATCATTAATTTTTATTTTCCATAAGTGTATTATAATTTTATAAGTACTTACTTGGGCTTAAGTGAATCATAACTGGATGATTGCTCAAATAATAATGATAAGAAGTTTAATGGCTTTATAAGTGATTTCAAATTATTTATAATATCAAATATATCAAGGCAGTGGTAGTGCTGTGGTAACACGTTCGATCGAAAAAATATGAAACGCGATAAAACCCCGGGTTTCGCCTCACCTCTAATATGTTCATGTGCTAATGGAATGAAAGATGAAAGAACACATTGCCAGGAAACCTTTATATCTGAGGGGGCTTAGAAAGTTTTTGAAAGACATGTAAAGTCCACTTACCCGCACTTGGCCAACGTGGTATACTTTTGCCATACCACCCTTGATCCTCTATCATTAAAGGGACACCCGTGCCTATCAATGGGACTTAGGCATGATCGTGGGTCATGCGTAAAAAGGGCTGAATAAATATGTACATTCTACATATAATATCAAGTACCTGGGCGACCGAGCTTCACTCGGAGTTCTTTTTTGTTATATCGTATTTTTTAGATAAAAAAAACTAAAAACTTGAATAAATAAAAAAAAAAGTAAAACTTCGTATCCGATCGAGATTCGAACTCGGACACACCTACGATTGTTACTCTTGCACCTTGGTTGCTTGACCACGATGCCTGAGTGTAAGAAATTATTAAGCATATTCTGCGTAGAATAATGCAAAAGAAAACCGCATGAAAACTCGAAAACACGCATTTTCCCAGACATGAGACTAATCTAGATCGATTTTTTGCCAAATTTCTGCGAAATCATTAGAGCCGTTTCTGAGATCGCTGGTATAAATAAATAAATAAAGATATAAATATACAAGAGTTGCTCGTTTTAATATATTAGATTAATTAAAAAACAACAACCATCACTCATCACTAAAGTAACAATAGTGTTTTAGCGCAACGCGCCTGTAACATAGCCGCTTATAGTTGTACTGCCGCCATTTTTCTATTTTCTTCAATGTATATATTTATACATATAAAAATAATCATGTGTAACATTAATCTCCTAAATCCTCGCCTATATTGTTTTTAAATAAATGCTGTTTCATCACTTTTGCTTAATAAGAGTGCTAAGAAATAAATCTTACTATTATTATAAATGTGAAAGTTTAGATGTTTGGATGTCTGGATGGATGCTTGTTACTTAATTACGCCAGAACGGCTGAACGGATCTGGATGAAGTTTGACACAGAGATAGATTATAGTCTGGAATAGCACATAGGTTACTTTTTATCCCTGAAAAATGTATGGTTCCCTTAGGATAGATTTGTTTTTGTTTTTCTAGAGGTGAACCCGAGCAAAGAGAGGGTGAGCCGCTAGTCTCCTATATGATTTCATTTAGAATATAATATGTATACTTTATTCAGCATTT
Source organism: Fabriciana adippe (assembly GCA_905404265.1). Taxonomy (NCBI): domain Eukaryota; kingdom Metazoa; phylum Arthropoda; class Insecta; order Lepidoptera; family Nymphalidae; genus Fabriciana; species Fabriciana adippe. Next base: position 10,426,621 of record FR989998.1, on the reverse strand, counting down.
CTATTTATAATGTATGTATAATGTATATAATATACATATATTACATAAGGTATACGTGAGAAGCGTTGAAAAGTTTACACATGCCAAAGTCTAGCCGTTGATGACGCCTAAGGTTTCTATAAGTAACAATCGCAAAACAAAACAGCAATTTCTTGTTTCTTCAGCCTCAACCACACACATTTAAACCGTAAGCGGCCGATTTTCAACACAATGGAGTCGCTATGCGGCTATAGGGCTGTCACTTCCTAATATATAATGAATGAATATTTAATATTTTGCTTGTAGGTAATATTATAGAATTATTTTCAAGAAAAATAATAATATTATGAACACTTAACTATAATGTGGTTCAGTTAGTTAATCTTTATTAAGATAGTGGTAGTCCAGTGGTAACGCACTCGCTTGGGAAACCGAATGAAGCGGGTTCAAATCCCGGGTCTAGCATCTCTGATATTTTCACGTGCAAATCATTTCCAATATGATTACCACTTGACTTACGGTGAAGGAACACATCGAGAGGAAACCTACATATCTAAGAGCTTTCGAAAGACATGTGAAGTCCGCCAACCCGCACTTGGCCAGCGTGGTGGAATATGGCCTGATCCCCCTCGAATTGAAGGGAGGCCTGTACCCAGCACTGGGGCGCAAAAAGGGCTGAATACTACAATGTATGTACATATATGTTTTAATATTCATTTTGAATTACAAAAGTGCTGTAAAAAAAGATTTATGTATGTATGATAAATTCAAATACAAATATGATAAATTCCTTCTTATGCTATAAAATATGGTATTAAAATAAATAATACAGCAACCCTAATCCCTGAACAACTATTTTCGCATTCAGAACATTGCACTTCATTCTCTCTTGGGAAAATAATTTTTCCAAACTTGAAACGAAGAGAACACCTACCTACTCATTACGAACGGGAAAACTTTTCTAAGAGGCTAAAATCGGAGATTGAAGGTCCGATATAATCCGGAAATCTTTTAAGATTGCCAAAGTAAATAATCTTTAGTAGATACTCTGGTTTAGTTCTCTGAATTTTTACATGTTCTTTAGTAATTAATATACAAATCTTTGTATTAAATTTGAGTTTTTATATTTAACTAAAACGGCAAAAGTGACTAAAAAATCTTTTTTTGATATTTTTCGATAGTTCTTTTCAGCTATTTTTTCCGGACTGAAATGTAAAGTTTATTAGTACTCGAGTAAAATTTCTGTGATCAATAAAATTTTTTGCTTGACTATGGAAGAGAAAATGCTTTTATAGAACTTTTCTATACTAATCTTATAAAGAGGTAAAGTTTGTGAGTTTGTGAGATTGTAGAGGGTAATCTCTGGATCTACTAAATCGATTTAGATCAAATTTGGTAAGAAATTAGTTTGAGCCCCGGAAAGGATATAGGATAGTTTTTATCCCGGAAATCATCGCTTGAGGAGGTGAACATGGGGATGAAAATTTATATGGGGAGTAAAACATAGGGACGAACCCGAGCGAAGTGAGGATGAGTCGCTAGTCTTATATAAAAACATAAAAACTGTATATTATAAGTGGTATGAAACATCTAAAAATAGTACTAAAAACTATAAGATATAGCTTAATATTTAAACTATGTATAATATAGTACCTTTGTATAATTCAGGTGTAGTTGAATATTCAACAAATAAAGTAATTCCAAATAAATCAGCTCAAATATAAATCAGCACTTCTAATGTTTTAACAGACAAGGCCGTCCTCGAAACATTTGACTTTCCAGGCCATATTGATGGCATCTGACCCCTGTCCTACATTTTGACTCGATATAGTTACTATGATAAAATTAATATGCCAAAATTGTCAACGAAATCTAATCCTAAATTAAAGCTTTTGATACTTCATTCAGTTGAAATTCCAGTTACATAATCTACTTATTACCATTGGAATATCTTTACAAATTTATATTATTTATCTAATACATTTAGACGAGAAATTCTTGTATATTTATTAATTTATTTATTTATACCGGCGAGTTTTGGGGGCGAAAAGTCGATCTAGATTTAGTCTTATGTCTGGGAAAACGCGTGTTTTCGAGTTTTCATTCAATTTTCTTTCACATTATTCTACGTAAAATATGGTCGATAATTTCTTACGCTCATGGGCATAAGCATCGTGGTCAAGCGGCCAAGGTGCAAGATTGACAATCACATTGGTGTCCAAATCTCTGTCGGATACAAATTATTTACTTTTGTTTTTTTTTGTTTTTATTCAAGTTTTCAATTTCTTTTTATCTAAAGAATACAATATAACAAAAAAGAACTACGAGCGAAGCTTGATCGCCCAGGTACTTATTATTATATGTATTAACTAGTCACATTTTTAAAAGTCTTCTAATAAAATTACACTTTATAATGCATAGATATTTGCTAGCAGTTATGGTCTAGCCTTGATATTTAATCACATTTTATAAACATTCTCACACCATAAAATAAATTTGAGAAATGCGATGTGTTAAAAAAAAATCAATAATAGTTTCAACACATTACCTAAACTAAATTTTAAAACATTTAAGTTCCATTTAATTCAAAAGCAAATAAACATTTTTATTAAAGTTAATTATTAATTTTATTATTATTAAAACATTATTTAAGTTAATTTATAAAGTATAATTAATTAGTGATATTGGAATAATAATTAATAATTGGATTAAGAAAACCCCAACATAATAAAGGAATACAAAAATCTGCTTCGTCTGATAATGGTTTATAACATATCATATTTTTTACACTAATAGTGTGTTAGAGCTTGGGTAACGCGTAAATATTAAATTAGTATTATTGAAAACTCACAAATGCATAAGCATAGATAATAAACCGCGAACTTCCCGACTCCGGGCTGTTACTGAGGCTTACTATACAGAAAGACTCAGTAACTAAACTTGGTCCGACCCGAACCCAGCATCTCCGGATGTGTAGCCGTACATGCTAGCCACTATACTGCCGAGGTATTTAATAGTTCATCTTCAATATTTTTGCTTATATTTAGTTCAATAGGCATAATTAACTCATTTAAAATTGTTCCACTCCTAGTCTTTAATATATAATTTTCCAAATCTGACTGGTGGCTTCAGAAATAAGCTAGCTCAATAAACAAAAAAAAAAAAACAAATTATTGTTCACCTTTATAATATTAGTATAGATGAAAACCTTTATTCTTGGAAGTGATTCAATAAGGATGTCGATCAAACTGAAATAAATTACGGGGCGTTATCGGGACGAAAGGGCATTTGGATCACACGAAACCTTGACGATTCTCTTTATTTCACTTTGTATACGAAACGTGAAAAGGGACAGTAACTTGATTTATTAAAAGAATATTTTTTCTTTGCTATTTTAAAATGAAGCCAATTATATAACTTTACATGATTAAATTTATCATTCTTAATATTTATAACTTTACTTTCTTTTCCTCAGTAATGTTATCAACATATGGTATTTATTTATTTTATTTAAATAATTTAATTTCGTAAACCTTCATAGTATACAAATTTTGGCGAAACAATCATCGTTAATTAACGATTTTAATCGTCTTATAAAATGGCTGGGTTTTTGTGTTTGATGCATGTATTTTTTAATTTGTTTAACATTCTAGATAGTCTAAGTTCAAAGAATACGCCTTTACAGTAAATCATACAAAAAAAAACATTAAATTATAAGCCTATAAACAACCCTGAAATATCAATATTAGTTTATGGTTAATAATACTGTATAGTTCTGATAATACCATACTTTATTACCATCCAGTTGATCTACAGATAGAGTCATAAGGTGTATAAAGGAACTCTTCGATGGCTGCTGGTAAGCCTTTCTTTAGGCTTATTTCTTTTGACAAGTCCAATTCGACTTGACTTGGGTCTGCGAGCCTTATGGTTTAGACATTATAAGACAAAGGTATGTATTTTGTTTCTCAGTAAAAATATAAATTTTATAACAAGAATTATTATGAAACGATTGATGTTTTACATTGTACTTGTATAACATCGTAATACATAAATATTTTTTGTAAACTAATATAAGGACAGGATAGATAAGTACAAAACTAATATAATATAGATTTACAAAGAATTACATCTTTCAACAACATAATCATACTCCAAAACATTTATTCACTACCGCGCTCACGCGCTCTCCGCGCGTAAACTCCGCCTCAAAAAGGTACAACTTCTGAATAACCCATCAGTGATAAGCATTTCCAATATTTTTTTTAATGTAACCCAAAGTCATATCTCTAGGTGTTTTCTTTTTTCTATATCTCATTTCGTTTTCGAAATAGGATTTTTTTCCGACCGAAACCGGGTGAAAAGCAACCGCATTTTTCACATTTTTTCTATATAAAAAAAGTTTATGAGTTTTGTCAAAAAAAATTTTTGCATATTGTAGCCCTCATCAAGACGCGTCTTTTAAAATCGCAATCAGCCACCTAATCCCAAAACCCACGACACCAAGGCGATGTCGCTCTTTCGCTGAAAATCGGGCCTATACTGAACCGACAAATAAAATAATTTGAACAATTGTTTTATAATAGCGTTCATACTAGAATAATCGATTTGTCTAAATGACATTTAGGCTTTTTGAGTTTATTAGCGTTATACAAACGCGCTACCCCTTTCACACCAATCACAAGATCTCGAAGCAAACAGTCACATCTTTATGGTAGTTATAATTTTTTTTTTATATTTTATTAAAATATCGTACCAAATGTTATATTATTTGTAAGGATATAAGTTCTCAAATAACATATAAATTATTGAAAGGCCCTAAAAACCTTCTAAAAATTATGAATATTGTAAATATCTGAGTTTACTTTGTGACCGCCGAAACCATCGTAGAGTTAGCTGTGAATAATGTAGTCGTAGTGGCGTGTCGCTCGGCACGAAGTGTGCTCGCGTGATACTGTAACATTGTTTACGTTTTATGTTTGTTATGGGGAGTTTTGGCTCTTTTACTAGCCCGTTTCATTTCACCCTGACTGTAAATGCTGGTAAAATCAACACAATTGCGATTTCAAGTGGCCCACAGCGCCCTACCACTGGGAGTTATTTGAGTTTTGTTAGATAGAACATTTTGCCAGCATTAGGTGACTGTTTATCACTAGATAGTATCTGGGCGACCGAGCTTCATTTGGCGTTTTTTTTAGTTTTTCCGAATTTTATTTTTTTATTCATCCCTTTTTAACGTCCCACTGCTGGGCACTGGCCTCCTTTCAGTACGAGGGGGATCAGGCCATAGTTCATCACGCTGGCCAAGTGCGGGTTGGCGGACATCACATGTCTTTTGAAAAATGGCTAGGCTATCTCAGACATGTAGGTTTCCTCACGATGTTTTCCTTCACCGTAAGGCAAGTGGTAGTCGTGTTAGAAAGATTCGCACGTGAAAATATCAGAGGTGCGAAACACGGGATTTGAACTCGCTTCACTCGGTTTCCTAAGCAAGCGTGTTGGCACTGGGCTACCACTGCCCAAATAAAATTCAGAAAATATACAACGATTGTATTTTTTTAAATATATCCATATAGATAAACTTAAAAATCAAAACCTTATTTAAATACAAAACTTGATCCAAATCGTTACAGCCGTTTTCGAGATACACGATATAAATTCATATATAAATGGACAAGAATTGCTCATTTAATATTATAAAATATTATATACATATATTCATTGTATAGAAACCAAGTGATTCAATTACAACCGTGAAGGAAATTGATAACGTGAATTACTACTTAAATTGAAATTTCATAAAATACATATTATATATAATATTATCAATATTGAATCATTTATATGAGAAAGTTGCTTCGAGATGATGATAAATAAATTTGATTTTCATGTTTGTATTTCCTTTACCGTTAAATGTACGTATATTTACTATATTAGAACTTTTGAACGAGTTTCCAGTTATGTATCTTTTTTATATACATATATAGTATGACTGTCTCGCTCCTTTTAGAGTAGTTGTAGATGTCAGTATAAAATTCTATTGGTAATTACTTATTATCATATCTTAACAAACACAAAAGACAATTTCTTTATCTTTATTATTATAATAATTCGTACATTTTACTCTTCGTAGACATATCAACAATGAAAATTATTTATGAATTCTTTTCATCATGAAATCTGATTACGTCCCTTGGTTTACTTATGTGAACCTCATTTAAACACAAAGTTATGCATAAGTGAAACGTGTACGGTTCAAACGCGATGCGTGTTTACTTTGTCACTATATGCGAATACTTGAAACTAGGTCATGCACGAGGATTACTTTGGTGTTAGAAACATCACTACATATTATTAAATAAAGTCCCCTGCCGCTTCCGTCTGTCTGTCTAAACGCGATAAACTCAAAAACTACCGAACGGATTTTCATACGGTCTTCACAAATAGATGGAGTAATTAATGAGTAAGGTTTAGGTGTATAATTCATTAAGGATTTGTGTAAATTGGCTGAAATATGACGATAGTTGTTGAAGATGCCGGAAAAAGTGATGCCGACTGTGAGCTTTATTGGCGTGCGCCGCGTAGACTAATGAAGTTACGAGTATGGAAACAATATATTACAGGATTATTCCTCTTAAAAAGATCTTCTTATTAAATTACAGCAACCTTATGTGCATGTACCTTGAGATGCACCCGAGTATATCAGGATGTAATGGTAGTAAAATTTTCATAAGAATATTGGAATAAAAGATTCATATAATATATGTCATCAGATAATTAGCTATTAGGTACTGTATTTAATTTTTAAGTGCAATAAAGAATAGTATATACGAGTATATTAGATATATGTAAATCAAAAACTAGATTCATTTTTGATAGTAGATATTAAATATAAACAATATTAAATTAAATACCTTATAAACTAATTCAATATTTAATAGGATGTCAAAGCAATATTAAGCATGAAATTAAAAAAAAAAAGTGCGAGCTTTTAATACTAAACTAAAACTGGCGAGGTATATAAAATACACAAATATCGCAGTGTGAAATAATAGCAGTAGCACTTCTATTGTTTAATACCTATCATTACTTCCACTTTGTTTTGTATTTCAATGAGTTGCAGCTCAATTTTACCGCGTTTCATATTATGTTTCTCCATTATTATATGTGTTACTTAGTAGTATTAACCTCATAATATTATAGTCATCGAAAGTCTGAAGTCTTAGTCTGATAAAAATAATCTTAGCCTTATAATATGTTGAATAATTTTTTTTTCAGCTTAAAATATACCATTGATTCTTTCGTCCATATAAATCCATTGAAAAGCTCCACTTTTGAAAAGTTCAACTTTCCACTTCCAGCATACATCATCAAGCCCTCGTTACAAAGGGTAATATGGGATACTCGTATATTAAAAAATTATAATGCGCTCATACTCGACCAGTTTCCTTGTAACTATTTAAGAGTTCCACTATTCACCTTCTGGCTTCATCATCAGATATTTAAATATATAGTTTTACAAATATATACATATATTGAAAGTGTGTTAAAATTAAATTATCACGACAGTCTAACATCCCATTTTTTTTTATTTTATACATACTCGTTTATACGAAACGAACGTTTATACGAAAATTTAACCTAAGCCGAATCTGTAAATTCAATATTTTTTTTGAAAATCTTATTAAAATAGACACTATTACCGATACAGAGGTCTAATTTATAGTTTTTAGAATTTTTGTCTGTCTCTCTGTCTGTGACCGCGTCACAGAAAAACCACTGGAGGAATTTTGACAAAATATGGTATGATGATAGCTGGTTATCCGGGTCAACATACAGGATACTTTTTATTGCTGGAAAATATCTCATCTCTGAATTCTGAGTCGAATCTGTGCCTTGAATATTTTTTGGAAAATCTTATTGTAATAGTCATTATTATCGATACAGAGGCTGAATCTATAGTTTTTAGGATTTTTGTCTGTCTGTCTGTGACCGCATCACGAGAAAATCACTGGACAGATTTTGATGAAATTTGGTATGATAATAACTGGTTATCCGGGTCAACATACAGGATACTTTTTACTGCGGGAAAATATCTCATCTCTGAGAAATCTATACTAAACGTTAACTAAGTGTTAAAACGTAATATAAAAGTAATTTAAAAAGGGTCGTAAATCGTAATGGTACCACTTTAAAAATATCAATTTATCATATCAGGTTATCATGTTGTCTATCCCAATATTAAAATGAGTTACAATTTAATGTTGAGTCGAATTTCACCCTCTTTTGATTGTCAATTTTGGTAAATATACAATAATATAGCTATAAATCGAAGCCGGACTATCAGCTATCGGGGCTATTCATTATTGTGAAATATATAATATTTTACCGTTTTATAATCTAAATCTAAAATTAAAATCTCGCTATATTTTAGTTTTATAAGTCTATTTTGTTTTCGTCTCACGTTCTTACTTCATCTTATTTTTACCTCATTTTCCTCACGTTGTTACAAGATGGATGTTCCAAAATGCATAAAAATAAGACTAAAAAAGACTGAGCGTGAGTAGAATAATTAAATATTTTGTGTGCAGTTTACGTCTATGAAATAGCGGAGACATATTTGTGTTTTTTTTAACGTTTTATCTAAGCGAGGGAAAATGACGTTTTGGCACAAGCCGCTGAAAGAGTTTAACTTTCGGGTGGTTCCTAAAATTTTTTGTCGTTTAATTTTATTCATGCTGTAAGTTTAATGGATGGCGAGCATTTTATGGAGCTCAAAGACAGTTATTTGTTTTCTGGTATGCAGAAAATTTTACTAGACATCGTTCTCTTTTTGCAAAGTTTATCGCTACAAGATACCTACATATACAAGACTTATTTGTTGAACCAAAGCGTGGTGACTGAAGTTATTATTAACATGTAGTTAAATCACTCGTTTAAATAAATAAATATTTTATAACAAATACAATTTTTAAACCTTATTTTTAAAATTTTGTAACTGAATACACGAGACGAAGTCCTGTTAATTTAACCTACATTGTCACGTCCAATCGGTTTTAGTGTTCTCTTTAACAGTAGTAGACAACCGGCTTAATGTTTCTTATTGAGAGTTACATTTCCTAGTTTTAAATAATTAAAAAGTTAAATCTCTCCAGGATAATTTCTAAGAAATCCGTGCGAATTTCCGAGCATTCAATTGTTATCGTACACGCCGGCGTGTACGCGTTCCTCGAGGGGATAAACTATAGATAAACTCGTATTATGAGATAGATTTCATCAAAGTAAAACTCAAAACCAATATACTATGGGTAAATACGTAATTTAAAACTTCACTTATGCATAACTTGGAAAAACCACATGAACGTAACCACAAGTGTTATAAATTTAATATGAGTTTATTCAAATTATTATACAGAAGCAAAGCTTATAATGAAATAAATGGATGGGTAGGTTATATTTTATACTAAAATAAAATATTTACCCACACAATTCGTTTGCAGCAAAAATACGTGAATTAATAAAATCTACTTGCTTAGATTAACGCAAATATTTGACATTTTACATAAAACTACATATCTTTTAGGATTTTATTGCGGATTTATTTCGAATTTTGATTCCCACCATTGATAAAAGATAATTCGAAAAGATAGTTTATTTAAAATAATTTAATATTTCTTACTGTTTCTTAAAGACTATGTATTTCTACAAAAATCTATATAGCTAATATTAATATTATAAGTCTCAAATGCAACACAACACATCACATTCAAACCAATTTTTGAAATTATATAGGTATAGTATTTATTATAGACAGTATTTTTTTTATTTTATTCTTGAAAAGAAAAAGAGATCTACAATTGAAGATACATTTAATGTTTATTTATTTATTTAATGAGGATCACCAACATGATATAAAGTAACTTAACAAAAATACACAATTGTACAAAGGAGGTCTAAATCCAACTGTTATCATACTTATAGGTAACCACGACATGCATAAACAGTTACACGGAGCATTTAAAAATTAAAAATTAACAGTACTATAAATTACAAAAAAAAACCTATGATACTATTATAAATAATTACTTAAAGCAACAAAAGAAGAAAGAAAAGAAAAAAGAAGCAATATCTATCATGAGAAAAATTTGCAATACAATAGAAACAAGTTAAACGCTATTACAAATTAAATTTTTCAATTTTATTAGAAAATATGTCGATATCCGAGTTTCTGTGTAAGTTGTTATATTGTTTTAATATTCTATTTATAGGAGTATAAAGGCACAAGTTTGTTTTGGATTTGTAAATGTGGAATGAGTTGAACATAACACGTTCAACGAAAGAGGTATCTTGGGACAATTAATTTTAAAGTTGAGACTAAAGATGGGCAGTCAGTTCAGGCGTTTACCATTCGATGTAAAATTGTCATATCTAACAGACTTCTACGTATCATTAGTGTGTCTAATTTATAATATTAACTCGGTCTTTATACGTTGGCAGTTGTTTAATTAAATTTTCGCTATAGCAAAGGTGCCAGAGAAATCTGTTTGAATTCTTTCAATATTCTTTTTATAAATATCATAATGAGGATTCTAAATAACACTGCAATATTCTAGGGAGCTCCTAACTAATGTTTTGTAAATTAAAATCTTTGTAAGGGGATCACGATAATCTTTACAATTTCTGATAACAAAACCGAATATTTTATAGCATTTACTCGTCATTAAATCAATGTGTTTGTTGAATTTTAGCTTACTATCAAAAATTACAAGAAGATCTTTAACGAATTCTACCTTCAGAAACACCGAGTCTTTTATTATATACTCATCGGGTGTACATAAATGATTTCTCGTGAAATGGATATATAAACATTTATCAGTGTTTAGAATCATCCGGTTATTATAACACCACTCAATAAGGCGGCTTAAATCATCTTGTAGCAATTCAACACATAATTGAATTCTAATAGGTTTTAATATCTTTAAATCATCAGCAAAAAGGAAAAATTCAGAATGTCTAAATCAATTGCAAATATCGTTAATGAAAATGTTAAATAATATTGGTCCTAAATGGGACCCTTGAGGTACTCCAGATTTAATGAAAAAGGCGAAGTACGAAAAACCATTAGCGACTACAGCCGTAGAACGATTTTTTAAATATGTCTGAAACCACTGCAATAGGCAGCCCGAAATTCCAAGTATTGACAATTTGTGTAACAAAATACTATGATCAACCATGTTATGTTTAATTGTATATTAAGTATTGATTTAAATAATACACAAAACATTTACAAGTAGGTAGGGTAAAACCCGGATACTCGCCTCAGTTGGATACTTGCCCCGATTTTCAATACGCTATATTAGAGATGTCCCTGACGTTAGCGCTCTTCTGTAATTTGAAGCGCATCATCCACAGACCTTAGCTGGATGCCAGTAGTAGGACTAGGTACACGTGTTTTGTATGTGTGAGCAAAAATCTTCCGCGGCAGGACGTTGACGAGCGTTGAAATAATATTCGTGAGTATTTACTATTGAATATTTTTTGTTACGGTTGTCGGTTCAGTCAACTTTTCGCTTCTATGTATGCAGTGAAGTTTAAATTATACTACCTATTACCTTATACTGTTAAATAGCTTTTATTTTTTTTTCAAAACATAAGGGCAAGTATCCGTACCGAAAAGGATAGTCGCCCCATATAATTTTGCGGATAGTCGCCCTAAGTCAGTTAGAGTTGCAAGTAGGCGAAATGCCTCGCAAATATGAGCAAGAGTTTAGCATGTCTAAAAGGGCTAAACAATCTGCAGAAGTTTTAAATTCCAACGAAAAAATTGTCCAAAAAAGAATAAAGAACAAGAATAAACATTACTAAAGAACTAGAATGGAGACAAAGAAATAAAAAGATTATATAAGACGATAGAAAATAAATCAGGTGATAACGAGATGAGAATTATGAAGAAAAGAGGTCGAAACGAAAGTAAAAGATCAAAAAATATATCAATTTCTCTAGCAGTGTAACAAAATGTGAAAACATATATTTAATTAAACTGAATGAAGAAAGAGCTAAAGGATGACAAATAACAATCTATAGTTCCGAGAGTGAAAGTAAAAAAAGCATTATAAATACAAAAATAGCCAAAGAAAAAGCTACTAAAGGAGTACAAAAAAAGGAGTAAGAAATTAAAGACGATAAGAGACACTGAAAAGACAATAAGAGAGTTATAAACATTTATACAAAAATAGAAAATGCGAATGAGAAAAATTCAGTTGATGATTATCGTAAATGTTTTGAAAATTACAATAATACTAAATCCAAATCAGACTGGATAGTGTTTCCAGGAAACTTGTTCATTATTCAAAGAATATTGTGTGAGATGTGAAAAATTGTAAGTTCTGGCTTCGTAATTGATTTTAAAATTTTTCTTGGTGTTATCCGCCTACCCACTAATTTTAATATTTGTGCCAAAGTTGATTGCCATATTACTTTGATCTTTAAAATTAATTATTATTTATAACTTAAATTTCGATTATTATTAAATACTTAATAAATTGATGTTAATAATTAATAATGGTTGATTACATAAATTTGTTTTAATCCAAAAAAAAATTGAAGTAATTTCATTATGAGTCTTCTATCCCCGCATGAGGCAAGTATCCCCGAAAGCATTTTTAACATGTGACAACTATCCGCCACAGAGGGCAACTATCCGTTTTTGTAGAGGTCAAATAAAACAGGATTTACTGAAAAACAATATTGATTGTGTTTAAAAAAATAGGTCACAATGAAAGATTAAAGACCAATGTTTTATTATACACAGAGCATGTTGTAAGTAGATACTTAATTTTTATGTAATTGAAGATTTTCAAAAAGTAGGGCAACTATCCGGCTTTTACCCTATATCATTATTTCTCAAAACTTGCTATTTGGCCTCTGATACATAACTCGCACTCATTATTCGTATTAGTTTCCGCAACTCAGAGAATTTAACACATCTTATATCTATTATTTTACTAAATCGGACTTAAACTTAAAACGCATCTAACAGATGGTTAAAAATACACTTAAGCGTTTTTAATATAATTTATTATAATTTTGATCCTCTTTTATAATTTTCTTCTAAAATTTATCTTAGAATATAGTTCAATATTTCCATTTTTTGGAATCCATGTGAATCTACACCTTGAATGTAGATCCTTATCATGATCACTCTACCCTTTACCTACCCTCACTTGAAAATTGTTGAACAGTGCGAAATATGACGTTTTTATCCTTACATTGAAATTAATTACAAAATCCTTTACAATTTTATAGATTCTCCATTTTTATTAAGAAATATTTACTTCAAATGGCCTAAGGTTAACACTAGAAGTAAGTCATTGTTTTATATTCCACCAACAAGAACTAAATATATTCAAAATACTTTCATATTTCGGGCATGTAATAACTACAATGAAAAATTCATTAATATTGATTTTCGTACTTGCTCGATCACACAGTTTAAAAAATTATTTAGATAATACTTGTAATTAAAAATTCATTTTGGTAAGATTTCTGTGATTTTTTTATTTTTACTAATTTTGTTTTTGCTGCTTTTCAGACTTCTCAGTAATATGATATACAAATGTACATATATTAATGAAAACTTTATTGGTGTGTTGTCTTTTGTGTGTTTTCTATAAATGTTTTAAATACTATTCGTTTCCAAAAAATAAATAAATATATTACAGATAAGGAGCTCGACTTCAATAAGTATGTCGTAACAAAATTTATTATGTGATTATTCAGATACTCAGTTCAATTGGTGTTAACAGCTGTTTAGTACTATTCTGAACAATGATATTAAGTTATAAATTAATTTCGCTTCGTGTATTTTGGCTCTATGTTGCCAGTAAACCGCTTTGTCAAATTATCAGATTAGAGGCTTATTTTCTGTGTATATAGTATTACTAAGAGAAATTGTTTTGATTAAAGTACTCGAATCATGGCAAATTAAATAAAAAAGATCGTGGGGCGTGAGTCCCATTAATATCGATTAAGATGATCTTCCTCTTACGCTATTCATTCGTAGGTTCGTCGTTTTAGTATGGAACCCTAGGTGTGCGAGTCCGACTGGCACTTGTCCGATTTAATTTAAAGTTTTAGCACAAAGTACTCCAGCACATCCCCAAAGCATAATTTATTGAGTAAATTTTTATAAATTTGGCAAGAATTTAGATTGTTAAATAATTTATATCCCGTTATCTACTTTGACAGTACACAAAGGGGATTGTTTCTAGGAAGTGTAAGAGCTCATAATCCTGTATGAGATTTGTAACAAAACATTCTTAATCTCCCGTCCGCTAATGGAGTAAACTGTTTTTGTGCTATGTTTACAAAATAGACTAAGTTATAAAATACATGTATGTAGATAACGGCGTCTGTCTTTTATTTAATAGGGCTGATTTATTAATTGTTACTTGGTATCGACCTATCAAAATGATTACAGTTTGAGTTTGATTGTATATTTTAAATTATCTATTTGTTTTTTCGATCGGATAGCTCTGGATGGAGTTGTAAGCGATGTCGTTTTGAGAAGTCTGTTATGTTTGACAGCTTGAATATACTCTCTAACTCTAAAATACATTTGCTTCTGAAAACTGGTTGTAATTTAATGTGTATGAATTGTGAGTTAATAAATTAATGTTAAGGATCTTATACTATTGAGTTATTTCAAATCAGTATGCAAAACGTCCACAATGGAGAGACAATGAAGACGTATTTACATTAGGGGCTCGACGATCCGTCATTATTTATTTAATTTTATATAAACAGTCATGATTCTATCAGATTTTGATTGATATTTGTAACTGAAATATAAATTATTAAAATGGTAAAGAGTAAATTAGATAAATAAAATAATTAACAAAGTTGAGCTGAACTATTAGCCTGAGTATTCCATTTCTAATATAAATGTATAAATAATATAATATAAACAATAAACAACGCTTAAAATTTAAACCTGTTCCGGATTTTATTGCTTTCATTCATTTTTATTCTTCTTATATATGTATGTAGACAACATAAGAATTTTATTTTATTAAAAGTAAACTGTAAGTACATAGGTAACTTATAATTTATAATTTAGGAACAATTGAGGGACACGTGAAGTAACTACCGGTGGTTAACGTAGACTAAATACTCATTCGAGTGAAAAATTATATGAACAATATGATATACATACAAATATTTATCCACCGCTAGGTACAACCCTACGTGTCTTCCAAAATGTATATTAATGAAATACTGCTTTAGAAGCAAAATGAAGCGTAGCAAGCATCAATACTCTCGATCACGTCATTTACTTCTTGAGTCGAGCCCTAAAAATTAGAGGCCTAAATGATACAATATTAATTATTATTGGTCCGTAAATTATTTTTGATAATTTAAATTTTAAAATAGTATCTATACATTAATATTGCTTATAAAATAAATTAAAGTTTCTATTATTATAGTAAGTTATCTAGTAATTTTATTAAAAATTAGCGACTAACCTTGAAAAACAAAACAAATCCATCTCACGGGAACCGTATATTTTTCCGGGATAAGAAGTAACTTATGTGTATTCCAGATCCTGTGTCTATGCCAAATTTCATCCAGATCCGTTCAGCCATTCTGGCGTGATTAAGTAACAAACATCCATCCATACAAAATTTCACATTTATAATATTAATGGGATGATCACCTTTAAACTTTATTCTTCTTCATTTGTATTATTATGGTGGCCAGACACTGACATCAGATAGCTATATTTATTATTTAGCGTAATTCATTAGATGGTAACCCTGATCATGCCCACTTGCATATTCAGTTATCGAAGCGATTACATTGGCGATCGGCCAAATTGGTCTAGCTATTACAAAAAAAAAACCATTCCCCTCAAGGAGTTCTGCGGGAACTTCATTAAGATATTAAACGTTGTCATAAGTGGAGCAGCGTAATAGAATATATGATTAGTATATTCTACAAGTAGCGACAAAATTGTTGATACATATGTGCAATATTAGACAATGTGTTTTGTACACAACTTACATCCTTACTAAGTTGCTTAAAAATGCTTACAAATATTTTTTCGATAACTAGAATTTTCCATTTTTTGTGTATTATGAAGGGGAGGCAGTTTTTCGACTCAAAATTACAATTTTAAAGTTAAGAAATTGAAAGAAGTTAAAAAGTAAAGTGAAGTGATAACGCAAGTGAAGCTTCCGGTGGAAAAAAATGTTCAGTGACTATACATCAACTACTGGAACCTCATGTACGTATAATAATAATGTCCTCCCGACCAATTCCGGCCAATCTCATCGAATTTTAGCTATATGTGCAGGAGATATTATAGTGTATAAGTGTGTGCACGGACACGACGTGCATTCTCTATTCCTATACTCCGGTGGGACGACTACTCGACACGACCAGTAAGAGTTACGACGCAGGACCGACGGCTTTACTTGCTCTCCGAGGCACAGAGTGTGTAAAAATTATAAAAGAGTATATATTTATTTTATAATGTATTTAAACTGCATAACTGTCCAATTTTTGAACCTAGAGTTCGACCTAACAATATTAATACCAAATATTATAAATAAGACATTGTTTTTCTTGAACACGCTCATCCCTAGACGATGGACGACCTTAAGAAATGGACTATGTAAAATGTACTTTTAACAATTTTACAACGTGAAATACATATTTACAAAAGCAGAGTTGCGGGTAAAAGCTAATATGAAATTTTTAGAATTAAATTTGGTATATTCAGTATTATTTGAAAATTTAATATGCACTTTTTTGATTATTTAAGTATGTACAATCACAGATCATATATAGTGTACGTACATGTATTTTTTATACGCGTCGCTCCATAGTTGGATAGAGTTTAATAGGAATTTTGTTTAACAGGAAACGTTAACAACAACAGGAAATGTTAGCATTTTTAATCCAGACTGGAATAAAAAAATGCTATTATAAAAACGAAAAGCTTTAACTCCACTTTCTGGGTTACGTTATAAGCAGGGATCATATTGAGCATTCACGGATCAAATAGAAATATACACGCATGCAGAGGCGCAGTAAAAGAGAGGAAGAAAATATTATGCTAATATATTTTGCATACTTTTATAACCATTATGTTATAACTGGTACTTCAAATCGGTGTTTCAATGTTACTTTACAGATCGGCTTTTCTCATATTTGTTAAAATAGGTACATTTAAATGTTAGATTCATGTATATATATAAAACCTTCAAACTACTTATAAATATCTGTTACAAAAGATATCTTATGTATAAATTCAGCACTAGCACTGTCGTAAATAAAATTAAGACTAATTAAATATTAGGTCTGGAATTTACATAGCTTTACTTCAAATACTCGGAATGAACGAAATTCGTACTAGAAAGCAGACTTGTACATTGATCAAATTTAAAATTTTAACTCACTTATCACCATCTAGACCTACTGAGTAAAGAAGATGAAGTGGGTTCAAATCTTTGGTCTCGCACCTCTATTACTTGGTAATATATAGTTATTTTCATGTGAGAAGCATTTCCATCATGATTACCACTTGTTGATACGGCGAAAGAAAACGTCATCAGTCCTGCATATCTGAGAAAACCTAGCTGTTTTCGATATGTCCGCCAACTCGCGTTTGGCTAAAGAAATGAACTATGGCTTTATCCCCCTCGCACTGAGGGAAGACTCAATACCCAGCTGTGGGACTTTAAAAAAGGGCGAATGTATGTAATAGATAAAATAAATCAGAGAGGATGAATAAGAATAGGAAAATTAATGTGAAGAATTATTATTTTTCGAATACCTTTACTTTGTATTACTCATTTACATAATGAAGCGAATTTGAGACAATTAGAAAGTGTTAAATAAAAATCACACGAGTAAAACTGGCGTTGCATATTAGTATTTAATATAAAAAGTTCGATTTACCAATTTCTCTGATGTTTAAAGTATAATGTACAGCTACTACCTATACTCTGCCGCCGGTCAACCCTCCAGAGACAAAAGTTCTGACTACACAATATAAACTTTGGCAGATAACTAAAAGATATACTTACGATCATGGTGCGTATCTCATACTTGTTGTTTTCTATACTTATTGTAACTTACCTGTAAATAAGAAAACGTACATTATAGGTAACTGCATCAAAACTCATATGTATTTAATACTAGCAGCAGCTTATACTACAAAATTTTTTTCTTAGGCTACTAATGACGTTATAGGAATAATCTGTTAATATTTCAGTCATCTAGATCCATCCATGATCCAGTTAGGACAAGCAGCTTTATGTAATACTAGCAGAACCCAGCTCACGCTAAAACTACAAAAGAAGGTTTAAAAAGGTAGGTTTTATACAAACTTTTTCGTTTTCTTGTAGGAATGAGATTATATCCCGCGGTAAAAAGACACTCTCCCGCCCTCCAACTAACTCCACACAAAAAATCACGCCAATCCGTCACTCTGTTTCGACGTGAAAGAAGGACAAACAAACAAACGCACTTCCACGTTTATAATATTATTATGGAAATGGATACCGACACCTGTAATAACATTGTAATTCGGCATTTAAATTAGACCAGTGTTGAAATTGGACTTTAAATAGAGGAGAAATTAAGTTTTTCTTTGCACGGATTTTTGATATAAATTACGTGCACATATTGTAATTCCAAATGATAACTTTAAATTCCTTTTGAATTCATTTTTTTTTTTCATTTTAAATTTGAAAAGAAAAGAGGATTTACTCAATTGTGTACGAATTTTAATGATATTTTAAATGAATAGGCTATACTTATACACATATTGTATATTTCCTATAAAAAATTTCAGAAAGAAATGCATTGCTAAGGGTGTACCTACCTCTTAAAGTAAAAGGTAAACTATTATTATTAACCTTTTCGTGGTTACCTATTATAAAAATAAAGTGATGAATTGTTCCAACTTTAAGTAAGTATAAAGTACCATTTGAAGTTATTTGTTAACCGCCGATGCAAAAACCATGGGGTGTTTTAAGTTTGACGTGTCTGTGTGTGTGCCTGCCTGTGGCATCGTAGCTCCCGAACGGATGAACTGATTTTTATTTTGTTTTTTTTTTTGTTTGAAAGGTGAATTAGTCGGGAGAGTTCTTAGCTATGTTTGGTGAAAATCGGTCCAAGATGGCCGCCGCCACAAAATGGCGGATTACATATTTTTTCACAACTCCCTCAATATAGGTATCAAATAAAAGAGCTTGACAAAAGAGTAGAATACTATAGGGAGTGTGCGCGAACTATAAAGGGTAGCACTTCTGTCGAAAATAGAGCCCTGGTAAGAAATAAGAAAAACATAGTGATTAATTATGCCTAAATAACGCAAAAAATAATAAAATTTGGTTTTTTACCGATAAAAAATTATCGGATTAAAGGTCCAAACGATAAAAAAGGCCAAAAATTATTTGAATCAGGTCATGTTTTAAATGTAATTGAAACAGGAGATGAAAATAAACTATCAGTCATGGTTATAAGACATCAGTGTTTCTAATGTTTACAGTGTGACAATTATTATAAGTATTAAAGTTTATTTTTATAAATTAACTGTATGATATTGAAAATAGCAGAAATCTGGTAATATTTAAGCTTTTTGAAAAGTATTTTAGATTGACAGAATAAAAAAATAAAAATAAAAGCTAAAGATGTTTAAAAATTTCGAAGTGCAAATAATATTATTTTAAAATTTGTAATCACTTGAAATAAAAAATCTGATTATTATTATTTTCAATAATAATTAAATTTTTGAAGAAGCTGTTAATAAATTAAAATAAATATTATTTTTAGTTCGATAATAATCATTTCTAACATGATTACCACTTGGATTGAAGGAAATCATCGTGAGGAAACCTTCATGTCTGAGAGAACCTAGCAAGTTTTCGAAAGACATATGAAGTCCGCCAACCCGCACTTGGCCAGCGTGGTGGACTATGGCCTCATCCCCTCGTATTGAAGGGAGGCCCGTGCCCAGCAGTGGGACGTTAGAAAGGGCTGAATACATACATACATACATACAATAATCTTTTTATATTTATGGAAAAAAAAATAGAACTTGTCTATTACCTGCCAACTGTAGTATCATATTGATGGCATAATCGTCATCTTTCTGACTCCCTAATTTCAAATCCAAGATGGTTGCCGTCGGTTTAATTTAATTATTTAAATTCAAATTGATTATGTCTGTGACATATATAAAAATTTGATTTTATAGGTTATACAGGGTCAGTACCAAGATACACTTGACCGATATTTTTCTTTTTTTACCTAAATATAAACAAAAGATTTCACAACCGCTATACGTGACAATCTTAAAAAAGTAACAAAGAGACGTGCTTGGATGAAGAGCCATCCACGCTAAGTGCAACACAGGAGAATACGTTTGAAAATTGTAGCATTTATGAATAGCGTGGGCTCAGATTTTACATTGTAGTGTTATTTTCATCATGTTTAAATACAAAAGCCCATTTTTTGCTTCGATTATCATTTATCCTTCATTACTTCAATTTTTGAGCTTACTAATCAATTAAAAATGAACCTTAAAACGTAAGTCATACTTTTACGTAGAACATTTGGTAGTAATGGTATTTTAATTGGAAATTCTACAACGTTCTTGACATAAAAAATGAGTAAACAGGCACTCAATTAAATAAGCAAAAATTTTATTCTGTTATGTTGGCATTCTGGATAGGTACTTATTACCATCATGAAGCTATAGAATACATCAACTCGATTTTTTTAACTATCTCAGCCCCCGATACTATCTTGTATAATGTGCTTATTTCTTCATAAAAAAATTACTGGAATAAAAAAAAACGTGTGTGTGTACTTATGTACGCACGTAAGAAGTTATACTTCTTTTACGTAACAGAACAAAAATAGCTAAAGATTTCATCCCATATGTCACATCTCGGTTTGTATAAGGAATGCAGCTAATTTCATCATGTCGCTTTCAGCTAACTTCATCATGTCGCTTTTTGGCTGTCGGTGTGCGCGCGCATCGTAAAAATTTTACTCTCATATTTTTTCTTCACGTGCCAAAAGAAGTATTCTTAACTTCAAAAATAAATGCAAGAATATAACGATATACATGTAAAATATTTGAAACACTAGCATATGAGCACTTTATTTACGACAATCCTAAAGATTCACACACTTAGCGTATCACAAAAAGGCATCCAACGGTTCTCAGAGCGAGTGCTGTTGACGAAATCTCTTGTGTCATCTAAATAGAGTGTCTTAAGTGTATGCGGACGCTGCAATTCTTTATATATTTTAAGATGAATCCCTGAATATTAAATTATTTTCCTTTATTATCATATTACTATTATATTCAAATGCGAAAAGTTGTACGTGTGTTTGTTTGTTACGTTTTTACGCTGAAACGCCTTGACGGATTCGGATGAAATTTAGTAAACAAATTGATTATACCCTGGAGTAATACATAGGTGTGGCGATTAAAATATTTATCAGGCAACACCGATTGCGGTGCCCTTTTTAACTGATATATATTCTCTGGTGTATTTTCTTTAATCTGTGCCCTTTTGTCAATTTTGCCGCTATTAATCTTGATTTGTGATCCACGCTATTAAGTATTAAGTATTAATACTGTACATGCAAATTGCAGAACTAAATATTTCTTGTGAAGCAAATAAATAATTGTGAATCTGAAATTGTGGTATTCAATTATATGGATTCCAAATAGGCTTCTGTTAGTAACACAATTTGTTAAAAGGTGGCGTTACCTGTTTAAAATTATAAATACAAAAGCCGTCTGGGGACGCAAACTGGCAAAGAGAGGGATAGTCGCTAGTTTATGATGTGCTTTTTATAAATTTATATAATAAATATAATATATAATATATATTTTACATAAATCAAGTGAATATGATAATTATACTCTATTTACCCATCCACATATAATAATAATAAATTCTTTAAAAAAAAACGAATACTATAAATAAATTATACATTTAAGTTTAAGCATTAAAAGAAGTAAAAACTAAAACAAACGCAATGCTCAGTTAAATTATATCAAGCTTTCGACTTTAACGAATTTGTACATTTATGAGCAAAACAATTAACATTACGGTGTTAAAAAGTCAACGGCTAAACAAGTGGGGAGGCACGTATGAAAAATTAAAGTTCGCTCGAGGCGTCGTCGTTTCACACGAACGGTGCTGTACAAATAATTACCTTCTACATACGGTGTACCACCAGGGAACGATTATAAGAAATACAAAAATGTTTTAGGCTAAGTATGTGAATATTAAAATTAAAGTTTGTATATACAATACTAGCAACTCGCCCTGGCCTCGCTCAAACCTGAATTACACTCGATAAATCCTAAGTAATTTATTGTATTATCCTAAGAGAATAGCTTGACCCAGGATAAACAGTAGATAACATAGCTGATATAATAGACACTATATACAATTCTCTGGACCATAAATTACCTATATTAAGCAAATTTAATTATCTACATAAAAAGAGGTAAAGATATTATAAAGAGGTAAAGTTTGTAAGTTTCAATGAAGGGGTCTAATCTCTGAAACTACTGATTTGATTCTGAAAATTCTTTCAGTAATATGAAGCTACGTTATAATAAGTTGTTTATACGTCTGGTTGTATTTTATAGATTCTTATACTACGAGTAGGTACACATATGGTGATTTTTTTAAAAGATGTTGTGTCGTGTGCGCTGGCTCGCATAGATTCCTGACATGGTACCATGATATGGATAATGTACGTTTTATTACTGTAAATACAATAAGTTCTACAAATAAGCAAAATAAATTTATTTTGATATATGTCTGTTTGTATATGTACTTATGTGTGGATGTATATAAATTTGGGAGTCACTATATACATAGACAAAGCCAGGGCCTGCACCTTGTTACTTAATACATACCTTTTGAAATCATTAAATTCTTTTATAAAACGCGCTGGCAAAATTAATAGTTCACGCATCAGATAGAAACCGGTAATTGGAGCTTAATTGAATTTTACAGTTTTAAACGTTGATGCAGATAATAGCTGTAATAAAATTCTTCAGGGCATTTTTATGGATTAATTCTCATGAAATATTATGTACTAATAGGAGGATTAAAATTCGACCGTGCGATATGATAAACATATTTGAATTGCACTACATACTACGCCAGTATATCTTCAAAATTAAACATATTATAAAATATTACAAGATAACAAAAGAAATCAATGTAACTTTCAAAACACCCTTAAAGTAATAATTACTTCTTCCATCTTTAGTCGTACAATTATTTTTGAATTTAAATGATTAAAATCAACTTAAATAGAAGAAGATGTCGCGTAATATACACACGCAACCTATTTTTTGAAGTTGGTTGGTTATTAATTATTATTAATATATCCTATTAATACATTTTTTGAGATTTACAGTCCTACAATAACAAATTTTTAAAAGGGAGGAAGCCCCTCTAAACGTTTTAACAAAGTTCGACAGCTTTACTAGAAACAAGACAACTAATGCCTCAGTCAGATTAATAACTTCGTCTGTTCGCAGTTAATAAATTGAAATTGGTTTCATATTGGATGCAAATAGTGAACATGAGACATTATACAAGACTATGAGTATATGCTAAATCTAAAATTTTGCTTCTTTCATTTCACAATCCAGAAATAATGATTTTGAGTAAATTTTATGAATTAATATTAAGAATAAGTCTGAGTTATTTTTTAAATTAATATTAGGTAATAATTCCAAAAAATATAATAGAGGTATTTATACAGACAGACTTTTACACTTATTTTTTTCCTCAATTTTATTATCTATACTAAATGTCAGTATTGTAAGTTTTCCACCACCTCGGCACGCGGTTCTGTTGAGGAAAGCCGACAAGAAACTTGATCTCTCTTTTAAAAATAATTTGTATAAACAATGTTGGAAAACATTATTTTAAAACTAGAACTAATCCTAATAACTGTAAAGTATACCATGACGGAATAATGCTTTACTTAATCGTGTAATTTCTTAAATGGAAATATTAACTATATGTATTAGGGTGGGTCAAAAAAAAAATATTTTTTTCCTTAGTTACCATGAAAATATCATTCAAGATGGCGAAAAAAATCTGATAATGTTTCAGCTGTTAATATTCATATTTTATTTTAAATAAAACTATCTTTTCGGATTTTTCGCGGTTTTTTTTTTATTTTTGTTTCCGGGCATTTCAACCGCTTTACAGCAATCATGTCAGTCTCTCCCGTGACCATGTCAAATATTCGCGTGAATCTAATAAAGTATCATCATATTATATTATATCAAATTAGAAATAAAGTTTTAATATGAATCACTTAGTATTTTATAATTTAATACATGTATAAGCAATTCTACACATTACATGATGTGCAGGTGGGTAATATTCGACATCAAGTATGCCAAACACGTCGACATTGAGTGATAGTTCTTCGCTGGAAACGCTACGATGCACTATAATATGTGTAACTATAATTGATTATTATTTTTCACGCATATACCTATTTAAAATTCT
Organism: Fabriciana adippe; assembly: GCA_905404265.1. Taxonomy (NCBI): domain Eukaryota; kingdom Metazoa; phylum Arthropoda; class Insecta; order Lepidoptera; family Nymphalidae; genus Fabriciana; species Fabriciana adippe. The sequence goes on along the minus strand of FR989998.1, from coordinate 10,402,055 downwards.
TTTATTTATTAGATAAATGAAACAAATAAATTATTAAGTAATACTTTCTTCTATTATGTAACTTAAAAAACATTTTATTTTATTGCAGAGTTAATGATTATTTATTAAATTTAAGTTTTAAATTTAAATTTAAGGTCTCGCAAGGATCAAGGCTCCATACAGGGCCTTAAAACAAAGAGTGAGACAATCATAATATCTGGTCATACTTAATCTTCATAAAAAGGTCTTTCATTAAAATGAATCAATAAATATATATCATCTACGAATAAATAATAAGTATTGATTCGTAGTATATCGTAATATATTCATATAAAAAATTGTCAACGAACATTACTTGAACACTATCGTAAAACTAAGAATGTATTCATGAAAATGTTTTAAAAATAATTTTAATAAGTATTATACCGTTATCAAATAACTTCTTAATAATCTTTATAATGAAATAAAAAATAAATTAAAGCCGACTATAATGGCCTTCTTCTGGGTCTGTTCTTTGTAAGGCCAAAAGCACTTTTAAAATAAAATTATTTAAAGCACAATTATACGCAATAATATTATGAACTTATACTTTGAATTACCTGTCGTGATACGTATTTACAACTAAAATCTATGTATTAATATTTTCGTGATTTCTAAATGTTCCTAGCAAAGTCCTTGTGCCCTAGCAAGGCCAATTGTCAATTTTTTGATGATCTCTTTTCGGCCTTACAAGGAACCATTGGCTTTCCTACCGATATTTTAACTGAAATTGAAATAAAATCATATACTTTTTCTTTAGTGCAATAGTAAATTGTTATATATCAATTTATATCAAAAAAATAAAAAAATAAGGAAAATAATACTTTATTTACTTAAATACTAATGTTTTACTGTGAGCGCGTATTATAATTTTAACGTACTTAAGTGACGTCTTTGTCCTTAAGTTCGATGGGTGCTAGTCTGAGTACGAGTAGAAGGAATTTGTCATCGCATGGCAATAACTACGACTTTTTGATAATTGGCCTTACAAGGAGCATGGCGTTCCATGGTCCACCCCTTATATAAATATTTATATATATATAGTTGCAACATTAAAGTTCCATGGATCAGTATTATTCAGCACAAAATTTAATATAATTTATTCTTGACAAAACAGCGATTGTGTTCGTTTAAATTTCCTTTGAAGCACATTCTAGTACTTTAGTTTTTATTAGTGACATATACAAGTGAAGAGTGGTATGTAATGGTCTAAGCCGAAATACGAGTAAAAGAGATGAGACATAAAAAGATAAATTCGAATGCGAATAGAGAATGAAGAAAAATAGCGTCAAGTCACGTATATGAGAAGAACGAGCGCAATTGTAACCTCGTTACCGTGAATCTATAGAGTTAAATATTACTTTACTATTTCTATTGTGGATAATATATATGCATATATTTATATGCACTATCTGGGCGACCGAGCTTCGCTTGGAGTTCTTTTTTATATCGTATTTTTTAGATAAAACAAAACTAAAAACTGAATAAATACAAAAAAAAAACAATAACATCTGATTATAAAATGTAATATATTTAAACGAGCAATTCTTGTATATTTATTTATTTATTTGTACCGGCGATCTCTGTAACGGCGAAACGGCTTTAACGATTTCACTGAAATTTGGTATGCGGCGGTTTTCGGGGGCGAAAAATCGATCTAGATTTGTCTTATGTCTGCGAAAACGCGTATTTTCGAGTTTCCATGCGGTTTTCTCTCACATTATTCCACGCAAAATATGGTCGCTAATTTTTTAGCTTGGGCATAAGCATCGTGGTCAAGCGGTCAGAACGCAAAATTGACAATCATAGGTGTCCGGGTTCGAATCCCGGTCGGATACAAAGTTTTTACTTTGTTTTTTTTTGTATTTATTCAAGTTTTTTGTTTTTTTTTTTAATCTAAAAAATACGATAAAACAAAAAAGAACTCCGAGCGAAGCTCAGTCACCCAGGTACTCATTTATAATAGGATACAAAAATGGTTTTGTTATAAAATATATTAATTTTCCATACGAAAAAATAGTCAAAAGTTACAAAATGAAAGAAAACCACATACAAGTTATCCAATGATGGATTGCTGTCTTTTATAACTTCTCAGTGTTGCTTGATGGATGCTCATATTCACTTGTTATGTAAAATTAATATGTCTAAAAGATCCCTTCGTAACATATTGCAAATCGAAAGTAAATTATTTTATATACCTTATAAAAATTACATTAATGCTATTTTATATGATAAAATAACTCTGTCGGTTTATCCATTTGCTCAGTTTTAGCATTTATTCGGCTAAGCACGTAATGAAAAATATACCTATTATTTTAATGATTTTTTTTTAATCTACCCAAACTTCTAAAGAAGTTAAGTTTCTTTTTTCTTTCTAAAGAAAAACTGTATTACTTTTATGTGATAACTTGAAAATTTGTATTCCTCTGGAAATAAATATGTTTATTAGTATAAAATTATTTATTCGGAAATTAACAAATAAAAAATATGTAATTTCCAATAAATAAGAAACATTTTTTCAAATTATCAAAGCCTCAAGCTTTAGTAGGTTCTTAGAACTTATTTTCCTTTATGTTTAATTTGGGTATTTTATTATAAGTTAGATTAGATGGAAAGTTTTTGTGACCAATGAAGTGTATCGCCCTTTCATGTTTCAATATGTTTTCGTCAACGGAACTCGTGTTTCATACTTAATATACTTACATTTGAGAAAGGATCTTATTATATCTATATATATATATATAAATCAATTGCTGTTCGTTAGTCTCGCTAAAACTCAAAAATGGCTGGACCGATTTGAATAATTCTTTTTTTTTGTTGCAAGCAAGCAAGCAAGCAAGGGTGAGTCGTTAGCTAAGCATAAAAATTTTGTTAGTTACCATCTATTTAAATAACTTTTTCTTCTACGTTATCAAAAAATATTATTTTTACAATTTTATCCTATACATGCAGGTCCATTTTTACAGTTTTGTTATGTTAATAATATAATTAAAAAAGAAATTAAAATTGAAATATGATGTCCTCCTGACCGACTCCGGCCACGGCGGCCAATCTCATTGAGACTAGCCAACTGCGCAGAAGGCTTAGACAAGTGGCATAAACGCTAGTAGAATAGAGTAATCAATGTATGGGACTGACATATGTTTACGACTTCAAATTTGACTCAACGTATCGCATTTGTAATTGGCAGCCAAATGTTGATCTAATCTATTCGATGAAATGAAACGTCAGGGTAGTACATTAATCTCCATAGAAATTGAAGACAAGTGGGACTTTTGACAAACGAATTCGGCTGCTAGCGTACGACACCTATCGAACGCTAACACCATGGAGATAACGCTACAAAATGGCGAATCACTGAATAATATGCTAAATAATATATGTTAAATAAAATGTAAAATAACTTTTAGAGTTGGTAAAAAAAACTAAACTTATTACTTATAAAAAATAAAATTCATTGCAGTGGGATGAATGTGCATAAATTAAATAAAAGCTATTATGACTAATTGTTGCCATGGTAACCGTTGTCATTATCTGACAAATATATATTATTGTATTTATTGTTATTGTAGCAAAGACTGCTAGGCGAAATAATCCTTATAATTAGTGAACTTTTAATAAAGAAATCCTAAAAATCCTATGTGTTGCTCGTATACGTTTAAAGTTTAGTGCATTTCTTTTTAGCTGCTTTTTAGCATTTAGCTGCCAACAATTTCAAGCAGTTCTGGAAAGAGACGGGAAACATGAGCCGAAAGCCTGGCCTTCCTGTGAGCGTTGATGGTATTAGCGATCAACATATGATTGCTAATATGTTTAGCGAACAATTTAGGGTGAAACCGCAGCATGACACAGGTATGTCTTGGTCGCTTGGTGCTGGGAGCCTCAGCAAGATTAAGGTTAGATTTACAGCGAAGGAGGTTAGTCGCGTTATCAATGGTATGACTAGAGGTAAATCCCCTGGATATGACGGTCTCAGCATTGAGCATCTTGGGCATGCCGGGGTCTACCTGCCACGCGTCCTATCCCAATTCTATAATCTTTGTCTTTGCCATGGTTACTTACCAGAGGAACTTACTAAAACGATTGTGGTTCCTATTATTAAGAACAGAACTGGGGACATCTCGGATAGAAATAACTACCGTCCCATCTCGCTTGCGAACATAATGGCCAAGGTACTGGACGGCCTGCTTAATAACATTCTTATAAAACACATAAAGCTGCATGAAGCTCAGTTCGGTTTCAGGAGTGGGCTTTCCACTGAAAGTGCCATATTATGTCTTAAGCAGGCTGTTCAATACTATACGGATAGGAAAACGCCGGTATACGCGTGTTTCCTGGACTTGTCAAAAGCCTTTGACACAGTCCTATATGATAAGCTCTGGGACAAGCTAGGGAGTGCGGGTGTGCCGGTGGAAGTAGTATCGTTATTACAGGAATGGTATCGCTGCCAGCGGAACCAGGTGAGATGGGACGGAGCTCTGTCCGAGCCTTACGGTATGGATTGCGGCGTTAGGCAGGGTGGACTGACCTCTCCTTTATTATTTAATCTATACATTAATGACCTCATCGGTGAGCTCAGCAGCACTCATACCGGTTGTTATATCGATAATGTATGTGTCAACAATATTAGTTACGCGGACGATATGGTGCTGCTGGGTCCAACGGTGGGAGCTATTCGTAAAATGTTGAACATATGTGAATCATATGCGATGGAACACGGACTGGCGTATAACACAAAAAAAAGCAAAATACTCCTTTTCAAGGGTAAATCAAGCGTATGCGTGCCGTTCTGTGTTCCTCCAATAAAATTGTATGGCCAGGAACTGCAGCGGGTATCCAGTTTTAGGTATCTTGGGCATATTGTGACGGATAATCTATCCGATGACGCGGATATGGAACGGGAGCGTAGGGCACTGGCGGTCCGAGGGAATATGATAACTCGTAGATTCGCTCGCTGCTCCACGCCAGTAAAGTTAACATTGTTTAAGGCATACTGTCAATCTTTTTACGCGAGCAGTCTGTGGGTGAATCATACCCGTCGGGCCGCCAGAGTCCTGCGTGTTCAATATAACAACATCTTTAGGATGCTGCTGCGGCTGCCTCCATATTGCTCCGCGTCGCTTATGTTTGCTGAGACTCATACGGATGGCTATCAGGCGTTAATTCGTAAAAAAGTTACCTCATTATTAAGACGGTTGAGAGACAGCAGCAACGGCATCCTCAGGATGATTGCTTCACGCACGGATTGTCCGATCCAACACAGAATGATGTGTATAATAATAGGCCAACATTGACTGATGACTCACTGTTATTTTTATTATATAGTGTTATTGTATTTTATTATTTCTATTATATTACTATTCTTTTTATTTTCTTTTCATGACATATTTTGATGTATTGTAATTTAATTATTATTAATTTAAACTGACTAATTGACATGCCTTAAATTGACATACATGATTTATTTAATTCAATGTTAAATGTTTGTATTTTACTTTGCTCATTTCTGTCATTTCTGTTATAATTTTGTAGTATTTTAATTCTATTTTATGTGTTACGGTTAAATAATGATATATTTTTTTTTATGGACTCCCTGTCTGAAATAAACGTTTATTATTATTATTATTATTATTTCACAATGTCAAGATGAGGTTCATAAACAAAACCATGACTACGTTCGATTGTTGTCGAAGGATCGAATAGATTGAGCGTCCGACAAGCCCTTGTACGTTTGGCTACCAAATTGTTATCGAAATTGCCAAGACGTTAGAGTTTATCGAAAGAGAATCGATATGGAGCGTTTGCCACTTGTCTAACCCTTCAGGAGATATTATAGTGCACAAATGTACGCGCAGACACAAGTGCACTCCCTATTCCTGTCACTCTCATACTCCGGTGGGACGACTATTCGACACGACCGGGGAGAGTTAAGGCGCAGGACCGACGGCTTTACGTGCTCTCCGAAGCACGGGGGTGAAACACCGCCAACTTCCCAACTCTGGGCTGCTACTGAGGCTTACTAGACAGAAAGACTCAATAACTAAACTTAGCCCGACCCGAGACTCGAACCCAGGACCTCCGGGTGTGCAGCCGTACATGCTAGCCACTACACCACCGAGGCAGTTAAAAATTGAAATATAAGTTAGGTACTAAGCTTGTATTCATTAATATAGGTAAAAATTACTCGTATATAAGGATTTTTTTTCTTTGTCGATGGTTCATCAGTTACCATTTAGCATATTATGACTTTTATTTAGCAAATAAGGTAATTTATCAACCTAAACAATTTATTTGCCTAGCCGTCATTTCATTTGTCATTTTGCAAAGGATAGAATGTATCTCGTATGCGACGGCTGGCACTGATTCAAAAAAACATATTTCATTGACCTATTGTAAATGATAGGCAGTGGTAGCCCAGTGGTAACGCGCTCGCTTGGGAAACCGAGTGAAGCGGGTTCAAATCCCGGGTCTCGCACGTCTGATATTTTCATGTGCGAATCATTTCTAACATGATTACCACTTGCCTTACGGTGAAGGAAAACATCGTGAGGAAACCTGCATGTCTGAGAAAACCTAGCAAGTTTTCGAAAGACGTGTGAAGTCAGGCGCGGATCTAGAGTTAAAGTTTGGGGGGGGGTCACAGCAGGCGCGGATCTAGAGTTAAATTTTGGGGGAGGGGGAGGGGGGGGTGGTATTCAGAGGCTGAAATATACATATAATAAAACAGTTACTGAACAAAATCTGTACCTTAAATATTTTTTAAAAACAATGACTGTAACCGTGTAACGTATAGTGTACAGAATATTGAATCCAAAACAAAAAAAAACTGTAAGTCTGTTTGTCTGTTTGTGTGTGCGGTTTCATGAAAAAAGTACTGAACCGATTTTAACTAAATTTTGTGTAGTGATAAATTATTACTCGGGTCAACATTAAGGATGGCTTTTACTATAGGAAAATCTTTATTCCGGCGGGAAAACACAATAATGGGTTCTATCGAGTCATTTTTAGAAATTTACATGGCTAACGCTAGCTAAACCTTAAGGGATACTAGTACATCAAAAGAATTTACTAGAAAATTGTATGTCTTAAAAAGGCCTATAGAAAAATCTGCAATAGCATAAATTTTTCTTCTAAGGTACACTCACAATAACTGTATATATCTATTTAAAACGTACTTACTACCTAGAGGGACGCACCCGAGCGAAGCGAGGGTAAGCTGCTAGTTATAAATGATAGAAAGAAAATTAATTTTAAGCTTTTAGACCGATCGCCATCCGTATAATTTTAAGAGATTTATTTTTTATTAAAACCCTGAAGTTTTTTACCGCCTGTATGCTTATATTTACTATTAAGATGTATCTTGTTTTCTCAAACACTTAAGTGAATTGTATTCTTTTTATGAGAAATAAATTCTTAAACTGTAAGTTGTTTAGCTTTAAAACGTTAGCAGCGTATATAAGGAACAGAAATCCGTAAAATGCACCCGCTGTCCAGCTACCCTCGAGAAATGGAGGGATGCAAACCGTGAAAAAATAGTTTTTTTCAATTTTCGGCTTACTATGACGTCCTATCAAAAAATGCTCTTTAGAGAAGTTGTAGGTCTAGTAAAAATCTACAACTTTTATTGATGACACTTTTTACAATAACCTCAAAGTTTTCGAGATATTTCGAAACAAAACCGTTTTTTTTTAATTATTCTTGGTATTTTATTTTTAATTTCTGCAATAACTTTCTGATTTTCATGAAACTAGAGGAATATAATCTTCGAAATATATACAATAACCAATTTTTTTTTATATCGAAATGTTTAGCTGTTTCCTATTATATATAGAAATTTATGTTTCTGGGTCTCGGGAGGTTTTAAATCACCCCCAACTTCAAGTGGATGTTTACATTTAAAAAAAGTCATTCAATTTTGCTCATTAGATAGATAAGGCTCATTTTTTTCGTCTTGCACTCTACTTTTTGAAGAAATAAAAACATTGTATGGTCGTCCTGTGAAAACACCCTTAAAACTTGAAAAAACTGGAGAAATAGATAATTTTTACTTACGTAAACTACATTGCTTTTAATATATAATCATTGAAAAAGTGTACTTTATCAACAAATTTTTTATAAACTGATTACACATAAACATACAATGTTTTTGTTTCTTCAACAAGTAGAGTGCAAGATGAAAAAATGAGCCTTATCTGAAAATAAAATATATTTTTTTTTAAATATAAACATTATAAATTTCTATATATAATAGAAAACGTCTAAACATTTCAATTTCAAAAAAAAATGGTTATTGTATGTATTTCGAAGATTATATTCCCCTAGTTTCATGAAAATCAAAAAATGATTGCTGAAATTAAAAATAATAAACCTAGAAAAAATTAAAAAACGGTTTTTTTCGAAATATCTCGAAATTTTGAAGTTATTGTAAAAAGTATCATCAATAAAAGTTGTAGATTTTTACTAGACCTGCAACTTTTGTTAAGAATATTTTTCAATAGGATGTCATAGCAAGTCAGAAAAAAAAACTATTTTTAAACGTTTTACATCCCCCCATTTCTCGGGGGTAGCTGGACAGCGGGAGCATTTTTACGGATTTTTGTTCCTTATATACTTGCTAATGTTTTAAAAACATAAAACTTCAGGTTTTAATTTTTTGTATAGGGCATCGCGATCGGACTAAATTGTATAGTGAATATTTATATTAAAGAAAACCTGAATAACGAATAAAAACTTAATTTGTTTCGAATTAGGTATCTACTTAACAAAATATTTTATTTGTTAATCATTCTTTTGTCAAACTTTAAACTTCTTAAAAAAATAGGCTTTGGGGGGGGTCATGACCCCCATGACCACCCCCCTGGATCCGCGCTTGTGAAGTCCGCCAACCCGCACTTGGCCAGCGTGGTGGACTATGGCCTGATCCCCCTCGTATTGAAGGGAGGCCCGTGCCCAGCAGTGGGACGTTAAAAAGGGCTGATACATATATACCTACATACACACTCGTACATTGTAAATGATAAAAGTCATTCAGCTATTTCTTACATTTAGTTTATATTTCTTTAAGTATTCACATTTAGTACGAGTAGTAAGGATTCATATCTATGTAGACACAAAAATAGCGAATGTAGAATAAACAAGTTATTTTATTATATTTAATTAATTTAAGCTGGTAAAGCGTCAATTATTCTTTAAGCTGTCTGTTTATTCACCATATTTAACAGCATGTTATACAGAAGTAATAAAAATGTTATTTCAGATTTTATTGAATCCAAAAAAAAAATATTACTTAAAATGTAAAATATTTGCGTAAATCTGTAAAGTAGAGTAGTAGTATCTGTAAAGTAGCTATAAAAGATTTTATCTATTTTTTTTTATTAACGTGTTTTATCTTTTTCTGCGTAGAAACTATTAATAAATATAAATTGTTACTTTAGAATAAATAACGTTTCCCGTCCACTTTACGTTAATGTCCATTTGAAAATTCAATAGAAAGCGCAGCGAAGAACTTTACGAGGGAACTTTCACAATATCTTACACATGCACCAAGAATCGAGATTAACCAAGATCTCTTTAAAATGTTTGAGAAAAATTTCAAACTTCCTAGAAGTTGTGTTATAACTTAAAATTTTACTGACAATATAAATTGTATACAGTTCGTGCTGTTAATTAATTTCTATATTTGAGATTTTAGTGTTATAATATAGCTTGTATTTTTTTTTGATGCAACACTTTTTTATTGACGATATGTTAAACTATTGATGATTTTTTTGTTTTATGTACAAGTTATACTAAAGTCTAAAACTAAATAACTAAAATGTCCTGGACCATGCAAATCAAAAACCTTTTAAATGGTAACAGAAACAACCATAATAATGTTCTACTGATCGACTTCGGTAACAGCAGCTAGAGTTATTGAGGCATTATAGTGCACGTAAGCACAAGTACTATCATATTCTGGTTGAATTGCAATTCGATAGAACCGATGGGAGATCAGACGCAGGAGTCAGGATCGATAATTACTTAGCCTACTGTCGGAGGCACAGAGGTGTAACACTGCCAACTTTCCAACTCCGGTCATGTTACACATAGAAAGTTGAAAGAACCAGTAATAAGTTTGGCCCATTCCGAAACTCAAACTCAAGCCCTTACGCAGCTTTATATGCTAGCCCTATACCAAAGAAACTGTTTAAAATAAATTCTTTAAAGCGTAAATGTATTATACCTACAATACGGTATGGTTTAATACACTCTGCATAAGACCATACCGTGCCTCTACACAATACTAGCGTGCATATAATTTAATAGTACAAAATATAAATTAATAACATTTTTTGTATAATTATTATATGTAAATCGCAACAGATAAAATAATAGAGAGAGCCTAATGACATAATACGAGTATTAGCCTTCACCGCCGATGGCATTATTTCTAAACCGACCTAATGATGATATATTCCCATGCACATACACATACATATAAATATATATAAACTATAACATAGTATTTGTCGCATCGATCATAAAAATTAACTTTACGATATCCACAACATTGGCGGGACCATAAAAGCTGAATCGTTTAATTACTCCGTTCAATGATGTGAGTGACAAATTACTGACAAGCGGGAAAGTACGACGACCTCGTCACGTTGCCGGTACGATGAGTCCTCAAAAACTAATACTATTTTTAGGTCTGAAACATGAAATAGACATATTTAGGTACATTAGAATAAAGTCAACATTTTATAAATTTATATAATAATAATAATAATAATGGATTAAATATTAATAAAACTGGTAAAAGGGGACAGAACTTTACCAAATTGTAATTTGTAAATTATTGATATTATCAGTTTGAATTTAAAAAAAAAATGGTTGCGTGTAACCTCTACTCGCGGTTGAAGTAAAACTTCTTTGGCAAATATCGCAATTAAATTAAAACAATTCAATAATTAAATAAGGCATATTACAATCATATATTTATAGAATATCATGTAGGGAAAGAATATAATATTATATATTTGTTAGACAACAACAACGGTTACCATGGCATCAATTAGTCATAACAGCTTTTTTTATTTAATTTATGCACAATTATCCCACAGTAATAAGTTTAGTTTATTTTACCAAGTTTAAAAGTTATTTTACCTTTTATTTAACATATATTACATAACATCTTATTCAATATTATTTTCCACTTCCTATGAAATGTATTCTATCTCATTCTCTCTCCGACTTAGTCCTATATATTTGTGTTTGTCTCTTTCTAATGTCGCATTTTCGTTTCATCGAGTTTCAAATCACAACGATTCTAAGGAAGTTTCACTTCAAAAATAGCTATTTAAACAGAAATCTTTCTATAAACATAACACAGTTTGAATAGATCGGTATATCCAATTAGAGAACCAACTCGTGAATACATTCATGTATATGCATGCACTGGCAGGCGGTACAATGAGGCGACCTGGTTCCTATTAGCAGGGCATTAGGCAAATCGAGTGAAAATTCAAGGCACATAACTGATCGAGATAGTCGATCAACTGATATAATCTGCTTGAAGATAAGGTTAAACTGTGATCATACTTTTCTTAGTAATAATTATATATAAATACTTTAGTGATTTGTCACGCATAATATTTTGCATAGATTTAGTGAACGACATACTCGTAGGTTCCTTTTATCCCTTTAAAAATAAACACTTAAAACTATTATTTCTGAATACAAGAATTTTTTTATTTTAAAATATATGTCAACATTTTCTGCTGATGAAGTTTCATAGTTACATATTTCGAGAGCGTAATATACCATTAAGAGCACTCCACACGATATTACTGCACAGGTGTTGGAATTTTTTTCTTTTTTTAACTGCTTCTTGGTGAGAAAAAGATTAAAAGCTGTTTTGATTACGGCTTATTAATTACTAAATTGAGCTTAAGTAAGTTTCTCCTTTAAACTAATATTCCACCGACTATTAGATATACTGAACTAAAAGTAACTTATGCCACTCTAGGTATCATCCATAAACTGTGCAAAAAAATCATTTCGACCCGTTGCTGCGTGAAATAAGGACAACCAACAAACATATTTTGTGTATTTATCTATATAAATAAAAATGAATCACCGAATGTATGTACGCGCATAACTTCCGATCGACTGCACCAAATTGGATAATCCTTTTTTTTGTGTTTGTTATTGTTAGGACAAGCTTTATATAGTAGAAAATTAAAATATATTTTTTTACTAAAATAAGTTTTTTTAAATCTCATGATATAAAAAGTGAGTGAATAAAATAGTAAGAAAGTCCCGGAAATCATCCCTTAAGGGTGTGAGAATGGGGATGAAAGTTTGTATGGAGAAACAAGCTAGAGACGTAAAACATTTCTGGCATTAAAACTTTTATTTTTATACAAAATGTATATATAAAAATTTCGTCTACAATTGTAATCCAAATGGCACAAATCTCTACATATACCAATATTTTAAAGAGTAGACATTTCTTAGTTTGTCTGTAGCCAATAAACTCACTGAACTGTTTTTAATATTTTTCTCACTACCTAGATAGCTCCATTATCCCCATTTTGGTTATATAGTTAAGGAGATAGTAAAAACGAAAAAAAACCATGACCTGCGCGCAAAGATATCTAAGGAAATTTTATGTGAACCTTAGTTTTCGGTCTTATATAAGCGCCGGAAAAGCAAAGTCGACAGCTGAAAAGACACTCTAATTTAGAATATAATTTTCATCCTAGCGAGTTCCTGCAGTATACCGTGTCTAACTGCTCCTTTGTACGTTGGCAGTTTAATAGGATCTACCTAGATTTCGCGTTATACATTTTTAAAATAAATTTTCAAATATGATATGTACGTGATCTCATGTTAGAACATTTTATGCAATAATATTTATTATGAGTAAATATCTAATTGATTCCACGATTACTTTTTTATAAGAATTTCTTTAGCAAAGACGGACAGTTAGTATATTTTTATTTAGTTATTCCAATTCTTGACGTTGAGATCGATAATGGCCTCGTGTCCTTTGTTGTATTAGTTATTATTTATTGTTTTTTTTAAGCGCAAATTCAATAATTCTCTCAGTTTATCTATTAAATAACCGTTTTTAGGCTAGGGAAGGATACAAGGAAACTTATTAAAAACATGTATACCTACGATATAATATTTTAAAATAGAAACACCAAGGCTTATTAGAAGCCTAAACAGGAATCTCAAGTCACAGGCTTCAGATTTCACCTAAATTTTGGCGCTTTAATTTCGACTATACAATCAATACGTACCTTTTGATAGAGCAGGGCCTCAAGTCTGTTATTGCAATGGTGTTATAGTTGTCTATCAATGACATCGTAATTGCTACTTTTTATAATTTTGGTAGTCTACTAATTCATTGGTTTAGCGATGGTGTGTCAATGACACATTTGCAAATAATTGGTAGTCCCGTACGTAATTGACAATTAATGTCAATTCGACAGTTATAGATAAAACTTATTTATTTTGGACGTTTTATTTTTTAGATTGCACTTAAAATTTATCTTTTTGGCTGTTTATGATCATTTTACATAATGCTTAGTCTTTAAAATATAAATTGACTCATTTCGGCGAACGCTTTTTGAACTAATGGCAATACCGATTCCCTTTCTACTACAATTCAATAACAATCCAATGACAAGACCAATGATCGACCATTGTAAATTTAGTAGACTACGAAATTTTGGACCAATGGTAATTGAATTAAAATTGCATTGTTCCATAATGACAATTCATGTAACTTACTTAAACTTAAAGACTTGAGGCCCAGGCGGTAATGCGTCTCGTAATAATGTAATATTTTTTATTAAAATTAAAAATATATATGTATATTGTATATACATATATATTTTTAAAATTAAAAATATATATGTATATTGTATATACATATATATTTTTAATTTTGTATATGGGATATTTTGCAATTTCAATCATAAGTATTATAATATACGATACATATAGACGGTCTATGTGAGATTTCAAAAAAATATATAGCTAGTAATAAGTGTATATATTTGTCATTCCTTTTAGGCACCTAGATAGAGACCTATAACATTTCACACGGCTATCTAGACTACACTGCTCTTACATCTTAACATAAACAATTATTTTTACTATTTTTTTTCTATACAAGATTAAAGTTAATAATGCCTTCAGTTAATACGTTTACACTGTTTAATTAGTGTTGAAGTAATCTCAGAGAATTGATTACATCGCGTAGTTATACTCGTAGTTGATATTTTTTGTCCCTTATTTTTATACAAATAAACAAGTTATCAAAACACTATCTAAGTAATCATCTTGCTCGATTGTATTCGTACTTTGTCTTATATACTTTTCGTATGACAATATTTACAATCACAAAGAAGACTTACAGAATATTCTGTATTATGACGATGTTTTCAATACCAGATATTGAACTGAACCGTACATTTTCCGGAATAAAAAGTAGCCTATGCACTATTCCAGACTATAATCTATCTCTGTGTCAAATTTAATCCAGATCCATTTAGCCGTTCTGGCGTGATTGAGTAACAAACATTAAAATATCAAAATATCTAAAGTTTCACATTTATAATATTAGTAAGATTAGTAAGAATAATAACGGGATAAACAAGTTTGACATATTACCTAACCCTAACGACTGTTACCTAAACTTAATTTTTAAAAGGGTATTAAAATAATAAGTTGTAATATAATAAAGGCATTTAATAAATTACAAGCAGGAAATTAAAAAAAATATATCTATGCTCTTTTTGCTTTGCTGATTTTTATTTTGTACTAGCTATTCCTAAATTTTAGAGACCTTTTAAAAAGCAATGAATAAAAATCTAAATAAAATGTTACTTGGCATACACACAGGAATATATTTGCGCGCTAAGATGATGATGATGAGGTATTTACTTGGAAATCAATAGATAGAGGTCAAAGATATATATACTACAAACAAAGAAAAAACCCTTTTTGTAAATAATGAAAATCCCAAAGCGATCTATTATTAATACCCAATACTCATAAAATACACACATTCATACCAATTCGTTCACGTTATAACGTCTGTAAATTGTTATCGAAACAAAAGTGAACTTTATAGCTGTAGTAATTTTATAAATTTATAGTTTAAATCTGTAAATTAAAGAATATCCAAAAAACTGCTTCGTTAAATTGCTTTAGATATCTATTACACGAAACCCAAATTGAATTACGTTGTAACAAAAATTTTGCGAAATGGATTTAGGGTAGTTCAATCCGATAGTCAATTTATTGGCTCCGCTTACGTTACGAACTTTTAAGGTTGTGAACCCATAAAATATCGCAAATTTTTTTAATACGATACAAACTAATTTCCGGTCCGCCATTTTTCAAACTGGCGTTAGTCGTTACTAAAAAAACGAAATAAATTCCTTTATTTATCAATTTTTAAATTTCACGTCTATAATTACTTATTCAATAATTTTTATTAAAAAGTCTTTTCAACAAAAAAATCCAACCGTCCTTAGTTCATAAAACAGCAGTGTAATAAATATTTTTATAGCTTTTATCAGTAGATTAAAAAATAAAATCTACGACTATAATCATAAAATATAAATCTGGAGAATATGTTGCTATATAAAATTAAAGAGTTTGTTTTTCTGTTTCTTTGAACTCTCCGAAATACTATAAAGTCCAATTAAAAATGTTCTTTTAGTATTTTATCTATTGAGGAATTACACATTAATAAACTACATAAGCGGAACCGCAAGTAAAACGTAGTATATTTCTTAATGATAGATTTTCTTAATAGATCAAGCATAAAAATCATTAATATTTTAACATTGAAAATATTTTTTTTTTTGTCGCTTCGGTATAGGCCAGATTTTCAGCGAAAATGCGACATCGCCCTGGTGTCGTGAATTTTGAGACTACGTGGCTGATTGGGATGTCAAAAATCGCGTCTGAATGAGGGCTACAAAATGCAAAAAAAAATTTGAAAACACAATTTTTTTTTTAATCGAAAAAATGTGAAAATTGCGGTCGCTTTTCGTTCTGTTTCGGTCAAAAAAAATCATATCCAGTGGCGGATTTAGGCTTGATGCCGCCCTGGGCCCCGTTTGATAGGCCGCCTTTTTTGCTTTGTGAGGGAGTGATTATTATAACAATATAAATTAAAAATTTAAAAACCCCCTACGCACGTGAAGCACTTAATCAAGTAATCATAAGCCAAAATGTATTATCTCATTTTGGAAAAGAGCTGATACTCTTACACTGCTGGACCGATATTAACCAAACATAGCTAAGAACCACCGCAAGGAAACTATCTTTCAAATGAACAAAACCGCATTGAAATCGGTCCATCCGTTTAAGAGCTACGATGCCACAGACAGACAGACAGACGACGTCAAACTTATAACACCCCTTTTTGTGCGTCGGGGATTAAAAATTAAAGATTTAATTTTCAAATGTTAAAATTTTGATCGATAAAATTTTATTAAATTAAACTTCTTTACAAAAAGTCATGATATCCTATCAAATTTATTTAAATTATCATTTATGGAATCAGTTTTTTCTTCCTGGCTTTAGTTCTCGCAAAATCGTCGATTATATCTTCATAATCAATTTCTTGCACTAATTCAGCTTCAATAGACAATAATGCAAGAGCATTAAGTCAATGTTAACCCATGCTTGCTCATAAGTAGCTTTTTACCCTTTTCAGAGTAGAAAATGAATTTTCTCCTGAGCAATTTGTTGCTGGGCTGCTCAAAAAAATACGTCGAGCAATATCTACATT
This sequence comes from Fabriciana adippe, assembly GCA_905404265.1. Taxonomy (NCBI): domain Eukaryota; kingdom Metazoa; phylum Arthropoda; class Insecta; order Lepidoptera; family Nymphalidae; genus Fabriciana; species Fabriciana adippe. Next base: position 10,385,233 of record FR989998.1, on the reverse strand, counting down.
AGGATAAACATCCCGAAGATTTTGTGAATGCAATATATTGCAAATGTTTTGTGCAGAACTTTTTTCTTCTTTAGGATTTTGACGTCCCGAAAATTTTGCCGCCCCTAAAATTACGCCGCCCTAGGCCCGGGCCTCACGGGCCTATGTGTAAATCCATCACTGATCATATCTCAAAAAGAAAAGAAGAGGAGAGGGAAAAAGAGAAGAGGGTAGAACAGAAGAGAAAAGAAGAGGGAAGAAGAGAAGAGACGAGACGGGACGGGATGGGACGAAACGAGATGAGAGGAGAAGAGAAGAGAGGCAAAGAAGACAGGCGAAGAAGATTGGCAAAGAATACAGGCAAAGAAGATTGGCAAAGAAGACGGACGAAGAAGATTGGCGAAGAAGATTAACGAGGAGGCCATGCGAAGAGGACAGGCGAAGAAGACAGGCGAAGAAGAAAGGCGGAGAAGATTGGTGAAGAAGACAGGCGAAGAAGACAGGCGAAGAAGACAGGCGAAGAAGATCGCCTGACTTCGAAGAGTTATATGATACCTACCAAAAAAGTCGTAAACATTGTATGTATGCAAGTTATATCTTACTTTGAAAAGATGGAGTAGAAAAATGTGCACAAAGGCGGTAGTGGAGCTTGCTAAATACTTTAAACGAAAATTAATTTACAGAATATACGTTAAATATCTTTTAAGATGCATTTACTTTTTATTTAAAATTTTTTATATTTTGAGTTACGATCGCTAAAATTAAATTGGTTTTCCATAATACCTTTAAGAAATACTAAAGTATCTATTGCGCAAAAAAAATATTTTAGTGTGTAAATACAACACAATATTCAGCGGTACGGAACTCTCGATGCGCGAGTAAAAATCATACTTACACATTTGAAAATATTACAGCCATCAAATTATATATTAGTTATAACATAAAGCCAGACAATTTTTTGTAGTCTGAACGCGGGCGAAACCGCGGGTTCTGCTAGTAATTAATATGTTAAAAATTTAATTCAGTTCATTTGGCAGATTCATTTTCAATGTACTCGAAAGTCGTGGCAGACACGACATCAGTGGATTTTTTATTTATAGTGAGTACAAAATGGAATTATCATTTCATAACTTCAAACGGAACTAAGACACTTGATATACATTTTGACATACATAGTTAGCGTTAGCCTGTCTAAAACTTCTGCCATACCCATTCACAGCTTGAAATAGCCCTCTAAAACCTGCCCGACTAAGAACGGCCCGGCCGGTTATTGATTCTATCTCGAGACAACGACGTAACTGTGATATGAAGTTAGACTTTCTGCTGTTCAATCATTTTAATTCGTAAATAATGCAGAAATATGTTTAAAAATAATTTTAACTACATAATTTTTTTTAATTTAATTGGTAAATTTTATAGGACATCGCCACAGTTTCCTAATTTTTATATTCAAAATTAAAAAGTTTTAAAAGTCATATTATGTCGTTATTACATTAATTTTTGAAGTTTTTGTATGTTTGTAAAGATTTTTACAAATATAAGTTTTTAACTAAATAGTACACTTACATAATTAAATTCTATAAATTTCCTAAAGATAAGTCCACCTTTGCCTGTATATACAATATATATTTGGAAATAATTGAACAAAGAAACAAAATTCAGATAAATCCCACAGATGTTAAGCAGATCTTTTCAGTATTAAGAAAATGGTAAAGTTTAAGGTTTAAGTTTGTTAATAATTAAAGTTTCTATGTTATTATAATATAACATGTGTTTTGATATTAATAAAACTTTATTTAATTTAAACAGTTATATAAGATTTCACATACCTTTAGTTTAACCAGCTTAGGACACTGTTTGTCGGACATTCGATATCGATTCAAGGCGACACCGAAACACCTCGCCCTCGCTCGACTAAAGATTAAGTTACGTGAGTTTTTAGTAGCTATAGAGACTGTTTGGAGAAACAATGTTACAGTAGAAGCTTTTCAAAATATCGATATAAACGTTTAAGTTCTAAATCTACAGTCTTATGTGATATTGTATGTATGATCCGCGTTACGCGGAGTAAAATATATATAAAACTAACGCTAATAAATTATAATATAAAGTGTACCTTGTACGTGGACTTAGCCGTGGAAGCGTTGCCGGGCCCGGAATCCTTAATCTTGCGTAGGCACTGATCACCAGGGGTGTTTGTGTGTATGTGATGTATAAATATATAAGCCCATAATTAATCCGACCGAAAATACTTATTTTACTTTGTAACCGAAACAATTCAAACGAGAGGAGCACTCGTCATACCGACCGAACAATCCCGAATCCAATTGACAACTGTCATCTGTCATTTCAGACATGACTTAAGACAATAATACCATATATAAAAAATACTAAACATTGTAAAAAACATATTCAATAAGATGTGGCTCAACAGCGACAATTTAATTCAGTTTAGTCATATTCAATTGCCGTTGTTATTTTCGAAATGTATACACATATTTTGAATCTTTTGCTTTGCTGTTTAGGAAAAAGTATCTGTTTGAAATTATTAATATAATAAGATATAATTAATTTATTACTTAAGAATATTTAAAGGCAAATTAAGTTAAAAAGTGTAAATTTTCGTATCCTCTCGTGAGCTAAACAAAGAAACAGATTGATTTCCACTCTATCCACCAATTTTCACCATATTCAAAGCAGTGCGCTTTGGAAAACGGCAACCACCTTTGTTTTGCTAAGTAAAGTTTGTAACTTGGGGTGAACCCCTTCACCCTGATCTCTAAAACTACTGATCCAATTCTGAAAATTCTTTCAAAAAAAATTGCCTAAGCACTCAGTGATAGTGTATCACCTATCCAATAATAAATATTATAAATGCAAAAGTTTGGGGTGAGTTTGGATGGATCTGGATGATATTTGACACAGAGATACATTATAGTCTTTGTTTTTGCATTTCACTAGGGACGAAGTGAGTAGCTAGTTAGTAATAAAAATCAGAATCGAATTAGTTGTTTCATCACTCCCAACATCCAAACTACTCGTAAATAAGCTTTGTCTTAGTAAATTGAGAAATTAAAAAAAATATTTTGTTTTATCTCAATGATAAGGATCTATGTTATTTGTAAAAGCGAAAAAATTAAAAAATAAATTAGTGTTGTAGTTGAAAGTGCTACGAAGTTTTACGGATTTTAACAGATTAAAGATTTATTTTTCAACCTTAATTGAATATTGTTTCAAACAATTCTCATTTCAATTGCGCACAAAAACCGCGAATGCTATACACTTGACTGATTTTAATTATAATTGGCTTTTGTAACCGTGCTTGATTGCATCATATTGAGGTAGGGCAAGCCATGAGGTATAAAAATTAAAAATTTATTGATGTCATAAATATCAATATATAATAATATATATTTATGCCGAATCAGTTATTATTATAAGAGACGTCCCAGTAGCGAAATTTAACTATTTCGACGATCGTTTACTATGTTTACTTACGGGGTTTAATTACATTACAGTATACATAGTTTCATGGCTTACGCTATCTCTATCTATATATAAATAGATAAATTATATAGAAATAGCAGAACATTAGTTTTCCCACGTTTTTTTTTTTAAAACATTAGCTCAATCGAGTTACGAGTATTATGTCCATAATAACACTTCAATGTAAAAAAAAAGAATTCCCTATTCACATTTTTATTACTTCTTGTTTTTTATCATAGTAGTGAAACTCTTTGGTCTTAAATTTTTTGCTCTAACCGGTAACTATTTAGCATCCACTGGAAATGCTATTCAAAATCTCCCGCTTAATACAGCCTTTATTCACTTTTACATTAATCTCATCTTTCAATCATTCTTTTGTAGGATTTGCTTAAAATTATTTCATCAGATTTTCTAAAATAAAACCTTTTTTTTTGTTTAATAGTAGTATGTCATTTTTAAATGAAACTATTTTCTTATCTTAACTCTATTTAGTCGCGGTTTTATTTTATATTGTTGTTCCCGATGTTTGAATGCTTTACAGAAAACATGGTTACGTGGGAGACTAAGGTTTTAAACATCTCAAATGTTATTATACACTTGTTACAGAAACCCGAAAAGACAGCTTCATTTCAAAATATCACATATTCTCTAATTTATTTTGAAGAAAATCTATGCGTATCACCACTGTCAGTCATTTTTCCTTTCAGCCGTTTATTCATTAAAATATTGTGTATTGTTTCACAACGTAACGTATTTTCTAAGCATAAATATTGCTGATTATTACTATAATAATATAATACACGTGTATTTTATTACAAATGATAATGTTGTTTACTTTTGAATCTTAGTTTAATTTGTACATTACCTACTTGTTATTTACCAAAATAATTTATTTACACAAGAGGTAGGTATTTTATTTGTAGATATTAAGTGATACATTAAGAATTCTAATTGCGTACATTCTTTCTATTTTTGTACATAAAATGTGTCTTGAGCAACAAAATTTAATCGTAAAGAAACTTTTACAATTTGTTTTATACAGTTCAGAAATAAAGAAAAAGTTGGTAAAGTTTAAGAGGCTTACGAGAATTTACAGAGGGTGCATAAATATCGAATAGTACATAAACTTCGCAGTCACGACCTATGTTTCTGAACAGAGGACAGCAAAGCTATCTGTTAAGCTGGCGCATTAAAATGTCCCGGCTGTGACGTGTTAACTACATTTCATAATGCTGGCTCTACACTGGACCAAGTTGGTCCAACTTGTTCTAAACTAACCAAAGTAACAAACAAACATGAATAGGGTTTTGGCTAAAACTGAGTATTTCACTGTTTGCCTCACAAGAAATAGTGAAATGATATAGATATAATTAGAAATCTCTTTTTATACTATAGCTTACAGCAAGCAAAAGATTTTTAATTCTCTTTGAAATAATAAACTAATGTGGATTTATCTGATAGCAATTATGACTATTTTGTTAAGTTTTCGTGTTAGTAGGGCTGAATAAATATTAAAATCTCTTTAATAATGTTTGCTTTTAATTACTTAATGCACGTCACGAGCAGGTGTATGGAGGCTTAGATATATTTCTACTGGGACTCTTACAATGTAGTAATCATTTGATAAATCAAAAATATGAACATTTTACTTTTTCTTAAATAACAATAATGGGCATCAGAGAAATATTCTTATTTTTGGTAATTTCAATGTGCAACGCATGCGTACGTACATACTTATATCTAGTATCTATAATTTGTCACGTTATAAATATCACATTTATTTGTGTATTTATTTGTTAGAGTAGGTTTTTGTGTCATCATATTCATAAATATTATGAATATTTTTTCTTATTTATTTTATATTACGATACTAGCGACTCACTCTCGCTTCGCTTCGCTTCGGGTTCGTCCCTAGACAGAAACAAATTTATCCCACGGGACACGTAAATTTTTCCGGCATGATATATAGCCTATAGCCTTCGTCAGTTAACAGGCTATCTAATGCAAGAAAGATTTTTCAAATCAAATTAGTAGTTCCTGAGATTAGCGCGTTCAACCAAACAAACAAAGAAACAAAGAAACAAACTCTTCAGCTTTATAATATTAGTATAGATAATATTTTACGTGTTTTAAAAAAAAAACAAAGTTTGTGAAAATTTCACATCTAATCAAAGAGTAAACGCGGTTAGGGTTAGCGTTTACAGAAAATGTTATAGCCACCAGCGGCAGAAAGGAATTTCTAAGTAGGTCAGACCGCTCTTCCGTCGCTAATGTTGACTCAGCGGAGTTTAACTAGACAGGTATTAGCTAAGTAAACATTTGTATAGGATGGCTCAAATCCAAAATGCGTATGTCTCACATAATGGTTATTAATCTGAGATATGGCGGCGTCTCTCAGTCATAAAGAGATTATAGCCTGCAATTTTTCATACTACATCCATAATGCTTTTATTATTTTACTATTTGTCACGGCGTTACGTAACGAGGTAAAATTAAATGTGACACTACCAAAATTCGTGGCAATATTTCCATACTTTCCTTTGTTGTTTTACGCATGGTTCAAAACTCTCAAAAATATATTTGAGAATAAAAAAATAAACAAGCCTATGCAATATTCCGTTGATCGCCTCCACTTTAAATCTATAACTTAGCCTGTAATGTAAACCATCGACGCGAAGTTCCATTAAAATTGAACAGTGCTTCTGAAAAGATAGTTACAAACATGAAACCTAACAAAGACTTCAAAGAAAAGTATAATTGTAGCCGCTTTAGAACAAGTATAAATTATTCATACCACAGTTTGATGTTCTAATAACCGTAGGCGATCTTTACTCTGGTTATAGTATGGGTAATGTATTCAAAATCTAATTGTGGTTTTATGATGATATTATGCAGTGCAAAGTAATGAGGTTACTTAGAAGACAGTTGAACGACATTTAAAAGACGATTTCCAATTCAAGAGCTTCATTGCAGCGGGAAACTCCAACTTAAATTAAAAGAGAGCTTTCAAAATTTAAAACATTTAATCATAAAGAATTATATATCTTTACTAAAGTACTTATACGTGTACTACTAAAAACAATTTTCTTTTAAAGAAACATTCGCTAAACTAATTTTTTCGGGTACCATTCGCTTGTTGCCCAGGGCTTTTATTACTCGACCGAGACTGCCCCTGTAAAACAACTGGATTTATTTTCGATTATGTCGTCATGACTATATTTTTTAAATTGTATCTACTTAGCATATTGGATTGTGGGAATCATGCTGACATTATCAACATTTTAAGGATTATTCATCAGTAATTGTTTTTATTCTTTGTACTAATATTATAAAATCAGTGAAAGTAACTCTGTCAGTCATTTACCTTTTCACGCCTAATCCGCTAAACCGATTTAGATGAAATTCGGTAGGAAAATAGTTTGAGGCCCTGGAAAGGACATGAGATAATTTTTATCCAAGAAATCATCCCTTAAGGAGATGAAAAGGGGGGTGGAAATTTGTATGGAGAGTCAATCATTCATTAAGTAAGGCATATAATTTCTATTTAAAGTACTTACTTAAGCTAAGCGAGGGTGAGTCGCTAGTAATAAATGAATAAATAAATTAATAAATATATTATATTTTAATAGATATATTATGTATTTTCATAAATATCTTATTTATATTAGGCTAAGAGTTTAAGTGTATGTGGTTATACCGGCAGCATTTTTTTTTATTTATTTTATTTGCAAAATATAGTATAAATAGAAAAAAAATATTTAAAATCTGTTGGAAGCTTAATACTTTTAGAAACTATCAAATTACTATTTTAACTCGTATCGACCTACCATAACAATTTCAAGGTTGAAAGAATATTAATCATGTGCAAAAAAATGTAACAAATGAATTCACATTAATTTTTCAACAATTCTTTATCATAATATCACCAATACTTTTAAATCAGGCATATGCATAAAATTGTCTGATTTTTATAAAACAAAGTGTTTGTTGAAACATAATTTTAATTTATAATTGAACTCATTTTTAAATATAAAAATTATAAACATATATTTTAATTAATCTACACAGATAAATAAAATTGAAGTGTCTATTTGTAATATCAAAATAACAACCTTATACTAAATGCATATGGAATTATTATATACGGTGCTTATAAGAAAAACACAATTTTTTAAATTTTTGTCTGTCTGTCTGTTTGTTCCGGCTAATCTCTGAAACGGCTGGACAAATTTTAACGGGACTTTTACTGGCAGATAGCTGATATTATAAGGAGTAACTTAGGCTACTTTTATTTTATAAATAGAATTAAGTTTTCGCTCAAAAAATTAAAACTTACCTAGCGGACGCACCCGAGCGAAGCGAGGGTAAGTCGCTAGTACTAAAATATAATTAGTCTACAGGAAGTAAACACCATGATATTAAAGTTTCATAACAAAAGTGGCAAATTACACCTGGTATACAAAAAATAAAAGGATTCACGGAGGCCCCGGTTATAATAAAGCTCGCTTCACTGACGCCCCGTGAAGATTTACAATTTAAAAAGGTCAAACCGTATTTAACTTACTAATACCGAAATGAACTAAAAAAATTTTAGCATGAGACGAATCAGTTGCGTAATGAAGCGAAATAATTGGTTAATTACACGACTCTTGGCAGGTGTAGGTAATAATCAAGATGGAAAACCGGTTTATACAAGCTCATTTTATCATCTTTACGATTCAAATATTCATTCATATTTTATTTCATAACTAATAGCGCATTTATTATTAAAGTGCAGTTTACTGATCGATGACACGTGGTAAATGTTAAGCAATATATGTACGTATTATTACAGACATACATAAAATTATTCGATTTAAATTTAATTTGAAGGCCTTCATGTTACATGAGATTTTTTTTCCAATATCAAGTACAAAATTAATGGTGATTTATTGACTTAATATAATCGCTATACTATTTTAACCTAACGCGTGTAATACGTTATTACAATATGATCGGACAATGGGGAATATAAGGACATCGACAAAGTAATATTATATAATATAGTTAAGCCTTAAATGTGTAAGCGAACCTATTTTAAACTCCCTATTTTGTTTACCTAGCTAGTTTAAGTAAAATAGCCATTTAAAAAGTTACACAACTTTTCACGTGACGTTCAAAAACAAAGAGGTTATACGTTCACTCAGTATTAGTTAATGCATTTATTTATATCGATTAAAGCAATATTAAATTAAACACATTCCTTCTGGGTAACATTGGACCAGCGTTATAATTTTAGAACAAACTTTGGACGAATGCATATTTTTTTAAACCGATTAATAATTTATTTTACTCAGTGTTTTTTTTTTTGTTTTGTCATTGTTTGTTTTTTTTTTGTTTTAGTTGTTCATTGTATTTCTGTTTTTGTCTTGTTCTGCTTCTTGGTTGTACTAGTTATAAGTGGAAGCTTGATTGGTTTATGTGTGGCAATTCTTTTATATTTATTTATTTATACGCCGGTATAATTGCTCGTTTAAATATATTAGATTATTTATGTAATATTGTACTGTTTGTGTCCCTAATCTATACTAAAGAGGTATATTACTACTACTATAAAGAGGGAAGATTTATTTTTGTTTGTTTGTTTGTACCTAGTGAACGCCGAACTAATGAACCGATTTAGATGACGTTGGGTAATAAGATAGTTTGAGACCCTGGGAAGGACATAGGATAGATTTTATCCCGAAAATCATCCTTTAAGGGGTCAAAGTGGTGATGAAAGTTTATATGGGGAAGTAACCTAGGGAAGAACCTGAACGAAGCGAGGGTAAGTCGCTAGTTAAGGATAAAATAAAATAAAATCGTCGGACAATAAAATAGTAAATAATATAATGATATTAGTATAATATAAATGCATAATTATATAAAAATAAAATTGATAGACGGACAATTTTATTTATCAAATGAAACATTTGATTTCTAAAGTTAATTTAACTTTAGAACACAGTTCTATACTGGTATCTCAGGATTTGGACATAATTCATAGTGCAATTAGTCATTATAAATCAAAAATTACTGAACCCAGTTACAATGAATGGATTTGAATGATTTTTTCTTTTTTGGGTTTTTAATACCACAAACTAAAAAGTTTACCCGTTAAAATTTATAAGTAAGTAAATAAAAAAGAATAACAAATTTTCTAGAAATCTCCACAAAAAATATAAGTATCGGAATTCTTCAATATTTATTTTAAGAAAATAATAACTGTTATAGTTTTTGAGGTTGTTTATACAAGATTTATTATATAAAACTTTTTATAATAAACAAGGTTCTATCCAGTCGTCATAGTATCAGAAATTAAAAAAACCAAAATTAGCCAAATCCATTCATTATAGCTAGGTTCCGAGGTATAAACCTAATCGCACTCGACTAATAGTCATTGTACAAATTATTTTCAAACCATATAAATTGTCTTGTAAGCACACACAAATATCAAAAAAACACATCCTTTTTTATACTTATATATTTTTAATTAAGCCCTTTTTATTTACCTTTTTAAAAATAACGTTTGTGACAGATTCAAAAAAAACATTTAAAAAGGCGTACAATTTTAATCACGATTTTTATTTCTATTTTTAATAAAATAGATTAATCAATCGAATACTTCTGCAACGGCCAGTCTCGTAAGCGGTCCAATGTTACCCAAAATGACTTAACTGATATCGTTTTAAAAAATGAGTTTTATTTACTTTTAAAAATTAATATCAATCACCAATAATATATAATAAAGTTTATGAGCACTAAATATTCGTCGTCATTGTGTTAACTATAGTGTCGCAGTGCAAATTCAAATTCATTTTCATCGATAAGTGACCTAGATTTATATTGGGTCACAGAACTGTTAAATAAATTAAATTACATAATATAAAAAATCTTTAGTACAATTTGGCGTTTTAAAATATTTAGTAGCTCCTATAAAATATACCAACCACATCACTTACAATATAATCGCAGGGAAGCGTCGAAGCATCATCTGCAAATTAGTTTTTTTTTAAATGTTTTTGAAACAGGTTTTACCATCGATGTGCAAGTTAAATACATATTTATTGTATCACTTGTTACAAAGACCCGTCTATATTGTTTGGTAATATTATACTTAATTTTGTATCCTAATAATGTATATAGCTTAAAATTTAAGCTATATTATAATTTAATTATAGGATGCTTTTTTCCAAGAAGTTGAATAACTTCCGAGAAAAGGAAAATTCTGTTCTTATATCATAATAATGCAACGTTTTTATATACATTCTCATCAACATTATGATATTGTTTGCTAAAATACATGGAATATAAGATAACTATTTTGGAAAAAGATATTAGTTTGTTAATACATAGTACACATATAGTCCTAGGATAATGCTCATGGAAAAGGGGATGTACGCAGAATTTAACATACCCAAGCTGAAATAACCAGATGCTATGCTATTCAGTTTGCTCAAGCTGAAATAACCAGATGCTATGCTATTCAGTTTGCTCCTATTCAAAAGTTTTAAGGGAGTATTCTAGTCTATAAATTTAAAAAATGGAAATAATTTGCCCTCAAAAGGATTTTTCAAAATTCCGATTATTTACCGAGTTACAGCGATTTTAGTGACGCTAAACTGGTCCTACCGAAATAAATTGAACTATGGGCGGTAGGCGCTGCCCGACTAACTACGGATGAATTCCTCTATAAAACTTTATTATAGTGTTTACCCTTCGATCAACAATACATACACATACATAATAATAGTACTATTGTTAATCGAAGTGTTTAACTATATAATGTATATTGAACTGAAGGTCATTAACCCCTCAGGACCGCGTATACGCCGGCGTGTACGATAACAATTGAATTCTCGGAAATTCGCACGGATTTCTTAGAAATTATCCTGGAGAGATTAAAAATATGTAAGTATACCGTACCATACTATGAGTAAAACTGCCGGAAACTTAACTCAAAAATTTAAACGCGTTTTTCTCGAAACTACTTTTTTTAAGCTGGCGTGCACGATATCTCAAGTTCTAATGAACCGATTAATTTGAAATTTGGTGTGAACATTCGTTATACATGGGACTATGGTATGAAGCTGACTAAAGTCGAAAATTATAATTTATACTATTTTTATATTTTCTTATTTACTAATTAAGAATCCGTTGAATTTTTTTGTTTCAGATGACCAGAAATGTTAAAATCTTGCACGCCAGGGGACCCCTTTTTTTTGTACCCCCCACTTTGCCAGCCCATAACTATTTGAATTTTTAATATAGTTTTTTTTTCGTTTAATTTTTTATATATCCTTAAACAAATAATAAAAAATGTATAGTAAAAATATTATTAGTTTTGTTTTTGCATAGCTCAAAAAAATGCCCGAAATTCGTGTCGTTTTTACAGTGCTCGAAAAAACACCCGAAATTCGTGCCCCCTTAAAACCAACAAATGTATGGAATAATTATTTATGTTAATCTATACATATAATAAAATTGTAACTAAGCCAAATCTGTACCTTCAATATTTTTTGGAAAATCTTATTGAAATAGACATTATCATCGATACAGAGGCAGAATCTATATTTTTTAGAATTTTTGTCTGTCTATCTGTCTGTCTGTTACCGCATCACGGAAAAGCCACTAGAGGGATTTTGATGAAATTTGGTATGCATATAGCTGGCTGCGGTAAAATATCTCATCTCTGAGAAATCTGTACTAAATGTTAAAACGTAAGAAGGGACGAACCCGAGCGGAGCGAGGGTAAGTCACTAGTATAATATAAACTTTTATTTTATTGGTATCTGTCATTAATATATTGTCTAGTGGTACGAAATATTTTATTGAAAAATTTAGATTACTAAGCAAAGTAAAAGCGGATAGCTAACATGTATACCATAATAAAAACATTAGTATCAAACGAAATCAATCAAATGAATGAATATAAGTTGGTTAACATATAAAATTTTTATGTCTTCTTAGAATTGTTATCGTTTCTAGAAAATTTCGTTAACGCGCTAATTTCATATTATATCTAAGATAAATAAGCAAGCAAGCATTTAATAGTAATAAAAACATTTATTACTTATTTTTTATGTATATGTTAAGATCAAAGCCCGAAAATTCTCGTTGTTCGAAAGAAACGTCCTTGATGTGATGTAGTTATCTAAAAAGACCACAACAAAAAAAATCGCATCGTGGCTCCCATGATTTACGACTGCATCACGTTCTGGTAAGCAGTAAATGCCATAGAGCATTCTAAACGTTAAGTATTCTGTTTTTGGGTTGCATTAGATTTCGGTGATAAATGCGTCTCGGATTAGGGAAGGTGAAAAGCCTTCTGGTCAGGTATTTTTTTTTTAACACAGGAACCATATCACCTTTTTTTTAGCTGTATTTTGCAATTCAATATAGGTACTTTTTAACCAAACTATTTTACAAGCATATATTTAAATTTTTGCTATTATACATAACAGCTTATTCTACAATCTTATTGCAAAGACAGAGCCCCGTAGTCCGTACGTCACAGGACTATTTATTCACTTACGTCGACTGTTATATGAAGCGCATTTATAAATGTTTCTCCTGATTAAGTCAATATCCCATTTTTTACATAGCTACCAAACTTCTGAAGTGAAGTGCCAATAAAAATAAAAACAAAGTGATATACAATTCATTTATGTTTGTATGTCTTTATATGTCCATTTATGTATTTCTATCACAGACGCAATCGCATCTCGATTCATATCAACAAAAAGTAGGTTGGAAAACTTGAGGAACTCGTTTATTACTATTTCACACGAACAATATTCTCGCAACTCGTAGAATAAAAAGTATTGGCGCCAATATTCTTTAAGCATAATACTTTCTTATATTTACACGAATATTTGACATTTTAAATAAAACTGTCTTTTCAGATTATTTCGCGGATTTATTTTGATTTTTGGTTCCTGACGATGTCAGTAACAAGTATATGACGTCTTTGAGATGTCTAAAACCTTAGTCTCCCCCGTGACCATGATTGCTGTAAAGCAATCGAAACGTCGGGAACCAAAAATCAAAACAAATCCGTGAAATAATCCGAAAAGATAGTTAAGCTTAAAATCCTTTAACCATGTTTTATTATGTATTTTTTATACATAAAATAAGACTTTCATTTGCATTTTTCCTGTTTCATAAAGTGAAGGAAATATAACATGCTCTATTTTATTTGAAAAAAAAAGAAAGTAAAAATTTACAATAAAAATAATGCAAATCCGTTAAAAGTAAAAATTTAACGAACGTATGTAATACTTAATAGAGAACCAATTTAAAAAAAAATCACAATTTTTATTTACACATATTACATCAGAATATTACGTAAATCTATAAAAACAATTCAAATAGGAACATCACTAACAACGCTCCATAGATAACACTTACAACTGATTTTTTTTATTCCTTTGTATATTATTTTAAATTGAAAACGGCTTAAGCTAAATTCCTTAGTGAATTGAAAGAGCAATGTCGTGGTGTACAAAGTAGCATAAATAACACGATGCAGTATAATATTTTTAGCGCTGCCTACTAAGTTTATTATGCTGATTTATTACCCTTCATTTAATCTTTTGATTTGATATTTAAATCGAACGAGAAAATGTGGAGTAATATAAAGTTAATTAATATATAATAAGCAATTTTAATAAATGCCATGAGGCGAAAAGAAGTATAGGCAGACCACTAGCCAGATGGTCCGATGACTTGAAAGTTGCCACAGGACGCCTATGGCATCGAGAGGCCATGGACTATGCCTTGTGTAGAAAATCAAAGAGATGATTTATCTTGTAATATACATACATAATACGATTACAAATTATTAGCAACTAGCGGCTCACCCTCACGTCATTTTTTGTATTGCATTAAAATCCATTCAGTAGTTTTTGCGTGAAAGAGTAACAAACATCCATACATCCATCTCACAAACTTTCGTATTTATAATATTAGTAGGATACAAGATGCGATGCAATATCGAGAAGTCTACACTGTCTCTCCAATTATGTGTCCGTACGGATACTTGTACATCATTTTATTTTCGCATCAACACAAATAGTGACGCTTACAGATGCCAAAATTGGTTTAACTACGAATATAATGTTAAGTCTGAAGGTTAACAGCAAATAAGCTGCTTAACCTTCTTTCCCTCAAATCACCTTTTACTCTTAGCGTTATCTTGAAATTATTATTTTTGTCTAAAATAATTAGCATACAATAATCTTTAACACGAAAGGTAAATGAATTAAAAGTAATCCGTAAATGGTTCCATTGCCACATTTTAAAAAGCAAATTCCTTAAATGCTTAAAAATATTTACCTCGAAACACGTTTAAATCCGCTAAGAATCCAACCAGCCGTATTATTAGCACTGGTTCTTTAATTAAAAGATTACGCTGGCTTCTGTCAACCTGTTTATTTTTTACATTTACAAGACTACTCTGCATGACATAATGCACTTTTTGTTTACTTTTTTGCGTTATTTTGTCACCTATTTAGTCCATCATAGCCCCGAGTATTTACCCAATACCATACCATTTATTGCTTGATCTGATGATGCTCAACAAAATACTTATTTATTCACAGTATATTTTAAGACTTTAGGTTCAACTTGCAACTTACTTTCTGCTTCGTTTCACTTGGGTGCATTCCTAGGTACGTTTTCAATACATAAAAATTGTTATTGTAAGTGTAGAATATAGAATATTTATTATAGATGGGCAATTTGCGCTTGAACTAAATTTTCCTATAAAAATGAGAGACTTTACCGCACTAAATCTTATATCCATACTAATATTATAAAGATCAAAGATTATTTGTTTCTTTGTTTGTTTGTACCAAATAAGCTCCGAAACTACTTGAACAATTTAGATGAAATTTGGTAAGAAGATAGTTTGAGACCCTGGGAAGAACAAAGAATAGTTTTTATTTCGGAAATCAAATTCGGTAAAAATGGGGATAAAAGTTTGTATAGGAGATCAATCTAGGGACGAACCCGAGCATAGCGAGGTTGAGTCACTAGTATATAAATAAATATCAACAGCTAAATTTATGTAAGCGAATTACTTCATAACGACTGCACCTGTGTGTTTGACAATTTTTTGTTTTGTTGTGTTTGTAATTGTCATGACAACGTTTATATGAAAGAAATTTTTTAAAAATTATATGGAAAAGTGAAAAATTTGGGTTCTGGAAAATCTCTATATAAAAAAGTGTGTTGATAGATTGATGTTCAGTTGTTCAGTTTTTTACATTGTTTTATTTGTTGCACCCGAAAAAATATTAATTTGTGTTGGTTGTTTTGTGAAAAACGAAGTAAAAAGTTTTAGAACTTTGTATTATTAAAAATACGCTATTTTTAAAAATACCAGCGGCTGCAACTATTAACTGCACTCCATCTATTAACAGTGATAATCTGTTATATCATGACAACAACATTTAAAAAAAATAAACAGTTTTGTCAAAATGTAAGATCATTATATTCATACTATAATATTATAAATGTGTAAGCGTTAGACTTCCTATCATCTCTCCTATCTAAAAATACCCATGCTTAGCAATTGGTCTAAAAAGTGTTTTTTTTTTTTAACTATAAATATTCGATAAAACATTTAAAGATTTTTCAATTGTTATTTAAGGGCAAACTCAACATTAGCAAGTAACAACAAGTGTGCAATTTATAATATTTAACTAAATACTTTATAAGGTGAAGCGATCGATATAATATATTCAATAGCCTATTTAGAATTCCTAAAATCAAGAGTGAACTAGTTCTAGTTAGACATGTCAACCGGCTGGCTACCGGCCAGCGGAACTTAGGCGAACTTAACTGCGAACCAATGGCTTGGTACACTGTAACGAGGTTTGGAAATACACACATAATACTGAGTTGAAGATGCTTCACTAGTATATTGCTATATGATGACATACTTAATTTATACTAACTTTGGCACTACCGTAGAAACCTAGAAAATTAGCAATCTATTAGGATACTTTCGAAGTTAAATATGTATACTTCATATTATGGACAGTACAGGCTGAAATTAATAGTTTCGTATGCATTAACTGGAGATTCATTATGTTAAAATGTAATAAAATTATTATCATTTTGTTCATTAATATTTTTATTAAAACTAATTATAATTGAAATTATTTCAAAGGTAACAAACATGCCTTAACCTCACCACGAACACATAGGCCTTTGCATATACTCGTATCGTCGCTATCGTTCTCCCTATTTCCATACAAGATATTACAGGATAGTCATCATACAGTTATGCCAGTTCCCACACATAAATTTTATTGACTTTTTAATAAACTAATCTATACAGATATATAAATAAAGAAATGTCTGTTTGCAATGTCAAAGTAACAACTTTTTACTAAATGCATATGAAAGTATATACGGTACATATAAGACAATTAATTTTTTTTTCTGTCTGTCTGTCTGTTTGTTCCGGCTAATCTTCGAAACGGCTGGACCGATTATCACGGGACTTTCACTGACAGATAGCTGATGTTATAAGGCGTAACTTAGGCTACTTTAAATTTCAGAAAAAGAATTAGGGTTCCGCTTAAATGAAAACGTACCGAGGGACGAACCCGAACAAAGCGAGGGTGAGTCGCTAGTATTAACTAAAACATATCACATCGTAAACGAAGAATATCGGGGCATGATTAAAGCCTACATCGGTACATAAATCGCGTTGGTAGCGTTATTTTACGCTTTATTTACTTTTGCATAGGTACAACTTAGATAAATCAGAACTGGTGATCTTTTAAAGCTTGCTAGATTGCAAGCGATTATTACGTTTTTTTTAAATTACCCGCAAGAAAATGTAGTATGTTAAGCGAAGTACTAGTATAGTATTATATGATTTGTGGCGAAGTGTAGCATTTCGCGCCGCATCTTCGGGAAAAATTGACATTTCACGTATGTAATTCTATTCAATGCTTACATACCAATTTTGTAAACATTTATTTTTTCATGTGTGGTTAAATTCTTGTACTTTATTTCAATGCACCAGTTACCTTGATGGTTACAAGTGAATAAAATTACTTAGTGTAAGTAGTAATTTAGTAATATAAAAAAAAATTGGTCAAATAAAACATTGTATTATGTATTGCTCTTTGGTAGAAATAATAAAATATAATCCAGCATTTCCATTATTTAAATAAATTTTTTCGAAAGTAATGAAGAACGTTTTGATTGATGACTATATTTTTATTATATTTATTAAAAAAATACATCTTTATTATAAATTTTTAAAGCGAATTTGAATTTTCGTTTATCTATTTGAGCACGCATCATTCGAATAGAATTGAGCTACAACACATGTTGCGATATAAATACACTATTTAAAGATCTGTAAAGTCGAAAACAAAACAAAATTTTATTATCTGCCTATATTTAACAACAAGTAGCTATAATATATATTTAAAGTACAATGATGAGTTATTTTTTCATTTAGAAAAAAGATTATTTCAATTATGAATAACATACCTTTGTCTATTCGTCTAGGTAAAAAGGCTTAGGTAGTAATAATGTTCTCCTGACCGATTCCGGCCACGGCGGCCAATCTCATTGAGACTAGCCAACTGCGCAGGAGATATTATAGTGCACAAGTGTACGCGCAGACACAAGAGCACTCTCTATTCCTGTCACTCTCATACTCCGGTGGGACGACTATTCGACACGACCGGTGAGAGTTAAGGCGCAGGACCGACGGCTTTACGTGCTCTCCGAGGCACGGGGGTGAAACACCGCCAACTTCCCAACTCCGGGCTGTTACTGAGGCTTACTATACAGAAAGACTCAATAACTAAACTTGGCCCGACCCGGGACTCGAACCCAGGACCTCAGGATGTGCAGCGGTACATGCTAGCCACTACACCACCGAGGCTTAGTATAACAAATTGAATTCAATTCAAAGTATGCATGAAGGTCCTATTATTATGTCCTGAGAACAGGAAGAAACAATTGTATTGTCTTAATGTATTCGTAATTACCTACTATGTAATTTAGTACCTACCTTATAGCTAAGTTGAGGAAGTATAATATGTATAGCATGTGCTGATGAACACTTATTATGTAATTGGGTTTCATCATTTATAAGGCTCAACTACGATTTTGGGAGCTCTGTAAAGTCCATATAATAGTTGTCTCTGCCTATCTCTCCGCATACTTCTTCTAAACCATTTTTGATAAGGTTTCCACTTACAAAGCGTTAAACGAGTATCTAGGTATTAGACTTACACTAGTATTTAATATTATAAATTCCTGATGTTTCAGTGAGTATTACCAAGAATTTGGATCATGTTTTCATTACTCATTGCTTTTCTAAAAGTTTATTAGAACTAAAATAAAATTGGAATACATAAACTAAATAATTTTGAAGTAAATATTATTGAGATTAAAACTTTACCAGCTTCATATGGCCTAGTTTAAAATATTTTTCTAAATAATAAAAACAAGCGTACTAACAAGCGATTAAAAATATGCTGTGTGCAGTCGCTGTAACGCGCACTGAACATTTCAATTTAGTAATGTTGGCAATGACATGTGACATCTGTAGAAATTAGAATACTAAATATTTTTATAGCAAATATATGTATGTATGAATAATACAAATACATGAAAAAAATATAAAAGATTATTATGATACATTAAGATATTAACGCTCAATAATAGTAAAATTTGAGATCCTAAGGAAAAATGGAGCAAAATTGTTTCTGATTGGTATCCCAAGGACCGAAAACGCAAACGAGGACGCCAACAAACCAGATGGGAGGATGACATAAAACTAACAGCTGGACACCGTCGGAGAAGGGCGGCGCGTGATCGAACTCAATGGAAGATGTTAGGGGAAGCCTTTGCCAAGAGACACACCGAACTGCGAGACATCCTATTACAAATAAAACATACTCTTGGAAAACCGAGTGAAGCGGGTCCAAATCCCGGGTCTCGCCTACCTCTGCAATTTTCACGTGCGAATCATTTCTAATATGATTACAATTTGCCTTGCGGTAAAGGAAAACATCGTGAATAAACTTGCACGTCTGAGAGAACTTAGTAAGTTATCGAAAGACGTATGTAGTCCGCCAACCCGTACTTGGCCAGAGTCGTGGACTATGGCTTGATCTCCCTCGTATTGAAGAGGGGCCTGGGCCCAGCAGCGGGACGTTAAAAAGGCTGAATACATACAAAGGCAGTTCAGAATAAAGGGCTTATTATTATTATAATAGTAAAATTGCTTTCTAAGTTTGATTGATAAAGGTAACCTTGAAAACTGCTGCTTCAAACTTTGTTTTAGAAACACGCCTGTGAAACCACAGTAAGAAGCCTAACATTTGTTGATGACTACTTGTCAAACATGAATCCATTCCGTCCCAAATTCTAACAAAATATTACAGAAGTTTACAGGGATTAATAGATAATAGTTTATTATCGACAAAAAATCGGACAAGTACGAGTCTGATTCGCAAACCGAGTGTTCCGGAAAATAAAACTATAATTCTGCAAGAACCGCGGTCGCAAAACGTCATTACCCATATCTAAGCTGTTTACTCTACAATAGAATCAATAAATTATTGAATATATATCCACTCACATCTTATCGTTGCAAATCTGAATGCTTAGCATGGCTTAAATCCATTACGTATGAAGAGACCGAAGAACTTTTGACCATTGTTTATTAAAGAATTTTGCATTCACAAACACAAACACACACACAAACACAAACACACACACACACATATACACACACACTCACATATACACACACACGCAGACACACAAACACATACATCATCATCATCTTGTTGTTATTCAGTTTTTATAAAATAGTTTAAATATTGTACGGAGGCGGGCGTTGATATCTGCAACGCAGTTTATACTTTTGCAGTATCATCGTAGCCATTGTTTTACTGTATATATATAAGAACTGTTACTAAATAAATAAATTTCATTTCATTTCAATTAAGTTTATAATCGCAAATATAAATTGTTTTTGTGACGTATTTACACATTTGTGGATTTTTCCCTTTACATATGCTATAAGACATTGCTTCTTGTCTTTCATGAGTCATCGGGAAGTACCCTATAGGTTTTGATTCCCTTACGAGTGTCAAAATCTTGTGATTGCGTGACTTAGAAGTTTAATTTTAAGCTCCAAAAGATTGCAGATCTGACTATTTGACATTAATTTCAACTTGATACGTCCATGCGTTTCTGAGAAAAAGGATGTTGACCAATAGACGGACCACAAAGTTACCCTCCCTATAAGGGTCACTTTTTTGCTTTCGGAACCCTAAAAAAAGCAGACTTTTTAGTTTTTGTGTATAACAGAGCGTTTTACAGATTAGTCAGACTAGAATGATTATTTTTTATATGATACTAGCGACTCACCCTCGCTTCGCTCGGGTTCGTCCCTAGCTTGCTTCCCAATACAAGTTTTCATCCCCATTTTCACCCCATTACGGGATGATTTCCGGGATAAAAAGTATCCTATGTCCTTCCCAGGGTTTCAACTATCTTCTTACCAAATTTCATTTAAATCGGTTCAGTAGATCCAGAGATTACCCTCTACAACCTCACAAACACAAACCTTACCTTTTAATAATATTAGTATAAATAAATAGAATTATCTTACATTTTGACAAAACTGTCAAATTCTATTTTAAATATTGTTGTCATGATGAAGAAACTGAACAATTGAACGTCAATCTGTCATCTCACTGTTTTATTTTTTAAACCAAGATTTTCACTTTTCCGTACAATTTTTCAAATATTCTTTTCACCCAAACAAGATTTGGTTGAAAGAAATATTGACAATTACAAACACAACAAAAAAATAATTAGCCAAATAGGTACAGCCGTTCTGAAATAGTTCGCTTAGATACATTTGGCAATTGATTTTTATTTATATAAATTATGATACAACGAAGCTGGCTCTATTTCAATTTGAAAAAAAGTCCACCCCTAAACATAGCCTACTTTTTGAAGGTCTTCTTCTTCTTCGTGCACCTTTGTCCGCACTTAGGCATTTTTGCCCGTTGTACATGAGCTTGTGCTATTTTATGTGATTGTTATACTTTCTATACCAGGGCGTCCCAGTAGTCTAGCACCTTAGCCGGTGTCCTGGAAGTTTTCCGGGATTCGACTCCTTTTTACAGATCACAATTAGTAGATGTTGGTCCAAAAACCTATCTAATACAAATAAGAAATTATAAAGTGTAAATATATTTTTGTACCAATTTCATTTTCGGTTACTGATACATTACTAACTAGTTCTACTGAGATTGTGGTCTTTATTAATTTTCTACTTACATTAACTTATCAAGTACAACTTTTGAGAGGTAAAGTTTGTAAGTTTATATATAGCGGGTAATCTCTCAAACTTCTGATCCGATTGTGAAAATTCTATCTCTAATAGAAATCTATATTATGGTTGAATGCGAATATTATTTATTCTGAAAAAAAAAAATGGTTTAATGTTAAAAATTAAAAAGGTACACTTCATAATACTTTTTTTAGATTTATGCGAATATTTGAGATTTTAAATAAAACTATCTTTTCGGATTTTTTCACGGATTTATTTTGATTCTTGGTTTCTGACGTTTCGAATGCTTCACAGCAATCGTGGTCACGGGAGAGTCTCTCAGTGTAGTTTTATTTAGGTACACTTCATTGAAATCGGAAGAAAAATGGCAGTTGAGTTGCTTTGTTGGCGTACACTCCCTAACAGTTTGAAATAAAGCAATAAAATGTATGAGAGAGACGTCTAGAGATGCACTCGAGTGAAGCAACGGTTAGTCGCTAACACTTAAATAAACATTTATGCTAAAACATTTATGACTTATAATATTAAACGGTTATCCAAAATTAAAACATTATTATAGATGCAGGAAAAGTCGACCGTGATTATTATATGATATTAAAATGTACAGTAGTACAAGAGGTATTATGAAAATTTACTGCTCCTGCTCAAAGTTACCTGGAAGAGATCGCTTCCAGCGATAAGGTCGCCTGATGTGCATCTTTTCTTTGTGTTTTTTTTTTTCGTTGTATTTTTAGTTTTTTGGTGTGCAATAAAGAATTTTATTATTATTATTCTAATGACGAGATTCAAATCTGTGACCTTCAGCACAGCAGCACTTAAGGACATAACATACTATGATTTCTCTAAAATACTACAAAGGAACGCCTTTTTCTATTTCACATCTTATATTGTATATGAGATATGATACCCTACTATCAATAAGTACTATTCTTCCAATACACAGACGCATTTTCATAATGATCATATCAAGGCTTAGATAGTAAAAATCAATAAGCGCCTGCAATATGCCGCAGTTAAAGCAATCATGACGTATATTGACGTGTTCTGATAAGTGAAATAAGATTATAACATGAAGCAGTATTAGATAAAGCCTATTTTAGAATTCAAATTATCCTCTTGCTTCAATCGAGTAATTTAAATCGCTATTATTAAAGTCTATAAAGCTAACAATAAAAGTCTTTTCCTTAATATACCTGTATATACATATATTTATGTAAGAAGCACTACTAACTATTATAAACATTATTAATTAAATCACACAAGAGGAATGGTGGGTGATTCGTATCGTCATCAGCCATTAGGTACATACATATTATGTCTAATCAGTTATTTTATTCTATCTTTCATTCTATTGTCATATATCTCTTTTATTCCAATAATTATCATTTTTCGCATATTAAGTATCATCTACCAAAGTGACATGTATTTTTAAATTACTATTAGTATTTTTTAATTTATTAAATACTTATGCTAAATAATTCAGTATTTCCCCAATAACGGATGACATATTGCCTGCGATAAGCACACATGTTAACATACCCATATTAAGTTACGATAAAAAAAATCGCGCATTTATCTCAATTGCCTGAATAAAACGTTAAATTGTTAAAGAGATCGTCTACAAATCTAATACCCGCCTCCACAAATTAGATCACAAAGAAAATTCTATCGACTCAGCTATGTTCTTCGTATAAATTGTATAAATACTATAATATTATTTAAAAAAAATGTATATTATAAATGAAATATACTTTTTTTTAGATATTCATTCAGACTTTATTATGTAAATAAAGATAAGTAAATAAGTGCTAAATAATATATAAAAATTTCTTATGCACATTCAGAAAAAACACTGAAAAATAACAATATCTTGTTTCAAACAAAGCTTAAAATTAAGATGGAAAAAATTAGCATATGAACTAAGAAAAAAAGAGGTTATTTGACATCTATATACTCTAATAAAATATGCATATTTAATGGCGAAGCTGAGAATTGTAAAACATTTTGCACTATATCGCTATGAATGAGCTTCTCGAACGAGCACTTACAAAGAAACCACTGTCTTGACGAAGTGGCATTTGACACTGCTTGCAGATATAAAAAGATAAAAATTCTAAACTCATGGAAAATTATATGCACACTTAAAGTTTTAAGCTCTTTACTTTTAAATTCTATTTTACTGGCAGCTTCAAAATATGACCTCCCGCTTACGTTGAAAAGGTTTATGAATTTAGAATATATGCACATAATACATATAAAAGGTTTGCTAAAAAAACAGATATTCCTTCGTGCATACTCGTAGATGTACCGCACTGCTTTTGATCTTATTGCTTCTTGTGTAAACGCGAGAATTCAGAGAGTTGATGTTTACACCATAAATTATATTGGATCTGCTTTACAATGAATGAGTGTTACACAAGGATTCGTTTTGGTACCATTCTTATTGTTGCAGTACTAACTGCATTTTTATGTGAAGAATTTAAATCTTATGACACCTCTATCCGCCATTGTTTGATAAAGTGAGGTTTACTCCTAATATTTTTTTAGTATTAAATGCTAAATAAAATATTACGGACTTTTGTTTGTTTTTTATGACTTTAGATTTAGTTTTTACTACGGCTCCAATATAGGCAATAGCCTTTTGCATTTTAGACAATTATCGGATATTTTCAGTTTTTTCCACAGCATTTTTCTTGTCGAATAATATAATGTGTTATATATGTATACATATATACATATATCCCTATCATGCTTGCAGTTTAATTGTATCATATATTAAATAACATTATTTAAAAATAGTGAATAAACATATTAGAAAATAGAAATAAAACCAAAAACGAAATAATAGAACTTTAATGGGGCAAGGTGTATACACCAAATCGATTATTATAAATAATTTCCTTTTGACATTGCAATGGCTTCATTTTTAAGCGTAAATTTTTCTTATAGCCATTTTACAATAGAAGATGGAAACCATATTATTATTTGGTAAACATTTTGGCAAATTTAGTTCAACGCTTTCTATGTATATAAAATAAAACCTCAAGTAAAATGTTAGTTTAAAACAGAGAGATGCACGATTTATATTCAGTTACGAATTCATTTGTTTATTTCCTAAAAGGATTACCATTTCTCCGCGATGTTTGTACTTTGTATATGGTTAGGATATACACATGCATGAACATGACAAGTTCAAAGTATAAAGAAAACAAAACGCGACGAGTCACACGCCTTGTATAAGTTATGCACACAATAAAAGGAATATGTTACAAATGTAGTAGTGGATGATTTATTTGATACCTAATGTCTTAAGCTACAAGACACTTTCGAGATCAAACTTTTGTATTACGAAAGGTGAACATCATAGAATATTATAAACGGCTATACTAGCGTCTCTAGATATGTATCACGTATCTTTGAGCAAGTGATGATTTTCATTTTCCCTTAAATTTTCATTGACCATCCTTCTTTCTCCTAAGTATATATATATATATATATATATATATATATATATATATATATATATATATATATATATATATATATATATATATAACCTGTATACTAAATTTCATTCAAATCAGTTCTGTCGTTTCAACATTAAGGAGAAACTAACATATGTGGGTCGTTCTTCTTTTCTCGTGACAATGAATTGGTGTTTCTCAGTTTTTCGAGTTTTTCAAGTAACAATAGATATTTTTTTGCAAATGCATTTAATTTTCGTTTGGATCATTTAATCTTTATTTTCATGCCCGTAATATTGTTTGTTTTGTGGCGATTTTCGAGAAAACATTGTGACAGAGTGGTTTTTTTTCGGTAGGACATCATTATGAATTACTACTCAGTCACGGTATTTAATGAAAAATAAACACATGCAAAAAAACTATTGGCTACAAAAAGTTAAAGATTATTTAGTATTAAAAGGTATAAAGCGATGAGGATGTAAATTCGAACAATGAATACATAATAATCTATACTCTAATATGACACAAAATGAGGTGAGTGACAGATCATTGTCGCTAAATAAGAGTAATCCGTTTGCAAGCGTACTTAAAAAACATGCCTGAATCTAACCCACGACCTATAATGCGTACTAAATAATATTACCACTCGGATGCGTGTTACACGGTACCACGTCGGCGGCCTTGCAATTTTAAGGTCTTTCTATTGATTAACCTTTTCAAGTCTGTAATGCGATCAAGTTCGGGCAGGTTATGTAAACGTGTCAAGGATGTATCGTTATAATGAATGCACTGCAGTTCCCGACATCAAAGTCAAGATAATTAAAAAAATTGGAAACTCTATTATTTCTCTTCACAGTTGATAACACATTTTGGCGCACCGCCAACCCCTTGCATCTGGGTCACTCGATTCGCGCATATTTTTAAGGGTTTCAATTTTATTGTTTCGTATCGTGAAATATGATATCCGATATTATTTTTGTGGCTTATCTTTTTCCAGTTATTGGCTGGGAATCTCTTGAGGTTTTAAATTCTTGTAATATATAGCGGAAAGATTTATCAGAAAATTAGCTTTCGTAACCATTAGTCTTCTAATATTTCACAGTCGAACGTACAGGTATGTACTGCACTTAAGATTTAAATACAAGTGTATTTATATAAAAATAAAATATAATAAAAAAAGAATATAAATAAATCTGTTTATCATATTAATATGTGATTTTATGTTTAACTGTGTTGCAGTTTACTTCTAACGTAGATTTATTCGCTAATTGATATTCTCTGAGAAATTAATGTGACGTTTTTGTAATATGAATGTCTATAT
This sequence comes from Fabriciana adippe, assembly GCA_905404265.1. Lineage (NCBI taxonomy): Eukaryota > Metazoa > Arthropoda > Insecta > Lepidoptera > Nymphalidae > Fabriciana > Fabriciana adippe. The sequence goes on along the minus strand of FR989998.1, from coordinate 10,358,607 downwards.
GTTGTTGAAAGTTTTGATTTAGTTTTAAATTTATTATTTAAAATTTATCTTTTTGGCAGTATTACCGGTTGTATTATAAATACAATCGTGACACTGTCTGTCTCGGTGCTTATTTAACGTATTTCAGCGCCTCGATACTTCCACCGATCATCGTGAAAATTGGCACCGTAAATGGTATACATTTTATCAATTGTTATAATAGCTCTTTGAAATACTTATATATATTTCTTCATAAATTGAACGAGCATATAGCTCTCACTTAAAGCTATACAGCAATTAAACTGTAAGGCAACATTTATAATAATAAAGAAAATAATAAAATTTATATTAAAATATCGTACTACCACTTAAGATATAGAAGCAATCGTAAGTTAAAAAAGAAATATTAAGTTGTCGTTGCATAATGCTGGTTCAATATAGAATGTTCGCAGCGTGTACAACAAATATTTATTGCGCAGTATTAGAGCATTCATCTTGTACGGAAGCTCATTTTGTTTTGCATGCAATTTTATGCACTTCATGTGTTGTAAAATTTTCCTTATTTTACTTTTCATTAAAATAAATGATTTGCTTATTATGAAAATAAGGAAAGATTCATTTTTATATACTACTCGTAGATAAATATTATACTAATATTATTTAAAAATAAATAATTTGATAATCTAATATTGTATTTGATTAGGTATATATAATAATAATAATTTTAAAACTTGAGGTTATACATGTGGATAGTGGTCTTGGAACCTTATTCCTAGACTATATCGTATAATCGCAATAATAAATGAGGAGTATTCAAGAAAGCTTGGTGTGATTATAATCTGAACAGTAAAAATAATACAGGATATTACTAACTACTATACTATTAAGTACTATATGGTATTTTAAGCAATATTTTTGGTGAGTAGATAGCAGAAATATATTTTATATGTAACCCGACTATTATTATTTATTACTTGCAAAATATTTCTTAACAATTACAGCGGAACCCAATTACGTCGATTTTATACGATATTTAGAAATATTTTTAAGTAGGTAATATACTAATTTATTATGTCTAATGATCCAATTTCTGTAAGTGGTCTCCCAAGAGAGAATAATTTTGTACGTAGGTATGATAAGATATCAGTTTAATAGAATAATCATACATTTAATCACTTTATATAATGTGACAGCATAATATAAACGAATGTGTTTGCCCAAAGTTAATATCGCAAAATTCCACAGTAGGGACTCTACAACAAAAGACACTTACAAGAGCTAATTAAGCTGTCATGAGTCAACATCTGAAATTAATAAATGCAAAAGATTTCTTGAGAACCTTGGTAAATTAGATAGATTAACTTTAATAAGATTCTATACCAAATACCTCTAAAAATACTACTTATCTTCTAAATGTAATGACGAAACGATTTTTTAATAGATAAGTAAGTTTTCCAGGCCGTATTTAGATGACGACCCATTGGGACTACCCATAATATTATCAGGAGATACTAAAGTACATATGTGTGTGCACATGGGTTGCGTAAAAGCAAATGTTCTCTACTCCACTTCAGGTCGACAGGAATCCGATACGACCGATGAAAGGTCAGGCTCTTAATCGACTGCTTTTACATACTTTTTGATGTGTTAGACTTCTTACCTTACTTGACTTCTAGGCTGCTATCGGGAATATCTTAGCTAAGTTCCTAATCCAAAATCTATTTTGACATGACCCGGGACTATAATCTGGGACCATAGAATGCGTAGTCAGTTATTCTATTAACAACAGTAATTAAGATGCCTAAAAAATATACACAATAATACATAGGGTTTCCCAAATAATATTGAGATATTTTCGAGGGTCAATGTTAACTAATTCATATTCTAAAATGGTCAGTTCCTAAAAAGGTTCCCAAAAAGCTAGGCTAGCTAAGCTAGCAGGTTATACCAAAAACCGATGAGAATAATCATATGCCAACTTGATGAAAAGCTGACCACAGATATGTCAAAGTCATCCAGAGAGTATTGAAGAAATCTATGCTTGGAGTTTCTGTGCGAGATGGGTTCAAAAACGAAGAGGTATGTTCGTAGAAGAACATTTATCATACATGGATACTTATGGAATCTAATGTTTGAAATTGTATTCACAAAATACATTATTACATATATTTTCTTCATTCTACTCGTAATAATACATCCACAACATTTTAAATCCTACCTAGCTAGGTTGAACTGATTTTATGTAACTTATTTGAAAGCTAGTTTATTCGGGATAGTTCTTAACTTACTTTTTCCCCCAATGCATCTAAAAGTTAGCAATTATTTAAAACTATTGTTAGTGTTGACGACACGTTTGGCTCAGTTTGTAGTGAACTTACTTGCTGTGCCAGCGGTCGTGGGTTCGAGTCCCGCTGGGGACATTCATTTGTGTGATGAGCACGAATGTTTGTACTCCAGTCATAGGTGTTTATATTTAAAATATGTATGTATTTAAAGTTATATATCTGCAGTGTATCAACTATCTGGTATCCAAAACATAAGCCTCGTAGCTTACTATGGAACTAGATGGTGCTGTGTTCAATATCAATTATTATTAATTAACGTTTACAAATACTGTTAGGTACTAATTCATGGTACGAGTATACATAGATAAGTTTTGAACAAGCTTTCGGTTCTCAAATATGTTTTGTATTTGTCGTAAGACATATTTAAATAATTATTCTAAACCGAAAGTTTTCATTTTTATTTGAATTTATTTATATCAACTATGATACTAAAAACCTGATTTTGTCGGACATGAAAAAAATCGGACTCTTAAACCCAAATTTAACTCATCCTGTAACTAGGAAATCGGCGGACATAGATAAGAATATACATATTGTGCCATAGTATAATGGTCCAATTTTAAAGTCGATTTAGATATTTCAGACATCAGACTCGTAATAAAATGATGCAAATTTTATCAAATACTATCCAATAATTTCAATTTTTAATTCAATTTCAGTAGAATATTTTAATATTCAGGATAACATTTATTTTTAACTAACGACTCACCCTCGATTCGCTCGGGTTCGTCCCTAGGTACGCTTTAACGGTAAGTATAGAATAGGCTATATATAGGTAAGTATAGAATAGGTTTTTTTTTAACAGAAATGGGCTTATTTTTGAGAAATGATTGATTCCCCATTTAATTTTCCACCGCCCTTTTCACCCCCTTATATATGATGTTTTTCCCGGATGAAAACTATCCTATGTCTTTCCCAGGGTCTCAAACTATTTACATATCAAATTTCACCTAAATCAGCTCAGCGGTTAAGCGTGAAAAGATGACGGACATACAGAGTTAGTTTCGATTTAATATTAGTATGGATATATAAAGCTGACTTTTTTTGTAGTACTGGTCTATCATCATCGACTTGGCTGAACGTTGATAAGTCAGTCAGCGAGTCGCAATATTGCCTTTAATATAAAATAAAAATAGTAATTGCGAATGTACTTTAGGGGATAAACAACTTACAATTTTCATACAATTTTCTAGTACATTATTTTGATGTATCTCCTATGGTTTAGCCAGCGTTAGTCATATAAATTTATAAAGACGACTCGATAGAACCAGTTACTGTCTTTTCCCGTGGGAATGAAAAATTTGCCAGTAGTAAAATGTATTCTAAATGTTGACCCGAGTAATATGTTAGACAAACAGACATATAGACCAACAGACAAACAGACAAAAATTTTAATAACTATTTGGGATCTGTATTGTATACATAATACGTTTCAGTCATTGTTTTTAAGAAATATTTCATGTGCAGATTTTGCGAAGTTACTGCTTTATTATAGTATTAATGTTGATTAGATTATTGAATAATATCATCTATATTTACTTTAAGAATTCTTTTCCAAATATATAAAGTTTTTAAGATCAAAAACCATATGAGGACTTAAAAATGCAGTTACAAAATCTTAATCTCTTCTATTCAAAAATGCACATGTTAATAATAAAATAATGTAAGAAGTTTTAAAACCAAATAAATAATTCACAGGTACAATAGTAATTTATTTATGCACGGGCTTTAACTCAATTATCCTACGAATTGCGTTCCGATAACAATACAATAAAACATTCGATGTCATTTATGTTCATGTTGCATTCGGAATTAAATATGTTATAAACACTTTCCTTGTACTCTTTTAATTCATTATTCTATTGTTTATTTTTTATGCTAAAATTCATACAAACAGCGACAAATCTTAATAATTAGTACAACACCTTGTGCAATCGGTATCAAAACATAGCAGATTCAAAGTTAAAAAACGTGTCTAATTTAATTAAGTGCATATTTTATTTGATACGATAAGCCAAATAAAAAAAATAATAAAGATAGTAACTGAGCAGACTGTACTCGTTCTGGGGCCGGCTTCTAAATATTTGCCATGCCAGCTGGCGCCATGAATATTTAGAAGCTGTATGCCAGCACGATAACCATTCCGACGATATGACCCGAAAAATGGTGTCATTACCAAGTGATTCGATTTGTTGTTAATCGTTTTTGCTGTATATTTTCAAGAGACTAAGAACTACATAATACAAGAATTATTCTATAAAGATATACACCTAAATATTTGTTGTATAACATATCTACGTCTAAATAAACTTTGAAACTTACTATACTTTAATATATATATGCATAGATAAGCGATTCTTTTATATTCTTCAGATAAAAACTTAAATTTCATGTAAAAATATTGCACCCTGAGGCACTCTATTCTTAAGTTGCGATAGTTGTGCTGTAATCTCTGCATAGTTTAATCTTTCTCAAAAGTCTCATGTTAATAACACATAAAGATAACAACGACTTATTTACCATATACTCGTATCTAAATAAAATTAAATTATCTGTCTCCTCTTGGCATTAAGCACTTCACATTTAATCGATATGTCTTTCATCCTGATTGTATTCACTAATCTCCAGAACCAATCATTATTTCAAAAGTTTCAATGACAGATAATTTTAAAAGTGAAATGCTAATATTTCCCCGAAACAGAAATGTTCTATTGTGATAGTACAGAATTTTTGATCCGAGGTGTAATAAATGACTGAAAGGGATTAAATGCTGAACGCTTCAAAACTTAAACTTAAAAACCATATGACTTTCTTCCAAAAACTATAAATATAAAAATAAATTGATAACTATGATTTGATAAGTTAAAAAACTAACACGTACGGCCTTTTCAATTTGTTCTACGTTTATGAACTCTACACTCAAAATGAGTAGAGACGGAAATGTGTCACCTAACAGGATTTATGAGACTAATAAGGCTTATTTGTGAGCATAAAGAAGCCAAAGTCACGGTGACCCAGTTACCCGTAACTTACTGTACGATCCTTTGGCAGGCTTTACGATTTATTCCCCTTACAACTACCACTTCACTACGAGTATATGCAAACTGTCTCGTACAGTTTGTTTAACCTATATATCGTTTAGTTAAAGCCATACAAGAGCATTTTTATTGTTAAGTACGTACTAATCTAACCAATCCTTATGTCTTGTTTATAATATTTTATAAATGTAAAAGTTTATTTGTTTGTTTCTTCTTTTATATTACAACAAAATAACATAGAGCAAAAATGCCAAAAAGTGAAATGCAAGTTCTCATGGGATTTTAGGATGAAACGAAAGGTTGTCAATAATAATATGTCTAGTTGTGTATGTGCGCTAATACTGCTCTAATTCCAGAGTTCCCGGGTTCGAGTACTGGATTGGGACTAGTCGGTCTAAAATATAATTGAGTTTTCCCTTCCAGAAATTTTAGCAACAGCCCTGAGTTCCGAAGCTGACGGCGTGACACACCCACGCCTCAGAGAGCATGTAAAGCCATTGGGACTGAGCCTGATTCTTATGACGAATTATTGTTTTATTGAACTTTAGAAGTGAAATGAATAGAGCGCACTTATTTCTTCGTCTATGCACTAAAAATGTTTCCTGTCTCAATGATTTGGCCAATATCATCATGGTCGAAACCGGTATGAGAAACAACATGTGCATTGTGCATTCTTTTCATCTACTTAAAAGGCCTGGACTAAGATTTCCACATGAGTTAATAATATTTATGTGACATAAAATGTAAATGGACACAGAAATCTCAATATTGACAAAAAATTAATTTCGGACTCAAGATTCACTGTTGTTGTTCCGACTACTTCTCAGAAATTCAATATCTATAGACCTTTTTTGTTTCTTTAAACACGACAAAATTCTTTTTGCATTTTATTGCGTATTTGCTTAAACAGATTATTTTACATCACGCTACGATCCTTAGGACCCGAGCAATCAACTAATTACAATTACATAAACTATCCGAGAGGAGCCTTGGGCAAAAGCTAGTGTATCTATCCAGTCCCAGTTTTCTATTAAACTTAAGAGAACATGAATATTAGTTAGTAATATCATGGAATTTGAAATTTGAATCAAAGACGAGGGAAATATCTAATTTAGACCAGTTTTTGTAAAAAAAAAACATATTGGTTTGCATTTTACAGTTGTTTTAGATTGTTTTTAGAATTTTCATGTTTTCCGCTGTTCATGCTGAACGAAACGAGCTATCGGTATATATTGGTCTGATAAAAATTTTCACCATCAACGATTGGAATATCTGTTATACGCTTTGTAAATTCAAGAATTGTAGGGTTTGTGAATTGCCAATTTTTCTGTACATTTCATAGTGCTTTTACAATTGCAAGCTTTTACTTTTTTTATTTTTGTTTCAAAAACTTTTATTTATATTTTATACATAAAATATACGAGTATTTAATCTTGATATTCTATTTTTACAAAATATAATCACCATGTAACTCGTATACCTACTGGTTTTTATTTTTATTTTTCACACGTAAGGAAAACTTATTTGCGCTGGTTAATTGTGACATGTTCAAATCTTTTTAATATATATTTAAGAACGATTCAATATAACGGTTGATATTTAAGTATGATATGATAATTTAAGTATGATTCAAATTTCAATATAACGGTGTTACTCCACGAAAAATATGGTCGCTAATTTCGCACGCTCGAACATACCCATCGTGGTCAAATGGCCAAGGTGCAAAATTGACAATCACAGGAGTCGGAGTTCGAATCCTGGTCGGACATAAAGTTTTTACTTTTTTTTTGTATTTATTCGAGTTTTTTGTTTTTTTTTAATCTAAAAATACGATATAATAAAAAAGAACTCCAAGCGAAGCTCGGTAGCCAAAGTACTAATTACTTATGAGACGTCTACATCCTTGTTTCCTTGAGTGTTTCCCAAGACCATGATTGCTGTAAAGTGTAAAGCATTCGAAACGACGTGAACTAATTATCAAAACAAATCAGGGAAAAATCAGAGAAATAGTTTTATTTAAAATAACAATGTAATATTATTTTTGTATTTTAAAATAAGAAAATAATAAAGTGACTATACTTTCATAAAAATGTTTTTATAAATTCCCTGAAGATTGTGACCTTTACCGCCTGCGCATTTTCCCTGTAGGTACAATTCTAAAGAGAAATCTCATCGAACAATACCTTTTTTAAAGTAAGTCCTAGCACATAAAGAAATAAAAAATAAAAAATTGTGATTTTATTTCAAAAATGTAGAGCAGAATCGTATACCTTGTAATAACTTTTTACATTTAAAAATTTTTTTTACTAAACGTATATATTCGGAAGTATTTAAAAACCCAATAGACGATGATTAATAATATTAATTAATTACTCGTGCAATGAATTTTGATATACCCGATTAATAAGATAGTAATAGCTTTTATGGTTTGTTTTGGTAAGCGTTGAGTTTAGTATATTATTGTAATACCTAATTAATTTTTAACTAAAGGAAATGCACTGACTTCAAAATCAGTTAAAAAAAGAGGTACATAATTCGTCTGTATGTTTGATGCGGGTATGTAGTAACATACCCATAAAAAACATGACATTGATCACGATGTCATTGCTAATGTAAATCGATTTTCATAACTTTTTTAATGAATATATTATTACTCAACGGTGATCCAATATAAATTTAAAAAAAAGCAGTCATGAGGATTACCGACAGAAGTGAAAATTTTAAACTATAAACAAACAGTTGTTATTTTTAGATATTCAAATAAATTGTTTGATTTTAAATTATTTTGTTTTTAATTAAAACTGTTTACATTTATCTAGTTTTAAAAATTATTGGCACTCTGAGTGTTAGCGTTAAATATATTAATATTACCTAATCCTGAGAAATATCGGTACTAACCCATCTTTAATAACGATTATCGCCCATCTCTACAAGACAAGCGGCAATACGTAACGGGCTTAGAACGGTCATCATACGCGGTTATAACGGTCATCATACGCGTTTATAACCCGTATGCTCACCGGTTCAACAACGTCGCGTGTCAGGCACGGAGCGTACCGGCACCGGCAAAATATTCTCGCCGACAATTGTTGACGCTCCGTGCTCGGCACGCGACGGTGCCGGTCGGTGACGGAACGGTCTAGTGGGCAGAGTCTCATACATTTCAATACAAAGAATATTTTTTTGCCTGACACGCTCCTAGCACGGTCATGGTATGAGACGGGGTAGTGGGCAGACTCCTTAAGGGTCTCTGCCCACTACACCGTCTCATACCATGACCGTGCTATGAACGTATCAGGCACGAAAACGAGCACGGCACGGACTACTATGCCCACTAGACCGTATCAACAGCGTATCATGCCCGTACATAACGGTTATAGTGACCGTAGCATCCGCGTATCATCCGCGTATCAACCGCGGATCAACCGCGTATCATCCGCGTATCAACCGCGTATCATCCGCGTGTCATATCCGTACGGTTCCCGTTTTAGTATTACCTGTTGTTTCTAGATAAATATCACTAATATTGAAGTATTAGTTACAATATTATAATATTACCAGACGAATATATTAATATTACCTAATCCTGAGAAATATCGGTACTAACCCATCTTTAACAACAATCATCGCCCATCTATACAAGACAAGCGGCAATACGTAACGGGCTTAGAACGGTCATCATACGCGGTTATAACGGTCTTCATACGCGTTTATAACCCGTATGCTCACCGGTTCAACAACGTCGCGTGTCAGGCACGGAGCGTACCGGCACCGGCAAAATATTCTCGCCGACAATTGTTGACGCTCCGTGCTCGGCACGCGACGGTGCCGGTCGGTGACGGAACGGTCTAGTGGGCAGAGTCTCATACATTTCAATACAAAGAATATTTTTTTGCCTGACACGCTCCTAGCACGGTCATGGTATGAGACGGGGTAGTGGGCAGACTCCTTAATACATCACGTGACCATGTCGATGACGACTTACATGGATTTAGTCCCCATATAAACCTGCCTATAGAAGTTTTCACTTCAAAAAGTTTACCCCTAATGGTGGATTTTATTGGCGATTATTGATACTCGCATAGGTATTTAACGGAGAATGATCATAAATAATGTGTGTAATCATTCACACCTTTTGTTTACTCGATATTCTGAATGATTTTTATTTGTAAAATCAGCGCCAGTTAAAAAGAAATTCTATATTTGATACAAGTATTTTATAAATACGTTGAAGTATTTTTAATATGAATGTAGGTCGAATCGTAACGATATTCGTCTTGAACATTATACCTACATCAATCCTTTCAGCTCCCAAGAGCAAAGGGGAATCAAGATCAAAAATAATATTTCGTATGAAAAACATCAAAATATTAATTTGATTAAATTTTATAACAAAGAATATTATTATATAATAAATATTGAACTAATTTAGCATGTTTAAGGAATACCAAAAAATATAAAAAAAACTATTACGTCATTTATTAATCTTCATAATGCAAGTCTAATTAATCCAATTACAATGAAACTTTACAAACTTTCGTTTGTTTTAATTAATCAAGCAATTAATTCGAATATCCAATAATAACAACTATTTGTTTAGAGTTTTAAGTTTTCACTTCTGTTGGCAGTCCTCATGACTGCTTTCTTTTAATACGAGATTCTATAAATAATATTTTCTTAGATTTACGTGAATATTTGACATTTAAATAAAACTATCTTTTCGGATTTTTTCAGTCTCTCCCGTGACCATGATTGCTTAGAAGACAAATAAGCACTCAATGGTTGAAAAAAATACCCAGACGAAGCCAGCAAGTTAAGCAAGGAGCAAGCTACCAGAATGAGCAAGCTAGTTCAATACATTATATACAGTATTCAATTAATTATCAAATAAAACTGCCTCGGTGGTGTAGTGGCTAGCATGTACGGTTGCACATCCGGAGGTCCTGGGTTCCGAGACCCGGGTCGGGCCAAGTTTAGTTATTGAGTCTTTCTGTATAGTAAGCCTCAGTAACAGCCCGTAGTTGGGGAGTTGGCGGTGTTTCACCCCCGTGCCTCGGAGAGCACGTAAACTCGTCGGTCCTGCGCCTTAACTCTCACCGGTCGTGTCTCGTGTCGTCCCACCGGAGTATGAAAGGGACAGGAATGGAGAGTACACTTGTGTCTTCGAGTACACTTGTGCGCTATAATATCTCCTGCGCAGTTGACTAGTCTCAATGAGATTGGCCGCCGTGGCCGGAATCGGTCAGGAGGACATTATTATTATACAGTATTAAATATAGCTTATATAAAATAAACTTTACAACAAACATTGAATGTTTAGGTTGACCTACAATATATAATATAGTTAGTATAGATTTATAACGAAGTCCTTACTCTTAACGACTATAGATTCAAAAGGAAAGAAGAAAGGGTCCGGTAAATATAGTTTTGCTTAGAAAAATGAATGCTTTTATTCTCATTCTTATTGTGTTCTGAATCTATAACTAGCCTAATTGTTTGCTATTGTTTTCCAAAACATTATAAGAATTGGTGGAAACAAAGTTATATTACTGTTAGAGCGTCTGGCGTAATGTTGGAGTAACTATTTCTATGCCAGAATGGAAAGTTCAAATTCCGCTCAAGACAAATAATATAATTAGATGAAAAATAAAAAAAAATCAAGTGTTTTGAAAAAAATTAAAATGTGTAAATACAACAATTATGTGTGTTGTTAGTGATCCACCTCGCTTTAAGGGGAAGACCGTGCTCAGCTGTGGGACGTTTAAAGAGACTGAATACATATGAATATTTCTTACAGTATAATACAATATAAACTGTTTGTTTTTGTTTTTTACATATATTCAAAAAATATAATCCCACATAAAAATGTTAGGTCATATCTCTGCCTCAAGTCTTATTACAAAAAATAATTTTTCTATCTAAATTCAAAGCTCGAATAACAATAGGTCTATGTAATAGGTAATGCTAGACTTCAACCTATTTCAAGAGCAATTCTTTTACACCTCACGTTTTGACATTGTTAAGCTTATTTTTCACAGCCTCTTACATTCCCTAAATAACTTACTGTTCTCTAAAATCGTGACATTATGTAACTAACGACCCGCCCTCAATACTTTCTGGCATCAATGGTCAATTAGTTGAAAATCAACAACATGACTGTCAATTCAAATTATTTGGTCTATCGGCTGATAATACAACTTACATCCATATACCTATGCCATATTACATCTTCTAAACATATAATAAAATTCTGATTCGAATCTGGACCTAAAGTATTGTTTGGAAAATCTTATTGAAATAGTCATTATTATCGATACAGAGGCTGAATCTATAGTTTTTAGAATTTTGGTATGATGATAGCTGGTTATCCGGGTCATCATATAGGATACTTTTTACTACGGGAAAATATCTTATCTCTGAGAAATCTATACTAAACATTAAAACGTAACTAGGGACGAACCTGAGCGGAGCGAGGGTGCCCTTAATAGTGATGGCAATCACTTTCTTTGAGTTATACACGCGGCAAGAGATAACAACGAACTTATTTTCACATTATATAAACAATAAATTCATTTTAGCGTAACATTCAATAGAATAATAGGGAAGTAATCATATTTTAAAAACTAAATGCCGCTTAAATTACAATCGAATAACTACATCAGCGCTGAATTTTCTTAGATGAAGAAAATTTTATTCTTAACTAGCTTAACGAAGTGTACAATAATGGAACTGAAAAATACGCTTTGTAATAAATGAGAGACTACTTCAATTTTTATTTTTTCATTTTTAATTTAACTTCTGTGCATAAGTTTATCCTAATCCTTTCATTAAAAAAAATATATTAATATGATGTAGTAGTATGTAGATGTATAGATTCGACTCACTTTTACAGATTATAATAACATATATTTTCATTAAAATTGAATTAACATGGAATAAGATATTATTCCAGTATCTGATCTGAACCTTAATATTAAAATATTTCTTTCTAATCTGAAAATATCTAAAAAAAACGCTATAGTTGTCGTTAGAGAAAGTAAACGTATATATGTATGTAAGTACATGTCTGCATAAGTAGCATATAATGTCACAGGAAATACATTCTACGCGGTTTGGAATCCACTTTGCGGTGTGACCCCTGTACTGCAAAGCTCGTGTAAAGCTAATACAAAACAATTAACAATAATAAACCTTAACATAAAGTTATAAAGTTTAAATTACTATAAACCAACTGCACCGTAGGTAGGAGAGCGTCGCTACGAAACTACGGAATTTTAACTCTCAACGTTACAATGCCTCAGAACAATGCGTTTACTTCAACTGTTACTTCTTATCGCGACTGCTGGAATTTTGTGGTATTTTTGGCTTTTTACTTGTATCACTGAAATCGGGTCGTTATCGCGCACATATAGTAGGTACCCCGCTCGCCATGAACGAGCAATATTAAAGTATAATTTATATTAAGCCAGATATGTAGAATTATAACATAGATTTTATTGTAATGTATTTCAAGATTTGATTGTTACACAGAATTGGAGTCGAGAAATGAGAGAAGTTTATATATAAATTTCCTCGCTACAAGACAATACAGCATGAATTTCGACAAATTAATGTTGTTAATGATAAAAATTATAAAAAGAAACAAATAATTGTTTGACTCGATTTGTTTATTATTTGATGATTTTTCTTTATAAGTAAAAATTTAATATTTTAATATTTGTGTGCCTCCCATTCTCAGGTTAGTAGACTTTTTAATCTATACAGTTAAATAAAATTAGAGTGTCTGTTTGTAATATTAAAAGAACCGCTTTTTACTAAATGCATATGGATGTATACACGGTACATATACCAAAACAACATTTTTTACAATTTTTGTCTGTCTGTTTGTTTGTTCCGGCTAATCTCCGAAACGGCTGAACCGATTTTGACGGGACTTTCACTGGCAGATAACTGATGTTATAAGGAGTAACTTAGGCTACTTTTACTTTAGAAAAAGAATCAGGGTTTCGCGAAAAAAATTAAAACCCATGAAATTGTGAACAAAATCTGCGCACGGCGTGCACACCCGAGCGAAGCGAGGGTAAATCGCTATATAATTTTAATGAATATCTTAGTAGTAGCAAGCTACTATTCATGTATAAATATTATTAGCTATCCGTGAAAAAGTACCTAGGGACGAACGCGAGCGAAGCGAGCGTGAGTCGCTAGTGTCCTATACATTGATTGAACTTTCTTCAAGATTTTCAATTGTATAGTTTTACTAAGAGTAATTATTTATGCATATTGTGTTTGCTTTTATATGATTTTACATAGCATGTATTTAATTAGCTGAAGGTATCTTACTGTTACCAATCTAAAAATTGCTAGCAAGCGAAATATATATTGACTAGAAACTCACCCTCGCTTCGCTCGGGTTCGTCCCTAGTTACGTTTTAACGTTTAGCTCAGAGATGATATATTTCCCCGCAGTAAAAAGTGTCCTATATGTTGACCCGGATAACCAGCTATCATCATACCGAATTCCATCAAAATCTGTTCAGTGGTTTTCCCGTGATGCGGAACAGACAGACAGACAGACAGACAGAGAGACAGACAAAAATTCTAAAAACTATAGGTTTGGCTTCTGTATCGATAATAAAGTCTATTTCAGTAAGATTTTCCAAAAAATATTTAATGTACAGATTCGGCTTAGTTAGAATTTTATAATATGTATAGATTAATAAAATTGAAGTGTCTGTTTGTATTGTGTGGAATAATTATATACGGTACTTATAAGAACAATACAATTTTTAAAAATTTTGTCTGTCTGTCTGTCTGTTTGTTTTTTCCGGCTTATTTCTTAAACGGCTGGACCAATTTTGACCGGACTTTCACTGAGAGATAGCTGATATTATGAGGAGTAACTTAGACTACTTTTATTTTAGAAAAAGAATTAGGGTTTCGCTCAAAAAAATTAAAACGTACCTAGGGACGAACGCGAACGTAGCGAGGGTAAGTTGCTAGTAAATTAAATAAAAATTACCAAAGTAATGTTGTATAAAATATAAATCGCATCTCTTACATAATTAAAATTTTACTTTTACCTTTAGAATTGAAATAAAACAAGTCAAGGACACTAGTATTATGCAACAGCAGCTCTATGCTAATTAGCATAGATCAATAGCAATCAGAAAATAAATCAGATAACAGAACACACTCGATAATACAAACAAAGAAAGTATGTTAAGAATATGGCGGAAACAATTTCCCCCGACTGAAGTAACAACAGCAAAACCATGTATGTATATAATATTATGTTACACAAAATACAATTAAGTCACGTTTTGTTTAATTAAAATTATGAATCCTCCTCCGAATACCTAAGGATGGGCCTAAAATATTATTCAGTAAGTAAGAGCATTAAGAGATATAATTAAGGGTGTGTTCAAACTCCTTTTGTTATTATAGTAATAAATATGTTATTACAATAAATTTTGAATATTTTTTAGGGTTCCGTACCTCAAAAGAAAAACAGGAACCCTTCGTTCACTTCCTTGTCCGCCTGTCTGTTTGTCTGTCAAGGCCCTTTTTGTTAGGAACGCGAGGAGGTATATATAGTTTATACCTAATCTTATTTTATTGTTTCATGCTACGGAACACTCGGTATGCGAGTCAGACTCTGCTACTGAGACTTTTAAAATAGAAAGCCTCAATAACGAAACTTGGTCCGGACTCCAAGGCTGCAGGCGTCCCTCCCAAGTCCCAGGCCCTTTGAATCTGCAGCCGTACATGCTAGCAACTAGACCACACAAAAATATATAATGTTTTAAATCGGGTTAATTGTTCCAGAGTTTCGCTCGTTCAAACAAACAAACTCTTCGGTTTCATAACATTGGCTTCCGTTAAGAATAAAAAAAATATTTCGTTGTGTGCTATATCTCCGCTTTACTAAAATTTAAAATCA
This sequence comes from Fabriciana adippe, assembly GCA_905404265.1. NCBI lineage: Eukaryota > Metazoa > Arthropoda > Insecta > Lepidoptera > Nymphalidae > Fabriciana > Fabriciana adippe. The sequence goes on along the minus strand of FR989998.1, from coordinate 10,343,302 downwards.
ATATTTACGGAAAGTTTTTAAAATATATAAGTATAATATTCTTAAAATATATACCTACTTTTTGTATACTGGTCAGGTTTTGAAAAATGTAACTGATCATATACATATATGTCAGGGACCAGTTAGAATGCAGGTTAGGTGCCATCACCAAGCCCGCATAATTTTAACAATGGCGCGAAACACTATAGACAACACAATAAAAAAGAAAAAAAACTACACGAGATACACAAACACAGTAAGTACATATATATGTATATGTATTATAAACAAAGTCCGTAGCATATTTTTGGTTGGAATATTTCAGTATCAATAAAATGGCCAGTCTTCTTATTCAAACATGGTAACTTTTATAGAATTAAAGATTGTTAATTAGCTATTTCTAGTGTTACTTAAAAAAAAAAAAACATTGTGTATCCATCCATTGTGTGCACTTTTGTTTAGTATTTTGTGATTGACTCACAAAATATATCCCATGTCTTCAACTTTATATCTAGCATATAACAGAGCTATATTTATATCTTCATCAATAATAATAACTAACCCTATTCTGCCGGTTGCAAATAAAATACCCTCTATTTTATTAAGACCAGTAATACAAAAAATAATAATTTTTAAGAGTGAAAATTTTATATGCATTAATAAATCAAAGGAAACAACTTGAGCTCTACCGCTTTTACGCCCTCCTATAAAGCGGAGTTTCTCATTATCCCTTTTTTAAACCCAAATGACTATCATTAAAATTTATATGAGGAGATTTTTTACTATTTATAGGGCAAAGTATATCTATATAAAATATATAAGTAGCATTTTGTAAACTCTACACTACTACTTAAAGACATAAAAACTGACTTTATAAGGATAAAATCTAGCCTTGCGATAACATTAACAAGATACAGTCATTATAACTTAGAATCATTAAGCTGAAATCAACGTAGCGTGTTGTGTTAAACCAAGATAATATGACGTTTGATTTTCCACTCTGAGCCTGACCTTGTCGATGGCGATGGATAAATCATTATGATTTATCACGCCTCTCTGAGTTCGGGTTGGTCTTTATAATATATGTCATACCAAGGATGCATCTTTATTACTATAAAACTATAGGAAACTTGATTGACTTATATATATATATATATATATATATATATATATATATATATATATATATATATATATATATATATATATATATATATATGTTTACCACAAAATGATAGATGTGATGAGTTTAAAATAAGATATCATGTTCATATTCAGCACTTTTTAACGTCCCACTGCTGCTGCAAAAGCTTTCCTCCAATACGAGGGGGATCAGGCCATAGTCTACCACGCTGTCCAAGTACAGTTTAGCGGAATTCACTCGTCTTTCGAAAACTTCTTAGGACCTTTCAGACATGCAAGTTTCCTCACTATATTTTCTTTCACCATAAGACAAGTAGTAATCATTTTGGAAAATAATTCGCACATAAAAATATCAGAGATGCGAGACCCGGGACTTGAACCCACTTCACTCGGTTTTCCAAGCAAGCGTGTTACCACTGGGCTACCACTGCGTTTATTTATTTAAAATATTTCTTACAGCTATCGTCTGGTGTGAAAATAAAAGAAAAAATAACGAAATACAATGTAAGTACTTAGTTACAAAGCAAATATACTACGCAACAACATACTTAAAAACAAAAAATACTTACATATATAAATACATACATGAGTGTTGTTAGTTATAATACTCAGAAAGGGTTTATTTTAAACGAGATTTAAATATTGAGTTAAAAATGAAGTTCTTTTACTAAATTATTGCAAATTTCAAAAAAATAAATATTATGTAAAATAAATAGATAAATTAATACGCCAAGCAAGGTAAATTAGACTACATAAAAGTATCCACAATTTTCATTTATTTCTCATCTAAAAATATAATAGCTCGTAATAAGATTACAATAACAAATTGATGGAATAAATAAAAATTATTAACAGATCAAGTGAACGATCACGTCAATATAACTTGTTTCATGCAAAACTCAACGGATGCAAAACTCAACGGACTAAAGTGGATAAGCCAACTTACTTTTTAGCAAATTGTATTACTAAAAGTAGCGTATGTGTTACTCCAGGTCATAGGCTATCTGTTTACTAAAATTTATCCAAATCCGTCCCCAGTCGTTTCAGCGTGAAGGAGCAATAAATATAAAAGCGGAAGTTTTTATGTGTGTATACATACAAACTTCCGCTTTGTGATATTAATATCTTTAACTTAAGTACCTTATTGATTTAAAATAGGGGTTTTTTTGTAAAAAAAACATACGTTCAATGCTTAGCACCTCCTGGATAATTTCTAAGAAATTAATTGTTAACTGACACACCGACGTGCCCGCGATTCTTAACGGGTTATACTCGTAAAACTCGTGGACCATTGATCCCTCGTAACAAGGGATCATTATAGTGTTGAGTTTCGCTGTCGAGATACAATGGTGTATCATAACAATATGCCACCTTATCTCAAACATGCTATGGAGACTGGCGACAAACAGCTCTCGTCCTTGTAATTGTCGATGCAATATGACATTGAGCTAAGTTTAACATACTGTTATGATTATAAAAAAATATTATTTGATGTACAAATAACAAAATTTCGTGAAATCCATACTAATACTAATATTATAAACGTGAAAATTTAGATGTTTGGATGTATGGATGGATGCTTGTTACTCAATCACACCAGAACGGCTGAACGAATCTGGATAAAATTTCGCATAGATATAGATCTGGAATATACATAAGTTACTTTTTATCCTAGAAAAATGTACGGTTCCCATGGGATATATTTGTTTTAGAACCCAAAATAAAGCGAGGGTGAATAGCTCGCATTATCTAAAAACATGAAAAGCGTTTATAAACGTTATAAACACTTTTTTATCATACATACACGTTAATGTTAAAGGCGAATTACACTTTCTTAAATTTCTTTTAGTACAATGAATTCTACAAAAACTATAGAAAATCAAAATCGAGACAGATTTATATCAGAAAAAAAGTATCAAACACGAGCTAAAGCTAGGACATAATTTTTAAAGATGTTATACCCATTTAAAGCTTACCATTGACGGTACATTGCCATAAAGGATATTGTCGTTATTATTCTATTATTGGCCATACAAATTTACATAAATTAAACATTGTCAAAGACCTATTAAACCTACGCGAATACTGATTGAAAACTTGTTACATGTAAAATATACGTTATTTTGCTGACTTAAAGTACATTTTAGTTAAACTCACAGTTTTATACCGTAGGTTCCGAATTCAGTCGGTAATTGAATATTCACACCTCAATGGTTCTCTGTTTGACGTTTTGATCAGTCGTAGAAAAAGCTGATTTTAATCATCTTTCAAACTTCAGGCTCAATCACTTAGGCTGAATTGATCGCGTAGCTGTAATTCGCGTCAGCGCATATATGGGTCTCATTATCGGTGGTTCACAGAACCTATGCAGCATAGCAAAAGTATGCAATTGCATAAGTCAACAATCTTTATTCTCTGTATGGGTGATATGTTTAGTAGTTTTATGCATCATATGACGTGGTAACACGCTTGTTTGGACAATTGTATTCAAACCCTAGGTCTCTCACTACAGATAATTTTTATCTAATGAAGCAAGTGCTTACTTATTCATTTATAATATGTACAGTCATGAAATAAATACTTTATCCACATAAAGTAAAAGTTCTCTTCTGGCTTTGCGTCAAAAACTAAAAGTCAAAAGTTAAAATAACTTTTCTCGGCTATTTTCGTTATCAAAACTTTTTGCAACATTAAATCCTAAAAGATAGTTATGAAAATATAAAACTAACCACTAAACAATTCAGGCGTAATATTGTGAATAAAATACCCATAATTCAACCCGATTTTATTATTATCCTCTTATACGAGTATTAAACAGCTTAAGATTAAGGGCATAAAAATATACCTTTCTATAAAAATATTCACCGATACCTGGAACTACTAAAACTATTTAATTCGCTGTATATTATAGTAACAACCATCTGAGAAAATAAATTATTGTATTTATTCTACAAACATATGTTATAATGAGTACCTACAGTATATAATACTACTATATGTACTCTTAATATATTATTTGTAATTACGAACTGTGTATATAAATATATGAAAGTCAATAGAAATCCCTTTACTATTAAGTACTCAATAGAAATCTCGATAGGATTACCATTGAGTAATGCCTCAATAGCTAATTAATTAGCTATTATGTAGATTTGTACGTAAAATTTTTTGTTTTCAGTACAGTGTACAAATTACATGATGTACATGTAGAAGAAATTAAATAATTAATAACAAATGCAAGTTATTTTAAATACTTTTTAGCCAAATTACTTAAAAATCAATGTCACGTTATCACTGAGTAGTAAGTATCTTTAAACCTATTAAATGGGTCCGTTTAGTACTAAATATAAGTACACATTTTATTCATTAAGTATCTGCTTTCTTAACAGTAGAAAAAAAATAGAGTTCTATTAAATAATGTAGATTTAAATATAAATTGCATTTAACGATAAGCTATCTAAGCTTGTAGGGGATAGTTTTAAGCTATTAATCCGATTCTGAAAATTCTTCCACTAGTAGGAAGCTACAATACCACCGAATGGCTAGTCCGATTAAATTGTATCTCTATTCCGTTAAAAATGTGTAACTGTCAGAAATCATAAAAATTTTAATTGAAGTAGGAAAAAAATGTCTGGTAAGAGCTTTATCGGCTACTATTAGACATCTAGCGATGTACGCAAGCGAAATAATGTAATGGCATTGAGCAAGTGTACATTTAAAATATAATAAAGAATAACTTACGTGTTGTTGGCGGAGGATAGCCTCCTGTGCAGGCTGCGCAGCGACATGGCGTACCCCTAGCAGGGCGGGCTGCCACTGCCCTTGCCGCGCGGCCGGCGTAGCGCGCGCGCGCCGAAGAACGCGCCCTCCTCGTTGCACGACTGCGAGCGCTGCGACGCCAGCATGCCGGCCGCGCGGCTCAGCGCGTGCAAAGGCCGCACGCGCGCGCGCCTACCCCACCCGCACCCGGCCACCACCTCAATCTTGCCGACCGGGCACACTTTACCGACTTCTATCCGAATGTACACTATAACTAGCCAGTCCGCCTCATAAATGTCACGCACGGCACTACACGCATTCACAATACGCTTGGCACTTGAATTTGTTATTCTACTTAAGCTAACATTACTTAGTTTGAAGGCTTCGTATGTATATGATTTTTTTTTTTTAGTATAAAACACTTTTCGTTCGCAGCCTCAGGTAGCCGTCGAATCTGAAACAAATTTGTTTCATTAAACTGCGAAATGTACATACCCCTATTTCATATTTTAATATGAAATTAGACCAGCTCTTAGTATTTACTGTAGCAAAAAGTTTTACTTCACTCGAAATATAATGTATGACACATTTTAGAAGTAAAACTTCTCATAATTATTCACCCTTAAAGTAAGACATGTTTGAGTATTTAATTGAGTCACGAAATGGTTTTGCTTTACCTGTAATTATAAAGTGAGAATAACTTTAACTGCTTTTCGTTAAAAATGTGAAGTGTCTACAGTGTGGCAGAATAATTTACATTCAACATTTTGTCTGTACTTAAAAAACTTCCATCTAATTATAACTAACTCTAACACATTTCATTTTTAAAAAACACAACAAAATGATGTCTTATAGAAATATGTATGTACGTCCCCACATCATTTAAGAAATTGCTCTAAATAACTGTTATTTTATTGGATGCGACGAAGACAAATTGTATTGGCATTATTTACATTTTTATTTATTGCGCTTATTTTAGCATGATACCTTTTATACCTACTTAATTAAAAATAATAGTTTTGTAAAATAGGAGTAGCTAGATTATTAAAAATGATATTCATAATGTCTGAGACTGTCAGCAAAACTTAATGCATTTTTATGAAAAATTATTATAAAATAATGATTTCATAAATAATATAACTGTTATTGTTAAAATATTTATGTTATTATTCTAGATATTATCATTACATAATTGGAAATATCTAAATAAAAATGTTCTTCAGAAATAAAATTCTAAATTATCCAAAAAAGAGTATGATGTGTAAGCATTTAATTTGAATATACAGTGTTCAGATCTTTATTACATACAATCGCTTATAAGTATTCATCGTGGTTAAAATCTATTAAATCCTAAAAATCCATAGTACAATATCCCATCCTACTGTACAATATGTGAGAACCAGTTAACAACTCTGTTAGGGCGTAGGTATATTCCTAAACAAGTCAAGTCTAAAAATGAAACAGCAAGTTGGGCTGTCTCTTCCACGTTTTTATGCAGTACTATGGCAAAATAAAAACAGCTACCAAATTCAGGTTTCATAATATTCCATTAGTAATATATACAACTGTAAATATTTCGGGAATGTCTAATTTATTTCTACTAGAATTCTTGAAATACTATAGTATTTTAGTACCTATACTACTTTCATTTCTAAGTCCTAATTGCTGCTTCAGGCATGCGTGCATTTCGTTTCACATAAATTGTGACCAACTAAAACGTGCGTAATAAAACAATACTATGGGAATTTGACTTGACGTTAATCCTTGTAAATTAAAAGAAGTAAAACAAACAACGCCTACTACCGATATTTACATATATAAACATAGCATATAGACACATGTATATGTTATATATTAATAAATATATATATATATATATATATATATATATATATATATATATATCCAAAGTATTTCTTATAATAGTAATATGAACATCTCTACTATCTATATATACATAAAATGCTTTGTCCTGACTGACTGATCGATCAACGCACAGCCTAAACCGCTGGTCGTAGAAACGTGAAATTTGGAGGACTTATTCCTTATGCAATGTAGGCACCCGCTAAGAAAGGATTTTTCAAAATTCATCTCCTAAGAGGGTAAAATAGGAGATAAAAGATTGTATGAAACTCTGTCATTCGTAACGCGAAATGCACGAAAAGTGGTATTTAGCTTTAAAGTAAAAGACAAGAAATATGTGTATTAGACTTTTTTCAAAATTCATCCCCTAAAAGGGTAAAAGGGGGTAATAAAGTTTGTATGGGCAAACGATTATTTATGGTCAGAATAACTTGAAACTTGATATTAATGCTTTTCAATACAATTAAATAAATACGTACTTTAGCATTTTTTGAATTTCATCCAGTGGCGGATTTACCGGGAAGCAAAGGAAGCAATTGCTTGGGGCCCCGCTTGGACAGGGGCCCCAAAATTTGCAAAATTTTGAAAACATATTCGCAAATTTGAAAAAAAAAATACAAAATACAAAATAAAAAATCCAAAATAAAACAATCCAATCCATCGATATGGTAAATAATATCGATTTTTCATTGTCCCCAAATGATTTTAAATTACTAGTTAAAACTATATTCGCGCGTATAGTTGGCGCTTCAGTCGCTCGTGTTTGTGTCTTCGTCTGAACAGCTGTAATTGTAAAAGCATCATCTTCTCTAATACACCGAGCAAGTAATAGGTAATTGAATTATATATCAGATTTCAATAACACAAAAAAACTTACTTCAATTTTAAATCAAAACAAGTTCAACGAACAAAATTGTACTATAATTGATTAAAAAATGGAAACACTTTTATTTCACTGTTATCGCATAACCTTTATGATGTGAAATTAGAAAGAAGAAAAAGAAAGAGAGAAAGAAAGAAAGAAAAAGACGTTAACGTTAACATTGTGCCCGAAATTCAAAATTTTCACATCTATGTGAAACAGGTATACGGAGACGAGCGTAAAACATTCGTTGAATTATACCAAATCATTTTCAAAGATGAATTGTTTTCAGCGTTTCCAAATGTTGAATGCCTCATCAGGCTATTCCTTACACTACCGATAACTAATAGTACAGGGGAGAGATCGTTCAGCGCATTGAAACGCGTCAAAAATTATTTACGCTCGTCGATGTGCCAAGAAAAAGTGAGTGATTTAGGCTTACTGTTTATCGAAAAAGACAAGCTTCAAAAACTTGACTTTGAAGATGTCATTCATCAATTTATATTTTGAAATATTCGGGAGGTGGGGGGGGGGGGTTAATGTCAGATGAGGGCCCCAAAAACCTGAAATTGCTTGGGGCCCCGTCATAGGTAAATCCGGCACTGATTTCATCCCATAAGACTGTCAAATAGGGGATGAAAGTTTGTATGAAACTCTGTAGTTGATGCACGGAAAATGGCATTTACCTTTAAAATTATTAATATTATGATCAGAATTACTTGAAACTTGGTATTAATGCTCTTCAATACAATTAAATAAACATGAATTGTAGTTTTTTTTTAATTCAAAATAAAAAATTGAACATATTTAAATAGAGTAACATGGCTCAAGTTGTAAGTGCACACTTACTGTGTGGGATATAAAGTAAATTTATTTACAGAATATACGCTTAACATCTTATACATATTGAGAAAAAGTTTATTTTTTTCGTAGTTTGATCGCGAGCGAAGCCGCGGGTTCTGCTAGTCTGGAATAAAATTATTTGCCATTTATAAATGTTTTTTTTTTGAAAAATGCTTCATTTTTGTCTTCATAGGCAGTAGAATAACTTTAACACGCCAAATAAAGCCAATTGTAACAGATGCTAATAAAGTATTAAGTAAGCAATGAAGCGTAGATTAAATACTTATGGTTGATCGATCTACAGCTTTATGGTATGGAATGCCTTTCCTATATTATTCACTGATTTTATTATTCAAACAAGTTGCCAATTAAAGCTAAAAACTTTTTGGTCCTTTGAATAAATTTCTTAAATAGGTTCGTAACCTAATTTAGCCAATGTTTTGAGATCTTTATAAAAGAATCTTTAAAGTGTCACAGACAGTTTGACGAATAAGTTCGCCAAATTTTTAATTAAAAGTTCATTTACAGGTTTCGTCATTATTTTATTCCATAAAAATTTTAGCTACAGTTTTCTATAAACCAGATGGCGATTACTTTTTCGTAGAGTTTTGAACTCTGAAAACTCTGAACAGACGGCAAAATTTGTGTGGTGCATGGTTAACTTAAACCATTTCACTTATCGTTTCTAATGTTATGTATCTAAATCATGCAATAAATTTTAAGAATAACGAATCTTTACCATTAGTTTCATAAATTGTACTGTTTCTAAGAAATAAATCCATAACTAATGTGTCTTAGTCATATTTAAAAAAAGTATATTGCCTAGAGCTAAAAATGCTCCTACAACTGTAGAGCAGCGCGAAATGAAAAGTTTCATGTTGGAAAATATTAAAACAGTTTCTCGTACCATTGTATCAAATTTTATGGAAAATATAGAGAAATCAACTTTGGCTTACAAATTATAAGCACCTCCATATATACAAATTAAAATATCTATTCATATTTATTGTATTTTCTGTATTTTATACACTTAAATTATTGTCTATGCTATGTATGTAAACTCACACGTCACACTCAACGACCCCTATGGTTACGGCTCACTATATTTATTACTCTGTACTAGACATTCAAAAGAGATGTTTAAACTACGATAAATATCAGTACATGCTACCTACTTGCCACATGCGAGGATTGAACTTACAGATGACGTACTCGCGAAAACATGTCGTCGGCGCGCTAACACTGTTCTGAAGAACATAGGTTGTTAACCTAACTTGTATGTAATGTAATCCTTAGCTTACGTTTAGTATAATTTTATTACTATCAATAGTTACTCAAAATATTTACAGCAGCGATACTATAGTTCAGATATTTCAGATAGTGCTACAATCATAATTAAATAAGTTTTAGAATTCTCTCTTATCTCACTGCAATGAAATAGGCTACGTCAGAATATTATATAAAATTTAACAGAATCATAGATTATTCGTTCAACAAAATAATATATATACTTTTTCAATGAGTGAAATTTCAAAACTTTCGGTATTTTTTTTTTAAACTCTACGCCTTTATTAGCAAAAACTTAAATTAAAACTTAAAATAACACATATGTATAATTTGGTAAAAATTTAGTTCTGTTATAATAAAATAGAAGCGAAGCCAAATCAACGCAATAAATACACAGTATAGCTAACAAAAAAGTCACTTAATTCCATATCATTTTCAAGTTGCTTGGTCATACGAAAAATGTTTGCAATTTTCCAGGCAAAAGAACATGACATTATTCATTTTAAATGAAGGTAACTTGGCTCGCATAAAACAGCCGAGGCAATGTGCAAACTCACTTTGTTAAGGCCTAAACTAAACCAGTCTACATTTCCTATTTTCCTATATGGCAGGTAGGTTGCACCAACATGTGAAAACTGACCGACTTAAAGGTGGCTTTTATAATTTTTTATTGTATTATTAGACTAGCGACGCATTCCTAGCGATGTTGTGTAATATACTTATAGTACCCGGGCGACCGAGCTTCACTCAGAGATTTTGGCCAAAAGTACAATTTTCTTTTAAAGTTGATTTAAAACAAAAACAAAAGTAAAAACTTTGTGTCCAACCGGGTTTCGAACCCGGACACCTGTGATTGTCAACCTTGCATCTTGGCCGCTTGACCACGATGCTTATGCCGGAGCGTAAGAAATTATCGACCATATTTTGCGTGGAATAATGCGAAAGAAAACCGCATGAAAACTCGAAAACACACGTTTTCCCCGACATAAGTCTAATCTAGAATTTTTCGATCCTTTACATATCAAATTTTAGCGAAATCATTAGAGCCGTGTCCGAGATCGCCAGTATAAATAAATAAATATACAAGAATTGCTCGTTTAAATATATTAGAATCAATGGGAACCACTTTAACCGGAATATGAAGTACCCCATGATAGTAGTATGCCTATAAACTATAATTGAGCCTATAAACTATAACTGAGCAAAAAAGCAAGTGAATTTGTGGTTTCATTGGTGATTGGACAAAAAAAATCAACAAACACCCATCATTTTTAATTAAATATTGTATTATTTAGTGAAACGGTCAATTAAATGTAGTCATTTATATAAATTAGGAATTCTTCATTTTGTAACTTAAAACAATATTTACAGTGCGGCAAAACTTAAAGTCTATTTATTATATAAAAAATACATACTACACTATTATAATAAAGTTATGAAGATGATGTATGTACATAAATATATTTTGGCTGTTTCATTTAAAAACACATTCAGAAAATAAGTTTTCATGAAATAATTTGCAGTTTTATATGACACAAAAACAAAACATATGCCCGTAAATATTAAATTGTCGTCAGCTTCTATAACAGAACCAAGACTAAAAATAGGATATAGTTCAACAACAACAATTTATTTATAAAAGTTTTGCGAATTCGAATGCCCACACCAGAAGCTGGCGTCTAAACTGCTAGTTACCGTTATAACAGTAACTCCCAGCTGAATTGTTGTTAAACTTAGTTATCTGTATGTCTTAGAGGTCGCTTGAGTAAGTCTATTCTGTTAAAGGCTTATTGATCCCCAGGGCATAGCTGGATGATCTGTGGTATAGAATCGTTTACTATTATTATATTTGATACTAGTGACCCGCCCTAGTTTTGCTCAGGTGGCTTGCCACTTAACTGTATTTGATTTGTGTTTTGTACAGTCATTACTGCTCTGAGAAAATGCAGCCGATATTAATACGATTTTTGTCCTAGAGAAAATAGCTATTTCTACAGTTTTCTAGCTCTAGGATAAAGGCTACTATCGTACTAGGCTTTATAGAAATAATAGAAGATAATTCGGGGAAAATTATGTATTAACTGTTTCTACCTCAACACTAGAACAAAATTGTTTATGTATGTATGTGTTAGATCAATATTAATGATTTTTCTCAGAAATACGACTAAAATCAATATCAGCAATATATTTTGTGAAGCAAATATAGCTTTATTTTGACTCAGTTATACAGAATTAATAGCCAATATATAAATTGTACATAGTCTGGTCATAAGTTCTGTCACACAATGAAAACTTTTGAATTTAAAATGCTGGCCACAAAAAAGTTTATTGAATTCGAATTTCGATTTTTCATGAATATAAAAATGTCTACTTTTTAGAATTTTACTCATTTTTAAATATGGAATAGACACTTAAAGAAGACCGTGTTGCGGTTATTGCGTTGCATCGTTGCGGTTACGCGCCAATTCAGATTTTTGACATATTGAAAGATTTGAATATAACCAAAAGATTCGTTTATTGTACCATCAAACGATCAATGAAGACTCTAGTGTAGATAACAGGTCAAGAAGTTGTCGCCCTCGCTCTGTTAGGACTCCAGCAGTGATAAAAGCTGTGAAGGCGCAAGTTCAAAGAAATCCCATACGTGGGCAAAAACTTTTGACCCTTCAGATGGGTTTAGGCAGAACCACGATAAAAACAGTGTTAAATGAAGACTTAGGGCTTCGGGCATATCGAAGGAAAAAAGAACATCGTTTGGACGCTCGTTTAATGGACCTGAGGTTGAAGAAATGTCGCGCTTTGTTGAAGCGGTACGCGAAAAACTAGCATCGGGAAATTCTTTTTTCGGATGAAAAAATTTTTAATGTGGAAAAGAGCTACAACAAACAAAATGATAAGGTGTACACATACAGTAGTGAAGAAGCGAGCAACTGTGTTCCGCGTGTTCAACGAGGTCATTTTCAATCCTCACTCATGGTTTGGTTGGGAGTCTCTTATTGGGACTTCACTGAGGTACATTTTTGTGAGAAAGACGTAAAAATAAATGCAGTTGTGTATCAAAATACAGTCCTCACGAACCTTGTGGAACCTTTTTCTCATACCATGTTCAATAACAGGCGCTGGGTATTCCAACAAGATTCTGCGTCACCTCATAGAGCGAAAAGCACTCAAGACTGGCTGGCGGCGTGTGAAATTGACTTCATCCGGCACGAAGACTGGCCCTCCTCCAGTCCAGATTTAAGTCCGGTAGATTACAAGATATGACAACACTTGGAGGAAAAGGCCTGCTCAACACGCCATCCTGATTTGGAGTAACTCAAGGCATCCTTGATTAAGGCAGCCGCCGAAATTGACATGGACCTCGTTCGTGCTGCGATAGACGACTGGCCGCGCAGGTTGATGGCGGCAGGCATGTATTCATAATCGCGGGGATCATTTTGAATAAATTTTATTAGCATAAGAATCTGTGTTTTATTAAATTCATTTTGGTACATAAATGTTTACATCAATAATAAACATGTCTCAATTATTTCATATTAAACATGTGACACAACTTATGACCTGACTATGTATGTGTTTTTACAATGAGATCCCAGGAATATTCATACGTTCAAAAAGCTTTTACAGCTAGATTTATTATAAAAATGTTAAAGAATTTTGTGTATTAAAAAATATTGATAAATAATTTATTTTATAAATAATAACACACTTTGGGAATAAAATGATAACAAATATTGCAATTTTAAATTATATATAAAAAAGGCAAAAATATTTATGGTCTTACTGAATTACTTTTGGCAACTATTTTTAGGACCAAGGCATTTTTCCGTATTGCTACGAGTAGTACAGTTTTTACAAAACAAAAAAACGTATTTTTAAAATATCAATATTGAATAAATAATTAGAATTCGATTCAAGACAAAAGTGTTTGTTTGTGTTTGTTTTACATAAAAATATTTAGAAACCGCAACGCGCCTACTCCTACTATCTCGATAGGTACATCAATTATATACCTGAGTGAAGCGATGGCAAGTCTCTAGAATATTTAAATATACATATTTCACTAATCTATTTGTTGACTGGAACCCTAAATATTCTATTTAAAATTCCTTATAAATTGAATTTGCATCTCAAAAATCGCTTGAGTGAACCCTTCCAATTATAGATCGTATCTAAATAAAACCGATTATTTACTGCCGTTGTATAAATTAACATCCATTCTCACAAGAATATTAAATTGCATATACACCAGATTATTTCTAGAAAAGCCTATTTCTTCAAGTCACTTGATTGTAAAAAAATGAATAATAATAATTATTAATATATGTAACCAATTATTTATAAACACAGTTGAATTTTTAATTAACATATTTTATACACTAGCAACTTACCCTCGCTCCACTCGGGTGAGTCTTTACGTGCCTAACAGTTTCATAACTATGATAAGACCGATAGATCACTATATATATGAAAATTTTATCAGTTGATGATGTGGTCAAGGTATTAAAAATCACTGAGACACCTAACATAACAAACTTAAAGAAAAAAAAATAACGTTTCCTAATTAATGAAGAAGTTAACTATTGAAGAATTTAAAAAATAATCTACGAACGATTACATTAATTTCATCAAAGCTTTCAAGGGATATACCTGCTGTATATTTTGGGACACTTATTTGAAACATGACAAAAAAATAATATATACAAAATCTATACATATAATAAAATTGTAAGTAATCGCTGTCTGTATATGGAAGATATTTGAGTAAAACTATTATTGGGGATCTTTATTAACGCAAATACTCGTAGAACCCAAAACAAAGATTTTTAGTTTTTTTGTCTGCTTGTTAGTTTGTCTGTGCGTTTGTGATTTGGGTGCGGTTTTCACTAATGTATTGTGGTAAGCTTCACTTAACATTTAGTATTTGTTTTATTTCAATCGGTTCCTAAATAAAAAATTTATGTCAATTTAAAAATCATCTAGCTAGTTTTTTAAATAAGAATTGAAATACTTCACAACGTAATTAATTATTTTCGTAATTTTTTGCAGGTACGTAAAAGAGTATTCAATAAATTTTATGGAAGCGGCTAATTAAGTTGTCATTATCAGAACGGTTGTCAAATTACTCTGATAGAATTAAAAATATATATATATAATTTCACTATTTTTTTAAATACAATATTTCGATTATTATTAACAAATTTAAAAAAAAGTTGAATTCGACCAAATGATATCAGTGCGTTTAGGTAAAATTGTTAATATCTTCTTCAACACACCAAAAATTTTATGAAGATATTTTATAATTTTCACACCTTTTGTGATTATTCTTAAATTCTATATTACAAACAATATATATATATCTTATTATATAAAAGGCAAAGGTGATTGACTGATGTATCAACGCACAGGCCAAACCCTTAAGGCTAGCAAATTGAAATTTCGCACACGTATTGCTCATATGACGGAGGCATCCACTAAGGAAGGATTTTTCAAAATTCAACCCCCAAGGGGGTGAAATAGGGGATAAAAGTTTGTATGAAACTTTTTATTCCTTGGACATATTTGCATGAAATTTCGTGTGAATTGAGTACGACAAAAATAATGAGTTACGTGTTTCAGCGTTTTCTAAAATTCAACCCCTAAGAGGGTGACATAGGGGATAAAAGTTTGTATGAAACTTTTTATTCCTTGGACATATTTGCATGAAATTTCGTGTGAATTGAGTACGACAAAAATAATGAGTTACGTGTTTCAGCGTTTTCTAAAATTCAACCCCTAAGAGGGTGACATAGGGGATAAAAGTTTGTATGAAACTTTTTATTTCTTGGACATATTTGCATGAAATTTCGTATGAATTGAGTACGGTAAAAATAATGAGTTATGTATTTTAGCGTTTTCCAAAATTCAACCCCAAAGAGGGTAAAATAGGGGATGAAAGTTTTAAATAAATGCACAGGCTAAACCCTTAGGGCTAGAAACTTAAAATTTCGCACACGTATTTCTTTTATGACGTAGGCATCCACTAAAAAAGGATTTTTAGAAATTCCACCCCTAAACGGATAAAATCAGGGATGAACGGTTGTATGGAAATCCATCATTTTCGAAGTTAGAAACGTGAAATTTCATATACAAGCTTCTGATTAGAAATAAATAAATAAGTATTTCAGAGTTTTTGAAAATCTATCCCCTAAGAAGGTGAAATAGGGGTTGAAAGTTTATATGGGAGGTCCGTCATTTTTGAAGTAAGAAGCATGAAATTTCTTATACAAGCTTCTGGTTAGAAATAAATAAGTACGTATTTCAGAGCTGTTGAAAATCTATCCCCTAAGAGGGTGAATAGGAGATGATGAAATTTTATATGAGGAGTCCGTCATTTTTGAAGTAAGAAGAATGAAATTTAATATTAAAGCTTCTCAACAAAAATAAATACTTACTTATTTCATCGTTTTTGGAAATTCAACCCCAAACGTTAGAAATAGGGTGAAAACATTAGTATAAAAATAAAAAAGAAAATGGCCTGATTTGCTTGAAATTTACTATTTGTCTTTCTTGATTGAACTGATAAGCAAACTATAAACATGTACTTTCTTAGATTTACGCGAATGTTTGACATTTAAATAAAACTATCTTTTCGGATTTTTTCGCGGATTTATTTTGATTTTTGGTTCCCGACGTTTCGATTGCTTTACAGCAATCATGGTCACGGGAGAGACTGAGGTGTTAGATGTCTCAAAAGTATTATATAGTTGTTACAGACAGCCTACCCACAAATAACAAAATGAATTCAAAAAACTTGAAAATTGGCACCAAAGTACCTTACAATATTTGTTAATTTTAATTTTAAAACATTTTTAAACATTTTTATAATTTTAATTACTTCTACCACAATTTCAAATTCGTGCGTACGTCAAGCAGTTGTCAATCTGTCAAAACAAACATTGGACGAACCTACTATTCAAGTACTAAGTAAAGGCTTAAATTTTGCTGTAGCACCGGCCCGCATCCCTTATGAGAACATTATTTGTGCGGTTGAAGACGTCCTGGCCAAAAATATTATGAAACCTGAGGATATGGAGGCGATACGTCAAGATGTTTCATCTTTGTTACGTCGAAGTACTAAGCCCAAACCTAATCTCAGTAAACAACAGTATTTAGCGTTGAAGAACTTACGCAACAGGTCAGACATCACCATACTACGCGCAGACAAGGGAAATGCTACCGTCGTGATGGATACATCAGATTACAATAGCAAAATTAAACAACTTTTGTCGGATGAAAGTACATATAAAAAGGTTAAAACAGACCCAACCACCTCTGTTTTAAATAATACTAAAAAGTTAATTAAGAAACACTCCGATGCATTGAATCTTGATGTTAAAAACCTTATTCCATCTTGTGCAAAGCCGCCTAAACTTTATGGACTTCCAAAGATACACAAACCCAACGCTCCGCTACGTCCAATTGTGAGTCAAATCGACACACCGACTTATAAATTGGCCCAACTAGTAGCGAAAGTACTCTCAACACTCAGAGGAAAAACATCAGCGTTCACAAGAGACTCTTACCATTTTGTTAATGAGATAAAACATCTACAACTCAATGACAATGAAACAATGGTTAGTTTTGATGTACAGTCTCTATTTACCAGCCTACCAGTAGAAGACTGTGTCAAAATAGTATCAAGAAAGCTACTGGACAATAGTATGCAAGAAGAATACACTGAACTTTTACAACACTGCCTTACATCGGGCTACCTATTGTGGAATGATGAATTCTACAAGCAAGTGGATGGAGTGGCCATGGGTTCGCCTGTCTCCCCCGTTGTCGCTGACATCTTCATGGAGGCCTTCGAGGAGACTGCCTTAAACACATCGCCCGTGACTCCTCGTTTCTACAAGCGGTATGTAGATGACACTTTCACAATATTACCATCTGATAAAATATCTGTATTCTTAGAACATCTTAACTCCATAAACCCTAAAATACAATTTACAATGGAACTGGAGTCTAATAATTCCTTAGCTTTCTTAGATGTATTAGTCATACGTAACCCAGATAACACCTTGAGTCATACTGTGTATCGAAAGAAGACCCATACAGATAGGTACTTGAATGGTGAATCTCACCACCACCCTTCACAGTTAGCTACCGTGGGAAAATCTTTGTTTCAGAGAGCACAAGGGATCTGTGACGAGCAACACCTGGCCGGAGAGCTGCAACATGTCAAGCAAGTTCTGCGAGACAACAAGCTGCAAGTGCCGCGCCTACGTCACAGGGACCGAGTGAAACCAGCCACAGTCGAGCGCGTCCCTGCAGTCCTACCTTACATGAGAGGAGTCACTGACAAGATTGGCTACATCCTAAAGCGAGCTTCAATTAAAACTTACTTCAAGCCGCCAAAGAAAATAAGTCAATTCTTACCACCTGTCAAGTGCCACATCCCTCTACAAGATGCAGGAGTTTACAAGCTTGATTGTGATTGTGGACTCTCTTACATCGGACAAACAAAGCGATCCATTAGAACTCGGGTCAAGGAACACATAGCTGATGTGAAACACCGTCGTAATACAACATCTGCTGTCTGCAAACATAGTCAGGACCGCCCAAGCCATTATATTCGCTTCGATAGACCCCAAATCCTCGCGAAAGAAAACAGATATCGCCCTAGAATGATTCGGGAAGCCATAGAAATTAAAAAACATCCAAATTTCAATAGGGAAGATGGCTGGGAACTACCATCGTCATGGGATCCTGTCATTAATATAATAAAATCAAATAATATATCTAAA
This sequence comes from Fabriciana adippe, assembly GCA_905404265.1. Taxonomy (NCBI): domain Eukaryota; kingdom Metazoa; phylum Arthropoda; class Insecta; order Lepidoptera; family Nymphalidae; genus Fabriciana; species Fabriciana adippe. The sequence continues at coordinate 10,324,777 of FR989998.1, read as the reverse complement.
CAAAACAGACAGTTAGATGTAGTAAGTTCTTACTGTGCAGATCAAAATAACAGTAATTTAAATTAGTATTCAAATTAATATTTTCATTTGCAAATAGTAATTCTTAATTAATTTTAATTTTTTAAATTACACATAGAATAATAATGTGGCTTAAATAATTAATAATTTATTTTTTCTTTATAGTTATAAATATAATAATGGCAACACTAAATATAGATTATTAATCAATAAATTTTCTAAAAAATTGTAATAATTATAATAATAAAGCTAAAATTAAATAAATAATATAAAATTATATAATATAAAAGTAATTAAAATTATAAAAATGTTTAAAAATGTTTTAAAATTAAAATTAACAAATATTGTAAGGTACTTTGGTGCCAATTTTCAAGTTTTTTGAATTCATTTTGTTATTTGTGGGTAGGCTGTCTGTAACAACTATATAATACTTTTGAGACATCTAACACCTCAGTCTCTCCCGTGACCATGATTGCTGTAAAGCAATCGAAACGTCGGGAACCAAAAATCAAAATAAATCCGCGAAAAAATCCGAAAAGATAGTTTTATTTAAATATAAACATGTATTTCAAAGTTTTTCAAAATTCCATCTTTTAGACGAGAGAAGAGGTGAGAATTAATTTATGTTTGTTTCGAAGGGTTAGCATGTTTGTATGGACATATTCCCAAACAAAACTTTACGTACATACTTCTAAATACAAAAAACTAAAAAAAATAATAAAAACTGACTTTAAAACACTAATAAATGTAATAAATTTAATTAAAAAACACGACTGCGTAAAAAGCGAACTAAAAGGTGAGAACAAGTTGACAAAGGATCTTTAAAAATAACGTAGATTTTAGCCTGTTTATAATATGTTAGCCGAGTTACTTGATTTTTAAGTCGTAAACATATGCGAGTTATATATCATTGTAGTCTCTTGCTCCAACTTTGAAAAGATGAAGTAGGAAATGTGCAAAAAATAGAAGTAGTGGATGGAGCGTGCTAAATACTTTAAATAAAAATGAATTTACAGAATATACGTAAAATGTCTTTTCAGATACTGGATATTTTGAGTTACGATCACTTAAGTTTTGTTTTCTATAATGTCTTCAAAAAATAGTATGAAACGCGAACTTATATTTGCAATTAATAAAGTATGTATGGCGAAAACAAATATATATACACATATATATTAGGGTGGTCCTTATTCCTAACAAAAACAACAAAATTCATTTTTTTTTTTTAATTTTTAAATGACATTTTATTCTTCTTAATTCTTTTATTCATAAATCAGGACATAAGGAATGCAAAATTGTTGTTATTATTACAAACTAAGACATATATAAATATTTGAATCATTTATTTTTAAGAAACAAGGGTTAATTTGTTATTATACTATAGGGTACTTTTTCCTATACTCTTTCTCTAACATGAGCAAATATTTCTTTTGATTGATTTCAACTATATTCCTCTATTAAAGCAATATCTCAGTCAGTTATATCGTCCACTACTCTTATAAAATGAACGATATTTTTACCATCTACATAATCAGCGTCTTCGTTCCAAGTTTCCATCTTTATTCAAAAAAATTGATGAGATACCCAGAATGGCTACTCACGAAGTTTTCTGTATTTTTTTCGTGGATATGTAATTTTTAATGCTTCTACCATTTTCTTCTTTTCTTGAACTGAATGTTCGTCATCGAAAAATGCAAACGAAACCAGCTCTTCCGACAAATACCACAAATGGCCTAATATTTGTTTTAGTTCAACAGTAGTAATTTTTTTCTTAAAACTTTCAAAGGTTATAAGGTTTATTGATAATTGTAGGTCTTTTCTTGGCGCGGACTATCCGGTAGGGGCTTCAAACCAATATTTTATATATTTTATCACCGTGAAAATGCATATTTCTCTTACAGCTTTCTCATGCTTCGTTGTTAGTTTAAACTGATGTTTAAATAGGTAAATTTTTAAGCATCTCACTCGATGTAGACCAGCAGGTCTCCTAAATTAAACGCTTTTTACAGGAACTTATCTAAGAAAATTATCGTGAGATTCAAAAATTCCCTGTAATCATCTCGAGATTGATATACTTGTAGTTTTTTTTTTCCGAAAAGGAAATCCTATCTGCGGCCACTTCTGCAAAGATGTTTACCTCGGCGTCATTAGTTATTATTATTTTGTAGTCCCTTTGGTCAGTTGTGTTCTAATTTTGCTTAACCTTTCGAATAATTGTATACCTATCAGGACCACTCGACAAGCAAGTTGAAGCATATCTTTCTCACGCAAGAGAGGTGTCGATTGAAGAGGAGGAGAAGGGGATGGTGGAGGGGGGAGGGGTTACCTATGCGAGTCTCTCCATGTTTGCTTTGCAGTTAAATGATAAAGAAACACTTAAATAAACAATCACCGAGACTCTGATTTAAGTCGCCATACAATGCTTTTTGTTAAAGTTTGACAACTGGTAGCGACCTCTAAATCTTATCTAAAAATTAAAAGAAAAAAATCTGTTTCATATTTAGATCTATATAATCGAATAACAAAGTGCCCGGATGATAATACAAAAGTCGAAAAATAAGGACCACCCTGATATATATATACATACATACATATATATGTGTAAGTAACAACAACACAATATTCGGCGGTACGGAGCTCTCGATGCGCGAGCCACAATCACACATTTGCAAATCATTACAGCCATCAAATTATTACTAATAGCAAAAAGCCAAAGAGGTTTTTTGTAGTACATATTTGCTTGAAATTTCGTATGAAATGAGTAGGTACGGCAAAAATAATAAGTTACGTATTTCAGCGTTTTCCAATATTCAACCCCTAAAAGGGAATGAAAATAGGGGATGAACATTTTAAATAAACACACAAGCCAAACCCTTAGGGCTAGAAACTTAAAATTTCGCACACGTATTTCTCTTATGACGTAGGTATCCACTAAGGAAGGATTTTTCAAAATTCAACCCCCAAGGGGGTGAAATAGGGGATAAAAGTTTGTATGAAACTTTTTATTCCTTGGACATATTGGCATGAAATTTTGTATTTTTCGTAGTCGATCGCGAGCGAAGCCGCGGGTTCTGCTAGTATATATATATATATATATACATACATACTTATATATTGATATTAAATTCTTAAGAAGCAAGTGAAATGAAATAATAAACTTGACACCATTTCTAAGATTTTAGCGAGGTCACGCCTCCTTACACAACTAAGACTTTTCCGATTTTATCGAAGCTATAGAACGGTTACCGATAACTGCTGTCCTTTGTTAGTCCCCCATCGCTATTGCACTTGGAAAAATTGCTTTACACTCTGTTTGTGTACGACTTAAAGCTTCTTTAGTACCTACCTACGTCGCGATATTGAATGGTATGGAAAAAGGAATGAAAGCGTATTTAACGCATTGAAAAAAAAGAAAATATGGATTTCACAAACAATTCAGGAGATACAAATATTTCAAAAAAATATAAAAATTGTAGAAATAAAATGAAATGTTTACTATAAAAACTTGTAGGTCTGCGAATAGAAGACCTCGCGAGCACAAAATTTTTTACAACAATTATATATTACTCCACTAAAGTCATGTGAGTAAATTTACTGCATTTTGAAGAGCTATACTGCTCATTACGCTAATGATCATTAGATTTTAACTAAATTATTATGAGACCAACTTAAAGTTACTAGGTACTACCTTTCAACTTAAAAAAAAACCATCGAAATCGATCTTATAAGGCGGAGATACCCAGTAGCCCCCTTTTTGCGGCTTTTTGGAGGAAGTACCCCTCCAATCAAAAATCCCCGACAATAAAAAAATTCTATAAAGTAAAACTTGTATACCAAGTTTCATCCAGATCGGTTATAAAATACGGCCTATAGAAGAGTACAAACAAACTGACAGTGAAAAGCAAACTTTGCCAGACTTGTGGCAAAGACGCTTCATTCGCTCGGTCAATAATTTTACTCATAATTGTTCACTCACTCACCTTTGTTATGATTGTTTATAATTTTTGCCTACTTTTTAATATGTGTAGGTATGTATTTTTTTATATTAAGCATTACTTCTACATAGATCAACTAACTTTTACCTACAGCTTCACTCAATTTAATTTAATGATAAATAGAACAATCTCTTAAGCCTTATATTAGGAAGATACAATACTAGCGACCCCACCCCCCACCAACCCTACGCTCATAACCATTAACCTATGTACATCTGTAGGTACAATTATTTATAGGAGAAATACATGTAGAGCGATTACCATAACACTTTCGCGGACGGTGTTCATTTGATCCTGTACTCTGATATGCCACAATAAATCTCCATGCAAGTAGACTTACCGTTTACACGTGTAACAGATACGTTTAACCATGTCACCGATTACATACTTATATACATACCTATATGTACGAATACGTTTTATCGGTATTCGTACAACTTATAAAACATATAATTCAGATTATAAAATTATTCTCGCTAAGCCTAGTTTTTTTTGCATTTAAATAACTTAATTACTATAGTTGAACATGTCTAATACGTAATATTTTAAAAAAATCTCTAAAAATTTGATATCACTCGTATGATACGACTATGTACTATTAAATTCTAAACCATACCTTCACAGGTGACAATAAGTAAATATATGTATAAAGTACCAACAAAAATTAAAAATGCGCGAACGCAACCAAAATAAGCATTAAAATACATGTCATACGTGCCATTAACAGCCGGACAAGCTGTGCCAACCGTTAAACGACCATGCAGTTAAAGCTTTCATATAACAAAAATCAAAATGCTAACAAAAAGTGTGAATCATTCACACTAAAATAACAAATATATTTATATTATCCTATAGAATAATATTCTTATTTTATTCTGCCATATTTATTTTTAGATTCGTTAAGTACAAGTTTGACAGGTTAAACTTAAATTAAGGTTTAAGTTTGACTTAAATTTGGTTTTAATATATAATTCATATGTAAATTACATAACGGCTTTGCCTTAAAAATGGTAGCTGTAAACACTGCACATTCAGAATTTAAATTGCCTCAACAATTGCTTGCGGGAACTTAGAAAAAATGTAGAGTAGTAAATGTAGAGTAGTCACTAAGAATTTTGAGTGTGCCATTCATTAAATACCCCTTTTCTATTTAGGTTATTTGAGATTGTTACCTTCTGGATAAATGTGAATTTGTTTGTGTGTATCTACAATATAATTCCCTATTATATACATGTGTTGTTCATAAAAATATTCTATGACCATCAAAAATTACCACTATAATAAAAAGATTTTGGGTTTGGAATATTTTAAAATATTTTAGTGCCCATTCTACCTTTATTCCATTAACTTCACAGCTAGTACATTATTCGAATATCAGTACATTATTCGAATATCACAATATTTGGAATACTGATTATACAAGTTGAAAAGATCGTTGCACTTTTTAAGTTACAATGCCCTCGCGATATTAAGGTATAAATATATGTAAGTGTGAATCTGCCAATTTATTGGGTTTTGAAGTTGTCTGGGTGTTAAAATAATGTTTATTTTTTGTATTCTTTAATTATTTCAATTTGTAGCAAAAGCATTTTTAAAAGATTTTAACTTATAACAAATAAGATTTATCTCGTGTTTAGTTGCTCATTTTTAATGTAAGTTTGCTTTCACGAATGTTATCTGGTGATTTTTTTTTTCTATTATATTTCCTCTACAAATATTATAAAGCCGAAGAGATTGTTTTGATATATTTTTTTTTTATTAAGGAAGGTATACCTAACATGATGATCCAATGTTTAGAAGTGGAGCAATAAATGTGCTTATATAAAAACACAACGAAATGCAAGCAAAGCGGCGAGCAAAAGCTAGTAACATAATATATTTAAAATGGTTATATTTAATTAAAAATCAATTATTTTTTTTACCATGAGTTCCCTTCCCCAAACTCGAGTTTGACTAAAATCTGTTTAGTGTCTTAACCAAATTGACACAAATATGACATTAAGTTAGAAATATATAATATATAAAAATATTTGCCTAATGCAACTTATAAACTGATTTTAAGCAAGTTTATAAAAAACGATAAATGCTTATTACTTATATACATTCATTCATTTATATTTCATACCTATTTGTTTATTTTAGCAGAAGCTTAGGTGTATAGTTTCCAGACATAACGCACGAATAATCATTAGAGTGAGTTGTTGTTTACTTGATAGAACAGATCTATCTACTCGTATATAAATAACCACTGAGTATTTAGTGAATATTACGATACCATCAATGAGCTTCATTATTTCAAAAACTTTCATAAGATATTTTGTTTAAATCTACCTCTTTCTCATTGAATATTCAATTGCCTAAATAATAGGTACACAAAACTTTTCATTGTTTATTTTAACTGGGATCCTCTTTGTTACAGCGTGTTGACATCCAGTGTTGATGTTACGAAAACAAAATAAAAAGATTGTTAGAATTAAATCCTTGCAGATTTGATTATTTTTATAACTTTTACCTAATGAACGTATGTAAAGAACGTTTATCAAATGTAATACAACCTAATAAGTAATTACGAGGTTGAAGTTAGGTTTTACATAACTCACAACTTTTAAGTAAATATTATGTTTTAACATTAATTAAAAAATAGTATCAGTATCGAATGCTCCAGTGTAATCACGATAGAGAATCTTCTGGTAACTCAAATGTCTATATTTATAAACGGATTAGGGTGAGTATCAGTTAAGCGATTTACGGAAATTTGCCGCGAGCAAGATCCGATTTTAATTAATGGGTTACTCACTGATATAGATTCCTTACGTAAAGTGATGGAAGTTTAGTCTATCAAAGCTACTAGATCATTGGTAAAAGATCATTAAAATCTATTAATTCTAGTATTGTAAGTAAAATTATTAACATATTTTATAAATATTTTGTACATGTAACACTGAATGTGATAGAAAAATTATAAATGACAATCACAAACTAAACATTAGCACTCTTTAACATTCATGAACAAACGTCAAGTATGTTCTCTTATTATGTAGATAATACGTAAAATGTGTCGGACTTACCACCGAATTTAGTCTTATCCAAATAAAGACTAATTTATAATCAACACAAACATTTATCCCCTTTAAGAATTGATATTGGTAGTGCCAGTTATATAGGTGTATCAAAATTTACGCAAGATTTAAATTAATTAGAAATTACAGTTTATTTTTTAATTGACACATAAAGTATGTAGATACACTAGGTTACTCGTCTAAATGGCCTCTTCGGCATTGCTGGGACATATGCACTTTTTTGTCGATTTTCCATGATTTTGTCATTTTGCATAAATGTGGCTGTTAAATAAGTGTCGATATTAAATTCTTGTAAAAAATCGATTACAATACAATATATATTTATTAGATTTATATATAGGTACAAATGGATTTATAAATACAAAGAAAATTAATATATTAAAAATCAAAAACATATCAAAAAATCTAGATATTTTACAAATCATGCTGCAATATTCTCTTAAATAGACGTACTATAAAAAGGGCATCTATATACTTTATGTCTATAGGAGCTATAGTTTACAAACCGTTATGCTTACCGACCTTTACGATCGTCAATCTTCTACGTGACATTTCGGAGGGTGCTTCCCTAGACCCGGTTCATTTTTGACTTAATACCCGCTCGCGATGAGGAAAATTATTTTGTGAACACTATTTTATTAATAAAATATCAAAATTATTAATAACAATTTATACACTATAATATTATACTGCATTCTGTTGGTTTGGAAATTTCTTCAGTTATCTTACCTACATACATAGAAGGGTGTGTCCCTAGATGCTTTTCCTACGTGTTTCTCCAGGTCACAGTCTACATTTGTTCTAAATTTTATCCAAACCATCCAACCAATTCAGCGTAAAAGAGTAACAAACATAAATATTTAGTACAAAAACACAATATGTAGTAATAGTTTTAAATATGTACACATGAGTATCGATTATTATTAATTGAACGATATATATATTTGAGTATTATATATTTGAAGTTGATACTAAAACCCAACAATAACAAACTATATAAAGCTCAATGAAATTTTGTAATTAAAGCCGATAAGAATCACGAGAAATACGTAGCTTTTTAGATTTAAGCGGTCGAATCGAACTCATTGTGGTAACAATAAGTCTAATATCAACAGCCGATATCAACCATTGTGCTGGGCGCTAGTTTTCTGAGAGCAATTAGACGAAGCGAAGGAAACGAATATACAAAACTATGTATACAATGTATACAAAACTATGTATACAAATGTATGTATTTATACAAAGGCGAGTAAAACCTTTAGAAATTTTTGTCTATTTCTTTTAAATTATTGTATAATTTTATGAGTAGATACTGTCTGTAACAACTATATAGGTAATAACATCTGAGACGTCTTAAAACCTTGATCTAGTCTCATATTTTCTGAAACCAAAATATAAAATAAAATCGCGAAAATATCCGAAAAGATAGTTTTATTTTAAACTAGCGAATCACTTTCTTCCCCATTTTCACTCCCTTAAGGGATGATTTCGGGGATAAAAAGTATTCTATGTCCTTCGCAGGATCTCAAACTATTTTCTTACCAAATTTCATTTAAATCGGTTCAGTAGATCCAGAGATTACCCCCTACAACCTCACAAACTCACAAACCTGACCTCTTTATAATATTAGTATAGATTAATCTTAATAATCCTTCGCTAGATGGCGTAGGTACTTGTTACTTGCTTCTTGATATATTATTATTAACATTGCTTAAAAAGCGTTATTATAATATAAATCTAGATTTTGTAGACATGAAAAGCTAGTTGAGTTAGACCCATTATATTAAAAGTAACAATGTAATGTTTGCAACCGATATCGACAATACACTAGAAGCACTTGTATTCAGAGAGTAATTAAATGGAGTAAAGGTTGGTATTGAAACGACTGAAATATTAATGGATTGCACATTTTTAATTCGGTTGCTGCATTAGTTGAAATAATATTACAATATCATTTTTATGTATACACTAGCTACTCACCCTCGCTTCGCTCGGGCTATATGTATCGGCTATAAGTTTTAACGGTTAATATGGAATAAATAGACTATAAATTATATCTTTTCGATTTTCTAACAGTTTTTTTTTTTGGCATTTTCCCTATTTTATTTTTTCTTTTTTTTTTCTTTTTTATACTTAAACCACCCCTGACACACCCCCAACAAAACAAAATTGAATTATTCCAATCGGTCCAGCCACTTTGGAATTTTAGCGGGACTAACGAATGGCAATTGATTTTTATATACATACTAGCGGTCACAAACAGACGGACAGACGGACGGACAGACAGACCAAAATTCTAAAATCTATAGATTCGGCCTCTGTATCAATAATAAAATGATTATTTCAATAAGATTTTCCAAAAAATATTTAATGTACAGATTCGACTAAGTTACAATTGTATTTTAAGTATAGAAGATATAGATACAGATTAAAGTTATCAGCGTTATTTTATTAGTTACTTATCAGAGTTCTATAATACTATGAGTTTATGAAATTATTTATCACAAAGCTTTATTTCTACCAAATAGCAAAAGGAAGGTAGTAAAAAATAAAACCAGATTAAGAGAAAAAAATGTAGGATAAGTAAAGTAAATATTAATTACAATCATCAAAAGATGCGAATTAGCAACGAAGACGATATGTGCCAGATAATTTATTATTTGAAATTGGATCTATATTATTAAAAAACGACTTCATTAAAATGATTGATTTTTCCCTTAATAAAAGTTTGTATAAGTTTATAGGTACTTATCAATTACCAAGCCATTGTCACTGTTCTAGTTATAATAGCAAAAAAACTCAAATATCACATAATGGTAGTTAAAAATTATAAAAAAGCAATAAAAAATCTACAGTAAATCAATATCTTTTAAACTCATGAAATAAATACTAAACGATCACCCCGAAGGAAAACTTATTATTAGCTAAATAAAAATCAACTTTAAATTTAAAGTAAGATATTCAAATTATTATTTACTTTGTCTACGGAATTCGATGTTATATGAAAGTTCACTCCAACAATGTTCACTCGGATCAATACAATGTAGAGTGTACCCAGCATTATAATGACTATAATATCAATGTAACCGTAGAAGAGAACTTATCTATCGACCGATAGACAATGTATGGGTACTCCAGTCTATTCGTGACGTCTTTGTGTATAGTATAGGTAAATAACGATACTATCGACGATGATCGATTTTTTATTAGCTTCAATAGTAACTATTTAATCGAACTATTTAGTCGATTTTAACCTACATAATAGTATCGATATGAAAATTTGTATGTGAAATCCGAATGACAACACAATTATTTGATACAATCGAACTGATTTTGTTTATGGAACTGGATGGTAGGTTGATACAGGGTCGGACTGGCCATACAATCGATTTGGCATTTGCCAGCCGGGCCCCAGCCTGCGCGGGCCCCCCACGGGCAAGTGATAAACCCCGCAAGCCAAGTGGTAGGTAGGATAGGGGGCCCAGCTCTTGCGACCTACTATGTAAACTAGATCAGATAGTTCGTTCATACAATTAGAGAAGAATGAAGAAGAGAAATGAAATAGAAAAATTCAAAAACGGTTGAACCTGGAAACTAGTTTTGAAAATTTCTGAACGGCGATAACTTTTGATCGAATCAACTTATTTAGACGTGTATCATTATAGTCCGATCGGAGTCCAGTTTGGGAACAAAAAACCAAAACCTGAAGTTTTATGTTTTTAAAACATTAGTAGGTATATAAGGAACAAAAATCCGTAAAATGCCCCCGATGTCCCAGCTACCCCCGAGAAATAGAGGGATGAAAAACGTTAAAAATAATATTTTAATTTTCGGCTTAATGTAACGTAAATTGACCAAATTTTAATAAATTGATTACACCAATGAATTTTGCGGGAAAAAATGAAAAAAACGATGTGCTAAAGTTTTTATTTAGACGCTATTATTTATACAATGTCGCCGTAAATATTCCAACTTTGCATTTGATGAGTCGTGAAAAAATAAAAAAAATGGAAAGCGTATATATACCGTTTCTTTTGTATTTTAAAATTTTTCCATTAAAATCTATTTTTGTTATTTTTTCGAGTTTATCGATATTTTTATTAATTTTTTATTGATTTTGGAGTTAAATTTAAATTTTAAATCTTTAACAATAAAAAAAGTATGGCATAATTGACAATATATATTGATAAATATCCTAAATAATTGATTAAGATGAAGCTTTAGCGTTATCGATTAGTTTTTATATTTTTCAAGTTTTTTCGCATAAATCTGCATTTTCGTGATACACTACTATAAAAAAATCAAAGTTTTTCAAAGATTTTTGAATGGCTGTATCTCAGCGGAAAATAACTGTATCGATATGAAAAAAAAAAAATATTTTATTGCTTCAAGTTTTAGTTTTAAGGTTTTAGTTTTTAGATATTTTTTTTTCAATGTACGGTTATTGCGTAATCATAAAAAAGGTGTAATCAGCTTATAAAAATTTGGTCATTATAGTACACTTTTTCAATGATTATTAAAAATAATATAGTTTACAAAGTAAAAATTATGGATTTCTCTATTATTTTTTTTCAATTTTTAAAGGTGTTTTTACAAGATGACCATACAACGTTTTTATTTCTTTGAAAAGTAAAGTTCAAGACAAAAATTTTTAAATGTAAGCATCCTCTTGAAGTTGGGGGCGATTTTCAGCCTCTCGAGACTATAAAACATTAATTTCTCGGAAACGGCTAAATATTGAATTTTTTTTGTAAATATCTCAAAAACTTTTAGGGTATTGTAAAAGGTGTCATTTTTAAAAGTTGTAGATTTTTACTAGACTTACAACATTTGTAATGAACATTTTTCGATAGGACGTCACAGTAAGCCGAAAATTGAAAAAAAAGTATTTTTTCAACGCTTTTCATCCCTCCATTTCTCGAGGGTAGCTGGACATCAGGAGCATTTTACAGATTTTTGTACCTTACATACCTGCTAACGCTTTCAAAATATAAAACTTCAGGTTTTAATTTTTTGTTCTCTTAAAAATAAATGGATTCCGATTGGTCTATTTTAACATTTGACATTGTTTCAGAGGTAAAATGAAATTTAATTTTTAGATGTTCTTAAAAACTCTATCGATTCGGTACATATCTTTTAAAAAAATGCGATAGTCAAAGTTTCCAATTTTCATAGCGAGAAGTTAAAAATTAATTATGATTAAATCTATTATGTAGTCTCGGGCCCCGGGCTTGTGGAGCCACCCGGGCCCTTCTGGCCCAGTCCGACCCTGGGTTGATAGTGGAACTTTTAAAAGCTAATGGCCACTTTTTTGTTGTATAATTGTTTTACCTCATTACTTTTATATTTTTCTCAAGCAATCCTTAATTCTTATGTTACATTTTTGCAATTCATTTGTATTAAACTTATTCTCATCCCTAGATTATTCAAAAACAACCAACCAAAATCATTTATTTCATTTATGTCCAGTCTATTATTATATATCTACTATTTTACTTCGCTTGTATTATTTCTATTTTCAATCATGTTCAAATGTAATTTTACATGTAACAAGAAGCCTATGTAGTATATACGTAAGGTTAAAAATATTTTAGTATACTGTAACTTAATAAATAGTCCATTATCTGATTATGAAAATACAAAATAGGCTTTAAAAATGCTCAATACTTCAAGAATATTATGGTAAATATATAAAACTTCTACTATAGGAATTCCTTAAGCTAAAAATTATTCAAAAACCGTCATTGTCATCACCAGATCCAGAACTTCCTTAAACCACCATAAACCATAACATTCATAAGTCGTTGAACAAGCTAACCTTCTCATACATCTAATACTAAAAAGCTCATCTTACTGATTTTATAAATGGGAAGGTTTCGATGTTTGTTACTCAATCACACCAGAACGGCTGAACGGACCTGATAAAATTTGGCACAGAGATAGTTCATAGACTATAATAACACATAGGCTTTGACTTTTTATCCCGGAAAAATATACGGTTCCCGTGGGATGTTTATTTTTTTTACAATGGAGCGTGTATAATATACCTACGTGCGCCCAGACATAAGGGAGTCGAGAGCGGTGACGTAGAAGGGACATGGTAGTATGACAGCGTCATGCCATCTTTTGTCGTCACACCGAGGGTCAGTTTTACTACCAAGGCGCGCCAATAGGTGTTTCACATCAATAATATACTTTAAGAATATATTTTACTCATAACATAAGTTTTGCTTAGACGCATCTATTTTCAGAAATGCACAAGTCGTAGTAATACATTAATATGAACGAGTACGCATGAACGATAGCGGTAGGCGGAAATAAAATTAAACATCTAGAGATGTTTAGCAAAGTGCGACATTCCCAATAGAATAAAGGGACTACCTTGTTAATACATCCACATCATACTAATATAAAAATGTGAAAATGTGTTTGTTTGTTTCACGTCAAAACAGAGAGACGAATTTTCGTGATATTTTATGTGGACATAGTTGGGGGGCTGAAGAGTGACATGGGTTACTTTTTACAGCGGAAGATTATTTCATTCCCACGGGAAAACACGTTATAATACTACCCACAACAACTCATCATACTTATGCATATACCTATATCATATATAGTCTATTTATTCCATACTAACCGTTAAAACGTACCTAGGGACGAACTTGAGCGAAGCGAATACATTATATGTATATCTTCAAATGATGCGACTCAAATAATAATGATCGAACTTCACTTCAAGAAGCTTATTTGATCATTTATAATCAAATAAGTCAAAGTATAACGATGCCAGTAGGTAATATGTAAATTGACTATTTATATCAATCTATTTTTATCTGAACAAGAGCATAAGTCAAAGTTTATGTATGCTAATATGCACAGACGTATGATAATTCTCTTTAGAGTAACTCAAATTCAAATTTCATGTGATTTAACGTTGTGAGTTTCCTTATTGTATTACTTAACATCATTACCTTATAATAATACTTCATAAATGATGTATTTCAAAATAGCACCTTATTAATGATATTTATAATACGTTCATATCATAATTCTCCATCCATCCATTCTCCAATACTAGTGACTCACCCTCGCTTCACACAAACATCACAAAAACAAAAACAAATCTATCTCACGAGAATCGTACATTTTTTCTGGGATAAAAGTAGCCTATGCGCTATTCCAGACTATAATCTATCTCTGTGCCAAATTTCATCTAGATCCGTTCAGCCGCTTTAACATGATTAAATAACAAACATTTAAACTTTCATATCTATACATATAATAAAACTGTAGAGGTCGAATGTCTGTACATAGAAAAAAAATGCTAAAATCCGAGTCAGGGGGATGTAAGAAGAGAAATAGAACAAATCCAGATTATTTTTTAATTTTTTGTTTCTCTGTCTGTTGGTGTGTTTGTGCGGTATGGCTAATTTCCGAAACTGTTGGACCGATTTAAATGAAATTTTGCATGATGGTACCTTATATCCCCGGTCAACATTTTAGATACTTTTCATCCCAGAAAATTAAAGAGTGTGGCTGAAGTCAAAAAAAATTTTCTCCTCCATAAAATGTCCAACTGATGAAAAATTACAAATTTTAAACTACTATTGGAAGGTAGATTCAAAATTGCAACGGGCGTCATGTTAACAAATAGGTAGTTAGTCGCGTTTTAATTAAGGCACGATCTGAATATAGGCAGTTTATTAACCCTTGTACACTGTAACTGCATGTACTGTTGCGCAGCGACTTGCGGCTACATTCAGATCGAGCGTAAAGTTTGGCAATGCGTACTAATAATGGCTATATATAATCGCACGGTGTTCTCGAATTTGGTGTATAAGAAGGTGTGTCGACTTCAAAACCATACCATATAAGTAACTAACAACTCACCCTCGCTTCACTCGGGTTTGTCTCTGGATACGTTTTAACGGTTAGTATGGAATAGGTAGACTATATATTATATAGCCTATAGCTTTCCTCAATTAAAGGGCTATCTATTGCAAAAAGAATTTTTCTAATCGGGTAAGTAGTTCCTGAGATTAGCGCGTTCCAACAAACTAACTCCGTCTCTTTATAATATTATAATAAGTATAGATTATTCCAACTATAGCAAAGGTTTTTTTTTTATTTTTATGAGACCACCGTATAAGTATAAAGGCATAGGATTAAAAAAAAAACATCGAACATATTGCGTGATCTACAAACAAAAAAAACGAAAATCTGTAAATTATTTTACACACTCAAAACTGTTTGCCGACAAAAATAAGCACCAAAGGAATAATTCTTGTTTAGTAAGAATAATAAGTACTTTAAACTTCCCTCAAACCAACAACTAAATTGCATACAAAGAGAAAAGTGTAAATGAAGTAGGTACAAGATCTTTTACGACCAACACAAAGAAGCGTCAAGTGTTTTCAAGTCCATTGCGAGGACTTGTTTTAAAGAAACTCATAGGAGGGCTAACAGCTATGTTACGAGGACGCCATTAATCTCGCAAGATTAGACGGCACTGAAGATACGCTGATGACGGTTTAATGGGAACCTTCTGGAATCGACCCTTCAACACTGTATGAATGTAATTGCGCGGTAAGATTTGATTGTAGAATTTAATGCCTAGCGGTATCGTAAAAATGTAATTTATGCCATCCCAACAGCACCACCAGTACCTTAAGAGCTCACGGACGTAATATTTAGAATCTTAAAGTTAAGTTTTTAAATAAAAACGTACAGCGACTTCGAAGTCACCTTAAAAGTAACTAACTTCCTTAGAAACGAACAATTTATTTTAGATCACTCTTGAAGAGTAGCTTTTTTCTAATTTCTAATAATAATAAATATATAATTTAGCGTAATTAATAATAATTAATAACTGAATATATATTAGGCAATAATATGACTTAGCAGAATAACTTTTTTGAAAACAGTCAAAAATAGAGAACTACTAGTTTTGAGCCACAACTAAAATTCCAATATTCATATTATTCACATTAAGTATACTCTAAGGAAAAAACTAAAAATAAAAATACAAAAGAAAATACTTGGTCTGTAATTAATAAAAATAAAAACTGCTGAATCACCCTTATATATAGAAGCGCTAGAAAAGGACGCACTCTAAAAATGCCAATAACCGAGACAACATCACGTTCTTGGTAACGAGCGGAGAGCCCCCGGCAAATTGACTGGGTAGTGTGTGACATGAAATTACCGCACTGGATGTGTTCAACGATGATTTATGATATGACAACAAAGAGAGTGACTTCATCAAGTATTAGTACATATGGTATGACGTCTTCAAGTAATCTAAGACCTATTCCTAGAGATACTCAGAATTATAATTGTCGGATGGATTGACAATTTTAATTTTGAGTATAAATATATAGTTGACAGTGATGAACGATTTGTGATAAGAAAAGTATAGTATTATCATTTAATTGTGGCGAAAAGAACGTTTCGTAAGAAATTGGAAATATAAAAAATAAAGTTAAGAAAATTATAAAATTTAATGTATTCGCGTATTGTAACAAAACGTTACAATCATGCGATTGTGCGAGTCATGTAAAGTCTGATCAAATTACTACTTACTGGAACAGACAAATTATTCTTTAAAGTATGTTCCTATCCTCCTTCATAAAAGCTATAAGGAACATATAACTTAAATATATAATATACACAGGCCATAAGTGAGAAAATCAATCCTTGTCAAAAGCCTTCCGCGGCCTGCTGCTAAGTGGCTTAACTCCTTCAAGTTTCTTGCCTTTTTTTTTCAAAAAAACTACGTACGAACTAATCGAGTTAGGATTGTATGATTGACCTTAACTAAGTTTATTAATATAATAAAGCGTGTCCTTCATCCATTTTTTATTACCCGCTCATTCGTTTTTAATTTATCTATAGGTACTATAAAGAGGTAAAGTTTGTGAGTTTGTGAGGTTGTAGGGGTAATCTCTGAATCTACTGAACCGATTTAGATAAAATTTGGTAAAAAGATAGTTTGAGCTCCTGGGAAGGACATGGGATACTTTTTATCCCGGAAATCATCAAAAGTTTGTATTGGGAAGCTAGGGATGAATCCGAGCAAAGCTAGAGTGAGTCGCTAGTTTATAATAATTTGTACGCGTTATTAATAATGTACAGGAAAATGTTAATAGGTAAAATTTTTGTTTGAAAATTTTAATAGTGTTTTATTTTACATTCAAAATCGTAAATAAAAAGTAATAAGCCGTAAATAAATATTATAATTTTGGCATCATTTTTTTTTTAACTACAAAAAATTGACAAATACAAAATCCTCAATGGCAAAATTTTGGTGTTTGTTTATAAAAATCTCTGCTTTTCCTTTAATACAATTTGACATGTTAAAAATATACTTTATTGGGTTTAAAAATGGTATTAATATTTTCCTTAACTTTCCCCTGCCATAAATATAGCTTATTTCCTGCGAAATTTAATATTACTTGGACATTAGTAGGCCATTCACGAAAGTAGTAAAAGTAGACTTGTGACGCTTTCAGCGATACAAATCTCTAACAAAAAGTTACTTTATAAACATCTTGAAATATTTTACATTAAATTTTACGAGACACTCTAAATCTAATAAGCACCGTAAAATTTGCTCACTTTATTTTTTGCGGTGCGTATCTAATTTAACTAATATATTATTATTTTTAACGGCTGTACGTACATTCGACTTGCTTTTTTTGATTCCAAAAAACCTCAGGACTACTTCAAGTCGCTTCGAAAATCTTTTCGAAAAAGAATATAGTTCATAATAAAATGCAAATATAATAATTATCAGCTACTACCAAATTCTTAGTTTTAAATGTTTTCAATATCACACTTAAATTAATTTAATAAGTGTACAATTTTGAAATTTTCACATCGTTCTCTTCATTCTGCTCACAATCTAGTTTTCCAAAATACTAACCTATAGGAAACTATGTACTACTACTGAAAATAAAAATTGAAGGTGATGTAAATGGAGATCCACAAGAGCTTTATGGACCATAACCATAATATTGAATTTCCGTAAAGTTATTCCTATTTTGTTCTATTTACATATTCTATTTAATGTTAATAATCTATTAGATACATATTATATTAAATACCTATGATGTTAAACATAAATCCTTATGAATCGTAAAGAAGATATATGGCGTAGATTGAATGAACTTCATAACTCCATGCTTCAATTATGGAAAAATTTGAGATCGATTAAAGGACGTCATCTCATCATTCTCGCTTGACGAGTCTTAGTCTTGATTGCTCGTAACTTCAATTTTTTTTGAGTTTATTTTTAACATTTATCAACTAAAAGTACAAACATATTTTATTTTTTATGTATTTAGTTATATAATTGATAAAAAAACAGTAATACACACAGTATGTTTAGAAAATATAAAATTGGCACTTGGTTTACGAGGTAAAAAAGTTTGAAAAACTCTTGGTCCTATATTGTACTAGCGACTCACCCTCGCTTCGCTCGGATTTGTCCCTAGCTTGCTTCCCAATACTTACTTTCATCCCCATTTTCACCCTCTTAAGGAATGATTTCCGGGATAAAAAGTATGTCCTATGTCCTTCCTAGGGTCTCAAACTATCTTCTCACCTTTCATCTAAATCAGTTCAGTAGATCCAGAGATTACTCCTTACAACCTCACAAACTAACAAACTTTACCTCTTTATAATACTATAGTATGGATGTATTTATAACTGTAACTGAATGCAGGCCTACATGCATAGACTAAAACAAACCTTTATTGGTCTTGTACGAGATTCGAATAACTGTACACTGGCTTAGTAAGGCTTAGTAACTCTCGGGATTTTTTTTCGTAAAAATCTAAGAATTTAAAAGATTCAAATGAATAAAATTTATAACTAAATAAAATATCGTACGTTCGACATTTCTATAATGTAATAAATCATCGCAAGTCTAAACACGTCATTTGTGACGGGACTGACGGGAGTATACAGGCATATGGGTACAAAAGCGTCTTAACAATGGACGACATCACTGTCATTTATGCTATTGACAAGTATTACAAATATGTTAAAGCAATAATTTAACAAGCGCCTTTAAGAAGATTTTGGTATTTCAACTGTAATAGAAATTGATATAGATAAAATTGTATGTTCAAATTTTAAACTAAAATATCTACCAAATAAGCATATTTTTTTTTTTAAATTCTAGTGACATTAATAAAAAAGTGCATACAGACGAACATAGAACTTCCTGCATTTTGGAAAAATATTAAAATTCTTTATATTATAATTACTTATT
This sequence comes from Fabriciana adippe, assembly GCA_905404265.1. Taxonomy (NCBI): domain Eukaryota; kingdom Metazoa; phylum Arthropoda; class Insecta; order Lepidoptera; family Nymphalidae; genus Fabriciana; species Fabriciana adippe. Next base: position 10,305,407 of record FR989998.1, on the reverse strand, counting down.
TAATATTCTTTATACTTTTATATACTTTATGTATAGTAGTATGATGATAAATATTTTATTTCTAATTATTCGATACATATTATATAGCTAGGACATATTTACAGTTACATAAAAGGCGATATTTATAATTGTCTTTAACACTGGGCAATTTAATTTTTATTCGGGCTCCCCTTAAATACAAGGGAGGTCAAGCCACAGTCCACCACGCTGGCTAAATTCAAGTTGGAGGACTTCACATGCTTTTTGAAAACTGGCTAGCTTCTTTCTGACATACAGGTTTTCTCTTAATCTTTTCCTTTACCCTAAGATAGGGAGTAATGACGTTGAAAATGATTCACACATAAACATATAGATGCGAGATCCTGGATTAGAACCCGTAGAAGCCACTGGGTTACCACTGCCGCCATATTAATATAATATTTATTATTTTAACGTAAAAGCTTAGGTTTTTTTTTTAAATTAAATCTTAAAAGTCCAAATAAATTCTTCCTTAAGCAATGTTTTACTAATTTATTTTTAATTAAACTAATTAAGCATATAAAGCTACAGTTATTTTAAATTTATCTCCTGTAGACATATTTTTAATTTTTGAAACGGATACATTTACTGCCTGCTTAAACTGACTTTTGTGGTTACAGGTGACTACAAATTCAGGTTCAAAAATCAAAAGTTTAATCCCTTTAATAGATGCTTAAAGAAAATTAAGTTTTCAAAGTTTTATAAAAGCTATAATGTAGCATATTCATAAAAGTATGTCTGAATAGTAATAAAAATCAAATAATAAAAAATCACATAGCGAATATCAACCAACGCGGTATTTGTGACGGCTCACGGCACTGACTACAGAAGCATTGTGTTCAAAGCTCCTCAACAATGGATTCACATTATAAATGATATTACCACCGTCAATGTGACTGCAAGTATTTGAGTTACATAAAGATTAATGCATGTGGAAATGTAAAGCTTTTAAGGCTTATAAAATTACATTTTGTCTGAAAATCATACTATTGTAATAAATTACAGTATGTTTGTTGTTGTTAGATTATTTTCTTATTTTTCTCCTCAATGAGGTGTTTTTTTTTTTTTTTTTTTAATTTTGAAGTAAAACTTCTTTAGAATCGTTGTGGTTCGAAACTCGATGAAACGACAATGCGTCACGAGAAAGAAACAAACACATAAATATATAGGATTAAGCCGAGAGAATGAGAAAGACTACATTACACAGGAAGTAAAAAATAATAAAAATAATACTAAATGATATATAATGTAATATAATATATTAAATAAAATGAAAATAACTTTTAAGCTTGCTAAAAATATTATTAAAAAAAACCTTACAATTATCATACTCCTGATACTCTATATTCATCTCATTCTCTCGTAGGTTACTTTTCTGAAGTTTCACTTCTACCGTGTGAGAATTGCACACACACTTACTTTTTTTCAGTAACAGTGTACGAGTGGCATAGGCTACGTTATATCACAGTAGGTATATCAAGTGATTCCCAAGGGATATTGTATGTATGTAGCAAAAAATATCATAAAACTAAAGTGCTAAAAGTAACTAAAGCTTTAAATTCTTATAATAACTAGCGACTTACCCTCGCTTGGCTCAGGTACTAGGGAGGCTTTAATTTTTTTGAGCGAAACCCTAATTCTTTTTCTAAAATAAAAGTAGCCTAAGTTACTCCTTATAATATCAGCTACCTGCCAGTCAAAGTCTTGTTAAAATTGGTCCAGCCGTTTCAGAGATTAGCTAGAACAAACAGGCAGACAGATAGACAAACAGACAGACAGACAAACAGACAGACAGACAGACAAAAATTTTAAAAATTGTTTTTTTCTTATAAGTACCGTATATAAATCCATATGTATTTAGTATAAAGCTGTTATTTTGACATTACAAACAGACACTTCAATTTTATTTATCTGTATAGATTATTATCAGATCACTATAAATGCAAAAGTTTGTATGTAGGACTGAACGGATTTGTATGAAATTTATACAGATAGACTACGACCTGGACTAACTACAGATACCTTAATATGCAACCGAGCGAAGCGAAGGTAAGCCGCTAGTACCTCCTTCATAATTAAAGGAATTAACCAAATATATATCTAATCTAGTATAAGTATCAACAATGCAACCTTACCTATAAAATTTTTATTCACTTTAGTTCAGTTGCAAATTCTTACCTTTAAAATTGAAAACTTTAGCCGATAATTCTAATGGAAGAATATGTAATATAATAAATAGTTCGCCACCTCGCTCAATAATAACATCAGTCAAACAATCATTTGTCATACGCACAATAGTACCTCTGGCTCCATTAATAGGAAGGTCAAAGTATCATATACGCTAACAATAATACAACGCAAAGGAAAACATTGATTAAAGTCAATCAATGTTAGTGCCAAATGCCAATAAATAATGCAAATTAAATTAGTATATATAAAAAGGCAGTGGTAGCCCAGTGGACAAAGGCAGTGGTAGCCCAGTGGAAAAAGGCAGTGCTAGCCTAGTGGTAACGCGCTCGCTTGGGAAACCGAGTGAAGCGGCTTCAAATCCCGTGTCTCGCACCTCTGATATTTTCATGTGCGATTCATTTCTAACATGATTATCACTTGGCTTACGGTGAAGGAACACATCGTAAGGAAACCTGCATGTCTGAGAGAACCTAGCAAGTTTTCGAAAGACGTGTGAAGTCCGCCAACCCGCACTTGGCCAGCGCGGTGGACTATGGCCTGATCTCTCTCGTGAAGAGAGGCCCGTGCCCAGCAGTGGGATGTTAAAAAGGGCTGAATACAAATTAATATTTTACTTTTAGAAAAATGTGGTTTACATCTTATCAACAGTACATCATTTTATATGACGTCACAAAATATAAATTAAATTATTTATTGAAATATTCTGACCATACTTTTTTAATCATTCTTTTAAAAATAAACTTACGACCTTTACACTGACAGACGATTAATATACTATAATTCGACAATAACGCTATAAATACTCATAGAAGCTACAAATTATTATATAATTAACCATAACCATCGAGAAGTTCAAAATAAATAGATAATTTGTTTTTAGTAGATAATTTATGGGTATATAATGATCTGTTATTATTATCAAAAAAATGGCCCTGGGCAAATTGGCATTTAGGGTTCCGTTTTATTTATTCTTGGTTATTTATTGATAAAATAATATTAATAGGCTTTGCAAAAATCGTATAAAGAATAATGTAATACTTATAATCATTAAGATTTATTTATTTTTTTGGAAATAAAAATAGTTTACTACAGTAAAGTTATTTTGTATTTATTATTATAAAGTTATTACATGGTGTTGCCATATTTACTAAAATGAGTTATTTACATTTTTATATAGAAAACAGCGACGCACCCTGGCTCCGCCTGGGTTCATCCCTAGTAACGTTTTAATGGTTAGTTAAGATTTCTCAGAGATGAGATTTTTTCCTGCAGTAAAAAGTATCCCATATGTTTACCCGGACAATCAGCTATCTTCATACCAAATTTCATCAAAATCTGTTCAGTAGTTTTCTCCTGATGCGTTCCCAGACAGATATAAATAGACACAAAAATCCTAAACATTATAGATTCGGCCTCTGTATCGATAATAAAGACTATTTTAATAAGATTTTCCAAAAAATATTTAATGTACAGATTCCACTTAGTATTTTATTACATGTATAGATAAATCAGAAGATAGATTATTTCAAACTATAAATAAAATCTAAAGTATAAAATAATTTTACAACACAACCCTAAAAAACGACCGACGATTTGCCTCATTTCGGAGAAATCATTTATCTTGATGAGCGGAAGAAGGCAAAAGGAATATAGCGAAATAAATGATGATAAAATATATCAAAATGGCAGAGTTATCCTAAAAGATTAATTCCAAAAGGAAATTGAAGTTTTAAGGAGAATATATTTGATTTTTAATAGTTTATGAATATGATAGCGCACGGAAATACAAGATGGTTAGAAGTTAGCCTTTTAGAATAAAAAACGTGTCGGTGTACTTATGTACGCACGTAAGAAGTTATACTTCTTTGGCGTAACAGAACAAAAATAGCTAAAGATTTCATCCCGTATGTCACAACTCTCTGTTTATAAATGAAATGATAAGTTAATAAGATAATTAAATAAGTTATATTAGGCATATTACTATCATATGTTTATAGATTATCATTTAAGGAAAGAATATAATATTATATATCATTTGTCAGACAATAACAACGGTTGTGGTTGCCAAGGTGGCAATAAACAGTTATCAGCTAACTTCATTATGTCCCTTTTTGGGTGTCGATGTGCGCGCGCATCGTAAAAATTATACCCTCATATTTTTTCCCAACGTCCTAAAAGAAGTGTAACTTCAAAAAGTTAAGGAAGCTTTCAGCTATATTTAGTAAAAGCTTAGTTAAACATTATTTTTCAATCTCTATATTACATTATCTTTAATCAAATCTCAACATACTCGTAAAATAACATAAAATCTCATTTGCCATTCATATCTGTATTTTCTCCATTTAAAACTTTTATACGTATTCTTCAGAATATCTACCCATCTTGTATTTAGCATTGTTTTTACATACTCCCACCCGTAACAACCTTGTTAACGTGTCGTGAATAAGTTAGATACGTTTTTTTAAGTAGTTTAGACTGGAGATCGGCATATTATTTGCTTGTACGCTGGCTGATACATGTATGTACATACATACGTTAAAATAATGAAGGCACGAGCTTTTGAAACAGTTTTGTAGTTTGCTATAAAAATAACATTTTAAAAATATTATTGATTTATTAAAAAAATATTTAGAAGCCGATATCAACTTAGAGTATCATCTAATAAAATTGTTTAATTTATTGTAAAATCATAAAATAAACTGTTCTTATTGTATCGCTGTAAATTTTAGAGTGAACATAAAATTAAAGTAAGTTACTTGTAACTTCGAAAACGTCTTGAGTTTGTAATTGAATCTCTTAAGCAATAGAAATCTTTATACAACATCAATGATATGTAGGTATGTAACATATATAATTTACCCTTTTTATTTTAACGTATCTATTATACACTTAATTATTTATTCGTTATTTTATTAGTGATTAGTAAAACTATCAAATAAATACTGTATTACACGTACAATACAAATGTATTCAGCCCCTTTTAACGTCCCACTGCTAGCAGTAAATCAAGTGGAAATCATGTTAGAAATTAATTGCACATGAAAATATCAGAGGTGCGGGACTCGGCATTTGAACCCACTTCACTCGGTTTCCCAAGCGAGCGCGTTACCACTGGGCTACCACAGCCTCATACAATGTACATAAAAATAATAATAGCATAAGCTACTACATATAGTACCATATGCCACATGTCTATTCTTTAGTGCAAACATCGGCTCGTTATCGTATTGTGGCTACGTTTTTAGCTTAAATATAATTCATTAATTAAATATTATGAATGTGAAGATAACTCTGTCATCTTTTCAAGCTTAAACCGCTAAACAGATTTTACAGCGAAGAAATAATAATTGATTTCTGGGGGCGGACGTAGTACATTTGATCCCCACCCCACTTGCTACGGGAGCGAAGCTGCAGGCAAAAAAATATTTTTCTATTTAAATAATCCACATAAAAGTATTTAACTTATAAGATATTTATTTAGCTTCGTTGTCTATCAGATCTTATTTCTGTCTTTTGAATCGTAATAGGATTTACCCCGGTTGAAATTTTCTCAGAATTAGAAATATATTTCCGCGAAAAACCATGTAAAGGACAAAAATTAAGCGGGGCCTCTTTGCAAGAAACGTGTGTAGTCTTTTTTTTGCTCTTTCGTGAAAACGTTGACACACAATCATCACACTTAATATGAGTGCTAACTTTAATGTATAACAGCTTACCTATAATAAAATCAGCTCAGTGTCAAAAAGTCCTATAAAAGTCCTGGTAATATATATGCACATCAACACAATCTAGGGATATTTTAGTCATTCATGAATTCTTATATGAAAATGCGTAGTATTTTATATCCTAACAGGAAATTAAATTTAAATCTGAGGTTTGTTTTTTAAAGGATTATTTTAATAAAAATAAACAAAAGTTACTAAAATAAAACTTACTGTGTTTGATGATTAATTAACGAACGAATCAAAATTGAATGAAACAGTAAGTTTTGTATAAAGAAAATTTACAAATCTGTAAAAGCACCTCGAACGTTTATGACGCATCCGCAAGGATCATTCATGCTCAAAATGAGGGTATCGATATCTCCTTGTACGATAAGGTCCCAGGTTTGACGAAGATGCATGAAAAGTTCACAGTCACCAGATTTTTGGGAAAATTACGTAAAGCCCTTCTTTTAAGTATATCCCACGCAAGCTCAATCGGATTTAAATCTGAGGACTGCGCGGACCACTCAAGCGTCGCCACATTATGTTGATGTAGCCACTGAATTACCACTCGAACCGTATGTGGGCGGGCATTATTATGCATAAGCATAAAATCTTGACCCATTTGCCGCCAGTGTGGTCAAACTACAGGTACCAGCACCTCATACCGCAATTTTGCAGCAGTTAAGTTGCCGTGTACCCAAAATCAGGTCTCCCGCCCAAGCGTATTCACGCCTACATGTATATATGATTGTGCCACCTTGATATGGATAGACTACCTGGGGATTTCGCAGGTGGCTCTCACGTCCAGGTCTTCGCCTGAATTTTCGCGTGAGTCTGGATGGAAGCTGAACCGGGATTCATGGGAAAATAACACCCTAGACCATTGACGATCGTTCCAAGGTAAATGTTCGTTAGCCCATTCTAATCTTCGTCTGCGATTGCTTTGTCGAAATGCAGGAATCCGAAGTGATCTAGGAGTATGAAGGTTGACTTTGTGCAGTCTCTTCCTGACAGTTTGGTCGCTAACCAGGACCTGGTCTTCCGACTATAACTATGAAATCAATTGCCTAGCCGTAACGTTAGGTTGTCTTCTTGCCACAATTTGTAAAAATCTGTCTTGTCCTGAGGTGGTTACCCGACTGTTTCCAGTGTGCCGCTCAGCCATCTTGCCAGCGTCCCAATAACGAGACCACAATCTAAATATGACGCTTTGACTGGTGCCAATGGCATCAGCAACATTTCTTTGTCACACGCCCGGCATCCAGCATGCCTATAGCTCTCAACATCTCTTCTCTGCTTAAATATCGGTGTTCCATGTTATAGAAAAAACCACCAGTATTCATTTAATTATAATTAAACGTGCGAATAAATGAACATTTTGTTTAAAAACAGTTAAAATATTTAACACGCAAAAGGAAGAAAATTTATTATAAATAGTTAATCAAAATTTTGCCGCTTCTGCCATTTTTTTTTATTTGAATTTAGAATACAGAAAATAAATGTGCCAGGAACAAATTGACGTTTAAATCTTTTTCAAATGGCCAGTACTTTTAAAGATATGCTAATAAATGTGCAATATGCATATCTTTATTTTTACCCTAGACAGTGTTGAAGTGTGTATTTATTATAGACATACATAAATATTATAATATTATACAAGATAAACTCGGTGCACAACTTCCGACTCACTCTTGACCGACTATCATCTTTTTACATTAAAAAACATACTTATATTGTAAAATAAAAATATATATAGTAAAAGCAAACCTTATTATGACAATAAAACTATCCGATAAAACTAAATCAATATTTTATCAGCGTTTTAACACAGTAAAAATAAAAAACGTTTTTAAATAGCTATAAGATTATTTAAATTACTATACGGGTGTGTATCGATATTCATAACTATTTAAAAACTTGAAATGTCTCGGTAATAGTTACATTTCCAGAGCTCAAGGCAAAAATTTGCACCTTTACATTGCTATTTTATTTTTCTTTTTTCTTGGAACCGGCAAAGAATATCTTTCTTCGAAATACAGTAAGATATTTAGCCGTAAGATATTTACAGCTTGGAAATGTTGCTATTATTGAACTTCGCTTCAAAGCAAGCATATTTTTATGATTTGTTTTATTTAGTACTCAAAATATATGACTTAGTTCATAATTTATATGCTAATCTTCAACTGTATATTAATTTTGTCTGCGGTTTTGCTCGCTTTTGTGTATTTGTTGTATTTATTTTTATTATTGCTTAGTCCATCATAATTCAATTCATAGAATAAAGAACTAATATTTGGACCTATATAACAAATGTACTCCATAACATAACAATGAACTTAGGGGTATTTTGTGTTTACACATTTTTTTTATAAGAAAAGCTCTAATAAAACTGTTGTTTAACTGTTCAATCAATGTTCACGAATGATTCGCGTTTAAAGCGTACACATAAAATATAACTGATAATTCGTTACTAGCAACCTTTTAAAATACTTAAAACATAATATTCAACATACACCACACTACACTTCTCATTCGGCGAGAATATTATTATTACAATACTATCGTATGAATGTAAATAGAATTTATTTGTATATACATAAACGCAATTTATCCAATCCCTTTATATAATTAAAATGTAGGTAAACTGTAAAAAATACAATACAAAAAAACTCGATATTAAAAAAGAGAAAAACAGTCAAATCCCTTTTTAAATTTTTCTATTGTATTATTTTATTAATAATAACTAAATTGAAATTGAATGATGACAAAGTGACCTTGATAAAACAGTCCTGATTGGCTACTTGAAAACATTATAACTTTTTAAAAATTATTAATTTATAATTTCACATTCATTTATGTATATCATTTAATTTTATTTTTTCATTTCTATTTAGTTTAATCTTCAACGACTAAACGTACAATACGTCCTCGTCGTCGACAGCTCGTCTAAGAGCGCGCGGAACCGAGAGCTCAAACTATATATCCTTGAATTCACTCGATCGATAGAAATGTATCTTACATAGGTTCAAATTTACATAAAAATATCTAAATCTATAAACAACACAATAAAAAAGGTCTATTCGAAAACATCAAGCCCTCATCGAATGTTACGCGACTAAACAGATATAGACGTGTAAATATTTAAAAAGCTGTGGCAAACCCACATCTTATATTCTATTTTCCAAATACACATTTTTATAGGCACACAATTTTTACTATATATAATCGATCTATAATAACTATGTTAATAGCTATTAATTTTCTATACGCACAACTCTACATAACTCGGCCCAAATAGAATTAACGTTGAAGAGACTCTACATAATATACTTAAAAAAGGCAAGCGTTTTCTAAGTACTTATAATATTTATTAATAAGAAAATATAATTATGTATCTATATGCAAATATCGTACTGGAGTATACGCGTAGTTATCGTACTGAATACATAATACATCTCGGGAGACATATTCGCTCAAACTTGATGACATGATTGCATACAGACAAATGGAGATTAGAATAGGCTTTGATGAATTAGCCAGTGAGTCAGAATGGCGCTTTTGTAATGGAAATAGTATTATCTGCTCACTAAATTTTTTACCTTTATTTTCTTACAATTTCAATCGTATTTCACTCATTTGGACAAATATTCTAAATTAGTGTTCAAAATTAAGTATTGATAAGAAGACATGATCAATATTCCCGTTTTATGTTTTTTTTTTTTTTTTTTTTTTGAAAATTAATTATAGTCAATTTAAAATTTATTTTAAGCAATTATGAATAATAATATATTACGAAAAAGTTTATTACATTATAATTAATATCTCAATTGATTTTCAGTAATTACAATGAAATATTTCATCAAAAGTTAATATTTCGTTATTCGTTAAAGAGAAAGACTTCAATTTAAAATGATAAATTAAATTTATTTAAAATAATGCGTTAGAAACGTTAAAACTCAGAAATACTCTTGTGTTGTGTTAATTATATAACGCAGAAACAAAGCTCGGTTTCGTAGTGTATTGAAATAAATAAAGATTTATTGCATATTGAATTGTCCTACGGCAATTTTTAAAATTAAGAGATTCTGTTTCATATGAAAGTAAACAAATTATTAATTTGGATTATTGGCGCGTAATTGTAACGTGAATTTATTTTATTGTATGTATTGAACCTACTTTAATAGAAACACGATAGCAATTTAACTTTATTATGCGAATTTATATCAAAAGCCCGTACAATAAATCCGATAAAGACTTGTCAAAAATAATAATAGTTCCTCATCAACGCCAAATGAAAATTTGCTTGACCACTTCATTTTACTTTAAAGCATAAAAGCTTCAATTAAATCTGAACGAGTATTTGAACTAAGAAAACAAAGAACCATAGAAATTGTGGTGAAGCTTTTGAAAAACAATTCCGCGAAATCTATTCTTTCTGTTTTTACAATTCATTTTTAGTTGCAAAAAATCGGAGTCATATTCTTGTCCTCTACGGATGGACAAGCTCCTCGAAACTCTTCCAATTAAATATTACTGGCAGCCTTTTTTCAAATTACATAACCATTTAAGGATTCACTTTTGCAATCCATATAGTGAACTATATCGAAGAAACGCTGGATGAACAAACAGTTGTAACAAATGTAACCTTACGATTGAACCGGACGAGCGGACCCGGTGCGAACAATACGCATTTTTCCAAGTATCGCCTGACACATCCTTCGATCGGCATCCGCTCGAGCGAACATTCCCGTTATATAACGCACCTCCAGAATTCCAACTCACCGGTCTGATACTGCATCGATTATGTCACCTCACAGCTGATGAATTGCACAACGTGAGGCCTGAGGTTTGTCAGTGATAGTTCCGCGAACGTTCGCGTTTCGCGACGGTGTGGATTAGCGTGGGTCGCGTCGCGGGGTCGATGGAGGCGAGTGGGTGGAAGGGGCTCGGAGGCTGCGGACTCCGTGCGGATGGTTACATAAGTCGCGAGAGGGACCGAGGACACGTGTAGCCCCTCCGGGGCGTGTTGCGCGACTGCCGCTCGGGCGCCGCCCCGCCATTGAGCCACGCGGACTACCACCCAGACGTTATTAAATAGCCTTCACGTGTGCCTCTGCAAGCGGGGCTAATAAACCTTCGCGATTCATGGATTACTTCACATAATATTGACTGTAACACGAAACTTAATTGCCATAACATTATTAGGTACCCTTATTATTATGAAATACGGTTACTAATTTTTAAACAAATAGCATAAAACATTAAGACTGTTTAATTCATTATGTGACAAATTATCTCGAAAAATACAAGTATACATAATGTGAAGATTAATTTATATTAATAATATGTATTTTTTGTTTACCCATGTTGAATGAATTTTTACGTCACTTTTAAAAAATATACAAATAATAAATATACAAGAAATCTACTACTAATCAACTGCCGTTTGTTATAAAGCTGTAGCAAAATCAATAATAGTGTAGTAATTGTTCACGTTCAAACTATTACCATTCACGTACACGTATACTATAGAAAACAAATGCTATTTAACTTTAAGCAATATCCATACATATTAAGATAAAAAATACTACGAAACTTTGAGAATTAAATTTATATCATATCAGCAACAGTTAGTTTCTCTTATAATAAAATTATATCAAAATCGGTTTCCTACGAAAGTTTTAGAGCTTAATAATATAAAATCAAGTAGATGGCATATGTCCAAAATCAGGATGAGCCTTTAATAGTCTACGATTCCGTATTCCCCGATGCATCTCAGGAATATGGATGAAAATTTTACCAAATTTCATTTGAATTTTAATAGATAAGGTGGGTTTTTTTACCGAATAAAATTCTTTTATGTACCTATTAGATTTGCAAAATTTGACTAATAAAATTTAACAAAAAATAAATGGGTGCGTGTAACCTTTACGCGCGGTGTAAGTAAAACTTCTTTGTTAAACATCGTAATTAAATTAAAACAAATCAATTTTAAATAAAATCAAATCAATCAAAATTAAATAAGTCATATTAGGTATATTACAATCATATATTTATAGAATATCATATATGGAAAGAATATAATATTATATATTTGTCAGACAAAAACAATGGTTACCGTGACAACATGGCAATATCTTCTATCTCATTCTCTCGCCGGCTTCATCCTATATATTTAATATTTATTTGTTTGTCTCTTTTTAGTGTCGCATTTTCGTTTCATCGAGTTTCAAATCACAACGACTCTAAAGAAGTTTCGCTTCAAAAATGGGCCTTAGTTAAAGTCTCAAGCCAAAATTTTTAAAGCTTAGCTGTATAGTATATAAATTATTATATAATTTATGTATAAATTAATATATAAAATAGCATATTACAAGTACAAATATTACTCTTTTTAAAAAAAAAATACTTTAACACAACTTAGTCACTTTAGTAACGAAAACTAAACTTGTTATGACCACGGAAGAGATAAAATAATGTTCCGTAGTTGAGAAAACAGTAGATATAGGTATATTTTTATAAGGTAAAAAATATAAATAAAAAAATATTCTGCAATGATTAAAAATTAAAAACCTTAAGAAAACTCTTTTGGCTACTTTTATCATTTATGATTCATATAAATATAAATTATAAGATGTTGAAAGGCTTTAATTAATCTATACTATACTAATATTATAAAGCTTAAGAGTTTGTTTGTTTGTTTGTTTGGTTGAACGAGCTAATCTCAGAAACTACTGATCCGATTTGAAAAATTCTTATTGCATTAGATAGCCCGTTAACTGACGAAGGCTATAGGCTATATATCATCCCGGAAAAATGTACGCTTCCCGTGGTATCCTACGTTTGTTTTTGTCTAGGGACGAACCCGAAGCGAAGCGAGGGTGAGTCGCTAGTTTTAAATAATAGCCGTTTTTATTCATTTATAATATATAATTTACAAACGGCGCCATCTATTGAGGAGTAGCATTATTATTACAAACTATTGTCTTTAAAAATGAAATCAAAATATTTTGTCTCCATATGATTAATGTACAATATTTTATTTAATACAAAATATTAGTGAATAGTTATTTTATGGTATGCATCAAATATTTTTGAATATCTTACAAATAAGCTCTCGTGACAGAATTGAATTAATCATAAATCTTCTATGTATATTATTAAATTGTATTACACTTTATATTTCAATTTTTTACACTTTTTCCTTTACTTCTCTCTAAAGTGTCCACTTCTCACCGAAATAGGCAATCATAAGGGCGATTTAGTTCTTTGATGTCGCAATTCCGAATAAGTAACGAGTAGGTACCTACTATTACCAAACCATTGACGTCAATTTTTAACCGACTTCGAAAATATACTGCAAATGTATTCGTTTGTGTTTTTGTGGGTATACGTCGCCAATTTTATATCGATTTTCATATTTTTTTGAAGGGTGGTCCCATATTAAAAAAACAAATGTGGGATAATTACTTACGAATATAAGTGATTGTGACAATGGGGTATCTTTTTGCTAGAAAATAGATTTTTTGTCAAAATATTACTTTCTTTTGACTAACTTTTTCTTTGTATATCGTTTTTTTTTTTTTAATTTTCGTTGCAAATAATATGGCCAAGGAACATCAGCTCATTACATCTAATATATTTAAACGAGCAATTCTTGTATATTTATATCTTTATATCTTTATTTATTTATATCAGCGATCTCGGAAACGGCTCTAACGATTTCGCAGAAATTTGGTATATGGGGGTTTTCGGGGGCAAAAAATCATGTCTGGGAAAACGCACGTTTTCGAGTTTTCATGCAGTTTTCTTTTGCATTATTCTACGCAGGATATGCTCGATAATTTCTTACTCTTACACTCAGACATAAGCATCGTGGTCAAGCGACTAAGGTGCAAGATTAACAAATCAATAGGTGTATCTGAGATCGAATCTCGATCGGATACGAAGTTTTACTTTTTCTTTGTATTTATTCAAGTTTTTAGTTATTTTTATCTTAAAAATACGATATAACAAAAAATAACTCCGAGCGAAGCTCGGTCGCCAGGTACTACAAATTTATTTTATTTTTTATTATTTTAAGATATATTAAAAGCGCTAGCTTGGGAAACCGAGTGAAGTGGGTTCAAATCCCGGGCCTAGCACTTCTGATATTTTCATGTGCGAATCATTTCTAACATGATTACCACGTCTTGCCTTACGGTGTAGGAAAACATCGTGAGGAAACCTGCAAGTTTGAGAGAACCTAGCAAGTTTTCGAAAGACGTGTGAAGTCCGCCAACCCGCAGTTTACCAACGTGGTGGACTATGGCCTGATCCTCCTCGTATTGAAGGGAGATCCGTGCCTAGCAATGGAACGTTAAAAAGGGCTGAATACATACATACATACATTCATATTAAAAGACAAATCTTCTGAAATTTAACATTAGACATATTATACAAGCTGATTTTTGTCAAATTCAAATGTTTTATATGGAGCAGGTCTGGTAATAAAGCCTTAGGAAAAAAGGCAACAACCTCAATTAAATCTTTATCTATACTATAATAAAGCAGTAACTTAGCGAAATCTGTAGATGAAATATTTTTTAAAAACAATGAGTGTAACGTATTATGTATACAATATAGACCCCAAAACAATAGTTATTATTTTTTTGTCTGTTTGTCTCTTTGTCTGTTTGTCTCTTTGTCTGTACGCGTTTCACGCAAAAAGTAATGAACCGATTTCAACGAAATTTTGTGAACTAATAACTTATTACTCGGGTCAACCTTTAGGATACCTTTTATTTTAGGAAAATCTTTGTTTCCCGCGGGAAATCGCAAGAACTGGTTTTATCGAGTTCTCCTTAGGAACCCTCCGCTGGCTAAACCTGAAGACATACATCAAAACAATGTACAAAAAAATTGTAGATCTTGAAAAGGCCAACAGAAATATCTACAACAGTATATGTCTATCTCTTAAGGTACACTCGCAATACCTATTCTTATCTATACCTATAACAAAACTAACTTAGTTAAATAGATGTGCGCGTTTCACGCAAAAAGTACTGAACCGATTTCAATTAAATTTTGTATAGTGTTAGCTTATCACTCGGGTCAACATTTAGGATACCTTTTACTACAGGTACATCTTTCGTTCCCGCGGGAAAACGCAATGACTGGTTCTATCGAGTCGTCCTTAGAAATTTATATGGCTAACGATGGCTGAACCTTAAGAGATACATCAAAACAATGTACTAGAAAATTGTAGGTCTTAAAAAGTTATACGGGGAAGTTCGCAATATTATATGTCTATCACCTAAGGTACATTCGCAATTACTATTTTTATTCACTACTCGCGACTCATAGACTGACTTATCAACGTTTAGCTCAGTTCAGCAGTAAAACGTAACTAGGAACGAACCCGAGCGAAGCGAGGGTAAGTCGCTAGTAGTACATAAAGATGTTTTAAAATTTGTACATTTAATTTACATCTATTGAGTATTAATATTGTTTTTACGATATATTTCTTACGTATAGTAAAGTGCTCAATACAGCTTCGCTCGGGTTCGTCCCTCGTTACGTTTTAACGTTTAGTACCTACGGATATCTTATATATGAGATATTTTCCGTAACAAGTATCCTATATATTGACCCGGATAACCAGCTATCATCATACCAAATTTCATCAAAATCTCTCCAGTGGTTTTTCCGTGATGCGGTAACAGACAGATAGACAGACAGACAAACAAAAAATTTAAAAACTATAAATTCGGCCTCTGTATCGATAATAATGTCTATTTCAATAAGATTCTCCAAAAAATATTTAGTGTACAGATTCGGCTTAGTTACAATTTTATCATATGTACCTATAGATATCTTCTTGTTCGTACTAGACGTTACACAAATAAAACACTGATATAGGTTAAGAGATATAGTTTATTAAAATTTCGAAATAGTAATTACATTTTTTATATAAAAATATAATAATTACAAAGTAATTGGCGAAGCAAATTAATTTTAATTGGTTTTGGCCAAAATCAGTCTTTTCTTTACTTCAATTGCTGTAAAAATAAATTTTTTAGAAGCCAAAAAAAAAAAATTAACATATTTACAATAATAATAAATAAAAATAATGTATTTTATATAAGAGCTCTGTTTTCAAGCTAATACGTCGATGAGAAACTAAAATATTCCCTGATTTGATCCAAATTTTCGATTTTTTAAAATAAGCAGTACATATACCTAATATATCTTTCATTAACAAAAATAAACTATCTCCATAAGTAATACTTAATAATACGTTAATTCAAAATAATATTCATTCTAAATCTATTACAACTTACAATAAGAAAAATATTGTACTTAATACTTTGATTCGTATAATAATAATTGACAATATTCACCCCCTGCAAATTAACAAAGAGATAAATAACCGTCTTAAGTATGTCTAGCAAATAAAAGGTCAAGCGTGAATTTGACATTTGCTAAACATTTTTAAGGTATTTAAATCAAATTAAGTATTTGGTGCAAATGAACATAATAAATACATTTTTGAAAAATAAGAATTGATCAAAATTAAATCTTCAAAATTATTTTTTTCAAATATAGAATGCTTAATAATATTTAACAAAATTGTTGTTTTTAGGCAACTTCAAAAAAACGCGCCCGGATTGCAAAACCATATTGCGCAATATCTTCGACAATATTTTTTTTTATGAAAAGGCCTTTAATATATGTATCTTCTTGAGTGATTCTAAGTAAGTATTTACCTTAGATATTTCTAGAAAAATAGCAACCCCTGATGTTATTTTGAAATCGGTGTAATTTTTATAGCTGTCATTATATTGTTACAAATAGCTTTATTTTTAATTTACAAGCCTTTTTTACCGACCTTAAAAAAAGAGGATATACTCGATTCGTACTTTTGTCATTTATGTAGGTATATTATGATATGAGATATTTTCGCCAAAGTAAATCAATTTTCATCATATTCATCTACAATATTTTAAAGCGATTTTGTAATCGGTGTAGCTATTGAATTAAAAAGTAAATATTGCAAATAAAAAAATTAAATAAAAATGGAAAATTTGACAACTTCTTAAATGTTTGGCTGCAATTGTCTGCCTAGCACGCTGAAACGTAGAGTGCCACGCGGAATGACACCAACTGACTTTAGTGTCTTCATTCTATTTCTTTCGCGTAGGTGTGACATTGAATGGACATATTCATCTAAATACTCAACTAGTTTTGTCATAATCACTCGGTTTTAATACTAATATGAATATAGTATTAAAACCGAGTGATTATGACAAAACTTTAGACGATCAAATATCGAAAGTTAACCGGTAGGCAAAAATATGTACCAAGTTATCAGTTTTCGATTGTAAAAAACAAAAGCAAAGCCATTATTATTATTATTATATATTTGTTATATCAATATTATTATAATAGATCTTAGTTGCCTCAAGAATGTAAAAATAAAAAATAAAGCTAATAATTCGAAAACAGATATATATATGTATACGTAAGAATTCCAATATAAACAACCCTCAATACACAACATATGATTGGAAATATTAAAAAGAATCATCTAAACATTAAAAATCACAAATTGTAGGCTCATAATATTGTTTTTGTCTTACATCTACATATCATTATAACTGATTTTAGAATTTGACTAACATAATTTAAATAGAATAGTAATTTACATGTTTAATTTTGTTAAAACTATAAATAGAGTAAAAATTTTATAAACATCTTTATTTAACTATCTGAGAGAGATATTTTGACGTTTTATTCACATGTTACTGATGACGATCATTGGATTAAAAACTTTTTCGACAAAAGTCCGCTGTCAGATATTTAAATATTATTTAATTTCTTTCCTTGTTTCAATCTAGACATAAATTTCCATTAAAGTTTAGTATTAATATGCTTCATACAATTTAAATAATTACTAACACGTCAATATAATATATCATTATCATTCATATATAAATTTCATAAAACATATCCACGAGGATCGCTATTTTAATATTTAGCTACGAAAGCAACAAAACAGATTACAGAATAAGCTGGTAACCTCAGCACTGGTGGATACTCGCTTATACCTGGAAGATTGAACAGGTATGACGAGTTCAAGAACTGATGTGTCATCGTCTTCATCAGAAGCCGTCAGTTCGACTTCGTATAGTGGCGGAGAAGATCTGTCAGGACTTCCCGGTAGGAAAGGTTGTGTGCCATCCGTCTCACGCGCACGTTGCCATGGGATCATTGGTATCAAAATTTCACAGTCAAGCCTACCTTCCTCCATCTCTTTCTGAAGAAAATAACATTTAATAGTCACTTTTATTGTATTTACAATGATTGAATTTACCTGGCTTAAAAAACGATTTGATTGATACCTGGATTATCGATCGACTTATTGAATCAGGCGTCGTTTCTTAGATATTAGTAGATGTTATAAAATAATTCGAGAGATCTTTTCTAACTAATTTTGAGATTCTTCTATTTGTTTTATGAAGATTTAAAACGAAGGGTATTAGTAAATTTGTAAAGTTTGTTTAAAAATATATATATCTCACCAACTGCTCGTCAAACTTTTTCTTTGAGCATCGCACCCATGGCACTTTTATCACTGGTTCTTCGTCACTGCTGCTAGTTTCTGTTAACTGAAAAATATAATAATTAGGTGCATACTAACACACAGAATAGATGATGAAATTTAAGTAAAATTTATAATTTAAAAGAATATTTATAAATGCCTCTCGTACTTATAATGTTAATATACAAACAGCGCCATCTCTTGGCAAATTTTTATTACTAATAGTGGTTTATGTCTGTAATTTAATATTAAATTATATCCAAACAAGTCCAGCCATTTCAGTATGAAGAAATAACAAATACACACACACACACACCACATACATATATACGTAATATGAACCTTCGCATTTTTAATGAGGTGTGATCAGTGACTTAAAGTACATAAGAATTCTCAAATGTTGAACATAGTTTGTTTAGTCAAGATAGATTATTCAGAAGTATTTGGTGGCGTCGTCGTCAAACTCACGCAAGGCTAGCTACCTACTTCTAGATTCATTTAATATGCATATTATTTAGTTTATTAAAAGTATACATAAGTAGGTATATTTTGTGTTTTCTAAAATTCTGAACGTTTTACTTGAGCATAAATGTATGCCTCGACCGTTGAGATGATGAAACATTTAAATTGAATTAGCTGAGCTTTTATTTTATGCAAAGTTTTTCTTATTCATATTTATATTGTACACCTACTATACATTTGGACTGTACCTCATTCTTAAGGACACTTTACACGTATTAAATATTATGAGTAATAAAAATCCATATTATTTTCAAGCTTATTATTGGATATGATTATAACTTCCTATGCAAACAAAAGATGACAGGAGACTTTGAAATCGACATAATCTTCATTTCAACATTCATTCAATGAACTATCTATTCACAATTATTCTCACACTAGCGGCTCACCCTCGCTCGGATTCGCCTCTAGAAAAACAAAAACAAATTTATCCCACGGAAACTGTACATTTTTCTGGGGTAAAAAGCAGCCTATGTGTTATTCTGATGTATGACCTATACTATTGTACTTTTATTAAAATCCATTCAGTAGTTTTTGCGTAAATAGTAACAAACATACATACATCTGTACATTCAGACATCTATACCTACATCCTCACAAACTTTCGCATTTATAATATTAGTAAGATATGATATGACTTCACTATAGTACTATACTAACACTCTTGGATAGCTTGTTATATCAAAAGTATGCTTACTTGGACAAGATCATCTGGTCGCTGCGCTCGCGCACGTTCCGTATCATCACTGTCAATGCCGCTGTCCCCATGTTCTGGTAGCAACGGGATGAGGAACTCAGCCCGGTTACCAGCTTCTGCCGCCAGCTTGATTTGTTATAATGAATACCTGTGACACCTAAAAAATCATCCAATATTTTAAGAAAGAGTAATAACAATTTATTTAAAGTAATAAGTTACTCTTATCATTACACAAAAATAATAATCAAAAAACATTTGCTAATATATGTATAAAACAATTAATAACTAAATAAAATTATACTAAAATAATCAATAAACTGACTCTAAGAACCCCAAAATACTGACTACTAAGAACCCCAAGGTCATAGGAATAGTATACGAGTACATCTAATAAATAAACGATCCTATTTTTTAGAACATTTTAGATAATAAGGAAAGTTTTGGAGTAGTTAGGAACACTATCACTACACAAATTAGATATTTCTATACATTTGTTAGGGACTCTACTAAAATATAATTAATTTGCAGGACTTTCACACAAGAGCTAGTAAGTACTTCATATGCGCACTCTACTATAGGTTATTTATTAGTCTGCAATATAGATAAATATTTGGAAGTGTTTGTTAATTTGCTAAAAGTTTTCTAGAATAGTCTTGCTGATTAAATGAAAGTATTAGTCCAATTCCATTTGGACGACACATGAACAAACTAGCGACTCACCCTCGCTTCGCTCGGGTTCGTCCCTAGCTTGCTTCCCAATACAAACTTTCATTCCCTTTTTAACCCCCTTAAGGGATGATTTCCGGAATAAAAATCCTATGTCCTTCCCAAGGTCTCAAACTATCTTCTTACAAAATTTCATCAAAATCGGTTTAGTAGATCCAGAGGTTAACTGCTACAACCTTACAAACTCACAAACTTTACCTATTTGTAATATTAGTATAGATTAATCTATCTACTAAACGTTCTAAAAATTAATTAACATGTTAATTTAAATACATATAGAATTATTATAATGGCAAGTAATTATTAATTTTAATTATTAACTTCTTTTTTGTACGTATTATAACAATGTCGCATTATTTGCCAATAATATCTTATCAACCCGACAATATCAAAGTATTGATATCCTTTCCTAGTATGTATAAATAATGAATAGTAACGTTTACTAATACTTAAAATTGTATTTGAAATATTTCGATGGGATATAATTTCAGGACTCACCAAAATAATTTAATAAGTGAAGTTAAACCCTAGATTTCCAAGCCGGTAGCACTCACATATAGTACCTCCAGACTCACTGGCAGGGTAGGAAGATGAGGGGAGCCCCTCCCCGTCGTCATGGCAACAGAAAACTGCGCGCGCACCATAAAATATATTCAAACTTACCAGACATTTTTGCCAATGGTATTTACGTGTCCTGAAACTTTTGATGAAGATTTTAATTACCTTTATATATATAGAAAATAATGAAAAACGCGTAAATCGTTATGGCGCCAAAAAAGGTATGTATTACTTATTAAAAATTACTTAGTACGAGTAAAAGTATGAAAAAAATTTATATTTGAACTCACATAATATTTTAAACTATTGTCTTTCAAATAAATAATAACACTTTCACGAAACTTGTAGATGTTTTTTACTAATTTTTATTATGCAATAATACTATCAAATTTCGATCAAACATTCGTCAGACGCTTCATGACTACCAAGCATCAATACATGATTTTACTAAAACACACCCTATACACCCTAGTAACACTTTGCACATAACATTATTTCAAACACAAGGACCTTGTTAAAAACTCTTAGATGTAGACAATTACAACATATCATACATTTCAGATCATAAGCTTACGCTACAACATTTGTGTATAAATTGCCTAAAACTTAATTTTATATTATTCTTACCACGGAAAAATTTCTTTTCCGTGATTCTCAACCATTGCAAATAAATTTAAAAATAACAATATTATAATATAAATACCATCTATATTATCTATACTGTTAGATAAATAATACATTATTAAAATCATGATTGAATTTCATTACTTTTTCATCATACTGTAAGGATAGCTACATGTTTCTATACCGTAAACTAATTGATGAAAATGAAATATTGTTTTAAGAAAAATCTGTACCTTTACCTACTAATACCACCAATACTTTAAAACCATAAAGTTTCAACGTAGACTTTCATTCATCCATTCCTTTCGTCTCACCCGAATCAGTCATACTGCACATAGAAACTCCTAAACAAACGATATGACTTTTAACGCACAAATTGGCAACATTTATTACAATAATTCAAAAATGACCTAAAAGATGAAACTGTATCGTAAACAGCATATACAAAACATAACTGACTAAATAATATGATAATAACTTTGGTACCTAATTTAGATCCCTAGCCCGCAAGGGACTAAGCCGGTTAGGTTTCCTTTGTTATGGCGAAGTAAGTCTACCGAGAAATCACTAGGACTGCTGCTTAAACGTCTACGAGTGAGTAAAAGTAATGTAAAAAAAAAAACACGAACTCACTTACTGTAAATAAAAAACAATTCGTGATCGTCTTACTTTTAATTTGGCTATGGCAGAATCATATTATTTGCTACACGTTTTATTTGGAAGCCCAATTACGATGTTTAATCGAATTGGTATGATATGGAACGAGTGATCACGAACGCTATCAAAGCAAATTGCTGACAATTTACTACTAATCTCGTTAATTTTCATTTGTTTTGTGAGTTTACTTACGTTACTGAAGGATAAATTTAATCTAAAATTTTAGTTTTTGATTTTGTTATATAAATAGTATGATGTTGCCAAGCTTTGTGATTGTCTTGCACTTCTATGTGAACCGTTGTTTTAACGAATAAAGATAATGTCTACTGAAATTCGTTCACATTGGTAGGCATTTGATTTTCACTAATAAATAAATATTAATAATAAAAATAAGAAAAGCGTATAAACTTATTAAAAGGTATGAAATTTGCCAATTATAAAGCTTTTTTAATAATTACACAAACAACAATCGCCGTTTTAAAATTTATATTACAATAAATAACCATGACGTGGTATACTATATACTATCACTAAATTATTAAAAAAAAGTAAGTCGATCCCAAGTACATTCCCAAGTAAGTACAACCTATAACTTATAAGCACTTTGTTGCATGATATTTAATTAAATAAAAAAATACAAATATACTTTGTTTACTAAAAGCATTGAAATTTTAATGCGCATGAAAAAACCCAAAACACGGAAGGCATTTCATTTTACTGCCACGATAACCATTATGAGAACAGTCATATTTGACTGCAATATTGACTTTACAGTACTATTGTAATTATTGTTACTGGTTAGGGGTTCCAATATTTTTTTATCAATATATTCAAAAAATAAACACTACTACGAATAATAAAATGCAATAAATAAAACTCTTAAGTACCAGAACCCTAAAGGATGATAAATGAGAAATGAATGCACAATTCATCGTTTGTTTTAACACCCGGCAAACTTTAAGCAAGAATACAGATGGTAGACCTAGATGGTGGAAAGACGACCCGGATGCCTTTGCGAAAGACTATCCGATCACTGCCAGAAATAGAGCAGAATGTAAGAAGAGAGAGATCGTTACCCAGCAATTGGATATTAACGCCAAAAAAAAAGCTACAAGATATCTCTTAACACTCCAAATTTTAAAAATTAGGTCTCTTTCAAAAATAAGTTATTTGGTACTTCTATTTATTTATATTATAAACAAACTAATAAAAAATCAAAATGCAAAACGCATTTGCTGATACCGTGAGTTAATTAATAGTGTAATATTAATGATGTGTTTTAATTCATTGTAAAACCTTGGGCTGACAATATTTTGCATATTTTTAATTATCATCGCAGTATTCTGATACACTTTCAAATTATAGCAGCCCTAATTGTGAAGCATTTTAGCAGACACGCAACTAATCGCATATAGTGAGAGATCCCGATCTGCGGTAGATCCCTTAATCTTTTTCCAGACGAATTTTTTTCAAACCATAAAACATATCGCCAAAAATGACCCAGGGTGATTGTCACCAAAAATTTTGTCCAGGCTATTTTAAATAAAAAATAATAATAATAATTGTTATTTTCTTAATTGCAAAAACTCTTTTCCTGTGACAAATTAGTATCAATCGAAAGTGAAAAACTTGTAGAAAAGGCGGCCTTTTTCGAACACATTACCTGACATCCAGGTATAAACACATAAATTGAAGTAGTTAATTGCTCGTATCGTTTTCTGGAACGAACCAAGTATCTAAATGTAGATAATTTTATTACAAACTAGCAGAACCCACGGCTTCGCCCGCGATCAAACTGCGAAAAAAATAAACTTTTTCGTAATACATACTTTATTACTTGCAAAACTAAGTTCGTGTAAGTTTTATTATTTCTTAAAGATATATGGAAAACAAATTAAATTTTAGCGATCGTAACTCAAAATATCCAGTATCTTAAAAGATGTTAAGCGTATATTCTGTAAATAAAACACTCTAGGTATTTAGCAAGCTCCACTACCTGTGTTTTTTGCACATTTTTCTACTCCATCGTTCCAAATTTAGAAGAAGAGAGTATAATGATACAATCGCACACAATATTTACTACTTCATAATCTTGTAACTCGGCTAATGTGAGTTTTTTAAACTAACATACAAACAGGCTAACAACGTCGACGTTATTTTTAAAGACCCAGTGCTATGTACACCTGAAGCTTACAGTCTCCTTCCTTCTCCTTCTTTTTTTAAGTTACACATATAAAGTGCCATTCTTATTTTGCTAAGTTTTAATTTCCATTGAATTTATATGTTATAGTTGTCCCTGCTGTGGCCAGCCGAAAAGTTATACATAATTTTCCTTTGGATTCAGAATAATTTCCGTTCTGTACTTTATCCCACAGAGTAAGTGTGCACTAACAGGTAACTTGAGCCATGTTACTGTATTTAAATATATTCAACAACTCAAAGTTCAACGCCCAGTTTTACCCACTTAGGGGCTAAATTTAAAAAAATATCCACGATACATTTTTGTTTAATTGTATTAAAGAGTATTAATACCAAGTTTCAAGTAATTCTGATCATAAACAATTTTTTCCTTATATAAACAGCATAGCCCCCTTTTACCCTTTTAAGGGATAGATTTCGAAAAAAAAAGATATTTGTATTATTTTAGTTTTCATTTTATAGGTAAATACTATTTTCCGTGCATCAATTACAGAGTTTCATACAAACTTTCATTCCCTGTTTGGCAGCCTTATGGGATGAATTTCAAAAAATGCTAAAATAGATATTTATATAATTGTATTGAACAGCATTAATACCAAGTTTTAAGTAATTCTGATCATAAATAATTGTTTGCCCATATAAACTTTATCACCCCTTTTTACCCTTTTAAGGGATGAATTTCGACAAAAAATCTTATACATATATTTCTTATTTTTCATCTTAAAGCTAATTACCACTTTTCGTGCATTTCGCATTAAGAATGACAGAGTTTCATACAATCTTTTATCCCCTATTAGGGGATTACCCCTTTAGGGGATGAATTTCGAAAAATCCTTTCTTAGCGGATGCCTACATTATATAAGAAATATGTCCTCCAAATTTCACGTTTCTACGACCAGTGGTTTAGGCTGTGCGTTGATCGATCAGTCAGTCAGGACAAAGCATTTTATGTATATATAGATTTAATGATATAGGGTTGTCACCCCAAAACATCTCCAGAATAGAGGTTTTTTAGTAAAAAATAGTCTGGAGCAAATTTTTGGCGATGACTCTCCTGGGTCGTGTTTGTTAATATGTTTTATGGTTTAAAAATATATTTTGTCTGAAAAAAGAATGATGAGTCCACCACATAGATCTGGATCTTAGACTAACAGAAACAATAACGAAAAGTAACCATAAACATATTTTTATAGCACATAAAATCAGTTTGTGAGACAATCATCGTTTAGTGAAAAATATTAAATATTTCTCTATACTGTAAAGGGTTTTAAAAAAATTTAATTATATAAAAAAAAGCAGAAATTATTATTCTAACTTTTGAATCAAAACATTCTGCGGCCTTGTTCTCTAAAAAAATAATCCTTAATAATATAATATAAGTTCTATGTAAAACGTAATATGCACAAAATAAAAAAAATACCAAATTGAATACAGGAAATCCTTTTTTAAGTCAGTCAATAAATATGGAGTCTAAGTATAAAACAAAAATAATATCATTAGGTTAACTGAAGTGCATTTTTGTCTTTAATCATGCACTTTATTTTTATCCCTTTAAAATAAATCAAAAACAAAGCGAACAGAAAACAAGAGAATTAGTTGCTATAAGTTATAACCAAACAAAATATTTAACTCTCATGACATGAAAGTGAATTTCCTTATTCCCAAAAATTATCGTGTTTATTAGAACTAAACTTGTTATACATAATAACATAAATACAATCGTATAAATAAGACACTAAAAATAGCTTAATTTTATATACATAAATGGATGTATAAATCATAGGAAGGAAAGACAATAAAATAGCTGTTTGATGTGAGCGCGTCGTAAAATTTTATACGCTTGGTAAATTTGATTGTGACTGAATTAGTTATACTTTGAATAATGGAATATTTTTCTGAATAAACGATTCAGGAATTTAACATTCTTTTTTTTTAGAAAACACGTATAAATAAATCCAAAAGTATCTACCTTAATAACAGATATGATAATTGTCTAATTGAAAAAATACAAAAAAAGCGTCAAATAAAAAAACAGTGTTTATAAAAACGAAATATTTTTTATGTCAATCGTAGGGCGCATCTTAATAACCTATACCTATGTATATCTTTAGGATTTCTTACTAATCTCAGATATTTAACATAATTGGTATGTGGCGTTAATGTAAAATTTCTACCTTTAATAAGCAAAATCACAGATAAATAAGATTATTGGGAGCCAGCATTGGTTATTCACAGTAATCCGGAATTTTTATCTACATTTACTATAATTGGTGATATTTTTATATCATACTAGCAACTCATCCTCGCTTCGCACAGGTTCGTCCCTAGCTTGGATATAGTAAAATGGATATAATATGTTATCCTTAAAAGATAGACATATGCTATCGCGGACTTTTTTGTAGACCTTTTTAAGGCGTACAATACTGTAGTACATTATTTTTATCTATCTCGCATGGTTCAGCCAGCGTTTGCAATGTAAACGCAAAAAATGTGTTTATTTACGACATCACATTAGAAACCTCTAAAATTATTAGTGTTTCTCTACTATATTATGCATGTATTATACATATAAACTTTCCTCTTGAAACACTCTATCTATTAAAAAAGCGCATCAAAATCCGTTGCGTAGTTTTAAAGATCTAAGCATATATAGGGGCAAACAGCGGGAAGCGACTTTGTTTTATACTATGTAGTGAAGCAATAAAAAAATGTAGTAATGACGCTAATAGAAAAAAATGGTAAAAGTAGGGTCACCAGGTCCCGTCTAAAGCTTAAAAACTAAGGTCTACGTCAGTAGCTTAATTTTAGGTACATGTAATTGGAATACCTGTTTTGCGAATTATTAATTTCCATCATCAGATAATTTAAAAAATATTATCTCTTCTTTGTCGGTCTCTCTTTTTCATTTTCGTATCCTGAAAGAAAAAGTTGAATTCTTATTTGGCATGTAATATCCTCCTGAAGACTATATAGGTCCAAATAATATTAATCTGTTAAAGTATGAAAAGCAGTCGGATAATGAATATCTATATTTTTTTTTAATAAGCAACGAATAAAACGAATGTTTCAATTTATCTATACTTTTTTTAAATCCAGTTGAAATCAAAGGCTAATGATAAAGCCAGAAATATCACTTCTAAAAGTAGGACCCTTCTCTTAGTAAAATACCTCAATCAAGAAACGTTAATAGCGGCCGCCGCAAAGAAACTAATGTAAATTTGACTCTTGGCATAAAAGCTGTTAATGTCAGCAGTACAGTGGTACCGTACTGTCTTGTGCTAGCTAATACCAGACACGGGGACTAATTAGAATTTGGTGACACGCCCAACGGAACTGTAATTTACGAACTAAGTACGGTTAGCATACATCAATAAATTCAAGTAATAATTTTTCTTTATGAAATAGTTGAGCCTATATGAAGATTTATTCAAAAAAAGTTTTGTAATAGAAAATATTTCTAATACTTGTCTCTTTGTTCTCTAAATTTAAAACAAGTTTCAGACTTTGCTAATGGAAAGTAATAATTTTAAATCTCACAATTAATAAACAAATGTCTGACATAATTTCTTCGCAAAAATATTTTTAATTGAATAAAAATATCCCTCGCTAAAAGTGAATTAATTAATTCATTGTAGAAATGTAATGTTTTTTTTTGGTGCCTGTTGCCTGTTAGTACTAATGCGACTTCAAATCAATGCGATGCAGTTTACACCTTAGTTAGTTAGTAACTAGAGATATGCTTTAACGAAAAGGCACTGCTATTAATAAATTCACAAAAGTTAAAATAAGTGTTTTAGAGATTGCACTCTCAATTCACACTTTATGTAAAAAATAATATAATTTTACTCAAAAAATGATGTCTTCTGACGAAGATAGCGAAGTAAGTACTTAATAATAACAGCGTTCTCGCGTGTTCGTTTCCATGTGCAGCCGAACTTTAAACTAATTAAAAATCTATAAAATACGATTGGGATTGCTTTAACTGCACGCAACGAATTTAAATCGTTTATTTACGCTTGCTTACGCCTAAATCGCCAGTAATATTTATAGCTCAGTGACATGATTGTAAGCAATAAAGATCTCATAAAATAATATGCAAATAGAATATTAACCCATAAATCAGTACCTGTAAACGTTAAAATATAAAGTAGTCCACGATTTGCCGCTCTATAGTGAACTTGTTTTTTTTTGTTCTTTCCAAGTTTTTATATACTTAGCTCAAAATGTTGAAGGCTATGATAAATCGGGCCTTGAAAAAGGATGATGATACAGTGCTTATAACAAAGACACTGCTACGTTTAGAAGTAGGCATTGTAGCTTTCGCTTAAAATGTTATATGTGGAATTAAGAGAATGATTGTTTATACGTTATTTAGCAGAAGGAAACAGCTACGAAGTCCCGCGCTAATCTCGTAGAAGACGAGACGTTGGATTGGTTGAAGCCAAGAGCTCTTATAAAACCTGATGAACAAGAAGAAGTCCCTGAAGCTGTAAGTTTTGATGAATATTCTTGGGCCTTGAATTTATTCTAAATTAGTTAACATTTATATTACTACTTACTAATGTTATATAAATAAATGGAAATACTTTACTTTAAAGTTTGTATCAGATTAGCAAATTTTTTAATTATATTTTTTGTAGGAATTAGAAGAAGAAGTAGGTCGTGTTTTAACTACAATTAATCCTCAATGGGTGGCTGATGAAGTTGCATACCATTATGGTCAAGGAAAATTTGTTACTAAGTCTCGACCTAGCTATGGGAAAGCCTACCCTCTTTACATCTATCAAGGAACAGCTATACGTAAAGATTCTGATGAGGCAAAAGCTCAGATTGCAGCAGGATATGGTGACTTATATTAATAATTTTTTACTTTAATTTTTATATATGTATTTGTTAATTGATATTCGTTACTTTTAATAACCTTTAATAAAAATATTCAACAAAAGTTTTAATAAAATATTGAAGTCAAAGAAATATAAACTGAGCTACAGTAAACACTAGCACTAAATTACCACAGGTATGGTTGGATTTGATGACGCTGGACCAAAACGGGCTAAAGTAAAGAAATCTGCGGCCGAGGAAGAAGAAGAAGAAGAGCCGGAACCGGAAGCTGCCCCTGAAGAAGCTAAAGAAGGTATTTATCCTATGCCTTATATGTTATTATACTTACTATTATATGTTATTTATACCACATTCACCAATATCAAAGTTTAAACATGGTCAAACATAATTTGTGACTATTACAAGAAATCGACCCCATCTAAAAAAACGACCTATTTTTATAGTGTTTTGTCAACACTAAACGTTTATAGTCAAACTTTTTGATTTCTTAATTTTTCACAAATAACACAAGCACGTCTAAATTTTTTTAAATACTATAGTTTTATCATCTCACTTTTATCTTTAATGTATTGTTATGTTATCAAAGATGAGGTACAAGAAGAAGAAAAACCAAAAGAACAAATAGAAGAACAAGAAGTCGTTCAACCGGAAGTAGTTGCTGAGGAAGCAGAAGTTGTTGCAGAGGAAGTCCCTGAAGAAGCGGTTCCTGAAGAAAGTAAGAAAGGAAAACAAAGCTAACTTTTTTATTAATAAGAAATTGTGTTTGTTAGTAAATCCTCCTTTAACGCAACACAAATTGATGTGCTCGAAAGTGCTATAACTATTCCATGATAATGCAATAGTACTCGTAGTACCATAGATATCCTATAGTAGATATAATGCAAATAGTCGTACAGGAGTCACTGCTTTATAAAAAAATATACCGTTATAACGTAGAGCTATTTAGATTATATTTGTTTTAATTTTAACACGATTTAAAACTACAAATTATTAAATATTAACTATACCTACCATTGTTTCGCCATTGTCATTTTATTGAAATATTGCATATAATATTTATAATTTACTTTTTTTTTTAAATAGAAGAAGGTGAACATCACGAAGAAGAAGTAATTGAAATTAAACCGCGTGTGAAAAAGCTCGCAAATCAATTCAACTTCTGTGAAAGAGCAGCACTAACATACAATTTACCTAGAAGGGTTCGTATATCTTGAAAGTGTGAATACTGCTATTAAAAATATGAAATTAAAAATATTTGAATTGAGAGACGAAGTGAGGGAATGTGTGTTTGTTTCTACTTCAGCTAGTGTTTAAATACATATTATATTATTTAAACAAATAAATATGAAAATATTATAATATGTATTTGACTTCACTCCATATTATAAATTAGAGTTTGTACATATTAAATAATAATTTTTAGGACTAATCTCAGAAACTACTACTCAACAATTGAAAGAAAAATTGTCTAGAAAGGCTACTTACTCTATAATTAATTAATAATAATAATGTTCTCCTGACCGATTCCGGCCACGGCGGCCAATCTCATTGAGACTAGCCAACTGCGCAGGAGATATTATAGTGCACAAGTGTACGCGCAGACACAAGTGCACTCTCTATACCTGTCATTCTCATACTCCGGTGGGACGACTACTCGACACGACCAGTGAGAGTTAAGGCGCAGGACCTACGGCTTTACGTGCTCTCCGAGGCTCGGGGGTGAAACACCGCCAACTTCCCAACTCCGGGCTGTTACTGAGGCTTACTATACAGAAAGACTCAATAACTAAACTTGGCCCGACCCGGGACTCGAACCCAGGACCTCAGGATGTGCAGCCGTACATGCTAGCCACTACACCACCGAGGCAGTAATAATTAATTAAACTACCGATAAAATGATATTTGTGAATTAAAGTCGGAAAATATTGTTTTTTTAAAGAGCGGACACGAGCAAAGCGCGAGTAAGCCACTAATATATGATAAATATTATATTATAATCCTACTGGGACGTTAAATAAAAATTGACGATATAAATATGAAGCTGGTTTTTGACGTTATAATTGAATCGGAGGCATCCGTTAATGGTAGGCTTCGTATCGGTTAGTGCGGTTTTGCTACCACATACCACCATACGCACATAAGTCCCCGATCTTACTACCTGAAACCGGTTCACAACATTGGATATACTTATATTTAATATGTATAAAAAGTATGTGATTTTAATCCTCTACTTTATAATATATTATAATTATAAAAACTAATTATACTTACATTTAAAAAAAACATATGTATGACCTAAAATTAAATCATTATTTATTATCATTATTGTGTATTAAATTATATATATTAAAATTGTATTACGGACATAGTATTATAGTGGTTCAGTCAATCATAAGTTTACAGCTCTTCGGGTAAAACTTGGGTAATTCTTGATCTCAGCGTACTTGAATTTCAGACTCTACCTTAACGACATCTATTATTGGTATTATTATCCCAAAACCCAGTTCATATTGCATGTTAAAAAAACTGTTAATTACTATTTGAATCAGATTTAAAGTTTAAACTATTACACTAAGCCGAAGATAAAGAAAATTCTGATATAGTCCAGTGCAATTAGTCATTATAAATGAAAAATGACGAAACTTAGTTATAATTAATGAATTTGAATGATTTTCATTTCTGTGGATATTTAATACCATAAAACCCCAAAGAAAGTTCAAATTACCACAGTTTAGAAAATCCGTAAATTAAAAAAAAAATCTAGAAGTCTCTATAAAAATACAATTTTCGAAATTTTTATATATGTATTTCTTTTAAGAAAATAATAACTATTATAGTATTTGAGGTTGTTTATACACTGAAAACATAAATCTTTTTATAATAAATTTGAAAATGACTGAAATTCTATTTTCTCTGTGACTTTTACCCAGTCTTAAATATATTATATACCTAAATATATCAATGGACGAGCCGTATATTAAATTTTATTATATCAGACCACCACAGAACACAATTATAAACTCCGCCAGATTCGTCGGTAAACTTGCCGTTATGTAATTCAGAGACAATGATATAACTTCAGATAACAGGAATAAGTTTATCCTTATATTGTATCCCTTAGGAGTTGAGATGCTACAGAGATGATCAAAATAGCATTGAAACTTCTAATTTTTCAAATCATAATTTTGTCCAAGTTAATAAGTAAATTGACAAATACTAAATAATATAAAATTTCTTAATTCTGTAATGAAGCAAGCGTTACATAGTGTATACACTATCCTGAATAAGAGCAAGTATGAATAAATTAATTTATAAAATAATGTGTATTTATTATTTTATTTATAGTCCGTAGACACACAAACCATACCGCCACCAAGAGCTAACTACGGAGCAACTGTTCTTCAATGCATTATTTTCGACTTCTATCAAGAGGACTATGCTAGAAAACAACGTGAAAAAGAAGAGGAAAAACCAAAAAGGGTGAGTTAAATAATATTTGAACTGAAAATTTAGCAAATAAATAATCATAAAAGATTCCGACGAATTGAGAACCTCCTCCTTTTTGGAAGTCGGTTAAAAATGAAAAACATTTTAATCAAAGTTCTTAAGAATTGCATTAAACAATAATTACTTAACATATTAAATTAAGAAGTTTAAAATAATTGTATCTGCTATTTTGTAAACAATCGTAAAACATTTTTGTTGGATTTTGAGCTTTTTCCTTTTTTGATAACGCTTAATGGCTTTGAGAAATTAAAACTATGTTATTAAGACATTTATTTGTTGCAGATTCGTAAAAAGACAGCGAAACATGTCAAATCAGCTCAACAAATACACGATGAGCAACTCGCACAGCGCATTCGAGAGGCTTGGACCATTTTAGAGCGATTAGTCAATCAAAATATTTATGATGATATCGGTGAGCTTTTATAAATATTAAATTTATTAATTTACTGTTTTACAGGAAATAGGAATAATAACTTCGTCTTAAAAGACAAACATTCTTATAATAACTTTATTGTTTAATCAATACTATTATTATAAAGAGGTAGAGTTTGTGAGTTTGTGATATTGTAGGGGGTAATCTCTGGATCAACTGAACCGATTTAGATGAAATTTGGTAAGAAGATAGTTTTTAGACCCTGGGTAGGACACAGGATACTTTTTATCCCGTACATCATCCCTTAAAGGGGTGAAAATGGGGATGAAATTTGTATGGGGAATCAAGCTAGAGACTAACCCGAGCGAAGCGATGGTGAGTCGCTAGTATTAAATAATTTTTACTGACTGCACTCAAATCATTTTTTTACTCGTCGTCAATAAGCTGAAAGTTTAGTGGATGATGATGATGATGGCTTTCTGACCGATTTCGGCCACGGCTACGGCCAATCTCACCTAAACTGCGCAGGAGATATTATATTGCACAAATGTATGCGCAGACACCAGTGCACTCTCTATTCCTTTTACTCTCAAAGTCCGATAGGCCGATAATTCGACACGACCGGTTAAAGCAGAGAGATCGGCACAGAACTGACTTCTCTTCGAGACACGGGGCTAAAACACCGCCTACTTCCCAACTCCGGGTTGTTACTGAGATTTTCTTAACAGAAAGACTCAATAACTAAACTTGTCCCGACCCGGGAGTCAAACCGAGAACCTCCAGATGTGCAACATACATGCTAGCCACACCACCGAGGCAGTTAGTGTTTGGCGGATATATTATAATTTAGCTGTAAGTTTTTGGAGTGAAAATATGAAACTTTATAATAGCATTTTGGCTCTTCAGCTCAAGACTATCGTTATTGGGACGACCCTTCGGATGAATTTCGTGAAGGAATGGGGTCTTTACTCCCTCTATGGAAGTTTCAATTTGAGCCTATGAGGACTCACGCGATTTGCGACGTCCAGTGGAACCCGCACTATCAGGACTTATTTGCTGTGGCTTATGGGTCATGTATGTATGTTTACTTTTATTGATTTATGTATTAAACGATAAAGCAGACACGATAAAAAAAATATAAGTCGGTAATGATTTTTATTTTTTGAACTTAAAAACAGCGCTATAAATATTCTTAAGTTATTAAAAAGAATATTAAAAGTAATAAATTTTAAAAATCTTATGATATTTTTTAATAGGATTTTGTAATAATATGTAAGTAGTTGTATCATTAATAGTAAATTTTATTTTTAGTGGATTTCACACAACAACAAAAACAGGGATGTTTGTGTTTATACAGTATTAAAAATCCAGCTTATCCGGAATATTCTGTAATAACTGACTCACCTGTTATTTGTCTCGATGTTTACAAGGAAACCCCATATCTCATTTGCATTGGTAAGGCCTCGGCCAAAATATTATCATATTTTATGTATACTATAAATTGATATATATTTTATCGTGAGTGGCATATGTCTAAAATTATTAAAACTGTATTATTTGTACTTATTAAATTTTATTTTATTATTAAGGTATCCTTCATAATTTTACATTCATTTGTATTCCAGGGCGGTATGATGGCAACGTATGTGTTTATAACGCTCAATTAACTCTAGAGTCTTCATATCAATATAAATCTGACTCCGTGAGAGATAAACATAGCAATATCGTCTGGGAGGTGAGAAATAATAAAGCACTATGTATATATCTTACTAGCGACTCACCCTCGCCTCGCTTTGCGTTCGTCTCTAGACAAAAACAACTCTATCCCACGGGAACCGTACATTTTTCTGGGATGATGTATAACCTAAAGCCTTCCTCGGTAAATGGACTACCCAACACAAAAAGAATTTTTCAATTCCCACCAGTAGTACCTGAGATTAGCGCGTTCAACCAAACAAACAAACAAACAAACTCTTCAGCTTTATAATATTAAGGATGGATAAAAATAGCACTAAACAGGGGTTATACCTAAATGTCCTTGATATATAAATGTAAAATACATAAATCTTCTTTATGCACCGTGACCTTTCGTGTCAGATGTCAGCAGGGTCGGACTGGCCATACAGTCGATTTGGCATTTGCCAGCCGGGCCCCAGCCTGCGCGGGCCCCCCACGGGCAAGTGATAAATCCCGCAAGCCAGGTGGAAGGTAGGATAGGGGGCCCAGCTCTTGCGACCTACATGTAAACTAGATCAGATAGTTCGTTCATACAATTAGAGAAGAATGAAGAAGAGAAATGTAAATAGAAAAATTCGAAAACGGTTGAACCTGAACAGGGCTATGCCTGTTCCCTGAAACTAGTTTTGAAAATTTCTGAACGGCGATAACTTTTGATCGAATCAACTTATTTAGACATGTATCATTACAGTCCGATCGGAGTCCAGTTTGGGAACAAAAAAACGAAAACCTGAAGTATGTTTTTTTTTGTTTTTTATGTTTTTAAAACGTTAGTAGGTACCTATATAAGGAACAAAAATCCGTAAAATGCCCCCGATGTCCCAGCTACCCCCGAGAAATGGAGGAATGAAAAATGTAAATATATATATATATATATATATATATATATATATATATATATATATATATATTAATGGTACGGCTTAATGTGACGTAAATTGACCAAATTTTAATAAACTGATTACACCAGTGTATTTTGCGGGAAAAAACGAAAAAAAACGGCGTGCTTAAGTTTTTAATTTGACGCTATTATTTATACGATGTCGCCGTAAATATTCCAACTTTGTATTTGATGAGTCGTGAAAAAATAAAAAAAAATTGGAAAACTTTTATATTTTTCCATTAAAATCTATTTTTGTTATTTTTTTCGAGTATCGATATTTTTTTTAGATTTTGGAGTTAAATTTAAATTTTAAATCTTTAACAATAAAAAAGTATGGCATAATTGACAATATACATATACTGATAAATATCCTAAATAATTGATTAAGATGAAGCTTTAGCGTTATCGATTAGTTTTTATATTTTTCAAGTTTTTCCGCATAAATCTGCATTTTCTTGATACACTACTATAAAAAATCAAAGGATCGAAAAAAAAACCTAAATTTTTTAAAGATTTTTGAATGACTGTATCTCAGCGGAAAATAACTGTATCGAGATGAAAAAAAAAGTATTTAATTGTTTCAAGTTTTAGTTTTAAGGTATTTAGATATTTTTATTTTCAATGTATTCATTTATGACATTTTTTAATGATTTTTGACAAAACTGTGACTACATTTTGTAAATATCAATTTTTTTTTTTTTTATGTTATATTTTTGAATAAGTAATAAGCAAGATTAAACTATGAATGAATTCCATGTCTTTCTGTTATTAACTTAAAATCTAAATTTTCAGAAAAAAAAACCATTATTTAACTCCAAAATCGATCAAAAATTAGTAAAATACCGATAATTTCGAAAAAATAATAAGTTAATAACATAAATAGACTCTAAGGGAAAAAATACAAAAGAAGTAGTATACTTTACGTGACTCCCACTTGTTTTTTATTTTCCCACAAAATGCATTGGTGTAATCAGCTTATAAAAATTTGGTCATTATAGTACACTTTTCCAATGATTATTAAAAATAATATAGTTTACAAAGTAAAAATTATCGATTTCTCTATTTTTTTTTTTTTTTTCAATTTTTAAAGGTGTTTTTACAGGATGACCATGCAATGTTTTTATTTCTTTGAAAAGTAAAGTTCAAGACAATTTTTTTTAAATGTAAGCATCCTCTTGAAGTTGGGGACGATTTTCAGCCTCTCGAGACCATAAAACATTAATTTCTCGGAAACGGCTAAATATTGAAAAATGTTGGTATACGTATTTCGAAGATTACATTCCCCTAGTAACTAGTGTCATGAAAATGAAAAGATTATTGCAGTAATTGAAAATAAAAACAAAAAAATAAAAAGCGGGTTTTTGTAAATATCTCAAAAACTTTTAGGGATTGTAAAAAGTGTCATGTTTAAAAGTTGTAGATTTTTACTAGACTTACAACTTTTGTAAAGAACATTTTTCGATAGGACATCACAGTAAGCCGAAAATTGAAAAAAAACTATTTTTCAACGCTTTTCATCCCTCCATTTCTCGAGGGTAGCTGGACATCAGGAGCATTTTACAGATTTTTGTACCTTACATACCTGCTAACGCTTTTAAAATATAAAACTTCAGGTTTTAATTTTTTGTTCTCTTAAAAATAAATGGATTCCGATTGGTCTATTTTAACATTTGACATTGTTTCAGAGGTAAAATGAAATTTAATTTTTAGATGTTCTTAAAAACTATCGATTCGGTACATATCTTTTAAAAAAATGCGATAGTCAAAGTTTTCAATTTTCATAGCGAGAAGTTAAAAATTAATTATGATTAAATCTATTATCTAGTCTCGGGCCCCGGGCTTTGGAGCCACCCGGGCCCTTCCGACCCAGTCCGACCCTGGATGTCAGGTCATCCAAGGGCCAACACGTTTGGCAACGAATGATCTTAATCAATAACAACTAGGGCAACGGCATAACTTACCGTGACACGGAAATGGTCAGTTGTCATGCTACTAGGCTATCCATCAAGTGACTTCGTCTATTTATTATGATACCTTGCTAAAAGTGTTTAATAAATTTCTACACTGTCACATTTTATTATTTTTGTATGATGCTAAATAAATATATGATAAATTATTAAGAATATTTTAAAATTATTCTTATGTAAATAAATATGCTAATGAACATTTTTTATAGACACTTTAACATCCACCCAAAAAAAACATACCACGGCTGTATATCATCCTACTAATATTATAAATGCGAAAGTTTGTGAGGATGCACAGTGAGGATGTAAGGATGTCTGAATATATAATAGATGTTTAGATGTTTGTTACTCTTTCACGCAAAAACTACTACAGGATAGATTTGTTTTTGTTTTTCTAGAGGCGAACCCGAGCGAAGCGAAGGTGAGCTCGGAAAATCCCTGTTCATATTACACTAGCGTTAAAAAATCTAAAAATCTTATCTATTCACAGATTCGTTGGGGAGCTCGTTTGATAGATGGTGAAGCATCCTTCTTCTCGATATCTGGGGACGGGCGTGTGGTGCAGTGGGCGGTAATGCCCGGGGAACTGCAGGCTACCACCATTATAACCTTGCACTCCAGTGTGCCCCCCATACCTGGGCCAGATGGCACTTTGATCACCGTTAATAGTAAATAATCTTATCACATTTTTAGATTCGAGTATATAGTAGTAGATAGTATCTAGATTCGAGTCTGGAGTTCAAATCTGGAGTTTCTAGGTTCGAGTCCCGAATTAGACAAAATGTAGCTATTGAGTTTTGCTGTTAAAAAAATCAGTAACGACCCAGATTGAAGAATTAGCAGCGTTAAGCCTTTGCACTTATGTTACTTTTGCTCGAGAAATTTCACGCGCGCTTGGCTAGTAATTTATTGTCAGTAGAAATGGCCATCGTGGCTGAAATCGTTCAGGAGGACTATTGATTATTTTAAATTGAGTGTATTCATCTATGACCTGCGGTTTTAAGAAAACAACTTTTCGTCCTCATATTATTTTGGCTCGATTTACGGCTAGATATTTTTCATTTAATTATGATTTCAGTTTGATTTAAACTCGACCGAAGACTTTTATGAACTTGTTCTCTATCCTCTAATTCCTTTTTCAAGTGGGTATTGATTTTGCTATCCACGCCCACTTGGAAAATTCAACTATTGGCGTTTTTATCCCAGAAACTGTATTTTGTTTGTATTTTGAATAATAAATTTCAATGTACACTATTATAATATTAATATTATAAGGCTGAAGAGTTTGTTTGTTTGTTTGGTTGAACGCGCTAATCTCAGGAACTACTAATCTAATTTGAAAAATTCTTTTTGCATTAGATAGCCCGTTAATTGAGGAAGGCTATAGGCTATATGTCATCTCGGAAAACTGTACGGTTCCCGTGGGATAGATTTGTTTTTGTCTAGGGACGAACCCGACGCGAAGCGAGGGTGAGTCGCTAGTAAAATCATAAAAATAATAACATACTCGAATCTCGATTGCCATTTAAATTAAAAAATATTATTTTCTACAAATTAAATCATAAAAATGAATTAAGTCACTGTAAGTTTACCACTACATTCCAGTTTTCATTTAAATTCGTTTCGTAACATTGTTAAATATGCAAAATTACGCTTTACATTATTATGCTCAGTCATTACGATTCAATAGGTAGGTAAGTGCTTTGCATTTGCTAGAAGCACTTCAAGTTGTAGTGTATTGTGGTCGAAGCAATGCAAAGAAATTATATATTTAGAATCAAAAATGTATATTATTCTATAATATGTATTATTCTATCCAATTATTTGTATAATATAATATTCTCTATGTACGTAGGTATGTCTAGACTTCCATTAGTGATTAGACAGTACCTATTCTGTTGTCCTTCGTCTTGTTCATGTCTATACATACATATAATAAAACTGTAGAGGTCGAATGTCTGTACATAGAAAAAAATGTTAAAAACCGAGTCAGGGGGATGTAAGAAGAGAAAGAACAAATCCAGATTATTTCAAATTTTATGTTTCTCTGTTTGTACGGGCTAATCTCCGAAACTGTTGGACTGATTTAAATGAAATTTTGCGTGGTGGTATCTTATATCCCCAGTCAACATTTTAGATACTTTTCATCCCGGAAAATTAAAGAGTATCTGTGGGATGGTTAAACAACTATAGTAACTTATACAGCTTAGTAAACAAGTACTACTTAGTTTTTGTTCACGTAATTTGCTATTAACTATAAAATATTTTTATTTACTATAGGCTGTGGAAGCTGCATCTGCTTTCATCCAGAGAAACCAGATATCTTCATGGTCGGCACTGAAGACGGCATGATACATACGTGCTCGTTGAAATACAATAGGAATTACGTTCGATCAGTGCAAGGACATCACATGCCTGTATATAGGATTCACTACAACTATTTCAATAATAGCATATACGCTTCTTGTTCTGGCGACTGGCGGGTCAAGATTTGGGAAGATGGACGGGAGTAAGTTTATCTTTGTTTATTTTAATTATTAAAACATAAAAAAAAATGCAATTTTTTACTTATTAGGCTTTAAATTAACTAATTCAAGTTCTTTTTAATAAAAGTTATTACAACATATGTGGTGATTGATTATCTTATAACAATAATCTAATCTATATTAGGTATACGATTAATTATTTAGATATATATGTACCTACTACTAATTGTAATTATTTATTTATTTATTTATTTATTTATTTATTAAATAGTTCATACAAGTACAATACAACAATAATTGAAATTTAAAGGTACAATCATAAACTCATTCGAGTTTTACTGTGCACCAGTATTGATATAATCTAATCCGTAAATCATACAAAATCATTCGAGAACTACTTATCA
This sequence comes from Fabriciana adippe, assembly GCA_905404265.1. Lineage (NCBI taxonomy): Eukaryota > Metazoa > Arthropoda > Insecta > Lepidoptera > Nymphalidae > Fabriciana > Fabriciana adippe. The sequence goes on along the minus strand of FR989998.1, from coordinate 10,264,727 downwards.
GTGACCCTGTGGTTAGCTTATAAAGACTAAAGTCCTAGGTTTGAGTGCTGAGCGAGTGAAATTGATGAAATTTTCTTAGTTTATATTAAAAACAATTTTAATGAATTTAAGCTACGGTTCCGGTTTAAAAAGATTACTTTTATAATTTTACACTAAATTCTATATTATTTCCTAAATAAATATAGAGATAATAAAAATAGATATACTATAAAGCTCTACTTACACGTTAGAAATCGAAATAGCTACTTATAAGGTACAATAAATATTGTTTTTACCCAGTGAGCCGCTGTTTATGTTTGAGTTGGGCTCACCTGTGGGAGATGTGAAGTGGGCGCCCTATTCTAGCACAGTATTTGCAGCGTGTACTGCTGATGGAAAGGTAATTTTTAAACAAATAATGTCATATTAATTACTAGTATTTAGGGATAAGTTTTTTCTCTTTTAATAAAACACCAACTCAGAGCTTTTCATGCGATGCTGTTGAATACTTATTTATGTTAAATACATTTTCATATACATTTTCATTTATGTAAACGTTTTCTGTAATTTTACAAAGAAATATTACTAAACTAGCAGAACGCGCGGCTTCGCTCGCGATCAAACTACGAAAAATACGAAATTTCATGCAAATATGTCCAAGGAATAAAAAGTTTCATACAAACTTTTATCCCCTATTTCACCCCCTTGGGGGTAGAATTTTGAAAAATCCTTCCTTAGTGGATACCTTCGTCATATGAGAAATACGTGTGCGAAATTTCAATTTGCTAGCCTTAAGGGTTTGGCCTGTGCGTTGATACATCAGTCAATTCTTTTGCCTTTTATAAATAAGAAATAAGAAAGATTAACCTACTAACTTACATAGCAATGTAATATTATTTAAAAAATAAATATGCTTTATACCTCAATAACTTAAATATCAACATTCCTAGTTTACCTGCGTGAAATTTACATTTTCGCATCTGTACGAATCCCTTACGAGCATTGATATTCCATTTTGTATGTGGAAATTTGATTGTGAATCCTCCATTGCAGCCACGTATGAGCATCGATGCAATCCTGATTGAATTTCATACGCTCAGTTCGATCTCGCAATACGCTTGTTTGATTGCTAATCCCATAAAGGTTTACTTACGCTAAACGGTCAAAGAGCATGCAGCGTGAAGGAATCAGTTAGATATCTATTTTATTATTAACCAGATCTATTATTCACATAAATATATAAAATATACATCATATCAAAAGATATAGCCAGAAGAAATAAATATTTTCTTACACACACACAGAAGATTACCTACAGAATATCCTATAAATATTATAAATGCCAAAGTTTGGATGTATAGATGTTTGTTACTCAATCACGCCAGAACGGCTGAACGCATCTGGATAAAATTTGGCACGGAGATAGATTATAGGCTCGAATAGCACATACGTTACTTTTTATCCCGGAAAAATGTACGGTTCCTGTGGGATATCCATACTAACCGTTAAAACGTACCTAGGGATGAACCCGAGCGACGCGAGGGTGAGTCGCTAGTATGTATATAAATCAATAAATAATAATAAATTATAATCAATCATTTTTAATATTCAAAACTGCAATTCTATAGGATTGCAAAACCATTATTTCAATAAAGTTAACGCAAAAAACTACTTCATGAGTTACCTATAGTCACAACGGCATGTCAATATTACGAATTGTAATTCGTAGAAAAAATGAAACAAATAGAACATCAAATATTGAATAAAATTTATTATTTTATCTTTGTCTACCAATAATAGTAATTTTTAAGCTTTTATTCAACTTATTTCAGAATGTTTATCTGTTGACAGGTATATGTTTATGACTTAAATGTGAATAAATACCGTCCCATATGCGTGCAAGCGGTTGTTTCAAAGAAGACCAAGAAACTCACGAGAATCGACTTTAATCCACGACTGCCAGTCATGGTGTGCGGAGACACTAAGTATGATTACAATTATTATTATATTTATATATTTTTCGCGTTAAAAGTAAAAACATACGTTTTATTTACGATAAAATATGACATCTTTGTGTTTATTTAGTAGTAAGTGTAATGATAAAAAGGCATAATTTATATTAATATATATTAATATATATAAATAATAATATAAATTTCAATTTAAACAACATACATATTTGCCAATATTATTATAACAATTGGTATACGTATTTCAACTTCGTTCGCATCGCCTCCATAGCTCAGGGGTTAGAGCACTGGTCTTGTAAACCAGGGGTCGAGAGTTCAAATCTCTCTGGGGGCATCGAGATTTATTCATTTTATGATTTTTATATTATATTTAACTATAGTTTTGTTATATTTTAAAAGATATAGTTATAGTTTTATTAAGCCTTTTTCCAAAAAATAATAAAAAGATACTAACATTGAGTATTTATAAAAATATTTGTTATACCTAGTAAAATATATGAATTCGGGATAAATGTTTTATTTTTTATTACACTTTTATGATTTTCTTATTACAGAGGCACGTGTCATGTAGTAAAATTGTCACCTAACTTAAGGGTTATGTGTAAACCACCGAAAAAGGCGCAAGGGGTAGATCAAAGAACTTTACAGGTAATATAACATGCAAAACCTATTTTAGGTCGTTTACTCTGTTGTGCTGTAGAACTGAGAATTAAAGTTGTTTAGCTAATGATTACAATAATCATTTTTTGTATAAATCCCTAGTAATAATAATGTGAAAGTAACTCAGTCTGGCTGTTACCTTTTCACGTTTTAACTGCTGAACATATTTCGATGAAATTTAGCAAGGATTTGCATGCATGGGAACAATACCTTTTTTCTTGTCCCAGTTGTCACGAGAAGCCACGGGCAAAAACTAGTATAATACAATAGTGTTGATGCTTTAGCTTCCAGTTCATCATAAAAGTTTATTTATATATTTGATTTTTTTATTTCAGATCATGAAATTGGATAAACTTTTGAGTTTAGTGCGTGACCCGCCATTCCAAACCGGGGTTGTTGATGAAAAGTTTGATGAAGACTAACTTATATGACCAATTTTATAATTATTTACTTTAGTTATCAGTTTATGAATAAAACAAATAAACTTTGACTTGTGCTTTATTGACTGTAAAGCTTCACATAAATAGCGTTGATTTATTTAAATACATAATTATTATAATTAGAGAAGATATAAAAATGAGCTAAAATTTATGATTTAGACAGAATAATTCTTAGCAAATAGACAAATTGTCATGTTTGTCAAATGTTATCATATTATTTATGCATATAATAAAATTCTAAGTGAGGAATCTGTACATTAAATATTTTTTGGAAAATCTTATTGAAATAGTCATTATTATCGATACAGAGGACGAATCTATAGTTTTTAGAATTTTTGTCCGTTTGTCTGTCTGGAAACGCATCACGAGAAAACTACTAGACAGATTTTGATTGAAATTTGGTATGATGATAGCTGGTTATCCGGGTCAACATATAAAATAATTTTTACTGCGGGAAAATATCTCATCTCTGAGAAATCTATACTAACCGTTAAAACATATCTAGGGACGAACACGAACGGAGCGAGGATAAGTCGCAAGTAAGTAATAAAACCATGTGTCGGTCATAAAATATAAAATCTCAAAACAAAACCATCATCAGTATTCTAAATTTAGGTCCGGTGACCTCTTGCTAGTTTTTTTAATAATAACATTATTTTTTAATAAAAACATACAATTTTGACCATGGCTTTAAATTATTCTGCCAAAAAGAAGATAGACTCTAAAAACAAAACAATCCCATTCAAAACGGGTTATAATTTAACAATATGGACTAGCTTCATTAAGAGATCAACATACATTAATACCTACATTTATTTAACAAGCCTTAATTTAAATTGCTTAAACATTGCTTTGAATTCACAATCACAGAGTCATTTTAAATTGTGTTTCGGTGATTAATAATCTATATGCATTTATATTAGCGTGTTAGTTTGTGATTTCAAAATAAGCTCATATTATACTTATTTCTATTATACAAAAAATGTAGCAAAATCGAAAATTGATTGGTTTTTAGACTTTTTACATTTACTTTTGCTATGTTTAATAAGTTATTTATTTGGTTAAGAACTGAAACCATTCGGCAGTAACTATGATTGCTTTTGGGTAAAATTTAAAATTCACAATTTATGAACAAAAGAAATCTCATAAGAAACAATTTTCTTCTTCTCTTCCAGCTCTTATAATATTTCTTAAAAGCCTACATACTTTCTTTGGTGTTAAGCTCCTAATCTAGATATCTTAAAATAATAATTAAAAAAATGATATTTTATTTTAAAGCGAAGATATTCTAAAAAGCTATTAAAATTGATGAGAGGAAAAAGTATACAATACACAAGGTGTAATTATTTTTAACAAATAGTGACACAAAACTAAAAGTCACTTAAATCTAATAATTCCCTCAAAGGTTATTATTTTTAATTTATATGGATATAATGTAATCCATTCATTACAGAAAAAAGTCATGAAAAATAAATTCACAACTGACAAATACAAGTAACACATCCACAAAAAAGTTCAGACAAATTGAATACCCTCCCTTTTAGAAGTCGGTCAATGATAGTTCCTTGAGTGAGCGTCAAATGGGGCATTCTACGTGAAACGGACGGGAGAGGCAAAATTGTTGAGGTTTGCGATTTTAATAATATTTGATGTTATAGTTTGTGTATGTCGCAGGGAAATTGTAAAAACCGTTAAATTATAATTTTGACTAGCGAAATTATAATTTCAATTTTCAATTCTATTCCTTTATTTTACTAAACCTATGTTTGGTTCATGCTGCGCATCAAAAAAGATGTTTAAATCTAACCAATCAGTGATCGTTTCACGATTTAACAGCTTTTATCATTAACTAAAATTATCAAAATCTCATTGAATCACAATATCACTGAATGTGCTTAGTAAAATTATAATGTACCTAAAATAATCTCGTGTCATCGTAAGAAAAGGAGGCGATTGATCAAATTGCGGGTGATTATAATTTCGCTAGTGAAATTATAATTTCACGGTTTTTACAATTTACCTGCGACATATATATCAGACCCAGGCGCAAAATATTTTTGCCTGTATGCCCAAGTGTCACCCGAGCGAATACAGGCGAGTTGTGTTAGTAAGCGATAAATAATTCGCTCGACATCGATTTTATAGGCAAGTTAAAAAGACCTGCCTATTGCTAGATTATACACATCTTATTATAATACAAAGAAGAGTCCTTATATCCACACTAATATTATAAATGTGAAAGTGTGTGTTTATCCTTCTTGTGTTTGTCTGTTTGTCCTTCTTTCACGTCGAAACAGAGAGACGGGTTGGCGTGATTTTTTGTGTGGAGATAGTTGGAGGGATGGAGAGTGACAGAGACTTTTGTTCCGCGGAAGATTATCTTATTCCCACGAGAAAACACGTTATAATACACACACAACAACTCATCGTACCTATGTATATATATAATATATAGTATATCTAATTCATACCGTTTAAACGTAACTAGGGACGAACCCAAGCGAAGCCAGGGTGAGCCGCTAGTTATATTAAAATTTAAATGACAAAAATGCTATTTCTATTATCTAACTCATATAATATATTGTGCTGAAAATTTATAAATAATCTATACTTTAAGTCAAATCTTTCTAGTGGCAGTATGTTTTATTGTAATTTTCTTACATATATATTATTCTGCTGAGACGTTTTTGCACAGACAGTTGTATTGTCGCTTTGTACTTTTGACTATGCATAATAATAAAATTAACGAAGACTAGTAGGTACATTAAGTGAGTTAAAATGAAAAAAAAAATATTGAAGGAACATAAATAAGGAAATTGACTATCTGTTTGACCTTGAATTCTAAATTAATTAATACCAAAATCTTACATTACATTTTTTTTTTAATTTGGCAGCTAGTCTTTTTGTACTTTACCAAATTCTCAATTTTGCACACACCACCTAGTAACTAAAAATAAAGAAATTTCTTGATCACGCTCATCAGATGTGGGTCTTTTGCCTTCCCATAAATCTAGCCCTGATAATAATATTTTTTAAGAAAATCACTATTTATAAAATACCTTTAACTTGATAGCTCATTCAATAAATAATCTTTAGATAAATAATTAGTAAATCTGTAGGCACGAGTGTTACAATTATGGGTAAATGAGTTTCGATTGTATTTTATCACTTCTGTCAACAGCATTTGGTCCTAGTTTGATATCTAGGAAAGCGCGTGCATCGTTCGGCGCCGGAGCTTGACGGCCGACGAATTGAATCTGTAATAAATAAATAAAATATTCATATATATATATATATATATATATATATATATATATATATATATATATATATATATATTATATATAAATGAAATATACTTTCTTAAATAAATTATGCTCATACATATATTTTTAACAATACAGATATTTGTTATGTCTAAATAATTTTAAATAAAAGTATCTTTTCGAACATATTTTTTCGCAGATTTATTTTGATTTTTGGTTCCCTGGGGAAAGCATTTTATTTTTTTGTATTTTTTTTTCTATCAGTTTCTATGTTTTGGTTTTAGAATAAGATCAATTTTATCAAAATATTATTTTATAAACTTTTATAATCTTATTGTATGAGCTATTATTAAAAATTATTATAAAGAAAAAAAACAATACCTAAAAAAAAAGAATTCTTATTAAAAAAAGATATTTTACTTGAGCAAGTGGATGGAGATGCCTTTCAGGGAACTCGCGTTGATGAGCCAGGACCCAGTCTGCAGGCCACATTGTACCATTTTTTGGAGTAAATGGGAGGATTAAGACATAAACCCTATTTGTGGCAGAATATGCTACTCTGTAGTAATGTCCTTTGGTTGCTCTCTCCCATACAAAGCCATCGTTATCTGGGCCACCCCTCTGCAGCCAGGACACTCGCGATAAGTCTGCTGCGTGGATACCAATTTCTGCGTACTCGACCCATGGTAGTAAATCACCTCTGTAAGTAAATTTTTTCAGTAGGTAATTATTTCATTATTCCATTTAGAATGTATCTTAGACAACAATAAAATACAAATAACTTATAATTAATAGTGTTAAAATTAAAGTGTTGATGCTTTAGCTTCCAGTTCATCATAAAAGTTTATTTATATATTTGATTTTTTTATTTCAGATCATGAAATTGGATAAACTTTTGAGTTTAGTGCGTGACCCGCCATTCCAAACCGGGGTTGTTGATGAAAAGTTTGATGAAGACTAACTTATATGACCAATTTTATAATTATTTACTTTAGTTATCAGTTTATGAATAAAACAAATAAACTTTGACTTGTGCTTTATTGACTGTAAAGCTTCACATAAATAGCGTTGATTTATTTAAATACATAATTATTATAATTAGAGAAGATATAAAAATGAGCTAAAATTTATGATTTAGACAGAATAATTCTTAGCAAATAGACAAATTGTCATGTTTGTCAAATGTTATCATATTATTTATGCATATAATAAAATTCTAAGTGAGGAATCTGTACATTAAATATTTTTTGGAAAATCTTATTGAAATAGTCATTATTATCGATACAGAGGACGAATCTATAGTTTTTAGAATTTTTGTCCGTTTGTCTGTCTGGAAACGCATCACGAGAAAACTACTAGACAGATTTTGATTGAAATTTGGTATGATGATAGCTGGTTATCCGGGTCAACATATAAAATAATTTTTACTGCGGGAAAATATCTCATCTCTGAGAAATCTATACTAACCGTTAAAACATATCTAGGGACGAACACGAACGGAGCGAGGATAAGTCGCAAGTAAGTAATAAAACCATGTGTCGGTCATAAAATATAAAATCTCAAAACAAAACCATCATCAGTATTCTAAATTTAGGTCCGGTGACCTCTTGCTAGTTTTTTTAATAATAACATTATTTTTTAATAAAAACATACAATTTTGACCATGGCTTTAAATTATTCTGCCAAAAAGAAGATAGACTCTAAAAACAAAACAATCCCATTCAAAACGGGTTATAATTTAACAATATGGACTAGCTTCATTAAGAGATCAACATACATTAATACCTACATTTATTTAACAAGCCTTAATTTAAATTGCTTAAACATTGCTTTGAATTCACAATCACAGAGTCATTTTAAATTGTGTTTCGGTGATTAATAATCTATATGCATTTATATTAGCGTGTTAGTTTGTGATTTCAAAATAAGCTCATATTATACTTATTTCTATTATACAAAAAATGTAGCAAAATCGAAAATTGATTGGTTTTTAGACTTTTTACATTTACTTTTGCTATGTTTAATAAGTTATTTATTTGGTTAAGAACTGAAACCATTCGGCAGTAACTATGATTGCTTTTGGGTAAAATTTAAAATTCACAATTTATGAACAAAAGAAATCTCATAAGAAACAATTTTCTTCTTCTCTTCCAGCTCTTATAATATTTCTTAAAAGCCTACATACTTTCTTTGGTGTTAAGCTCCTAATCTAGATATCTTAAAATAATAATTAAAAAAATGATATTTTATTTTAAAGCGAAGATATTCTAAAAAGCTATTAAAATTGATGAGAGGAAAAAGTATACAATACACAAGGTGTAATTATTTTTAACAAATAGTGACACAAAACTAAAAGTCACTTAAATCTAATAATTCCCTCAAAGGTTATTATTTTTAATTTATATGGATATAATGTAATCCATTCATTACAGAAAAAAGTCATGAAAAATAAATTCACAACTGACAAATACAAGTAACACATCCACAAAAAAGTTCAGACAAATTGAATACCCTCCCTTTTAGAAGTCGGTCAATGATAGTTCCTTGAGTGAGCGTCAAATGGGGCATTCTACGTGAAACGGACGGGAGAGGCAAAATTGTTGAGGTTTGCGATTTTAATAATATTTGATGTTATAGTTTGTGTATGTCGCAGGGAAATTGTAAAAACCGTTAAATTATAATTTTGACTAGCGAAATTATAATTTCAATTTTCAATTCTATTCCTTTATTTTACTAAACCTATGTTTGGTTCATGCTGCGCATCAAAAAAGATGTTTAAATCTAACCAATCAGTGATCGTTTCACGATTTAACAGCTTTTATCATTAACTAAAATTATCAAAATCTCATTGAATCACAATATCACTGAATGTGCTTAGTAAAATTATAATGTACCTAAAATAATCTCGTGTCATCGTAAGAAAAGGAGGCGATTGATCAAATTGCGGGTGATTATAATTTCGCTAGTGAAATTATAATTTCACGGTTTTTACAATTTACCTGCGACATATATATCAGACCCAGGCGCAAAATATTTTTGCCTGTATGCCCAAGTGTCACCCGAGCGAATACAGGCGAGTTGTGTTAGTAAGCGATAAATAATTCGCTCGACATCGATTTTATAGGCAAGTTAAAAAGACCTGCCTATTGCTAGATTATACACATCTTATTATAATACAAAGAAGAGTCCTTATATCCACACTAATATTATAAATGTGAAAGTGTGTGTTTATCCTTCTTGTGTTTGTCTGTTTGTCCTTCTTTCACGTCGAAACAGAGAGACGGGTTGGCGTGATTTTTTGTGTGGAGATAGTTGGAGGGATGGAGAGTGACAGAGACTTTTGTTCCGCGGAAGATTATCTTATTCCCACGAGAAAACACGTTATAATACACACACAACAACTCATCGTACCTATGTATATATATAATATATAGTATATCTAATTCATACCGTTTAAACGTAACTAGGGACGAACCCAAGCGAAGCCAGGGTGAGCCGCTAGTTATATTAAAATTTAAATGACAAAAATGCTATTTCTATTATCTAACTCATATAATATATTGTGCTGAAAATTTATAAATAATCTATACTTTAAGTCAAATCTTTCTAGTGGCAGTATGTTTTATTGTAATTTTCTTACATATATATTATTCTGCTGAGACGTTTTTGCACAGACAGTTGTATTGTCGCTTTGTACTTTTGACTATGCATAATAATAAAATTAACGAAGACTAGTAGGTACATTAAGTGAGTTAAAATGAAAAAAAAAATATTGAAGGAACATAAATAAGGAAATTGACTATCTGTTTGACCTTGAATTCTAAATTAATTAATACCAAAATCTTACATTACATTTTTTTTTTAATTTGGCAGCTAGTCTTTTTGTACTTTACCAAATTCTCAATTTTGCACACACCACCTAGTAACTAAAAATAAAGAAATTTCTTGATCACGCTCATCAGATGTGGGTCTTTTGCCTTCCCATAAATCTAGCCCTGATAATAATATTTTTTAAGAAAATCACTATTTATAAAATACCTTTAACTTGATAGCTCATTCAATAAATAATCTTTAGATAAATAATTAGTAAATCTGTAGGCACGAGTGTTACAATTATGGGTAAATGAGTTTCGATTGTATTTTATCACTTCTGTCAACAGCATTTGGTCCTAGTTTGATATCTAGGAAAGCGCGTGCATCGTTCGGCGCCGGAGCTTGACGGCCGACGAATTGAATCTGTAATAAATAAATAAAATATTCATATATATATATATATATATATATATATATATATATATATATATATATATATATATATATTATATATAAATGAAATATACTTTCTTAAATAAATTATGCTCATACATATATTTTTAACAATACAGATATTTGTTATGTCTAAATAATTTTAAATAAAAGTATCTTTTCGAACATATTTTTTCGCAGATTTATTTTGATTTTTGGTTCCCTGGGGAAAGCATTTTATTTTTTTGTATTTTTTTTTCTATCAGTTTCTATGTTTTGGTTTTAGAATAAGATCAATTTTATCAAAATATTATTTTATAAACTTTTATAATCTTATTGTATGAGCTATTATTAAAAATTATTATAAAGAAAAAAAACAATACCTAAAAAAAAAGAATTCTTATTAAAAAAAGATATTTTACTTGAGCAAGTGGATGGAGATGCCTTTCAGGGAACTCGCGTTGATGAGCCAGGACCCAGTCTGCAGGCCACATTGTACCATTTTTTGGAGTAAATGGGAGGATTAAGACATAAACCCTATTTGTGGCAGAATATGCTACTCTGTAGTAATGTCCTTTGGTTGCTCTCTCCCATACAAAGCCATCGTTATCTGGGCCACCCCTCTGCAGCCAGGACACTCGCGATAAGTCTGCTGCGTGGATACCAATTTCTGCGTACTCGACCCATGGTAGTAAATCACCTCTGTAAGTAAATTTTTTCAGTAGGTAATTATTTCATTATTCCATTTAGAATGTATCTTAGACAACAATAAAATACAAATAACTTATAATTAATAGTGTTAACTCCTACTTGTTTATTTACATGACTTAACACTTTTTACTTCATCTCTTCAGGATTCTTAACATTCTCCTCTATACCCACATTTCGAACATATGATAAAAATATCGCCATCTATTAAAATTTACTTGAACTAACAGTTCTTCTTTCCCTAATCTAGTCGATTGCAATTAGATTTATACCTTGAAACCCAGCTCCAAATGAATTTGTTGAACTGATTTTTGATTTTTTGAATTTCTTATACAAAAAACTAAAAAGTTTAGTTTAAGTTAAGAAAAAGAAGAGGAAAATTGACCAAAGGTGTCCTTCTTCTACATGACAATGAGCCTGTTTACAAGAGCCGTGTTGCGATGGCTGCCCTGCAGAAGGTGGGTTTTGAAATTTTGGCTTACCCATCCTACAGTCCTGAGCTAGCTCCCAGCGATTATTACCCATTCCCAAACTTGAAAAAAGTCTTTGCGGGAAGAAATTTTCAAGTGACCAAGAAGTAAAGCATGTAATTTCAGCATATTTTTCAGGCAAAGACAAAACTTTTTTTTTGAAGGTATATGTAAATTAATTGAAAAATTGGAAAAATGTATAAGGGTAGCAGGTGAATGAATATATTATATATTTTTATTTCCACTTCTTACCCCCCATTCCGCGAACTTAAAAACGCCCCCTCGTACAAGCGTACATACACATAGCTAATATAGAATACTTACTGTACAACAGCACCTAACAAGGATGTAGTCTCTAACCAACACCTGGCCCCGGCTTGCAGCAACGCTCGCAGTACGTGCCCGGTGGTACGCCGTATGTTACGTAAGCAACACGGCGGCGTGTTTCGCTTTGCCAAAACATATGACGGGGTTCTTTGCACTGGCGGAAAGCATCGCTGGAAAATGAAAATATTTATTATAAATACATCAAAATCAATCCTTTACAATCAATAATCTCGCTAGATATTTTAGTTGCTATATATCAGACAGAGATATGGGCTACTTATATTCTTATGGATCTATTAGCTATACAGTTGCTTATAAATAGAAGTGATGGTGAATCATAAATTTGTTTTAGGATTCATTGCCATATTTTGTATTTAATGGTAGCAAATAAAACGAAAACAGTTAATTGAATGTGATAGGACTATATAGTTTTCAAACTTATATAATATACACCAAATGTCAGGGATAAAATTGTATTACACAAGAAAATAATTTGTTCTAACATGACTGTCTTAAGGCAAAGCCAGGTAGCAGCAGGTTATAACTAAAGAATTGTTTTTCACACTCTTGGGTCAACACACACATGATTTTCACAAAAAATTATAACTAATATGTATATTGTACTATAGATTGTTAAGTTTTGTACCACATACAGACAGGAACAAGATGAGCAAAATAATGAGTGAGTCCTTAACGCTTGACCACAAAAATTTGAGTATTTAGTTTTATTGTAATTTTAGTACATTAATATAAATTGCAAATTATATATTAAGTTACCTGAGTTTCTCTTTTACAACCAAACCACTGGACTCTACCATCTTCCTTTACAACAGCTTTTACCCCAAGCTCCTTATAAAGTGCTACACGATAATCCCTTAACCTTTTAGAAGCTTTTTGCTTTGATGCTGGTGTCTTTAACACACTTCTGCCAGCACTAAATTTACTATCCAGTACTTGTACCTAAAATATGAACAATATTGTGAAAAGTATGATAGTAAACTATTATTCATAAAATATAATCTTATATGGCTATACCTTAATTTTTCTGATTGCTGTCTGTAAATATAGTGATTCAGGGAAAGGAAAAATAAATGGTTTTGGTAATGTTTGCAAAGTTGATGTTTTGATCAATAAAGCATGTTGGCCCTGAACAGCATCACACAATTTTTTAGAAGAATCTTTACTATATTGCAACGTCCAATTAGCATATGCCCACTTAAGTTGCTGACAAATTATACGAGCATTACCAATTCCTACAGCTATTGCTTGAGAAGTAAACGTTGTTGCAGCCACAGCCATTTGTTGAAATACACGTCGAGACACACGAGTGGAGTCAGGAACGAATAATACATATTCTGTAGAAACATATGAAAACGGATCGAGACTGCTTGGCGCAGAGTCTAGCTTTAGCTCTAACGATATAAGCCTAACATTTCGTAAGGTTACGTTTGTAGCTGAAAACTGAAAAGGTGGATACTGCCTTCGTTCACATAACACCAGGACAGGTATGTTCGGGTACGCAGAGACAAAGGACTGCACACTTTCAGCAATATCATTTTCAAAGTCTTCAAATTGACGAAACACAACAGTGACTAGTTTGGACAAATGCCGTGTTGAATGAGAATGAGCTAAACTTGAAGAAGTGACTGGAGCTATAGGATATATTTTATATTGTGGGATGAGATAGCCGCACAGAAAAATAGCAATTATACCTAAGAAAATGTACACTTTGAACGTTAAACGACCGCGTAGAAGACGATGGAACATTTTTTATATTAATTTTGAAATATACATATTAAATTTAATATCTAAATGAAAGCGTTTTTAGAAACGTTAATTATTTTCACGTGTTAAAAACTTATTATTTATTGACATTTTGTTTGATTCAATCATTTTAAATTTCAGTCATTCTATTTATATTTATTTTCTTTATTTACATTTTACAGACTAAAAATTTAATTTCCACAGGTAATAAATATAAAATATATCCAAAGATCTTTTTATCCATTATCTATGAAGATTATTCAAAAAAGCTATTCACGTAATGATTTACATAAGTGCTCTTCTTCTATATTAAAATATCAATTTCGCAGTTTTATTTTCTTTGTTTCTTCTGGTTTTTTTTTTTTAAGTTTAATGTTACAGTAATATTTATCCGATTTAAGTTGAAAATGTATTATAGAAATATAACATAGATTCGGTCATAGATTCTTAGTCGTGGTTAATTGTGGCCATGGGTTGTGGTTAGTTTTCAATTTAAACATCAATGGTTGTCGCTAAGCGAATTATTTATTATCTATCAAAAACTAGCGAGTAAGGCCGGCCGCACATGTACGGAATTCCGATTCGGAATTCCTGATTCGGAATTCCGGAAGACTAGCGTAGACGTTAGGTTTTTTGTATTAGGATTTTACTACTGGCAGTAGGTAGAGTAGTGATGTTGGCAGTGAAATAAGATATCGATATATCGACGTATATATATTTATTAAAATATCTATATTTATTAAAATATCAATATCGACCTCGATATCACGAGGAAAAAATAACACTATATCGGTCAAATTTTCCTAGATTTTCGGTTTCAAAATAATAATGTATTTAGTTCAATCTAGCTCAATAAAAGCTATATATATATTTCGATCCGATACATCGATATATCGATTCATTGATATTCATCGATCGACAAAATATTCAATATCGAAAACCGTATCAAAAACGTTTTTTTTTTAATTTATTAGCGGAATATTTAACACAATTTATAAAGCCGTAAAAGATAGGAACGAACGGAAAAAAAAATTACTGTATTGTCTATGGCTACTATGTTTTTTATAATCTAGTAAACTAATACTTAAAAATAACTTCGTTTTTATTAAAATTCTCATGCAATAAAATAATGTGCATTTTATATAAAAAATAGTATTATCTTTCATTGAGCCAGACTGAACTAAATACATTATTTTAATTTTAGACGTTTCAAAGCCGTTAAATACTTGTTACAAACAGTGCCTACCCTACCCATTACTATTATCAAATATTCGCGTAAATCTAAGAAAGTATTAAATACATTATTATTTTAATACTAAAAATCTGTGAAAATTTGGTCGATATATAGATATTTTTTCCTTGGGATATCGAGGTCAATATTGATATTTTAATAAATATCAATACATCGATATATTGATATTTTTTTTCACTGCCTACATCCCTATTCTGACGGAAAATTTCCGTGCGTGTGCGGCGGATCAGCAAAAATTAATGCGAGCGCTGCATTCGGGATGACGTCATTCGGCTTTTTCCGTTCTGAATACCCGAACGCACGGTTTGTTTCCGAAACGAACGTCAGGTTTTTTTTCCGAACGGAAAATGTACGAACGTATGCGCCTAGTCGAACAATTTGTATGTAAGGCATGCATTCGGGTCTCCGAATCTGAATTACGAATCAGGAAACCGGATCGGAATTCCGTACATGTGCGGCCGGCCTAAAATTCATAGACCAAGAACGTAAAATTACTAATGTCATTTTACGTCAACTCAGTAATCAGTACGTGTATTAAATTCTTTATATTGAATTCGGTTCATCTTGTTTATTACTGTAAATTATTGTAAAAAATGGATGATGAGTTGGAAAATTGTGAACCTTTAGATTTAGAGCCTTCTCTAAGAAATGTAATAGAACAGAAATCTCTTCGATGGATATTTGTTGGAGGGAAAGGTGGGGTTGGAAAAACTACATGCAGGCAAGTTTTTTTTAATAACTAGCTATTTATTAATATTATTATTACACGTAAATAATTAAAACATGAAACAATTTTTATTCTTACAGCTGTAGTCTTGCTATTCAACTGTCCAAAGTCAGGGAATCTGTACTAATAATTTCTACAGATCCAGCCCATAATATTTCTGACGCTTTTGATCAGAAATTTTCAAAAGTGAGTAAATTTTAACCATATTCCTTTTATTGTGATATAGAGATTGTTGAATAATGGTTGTAATTATTATAGGTACCCACAAAAGTGAAAGGATTTGATAATTTATTTGCAATGGAAATCGATCCTAATGTAGGTTTGACTGAGTTGCCTGAAGAGTATTTTGAAGGAGAAACAGAAGCTATGAGGTTAGGCAAAGGAGTTATGCAAGAAATTGTTGGAGCATTCCCTGGTATTGATGAAGCTATGAGTTATGCAGAGGTATGATGAAATTCTATATAAGATATATTAGCTGAACAATTTAAATAACCTATTGTGTTCAGCATTTTTTCCAACCAAATTAAATTTTACCATGGTTTTAAACTGCTATTTATTTTAGGTAATGAAACTTGTGAAAGGCATGAACTTTAGTGCAGTTGTATTTGACACTGCTCCTACAGGGCATACATTGCGTTTGTTATCTTTCCCTCAAGTTGTTGAAAAGGGTCTTGGTAAATTAATGCGCCTCAAATCTAAGGTATGTTTAGTTAAAATTAAATAAATATTGTTCTTTTATAATTAGAAAATAAGCATTATCATAGATTTAAACATTTAAAGATATTATATTTTAAAATATTAAAATACGCTAGCTTAAAATGAAAGTAAAGAAACTTTGTTAGATATGATATTGTACAATAATGTATAATAAATATTTCATTAAACACTTCAGGTTGCGCCATTTATAAATCAGGTGGCCACTCTTTTTGGACTAGCAGAATTCAATTCAGACATGTTTAGCAACAAAATGGATGAAATGCTCTCTGTGATCACACAAGTAAACACTCAATTCAAGGATCCAAATCAAACTACATTTGTATGTGTTTGCATTGCCGAGTTTCTTTCATTGTATGAAACAGAACGACTTGTACAAGAACTAACAAGATGTGGAATTGACACACATAATATTATTGTGAATCAGTTACTTCTTCATACATCAGCTCCCTGCGAACTTTGTGCTGCACGGCATAAAGTCCAAGAGAAATATCTAGAACAAATAGCTGACTTATATGAAGATTTCCATGTAACCAAACTACCATTACTAGACAAGGAAGTGCGTGGAGCAGATGCTGTAAATTCCTTCTCTGAATATTTAGTTACACCTTATGTGGTACCTAATTCAAAGTAAAAAAAGTTGTTTATAATTTAAAAGGTGAAAGGGGTTTATTGAGTAAAAACTAAAAAAGTCAAATTAAGTAATATTACACAAAAAACAATATTTTTAAATTGAATCCTTTATAGTAAAACAAAAAAAATTATATCACGTTTAGAGACAGACTTCAAAAATGGAGATAAGATGTATTGCTGTTGACTCATTAAAAGTAAATTATTTAATTATTGGAAAAGAGGGGCTAATTTTTTTTTCTTTATTCTGTTTTGAAATTGGATTATACCAACTTTCATATCACCCAAGGTAAATATATAACAAATTTTATGTAACATGAACTAGCTAGATGTAACTAAAATAAAATATTTAGTAAAATCTTATATTTGATTGTGCTTTACACTGTAATCCAGTAAGTGTATAAAAGAGTATACATACATATATATATCTTAAATGTAAAAAATAAATTCTTCAAAAACCAAAATTTCTATTAATTTTAACTTTAAAATATATCCCTATGAAAATAAACATAATATGTATATGGTGGACAGTAGATATATTATGAGATGGATGATAGACATTGGATAGTGCTAATTCAGGCTATATTCTTACAAGCTTTTATTTAACTTGCAATGTTTGTATGTATGTTTGTTTGTTCTTGCAACCGAATTTTAAAGCAATTATCCAATAACCGATTGAGCTGAAATTTTTCATATACGTTTAATTTAGATGACAATGCATGGTTAGATAAGTGACGTCATTCTAAATCTAACACAGCAATCGCCCAGCGATGGTGGACAATTTTTTTTGCAACCCCATGATATGGATATCAAATGAAAGGGTTTGCTGAGTAGAATACGAATAAATAACTAAAAAATAAAAAATAAACTTTAAATTAAGTGAAACCCATTTGTTACATTACACAACTTATATGACATAAAAGCTTGTTTTTTTAAAATGTATTTTTAAAATTAATTTATTTTTGCTTTAATATAGAATAGATGTTAATCACAAATTGTCTGTTTTATTTTTTAACCGATTTCAAAAAAGGGACTTTAATGTTCGTCTGTATGTTTTTATGTTTGTTCACCTGAATCTTGGAGACAGCTTAACCGATTTTGCTACTTTAAACTGTATTCCATTAAGGTATATTCGAGTTTATCCCGTGGAATTTTCTTTGATAAAGAGTATATGTAAGCCGAGTAAACGTAAGTAACAGTAACAAATCTAATTAGACTTTTTTACCTACTTCTAATTGTCTATATATCGACTTGAAATTTTATAAGTGTTTGTTTTCCGATGATAGTACAGCACTTTCATATCATCAAGTCGATCTGATGCCTGATGATGATGGTGAGGCCCTGAAGGCCGATAGTGTGACTCTTCAACGTCTAGTAGTAAATATTTTGAGTTTGGGCTTATTTAGTTTCATTTGACAAGCCTAATGCGTCAGAATTGGATTTAGAGACGTGATTTTTAGTGAAAAAAACGGGTTGTTAAATAGATTTTCGTATTTAGGATAGTCAAAAAAACCATAAGAAAATGACTTTTAACTTTATATTCATAGATGGCGTTGTTTACATTTTGTGACTTACAATAAGTTACGTTTAGACTTTGTCACGTATAAAACGATTTGTAACCGAGTTTGTTTTATTTAATGCAAAATGAATTTTGCTATACTTATTTTAGATATGTATACATTTTATTTTTTAAATTCATATAAATATAAATAAATAAGATATATATGTTGGGACATTATGATACCTAACATACAAATTTAAAAAATAAAATTGTTGCGGATCAATGTCATCTATCGTATATTTAAAAGCAAACAAAAAAAAAATAGTGACATCTAATTTCTTTGTATGGGTAATGGGATGACGTATAAATATATACGTATGACGTAACGAGTATAATTTGTGTCATCTGTGGTATAAAACGGTTATGACAATTTTTATTTTACATTTACACTTTATTTATTTTTAATAGGTGGTCAATATAAATAAATAGACACAAATAAGGACAAACTCTTTAATATCTCGTACCCATTGTACAAATATCTTAGGAGGTATATTGTTGCACTACATCTATCATGAAGTGTTGATAATAAATAACAATATAATAAATATTAAAATTATAAAATAACAACTTCTGTAAAATTCTGTTAAAAAGCCCTAACATGGCAGTGTCAGTTTTCATATTAAGCGCTAACCTAAAACTAATTTTGTTCATTTCCATGTCGCTATCTAGCTTAAGCACTTTTTAGAAAGTTTAAATAAAAACCATCGTGCAACTGTCCACATTTTTATAAAATATAAGACGACAAGTTTAAATAAATAAAGAAATTAGTGATTTAATCACAAATACATTTTCACTTAGTATTTTTAATAGAGAATTACAATACACATCTTATGCCGTCAAACCTGCGGCTTTTAATTTAGTCATTTTTATTTTGAAAATAAAAATGAGCTTTATTTGTTACTTTACAACAAACATTGACATAATATACATAGATATCTTATCCCTTGGTAAGATTCCTTTAAGATAGAGAAAAACATTCGAAAAGAAAAATTATATTAATATGCGTAAAATATAACAGGTAATGATTATTTTTTATTTTCAATCAAGACAAAGCCGCAGGCTAGGTCTAGTAATACGTAAATAAAACCTACTTGAACTCGCCACTCTACATAATATTTTAATATATCATCATAAATTAAATAAATGACAAACTATATTCTAATGGACTATAAACACTTTCCTGAAAACCTAGATTACATAAATATTAAAAACTCAACAAAATGACTTTGTTTTAATTATCTAGAATATATGTCATTGGACGATGAGCAGATTCCCTAGAGGTTATTCACAGAACTAGCTTCGACTGATAAAATCACTTTTTAGTTAGTATGTGAAAATTTTAACACATTCATTGCTTAGTTGAGTGTAGAACGTCTTTACACCAAAATAGCACGCGTGAGCTGTACTTTAGAATAGATGCCAAGAGGGTTGTCAACCTGTGACAATGCATAACAAGAAAAGTTCATGGTAAATTGCTCTAAGTGAAAAAATAAAGCACTTTTAAAAAAAGAATTGACATTTCTAGAACATTCTCAACATTATTATGTCATCTGTGTATGTATAATGTCTATATACAGACTAAATAGTATATATCAAAATATCCACAGATAATAAAGTAACTGTCACTGATAAGTAGTAATGTAAACTGCTGTCATTAGTTCCGAAAACAGCCACTAGGGGAATCTAACCACCGCTAATACATTTCATAATATTTATCTATAACTGAGTATATAAAATGTATGGTAACAAGCGATATTTAAAGTGCAATAATAAATAAAAGTCTTAATACTTTAGTACATTTGATGGCATTAGCTATTTATTTTTACATCCTATATGCTATATGTAGTAAAATCTCTTTGTATAATACTTTATTGTTATTTATAAAATGTAGGAATACTTTGAGTACTTATATAAAATCAAATTTGCATGTCATTTTGTAAAATGTATATTACCGAATCAATACATGTGACGTTTCTTCAGGGTCCATAAATAAAATAAGTTCGCCAATTTATGAAACAACCTTTTTTATATGATGGATTATTAATTATTATATTAAGGCATGTGCACATTGCAGCCAGAACTACGAATATAAAGTAATAACATAGGTTATTTAAAACGATATATTATGTAATACATAAAATCTTGAAAGATGTGATGTTACCACAATAAAAATTACTTCTAGAAAATAACCATTTTACATAGCATTTCATTACTACTACTGCCTCGGTGTATATACTTTCTACTGCCTCGGTGGGTAGTAGCTAGTAAGTACGGCTGAACTTCGAGAGGTCGTGGGTTAGATTTCCGGGTCGGGCTAAGTTTAGTTACCGTGTCTTTCTGTTTAATAAGTCTCAGTAACAGCCCGGAGTTGGGAAGTTGACGGTGTTTCACCCCCGTGCCTCGGAGAGCACGTAAAGCCCTCGGTCCTGCGCCTTAACACTCACCGGTCGTGTCTCGTGTCATCCCACTGGAGTATGGGAGAGACAGGAATAGAGAGTGCACTTGTGTCTGCGCGTACACTTGTACACTATAATATCTCCTGCGCAGATGACTAGTCTCAATGAGACTGGCCGCCGTCGCCGAATTCGGTCAGGAGGTCATTATTATATTAGTCCCAATAAAATATGCTTTGCTTTTTTTTATATATATATATTTATATACATAAAAAAGGCAAATGCAAATGTGCAACCCAAAAAAACTACCCGTATTATGGCCATTTTGATTATGATTATAATATTCACAAATTTCTAATAATTTAAATTGAAATAATTTATATAAATTAAATTATTAAGACAAATAAATTATAGGTAGGTACATCACTATACGCAATGGATGACATGACATGATTTGTTATTAATTAGTAATATCTTTGGCGATAATAATTTACCAATAGAAACTCTTTTAACTAAACTTATTTTAATTGGTTCGAAAGTGCCAAAAAGAAAGAACTTGCAAAATTAAGTAATATTTTACGTTGAATTATTTTACGATATAGTTTATGTTTTTTTTTTTTAAATAAATAATTTAAATAGCCATATTATCTACATCTGTGTCATTTCCATAGTGGATTCTTAAAAATAACCCTGAATTTGTTATATTTTGAAGAGTTCCAATGGGAGGTTTTAGTGACTTAAGTAGTTCGTGGTGGCGCCACAAGCGTAGAACGTAT
The DNA here is from genome assembly GCA_905404265.1 of Fabriciana adippe. Taxonomy (NCBI): domain Eukaryota; kingdom Metazoa; phylum Arthropoda; class Insecta; order Lepidoptera; family Nymphalidae; genus Fabriciana; species Fabriciana adippe. The sequence goes on along the minus strand of FR989998.1, from coordinate 10,242,845 downwards.
ATAATGCGATGTTCTGGAATAACATCATGACTAAGCCCTTGCAAAGACAATTTTAAACACAATAATTTTTAAACTAATATTATAAATATGATTTCTTTTAGTAAATGGATGCATTTAAATGAAATTCGAAATGGAGATGTACAGAAAAGACTACGTACCTAATACGTAATAAGTACTTATTATAGAAGAAAAAGTTGAAAATTGTACTTCCTACTGATATTATGTAATTCTTTTTCCTAAACATCACATTCTAGTGACGCCAAACTACCCTATATAAAAACCTCCCATCGTTTAATGATGGACTATATAAATTATTGGTGCATTTCCGCATAACAACATCTAATTCACAACGCATTAAAATAATAAGTTACAAACGTTAGTACTGTTCTGTAGTCGAATGGGATCACTTGTGTCAACTCGACCGCGTCTGGTCCGGCAGGTGGCGGGCGGTGAGCGCGGCGCCGAGCAGCGCGCCTATAAGGGCGGCCGCACACGAACCCACCTCGAATAGCAACTTCGGTGTGAACACTCCCCATATCATAAGATGACGGCAATGGATAGTTGCTGATAATGCACATGCGAAAACCTAGAAAAAAAAATTACTTTTTAAAAACTACTAAAGACTAAACGTCCACCAATAGGGATGAAATTTTTCTGGAAATGTTTAATACGCCTATGCGTATAATTATCCTACTAATATTATAAATGCGAAAATTTGAGAGTATGTTTGGATGTCTGGATGTATGTTACTCTTTCACGCAATAACTACTGAATGGATTTTAATGAAACTTTACAATAATATTATATGTATTTCATACATCAGAATAATACATAGGCTCCTTTTTATCTCGGAAAAGTTTACGCTTCCCGTGGGATAGTTTTGTTTTTCTAGAGGCGAACCCGAGCGAAGTGAGGGTGAGCCACTAGTTTATAATATTACTTACTCAAATCATAAAAATTAGTCCACAATTAAATTAAATATTACATTATGTAGTCAAACTAAGCACCTTCTTTTTTAAAGTCGGCCAAAAAGTATAACTCATAAACATGTGTAATATTGCAAATGTATATAAGATATCCGACCACAATAGTAAGCGATACCTTTCTCCAAAGATAAGAAAACATCGTAACTTTTCTTTGACGCCACATGTCACCTTTGTCACCGCTTTTTCAATAAAAATAGATATGATAATATAAAAACAAGATAAATAGTTTACAAGAAATAATAAATAGTCCCACAATTATTATCCCACCTATATCTCTACAAAATATAAATATAACACCAAGTTATAACAAATATATTATTCCATAATAAATACAAAAACACTCATATCTATATACATACATATACATATATATATCATATATATACACATATATATATATATATATATATATATATATATATATATATATATATAAACTCTAAAACGACTGGAGCAATTTTGATGAAATTTTCAAGCAATCTTCAGATTAGTCCAGCGGGGGTGATCTTGTGAAGTTTGGTAGCGATCAGAAGTTTAAACGCGAGCGTAGTCGCGGGTACTAATAGTTACCTAAACAAGTGCATATAACTAACCCTAATAGTGAAGCACAAGGCGAACTTCAAACATAAGGAGAATACCGCAGCCAATTGCGTACGAGGCGCCAGTGCGGAGGCGCCATTACGTCCCCACAGCGCTAGAAGCGGTACCGTTGCACCGAACATCAGTGGCATACCTTTAAAATAAAGAAATACCTTAAATTTAATACGATAAATGCGAAATGTTGTATGTGTATGTGCGTCTATTTGTTAGTTACTCCTTCACGCTGAAACGGCTGGACGGATTTTGGTAAAGCGCCCTTGAGCGTAGCCCCTATACAACTAATATTATAAAGAGGCAGAGTTTGTTTGTTTATTTGTTTGTTTGAACGCGCTTATCTCGGGAACTACTAATCCGATTTAAAAAATCTTTTTGCATTAGATAGCCTGTTTATTGAGAAAGGCTATAGGCTATATGTCATCATGCTACTACCCCAAGGGAGTGGAGCATAGTATAACTAATATAATATATAGTTTAGCTATACCATACTAACCGTGAAAAGGTACCTAGGGGGCGAGCCCGAGCGAAGCGAGAGTGAGTCGCTAGTGTTATAAAACGGTTTAAAATAGTGCACTTAATATAAAGAAGAATAGTAAACGTATTCGTATTCAGCCCTTTTTAACGTCCTCTGTTAAGTATGAGGTGGATGAGACCATAGTCCACCACGCTGGCTCAGTGCGGATTGGCGGACTTCACATGTCTTTCAAAAACTTACTAGGTTCTCTCAGACATGCAGATTTACTCACGATGAATAGTAAATAATATACATAAATACAAATATCTATCTAATATAATAATCTAATCTAATATATATTTAAACGAGCAATTCTTGTATTTTTTTTTTTTTTTGTATTTATTCAAGTTTTTAATTTTTTTAAAACAAGAAAATTGTACTTTTGTTCAAAAACCCCGGACGAAGCTCGATCGCCCAGGTACCATTATATACAAAAAGACTATTTCTTGTACATAAAAAAAGTTCTATTGAATCCCATCAAATAGACACGAAAATTCTAAAAACTATTGGTATGACTTAAATATTATTTCTTAAACATTTTTTTAATATTTATTGTACAATTTTGACCGCGTTACAAATTTATTATTTATATAGATTAGATATGTATATGTAGATAAACTATTTGTATAGTTAATATGGAAACTTTTTTTATCGGGTTTAGATCATAATACCTGGAATTTTCCATTTTTGACGAACTCGTTTCAAGCGAAGAGTTATTCACGATTGTGATTATGTATTTTGTTGTGTTTAAAAAGAAGTTTTATCTAGTTATAAATATACAAAAAAAAAGAAAATGATATCTTAAATCGATAATTTTATTACATGTTCTTAAAGGTTTTTGTTTTATTTTAAGCTCCCTAAAACATTCTCATTATTTTACTTCCCCTACAGATTACTAGATATGTGAAAGAATCAACGTGTTTACGTGAAGATGCTATGCTAAGCCATGATAAGCCCTTAGCAACGGTGAAAAACGGGCCGAGATTTTCGGATATTTATCATAACTAACATAAGCCAAAGGTTCTTTATCAATAAAAGTACTGTAGATTATATGTGAATCGAGGTAAATTACGATAAAGAAATAAGTAGGTATGTTTGAACATCGACATCAAATGAAACAGTTATTTTTATGCTTAGCTCAAATTATTTGTATTAACCTAATAGCCTAAACCAGAACAAATCATAAATATAATGCCAATTTCGACATGACATTTGTCATAGGTACCTACTGTAACATTCCAGCAAATAAGTCACATAGAAAATATAATACAAATAATTTTTAACTGCGGGTTTGTCTATTACCAGACGATCACAACCTAAAATTATGAACGCTGGAAGGGGGTGGACTTGAAGGAAAATATAAAGAAAAAGTTAAAAAAATAAAATTATATGAGTGAAATCCGTTTAAATTTAGATATCTTCAAAGAAAAGACGATAAATAAGATATGAATAAAAATTATAAAATTAATCATTTAAAGATTAGTTAGTAGGTTAATTTAAAGAAGCAGATGCACCCCCCTGGAAATAATTCTGCCGCCGCGCGCCCACTTACACTACACTTTAATAATTTAATGGAAGAAACGTAGTCTTTAATGATACATCTTGTACAACAGATTACAATAAACAAGCTCTTTTGTTTTACTTTTATAAAAAAGTCATCTAAACATTTTCAACTGACGAAATTTGTTCATGAAAACATACAAAGATTTAATTAATCAAAACATTTAATTTCAAAATTAACTGTCAGTTTTGTTTTGATTATAATCATCCCATAAAATAATGATTTAGATTGGATGGAAAATTTAAATGTATTAACAAAACTTATAATACTTTGTTAGGTTTCCGGCGAATATTTGTCATTTTAAATAAACTCTCCTTATCTATATCTAATATTGGCAGGTGAAGACCATTCTGGTCAATTCTCGATTTTTTTTATTTCTTTTTACACATCGTACTACTGCTATTTGTTCCTTTTGATAAGAAATATTTTTTTTGATTAGATAAATATTAGGACGATAAACAGTATTTTTTCTACTTATCGCGTACTTCTGAATCATACCTATTTATTTTTTAACAAGGAAAGAATAAATATTTATTTTCCATTAGAGGTTCCGTTTTAACTTAAAAAAATCTACAACAGATTATTGAAAATTTGCGAACGAGCCGCACCTTGCACCTTCTATGGATAAATATACAGGGTGGTCCAAGAGGTGACGTCATAATTTTTTTTTTAGATTCCTCACATCTGGGTCTATCCGAAAATACCCCATGTATGTTCCGCGATTTTTCGTAGTTTAGAAGTTATGATTTTTTTAATGTTTATTTGCGAATTTTCTACCGGAGCAAATTAAAAAAATCATAACTTGTTTAATAGTAAAAAAAATTTGGTTTCTTTTTCTGCAACATGATCGTCTTGAATTACTCTTTCACAAGTTATAATCAACTACACAACGTTCTTCGTTATAAGTTACCAAAAAGAGGGCCGAAAGTGAAAATTTTAGGTTTGAGTTGGACAAAGTTAAATTTTCAAAATTTTCTTAACAATACAAAATGGAAGTTTCATAGAGTCAAAGTACTTTTAAAAACTTCAACAACTTATCAGCTTGCCAAATAATAAAAAAAAGGTTGTTCTTAATAGGCCATTTTACGATAAAATCGACTTCCGAACTTTGTTAGGTGGAAATGCGTTAAGAAAAAATTTGTCCAAAAAAATTGTTTTAGCTATATTTTTCAACCTTATTGGGCGTGATGACCCAATCAAATGGCCTGCACGTTCACCGGACCTGAACCCAATAGATTTTTTTATTTGGGGGTACTACAAAGAATTAGTCTATGCTCAGGATACTAACTCCGAAGCAGAAATGAGAATAAAATTGAGAGGAGCAACAACAAAAATCCGAGAAAATTCGAAGGTTTGCCTTAAAAAATAATTTTTTAAGACGTTGCCGATTGTGTGTCGAAGTTGAAGGGCGTTACTTTGAAAATCTGCTTTAATAAATTAATTTAACCTAATTTGTCTTATTTATTTATTTATTGATCCTAAAAATAAAACAACATAACCATATTAATAAATAAAAACTGTTTTTTTTTTGTAACATTTTAGTTCATAACACAAAATGAGACAAAACTATTTTGTTTTACAAAAAAACAATTACATAAAAATGTGTCACTGATCGTTCAAATTGAGATTATTTGAATGTTATTGACAATTCCTTGCTAATGTTGGTGACAAGGTTGAAAAAAATAGCTAAAACAATTTTTTTGGACAAATTTTTTCTTAACGCATTTCCACCTAACAAAGTTCGGAAGTCGATTTTATCGTAAAATCGCCTATTAAGAACAACCTTTTTTTTATTATTTGGCAAGCTGATAAGTTGTTGAAGTTTTTAAAAGTACTTTGACTCTATGAAACTTCTATTTTGTATTGTTAAGAAAATTTTAAAAATTTAACTTCGTCCAACTTAAACCTAAAATTTTCACTTTCGGCCCTCTTTTTGGTAACTTATAACGAAGAACGTTGTGTAGTTGATTATAACTTGTGAAAGAGTAATTCAAGACGATCATGTTGCAGAAAAAGAAACCAAATTTTTTTTACTATTAAACAAGTTATGATTTTTTTAATTTGCTCCGGTAGAAAATTCGCAAATAAACATTAAAAAAATCATAACTTCTAAACTACGAAAAATCGCAGAACATACATGGTGTATTTTCGGATAGACCCAGATGTGAGGTATCTAAAAAAAATTTTATGACGTCACCTCTTGGACCACCCTGTATAAGCAAAGATTTGTTCTTATATTAAATATACTGGCAAAACCCGCAGCTTCATTCGCTCTAAAACTATAAAAAAAACTTTGACTTTATGCTATTGGTAATAATGTATGGAAGTCTACCCGATTTCTTGACATTTATGATTACTGCTCCGCTCCCTTGGGTAGTAGCATGATAATACACATACCTATAGTCTATAACCCTTCTTACAAACAACACGTTTGGCTCAGTTTATAGTGAACCTACTTGCTGCGCCAGCGGTTGCAGATTCGAGTCCCGCTGGGGGCATCTCTGTGTGTGTTGTACTCCAGTCATGGATGTTTATAATATGTATGTATTTAAAGTTATATATGTGTAGTGTATCAACTATCTGGTATCTGGTATCCATAACACAAGCCTCGTAGCTTACCATGGAACTAGATGGTGCAGTGTTTTAAAGTCCAACATATAATATTTATTTATTCCTCAATAAATGGGCTATCTAATGCAAAAAGATTATTTCAAATCCAATTAGTAGTTCCCGAGATTAGCGCGTTCAAACAAACTCTGTCTCTTTATAGTATTATATAGTACAGATAAGTATAAGAAGATACTTATATATAGTATATATCTAGTTTTCAAAAGGATATTTTATACAATCGTTTTTCTGCTATGCCATGGGAGCTACATAATAATTAAATAACACAGAAACTAATAAAACGTCTTATTTTTTCCTTATCATTTTCCGTATTATAAAACATAAATAGTGCATTGCCGTCACTTATCAAAATCCAAACCAATCTAATCCAAGCTTTGAAACCAGGCAAAGCGTAACAAACATACTAAATAACTTCCTAACAATTTCTTTTATAAGCGAAAAATCTAAATATACATTAAAGTCTCTGAAGGCCAAAAGAAACATTTACTCAGTACAAATATAAACTTACCGAATAAATAAATAAACATGAAGAACACGGATATAACAGTTCCAAACGACAAGTAATTCGGATCGCCTGCGTGGAATACGGCGGCCCATCGTACATTGCCGATAGTAGCGTGGTGGCCCGTCCCATAGAAATGGTATGAAGCCAACAACGCCCAAAGACAGGCCATACTTGAGTTGCATCTCGTGCTCAATGCTGGAATTATGTTTAGAGTTTTAAAATACGATAAAAATATTTTTTTTGTTTTTTTTTATAATAATTATATAATTAAAATAACTCTAAGTTATGACTTAATATAGTATATAAGATCTCTTTTCCAAACACTTAAATCCGTAAAGCCGCTATAGGTTACCATAACCTCATAAGGCAGAGTTCTTTCTATTATGGAAAACGAAGACTTCGTCCGTAGTCCCCATAACATTCAGTATTGTAATATTAAGCAAAAAAGCGTTGTCCATAGACAATAACAACAATTTAGTTTAAACAGGAATCAAACCCAATATCGCCAAGCAACCGTACCGCTCACATTTACGCAGGTTACTATCTTGAATCAATTTCTAATAACTATAACCAGTTGTTTACAAAACAATTTAAAGAATAATTACAATTTCAAGAATAAATACATCTAACTTACAAAACTTCGATGAGCCTTCAGTCTTCAACATAGGTACCAAGTTCAGGGCCAAAAATCCGGATAGAAGCGCCAAGGCAGCGGTCGGCGCAAGCGTTGCTCCCAACACTAGCGCGTTCGCTAAATATAGCAACAACCCAGCTACGACTAACGGCAACGTCGGCCCTTTGCCATCTCTCCTCCATAAAAGGGCAAACATGGTTAAAATAACTAACCAAGCTCCTCTGGCTAACATTTTAGACCTACCCGGAGATCCTAACGATCCCCACCCTACTGCCCAATGCGCACACGCAAATATTCCAGCTAACACTACCCCATAGCCTCTCCATCCAACATGTCGTCTTGCAACCGCAACCACTGCGGCTACAGAACCTAAAGCAAGGACTAAGGCAGCTCTAGATGTATCTCCCGAAGGTATACCCGCACCTGATGTCCAACAATCGCCTTGCTCTTCTCTACAACCTCTGTAGGATCGAGTCAAGCCTATGGTAATCCCAAATCCGACCCATAATATCAAAGACTTTACGTTTCCAATATTCCAAGCCATTAAACCCAGTACAGTCAAAGTTAGATAGGCTAAAGTAGCGCCTTCTTCTATTATGTAACTGTTCGAAGACAATATCAACGCAGAAGCGAATAGAGCAGCACGAGCGAAACGTTCATAAAATTGCGAACGACCTTCATACCATCTTTGTGCAATTCCGTCCCAATGCATTATTACCAAAGCACATGTAATAGTCCCCGAAACTAAGCCTGTGCTCAGAATAATCGCATGATCTAAATCTTTGATAACTTCGAAATAATATCCTGTGAAGCATACTGCCATACAAACTGCTATGGATATGAGTCCACTAGGAACGAAAGAACTAGCGAAGACGTGTGGAATACGATCAACTGGAATACCCTCAGTTATGATCCAATTGAAAAATACTGCTAAAAGAAGTAATAAGAGAGCCCTAAGCATTGAGAGTGAATCGAATTCTACCCAAACTTCCCTGAATATGCCACGTACATTGTCCATTAATGTCCTGTAACAAAATGCTTTATTTGAAGGGGTTATGGCAATGAAAATCTATACTAATATTATAAAGAGGTAAAGATTGCGAGTTTGTGAGTTTGTGAGGTTGTAGGGGGTAATCTCTGGATTAGTCTTGTGTAGTTCGCGAACGAACTAGTTCGAAAGAGCGCTCCCATAGATGAATTATGCGAACTAGTTCTCAGATCCCTTGCTTTTTAGCTCCTTAGTTCGTTTTCGATCCTACGGATCTATGGATGTTATATATTAGTAATCTGTGTTACGGATCTGTTTTCAGAACACAGTAGGTACTTTTTATATGTACTTTATTTGATAATGCGGATAAACTTTTTGAATTTGTAATAATCGAAAAAATAAATACGTGTTTCGTTGGAAGGAATTGTAACTAGTAACATGAAAGATAACATATTTATAATAAGTAGTTGTTGTTGATTAAATACAGTGGTAATTTTTTAAATTCTTTTAATTATTTTTTTTTGCTCACCACTTTGAATCACAATGAACGTGTGACAGTATATGATTATGTTCGTAGACTACTAGTATAATGGGGACTGAAGGCATTTAGTGTAGTTAGCATGTCTGTAATGAACTACTGAAAAAGTTAAAGTAGTAAAGTCGAGAAACGAACTAACGAACTAAAAGACCGATCTAGTTCGCTGAGGAGCTGCAAACTAAATTGACCGCTCCCAGTCGCGAACGATTAAGCCCAACTCTACTCTGGATCTACTTAACCAATTTAAATGAAATTTGGTAAAAAGATAGTATGAGACCCTGAGAAGGACATAGGATACTTTTTATCCCGGAAATCATCCCTTAAGGGGGTGAAAATGAGGATGAAAGTTTGTATGGGGAATCAAACTAGGGACGAACCCAAGCGAAGCCGGGGTATGTCGCTAGTACTAATGTAACTCAAAAGCCATGTAAATCATGAACAACATTAAGGATAATAAGGGGTTAAGATGTATATATGTCGGTCTACCTTATATGTTATTTAGTCACGATAAAATGAAATAATACTTATGTACACTAGTCATCTTAGTTTAAATTTGAAATTGTATAACTATTACTTACCTAACATTAGCAATATACATTTTTAAATCTTCCTCAGTCTCTACATTGGCTGCCTTATCTAACTGTTCTCTAGTAGCATTAATCAAGTAAGCTAATCTATCCAATGAAATTTGCTGGGATTCTTCACCATATCTTATTAAATATTCTGTTACCTAAAACAAAATATATTTTTCTAAGTTATCTACAGACATTATTATTATCAATACATATTATGTCACATCTTTAAAAAAAAACTAAGATCTACCTGTTTCAAATTATTGGTCAAATGTAATAAAGTATGACTAATAGGCATATTTGGCAATATAGGAAACAATAAGTTTCCTAGAGATGGAGCCGGAGGTGGTCTTCCTAAAGCTGCACTAAGAGTTGATGCCATATCAGTTTGTTGCACTTCCTTGCCAGTAAGCCTATCCATTTCATCTCCATAGAATTCTGAATGAGAATATGCAAATAATGTTGCCGTACGTTCAGCTTTGCTCTCACCACCATGGTCACCTGGCATAACATTAAAAATATAATTTAATGATCATTAAAAATGGAATTTTAAATTCATGAAAAATAGTTCAGTTAGTGATGTGTTATTATATTTATTTCTACTTCTATATTAATTTTAATATAAAAAACATTATATACAAACAAAAATCATAAAATATTAGTCATATAAAAACATAGGTTTATTCAATTTATAAGATAAATTAGTCCATAGTTAGTGTATTCAATTTGAAAACAGTTACACATGAACAGGCCAAATTACTTTCATTATAATTTTATTTCATTAAAAGCTTAAAAAACATTGCTGTAATAAATAATAATATTACAATATAATGTGTCTTGAACCACAAAGAACATTAAAAAAAAATACAAACAAAAAAATTGCATATAATTACAAATCAAGATAATAGTACAAACCCTCTGAATCAATCCATTCATGTAAGTCTAAAACAATATGGACAGATCATGAAAAACTAAGGCCACTAAATGTTTAAACATATTTTTAATTAAAATTACTCTAAGTAAAAGTTGTAAATAACATTGATAAAAATATAGAGATTGTTCAATTAATAAGTTTTAATTAAAATAAAATGAGTACCTGATTCAGTCATTCCATGATCACCCACAATATAAAGTATAGTATTTTGTGGAAGTGTGTCAATGATTTTTTCAATTCTTGCATTTGTTTCATCCAGTTTTCTTACCATTTCTGGATGATTAGGACCATATCTGTGACCTGCATGATCAACTCCAAGATAGTGAGCAACAAGGAGGTCCCAGTCATTTTTCTTTAACTCATCATAAATTTTTGAGTCAATCTCTATAAATAAAATATAAATCATAAAAGTTAATCTATGAAATATAGCATTACTTAAAAAGTTTACTAATAAAAAAAATATGGAAAACCAAAGCCTAGCCTACCATTATCAACAGTATCTAAGTCCCATGTGTGAAATGAATACAAAGCATGGGATCGAAGCCACCTTCCTGGCATTAAGCGAGCCCAGGTGTCGTCTCCTAAAAGTACGACATTTCTGCCTCCTTTGACTAACTATAAGGAATAAAATTAACAATTATTATATAAATATCAAAATCAAAACAATTTTAAATTTAGATGTAATTAAAATTAGCTTAATGGTACCACTTACTTGATCAATTACATTATCTTCTTGCATTTCAATAGCAGCAAAATTTGAGCTCACATCAACGAAAGTAGGTAATGAACCTGTTACTAGAGCTTTAATTCGCTGCATTGTTGTTGTAGGCGGATCAGCCATAAATCGAAAAAGCCGCGCGCGATTTGGCCATCGTTCCACCGTCTTCCTTATAACTGGCAGACGGTTTTGATAAATTAAAGACTTGTCATTTCTTTCATTTAAATCGGTAAAATCATACCGTAAGGCATCTACTAACATAAATACCACTCTGTTTTGACTAGGAACACATGCAAGTGGTGAGCCACTATTGGATAAAATTCTCTTGATTTTTTCGGTTTCGTTACATGCATTGTTTTCATTGTATTTACCCTGCCCATCGCATCCAATATTATTCAAAGGTAAACATTCCGATATATCACTTAAAGTTTTACGGGATAATAAGAAACCCTGACTGAACATAAGAACTGCGGATAACGTAAGATAAGAAAACCACACTAGATACAAAATAAAATTCCATTTTTCTTTCATGGTTCACGTTTTTAAAAAACTAAAATTTATTTAAAAAAAATAAGAAACAGTTCATCCCATGCACCCTAGACATATTGAACCCCACCAATGAATGTCAAAAATCAAATCTTCATGTTAAAACTGCTGTCTATATCTGACATTCTTTGACATTTGTAAATGAAAGTTGCTATAATATATTATATATTTTGTCATTGAAATAACAAGCAAGGGAGGTAGGTACAATACGCCTTGCTGCCTTATAGAATTATATTTAATAAGCTCTAATAAAACCGTTTGGAAATAAATAAGCTACCTGGAAGAAAAAGAAAAATCTTTTTGTTATTACAGAGAGTTCATTACTTTGTAATCCATGGTGTTAATTCGTAAAAAAAATGTCCTAAAGCTAACGAAGACGAGTCCAGCCATCCACCGAATTTCATCTGTTCTCGATAAAATCTTCTTATGTGTCTACTAAGTCGAATTTGTTCTTTTGCAAAGAAATCTTGCCCTGTGGACGTTTACACTAGATATCATAGATACACTGTATTGACATATCTATTGAATAATACCAAAAGTACTCTTATTATTTTTTAATAGATTTTAATAATATAATATGTTTGTTCCAAGCAGTCTTTGTAGACATGTAAAATCTTATCGTCTATTTCCACCTATATAAATTGGTTGTCTTTGTTTTGCCATATCGTTTGTGGTCTACTTTTCATAGTATTTAATATTTATTATCTATGGGCGTACTATCTGTCTAATCTACAAATTCATCAAATGTAAATTAATATAAAAACGGCAAATCCGGGGATGAGTATAATAATAATAACAACGGTTAAAACTTGAAAATTTCAACACTGACAAAATGTCGCAGTGACGTCACAGTAGTGACGTATGTGACAACTGCGACAGAAATATATTGTTGTCCCACTCGTTGTCGCCAAATATAGAGATAGCATGTTAATAATCAAACAAATGAAAGGGATAGATAGATCCACCAAAAGCTCGTATGGAGCTAATTCATCTATTTTATTTGTCATCCATGCCAACTCCGGTTGACTTCCATACAGGCGCATATTCATAAAAACGGTAGGCGAATATGATGAAGCGGGGGCCGGGGGGGTCAAGATAGTCAAAGAAAGATTTTTCCCGACTTAGCCATTTTAAATTAATAATAGCTACATGGGATATGTCAATTAATATTTTATTATATTATAAAATATACATAAGTTAAATGTGCTTAAAATGTTTTTTTTATAAAATATATGTCCTATATATTGATGTATATAATAATATTCTAAATGATTTTAACTATTATAGGATAATGTTATATTTTAATTATATTTCATATCAAACATAAAATATCTATTAATATAAGTTCTTACGTTATAAAAATTAATTTATATTTTAGAGCTGTCATGATATTTCCCATAATTTAGGGACAATTAAGGCATACATGGCAAGTCAAAATATGCTGTCACTTTCACGGCTATTGTATTTCTTCATAGTCGCCACGCATCCCTTTCTAAAGGTATGACGTCATATGCAAATCTGGGAGAATTTAGTTCGTAGTGATGTGAAATCGGTATTAATTACGATTAAGTAGGGATGTATTTTATCGTAAAATTATCGGTATTCAACAACTGTTGTCGGTTTTATAGGAAGGTTTTCATTTTTATGATACTAATTATAATTAGAAATAAAATACAAAGGTAGGTTTCAATTTTTTTTTATTTTACTATTTTAATGCTACCACTAGTTCGAAAAAAATGCCTCATACCCGAAAAAACTAGCCAGAAACTCAGCAGGATACCTTTTTTTTACATTTATAATACATTGTTTGTTATTACGAAGAAAGGACATTTTTTATAATATTACAATGCAATAAAATTAGAAGTAACATAGAACAATAGTTCTTGTTAATAACATTATCATTATTATGTGAGTAGTAGTTATGTCATTTATGTAGTTGGTTTTAATTGTAAGTATATATTAAAATCTAGCTCTTGCATTTGAAGTTTGTTAGCTCTAGAACCACCTTCATCTTTAGTTTATAAAAAGCAAAAGATTTGAGATTAGTGCGTTGGAACAAACATTTTAGTCTTATAGAAATTTTAAAAAATACAAATTTTAGTAAAAAATGAATAATAAAACTTAATTTTAAGCATTACGTAAGCTGGTACCTTTCATAGCCACAGCAATTTAAACTATCAAATAAATCATTAATGAATAAAATCATCACAGCTGTGAATAAGCCATTCTCAATATTTACATTTAATGTATTACAATAATTGTATTCTTCCTGGAAATTACAAGCCTTCGTCAGGCGACATAAAGATGCAAAAACACTTCGACTAAATACCTGCATAGCATACTTCACCTGTAAATATATTATTACAACAAATTAATGTATTACAATAACAAATTAAATAGTTAATTAAGCTATAACTATAGTATAATTATTAGTAACTACTATAGATGAACAGTAATATAATAATAGTTTATTATTATTAGGGTCTAGGTAAATAAGCCAATTAAGCCTTTAAATGGCTTTTAACATTACTGAGAAAGCTGAGATTTTTTTTTTAATGGACTGAACATTACATGGATGAGTGCAATCAATTAATAAACAAACTCTTCAACTTAATGTATTAGTATAGAATAGTATATTATATAAGGGCATATTAATAGATTCAAGAAGTTTCTTTCTTAAAAACAATTTTATATTAAAAATAAGATAATATTTATAATCTAAAGTAATATATACCTCAATTTATTAAACTACAATATTAATTACCTTCAATCTTCATCTTATCAAAAGAGTTTGGATAAATATGCTTGTTAGTAAGTTTTGTTAGCTTTGCAGCACCTTTACGTTGATCTGCATTATACAACATATGAACATAAATTGACCATTGAGCACGCTGACTACCAAGGAGCAAATTCTTTTTCTGAAAATGATTACAGAAACATTTCATTAAATGAGGTACATCATACAAATAGTAAATTTTGTTCCCATTAACTTCATAATGGATAACACTTAATGCATCATTGTCACTACGAAGTATTTAGTTTATTATCAGAAATTGACCCTGACAACTTGGAATATTACAATGCTTTCCCATGTTTACACAACACTAATAGAAAAAACAAACTAACGAAGAGAAAAACTAATTAAGAAATCACATCGTTTATATTCAAGCACAAATCAGCACTAATCTACAAATTCATCAAATGTAAATTAATATAAAAACGGCAAATCCGGGGATGAGTATAATAATAATAACAACGGTTAAAACTTGAAAATTTCAACACTGACAAAATGTCGCAGTGACGTCACAGTAGTGACGTATGTGACAACTGCGACAGAAATATATTGTTGTCCCACTCGTTGTCGCCAAATATAGAGATAGCATGTTAATAATCAAACAAATGAAAGGGATAGATAGATCCACCAAAAGCTCGTATGGAGCTAATTCATCTATTTTATTTGTCATCCATGCTATCTGTCTCGAAAGAAAACAAAGTTTAGGTATTTAAACCTGTCTATTTTTGCAAAATCATAAACTAATTGAAGTATTTGTAATTAAATTTGACAATAATAAGTAATAACAAAGTTAATTCGGCAGAGTATAATTTTTTGCCATTTGTAAAGTGCTCAAGTGAAAAACATTTTAAATATAAATAACAATGTCAAAATGATATAATTTAACCTGTATTTGCAAATTGTGATTTTTGTTTCTTTAATGTACAATGACAAAAGGTACATAAATAACAAAAAAATAAAAAGTGAATTGTATTAATAAGAGGCATGGTGTTTGTGAAACAACAATGTCTATACCAACTAAAGTCAAAGAACATACCAGACTCTTGGACTTGTCTAGTGACGAAGAGTCTGAAGACTTACAGTTAGAAATAATTCCAAACAGAAAAAGGAAAATTACTCGGTAATGTATTGTTTATATTTTTTGATTGAGCATGAAATAAAGTATAGTAAAAAAATAATAAAATATTCTATTTTTAGCTTTATGTATCTATATTTTTTTAAATGCATTTAATGATTTTCAAATTAGAATTCCATTTGTATATGAAATATATACTATAATATATTTTTTATTACAAGTTTATTAAATTTAAAATCATATTTATTTTTGAAATTTGTTTAAGAAAGGAACGTAATAGGCACAATGCACCTAAAGTGACAGAACCCAGTATAGGTGCTGAAGTACAATGTGCCTTATGTTGGGCTGTTCGTGGTACTCTCTTACTTTGGCTATTAATGTTAACATGGATTTGTGCTGCTTTGTACGATCAAGTCACTACAATGAAAGTAGATATTGCCAAAGGTTAGTGATATATTTCCTTTATACTGTTTATTATGACGAAGTACTCAAGGGACAGGTTGACTAACAAAGTTATATATACATCTAAAACTCAAACTAGGTGTCTCAAATAAACAGTGTCAGGGAATAATTTATAGAGATACTTTAAAATTTAACATATGTAGTCTTTTAATAAGTACCTAGTTAAATAATGATACAACAAAAACTAGTATTTTCATTCTACAACTTTTATCTCAGTAAAGCACCTATTTTTTATATATGTATGTGAGATAAATGAATATCCTTTGTAGATAAGATAATATTTGGTTAATACAAAATGAAGATACTTAGCATGGCTTAAAGCATGTATTAATTAATATAAACTCACTATATTATATAGAAAAGAATATCACCATTATAACATTGTTATTTTTTATATCATTTCTTAGTAAATAAATAGCATAATTTATTTATTGCAAATAAGCTCTATTTCCATTATTTACAGAAATTAAATGTCATACAATTTCCTTTTTCATGATATTTAATATATATATACACAATATTTCACTTAACGAAAAATTTAATTAAACTTTCATAGATATTATATTAATAAAAAAATTGTTTCATATTATAACTTAACTGAGTCAGTGACTCACCCTTGCTTTGCTCGGATTCATCCCTAGGTACGTTTTAACGGTTAGGATGGATGTCCCACGAGAACCGTACATTTTTCCGGGATAAAAAGTAACGTATGTTATTCCAGACTTTAATCTATCTCTGCTCCAAATTTCATCCATATCCGCTCAGCTGTTCTGTCGTGATTGAGTAACAAACATCTATCCATCCAAACTTTCTCACTTATACCATTTATGGGATTATTTTCAATGGACACATTCACTAAGTTCACCTTGATAAAATAATACAATATAATGTACACGACGACTTTTAACGTGCTGTCACGGCGCGTAGAACGCGCGCTTGACGCTCACTTATCGCACGTTAGTATCGACACGAACGCAATCAATCTGCATTTTTTAAATTTTCAGTTTAGGATACTACGTTCTTATAAAGGAAGAAGCTTACTCGCGTTCCTAAAGAAACATTTCTAAAGACGCGTGTTCTTTAAAAATCGCTCGTTCATTGAAAAAATTCATCAAAAAAATTGTCTTATATGTACATCTATACATCTATTCAGATAAATAAAATTGGAGTGTCTGTTTGTAATATTAAAATAACCGCTTTTTACAAAATGCATATGGATGTATACACAGTACATATACCAAAATAACATTTTTTACAATTTTTGTCCGTCTGTTTGTTCCGGCTAATCTCCGAAACGGCTGG
Organism: Fabriciana adippe; assembly: GCA_905404265.1. Lineage (NCBI taxonomy): Eukaryota > Metazoa > Arthropoda > Insecta > Lepidoptera > Nymphalidae > Fabriciana > Fabriciana adippe. Next base: position 10,225,491 of record FR989998.1, on the reverse strand, counting down.
ACCGATTTTGACGGGACTTTCACTGGCAGATAGCTGATGTTATAAGGAGTAACTTAGGCTACTTTTATTTTAGGAAAAGAATCAGGGTTCCGCGAAAAAAAATTAAAACCTATGAAATTGTGAACAAAATCCGCGTACGGCGTACGCACCCGAGCAAAGCGAGGGTAAATCGCTATATAATTTAAATGAATATCTTAGGAGTAGCAAGCTACTATTTATGTATAAACATAGCTAACCGTGAAAACGTACCTAGGGACGAACGCGAGCGAAGCGAGCGTGAGTCGCTATTTATAAAATAAAACCTAATGCACCATTACGCTATACAAAGATAAAATTGTTTCCATTTAATGGGAAGTAGGAAGTAGTCTATATTTCTCCATATTCTTAGGCTATTAAGTGGACAAGTTTCTGCGCAATGAACTGTTTTCCATAGGATAATATTATTTCAGCATATCCTTGCCCAGGCATGTCCCAATGTTCCGCGGAGCATATTTTTAGGCTTTTACATTGTTTTAAAAAACATCTTTCCTTTATATTTGACATGATGACAATGAAAAAACTTTTCAATGTTGTTTCGATTGCGTCAATTTAGATTATATACATTGCAAATTTTACAATAAAATAAAATAAAAATTGCTCGCAAGTGCAAGTCTGATTTGCTCAGCGATGGTTGCGTAGTATGAGCATTAAATTTATTTTAACTTTTGTGTTTTCTCGTGTTAGGTAGGACCAATGTTAATGCAAAATACATCTGGGAATGCAAAATACATATGTATCAAAAGTTAAAGATTTTCGAAATTCTTATTTTTTATTTTTGCCAAATTTCATGAATTCAAGAGTCAATGAGAATAACCTTGTGAGTATTGTTCTCCAATTATACAGCATAAATGGCTGTTTTTTTAAAAAACTGTGTTGCATGTTTGCAGCATTTACAATACATACTTATAAAATACATGCGAAAGTATTTGTCCTCCTTTCACGCAGCAATGTGTCAGTTCATAAGGCTTATGTGTCACGGTATATCAGGTGATTTATTCCGGTATATCAAGTAGAAAAAAAGCTACCTAGAATCAGAAACTAGTATTAAATAAATATTTTATACTTAAACAATATTTGATCATCAAGTAGGTTGTACTTAAGTAAAGTTTAGCGTGAATTACATCATACATAGTGATAGGTACATTGACTGCGATCTTTATATTATAATTAGTTGGTTTATTTGAACTTGGCTTCTTACATAAATATTAGAATTAGATACGTGCTGTCAACAAACCCAGCAATGATTTTTTTTTTTTTATTATAAACGTAATCGTTTTAAACTTTTAATATCTATAAATTTGTTTTAATCCACTATTATTTAAAATGTACCTATGTATTATAAAAGTACAGGTACGTTTACATAAAAGGCGTTTGAGATCGGTGGTCCTATTGTTCTAACAGCAAAGAAAACAAAAGGTGAGAGCACTTCGAGTATCTTTTATCTGAGGTTCCTATCAGACGTCAGTCCAATCTAGAACGTTTATATCTGGCTTATTGGGAGTACGCATGCGTCTCGCCGCTCCTGGCTGACGTCACTCAGTTCTCTCTTACATCTCCTTCACGGCTGTAGCTCATTCTCATAGTGATTGCCTCAAGTATTAATTAGTCTTTTAGTGCCCATTCAAATTTCTATTTTCTTCACGTTCTAAGCAATCAAATAAAACGATTTCCGTTTCATAGTAACAAATCGATCTGTCAGTGTAGTGCAAGTGGTTCAAAACTGTTTGTAATGCTCTTCATTTTAGTTCATAAATAAGTCATGTTATTGATTGATATTAATTATTTTTTGTTTCGGCCCATGGTGTTTATTTATTAATATGGAGATTAGCGTGCCGCAAGCTCTAGAGCGCATGCGTAGTCTTCATTCACTGCACCCTTAGCGTCGCGTTCCGAGGTCGATATTACGACTTCAGTGTTATCTAGTATTCTATATTATCCAAATCGCTTCATATCGCGCGTGTTTATATTTGTGAACATTAGTGCAAGGAAACGTGATAGTAATAGCTACATTTTATGTGATAACATTTTAGAAAATTAGAAACGCATTCTGTACTTACATATTATGACTAATAACTTCTTATCTTGGCATATTGTAGATAACAATTGCATGATAAGAATGTATTTTTATACTATATTAAGTTTTTAGCAGATGTTTTTAAACTTTTCGTTTAGATTTTTAGTTTTTACCATTCTAATTTCCATTAACGTAATATTTATCTAGGACATCCAGGTACAATAATTTATGCAAAAAAAATTCTGAACTAAATTAGAAAAACCTCTCTCCTCTCTGTCCGGTGTTGTTATTTATAAGAATATAGTTAACTTCATGCGAAGATCTATGCTAAATTTGTGTATTTACTGAAACTATTAAATTTTCGGCGGCAAAAAATTCTGATATATTTCTAAGTAAAAGATCTAAATCCACAAAATATTCCAAGTAATAACTTAATTTTAACAATAATTCTATTTTTATAACTATTCTATACGGTTTTTACAAAATAAGTCAGTATATAGAACGTACTATAATATGTATATCAATGCGATAACAAGATAAACATACCGACATAGTTTTAAGATATACATAATTATGATATTACTGGACTGTTCGATAAACTACCTATTACTGTAAGTATAACATTTATTTGCCTTATAGCAATAGAACAAAACTAACATCAAAAATGAATAACTTATAGGATTCTTATAATACGTGTACAAATTCTGTTAACAACAAAATGTTTGCTCTACGTGTTTTTCATTTAGAAGGCCAGTCTGATAACTTCTAATATATTTTTTAGAGCTTTTTATTAGTTTACGTAATGAAATAAACGCTAAAAAAGCTTATATAACACGTTGCGACCGCCCTCACTTCATAATAATTTCAAATTGTTTGTTTTCGTGGTAGTCTTGCTTTGCCAATTTCATTTACTGATGTCAAACCTATACTGAGGAGACTAGGTTTTGTTACACGTAACTTTGTACTTACAATGAACAGTTTTTATAATATAACTAGCGACTCACCCTCGCTTCGCTCGGGTTCGTCCCTAGCTTGCATTAAATCACGATTGATCAGTTTTCGACCGGAGAGGAAAAATGATTAAATTACTAAAATGGCTATTAAAAAATAAGGGTTGATCGTAGAAGGGTGAAAATTGAGGATTGTATGTATTTTTGTATGTTGTATCATAAAAAAATAAAAATTAAAAATTTTGTCTAAAAAATAAAAAAATAAAATTTAGGGGTGGACTACCCCTAACATTTAGGGGGATGAAAAATAGATGTTGGCCGATTCTCATAGATACCGGATAAGCACAAAAAATTTCATCAAAATCGGTCAAGCCGTTTCGGAGGAGTATGGCAACGAAAACTGTGACACGAGAATTTTATATATTAAATGAAAATTAATTCTTATTCTGAAGGATTAATTGTTATTATTATTATATAAGAGCGCAATGCGCTTTTTGATTTTTCCTTTTTTCACGCAGCATCAGAGTTACTACTGAATAAGCCTTGCTTTTTGACTGGCTTCAATAAGAAAAAAGTATTCAATATGTCCGTATTTTTTGTGGATATGAGATGATACGTGACATATTCGTTAATTTTAAATCGATTGTCATAATATTTTTTTGACGATAGGTAATACAAAAAAATCAAATCCTAAGAGTGGAATAGATTTTCCTATTTTTAAGTGGTTTTCAGAAGAAGGCGGTATATATATACCTTTTTTTATTAAAAACTAATTTCTTCTTTGTGTCATAAGAGACTGTTCTTTAAGCAGTCATAAAAAATATGTATGTCCTGACCTAAATCTACCCCGTAAATGTTCCACCAAAATCGCTTCTGCCGTATAACTACGAGTAGGTACATCAGCTTTATAGGAGGCTGCTATTTTAGAATCACAGACTAGTAAAGATATTTGAATTTTATATATAAGTTTATACTAATCTATACTTGGCCACCATAAATAGTTCTCCATAAACGAACAACAATTTTTATATCATGCTAAGAGAGATTTGCATCGAATCGGTGGCGAGACAGCAGCCTATTAGTATTATATGATTTTATGCATTACTGAAGTGAATATAAAATGCATTTTAGTAAAATATATGAACTAATTTAAACTTTGATTTACGGGTGCTTAAAGGACGGCACTTTATTTATCATGAACACTTGCATTCAAGATGCATCTTATGCTAAACGCGACCTCCAAATTAAGCAATTAGCATATCCATTATCCTTTTCCCCGTAGGAAAACATAAACAGTAATATATAACCGTACAAAAGATCCAAGATCAAGGTCGTACGGACAAAAAAACATTTTCAAAGACGACGTGATAACCTTACTTTGAGCACGTACATAATTTGTTTACGGCAAGGTGTAGTTATAAACAAAAGTACTTAAGATGCCGTTAACCTTAGACTAAATTCATTTACTACCATAGAAGTCGATGAATTTGTAGGTACAGGTGAATTTGTACTAGCTACTCACTCTCGCTTCGCTCGTGTTTGTCACTAGCGGAAAACAAAAACAAATCTATCCTACGGGAACCATACATTTTTCCGGGATAAAACAGTAACCTATGCGCTGTGTGACTATAATCTACTTCTGTGCCAAGTTTCATCTTATAATATTGATGGGATTATGTAAATATGTTGAGGGTTTTTTTAAAAGAGCCTATGAAACAAAACTACTTTAGACATAAGGAATAGACTGGATTTTAAGTGATTCACTTATTTTGCCTAATATTATAAATATTGTCCTTAAATTAACCAGCAAAAACCTGGAGTTTGTGTGGGTTAATTTAAAAAATACCAAAGTACCTGCTCATATTACATAAAACATCAATTTCCACGTAATTTCCTTCTTTTACTCTCGTCTTATAAAATATCACGAATTTTAACCTAACAGCTTTGAAGCAAGTTATAAATAAGCCAATTAAGGTTCAAATCAAGTAAGTTATTTCGGAATAATATTATAATTTTTTATGTCTTCTATGCCCTATTAAATCGCAACTTGCGATAAAAAGTATTCAATCACTTCAGCACTTAACAGTTAACACTTCTAAATATTTTTTTAATCGGTGGCCATTTAAATTTATAAGAGATTCAACTAATTCTGAGCATATATTGTAATATCTACATATAATAAAATTGTAACTGATCGTTGTTTGTCATGGAAGATATTTGTGAAAAACTATTATTGGGGGTCTTTATTAAAGCAATAGAGTCCAAAACATAGATTTTTTGAATTTTAGTCTGTGCGTTTATGCGCGTTAATCTCAAAAACGGCTTAACCGATTTGGATGCGGTTTTCACTAATGTATTGTGGTAAGCTTCACTTAATATTAAGTATTTGTTTTATTTCAATCAGTTCATTAATAAAAAAGTTATGTCAATTTAAAAAATCACCGAGAGACGAACACGAGTGAAGCGAGGGTGAGTCGCTAATATTTAAATATGGCTTAGGTAACCCTTTGGTGATAAAATAAAGCTTTGCGGGTAACTTTTTAAACATCCATTATTTTAAATATAAATTTGATTTTTCTGTACACTTTGTGAGAGGGAGATTTAAGAGAGGACTAACAAGAAATTATATAGGTATACGAGTAATATATGTAGCTCTTGGTTCGTTCCTTCTTTAAATAATCTTGAATAGATAAATAAGAAAATAAGAAAAAAAAAGGAAATTCCATTGATTAAACGCTCAAACCGCAGATTTTTTTATTATAATGCCGTATCAATAATATTTTATTAGTGACGTAACATCTTATTAAAATTCCTCTGTCATTTATTTACAAAGGAATTTTAATGAGATGTTACGTTTAATTTCATGATATATAAACATCGAGTGACAAATGACTTTAACGAATTTCGAATTTTCCTCTGCATTTTTACGAAAACCTTGACCTAAAATATTAATTAGCATACTTATTATTGGCATAATTATATCCGAACATTTATATGCCATACAAGGCTCTCAGTATTGGTGACATTTTCAGAAAGAATCTCTTAATTAAAACATACACGTTATTAGTCATAATATGTAAGCTGTTAAGTAACGTTAAATACAGGCTGCTTTTCTATTTGCTTAATAAACAAGGTTTTAAGAACTCTTACTCTAAAATTATATTATTATTTCTTATAATCCAGCAACTTCAATTATTGTTGTTTCTTGAAGACGAGTGTTATTTTATATTTATTTACATTATTAAAATTGAGTGTCATTCGTTAAGTAAGTGTCGAGCGGCGCGGTCGCTCTGTGAAAGTGTCAAGTGCGAATGCGTGTACGGTAGCGATATAGCGAAGTATGGAGAGCGCGGTACACGCAGCGGTACCGCTGCGGGTGGGAAAGAAGATGAGGAAGAGACGGGAATTGGATGCCCTAGTGGGAGGCGGTGGTTCGCGGGGGGGCCGGTTGTTGTCTGCTTCGAGTGACGAGGGTGAGCCGTGGGGGCGGCGAACGTCCCGGAGACGCCGCTCCCGCCCTTTTGTCCGCCTCGCCGCCGCCCTAGCCCTTTGTGTGTGCATGGTCTCAGCAGCCACCGTGCTATGGCTCTTTGTAGATGTGCGGCGGCAAATTGTTTCCCTTCGAATAGAAATGGATAGAGGTTGGTTTACGTTATGTTCATGTGTAGGGTTTGAGGCACTTAAATGCAATACTACTTTGGATTTGGTTTTAAATATTTTTTTAAACGAGAAAAAGGTGCTTTCCAATGCGATGTATTAGATTTTGAATATATGTATGTATGTAGGTATACATACATACACTTATTTATCTTTATCGTATTCTTTACATGTATTGTATATTAATTAATTATAATTATAATACCAAGGTACTTTTAACACTTTCGATTATGAGCCTGTTTTTGCCCTATCTAGATGCTGGAAAAAGGAATATATTACCTATCTACATAGTTATTTTTGTTATATTTATCATTTATCTATTTTAAAACTAATCATAGATAGACAGAATTATAATTAACTATATTGTTTAGAATCGATATTATAAATTAAGGTAGATAATTGATGGAAAATTACATTTTGTGACTTTGTGATGAATTTTGTTGGTAATAAGTAATGACGAATTATGTGTGTATATTTGAATTTTACTATACAATAATTATAATATTATCTTCTATTTAAAAACACTCGTATAACATTAAAGGGTTATGTTATTAAATATTATATCGCTACGAATAGTTCTGGGTTTGTTTATTTTTATATCAATAAATTTTTTCACCTAATGATTTAACTTAGGTATTATCTTGTAGTGAGTATTATGTAATTGAAGACCTGCCTGTTAGTACGTTAACAAACAGGGCTGACCGATAAAAATAAATCTTATTACGTAAAACTTTAATAGCGAGCCATATAGAGGTTTTAATATCGTAATATACAGTAGTAAAAAATGATGAAATTATTTTACTTTAACATTTTTTTTTTATATTTTTTTTTTTATTTAATTTTAATAACTTGCCTTTTGTACTAAAAGTACTCTTTCTCGTCAAAAGCGTTAAACTACATTTGCTTGCTAATATGCTATTTACCCTTTCTCAATAAAAAACTAATATTATAAAGACGAAAAATTATAAACTCTAAAAAAACTCTTTCGCCATTAGAAAGCAAACATTATCCATAGTAACATAGACTATTTTTATTTAAGTAATAATACATTTTCAGTTTAAAATATCATGCTAGGAAAGGACCGGCAGTTCTAGAGATTCGTGCGTTCAAATAAACAAACAAATTCTTTAACTCAGTCAGTGTAGTCAAAGCTTCAAATCAGGATAGATTTATGATAATTTTCAAACTTCGGGGAAAATCCCCAATTTGCAAAAAACTTTGTGTTATATGAATAAATAGTTTTGAAGAAAATCATGACGGTAAAATTTTTACGATGCGCGCGCACACCGACAGTCAAAAAGCGACATGATGAAGTTAGCTGATAACTGTCATTTATTTTTATTAATTTATCATTATTTTTACATACACAGAGTTGTGACATACGGGATTAAATCTTTAGCTATTTTTGTTCTGTTACGCCAAAGAAGTGTAACTTCTAACGTGAGTAAGTACATAAGTACAAACACACGTTTTTTTTATATACTAGTTACATTAAATAAAATTAAATATGTGTAAACATTAGGGACAAAGAAAAATATATCTCCATAAAGGATCTCACACTTTAAATGCAAGACGTTGAAAATAATAAATTTTTTAATACAAATATTTAAAAAAATACATAATTTGATATTTACATAAATATATTTATTTATGACGTGAATTTCAGGTCAAGTATACGTACCTGTTATAAGAAAGATATCAAATATAAGTCTAGCTAAATGACTAAAGTGATAAATGTTATAATTTTATATTAAGTCAATAATATTTAGCATAATATTAAAGTCGAAAAAAGTGGTTGTTGAATTGCTTTAAGGACGTACGCTGCATTAAGGGTCGTTGTGTAGTAAAAAGACACCTATGGACATCCAACATTGAAGGGACTCTCACATAGTATATTTTTATCTTTTGCCGACAGTATCAATAAGCAGCAACGGCGTCGGTGATGCCTTACAAATATGTCACACAGCCGCCAAGGAACTTCGCGCGAACGCGAGCGAGTTGAATATTAGGCTGTCCAATCTGGAGTTAAAGCACCAAGAGTTGACGGAACGCATGAAGAAGGCCACTAATGATCTGGCTACAGTGTCGGAACAACTATCAGCGGCACCCAAGCTAGCCGACACACCGAAAAGATTGGGCGAATTGCAAATGACTGTCGCTGGTTTCGGCTCACAGGTTCTTTTGTTTTTTTTATTCATATGTAAATTAGTACTAGTCACTGTAACTGCCTCGGTGGTGTAGTGGCTAGTATATAAGGCTGCATGGATGGGGCCAAGTTTAGTTATTCTGCTTAGTAAGTCTTACTAAGAGCCCGGAGTTAGGAAGTTGGTTTTTCCACTCCCGTGCCTCGGAAAGCACGTAAAACCGTCGGTCCTGCGTCTTAACTCTCACTTGTCGTCTCGTGTCTCGTGTCGTCCCACCGGAGTATGAGAGTGACAGGAATAGAGAGTGCACGTTGTGTCTGCGCATACACGCGCTGCACTATAATATCTCCTGCGCAGTTGCCTAGTCTCAATGAGATTGGCCGCCGTGGTCGGAATCGGTCAGATGAACTTATATATATATATATATATATATATATATATATATATATATATAATATAGTACTACTCAACACTTTTTTGTATATTAGATACAATATAAGTCTTTGAACTGTCACGCTAATTGACAGTGCCTTTATGAGGACTCATAAAAGTATGTAAAAAATAATGTTAATTATCCCGTTTTTCATGTTCAAGACATTTAATACATCGTTTTCTTATTAATATCTTTCTCTCGTTACTTATATTACAGTAACTTCACTAGGTTTGTCAAGAACGGTAATAATATTGCTATTTACTAAAAAAATGTACATCGACTTCAAACTTTAACGTAACTATTGTTTCCTTAGGGGTTCCTTTGACATTTTTCCTATTTACTAAAAAAAGAATTAACAAAATCAGTTCGTACGCAGAAAAGAATTATGAATATAAATGGCGTTGATATCGCCAATTCGCTATCGTACCATTGCTATTGCATAACATACATATATACCTGCTTAAAAATTATAGCTGAATTGAGTAGGTAGAGATACCTCCCCTTTTTTGAAGCCGGTGAAAAATAACAATCGCTAATGATAATAATATATACAATATATATGTATATATTTCACAACTTTAGTTGTGAAATAAAATAATTATTTATAATAATTATTATTATAATTTGTAAAATAATACATTATTTACGGATCTTCTACTAATTTTCACAGATCAAAGGTTTCGACAGTGCACTGACCTCGACTCGAAAACAAGCTGTGGCCGCGACAACGGGGTTAGAGGAAGTTAGGAATCTAATACAACAACTAGAAGGAAAAAATAATGAAACCATCGTCAATTTGACTAACAACGAAAAACGGGAAAGCGAACTGAAGGAACAGATCGCTGCGCTCAATTCTACACTTGTTAACAGGATAGATGGGTTAGAGACGAAAATAGAGGAAATGAGGGTGAGTCAATTAAATTTCGCGTTTTACGAGCTCTAAGCGAATTTTTATTTTTATAGAAAAACATTTTTAAGGTAACTCTGCTTTCTGCCCTTTTCAAGCGTCTGAGTATCATTTGACGCACGACTATTATTATTAGTAAGAGTTCTCACAGAACACTGCTCCTTAAAAAATCACATGTTCAACCTAGGACTGAGTGACACGAACATGTCATATAAGGAATGCTTATAGTGGTTTACATGAGTATGTTCCAAATTTTAGACTTAGAGGATAAGTGCTTAATTGAATTATAATAATTATAAGAACTTAGTTAAAATATTAAGCAATACTATTGCTGCCTTTAAAGCCTACCTATAACAAGTATATAACGCCTTTGAAACGTCTAAAACCTTAGTCTCTCCCATGACCATGATTGCTGTAAAGCATTCGAAATGTCCGAACCATAAATGAAAATAAATCCGCGAAATAATCCGAAAAAATAGTTTTTATTTAAAGAGAGCCGGTCTTTCTCTGTGGTCTTCTTTTATATAATCAAATTTTTAAATTACGTATATAGTAGATAGGATATTTACCATTTAGAGTCACAATCACATCACCTGTTATTACTTACAGAAACCAGTTAGTACAGCGGCCCCCGTGACTGCAGTACCGACAAGTGCGGCGCCGCCCGTCACCGGGACTAACACTACTACGTCAGGTAATTAACGGATTTTGATGAATAATTATATTATTTAGTACCTAAACGACCTTTGGTTGACCTGGAGTTATATCGTATTTTTGAGATTAAAAAAAACTGAAAACTTGAATAAATACAAAAAAAAACAAAAGTAAAAACTTTGTATCCGACCGGAATTCGAACCCGGACACCTGTGATTGTCAATCTTGCACCTTGGCCGCTTGATCACGACGTTTATGCCCGAGCGTAAGAAATTATCGACCATATTTTGCGTGGAATAATGCGAAAGAAAACCGCATGAAAACTCGAAGAAAATACGCGTTTTTCCAGACATAAGTCTAATCTAGATCGATTCTTAGCCCCTGCAAACCCCCACATACCAAATTTCACCGAAATCGTTAGAGCCGTTTCCGAGATCGCTGGTATAAATGAGTATACAAGAATTGCTCGTTTAAATAGATTAATTATATTTATAAAATGCAAAAGAGAAAAGATACCCACGACACATTCAACTTTTTTTTCTGTCTGGTCTTTAGTATTTTTAAATTTAATTCTATGCTCAAAGCCAAAACAAATTGAAAGACAATCGCAATGGTAGAGTCAGTGGATCGATCCCGGCAAGGAACAACATTGTAACTTTGTAAAAACAAATTAAAATTGCTATAATACTGAGTTACAATGTTTACACCTCAGAGGTGTCAAGAAGTTTAAAAAATAAACACCCATGCTGATAATTTTTTTGACTTTGATATTACGCAATCGACCGGTTCGGAACAAAGATTTAATAAATTAGCTCTTACATTAGATATTTTTGTCATAAGTCTATATCATGTTTTTAGGAATAAATAAATGTGATTTATTAAATTTAAATTAATAAATCTAAAATTTTATTCTTTTTTTTGTAATGGTGTTTAGACTTAACTCTTTCCGAAGTCTTTTCCTTGATTTTTTTATTCAAATCTCGTAAATAGTTTTTGTTTTTTTTTTTATAAATATAGATTTTTATGCTTCTAGGTAAAAAAATACATTTATACTATACCTATTAACTATTATTCCTATACCTTTCGCATAGCCTCTGTCGAATTCAGGGTATTTTGATTCAATTCTAACTTAACATACACTTAGATTTTCTTGACTTTTTTTTGATGCTGCCTGCATTAATGTGATGTCAGTAGTCAATTACTTGATAAGTTATTTAAGGGTAGTAACATTCACTAAAATCTATATATGTTTTACCAAATTTTTTTATTAAACATTATTGCAAGTTTGATATTTTTTTTATTTACAAGATGCAATTTAATAAAAAGAAATAGAATAGTATATCATGCAATCAATATTCTAAAAACTTATTTAACCCATTTTACTTATATTTTCCGGAAATTAAATCTTTGCGTTTTTCTCATGTATTAATTATTTCTGTTAATAAAATAAATACAATTAACTAATTACTTTTTAATATTTTAACACGATAACATGAACTATTATATTAAAATGTCATTGACACCGTTTAACAAAACTCGTTGCTATTTGGTCTCAATATCGTACTTAGACCTCGGTTCTTTTAGAGTTTTATAAATATACTAATTATAATTTGTAACATATTTAACTTATTAATACTATCTATAATTTGGTAAAATCGAACCTGTGACCTCTGGAGTAGTGAAAATATCACCGAGTCCCGTGGCTGCGGCAGTCGTCTCTGAATGAATTTCAACCTTGGCCAGTTTTTATGATTTTTTGTTTTATGGTAGACCTTGCACTATAATCAATTCTTTATTACTAATAGTACACACAATTTGTATTACTATTTTAGATGAAAAAAATAAAAAGGTAAATGTTTCTTGTACTTTTTCTTAACTTTTTTTTTTTATATCATGTTTTGAAAAAGTTATAATACTTTTTCCGGTTCAAATATACCCTTTAGAGTTAAGACAGATGGACAGACGGATAGACAGCGTAAACGCGTAAGAGAGTTCTTTTGTAAGAAAATCATGTGTAGATTTTACTAAGCCTAAGATTTTAATAAGCATAAAATTAAAATATTACTATATTCCTGTTAAAACGTGAAAATTCGGAAAAAAAAACTATGAAAAACAGTACTAATTATTATTATTCACACCGTTGTAATAAAATTGTTACAAACAATATTATAATATATGTATCTTCAATAGAACCTTAATATAGGAAGTTAACGTTGTAAATTGAAGGTTACTGTATTTTAAATTGGTTATTTCTTCCGCGAGGATGTTGATTCTTGCAAAGGGCAGTTTCAAGGAGAGGTCACTGATACTCAGCTCACGTTATAACGTTTATCTCACTTTTAAATTATATTTGATTGAGTATTAAAGAATATTAACGATAAAATTACATTTTATTTGGTTATTTTATTACCTATTAATTATTATATTTATAAAATATTTATTTTCTTTTTGTGTATCGCCATTTTCATTTTATCTAATTTATGATGCGAGTATTTGAACTAATTTAAATGTATCTATGTTTTTTTTTTTATTTTATCTATACATATAATAAAAGTTTAACGGATTCGAATTTGTCCATTAAATATTTTTTGAAAAATCTTATTGCAATAGTCATTATTATCGATACAGTGGCCGAATCTATAGTTTTTAGAATTTTTGTCTATCTGTCTGTAACCGCATCACGAGAAGACCACTGGACAAATGATAGCTGGTTATTCGGGTCAACAAATAGGATACTTTTTACTGCGGGGATATATCTCTGAGAAATCTATACTAAACGTTAAAATGTAATTAGAGACGAACCCGAGCGGAGCGAGAGTGAATCGCTAGTTTGAATATAAATAACTAAAATAAACATGTTCTTTTTAGACATATTTAAGATAGGTATAAAATACATTCAATAGAAATTATTTTATTACTACTAAATAACTTTTTAAAACCAAACACGTCCTAATTTACTTTTAAGCTCCTTTCTTATCTTATAATTTAGTACTTTTGAACAAATACACATAATGAACGTAGAGTATACACATATACAGTCGCATCAGCGCCTCGGCAATCAATATAAATAAACAAATATTTATCTGAATACTTACTTTATACTGAATATTATAACACACGGATATTTACATTATAAATGACGATGTCACAACCATAGTGATCCAAGCGACATTTTTGTCAAAAGGAACTTTTTGTCATTAACATCCCAAACAAACATATATTTTTCATGCCACATTGATCCAAGTGCTTAAGATGAAAATGTGACTTGGACCACTATGGTTCTAACGTCGTTAAATAAGATTATGTATAATAAAGACATGAATCGTTTTAATTGCGTTATATGTTAATAGTATTTTCAAGTATAGGGCCAATATGATACAGCCTTATACTGCTATAGCGTACAGAGACTTTAGAAGAAGTTAGTAAAGCAAGGTTTTAATCTTAATCAGTATTTTTTTTTTTACTTTTATAGGAATTATGTTTTTTTTGAGCTGATTGCAATTTACGGCTAGGGATCATATAGGTTAATTTAAATATATCAATTTTTTCAATTCTTTTTTATTGTTACAGGTCCCGCGAAACCGATAATCCTACAATGACTTCAAATCGGGACGTCAAAGTAAAATAAGGGTCGCTCACAACTTGTCAACGTCCACATGACAAATAGGATTTTTTCCAAAACAATTGCTACAGAATATACCCTCCAGGTTAGAAATTCTAAGATTAAAAGATATTTTTCTGATATGAAGTTTTTGAGGAATTACATGGTGTATGGCATTTATCGTCAATGGAAGGGATAGCACAGCCATGGTTTCTAGTATGCAATGAAACGCGTGAGAACGCTCAAATAGGATTTTCTAAATTCTTATTAATATTTTGATTTTACGTTTGCTAGTTTTAACGTACATAGAGAAGGTTTTTCAACGAATGAGATCTCATAAAGCCTTAAGTAATAATATATTTAAAGGTGGAATTTGGGACAAATTGTAGTAAATTTATTATTATTAGAAATGTTTGCATTTTAATAAATATATGACAAAGTACATTATAAGTTGCTTTAGTTAATAATTAGTGATCTGCCCCAGTTGTACTTTCATAACCACACAGTTTAAATTTTTGGAGCTAAGTTTAGACTACGACATAAATATCAGACATTAATTTCTGTATTGTTGATACTTTACGAAATTTTAGTGTCTGTATGTAAATGTACAGAAACTGTGTCCGAACTGTTCACACTCCTTGCACCACGTGAAAGTCATTTTTAAATGCTATTATCTACGCGGTGCGGTATATTGAAAATGTCGAACCTGCTCGAAAACTTTTCAACCACCCGAGATACATGGATACATGTTCACAAAGCCGCTGATATGACACTTATTTACCGTGTCACAATTAAAGACACTCGCGATGACGCTCGGTGTATACACTGAGTGTACCGTGTATATTGTCTTATTTGTAGTCTATACGAGGCTTTACATTTTTTTGTTAGACTAAAAGTAGAAAAACGCTTTTAGTTATTATTAAACATGTCTGTTCTGTTTCCACCTTTAAAATGTATAAGATGCAATAATAGTGACGAGTTAGAGCTCATTTGATACCAATGTAAATAATAAAATATAATTATAGTTTAATCGTAACTTGTGAGTGTAGAGATTTAACACTTTGTGTTACCGAGTTGTCAATAAAGTGTGTTTTATTATTGTAATAAATTATTGTTAATAGATCGATTATTATTACAACCGTATTGTTTTATTTATTCATCCATACTAATATTATAAATGTGAAAATAACTGTCTGTTTATCTGTCTGTCTCTACCTTTTCACGCCTAATCCGCTAAAGCGATTTCGATGAAATTTGCTATGAAGACAGTTTGAGACCATGGGAAAGATATAGGATAGTTTTTATCCTGGAAGTCGGCCCTTAAGGGAGTGAAAACGAGGGTGGAACTTTGAAATTTGTATAGGGAATCAATCATTTCTCAAGTAAGGGATATAGAACTCATTATACCTAATATAGTATATCTATTTCGTACTAACCGTTAAAACGTACCTAGGGAGGAACCCGAGCGAAGAGAGGGTGAGCCGCGAGTAAACAATATATGGTCCATATAAAACTCTTCTTATATAAAACGTTTATTTTTGTGTTTATAATACATATTTACAATAATTAAAATTTACATATTGACTTTAGTTTTATACACATATAACATAGACAATAAAAATATTATGCTAACGCACATTGTGTGATATTTAATTTTTAAGACAAAATTATATAGTAGATAGGTATAGTACTAAGTATACATTTCAATGTAAATAGTACTAAAAATAATAAATTCAAATAAAATTTGCATTCATTCATAATAAAATAACAATTTTATTATCTTATTAATTATTAACAAAATAACTTAATAATTAATTATTTTACAAGTCCCACGCGTTTTCCGATTTCGGCAAAAGCGCTTAAAGCGCGGTCTACGTCCTCTAGAGTGTGCGCGGCGCTTAACTGCACTCGCACACGCGCTTCGTTCTTCGGCACCACCGGGTAGCTGAATGCTACCACGTAAATACCCCGCTCTGGATGTTCATAATACAGAAAAATATTGATTTATTATATATGAATATGTTTAAGAGTACAATATTTAAATGTATTTGTTAAATTTTGACAAATATATGTCTATTTTATGATGACACAATTATAAATACTTATCGTATTTGGAAATTGGAACCCTCAAATTATCGTTATTGATATTTTTATATAACCACAGACAACATAATACTAACAAGTATCTTCTAGGCAAAATAATTTTAACTTATAAAAATATTTATGAGTTTCGATATCGTTAAGTGCTATTTATAGGGTAGTGTAATGTGAGAGTAAGTTCTAGATTAGAAAATGAACAATTCTTAGCTCAACATAGCCAAACTTATTTTCTATAATTATCGATAAATCTAATATGAATATAAAAATTTAGAAATGATATGTTCCTCGTGATTTAGAACTAAAACCCGTCATAGTTCTTAAATTTTCTATTAACGATGGAATCGCTATTCATGTACCAAGTTGTGAGTAGTTGCGTTATGTGTACCAAGTTGCCTAGTAAGCATTACTTACCCAACATGCCGGAAGCAAGTTCCATAGCGACTGGAGCGTCCCACACCATGACTGGACATATTGGATGATTCTCACCAGCTACGGTGAAACCAACCTTTTTCATACCCTCGCGGAAAGCCCTTGTATTCTCGCGTAGACGTTGCCTGAGTTCATTGCTGTTTTCTACTATATCTAAAGCCTAAGAATAAAGAAACAACATATGAGATCATAGTCAAATAGCTGTAATGGGCGGTCAACCAGGAATGCATCTCTTTTTTCTACACGACTGCGGCTGGACTGCGTGTTTGACTTGAACACATGTATGTATGTATGTCTAATCCTATGTTCCCTCCTAACTCTTAAACGGTTGAACTGATTCTGATGAGTTAGTGTCATAGGGTAAATTAAAGTTATAAGATAAGGGACATAAAATTGATGAATAAAAATCAAATTGCCTAACTGGCCAAAACTAAAAAGCTGTAAAGGTGACGGATTGGCGTGATCTTTTGTGTGGAGATAGTTGTTTTACCACGGGAGATTATCTCATTCCACGGGAAAACTAGTTATATATACAAACTACAACAACTCATCATACTTATGTATATATGTAATGTATATAGTTTATATAATTCCTATCCATCTAAAAATGGAATAGAAACAGAAAGATACCTTTAAACAAGCAGCAACAACAGGAGGCGGAGGGGAGTTGGAAAACAAATATGGTCGCGATACATTTCGTAACAAGGCAATAAGTTCTTTAGGGCCCGCTGTGTACCCGCCCGCTGCGCCGCCCACCGCCTTGCCCAGTGTGGAAATTACAATATCCGCAGCGCCAAGCGCACCACAGTACTCTTCCGTTCCTCTGAAACAGTAAATGTGGAAATTTATTGTTATTAGATGGTACAAAGCTTGCAGACATATAACTTTTATAGTGTAGATAATCTACAGTCTATATTGTGTGGTATACAAGATGGAAATGAGTATGAAAGCAATTACCTAAGGTATTAGGAGCCTCTCCTGTGGAGGTCTTTAATAATATTCGAAAAAAAATAAAAATGTTGGTTTGGAAAATTATCAAAAACACTAAAAACAGATTTATTAAACACTAGCGACTCACCCTCGCTTCGCTCGGGTTCGTCTCTAGGTTGATTCCCCATACAAACCTGCATCCCCATTTTCACCCCCTTAAGGGTTGATTTCTGGAATAAAAACTATCCTATCTCCTTTCCAGAGTCTCAAACTGTATTCTTACCAAATTTCATCTAAATCGGTCCAGTAATTTCGGAGCTTATTCGGTACAAACAAACAAACAAAAAAATCTTTCCACTTTATAATATTAGTATAGATTATTATAAATACAATAAGCACCTAGCGACGCACCAAAGTAAAGCGAGGGTTGCTAATTAGATTTCTAACTTTAAAATCATTATACCAGCCTTAGAAGTGAAATGTTTATTTAAACATCTACTTAATACATATTATATTATGTACGACTCACCCTCGCTTCGCTCGGGTTCGTCCCTAGTTACGTTTTACTGCTGAACTGAGCTAAACGTTGATAAGTCAGTCTGTGAGTCGCGAGTAGTGAATAAAAATAGTAATTGCGAATGTACCTTAGGTAATAGACGTATAATATTGCGAACTTCCCTGTATAACTTTTTAAGACCTACAATTTTCTAGTACATTGTTTTGATGTATCTCTTAAGGTTCAGCCACCGTTAGCCATAGAAATTTCTAAGGACGACTCGATAGAACCAGTCATTGCGTTTTCCCGCGGGAACGAAAAATGTGCCTGTAGTAAAAGGTATCCTAAATGTTGACTCGAGTGATAAGCTATCACTATACAAAATTTAATTGAAATCGGTTCAGTACTTTTTGCGTGAAACGCGCACATCGATTTAACTAAGTTAGTTTTGTTATAGGTATAGATAAGAATAGGTATTGCGAGTGTACCTTAAGAGATAGACATATACTGTTGTAGATATTTCTGTTGGCCTTTTCAAGATCTACAATTTTTAAGTAAATTGTTTTGATGTATGTCTTTAGGTTTAGCCAGCGGAGGGTTCCTAAGGAGGACTCGATAAAACCAGTTATTGCGATTTCCCGCGGGAAACAAAGATTTTTCTAAAGTAAAAGGTATCCTAAATGTTGACCCGAGTAATAAGTTATCAGTTCACAAAATTTCGTTGAAATCGGTTCATTACTTTTTGCGTGAAACGCGTACAGACAAACAGACAAACAGACAAACAGACAAAAAAATTTATAACTATTGTTTTGGGGTCTATATCGTATACATAATACGTTACAGTCATTGTTTTTAAAAAATATTTCATGTACAGATTTCGCTAAGTTACTGCTTTATTATAGTATAGATAACGTACTCGTATAAGAAAACAGTAATATCATTTAATAAAAATAGTTATAGCGAGTGTACTTTAGGAGATAGACATATACTGTTGAGAACTTTTCTGTAGAACTTTTTAAGACCTACAATTTTCTAGTACATTGTTTTGATGTATCTCTTAAGGTTCAGCCACCGTTAGCCATAGAAATTTCTAAGGACGACTCGATAGAACCAGTCATTGCGTTTTCCCGCGGGAACGAAAAATGTGCCTGTAGTAAAAGGTATCCTAAATGTTGACTCGAGTGATAAGCTATCACTATACAAAATTTAATTGAAATCGGTTCAGTACTTTTTGCGTGAAACGCGCACATCGATTTAACTAAGTTAGTTTTGTTATAGGTATAGATAAGAATAGGTATTGCGAGTGTACCTTAAGAGATAGACATATACTGTTGTAGATATTTCTGTTGGCCTTTTCAAGATCTACAATTTTTAAGTAAATTGTTTTGATGTATGTCTTTAGGTTTAGCCAGCGGAGGGTTCCTAAGGAGGACTCGATAAAACCAGTTATTGCGATTTCCCGCGGGAAACAAAGATTTTTCTAAAGTAAAAGGTATCCTAAATGTTGACCCGAGTAATAAGTTATCAGTTCACAAAATTTCGTTGAAATCGGTTCATTACTTTTTGCGTGAAACGCGTACAGACAAACAGACAAACAGACAAAAAAATTTATAACTATTGTTTTGGGGTCTATATCGTATACATAATACGTTACAGTCATTGTTTTTAAAAAATATTTCATGTACAGATTTCGCTAAGTTACTGCTTTATTATAGTATAGATAATATTTAGAATTATTTTATTGTACAGGCCGGCTTCCTCGTACGGGGAAGGGGATCGTGCTCAACTGGCACGACTTAATATTTTCTTAGATTTACACTTTTATTTTTATTACATTTTTATTTAAAATGGTACGATTTAATTTAATCTGTCGTTTTCATGTCAACAGATACAAGGCAGTGGCGTGTTTATTTTGATGTTTTCTATTAAGGCAGAAGCCACGACTACGACAAGTTTGAGGTTGGATAAAAAATTATTTACCATCTAAATACACAAAAAAATGATGTGTATGGAGACTGGACAACCGCATTCGTGCGATAGAGATTTTGTACTTAAAACTCTACACGCAATACCTCGATATTGGTGAAAAGCGTAAAGTATAATCAGAGTTAGTAAAGATATACTTTAAACATTACATATAAAAGTGCACGCTGTTCACAGACTAATACTTTAATTATATACACATTGGTACCTACCTAGTACCTACTGACAATGGTTGTCATTTGTCAATGTAGGTGATATCGTTTGTAGTATGTATGTGGTTTTACTTTTATGGTTATTATAAGAACTTAGTAATCACCTGCCAGTTTCACCAAAGAATCCAGTAGCATGGCTGTCGTCAATTGCCAACAATGCTCTATACTTGTCGGCCAAATCGCGCAACCCTTGTATCGGCGCAATATTACCGTCCATCGAGAAAACACCGTCCGTTACTATTAATTTTATTCGAGATTCACTGTGAGCTAATAAATGTTCTAACTCTGAAAAAAAAAATAAACAAAATGTAAAGAGTTATCCTTAAAAGTTCTGCACGTCTCTTTAAGGTTCAATTCAAAATATTTTATTGAGCAAAGCGTATTACTCTGTTCAAGAGTTTCTTGTTGATGGAAATCTGTGGAATTGAGAAATATTGATTCATATGCGGGCTACCTATAATATTATGTTAATAAAATAAATGTAACTTTGATATTTAAAAGAGCAACTGTAGAGTTTCTTGCCGGCTTTTCTCAACAGAACTGCTTTCCGAGCCGGTGGTAGCTTCCTCACGGACTGACTACTCTGTCGCCTTAAATAAATTGACGATTCAAAAATGCTTGTATTAAGTCTAATTGAATAAAGATTTTTCTCATTTCATTTCAATGGCGTCGATCGGTATGTTTTTTTAAAGGATTTCTTATATTTTGAGCTTATGTAATACCCGAATAAAGTATACCACTAACGAATTTATAAGTATGATAAATTCATACTATAGCACAGTTGAATGCGTATCAGCTTATGGACAAACATGGAAATGTAAAAGCCGATTAGGAAACGCTCGTATATCAAGATGCTGGTTACTGCGCATCGACGAATTGGTCAAATGTTGAAATTTACAAAATAACTAACCGATACTAGGTGATAAAATATTTAAAAAAGCATACCCTTCAAATCTCGATGTGGATATCTGAACTTTTGAGCCTTAGACAGTCTAATACCGTCGATAATAGAGGCATGATTTAATGCGTCAGAGAAAACTGCGTCCTTTGCTGTTAGTAGAGCTTCAAACAACCCCGCATTAGCGTCAAAACAAGATGCATAAAGTATTACGTCTTCACGTTCATGAAATTTTGCTAAACGGTTTTCTAGTTCCTGTAAATAGAGTTGTAAATCGCATTACTAAGTTATATTAATACTAGCGACTTACCCTCGTTTGACTCGGGTTAGTCACTAGGTACGTTTTAACGTTTAGTATGGAATAGATAGTCGATTTTTGTTATGTGAAGAACAAAAACAAATCTACCCCACGGGAACAGTACATTTTTCGGGATAAAAAGTAATCTATATGCTATTCCAGACTATATTCTATCTCTGTGCCATATTTCATCCAAAACCGTTCAGCCGTTTTGACGTGAGTGAGTAACAAACATCCATCCAAACTTTCGCATTTATAATAGGTAAGGTATTTGTGGAATATGGGATAATGGGGTGGGAATATGGGATAATGGGATGGGAATATGTGATAATGAGATGTCATAACAATACATGTGATATGTTATAAATATGTTAGGTATATGTATATCTATGTTTTTTTCGTTGAAGCAATTTTATTGCTATCATCTTCTACCTTTTTAACAATTAATAGCTAGGTATAAAAACATAATGGTTAACTTAAAATCAAATGATAATAAATGATTTAGAAGAATTTTTTTAACTCGAATATTTACATATAAGTTTCATACTATCGTTACATAGTTTAAAACTTACCTTATGTATTGTTTGTGTTCCACAAATAAATCGAACAGAACTAAGTCCTGCGCCAAACTTGCTTAATGCTTCTTGAGAGGCTTTAATAACTTCAGGATTATTCTGGAAAAGAAAATTGTATAATAAAATATTTAATGAAAATTATTCAACCCGAAATTCAATAAAAACTTATTACAAGATATTACTTACAGCTAATCCCAAGTAATTATTAGCGCAAAAATTTAAAAAATCTCCTTCAGCTCCTTGCACCTTGACCTGAAAACATATCCTTTATACAAAAAAGTAAATATTGTCGTATGAATTAAGATAAGGACCTTCCTTAGAATGTCAAAGGAAACATTGCACGTCTTAAATTGTATTAATCATGACCTACAATACTGTTTTAATATGACACAACAACAATGACTAAATACCACAAGTATAAATTATTATATTCCTTTTATTATTACCTAAACACAAACATTATTGCTAATCATATCATATTTTACGTGTTCACCACAGGTAGTTATATGGCCTATATTCTATCTCGTCCTCCTACCTCCTACCTTTGTATCCTGAGGCGACGTGATTATCCTTTCATATTTCCAGGTTTTAGAACGCCTAATATCTTGAAGTCGGTCTTCTAGAATTTCACGAAGCTGGGTTACTCCAAGACGCTCCTTTTTCAACTCGTGGAGATGACGAGTTGGCTGTCCGTTGAAAGCTAAGTATAAATTGTAAGATAAAATGTAACACTTTTAAATACAACATAATATTAGTTATAATACATAATGAATACATACGTATGCCTTAAATAAAATTGAAAACGAATCAAATCCATAGATATTGTCTAACTATAGATATTTAGTTAAGTAAATGTCAATATCCCTTCGAGATGTAAGGCTTGAAACTGGTTTTTGAATTAAGGATATTTGACATAATAAAAAGCTTTGAGTCGCAATAATTTAGACGCCACGCCGCCGCAAATAATTTATAAGGTCTACTTTTATTCAACAAAATAGAGCTTACAGCTAATTTCTGTACCTATCCGTGCCTAACTAGATTTTCCTGCATTACAAGGTTTTTCTCCGGTTTTATTTGACAATGATCTATAATTATCTTCCATGTCGCGTGCTGTAAAATACCGATAATACGAGAAATAATTTGATTATTTCTCTAATGCAAATTACTCTCATTTGGCCCATACGAGGTCGAATAACACTTGTCTGTTGACAGGTATCTCCAGTCTCCACTACAATAATTATTGTATTGTAGGTATATACACTATAATAATTATCACGTTTTACATATTGCTTTAGAAAGTAATGATAAATCTTAATATTTATCGAAGATTAAATTTCATAGGTAGAGATGCCCGTAACATAAAACGTTCGTTTGCCTACTCAGTTACGAGTATAATAACATTTAAAGAACAATTTTCATGAGTTATGTTCACCTTAAAGAGCAAATATTATATGGATTGAATATAAAAGTAATTTATAGGTTAAATAAGTACTTACCTATGCGCAGGAGTGTAGAGCGGAACGCCATCTCGTCGACTGGAGGCTGTGCCGCGGGTGTGTCGACTACAGTAAACCGGTCTCGTGAGTGCTGTATTGTTGTTTACTGTAAATCTGTCTGTGACCAAGTCAGTTCGAATTAATATGAAACACTATCTTTTTACCTGCAATACACATAGTATTCTGATGTAAATCAACGTTTGGCATTCATGATCATTGCTTTATATGAAATCGCGTTGTAGGAGATCTATATTTGTGTTTGATATTCAAAATCATGCAATGACTCGACCGCGCTACTACTTTACTATACTTGCCTACGTACATGCCTGATGCTAGATGTATCAGCATCGCCTCGAAAGGCGGCTTCTTATGGTTTGTTATGCTCGAACTTGTTATGCTTAAAATTTTCTAAATTTGACTATTATTATCATTTGAATACTAATACCTTAGTAGTTATCATTATGAAATAAACATCACACCTAAGTGTAATATAGGTAAATGGTGAATAAAACGTTGTATTATTACTTATGAGATCTATATAATCTTTATTAATATTAACGTAGGCACTTACTCTATGTATTTAATGTATTCCATAAGGGTAATGACATTCATTGCCACGATTCATGAAACCATAATAAAAGAATAATATCCGCTCATATTTTATTCATTAAAATATTAATGACTGAAAAAATCCAAATACTTATAAAATATCTAATTAAATTAATATATAATATTTATTGTTTGATTACATTTTTGGTATTTTTGTGATTGGAAAACGCTAAATACCTACTATTGATACATTTTTAGGTTACGGCATCTTACAGACAACGTGTTCAAGAAGTCCATTAATATACCAGTAGGTATATAAAAAACAAGGTCGTATGTACTTATTAGATAATATCGTAGCACACTAGAAAATGTAAATAAACGTTCCAAAGGGTTTTTGCAGTTTGAGCCTAGCCAAAGTGAAACATTTGAAATCATTTTCATGAATAATTAAAATTATATATTAGTCTCATATCACTCGGTGAACTTAAGGAAAGGCAAGCAGTAGCAATAGGTATATTGTTGATTGCAGCAATCGCCCCGGAGCTTCGAACTAGCGCCGCATTCGCGGAAACGCATTTTTAAACAATATTTATCTCATCACTACATATTATAAAATAAAGTCCTCCGCCGCGTCTATCTATCTGTCTGTACGTCTGTTCGCGATAAACTCAAAAACTTCTGCACCGATTTTCATGCTTATTTCACCAATGGATAGCGTAGTTCTCGAGGAAGGTTTTAAGTATATAATTTGTTAAGTTTTTGTATACATTGGCTAAAATATAACGATAAACAAATATCGGAGGTGTCGGAGAAAAATAAGCCGTCTGGGAGCTTTCAACGAAAACCTGCCCTTTGAGATATAACATAAAAACTTAAAAAAATAAATAAAAAGCGACTTCCAGGCATTGAAAATTAAATAATAACTAATCAGGGGTTTTCATTTAGAATATATATATTTTCTTACTAAATTATAGGATCTCTAGCCAAATGGCTCAAACGATTTAAAATTTTGACATCATCATCATCCTTCGTCGGTCGGTGTGCTTTGATTTGTATCGGCTGGCACCGACATCGAAAATATCTGATTAGGTGTCTGTTCTAAATGAATGTTTAGTTATTTTTTACTTTTCAGTGCCTGGAAGTCGGTTTTTATTTATTTATTTTTTAAGTTTTTATTTTTCCATTTTTAGTGTAGACGGAATAAGCAGGTAATTTGTAAGAAGAAAGATTTTTAAAAACATTCGATTAACTTCGAGTAAAATTAAATGGACGAAGGATGATGATGATATCAAAATTTTAAATCGTTTGAGCCATTTGGCTAGAGATCCTATAATTTAGTAAATACTTTATCTTTGTCAAGTGTTTCTTCTTTTATTTTTTCACACCGTTATAGTTCAAAACTAAAAAGTCTTTGGTATTCTTAGGCCTTAGCTCAGTAGCTTAAATAGGGGGCGGCCGCGGCATGATCAAAATTCCTATTCAGCAATGAAAATTACTTCGCAATAACCCGATAGAAAGAGTTGGTAGTAATTTTTGTGACAAATTATTAATTTTGTACATTTCATGTGGGTACACAATATTTATTGTGAAATTTTGCCGTCCTTTAAAAATGCCACCGGGGCGGGCCGCCCACGCTACACCTCTGCATTACTCTCAACCCTCTATACTTAGGCTAGGAGTGTTCTTGTGGTGTAGTGACGTCATTTTGATGACTGTTTTGTTTTGCACTCAACAGCGCTGACTTTTAACCTCTATAGCTTCATTGCTTTAAATATCCTAAATTGTCAACAACGTTTTTGTTACGATCTATTTTTAGTGTGATACAAAAATATTTAACACTACGGTTTCAGATTCTTCTTATTATTCATCTACATTAAGTAGTTGGTATCAATTTTTTTTTTTCAACAAAAATTGAAAGCAACTTTAAGTGGCTGATTATCAATATATGCACTTACGCTTAGCTAACATAAATAATTTGTGCTAATGCAATAGGTACTTCAATCTTTCTTTATTACACAACATATCTTATTGAAAAGTAAAATAAAAAACGAATATGATTTTCTTTATACGTAATTTTATTTATACTTCAATATTTTTCATTTATAAAGTAGATTAGCTGATATCCATTAAAATGAAAGGTAGGTCCAACTTGTCTCATGTCATGCAGTTGTCGACATGGTATTCAACTTCGTAGATTACTTATAAGCGACTCTGAAATTACATTTTGTTAATAGGTAAATGTGATTAATCCTTTTCAAATATTGCTAAAGTAACACTATATAAAAATGTACTATTTTGATAATACCAATATTGAAGTATTTGACCGCTACACAAGAATGCAAAATATTTATTTAAGTTTTTGTGAAATAAAGAGACAATATTAACCAAAAAAAATTCAAGATCAATAATAAAAAACAGACAAATATCTTTAATAGGTACATTTTGGTAACAATATCAAAACCCTTCAGTATAGCGGTAAGTATCTTTGATCTGATCTTAATGAAATGTGTAAGATATTTACCTCAGGTCCAACATGAATAGCCAACATCATGTCATATTCATTAGCTCCGATCTGTATACGAGCGCGCCCGTCGTTGCCCACCGTCACGGTCTTGCCACGACAAGAGTTGTTCACTTTGTCCCCTGATATAACATCGCAATATCTTCCCGGAGGGAGACAGGTCTATAAGATAATATACATGGCTATTTCATTTCATTCTTTTACTACAAGTAAATATAAGGCAAATTCATAAAAATATTTTTTTATTCAGCAGTATATACGTAATAATTTTTAATATCTACGATATTCGATGATACGATACAATACGATTAAGTACGCGTTACTTTAGATAATATCCAACCAAAAAGTTTATACATATTTCATTAAAAAATAAACTAATACTTCTAAGTATTATTCATAGTATTCGTATGCATACCTGTAAATTCTGATTTAGGTCCCAAGTATCTCTGTTGAAAGCAATAAAAGCGTTATTTCCACGGCAGAAAGCAATTTGGTTGCTCCCATTGTCCCACCAGTTGGTAACCCTGGCATTACGAGCTGCATTCCTAAATGCGACCATTGCGTAGATTTGGCGCCATCGATGCTGGCATACCCACCCATTTCCACAAGAGCCGTCCTAAATATAAATAAATAGTAATCATTTTTGTAAAGTACCTAAGACCTACGTATATTGTGATTCTTAAACAACTGCAATTTAAAGTAGTTAACTGTCACAAAAAACAATATAACATGTATTTAATACTGTCCTATCTTAAAGCTGAAATACTAAATCGGAATTAAAATTGTTTATATTGTTACAATATAAAACCAATTACGTAATTTAGCAATTCTTATCATTGATTTTTTTTTAATAAATAACAAATTAATCAGCAGCAACTTACAGAATTAATAGATGGGGAGATGATATTTTGATTACTATCCATGGGTGGTCCTACTTCGGAGTCCCAGAAATGAAAACTGCTCATTATTTGAGGTTCACCATAGGGATGGGCTAACAAGAAAGCTATAGCAGCTCTATAAGGTTTAGGCTCTTTATACGTCAATATCCCACCACCGCCCCCATGACCTCTCTCATTATCGTGGTTATCTATGAACGTAAGAGAATCTCCAGATGCAAGCAGTCCCCATTGTGGGCCCCATGTAGATAGCCATTTAAGAGCGTTATTTCCTCTAAAAGCCCTACTCAATTCCAACCCAGCTTTAAATTCTGTGACTGCCCCAATAGGCGTGTATTCATCTCGACTAACAGCTTCGCCACCATAATCAATGACTTCTTGGTAAATATACGGACGGGCATTTGCTGGGAAACCATGTGCAGTGTTCAAATTGTTTAGTCTGTCGTAAATTACTTTCAAATCTTCCGGCCACATGTGCTTCGCTGCATCAATTCTATCGGATAAAATAAAATGATAAAAAATATCTTCAAAGAGAAATTAAATTTCATAATCTAGTCTATTTCAATAAGCAATGTGTATTGTGTATAACTGTGTATCCTACCTAAATCCAGCAACCCCAAGATCTATGAGTTTGTTCATGAAATTGACGATCATACGTCTAACATGCTCATTACGTTGATCCAAATCCTTTAAGCCGACAAGCTCGCAGTTACGCACCTAAAGAGGAGAGACATACATATATTTTATCATGATCTATATACATTATACATATGTAAATATATAAATAAATATTTTTTTAAAGTTGTTTAAAATATTTTGGACACTTATCGCAAACTAGTGTAGTAGTTTTGTATTTATAATGTTATATGCATGTATCGTCACCTTTTGAGCAAAATTACTAATCGTAGCCTATACAAATACTTATGTACTAACTTTCGTTAAATACCGTTTCCAGCCGTTTTAGCGTGAATGAGTAACAAACGTACACACAAACTTTCGTATTTATAATAGTAGTGTGATTAAATAAAACAATTTAAACCTCACCCGCCAAGCGTCTTTCTGGTAATCCGAACCTTCAATACCACAAGGAGGCCAGTTAAAGTGTTCCCGTCTGTATGGCACAGCTGGATAGTACCACTCTCTAAATATTGCAGTGTTACCAGCGGTACCCACGTTTTCTTGAGGTTCTCCGGTCATATGGTTAATTACTGCATCTACATATATTCTGCAGGACATTTGAATGTCATAATTAACTGATGTAAAATAATATTTTTGCCGACACGTTTGGCTCAGTTTGTAGTGACCCTACTCGCTGTGCCAGTGGTCGCGGGTTCGAGCCCGCTGGAGACATTCATTTGTGTGATGAATACGAATGTTTGTACCCGTAATTGTTTTTTATGACAAGTCCCTCAAGACCGCTATACAGCTAAATATTGAAAAGATGTTGATAGTGAAGTCAATGTACCTTTTTTGTTACAGAGTATTTTTTTATTATAAAAAATTACCAATACCATTTTAAGTAGTAAGCAATATCTCCATAGATCGATCTTGATGAAGTTTCCAACAGGCGCCATTACTTTAATATAAATACCTAAAGAAATTCCTACCATCTAACAAAGTTTTTTTTTCGCATTGTTACATTTGTATTATGTATAACTAACTTAATCTAATTGTAATGAACATAAGTGAATGAAATATTTGGTGAAAAAATATTTTATATACTCGTATTTTTAACATTTTCTACCGAAATCTATACCTACAGATAAATAAAATTGAAGTGTCTGTTTGTAATGTCAAAATAACAGTTTTATACTAAATACATATGGAATTACATACGGTACATATAAGAAAAACACAATTTTTAATTTTTTTTGTCTGTGTGTCTGTCTGTTTGTTCCGGCTTATCTCTGAAACGGCTGGACGAATTTTAACAGGGCTTTCACTGGCAGATAGCGGATATTATAAGGAGTAACATAGGTTACTTTTGCTTTATAAAAAGAATTAGGGTTTCGCTTAAAAAAACTAAAACGTACCTAGGGACGCACCCGAGCGAAGCGAGGGTAAGTCGCTAGTATCATATAAATTGTGACTTCTTTATGGACCAATATCATCTCAACTTACAAGTTGCGTTTACAGTCTAGTTACAGTTATCTAGAATACAAGAAATAGTATACTGATTCAATTATATTCTATGTACCTATATATCCTATGTACCTATATCTTACCTGACGCCAGCGGCATTACAGCGACGCACCATGTTAGCAAACTGTCTTTCATTGCCCGATCGTGTTACCAGTTGGTAGGAAATGGGTTGGTATCGTTCCCACCATGGTCGATTATACGCTCTAAGTACAACGTTCTCGTTTGGTGGAGATACCTGTATACGAATACACAAGAGGCAATTGGAATTTAAGAAAATTGCTGTATATAGAGTTTCCTATATAATTGGTAAATAATAATAATCAATAACATAGGTGGTAACATCAATGAAAACACAGAAAAAGAGGTTTACTTACCTGAATCCCTCCATAACCTTTAGGGCCTAAGAATCTTTCACATTCGATAGCTATATCATCCCATTTCCACTCAAATAAATGAACATTAACCGATCTTCCCGGGGCATAGTAGGGATTTTTGTATGCATCAAGAAGCGTCACTGACGCTAAAACTCCGAGCAAAAGTGCTAAGAGTTGCTGAAAAAAGAAAATATGTCATTATATATTATTTCTCTTAGTAAATAGATTATTATTAATATTTTAAATAAATAAATTGAATATTGTAAGTCGTGTATATACTTACCATGTTACACTTATCGATAAATTGAATCAGTTTACACAATACCCACATTATTATGCCCAAATGGGCGCATTATCTTTCCGATAAAAATATATCATCAATATTGCTTTTACTTACCAGGGCACATAATTACATCAAATAATCTTTAAATAATCTTATTATATTGCTATCTGGATTAAATACTACCTACTTGATTTATTCAAAGATTAAGCTCAACATTCCTACGAATTATTATAATGCAGTCAAAATAATTAAATAATTGTAAAATATTCTATATAAACAAGCTTTGAGTTCCGCCTTATTATTTATTTATGTACAACTAACGACTCACCCTCGTTTCGCTCGGGTTCATCCCTAGGTACGTTTTATCGGTTAGTATGGATTTCTCAGATATGAGATATTTTTCCGCAGTAAAAAGTATCCTATATGTTGACCCGGATAACCAGCTATCATCATACCAAATTTCATTACAATCCGTCCAATGGTTTTCTCGTGATGCGTTCCCAGACAGACAAACAGACAGACAAAAATTCTAAAAACGATATATTCGGCCTCTGTATCGATAAAAACGAGTATTTCCATAAGATTTTCCAAAAAATATTTTATGTACAGATTCGACTCAGTTAAAATTTTATTACATGTACCTACTAACTCTTGGCAAATAAAGATAAAATATATGCAGTAAGTAGGTGATCGTCTTTGATCTTGAGAATTATCACTAATATTTACATGTAGAAACGGAGCAATTCATTGTAAAATCAGGACCTACAACAGACAACACAATACATATATACGATACTATAAGAGAAAAAAAGTAATTTTAAGAAAATTAACCCGACTCCAAAAAAAAAAGAAAATAAATGACCTGGGGGTTTCACTATAGAATATACCAAATCAGATATTTTCGAAGCAGGTGCCAGCCGACAATAGGTACTTTAAAAATGAATATCTAATAGAAAAATATGAAAAGGAATGAACTCTAATTATAGATAAAAACATCAATTTGTGACGTATTTGGACGTATCAAAATACATATATTTTTTTAATTGCATCGGCTGGCATCGACTTCGAAAATATTTGATTAGGTAACTATAGTAAATGAAAACTGTTCAGTTATTTTTTAATGACATGGTTGGGTCAGTTTGTAGTGAGTACTTGCTGTGCCAGCCGTCGCGGGTTCGAATCCCGCTGGACCTGGGCATTCATTTGTGTGATTAGCACGAATGTTTGTATTCCAGTCATGGGTGTTTATATGTACCTATGTATTTAAAGTTATATATGTGTAGTGTACAGTGGCGAAGGGTGAAATTTTAGCAGAGGTAAGCCGTTCCAAAAAAATAAACAGACAAAAATCATTGATACACTATTTTTATATATCAATGCAAAAAAAAGACATGTAATTGTGAAGATATTTTTCTTTTTTTTATAAGGCTATTGTGTTTTTTAAATACATGTAAAATATTCAAGCAAAATACATTTAACATTTAATATAATAATAAAACCTCATAAAATATTAATAACGCCATCTATGAAAAATCATTACGCATCACTTAGTACGAGTATTCGTAAGTGAAAATACGGGAATTTGATTTTATTTTTCTTTATTAAAAGTATATTACATCCTATATTTTTTGGGATTCAAATATTATTATTTTTCTTTTTTTGTTAATTTTACATAAATATGTTTGATCAATATAATATTTAATATAAATACCGCCATCTTCTTAAATCTCATTAAACTACTTCGTCTTTCTTAGTGATGAA
The DNA here is from genome assembly GCA_905404265.1 of Fabriciana adippe. NCBI lineage: Eukaryota > Metazoa > Arthropoda > Insecta > Lepidoptera > Nymphalidae > Fabriciana > Fabriciana adippe. Next base: position 10,193,149 of record FR989998.1, on the reverse strand, counting down.
ATTGATCTATTGTTTTATTGTATTTTATTTATCAAGCCAAATTGGACGAAAATTATGAAATAATACACAAAAATGAACAATGAGAAGCGCAGGCGTAATATCCTATAGCGATACGTCCGTTTTTAAAATGTCTAAATAACCTATTTAGTATTTAGCTTAATTCGTCAAATTATACTGTTAATTAATGTAACATTTAAAATAACATATTGTTTTTCTCTCTAAACTTAAATAGAATCAGAATATAATAAACATGGAAAACTAAATATTATTTTAATTTAGCACATTCACATATTTTAGCATATCTTTAATAAAAAGTTTTATGAAAATATATAGGTAACTCATTTCATGTAATAATGAAATCATATTTCAATCAAATAAGTATCTTGATGACATGCTTTTTAATTATTGAACAACTAAGTTTATAAAACTAAAGTCAATATTGTGCAAATGAATGCCATAATGGCTAATCGAACTCACCGAAATTAACAAATATGTGAAACACTCACTTTCCACAAACAAACAGCGCAAAATGTCTATATTACACTAAAATCAAGTTAAAACTCAATAAAACAAAAAAATTCTTAAGCAATGCACTAGTAGACAATAACAATCCGCCGTATTATAAAATTTATATTAAATCTGAAATCATTCAAATAATAACATTGCTCGTCTGACGCTTCGCTTGTCAAATTAGGGACGTTTTGTAATTTTTGACCAATCACAGGCAGGATAAGACGTAAAGAAGCAGCTTTTCGAGCAACAAAAATTTGATTAGTGCGCATGCGTAAAATACTAAAAATGAATGAAGTCACGTGACAATGTTCAATCCAAAACATTGAATGAAACACAATTTTGTATGAACGCGGTAAGCTAAAATACAACGTCTTATCGTCGCATTTCTATGAAGAAACGCGTAAGCAATTTGGAGCGCAAAAATGTATTTTGCATTGCTTGTGATTCTTTGCGTTATATTATTTTCAGAAATTAACGTAGTGATAATAAATAGATTGTTTATTAACTAATTATGTTAATTCAAAAAATAAATATTTATAATCAATGATGGATTATTAGATTTCTAAAAGGTAAGACGGTGGGAATCGTCTTGTATGGACCCTTCGCCACTGGTAGTGTATTAACTATCTAGTATCTTACCATGGAACTACAAAGATGGTGCTGTTTTAATGTCCCAACATTTTTAATTTAATTTAATATTTTTTTTCCAAAGTAACTTTTTTATTTTGTAATTTTTAATTTTAAGTAAAAACTAAAATAGTTTTTTAATAAGTGGTAATTACAAAAACTATTTCAGTTAAGAGCTATTTAACACTGCTCAGTATGAAAATAAAACAGTAAAACTTTATTTTTGTTCCCTAAAGAGGTAGATAAAAATAGATTTCGCGCAATAACTTAGAAACGTGACGTGATGGATACCCTTAGTACACGGCATTTCTGGTAATAGTGAAATAAGTAATTTTAAACAGGTAACATTATTTATGTAAGAAAAGTCGTTCACACAGTGTTAACATGCTTTAAGGAGTTAGTAGATGACGATTATGCCATCTGCTGGGAAAAAACACGAACAAAGTGATGGTAAACAGTATTCGTTTTTAATTAATTATTTTTTATTAATTAAAATGAGTGTTTGTGATGTCTTCATCAAAAGTATCTTGCTATATTTGTGGCTATTCAAATGTGCCGTATAAAAATAATACGCAATTGAAATTATATCGTTTCCCCAAAAGTTCATTGAATACTGTGTGGATAACCTTCAAACGTCAAAAATGGATGAACGCAGTAAAAAACCACGTGTAAGCCTTTACCTAAAAATTTTAACTAAAAGACTTTTCTTTTAATTAAATTTTTTATTAATTTTAATTATTATTTTTGTATATAACCAACTAGCAACTCACCCTCGCTTCGCTTCGGGTTCGTCCATAAACAAATCTATCCCACGAGAACCATACATTTTTCCGGGATGATATATGTATAGCCTATAACCTTCCTCAGTTAACGGACTATCTAATGCAAAAAGAATTTTTCAAATCGAATTAGTAGTTCCTGAGATTAGCGCATTCAACCAAACAAACAAACAAATATTTTGCCTACAGTTAGGCTATCTAAAGCAGAAATATTTTTTCAAATGGGCTTAGTAGTTCTTGACATACTGACCGGTTGATATTGATTGATCAATCGGTCGACCAGTCCATCGATCTGTCGGTCGACCAGTCGGTCGACCAGTCGGTCGACCAGTCGGTCGACCAGTCGGTCGACCAGTCGGTCGACCAGTCGGTCGACCAGTTGGTCGATCAGTCGGTCGATCAGTCGGTAAGCCAGTCGGTCGACCAGTTGGTCGATCAGTCGGTCGATCAGTCGGTCGACCAGTCGGTCGATCAGTCGGTCGATCAGTCTGTCGACCAGTCGGTCGATCAGTCGGTAAGTCAGTCGGTCGATCAGTCGGTCGATCAGTCGGTAGATCAGTCGGTCGACCAGTCGGTCGATCAGTCGGTCGATCAGTCGGTCGATCAGTCTGTCGATGAGTCGGTCGATTAGTCGGTCGACCAGTCGATCGACCAGTCGGTCGACCAGTCGGTAGACCAGTCGGTCGACCAGTCGGTCGACCAGTCGGTCGACCAGTCGGTCGACCAGTCTGTCGACCAGTCGGTCGACCAGTCGGTCGACCAGTCGGTCGATCAGTCTGTCGACCAGTCGGTCGACCAATCGGTAGACCAATCGGTCGATCAGTCTGTCGACCAGTCGGTCGATTAGTCTGTCGACCAGTCGGTCGATCGGTCGGTCGACCAGTCGGTCGATCGGTCGGTCGATCAGTCTGTCGACCAGTCGGTCGATTAGTCGGTTGACCAGTCGGTCGATCAGTCGGTCGACCAGTCGGTCGATCAGTCGGTCGATCAGTCTGTCGACCAGTCGGTCGACCAGTCGGTAGACCAATCGGTCGATCAGTCTGTCGACCAGTCGGTCGATTAGTCGGTTGACCAGTCGGTCGATCAGTCGGTCGACCAGTCGGTCGACCAGTCGATCGACCAGTCGGTCGACCAGTCGATCGATCAGTCGGTAAACCAGTCGGTCGACCAGTCGGTCGACCAGTCGGTCGACCAGTCGGTCGATCAGTCGGTCGATCAGTCTGTCGACCAGTCGATCGATTAGTCATATTTTTACCCTCTCAGGAGACGAAAGTCGAATAATTAGAGTGATAACACGTATTGCTTATAATTTATCTTGTATCTATACACGTGTTTGTTTAATTGAATTAAAGATCATTAATACCAAGTTTAATAGAAACTTTCATGCCCTAATTTACCCCCTTAAAGAATTAATTTTCATAAAAAAGTGATACTGTAAACTTTTTTCCCTAACCAAGTGCTCATGTATCAATTTTTACATTTCTTACGTCAAAAATGACGAAGTTTCATACAAACTTTCATCCCATATTTTAACCCCTTAAGGGATGAATTTCCAAAAATCCCTTCTTAGTGCACATTTACGTCATTTAAGGAACATTTGTGGACCATGCTTCTAGATCCGCGGTTTCAGCTGTGCGTTGATTGATCAATGAGTGAATCAGTCAGCCAGTCAGTTTCTTACTTTATATATAGACTTTATATATAGAGATTGGATATAGTAAAATGAATATAGTATGTTATCATTTAAATAAAACTATCTTTTCGCATTTTTTCGCGAATTTTTTGATTTTTGGTTCCCGACGTTCGTTTGTGGGTAGGCTGTCTGTAACAACTATATAATACCTTTGAGACATCTAACACCTTAGTCTCTCCCGTGACCATGATTGCTGTAAAGCAATCGAAACGTCGGGAACCTAAAATCAAAATAAATCCGCGAAAAAATCCGAAAAGATAATTTTATTTAAATAAAAAAAAAAAAATAAAAAAAAATAAAAATCTTTATTGGAACACACTGAAAGTTACAATTATATACAGATTTTACGATAAAGACTACATTAGTTCTAAACTGTGTTGTAGTCAATAACGCCCACCTCCAAGAATTTTTTTTTTTAAATACTACTAGTAGTTCCAATTGCTTAGTAAATTTTGCGAGTATATAAAATAAAGTAAAAAAAAAAAAAATGAGCGAGTGTGTGTGTGTGTGTGTGTGTGTGTGTTTGTGTGTGTGTATGTGTGTGTGTGTGTGAGTGAGTGTGTATGTGTGTGTGTGTGTGTGTGTGTGTGTGTGTGTGTGTGTGTGTGTGTGTGTGTGTGTGTGTGTGTGTGTGTGTGTGTGTGTGTGTGTGTGTGTGTGTGTGTGTGTGTGTGTGTGTGTGTGTGTGTGTGTGTGTGTGTGTGTGTGTGTGTGTGTGTGTGTGTGTGTGTGTGTGTGTGTGTGTGTGTGTGTGTGTGTGTGTGTGTGTGTGTGTGTGTGTCTGTGTGTGTGTCTGTGTGTGTGTGTGTGTGTGTGTGTGTGTGTGTGTGTGTGTGTGTGTGTGTGTGTGTGTGTGTGTGTGTGTGTGTGTGTGTGTGTGTGTGTGTGTGTGTGTATGAGTTATGTGAGTGAAGTTTTAACTGCCACTAATTAAGGAAACATAAGTAGTTTTTCAGTTTCTTCATAAGTCAGATCCTGTAACCAGGCTGTAGTTACACTTTTGCAAACATGCAGTGTCCTAGGAAAGATATTGATAATTTTATTTATTTTATTATATATATTTGGAGAAAAATAATAATAATGTTGTCTACACAAGGCCAATCGACTTCGGTAGGTTTTACAAACTATATCTGATCTACGTTTATTGTCGGTTGTATGGTCTTTGAATGGTGTTTGTGAGTGTTTGCGTAGTATAGTTTGCAGTATAAATAATTTCCTAACCGATAATACCCGTGTCATTTTATACAGCTCATCAGTGGGGAACAACATGGGTTTAAATGTCATTGTTTTAAGAAGAGTTCTTTGAGCCCTTTCAAGACGTAGTAGCTTAGTTTTTCCAGTACCTCCCCAAGCAGTAATGCCATAGGATATGATTGACTGTACGAGTGCATAATATATATTTTTTAATAACGTAAAGTCAATGATGGGTCTCAATTTTTTAAAAACGAAAATTAGTTTACGAAGTTTTGTGTAAGTAGCCGCAATATGCTCATTCCATGTCAAGGTATTATCAATCCAAATACCCAGATATTTAATATGATTAGTAAGAGAAATATTTTTACAAGAACATCCGATATTCCTCATACAATTTAGCTCATGAACATTTATAGAAACAGAGGCAGACGGGAGAGAATTTTTATTTGGAGCAAAAGTCATAAATTTAGTTTTATCCAAGTTCAACGTTAAAATATTTTCGCATAGCCATTTATAGACAGAAGATAAAGCAGTTTCTGCATGTATTGTCGCTTCTGACCAACTTTTACCATCAACGAGAAGAATAGTGTCATCAGCATATGAAATTATTTTACAGTTTGGAATATGAAGTTTAGATAATTCATTGACATAGATGAGAAATAGTGTCGGTCCAAGGACACTACCCTGCGGCACTCCAAAACTTATACTATCCTCATCACTCACGATCCATATTTTGCCGTGCGATACCCAGCAATACTTAAAATTGTTTACTTTAGCATAATCTCGACACAAATAAAATAGACGTTTCATTTTGTTACATAAGTTTTCTGAAATGAAAATGCGTTTACTCATCCCCGAAACATTAACACTATCCGTTGTTAGGTACGAACCTCCCTTGTTATATTTTTTATATAAATCAATAATTTTTTCTTTCATAATCACACTTGTAAACTTAACAATAACCGGTTTAGTTTCAATATTTTTGTTGTTGCTGTGTATGCGGTATATGTCACATACTTCATGGGGTGATATTGTTATATTAAGTTTCTTCCCAATACTTATAATCATTTGTAATAATTGATCTTTAGATTGAAATACTTGGGTAGGGATATTTTTAATTTCTACACAGGAAGAACGGGAGCCGCGTTCCAATATTTCAACCCTTTCTTCTAAGGATTGTATATACTTCATATTAGCTTGGCGATCTAATTCTAATTTCTGTATCTTTTCATTTAGTGAGTCATAAGATTTAGACATAAATTCTATAGAAGAACATATATCGTTATTTTGCTTTCTTATTTCATCTAAAGTTGAATAAACCTTCTCTATTTTCTCCTCTTGCTGAATCTTGAACTCCATCATCATATTTCTCATATCATTCATGAATGTAGATAGTTGTGATTCTGCACCGCTGTCAGTTTCAAAACGCTTTCGCTTTTGACGCATGGTTACATTTAGCTGCTCAACATCCGTCTGACTAGATAGATTTGGCTCTGAGGTGCAATGTGGAATCGAACTGGGAGTCGTAAGCTGCTGTAGTTGTTGAGATGGTGGAGAGCGGTTGATCGGCATCTTTTATATTTTAACAGTTCAAGTACCAGGCGCTTATGAGCAAAGATGAAGTTTTATAGATTACCGGTCAAAGTAAACTGGTGGCTCGCGGCGATTTCATACGATTTTCGTTTCCGTCTAGTGTAACAAGACCCCTTAAAGTGGGCATGCGTAAGCTATTACTTCACTGCTCTAAACAATTACTTTAGGGGTGATGCCGAAAGAGACGGTTATACTTAATGTATGCACACTGTTTTAACTGATAGTTCACAAATAGCACTGCTTCTTAACTGTTATGCACTCCTATTATTTGAATACATTTAACGCATTTTAAAATAAATTTAAAGTAACTATGGAACAACATTTCGCACGTTTAATCACTGGAAAGGTCCGGAGGAAAAAGGGAATTTAAATGTCAAATATTCGCGTAAATCTAAGAAAGTATTATAGTATATTATCCTTAAGAAATAGACATATGCCATCGCGGACTTTTTTGTAGACCTTTTTAAGTTATACAGTACTGTAGTACATTATTTTAATCTATCTCGTAGATTTCAGCCAGCGTTTGCAATGTAAGCGCAAAAAAAATGAGTTTACTTACTACATCGTATTAGAAATCTCTAAAATTATCAGTGTTTCTCTACTATATTATGCACATATTATACATATAAACCTTCCTCTTGAATCACTCTATCTATTAAAAAAAAAAAGTCATCGAAATCTGTTGCGTATATATAAGAGACAGAAGGACAGCGGGAAACAACTTTGTTTTATAGACTATGTACCTATTGATATGATACTACAGTTGGCAGGTATTAGACAAGATCTAAATTTTTTTTCATAAATAATAAAAAAATATTATCTACCTAAAAATAATATTTTTTTAATTTATTAACAGCTTCTTCAACAATTTAATTAATATTGGAAATAATAATAATTAGATTTTTTTATTTCTAGTGATTACAAATTATAAAATAATATTATTTGTACTTCGAAATCTTTAAACATCTTTAGCTTTTATTTTTTATTTTTTTATTATATCCAAGTTTAAAATACTTTTAAAAAAGCTTAAATATTACCAGACTACTATTTACAGTATCATACAGTTAATTTATAAAAATGTAAACATTAGAAACACTGGCTTGAGCGACAACCAAAGAGTACCTGTAATAATATATACAGGCGACAACTGTGCAGGTTATGACTGATAGCTTTTACCAATTAATTAAGAACGCTCATAATGCAAAACTAATACTGTTTACCACTACTTTATTTGTGTTTTTTTCCAGCAGATGGCATAATCGTCATCTTTCTCACTCCCTGAGGTGAGAAGAACTATCTTAAATGGGAGACAAGGTGAAATAGTGTCTATCTGGCAGTAAGTAACAGTTAAAAAACCCACCAGAATGCCGCTATCGGCTAGCGTAGCAAAAGAGTATAATATGAAATTAGCAGATAAGTGTGCTAAGTTGAAAAATGTATGTAAATTTACGTAGTCCAATATAATCTAGTAAAAATAACCGAAAAAAACTGTAGTGATTTAAACTTAAAGAGTAATTTATTTTTGTGAACTTTTAATAATACTTTTGGCGCTTTCTTCAAAGTGTACCCCCTTATTACCGTGGCGCCACCCTAATTTAACTCATTTCGACGGACACTTTTTCATCACAGAGATAGTTCTCCTTGCCTTAACCGTTCCATATATCGAGGCGTTAGTCTTTAGTCTTTACTCTATATTATTTTATTCATCTATGGTACTGAGTTCTGACTTCAGACCAGTGTTCGCAACCGTACGATAATTATCGTACATGTACGATAATTTCATGACTGCGTACGATGTACGATAATACATTGCAAATGTACGATAATTTGTGAAGATGGGATGGGTTAAAATTTTTGTCAGGATTAGGTAATGTTTTATAAAGAAAACTGTTTGATTATGCATTTTAAGTATTTAGAATTTGTAATAAGGGAAAAAATGAAAATAGACCTTTTTTTTTTTTGCTCTCCCGTCTGCAGTGTTCGTAACCATAGGATTAGAATTTGTAATAAGGGAAAATATGAAAATAGTCCTTTTTTTTGTGTGTTTTTTTTTTTATTTTTTTTTTTGCTCTCCCGCCCGTACTAGGTGCAAACACTTTCAGGTTGCTGACCGTTCAGTTGACCTGAGAGAATCGGTTATTAAAAATTGGTTATAAGGAAAAAATATCGATTTGTATAAAACTCGACTATTTTTGCACATCCCTAATATGTACGATAATTTTGGTCCATGTACGATAATTGCCTGACTTCAGGTTGTGAACACTGCTTCAGACTTGTAGTTGTTCTTACTTCTTGTTAGTTGTTAGTTGTTACAAAAAACGTAGTGGTGACATTCTCTTTGGTTACAAATGTGTAAATTGTAAAAAAGAAAAATGAAAATAGCACTGCGTAAAACGTAGTGGTTAAATTCTCTTTGCACTGCGCTTGAGAGTTGTTAGTTGAGACTTGAGTTGAGACTTTAATTGTCATTCTTTTAGTAATAACATCGGTTTCGTTTTGTTTATTAAACTGCTTTACACGTGATTTTTTACTAAAAGTGATTAGAGACTAATATGTGTATACTATACGAGGAAACAAAATTTTTATTTTTATATTAAAATTTGTGCTACATACACGCACAGAAGTTTAAATTTAGTTTACATTTAAGTGAAAATAAATTCCACAATAAAATGTCTGGAAGAATTACTTTTGTTTTAGCATTTTTGTGCGTTGCATCCATAGTTTACGCTTGTAACGAAGCAATTTGTGCTAGTGTTGTCTCTAAATGTATGTTAACTCAATCTTGTAAATGTGATTTGAAGGACTGTTCCTGTTGCAAAGATTGTTTTAACTGTCTCAGTTACTTGTATAGTGAATGTTGCAGTTGTGTTGGTGAGTTGCAGTTACAAATTTGAATAGTAATTATAAAGATAAATTTTAAAAATATCTTAATATGAATAACATTTTCAGATATGTGTCCAAAGCCAAATGACACACAAACTGAACTTTCTAAGTCATCATATGTAGAAGAATTGGCCGACAATGTACCTGGACTCTTTACTGCATTGACAAGTGACCCTGATCCTCAGCAGAGATGGCTTTCCATCACATATCCAGTTGATATAGATCTCTCTGCATTCAGGCCCACCCCTGAAAGGCAACTTGTTTACCATTTACGTAAGTAAAAATTACAAAATGTTTTATCAATAAGTTATAAATATTTCAACATATACAGATTTTATATTTAATAGGAATAGGAATATGTTTTATCATACAGACTAAAAATTAATGAAGTAAGGAAGACAAGTTTTTTTAGGAATCTTCTCATTATATTAGAATTAAAATAAAATATATTTTTTATATTCAGGGTAGATTTTTGAGACGGGACAGTAAGGGCAGGTACCTTAACCACTATAGTTACAGGAAAACTTTCCTAGGAGACCACCCATAATTTTCTGAGATATTCTGAACTGCATTCACTGATTTTGAAAAAAATGTACAGTCAGCGAGAAAAATGCTAAAATACGAAAAAAAAAATATTTTTATGTCAACTGATCCTATTTCATGTAGGGATCAAAAGACTATTTAAGGTTGTATGACTATGTAAGGTACAAAATGTATGGGAAAAGGTTTAATCAACTTGAAATATTCTTTGTTGCCAAACGATCCTATTTTTTAATGTGATCAAAAGACTCTTTGAGGCCAACTGAAGTTTAAGTACAGTAAGTCACAAGATCGGGTTTACACGGAGGCAATTTGTGCGGCAGGCACAACATAATTTTTCTAGTTTTTGTTAATACTGTACCTAGAAGCAAAAGTACCTATCTAAGTAGAAAATCATAGTTGTATCCATAATCTTCTACAACATAAGAACTACAAAAAAAAAATTAATCAAATCCAGACATATTTTGATGAAATTTGTTATTATGACAGTTGGTTATCCGGGTCAACATTTAGGATACTTTTTACTGCTACACTAGTAATAAAATAAATAGATACTGGGATGGGAGGGAAAAATAGTTCTTAAGCTTAACATTTTGTTTAAGACTTTCATTGATGAGTATATGATGCAATCGAATGAGACATAAGCATACCATTAATCCCAGAAAATAAAGTGGTAATACCAGTTTTCTTAGTTCTTTGCTTGTGGTAGAGTGAGAGTCTAAACAATAAACAGTGAGGATGCGCGCTATTGTCTAATAATTTTCATTTCATTATCTCTTAGGAACTCTTTTTTTTTTTTTTTTGAAACTTGTATTTTCTAAATATTCATTTTTTCATTTCAATTCATTGAGATTTTATTCTGCTTATGATTACTATCATATTGAAATAGAAGCATTACAAAGAATCAGGACAACACTTTGAACGTTTTTACATGTCTAATACCCTATACTAATATTATATTTATGGTGTAATCATGGAGAGATGCTTTTATTTTATAATGTGTTTAAATCTGTATTTAGCCCTTTTTAACGTCCCAGTGCTGGGCACGAGCCTCCCTTCTATGCGAGGGGCATCAGGCCATATGATATTCCACCACACTGGCCAAGTGCAGGTTGGCGGACTTCACATGTCTTTTGAAAACTTACTAGGTTCTCTCAGACATGCAGGTTTTCTCACGATGTTTTTCTTACACCGTAAGACAAGTGGTAATCATGTTGGAAACGATTCGTATATGAAATGTGTTTAAATATTAGGCATTCATTTAATCTATGCAGATGAGATTGCCACTATTACCACCTGCCTTCTACTTATACAAACAAAAGACCCCCAGCCGAGATGAGATCTTATTTCAATGAGTCATCAATGGAATGTTTTACCTGTTTCTATTTGTACCATTGATTCCTTTGATGACTTATTCCTAACTCTTAAGCTCCATTCACGTTATCTTTAACACGAAACTTAATTTGTTGTTGAAATGGCTTTATTATGCTTTAGGATTATAAAGTTACTTTTTGCAGTTCTTAGAATTGCTTATCGTTAATGCTTGCAAGCGAAAGTTTAAATAAAATAATGAACTTTATACTGTAAAATATGTATCTATGTATAACATTTTTCATTTGATTTTATTCCCTTTTCATTTGAGAAGTTATCATGCGTAAATAACGTAACTTATTACGTTTTACGACGTAAAACTAATTAATAAATATATTTTTTTTAAGTTTTATTGTTAATACCATACGAATATTTAATTATAAAATTAAAAATATTAATGTTGTTACAGAGAGCGTGGAACAAGAATCTGAGCCGGTGAGCCGCGATGTGGTTACTTTCAACTGCACCGTCGCCTACATGTCGCAATGCATGTCTTGTGACAAATGCCGTGCGTCTTGTCGATCCATGGGCTCCAATAGCTTTAGGTAAGGTTTACATTTCAAGTAATACTTATTTATAAACTTAATAATCTATAATGTACAAACTTTTATTTTAACCTCATAGTTTCTAAATAAAACTGTGTTTTTGGATTTTTTTACGGATTTATTTTAATTTTTGGTTCCCGAATTTTTTATTGCTTCCACAGTTGCAACCCACACATTGTCGGGAACAGTTGTAAATTTCTACAGTATAATATATATAAACTCCGAAGTGTTTAGGTCTATTCCCTTCTGTGCATCGTAAGTCAGAGATATTGGATATACCTATACAAAACAAGCATAAAATACATGCCACAATACTAAGTGGCATAAGGCCATAATTTATCGATCTAATACTAACCATTGTAATATTGTAATATAGAACAGCTGCATAAAGATAAGAAATAGCATACTAAGAAAACACAGATATACAGAGTGACCTATACTATGAGGGTTTTCACAAATATATTTTTTTCTATACTATTTATTTTACGTTACGGCATGCATAAGCTAGTATATAGCTACTCGCCCTCTCTTCGCACTTTACTAAACGATTAGCAACTCGTAAATGCGTATTGTGCAAGCTTAAATATTTAGAAACTATCGCTATTATTTCAATAAAACTTGAGGAGTCTTTGAGAACAGAAATTTCATAAAATTGTCATCCCTATTTTTCGCGATTTCCCATACTCCTTTATCTTTTAAAGAATAAATAGGATGTTATAATACTCCCATTTGAATCTTCCCTTGCGAATTAAAGTCCTGATAAAGTCGACTAACACATTCTTGTTCTATTGTCTATTTCAAGTGGATTTATTTCTTTTCTGCGTATATGATATTCTATAAATATATGATATTCTATAAATATATGATTGTAATATGTCTAATATACCTTATTTAATTATTGATTTGTTTTAATTTAATTGTGATATTTGCCAAAAAAGTTTCACGTATACTGATGTTTTCACCATTTTCTAAATTTATTTGCAGATGGTTCCATGACGGTTGCTGCGAATGCGTTGGCGATAAATGCTTATACTATGGGATTAATGAGAGCAGGTAAATATTTTACACGCGTGTTTTGTAAACATATCTTTAAATAGCTGCGGTTAAACAAATCTTAAACAGACTTACTTTGAATTTGTCCAAATATTGTTTTTGTTTCCAAAACCGTACGTTAAATTAAACTAGAGGATTTTGCAAATTTTACACATTTATAAGATTTATATATTTTTCATATTAACTTAGCGTTACCATTTTTCGACGTTTTTCAGTTTGAGTTTTTAAAATTTAATTTCACGTAACTTCTACTACCGAACCAAAGAAAACTTCGTCCAAATTTTTATTTTCTAGGCGATATCAGTTTGTTCATGATTCACATGTTATTATTATTAAATTAAATAAATTAACTCTTTTGATCATATTAAATAAAAATAGAAAAGTCAAAGAATTCGTATATAATGTTTATACGTTACATTATAAACATTATATGTATATTGTTTTTTTGTTTTTTAATATTTCAAGTACTTCTTTTTTTTCTTAAAAGATCAAACATGACACAAAATGTTTATTTAATTACTTTACATGTTTGAATCTTTTCGATCGGATGTTTTCCAACACTAGACGCACCTGCGCCTGCGCAAGGTCATCACATCAATTATCATATATTTATTATGCGTAAACGTATCAAGTGTCGCACTACAGGTGTTGCCGATTTATTAAATTGATGATTTTTATTATGTCAGATCGTATTACCTTTTTGGAAATAGAAGTTTTGTTATTTATCTATACTTACATGTTAGCTAAAATTCAATAATAAAATATGAATAAAATGTAAATAAAAACAAGTTTTATTTTAACGTCGAACGTAAGCTCTTAGCTTAGTTATTAGACTTACCAGGTTGATTAGTGTGTGGTTTATTTTTTAATTCTGCTGATGCTAAATAACGAACAAATAAACGATTCATGATCAAATTAAAACAATAACAAAATCAAAATCTAAAACAAAAATCTTTCCAAAAATAAAAAAAACTAAAGTCTAACTATAAAAAAAATATTTTTTCATATATATATTTATATATATATATATATATATATATATATATATATATATATATATATATATTTGTAATTTTCGTTTTAGATGCCTCGCTTGCCCCGGCGGTAAAGAGACTCCGGAGGGCGCCGCTATAGAAGACGACTTGTCCTACGACGATCTCGACTATGGCGAAGAAGTCGACGCGCAATCTGTCTAAACATTTCTAATATAAAACAGATATATTATTAACTACATTGTCATAAATAATAAATGGAAATAGAATTGTAAAAATTACTATAAATATTATTAGTTAGTATTTTTTTTTTTGAGGAAAGTGCAGTAGATTCTCATTCATATGAAAATAAGTATGAGGGAGCATTAGAAAATTGAAATGCTTTTTTCTGCCCGAACTTTTAATCAAGCAAACGTGTGTCGTACAAAATATTCTTAGGAAAAATTATCGCAGATAAATCTCTTTTCTTCTTCAAAAAACTCCGATTGCGTATGTTTAACAGTTTATAATATGGATGACGTAAAAATTGACCAGCTTAAATAGCATCTATGCTATACTTTCAGCTCAGCAGTCTTTTACAGCAAATACAAAATGAATATAATACAACAATAAACAATCTCGTAAAGTATTTTAGAGATAGTAAAGTACATATTTCGTTTTCGTATTATTTTTTTAAAATAATTTTCGGTACATCTGTATTTTTTTTTAAATCCTAAAAAAAAATGAAAATATCTGCTCGTGTATTGTATCGTTTTTAATTGAAATTATTGATGTAGTGATAACCGTCTGCAACAACTCTTCCATATTTAATCGATATATATACAGCTTTACATGTCTTTAAAAATGGTAAATGTTTATAACATCCATACATATCTATACTATAATATAAATGTGACAGTGTTTGTTTGTCCTTCTTTCACGTGGAAACAGAGTGACGGATTGGCGTGATTTTTTGTGTGGAGATAGTTGGAGGGCTGGAGAGTGACATAGGCTACTTTTTACCGCGGTTGATTATCTCGTTCCCATGGGAAAACACGTTATAATACAAAAACAACTCATCATACCTATATGTATGTATGTATGTATATATATATATATATATATATATATATATATTATATAATATTATATAGTCTAGCTATTTCCTACTAACCGTTAAAACGTACTTAGGAACGAAGCGGAAACGGACCGAGCGAAGCGACGGTGAGTAGCTAGTACCATATAATAGTAAATGTTAATTAGTAAATTATTGTATCTAAATATATGATTATATTCATGTAGTTACGGATCAGTTGAGACATGTAAATTTTTGTCTATCGATAGTTATACAATTAATTGGGAGGGCGTTAAGTCGATTACGTTTCGCTTGCTCTTATAAAGTAAGAGGAATACAGGGAAAGGCAAAGTTGTATTAAAAATAGCAATGCTTCATATATTTTTTCACGGTAAAAGTGCTGAGCTGATATGTAGTAATTTACATCACTTATAATTAATGCGGTATATTTTTAGTAAAAAAAAAAAAACATTTTAGAACAATTTAATTTTTAATTTTAATTATGACAATGCTAGGATCTATCCAGTGTTTAAACGAACCAGTCTATGTTAGTATTGTAATATTATATTTAAGGTGTTTACTAAGTAATATAAGATTACATTTAGTCAATGTATGTGCCTTCTAGTTTATTGTATCTATAAAATTGGACCAAGACTGCTATTAAGAATTTTACATGACATTTAATTTAGTGTTGCCATTAGGAATACAATTTTTGTATTATGTATATCGTTTTTTTTTTATGTCTATAGAAATTATTTTTGTCATTCTATTTGACTCTCAAGACTTTATTTTTATTAAACAGCCATTTAAAAGATAAATAATAATTAAATTGATTTATTATTCAATTATTTTAATTTATTAATTTGAAGATAATGAAATAATGGATATACATGAGAGCAGTGAATATTAAAATTAAATTTTTGACAAACTTTTCGAACCGTTGAAAAATGGTAGGAATATTAACTGAGATTAAAAAGAGTATGAAAAATGTGATTTTTACAGATTTTATTAATGTATAAAAAATATTATATTCTCTTACCTATGTGCTTTAAATTTTTTAATTCATCTTATTTATTTTCTGATTTCCGTCCTTAATATTGTTATTAGTAAGATAAGTTTATAATAACTGCCTTGGTGGTGTAGTGGCTAGCATGTACGGCTGCACATCCTGAGGTCCTGGGTTCGAGTCCCGGGTCGGGCCAAGTTTAGTTATTGAGTCTTTCTGTATAGTAAGCCTCAGTAACAGCCCGGAGTTGGGAAGTTGGCGGTGTTTCACCCCCGTGCCTCGGAGAGCACGTAAAGCCGTCGGTCCTGCGCCTTAACTCTCACTGGTCGTGTCTCGTGTCGTCCCACCGGAGTATGAGAGTGACAGGAATAGAGAGTGCACTTGTGTCTGCGCGTACATTTGTGCACTATAATATCTCCTGCGCAGTTGGCTAGTCTCAATGAGATTGGCCGCCGTGGCCGGAATCGGTCAGGAGAACATTATTATTATTATTATTATAAGTTTATAACATTTCTCTTTTATTTTAGACGATAGGTTCACCGTACAAATGATTTATGTGAATGAAAACTGTTATTTTCAATGAGGAATATTAATGTGCCTTCAATTTATTTTAAGATAAACATAACATGGTAAAGCACAAAATATTATATTGTTTTGTATGCACAAATCTACTAGTACAAAATATAGTATGAAGGAAAGTTTTTATTTACGTTTGTCATTTGGACAAAACACGGTTAAATCTCGCAAGTGCCAAACGCGTTGCTTGTAAAAATAAATGCCATTTGATTTAAGACGCCATTTTGTTGATCTAAACTTGGTTCATATAACGCCATATGTTCATTGTATTTAAGTTGCCTGTTTTGTAAATTTAGTTTAATGTTTTGGAATATTTTTATTAACACGATATTTTCATATTTAATAAATAAATGAATATAATAGTTTTGGTATTTTTTCACATTCTCCCTTAAATAAAAGACAAATCGTAACGACGTAAATTTACTATTAAAAAAAAAAATAAAAACCGACTTCCAGGCACTGAAAAGTAAAAAATAACTAAACAGGGGTTTTCATTTAGAACCTTAGAGTAATAACAAGCATGGAGGAGCTGTATTTAATTGAACATTTACAATATATTTGATTGTGTCCTTCTTATACACTTCTTTACGAGAGGGACAGAGACAGATATACACAATTTGCCCTTTCTTAAAATCGCAATGAAGCCAAGTATGCTATAGAATTACTATATTTATATATTGACTATTATAGTGATGTGCTAAAGTTTGACGGTTTATAAATCAGAAATACCGTTTCTTTGTAATATTTATAGTAATTATGAAAAACTATTACACGAAACAATACTTCACCTTAGGTGAAAATTAATTATGTTTAATCTTAATTAATTAGATTTTAAGGTTATAACAATTTTTTAACATTATTTAAATTAATTATTTTGGCTAACAGGTGTTGACTTATTATGAATCATTTTTATTGTATTTAAATTGTATTTATTAATTATATAGAAGGGATTTAATATAATTTAAATATCCGATTCATTATTAATATTGTCTTCCAAATGTGTATAAATGTTTTAATATGTGCGTTGTTAGTGTACTTTTTGGTAAATAAATAAATGAGAGAAATAAATGAAACTCATTCATAGTTTAATCTTGATTATTCATTATTCAAAAATATAATACAAAAAAAAATAAGTTAGCCTAGCGCGGGGATTATGGTTAAACCTCTGATTTATAACATATTTTAAGAAATTTTATCTACATGTATTCTAAAAACGAATCGGGAAAGTATTAATGAAGGTACGTCATGCCACATCACTATGATTAATAAACAAATTTACTTTCTCAAATTGACAAGAATTTAGAGATCGATTACACATTATTCTGATATCGTAAGAGTCTTAAAACAATCAATTTAAACATATTTGAATATTTCATAAATATGTTAAGTATTTTAACAGAAAAATCCAAAAAACACTTACCGGTGAAATGTTACATTTTGATTAACTTCACTTTTCTTTGAACTATGGCGATTACAGCCGTAAGTCACACAAGCCATCGAAACAAAATGTTTTTAAGTTTCCTTAAAACTAAGTCTGTTACATCCAATTACTCTTTTATCATTAAAATAATCACAAATATCAAAAACACTGTAAGTCACCAGCTGGTCACTTTGACAAGTAAAAAGTGGCTTCACACCACTGAAGACGATAGTTTCTTTATTATTACGTCTCTCTCTAACTTACGTCATCTTTTAGTAAGATAAAGCAGTGCAAATTATAAGTTTATTGGTTCAGTTTAATACGAGTCCTCTATGCTTGTTATTACTCTAAGTTTAGAACAGATACTTAATCAGATATTTTCGAAGTCGGTGTGCTTTGATTTGTATTGGCTGGCACCGACTTCGAAAATATCTGATTAAGTATCTATTCTAAATGAAAACCCCTGTTTAGTTATTTTTTACTTTTCAGTGCCTGGAAGTCGGTTTTTTTTTTTTTTTTAAGTTTTTATTTTTCCATTTTTAGTGTAGACGTAATAAGCAGGTAATTTGTAATTTATAAAAAGAAAGATTTTTATTAATAAAACCATATTTGATTTAGCCATTTATTTAAAAACCGCTTGACCGATTTCGATAACATTTATATGGGACCACCGGGGAAGAATACCCTTTGAAACAAAAAAAGAATTTTCCAAATCGGTTCAGCCGTCTTCGAGTAATCCGTGAACATACATAAAAAAAAAGGAAGAAAAAAGATTCCGACGAATTGAGAACCTCCTCCTTTTTGGAAGTCGGTTAAAAAGCGGCGATTGTTAAAGGGACGCGTATGTACGTGTACTCAATCATTGAAGTTATAAATTACCTTTATCTTAATATTTCAGGGTCAATTTTAAATATTGAAATCTTTAGATAAAAATTTTAAATACTTTATTGCGAACTTGGATTACTTAGTATACATTTAGATTGTTATAATTATATTTTTTAATGTTCAGCCAAATTCAGCCTTACAGCGTGCAATAGTTCAATAATTAATTAAAATTTACATAAAATTACAAATTTCACACTATCTAAAATATCATCAATAATAGAATACATGTTTTATGTAGTTAAAATTTCTTTCATCTCCGCTTAAATAAATGAATTTCATTAATTTCTAAGATATTATCTTTAGACAAATGATTGTATTTATACAATGGTCCAGTACAAAAAACTTTTCGAGAAAAGGTTAGTCTTACTTCGCGGGTGGCGAAGCGAACACCACGTCTTGCACTATAGCATTTTTTTTTCAAATAAATTCAAATTATCTATACAGATAAATAAAATTGAAGGGTCCGTTTATAATGTCAAAATAATAGCTGTTTACCAAATATGTATGAAAGTATACATGATACTTATAATTAAATAAAAAAAAACTGTCTCTCTGTTTGTTTGTTTCGGCTAATCTATGAAACGGCTGGATCGATTTTGACGGGGCTTTCACTGGCAAATAGCTGATGTTATAAGGAGTAACGTAGACTAATTTTATTTAAGAAAAAGGATTAGGGTTCCGCGCAAAAGAATGAAGACCCATAAAATTGCGAACAAAATCCGCGTACTTAGACGCACCCAAGCGAAGAGAGGGCAAGTCACTAGTTTTTAATAAAATTAACAGTCTCATATATGTTCATAGTTGGCAACGTCATTATATTTATTATAATTTTTAATCTACATCTTTATCAGCCGAATTACTCAAAAAAAAACCTAGTGTCTTAACACTCGAGCAACATAGGCATGATATACAGTTAACAAGGTTAAAATATTAACGGTTTTGGTCAACTATACATAATAATAATACTGTTGGGTTATGGGTAAAGATGTAGGTATGGATGGAATCAAGCCGTCGCGTTTATGCACCAAACACTAGGTACTACCGTACTACCAACGTTGCTTGATTTTAAAATTAAAATAAATATAAATATTAAATATTACATAATATTTTATCCTCCCTGACTACCGAAGGTCATTGCTTTTCGAAAAACAAATTTAAAAACGTGACATAACGCACAGTTTCGTTTAAAAAATAACTTTATATAACAAGCGCAAGTTCGAATTTTTGTGTTAAAACAATTTTACTTACGATTTTTGGATTTCATTCTTTGATTTGACTAAACTTACGACGCGACGTCACTTTTTGCAGAAATATTCATTAGGAACTGTGCATCTTTAGTTTTATACACGAGAGAGAAAAAACAAAAATATTACATATAATATATCAATGCAAATCCAATTTATTTCAATTTATTTTTATATAAAAGCTGAAATAAATTGAGTTGTACTTT
This sequence comes from Fabriciana adippe, assembly GCA_905404265.1. Taxonomy (NCBI): domain Eukaryota; kingdom Metazoa; phylum Arthropoda; class Insecta; order Lepidoptera; family Nymphalidae; genus Fabriciana; species Fabriciana adippe. Next base: position 10,172,975 of record FR989998.1, on the reverse strand, counting down.
CTTGTCACTAGATGGCGCGGATTCCATTCTATAAAAAATCGCGTTGAGTAAACGCAATCAACTACATACATAGATGTAAATACTTTTTAAAACGGCACTAGGCACTGTCTTTTCTGTTGATATCTATTAAGCAATATTGCTATCAATTATATTACATACATAAAATATAGATATACAGATTATAACAACATCAAAAATATTTAATCGGTCATAACGTAGTACGTTTACATTAGTACTTAGTACATATCTATAATCTGATGTAGTATTATGGGTGTGTTGCTGATTTACTTCTATCATTGTTATCCTTTTAAATAGGTATATTGTTTGGATTTTTTAAAACGTGTTATGTAAATGTATTCGAAAATTCGTTATGATATCGTAAAAATATTATGACTTATATCCCCTAGCCATTTCTATAAAAATTTTTAATCTACTTAATACTAGGCTTTATGTATTAAAAAGAAATAGTTTTTTTTTGTTGTAGTGCTCTCTTAGCTCTGTGTCGAAATTACGTTTTTGCTTGTAATTATAACTTTACATATGGTTTACAATCAAAATTGTTTCAAATTTCTATGGCAAGCGGCAAGCACTCTCATGCTAGTGATGGTATAATACATTCTACAAAATTTTTCCAAGCTAAAAAAGTAAACTAATCTGTTTAATAATATCTGAGTTTGTTAATTGTTTATTTCTATTATGCTGTAAGCTCAGTTGTTGTGTAGTGTAGATAAATATATATAATGTTATATGCAAAAGCTAGTGATTACATAATTGAATGTAACGAATATAATGTTAGAATACACTGGAATGGGCCAAGTGCGAGTTGGCGGACTTCACATGTTTTGAAAATTTGCTAGGTTCTCTCAGACATACAGGTTTCCTCATATTGTTTCCCTTTACCGTAAGAAAAACGGTAGTCATGTTGAAATAGATGCGCCCATAAAGATATCAGAGGTGCAAGAATCCGGGATTTGAACCCGCTGTACTTGATTTCCCAAGCAGGCAAGTGACCGCTGGGCTACCTGAATATATTACAATCGTGATATTTTGATACGTTATTGATGAATCTATAAAATAACGCGATTAATGTGATTAATCAAGTCACATTTTGTATCATGTATGATCCGTGTAGATTTTCAAAAGTCTTCTATTAAATGCAATTCGGCATGAGTTGGCAAGTATCTACAAATTATGACGTAGAATATTTTTAACGAACTAATGGGATTAGGTTCTGACGAGTGTTTGTAAGAATATCAAAATTCAAATGTTATATCTTTTAATCACATTGATTTATTAACTATGTTCTCAATTCCTTTTTTTCTTATTTCCTTTGTAAACATAACCTTCATAATCCTTTACTATCCGGCTTCCGTCCAGGTGCGACTACTGCATTAGCTTATATTATTGACGATATTCGCATGGGCATATATACGCAGCAAGTCACCGTCCTGACATTGTTAGACTTTAGTAATGCGTTAGGTACTGTGGATTTTGATATTTTGCTTGCGTGTTTAGGTTCTTTTAACATATCTCGCAATGTAATTGACTGGTTTCGTGGTTAATTATATGAACGTCGTCAGCGTATACGTGTTCAAGATACGTACTCGAACTGGCACCCAGTCAAGACTAGCCTCCCTCAGGGTGGCGTTTTGTCTCCTCTCTTATTTTCAATGTTCATTAGTAATATTTGTCAACATATCTCCTCTCTCTACCACTTCTATGCAGATGATTTGTAAATTTATACCCCAGCATAAATTGCTGAAATACCTATAGCCATTGACGTTATTAATAAGAAGCTATTTAATATAACCACTTGGAGTGAGTCGTTTGGGCTACAATTAAATCCTACAAAAACCCAAGTAATATTTATTGGCAGTCTTAAGCTTATATCCAAAATCGACTTCAACCCTCTGCCTGATGTAGTTTTAAACGGTGTAAGCATACCTTTCAGCCAATTAGTTGAAAATCTTGGCATTCTTGTGGACCAAAACATGTCGTGGGTTTTACAGATAAGTGAAGTGAGTAGGAAGATGTTTGCATGATGGTTACATCTCTTAAGCGTTTGCGACTTGCGTAACTTTCTCCTTGTTTCCACCAAAATTTCATTAGCACAATCTCTTCTTTTACCAATTCTTGATTATGTTGATATTTGTTACCTAGATATTACTCAGAAGCAATTAAATAAAGTTGAGCGACTCCAAAATCTGTATATTCGGTTCATATTTGGTTTGCATAAATATGACCATGTTACTGAATTTCGAAAAAGCTCAAGTGCCGCCCTATCCGCCTTCGCAGAAATACTCATATTCTCTATGTTCTTTACTGTATTCTGTTTGTTCCATGTACTCCTCCTTACCTCAAAGAGTATTTCTAATTCCTTGGATGCACCCATTCTCGTCTTCTTCGCTCTGGCCATTACCTAACCCCCTTCTCACTCTTCTTCCTTTTACAGTAACCCCAATCCCCATGGCTATCACGGCCTCGTCTCTGGAACTCTCTTCCTCAAACTGTGAGGCATGCGAAATCGCTAATTTTTTTTAAATAAACCTTTAAAGGACCACTTTCACACAGTTTGAAAGAGGATTCTTTGTTGAATGTATTGTTATTAGTATGTATTATTGATATCTTTATGAACTTTAGTATAATTCTTATTAAACTTGCCTTTTTATATTTTATATTTATTTATATGACATATGTATAATATAGGTATAGTATTTATGTATGTAATTATATGTAGTATTTATTTATTGTTTAATTATATTTCACTTGTATTTATTTTGTAATTATTACATATTTGTATGATACGTTTATGTATAAATATATACTCTTTCTACTGTCTGTTTATATATTATTCGCGCTCCTTCTATCTTAGTACTATTTCCTACGCCTAGTTTGCTTGGAAGAAATCGCTCTTTGAGCGATAAGGGCGCCTCTTCTACTTTCTTCTATATTTTATATATTTTCTTTTCTCTTTTTGCTTGTACAATAAAGAGTTATTCATTCATTAATTTATTATGTTATAATGCCGTAAAGGGACCATAGACTTGATATCTTTGGACATTCCTAAGAATTAGGGATTTGTTTAGGACCTTAGGTAGCTAATTTGGCAGATCGGTTTCACTCGTTCAGGCACGGAATACTAAAACGAACGTCATCCATTGATAATAGTTAGATTACCTTTATCAAAAGAATATCATTTGACATATTTAAAATATTTCTTAAGATACTTTATTCTTACGAGATAAGTAAAAGTTGACAATTGAACTTCAAAAGTTTGGATCGGATTGAAGAAATAGAAAAAAAATGGCACAATAAGAATATAAGTTATATCCATGCTTTGACTGTATGTAAACGATGAAGTGTTAACAAATTGTTAGATATGTTAAGTCCAAAATAATGTTATAAAATATAAACTAACTTGCTTGTATATGGGTACCTTTGATGACATGTAATCAGCATAACTTTAGATTCATCAACAAATAACGTGCTGCATATATATTATACCTATAATTAACATACGTAGGTATATTTATAGCATGGTTAATATTTATTTATAGTTATTTGTATGTCTTAACATAATAATATCTTTCTTACCTATCGCCAATATCAATAATATTTACCACTTTAGTATATTTTTTAACTGTTTATATGAATCGCATATAGGCTGTTACAAGATATAAGAGTGTACCAAAATATTATGTGCCTAGATTTAAGTTAATGTTTGGTGAGAATGATTTATGGTAGCAAGAGGTGATAGATGTGAGTGGACCAACATGCACACTTCGTAAAAGCTCACTAGTATGCATCCCGCTCCCGTTACTCCGTCCGGTCAAACGGTGATGCCGTAAAAATGCCCTATTTGGTATCAAATATTTTGAAATAATAAATATTAATACCAGCTGATTCGATTGCATTCTGAACTTTTTATGTAATATTCAAGTAAGTAGTTTTTGATATGTTCTATTTGTTTTTGAGTAACTCACCCTAACATTAGTGAAATACTTAAATGTAAACTTATCTATACATGTAATAAAAGTGTAACTGATCGCTGTCTGTACATGACAGATATTTGAGAAAAACCATTATTGGGGGGTCTTTATTAACGCAATAGAACCCAAAACAATGGTTTTTAGAATTTTTGTCTGTTTGTTTGTGCGTTTGTGCCCGCTAATCTTAGAAACGGCTTAAACGAATTGGGTGCAGTTTTTCTTATATATTGTGGTAAGCTTCACTTAACATTTAGTATTTTTGAAGTTATTCTTCTTTTAGCAAGTTTGGAAAAGTTATGAGAGTAAACGTTTTTACGATGCGCGCGCACACTGATCGCCAAAAAGTCATGATGAAGTTAGATGCACTCCTTTTACAAACAGAGATTTGTGACATACGGGATGAAATCTTCAGCTATTTTTGTTCTGTTACGCTAAAGAAGTATAACTTCTTACGTGCGTACATAAGTACCTACACACACAGGTATTTTTTTATTTCAATCGGTTCATAAATATTCGTGAATGAAGACTTCCCCAAAGAAATTCTTAAAAAGAGGAAGCAGCTTCATACCCAAGTGAAGAAAGAAAAGAAGAAAGGAAATGTAGCCTATCTAAAATATGATAAAATAATAGTGAAGTAGCCAACGGACAAACCCAGAGACAAAAGAATAAGGGAGGAGTCAGGCTCACCAAACTCATAAACACAGAAATAAATAAACATTAAAGACATCCAGACACCCAAAACTACCAAGGGAACTTAAAAAGAAATTATAAAACCAAATATCCTAAACTATGTTGAACGAGGCAGATCAGCATCATTGTCTGACACTCCAAAAAACTTGTGATGACCACAACATTATACAAATCCACTAAAGAAAAACACACCCCAAGCCGGCTGATCACCGTGGGGAAGAAGACCGATACCCTCCAACAAATCTAACAAAGACAAATAAAACAAAACCAAAAGAAGCAGAAACGAAATGTCTGTTGTCTATATTTATGTACATTGAACACACGAACCCTGAAAACGCCAGAAAGTTTAGACGAGCTAGAGCTGGCTGTCGAAAAAATTAAATGGGACATCCTGGGCATAAGCGAGATGCGAAGAGTAGATGAAGGAATAGAAGACAGGAGTCATTATATTATGTACTACAAAGGTGAACCGGCTGGACACAGAGGAGTAGGTTTTTTGGTAAAATCAAGATTCAAAAGTCAAATTACTGGGTTTGAAGACATATCGGATCGAATAGCAATAATTCACATGAATATATTGAAGTATACAAAACATTGGACTATTATTCAAGTTTATTCACCGACAGAACAAGCTACTGCAAGTTGCAACAGATATAGATACGTTTTACCTTAATCTTAGCGAAGTTACTCAAAAATACTCTTATAATAATGTAGTAGTCATGGGAGATTTTAGATGAGAAGAACAATGTAATAGGAAAATTTAGAAGTGGAAAACGAAGCAAAAATGGTGAAAAACTGGTAGAGTTCCTGCTCGAACATAACTTAATGCTGCTCTATATTCCGCAAAAAAACACAAAACTAAATGGACTTGAATATCTCCAGATGGAAAGGTTAGAAATGAGATAGACTACATCTTGTCTAACAAAGCAAGACTGTTCAGTAGCACGAGAGTAATACAAAACCTGAACTTCAATACTAACCATCGTATGGTACGATGCTGTCTATCTGAATGAGGTCCAAGAAAACCTAGGCCGAAAGCAATTCAAACGAACTACCTACAAATGCTCAGCAACGAGAAGGTCCCAAAAGATTCCACGGAAGATCTGATGGAAATTGTTACTTCTTATAAGAAACTGAATGAAATATATGCCAGAGTAGAAAACAAGCTCAAGGAACAGATAAGAACAAAGAATCCTATCTAAGTCAAGAAACTCTAAAACTTATTGAAGATAGAAGGAATTTAATAGCAAAAAAGAAGAGGAAGGAAAACATTAAAGATATTTCGAATCTAAGCGCATTCGCGAATATATGACGAAAGATAGGAAAAAAGGAGAATCAGAACCCTAGAAAACGACATTATCAAAACGGGAGGCACACGCAAAGCTCTCAAAGAACTTCGTGAAAAGGGAAAAGAGTGGATGTCAAAATTAAGAAATAAAGATAGGCCAATCACTACACGCACTACGATTCTAAACATAGCAACAGACTACTATCGCTTCTAGTATTCAAATCGCCCGATAGAGAAACTAGACTGGAAAACACGACAGGACATTTCGGAAAAGTACCAAAAATATTAAAATCAGAAGAAAAAAAAGGCTATAAATAGTCAAAAGATGGAAAAATCCCCTGGCCCCGACAGAATTCCAAATGAACTGATGCGAGGAACAGTCAACGAATTAAGTCCGATAGTAACGAAGATGTTTAATGAGATATACTATTTACTGGCAACATCCCAACCCAAGGGGCAGAATCACACATTATACTTCTATATAAGAAAGGTTCAAATCATTTGTTAACTCATTTAAGAGGTTGATCTATAATTATTTAATTAGTGACACTGTTGTAGATAATAGATATACTGTAGTTAAATAAGTATAAAGTGGATCGCTTGACATTGGCGCCAATGAATTTTCAAAATAGTACAATTTTGACCGACTTTGCCAAAAATATCAAAAAATATTGAAACAAAATATTTAACAAACGTAATAAATAGTATTGATAAACGGTACTAGTACAATAAACAATAATGATATCCGTTTAACCGTTCTCGGGTAATGGATGACGGGACTTAAGAACAGAGAATTTAAAAAAAATACCATGTCATTTTTTTGTGAGTTGTTGTTAGATTAGCAAATATCCCATAACATAAGCTTTTCGTATTTATTTTACAACTTTGGCATTCTCACAATATTATATGTATCTACATATACCTCGAGGGTATATACTACTTATGTACTCGTAGATAGGAATGACTGTCGACTGACACGCAAATAAATTACGTCAGAATTGTTGAATAATGACTTGCCCATTATTTTATATATTCATTTGTATATTGTTATTTGAAGGTTTATACTTCAAGCATAATACCTACTAATTACGTGAAACATAATTTTTATTACAATTTCAAATTGTAATGTTTGATTTTTATTTTAGACAGTTATAAAACACAGTAGGTAATAGTAGTAATAATATTTTTTATAACATAACTGGCGACTCACCCTCGCTCCGCTCGGCTTCGGGCTATATGTTGACCCGGAAATCCAGCTATACCAAATTTCATCAAAATCCTTTCAGTGGTTTTTCTGTGATGTGGTCACAGACAAACAGACAGACAGACTAAAATTCTAAAAACTAGATTCAGCCTCTGTATCGATAATAATGTCTATTTCAATAAGATTTTTCAAAAAATATTTAATGTACTGATTCGACTCAGTTACAATTTTATTATATGATTTAATATTTTATGGTAATTTTGATTAGAATAATTAATTATTTATAACACACTACATATAATATGAACATTTTAATTGTGTATCAAAGTAACGAAAAGGCCACATGTTAACATATTCTTTCAACGTGCCGGTTACCGTGCCCGAATATGCGTGCAGCGGTTGACTGTCAGTTAACTGCATTCAAATAATTCCATATTATTTATAGTGTCGAATCAGCTGACGGCGCACGCGGCACGACTCACGAGTAGTCGACAGTCGAGTGGACGAAGTGGAGGAGTCGAGCGAGCGGTACCTCCCGCACTACAATCTGCCGCGTTATCACACGATATACACGTTAATCAGTCTTCAACTGACCAACGCGACTTGTTTATATCATCGCATAATTTCTTTACTCACGGATCCGCACTTACCTTGCATAAGTTAACTGAAACATGTGAAAATTAAAAAAAAAGGAATTTCCAGTGGAAGTACAGCGCAGTGATAGTGTTGGTTACCGAAAACTAAGCATGAGTTATTTATAAATGTTTTTGTTTGAAATTGAACTGTGAGTTAAAGTGCTTAAGAGTGAAAATGAGGAGCGATCTGATGGTGCCTAGCGAGCTGGAGGGGACCGACTACCTCCTCTCGTCCACGATGAGACTGGAAGACAGCTTTCTGCAGATTCTAGGCGAGTATTTTATTCAGTATAATGATTCGTGAATAATATTTCACTCCTTCGAATTATTTAAGTAAGTATACTCTTAAGGCAATTTTGCAAAATGATGACATCGTTTTTATACAATTGAGAATCAATAAAACTTAAAAGTAAATAAACATTCTCGTACGCTTGTATACCTACCTACCTACGCTGCTAAAACTTCTGCGTTTCACAAATACCAACGTGACTGGTTTTACAGAAATACATATTAAAAATATTATATATTTATACTGTCTGTTTTAGGTAAATAGTTTTTGTATTGCTAGGTTCTAGTGAGTATTGACCTTCTATGTTAGACACCAGCTGTTGCTCTCGGCTTTTGGCGTAAAACTTTACTTATCAGCGTTCATCTCTTTTTAACCGACTTCTGTACATTTAATGTTTCAAGAAGGTGTACACTCACATGGTGTATACTTTATAAAAGGACCTAGCTACGAAGATTATTCTTAATGCCTTTAAGATTAAGTAATTAGATTTATAAAGGTTAAATTAGGTTGATTTTAATTTTTTTTAGCACCGCGTGACCTAAACCCGCAATAATTAATTAATGCTAATCAGTAACTTCAATATGTTTTCACCATGTCATAATGACTTATACATCACACCTGGGTACATGATAAGCAAGAGATAAATGTTCTAAATAATATATTTATAATGGATTGGTTTCTATACCTGAATTATAATGTAAATTGAATGACAAAAACTGTTTTTATTGCCTATTTAATTAAAATTTTTTGTTGCTTCAAAACGTGCCAGCTGAGCGTAGATTACTTTGCCAATGTCTATTGTCTCTTCATCTCAAGTCTTTTTTAGATTAACTTTAATCTTTCTAATATTATAAATGTGATAGTTTAGATGTTTGGATGTTTGTTACTCAATCACGGCAGAACGGCTGAACGGATCTGGATGAAATTTGGCACAAAGATAGATTACAGTCTGGAATAGGCGTACTTTTTATCCTGGAAAATGGACAGTTCCCGTGGGATAGATCTGTTTTTGTCTAGGGTGAAGCGAGGACGAGTCGCTTGTATGAAATATTGTTTTATTGCAAAAATAAAGAAATCTACACGATTATTCTTGTAAATTGACATGATTTTTACTTTGCCTAAACGTCAATAATGAAAACGAAAAAACACTATGAAATCCCTATTATTATATTTTATAAAGTTGGGCCCTTTAACACTAGGCTACCAATGCCTATTGTATTGCTAGCCCAATGGTAACGGGCTTATTTGGGATACTAAGTAAAGCCGGGTTCAAATCCCGGGTCTCGCACATCTACGGACTTCCTCAGTTAACGGGGTGTCTAATGCAAAAAGAATTTTTCAAATCGGATTAGCAGTTCCTGAGATTAGCGCGTTCAACTAAACAAACAAACAAACAAGCAAACTCTTCAGCTTTATATTAAAAATTAGTATAGACAATATAATGAAACAATATTTAAAAATATGAATTCCTGAGATCTAGGTATTAAATGATATTTATCATCAATCCTCATTACATTACCTTAAAATCTAATCGATCTCTTTTCACAGGACAGACAGGCATGTAGAATATGTACAATATTAGAAGCTACATCGATAATTTTGCTTCTAAAAAAATGGAAAAATAAAAACTTTAAAAAAAAAAATAAAAACCGACTTCCAGGCACTGAAAAGTAAAAAATAACTAAACAGGGGTTTTCATTTAGAACAGATACTTAATCAGATATTTTCGAAGTCGGTGTGCTTTGATTTGTATTGGCTGGCACCGACTTCGAAAATATCTGATTAAGTATCTATTCTAAATAAAAACCCCTGTTTAGTTATTTTTTACTTTTCAGTGCCTGGAAGTCGGTTTTTATTTTTTTTTAAAGTTTTTATTTTTCCATTTTTAGTGTAGACGTAATAAGCAGGTAATTTGTAATTTATAAGAAGAAAGATTTTTATTAATAAAAACATATTTGATTTAGCCATTTATTTAAAAACCGCTTGACCGATTTCGATAAAATTTATATGGGACCACCGGGGAAGAATACCCTTTGAAACAAAAAAAGAATTTTCCAAATCGGTTCAGCCGTCTTCGAGTAATCCGTGAACATACATAAAAAAAAGGAAGAAAAAAGATTCCGACGAATTGAGAACCTCCTCCTTTTTGGAAGTCGGTTAATAAGAGTTTTAAAACAAATGTGGAGATTGACCTTCACAAACTTTTTATAATGCATCTATCTGTATTTGCAAGCGTTGACTGTATATGTATATGGACATAAAAATTACTAAATATAATTTGTGGTAGAAGACTAATTTTAATTTATACCTTTATTAAAATATTAAACGATTAATAGAAAGGGGAAATGAGGGATGCCAATTCTTTAACCAAATAAACTTTGAAAAAGGGAAACACATTTAACCGAATCATTTAATTAAACACCTCTTTCGTGCTTGAAATATAATATTTTACACATAAGCAATTCAATTTTTTCCATATTAACGTAGCAAACCGCTTATGTATTTTTTGTTTGCTTGTTATGAAGGATGCTCTTCGAGATTTTAATCTCATAAGTTATATAGCTAAAATTCCATTTAAGTACAGTATATATTTACATATACTGTACTTATATGGAATAATAATTTCTTAGCGTTGTAAAAATTTAATGTAAGATTCAATATTTAAATTCTGAAAGTGCGATAACATATTATAAAAATATTATAATTCATGGATATCTAATATCACGTGTTATCTTTATTGATGTACTTTCAACAAACACTCCTATGGTTACGTTTGTTAATCGCAAAACTAGATAGAGGTCAACCAACGTTAAAAAAGATGACGACTATCACATTATTAATTTCCTATACTTTCTTAGTTCAAACAATTTTTTTACAATTTTTTTAATCGTATATATTATAATATTTAGGTTAGGTTTCGTTACTTAATACGAAATAACTAACTAGAACAAAACTTTCATTTTGTATAAGATTCAACCGTAATTTTATAAGTACGTTCAAGTTATCGTCATTTAAATGTTATTTTGTTGTTATAGAATGCATTATAGACAAATAAAAATTAAATTAATCAAAATACATATTATGTAATATACAAAAATTCAAGTAGGTACCTCTCTTTAACATGCTATTGTTATCGTCATTTTTAAAATTAAGTATAATTAAATATAATTATATCAACATTAAAGGCTACGGTACTCACGTTCAAATCGCCCCCTCTGTCTACCAAACGCTCTCGTAAACCCATCTAATTATAAGCATAATTAGTAATTACTGCTTAAGAAGTAAAACACCTGTATCAAATGCTAATGTATCCTTGATAGAGCTACAATATTAAATATGAAACATAATTGAAAAAATATTTTTTAATATTAAATATTTAAAATTATGAAAACTTTTTAACTTATCACAAAGTTTTCTGGGTTTGGGCAAGTCGATCAAAAAGGGCATTGCCGTAACATCCTTTTTTCGAAGCCATTCAGGACATTTTTGACCCTGTAACTTCATTATGGATAAAGCTAGACGCCTGAATTTTCGTTGACTAAGAGGACATAATGATAATATAACTAAGGTACTCGTATATTCCCAAATTACATTTAATTTGAACCTGCACTTTAAGGACTATTGCAGGTCAAAGTTCTTTAATTTCGTCACTCACTCATCGATCATCAAAATCTTAAGATACCTACTTCTAGCAGACATACGAGCTTCAAATTTTGAACTCAATTAGTGTTTAGCCTATAAAGCAAGGAAATACTAAAACATCCTGCAATTCCCCTCCTGTTTTCTAGATATACCTACAACAAACTGCATAAGTAATTTTGTAATCTATACATATTATAATAAAATTGTAACTAAGCCGAATCTGTACATTAAATATTTTTTGAAAATTTTTATTGAAATAGACTTTATTATCGATACAGAAGCCAAATCTATAGTTTTTAGAATTTTTGTCCGTCTGTCTGTCTGTCTGTCTGTCTGTCTGTCTGTCTGTCTGTCTGTCTGTCTGTCTGCCTGTCTGTCTGTCTGTTACCGCATCACGGGAAAACCACTGGACAGATTTTGATGAAATTTGGAATGATGATAGCTGGTTATCCGGGTCAACATATAGGATACTTTTTATTGCGGGAAAATATCTCATCTCTGAGCTAAACGTTAAAACGTTACTAGGAACGAACCCGAGCGGAGCGATGGTGAGTTGCTAGTCCTATATAAATAAATATGCGATATATGTATATGATTACAAAGTTACTTTTGGAGTCCATATATTTTTTTATTCCCTTAAAGTTTAAACTACCCAAATGGATAGGTGGGTAAATAGTGGATATATAGTACAGTAACGACGCAGCGTGGCAAAGGCAAGCGATGAGATTGAGATCTTGGCGATCTTATAGCAGGCAAAATTGAGTTAGGTATACGCACAAGAAATATATAGCACTAAAAAAGAAAAAAAGGAGAACTGTTTACAAAAAGAAATGAGATCCCATGAAAAACATAACATGTAAAGCAAGTCTCGCAACGCAGTTCTTCTACCGCAAAAAGTTTTGAGATCTAATGTAAAACCAACTCGGTTAATGTATTCAATATCTATATATGGAAACATCTATCAAAAAACTTTGTCATAAATTGTTATCTAATTAGTTAAATAACAACTTTTTATAAAATATAAAAAACCTTAAAAATTAAAAAAGAAATTTTTGCAGTAGGTATACATCATACTATAATTGAGCTCTACAAGCCAAGTTCAAGAACAGTAAATCAGGTCAAAAACTTTGCTTATTAACACCCTCTTAATACGCCTAATAACTATTTATGCTTGTAGAAATAAATAAACTATCAAAACTACTTACTATCAAAAAAAATATGGCATTTTATATCAATAAGATTGTCCTCTAAGATTCTTAATATGCAATGATGTTTTTTTTTTAATTTTTTATTGTTCTACGAGTATGTAATTTTATGACGTAAAGTATATAGCCTTCACAAATACAATATGTCGGTAAAAAAGTCTATGAAATGAGTATGTAAATTTATATTTTAATATTATAGTAGACGAATATTAATTAATGCTTTAGAATAAATAATATTTTCTTATATTACGAGAATGTTTGACATCTACACATATAATAAAACAGTAACTTAGCGAAATCTGTATATCACTACATAGTATAAAACAAAGTCGCTTCCCGCTGTCTCTCTGCTTAGATCTCTAGCCTGTCAACGACCGCCGAGCCACCGGTGGTTCAGTTAACAATTAATTTCTTAGAAATTAACCAGGAGGTGTTAAAACTACGCAACGGATCTTGATGCGGTTTATTTTTAATAGATATTGTGATTCAAGAGGAAGGTTTATATGTATAATACATGCATATTATAGTACAGAAAAGCCGAGAAATTCAAAGATTTGTAGTTCATACTAACCGTTAAAACGTACCCTAGGGACGAACCTGAGTGAAGCGAGGATGAGTCGCAAGTAAAATATATTTTTTTAAAACACTGACTGTAAGGTATTATGTACACAATATAGATCCGAAAACAATAGCACAGGTCTGTGAAATTAATTTTTCTTAAGTTTTTACCTAAAACTGTTAATATTTATTATAATTGTGCGAAACAGTTTTTGTATGATATACACCACGTCAAATTTACCAGATGTACATACATGTTAGTTAGCTGGCGTTTTGTTTGAACTTTGAATACAAATAAGTTCAAAACAAAAAATATGTAATTAATATAATTCTAATTATTCATCAAAGTTTTATTAAGTGTATAATTTTGCAATTAAAACAAAAAGGTATACAGAAAGCAAAAAAATAATATTTTGTTCGATAAACAGCTGTTTGATTGGTTTTCATTTATGATTTTTTACTTCATCTCTATGCTATCTAACAGTCTAAACATCCAAATAGTCTGCCGCCGTAATGACGTCCCAACGACCTTACCTTATTTCTATCTCTTTTATGTCTTGATGGAGTATACGTTTCATTCTTGACGGTTCAGATTCCTTGCTGTAGCTCCTTAGATTTTTTTAGAAAACAATCAATGTATGACTTTAGAAATTAATCCCCTAAAGGAGTAAAATAGGGGATGAAAATTTATACCAAACTCTGTCAATTGAATTGAATGTGATTTGCACGAAAATTAATATAGGCAGCAACCTTTGAAACTTATCATCTGATATAAAAATTTGTTCACTAATATTTAGAATGAAATTTCAGGATGGACATAGGCTATATCTGTACTTGAGAAGCATAATATTGTAACTCCGTTTTTTACGAGTTTGTGTTTTTTGCAGTATACTATTGTACGTGTCCTTTTCTATAACGGCATAACACTGTTTGTAGCAAAATTATTAAGTATTTAATACTATAGAAACTCGTAAAGAACGGAGTTACAGTGTTATGCTTCTCGGGTACAGAATTATATGATTCCGTAAAATAAAATGGCTTTCTCGTGGTAATCGAATTTGCAATTTAAGTCGACAAAAAGCGGTCGAACATAAACGTTTCTTACGAACGCTGTTTTAACGGTGACAGATATATGAATGGTTTCTATAGAAAATTTGTAGAGCTTAAAACATGCCTACAAAAAACTTCACAACGGCATAGATATAATTTTTATATTTAAGCCTAATTTTTGTATTAAAAAGTAATTAAATCGTTAGGCGATGTTTAAATGGTCATATTATTTATAATTATTAATCCTTATAAAAATAATTAATTGTAGGGTCAGCGTTAGAAGTATATAATAAACATTTGATTTATGTTATTCTAACGTGTAGTTTAAGAGATAACACGATATAAAAACGCGCGGCTACAAAGCCGAAATTCTTTAGTTAAATGTGATAGAATTGTTCGGTGGTGATGTTGAACTGAGCATTTTTAAATTTTTAATCTTAAAAAGGCTTACAGAAAAGTCTACGATAGCATGAGTGAATCTTCCAAGGCACACTCACAATAACTGTTCTTATCTATCTATATAAAACGGACGCACCCGAGCGAAGCGAATCAAGTCGCTAGTTTAAAATAAAACTATGTTTTCGGGTTTATTTAAAATGCTTATAGAATTAAAAAAAATGATTTATATAACCGAAAGGCGAAAGTACGCGAGTGAACTCTATTAAACGTACTCATATGCTGACCATCTGATATTATACCTACTACCTAAGCTTATGCCTGTCCTTTAAAAGTAGCATGCTTATAACCGTAACTATGTATATATATAATTTTCACAAAAATCTCTTAGTCACGCTCGACTCGCACTTGAATGGTTTATCAATGGTTTCACCAAAATATTTGCTTGTTGCTTGCTGCTTTATGATTATAAAAAAATAGATTTCGTATTAGTAATATCTACTTATAAAATATTCTAGTATTGGGTAAAGGCAAAAGGCTTTTATTTTAAGACCCTTTCCCTTGGCTTCCTTTGTCCCTTAGACCGTTCAATTTGCCGTTTTCGTCATAAACACACCGAGGCCATCTTTATTGACAATACAAACAACGCGCGTGTGCAGATCCCAACTCTTATCATTTTATTACCTATAGGTATAATATATTTATGTCCTAAGTAACCTTGATAAAAGATTGATGTATATGTTATAAGCTTTTAAGACTAGTAATAATAAATAGATAATATACTTAAATACCTACTTAAAAACATAAAAAAAGTAATTTTATAAATTTAGAAATTGGTTGGTAGATCAGCTGAATTTGTAATAAAGGTCATCGTCCAAAACGTTTATGCTAATGACATTGCACATAGGACAATGTATATAATATGTATACAAATAATTTTATAAATATATGTATACAGATAATAATTATCCATGCTGATTGATCCATTAGGTAGGTCGGTAGATGGGAGCGCTGGAGATAATAATAATAATTATTATTATTTATTCATATACTTTTTACAAAATTACATAATATATTTTTCAGTTACGCAGACTTACATAATCTATACAGATTAATAAAATTGAAGTGTCTGGTTGTAATGTCAAAATAACAGCTTTATACTAAATGCATATGAAATTTTATACGGTAGGTAGGTACTTAGAAGTAAAACACAATTTTTAAACTGGTCTGTCGACTGTCTGTTTGTTCCGGTTAACCTCCGAAACAGCTGGACTGATATTGAAGGGACTTTCACTGGCAGATAGCTGATGTTATAAGGAGTAACTTAGGGTACTTTTATTTAAAAAAAAAAAGAATTAGAGTTCCGCTCAAACAAAATTAATACGTATCTGGGGATGCACCCGAGCGAAGCGGGGGTAAGTCGCTAGTTATGAATAAATCCATAAATCATAATTTATGATGATGACTCAATTAAAATTCGGTAAATGATGAACAGTTAAATTAGATTTGATAATTAATATGGAACCTACCTCATATCTGTAACCTGAACTAGGTTAAAAACTTGTGTTTCAAGTTATACTTAGTATTATCATGCACTTCTTACTGTGATAAAATTTTATAAAAATGGTAAAAGTATAAAAAATATACATTATAGGTACATTTCTCGGCAAGGATGAAACATGTAGGTATGTCTCCGACTGTATAATACTATATTTCTTCGTCAACTTGTTTTCTTCTTTTTAGTTAGCTTTTATGCAGTCGGGTTTTTCATTTTCATAATGTTTTTTTTTATTTACAGCTTTTTAGTTTTTGCAAATTAGACATTTGAAATATTTTGCAATTTTTTATCCTAAATTACTTTTAAACATATACGTTGGACATATTTTTGTTTTTTTTTTTTTATATATATATATATATATTAAAAACCTTTATTTTGATAGGTACCCCACTCGATTAGTTTGGAAGATTTTTTTTTAAAGACACAAATTGGCGCCTGAAATCCGTCATTTTAATTTTTTTACTATTTTTATACTCGCGTTATCAAGACAAATGAAACGACGTATAAATGATCAAAATCAGCCCACGCATTTAGTCTCTAGAATGCCACATTACACATAGGAACAAACATACATACATAGATACATACATACATAGATACATACACACACATAGACCGATAAACACAATACCCTCCATTGCGTCGCGCAGTCGGGTAAAAAGAACATAAAACAAGTTCGAAACTTAGACCTATACGAGTATATAAAAGGAGAAGTGTGAAACTTACATAAATAACTAGACGTATATAATACACATATGTAGGTATATGAAAGTTACAATTAACATTTTTTTAATATTTCTAGCACATTTTGTGTCTGTTTAGTTCAAGTTTTCCAGAAATTCCGATATTATTGTTTAACATTTATAAATTCAGTGACCAGTGTAAGCTGAAAAGACGAATCGAATGACGTATGACGGTATGAATCATGTCTCCGAAATCTGAATAACTTTCATGACATTGTAAAACAGTTAATTAGATTACCCAAAAATACAGTTATGATATTGGTAGGTACAACTCTGATACGCTTCATATTTTTTATGACTCAAAAGTCATGGGCGATAAGTGCTGAAAACCCAAAAATGATTGATGCGTTTGAGATGTGGTGCTATAGAAGAATGCTGTGAATATCATGGACACTATGGATTTCGAAGACATGATCTTGCAAGTATAAAATAAACTCTGAAAGTAGTCAAACAACTAATGTACTCATTACCCAAAACCTTTCCTCGGAGTCAAAGAACTTGTCCAGTCGAAACCAGGTAAGTATATTACAATACTGTATTCGTTAAATTATTTGTTTCTTGTTTCTTATTGTTACTTGAAGTTATTTAAAAGTCAATTAAATCTATATAAATAAAAATTAATGTTGGTAAGCGCATAACTCAAGAATGGCTGAATCAATTCGGCTAATTTATTTTTTGTATGTTCCTTAAGGTCCACGGAAGGTTTTAATACTTAAAAAAAAAAACACAACTATAACTAAATACTATTTAATAAATTGTTTTGAGTTTTATTGCGTTAATAAAGATCCCCAAAAATTAGTTTTTCTCAAATATCTTCCATTTACAGACAGCGATCAGTTACAGTTTTATTATACGTAATAGACATTTTGCAATTCTTTATACTAGGTATGCTGGTTTGAAACCATCCAAATCTACCGTATACGATTCTTTTAGACGACTATAGTGTTGTTATTTAATATTATGTAATAATACCACGTTTTGAAATAGATACAAACTCAAGATTTACTTTTAATAGATAGTCTCATAAAACAATTTATAAAGTTATTTTGAATCCGGGTCAATGCGCGCTCAAGAACACTTCTGTTATCGCACATTGTTGTGTTATAATATGTCGTTTGATTCATCTTTAGAGTTTAGACACATTCTAATTGTAATAAGACAAACAATTTATCGCTCCAGATTAGGTGCTCTTGTGATCATTTATTACTTATTTAGAAATAAATGCAAAATTAAAAATAAATGTTTCGAAATTAATACTCCCTGTGTATTCTAAATGTGTGTTTACTTTTTTTTTTATTAATAAAGAGTTTCGATTATGAAATTGTTATAATAATAATTAATAACACTTTTATAACTCGTGATTTTCATGTTAATGGTAACGCGATCGAGTTGTTAAAAAAAACTCGCACAATTTAACAATAGACTCCTAACTGCGCTTAGGATCTTATTACATCTCGCGCGTCCTTCAGTAATCTTAAATTTTTTTTTTCTCTTTATTAGGAAAAGTAAACAAGTACGGGTGAATAGTTTAGAAATTGTACAAAATTATATATATAATATTAGAAATCTTCTACTCTAATTATGTCATAAGCTTTGCTACTCTTTTGCTACACGTCACGTTGCACTATTAACACACATTTTGTTATCAATAGCTTTAATCACCTGAGGCTGTGACCCATCTCATTTCCCAAGAGGGCCCCCCTATACATATTCCGTTGCGATAGGCCGGTAAATCGGTAATTTTCTTATTGTGCGTGCCTAGCGGTTCCTGTCGCATGTATGTATGTATAACGTAATTCTATTTTACGTTGTTTTAATTAGTAGATTTGATACAAATACAATTAATTAATATTAATGATAGAGTTAAAACATTGTTCTTTACGGTGATGTTGCTATATTTTTTTGTTAATTACCTACTACGTACTTATTTCTCGTTGTTATCATCTTTTCTTATTTAAAAATTGAATCTTTGTTATTTATTTTCAGTTTTAGTTCATAATGCCTCTCTCTATGAAATTCTATTTAAAGAAACGCATAGGTACACTTAACAACAACCAAAAAATACAAATACATATAACATGGAAGTATAATAAATTGTAGTAGTTAAATATAATGCATCTATATACATATACAAAAGAAAGTCAGGTTAGTTACAACTTACACCATTTATAACTCAAGAACGGCTGGAACGATTTTGATATCTATTATATTGTTGATCTTTTATTTGTTGGATATGTCCCTGCCCCGAATAGCAGAACAATTATTGAAGCATCGGAAAAAATCCACAAAAAATAATAATTAAAATTGACATGGCTAACGTTAACTAATAACTATTTATATGATATAAATATAAATTATATCTATTTAAAACGCATCTGGGGACGCATCCGAGCAGAGTGAAAGTAAGTCGCTAGTTTATTTATAAAAGAAAAAATAAGTATTCCACTGAAAATGTTATATTACTTAAGCATTACCAACATTTTGCAATCAATGCATAATATGTATGTATATATATACTTTTGATTTATAAAATTTATAATATATACTCGTAGTAAAATATACATTTTATTAGTCCACATCACACATGTTACTTTTACATTGTAATGTTCTACCACAATATTTATATTGTTATGGTATGTTTTAAGGTAGATGTACATATAGGTAAGGTATTATTGGCACAGTATCAACATTTAGTCGATATAGTATCAGTTTTATTTCAGTTGGTTCTTGGACGTATAATGCATATCCATTACAAAAATAGCACTTTATTATATAATATTGTAGGAGTTCTTGATCAGAAATAACCTTCTACAAACGAAGGTTGCGAGATTTGGACGGTTTGTACAAATTAACACTTCCTTACAATGTTCATACTTTTTTGACGTAATACGTATGTATGTAGGTATAATGTAGCCTTATATTAACTATTTATTTTTACTTTTTGCACTTACAATTATAAATCACCAGTACCAGGAAGAGATGTGGAAATCACTGAAATATAATAATACTTATATAAATTTTGTCCTTCTTTATACAGCAATGGGTCGATAATATTTTTATATTATTTATGTACTACGTGTGCCACAAGGTATATCAAGTTATACTCGTTGAAAAACTATTAATGGCAATTTGCAGTTTACTTTTATCATTTTATATTTCTCCATTCTCCAGTATTATTTATAAAGAAGAATAAGTATGTAAAATATAGACGACACGTTTGGCTCAGTTTATAGTTATCCTACTTACTATGCCAGTGGTTGCGGGTTCGAATCCCGCTGGGGGCATTCATTTGTGTGTTGAGCACGTATTTAAAGTATTTATGTATTTAAAGTTATATATGTGTAGTGTATCAACTATCTGGTATCCATAACACAGGCCTTGTAGCTTAACATGGAACTAGATGTTGCTGTGTATTTAATATCCCAACATATTTATTTATTTATTTATTATTTATTTATATAAGGTGCTTTGTTTCGTGTCAAAGAACGTGAAAGATAGACCAGGGCTGAAGCCTTTGATAATGGTAAAAAGTGAAAAAAAAATAGTAGGAGTTTTTGTTACTTGAAAAGTCTATTTTGACCGGACTAAGAACGTTAAAACGTTGCAACGAGTGAACGTTGTCATGTGTCTACATTATTTATATGGCCCTTTATCAAATCTGAGATGTTAGTTTGTTAAAAGCACTAGTACAGTCACTTAATAATAAATAATAATTAACTACTTATGTATTATTTATAATTAATGCTATTCGCTCGAGTTGTTACATAATATAGTAGGTAGTATACTTAGTAGTTGTTAGTTGTTACTTATATACATAGATACGATTAGATTGAATTGTTACTGTGGAAAGAAGACCAATAACCCATGAAGATCGAAGTATCTTTGTATTGAGAAAAATAATTAAGAGGGAATGTAAATAATACCTACAATGTATTAAACAGAAATTGTATTCAGCCCTTTTTAACGTCCCACTGCTGGGCACGGGCCTCCCTTCAATACGAGGGGGATCAGGCCATAGTCCACCACGCCGGCCAAGTGCGGATTGGCGGACTTCACAATATGTCTTTCAAAAACTTGTTAGATT
Organism: Fabriciana adippe; assembly: GCA_905404265.1. NCBI lineage: Eukaryota > Metazoa > Arthropoda > Insecta > Lepidoptera > Nymphalidae > Fabriciana > Fabriciana adippe. The sequence continues at coordinate 10,151,644 of FR989998.1, read as the reverse complement.
TTCTCAGACATGCAGGTTTCCTCACGATGTTTTCCTTCACCGTAAGGCAGGTGGTAATCATGTTAGAAATGATTCGCACATGAAAATATCAGGTGCGAGACCCGGGATTTGAACCCGCTTCACTCGGTTTCCGAAGCAAGCGCGTTACAACTGGGCTACCACTGCCTATAAACAGAAATTACAGTTTTTATTTTAAAAGGGTTAGAACATTTTTCTAAAAAGCTGGCATTAATCATCCGTCGTCATTTTAATTTTTAAGGATTGCCCCATGATAAATGAATCCGTAAAAAATATCTGCAATATGATGCAATTTTATTTTTTACTCATATATCGTAGGTCAAAAATCGTAGTCAATAATTCTGAAAAAGTTTCATCCCAACAGCCAATTAACCGAAAATGAGTCATATTATACGTTCCAAACAATAATATACGTACAAATATATTTGTATATAATTATATGTACTAGTAATTGGCTGAGATAGTTTATTGACAAAATACTATTAGTCATATATTATTATCTATTATAAAGTCTATATAAATAATTGCATGAAAATTAAATTGTGACCCTTTCAACTTATTGATGAAGCGAAGATCCGGTTATATTATTTACATGTTATGTTAATTATCTAGTAGCACACGTGACACGTACATATCTGCAGTCATTGCAAAACTAAAGCTTAAAAACAAAGGAAAATTATCTTATTATAAATTCTTTAATTAAGATAATTCCTCTCATCTAGTAGATATGTGTAATAGTTATAACAGAAAACTGGCACAAAATTCTTAATTAGTGTCAGTACTACGTACACATGATAGTAAGCTAAAAAATACAATAAGAATGTTTAGATATAATGTAGATAAGTATACCAGAACGTAACACCATAGTATAATATAAAATATAAATGTAATATTATGTGAATTAGCAATAGAAAAATGTCTGGCAGAATGTATTGCTTAGCATATTAAATGCTTATGCTAAAGCTTATGCTATACTAAGATAATTAATATTGATGTATGTACTAATTTGTTTGTGGTGAGAAAGAAAGGATTTTATTATTATTATAAAAAAAAAAATAAGTCATAAGCCATAAGTCATTGCGTCTGTTAACGCAACTCTATGCTATTAAAGACAGAAAAAAGAAAAAAATTATGGTCAGTTAAAATATTGAACTTATAATTTTTTTAAATATATTAAAATATGGAATTTATTTCGTTCATGATACAGAGACGCAGTTATTATAAAACATGTACATTTGTGTCTCCGAATGCATAATACTATGTTCCTTCGTTAACTTGTTTTCATCTTTTTAGTTCGCTTTTTACGCAATCGCGTTTTTTTATTTCTGTAAATATTTTTTTTTATTGTTTTTTAGCATCTCTCATTTCAAATTACATTTGAACATAAAAGTTGCATATATTTTTGTGAGCCATTTATAAAACCCTTTATTCTTCATTCCATAGGTTTTGAGGGAAAAAAATTTTGAAGACATAAAATGGCGCCAAAATATGCCACTTTATATTACGATTTTGATATGTAACTCAGTGTCACTCTCGTAATTAAGACGAATTTAACGACACCTCCCAAGTTAAAATCCATTAAAGCTGTTTAGGTTACAGAGCGTGCCAAAGAAATATACATACATTATACATAATAAACTACATACACTCGAAAAACATAATCTTCCTTCTGGCACAGTCGGATAAAAAATAGTAGTTAGTTTACTTACTCCTTTAAGATTTTCAAACAAATTAAAATGTTCTCGAAATCAATAATTATAATTCATTCCATTTTAATCGTTACCAATAGTACCATTTTTATAAAAAAACTTACTGTTTACAAGAAAAATATAAAAATGCGATATTTCTGGATTATTTTTAATTAAATAAAATTTATATTATGTATGTATTAGCAAAAATAAGTTCGTGTAAGTTTTATTATTTTTATTTCTTAAAGATATATGGAAAAAAATAATAATTTTAGCGATCTTAACTCAAAATATCCAGTATCTTAAAAGATGTTAAACAAAGGCAAATAATTTTCATTTTAGGTATTTAGTAATTTAGTAAGCTCCAATACCTATATTTTTACACATTTTCCTACTCCATCTTTCCAAAGTTAGAGGTAGAGTGTACATTGATATAATTATACAGCGGTTTAAGCTGTATGTATACTTTATACACTATACAGCTATATATATATATATATATATATATATATATATATATATATATATATATATTTGTGGACTTTGATATTGATAATATTTTTAACACACTTGGGATAGTTAGAGATTTTAAAAAGAAAGTTTATTTATAATAAAGGAAATTACAAATATACTTAATTATATAAACAAAAAGACAGTGGTAGCCCAGTGGTAATGCGCTCGCTTGGAAAACCGAGTGAAGCGGCTTCAAATCCCGGGTCTCGCACCTCTGAAATTTTCACGTGCGAATCATTTCTAACATGATTACCACTTGCCTTACGGTGAAAGAAAGCATCGTGAGGAAACCTGCATGTCTGAGAGTACGTACCCGCCCTTGGCCAGCGTGGACTATGGCCTGATCCCCCTCGTATTGAAGGGAAGCCCGTGCCTAGCAGTGGGATGTTAAAAAGGGCTGAATACATATACCAATATTAATCGGACATTTAGCTCTTCAGTATACGTACTAAAAGCGTCTTACCAACGTCCATGGCGACATCGTTTTCATTCAAAGTGTGTATGTTTTTGTATTTGTTGTATGTTCGTTCAGTTGTTTGTTTGTTTGTCCTCCTTTTGCGCCGAACCAGAGTGATAGATTTGAGAGATTGGCATACTTTTTACCGAGGCAGATCATCTCATTTTCACGGGAAAACACGTTATAATAGTCCAGAACAATTCAACATAAATAAATTATTATAATATAACGTACCTATCTAGGGGCGAACTCGAGCGAAGCGAGGGCGAGTCGCTAGTCTATACACATAATAAAATTCTAACTGAGTCGAATCGGTACATTAAATATTTTTTGGAAAATTTTATTGAAGTAGTCATCAATGCCGAATCTATAGTTTTTAAATTTTTTGTTTGTCTGTCTGTGACCGCATAGCGAGAAAACCACTGGACAATTTTGATGAAATTTGGTATGATGATAGCTGGTTATCCGGGTCAACATATAGGATACTTTTTACTGCGGGAAAATATCTCATCTCTGAGAAATTTATACTAACGTCAAAACCTAACTAGGGTCGAACCCAAGCGGAGCAAAGGGTGAGTCGCTAGTCTAATACAAACTTCAAAGTTTAGATATTTACAAGCTGACATCGACAAAAGTTCGGCAAAAACACTGCCGCGCTGTATCGGTTAATATAAGTTGAGTATTTACCTACGAATAAATAGACTTATTATTTATTCGTAGGTATTTACATTGTATTGCAGTTTCTTTTAGTAAATAAAAATAAATAATTTACATAAATTAAAAAAAACCCGACTGAAAAACCGAACTAAAAAGTTAAGAACAAGTTGACGAAGAAACATAGTATTATGCAGTCGGAGACCCAGTATACGTAGCAAGACTCGCAGCTGGTATAAATCATGTACCTACTACCTACATACATATGTACGTACATATACATAGGTAATATCTCCGGTTTTTTATTTATACTTTTTTTTGCTTTTTAGTTTTGGTCAGTTAGACATTTTTAGTTTTATTTAACATTTTTTTTTTAATTTATTTATACGTTTCAATATATTGAAATTATATTGAAACGTATAAGTTTTGTATATTTTTGTAACTGCTTCTTAAAAACCTGTATTTTAATACCGCATTCGACTGATTCGGATGAAAAAACTTTTTCAAGACATACAAAACTGGAGCCTAGAATCCGCCATTTTAATTTTTAATGATACTTACATAGTATATACCCTATGATACTCGCGTTATCAACACGAATCTAACGACGTATGAATCCTCAAAATCTGTTAAGCCGTTTAGTAATTACGAGGGAACATAGAGTCGGACATGCATACATACATAAAAATAATACATAAAAACTAGCCACTGTTGACTGTCGATGACAAGACAAAAATAGATGTAACATTATCCTTACGTAATAGCGAAGTCTTAGAAGACACTAGATAAGCGAATTTAAAGTATAAATCATGAAGTATATTTAGTAGCGATTTGCCTTTGCTTTCCTTACAAATGGAAGTCTGAGGATGTTAAATCAGGAGAAAAGGGGGGATGGGCTGAGCAAATCGTACCCAAAATCTCGCAATTTTCCCATCGCCAACGTACCTTTGTGAGCCGGTGCGTTGTCCTGGTGAAAGATTATTTTTTCTTCTTCAAGCCAGGCCTCCGTTCAAGAATTTTGGCATCCAGCTGATCAAGAAGGTTGGAGTAATATTCGCCTGTAATTGTTCTGCCTTTTTAAAGATAATCAATTATCAGAGTCCCTTTCTCATTCCAAAACACACTGGCCATAACCTTTCTGGCAGATGCGATCGACTTCACTCTCTTTGGCTCAGTAGCGTCCGGCAGTTCAGCTGAGCGCGAAATCAAGAAACGCACATGGAGGTGGCGCACTTCGGTGTGCGGTGTGCAATGCGGGTTGCTTCTGGTACTTCTCTGATAGCAGAGTGCACTGTGGACGCCTCATTATGACGGGGGAGGTTTTGTTGGGTTTTAGTGGGTAGTACTGGCTTTTCTAGCCGGTGAGTCTCACATAACATAAGATTATAATTTAAATTTTATGCAAAAACATAATATTATGTATAATTTAAGTTGATACTTATTATTCAGTTCATTGTAATTTTAATATTTGTGTTACTATAGCAAAAAAGTATTATGTAAATAAAACTCTATGTGTGTATACATATATGTACTTACTTTTTAGTTCGTTTTCATTTCATCAAATCAAAATTCATTAATTAAAAATCCACCAAAAAATTCATTCATCATATTAAATGGTTAGTTCATTATTTTTGATACAATAAATATTATTATAAATATTTGTTACGGACGACGAGCCCCGACGAGCCCCGACGGCAAAAATCTAGCGTAAGTAAGGGTAAGGGGCGTGCCCCTTTTTGCTTTTCTATTACATTCGTTTACTAATGATGTGTAGATTTAGCCACACCCTTCTCATTGTGTAAATCCTCGAATTAGGTTAAATTATGAATATTTATTCATTGAATATTACGTAGATTGAGTTTATAGAAAATTAAATAAAAATAGAGGATTTTGCTATTCATTCAGTCCTCGGATAGCTCTTAGTAAAGAAACAAGGAAAAAAAAGAAGTCACCAAGAAGTGTTTTTATTCTGTGTCCACATACATTCCACCAAAGTATTAATAGTTTCCTTTTGATTTGTTCTTTCAAGTCAAACAAGAAAGTATTCTAAATACAACACAGTTAGTTTAATTATTAAAATAAGGATCCGTTAAAAAAATTATGATCAATTAGGGTTCCGTGGTCAAAAAATTGAAAAGTGCTTCCATACAGGACAGCGAACGCGAAACATATCGCAGGTAAATAGCATATTATATCACAACTTCACATACATATATCCATATACAAGTAGGTACATATTTATGTTCAATTAAATACTGTTCTAAATGCAATCAAAATTGCGACGTCATAGTAACACGGCTCGGGTCACAGGCCACAGCCATACGAGGTTACAACCCCGACTGTATAATGAAGCTTACATACTACTGGTTTTACGTGCTTAGGTTTGTTATGTTATACGTCCAATTTCAGCCAAGAAAAGCATACAAATTAAATGTATTCAACCCTTTAAAGGTCCCACTGCTGAGCACAGGCCTCCCTTCAATACGAGGGGGATCACGCCATAGTTCATCACGCTGGCTAAGTGCAGGTTGGCGGACTTCACATGTCTTTCGAAAACTTGCTAGGTTCTCTCAGACATGCAGGTTTTCTCACGATGGTTTTCTTCACCGTAAGGCAAGTGGTAATCATGTTAGAAATGATTCGCACATGAAAATATCAGAGGTGCGAGACCCGAGATTTGAACCCGCTTCACTCGGTTTCCCAAGTGAGTACGTTACCACTGGGCTACCATTGCCTTACAAATTAAATAGTATAATTATGAAAATGCCAACTTATAATTTTACTTTATCTTAATGGATAGTCAATCAGTCTCCAAGTATTATAGATTCTAATTTTATGGTAACATATCAGCGGAAAATACCGTCTGTGTAATTGTAGGCGTGTTTATTAATATCCATTTGATGGATGCAGGCATGCAATACCGCTGCCAGTGGGTTCCTAACCTATGCCAACAGGCATAGAATTACATTACTACTTTTCGTGACATTGCACTTTTTAAGTATAAATAAAACATATTATATAAATAATAAAGTACGGCACATCCAGACCCTTTAGATACGAAACTCTAAAAAAAATAGAAGTTTTCCAATATGTTAAATCCACCTGATTTAACATATTGGAAAATTTCTATTTTTCGTATATTAAATAACGTAGCGTCTTATTCAACGGAGTCTCTCTTCATTTACACTGTAAATACTCTAGTACAGCGTTGTTTTCAAACTAGTTCTTACTTTTTTGTTAACTACATAGTTATTTTTTATTTAAATCATTATTACGTAATGGTCATACTGTAGAAACCGGTTAGATCTTGGAAAATACTATTTTATTAACAATTTATATACAAAGCCATAAAGTAAAAAGGTAGACTTTTAAACTTATAATTACTTCATATTTTAAGTTATACCACACAGGTACAGTTTCTACCAAGTTGTGTATGTTCATTTTCTTCATACATTCATGAGCCTACTGAAACCCTGGGCTGCAGTTTGTTATGATAAATCTATAAAAGCCAGTAATATGATTGAGGCAATGGTAGCCCAGTGGTAACGCGCTCGCTTGGGAAATCGAGTGAAGCGGGTTCAAATCCCGGGTATCGCACCTCTGATATTTTCATGTGCGAATCATTTCTAACATGATTACCACTTGCCTTACGGTGAAGGAAAACATCGTGAGGAAACCTGCATGTCTGAGAAAACCTAGCAAGTTTTCGAAAGACATGTGAAGTCCGCCAATCCGTACATGGCCAGCGTGGTGGACTATGGCCTGATCCCCCTCGTATTGAAAGGAGGCCCGTGCCCAGCAGTGGGCCGTTAAAAAGGGCTCTGAATACATATGATTGGGACAGTATGATATCCACACCATCTTTGTGAGGCATCGTAATTCATAAGATCGCTTTTTCTTTCAACCATCATGCCCCGACATCTGGCTGACCAAGGCAAATCACTCACGATCGTATTCCATATCTACAAAGGTGTTGCTCTTATGATACTTTCTACTTGTGTTTACTCAGCAAAGTACCAAGAATAATTCTTATGGCATATCTCCCAATGTTAACAACAGCAGACCTCCCTCATGCGAACTTGGCTTCACGCCCGACTGGACTGCTGGATGCTACAGAGCCAATATTAATTAAAAACGTTATTAGCGTAGAATAATAAAGTACATTTAAACATTTAAATAAAACTATCTTTTCAGATTTTTTCGCGGATTTATTATGATTTTTGGTTCCCGACGTTTCGATTGCTTTACAGCAATCATGGTCACGGGAGAGACTAAGGTGTTAGATGTCTCAAAGGTATTATATAGTTGTTACAGACAGCCTACCCACAAATAACAAAATGAATTCAAAAAACTTGAAAATTGGCACCAAAGTACCTTACAATATTTGTTAATTTTAATTTTAAAACATTTTTATAATTTTAATTACTTTTATATTTATATAATTTTCTATTATTTATATAATTTTAGCTTTATTATTATAATTAATACATTTTTTTTTTTTTTTAGAAAATTTATTGATTAATAGTCTATATTTAGTGTTGCCATTATTATATTTATAACTATAAAGAAAAAATAAATTATTAATTATTTAAGCCACATTATTATTCTATGGGTAATTTAAAAAATTAAAATTAATTAAGAATTACTATTTGCAAATGAAATTATTAATTTGAATACTAATTTAAGTTACTGTTATTTTGATCCGCACAGTAAGACACAGGAAGATAAGTACAAGATGCAGGAGTTTACAAGCTTGATTGTGATTGTGGACTCTCTTACATCGGACAAACAAAGCGATCCATTAGAACTCGGGTCAAGGAACACATAGCTGATGTGAAACACCGTCGTAATACAACATCTGCTGCCTGCAAACACAGTCAGGACCGCCCAAGCCATTATATTCGCTTCGATAGACCCCAAATCCTCGCGAAAGAAAACAGATATCGCCCTAGAATGATTCGGGAAGCCATAGAAATTAAGAAACATCCAAATTTCAATAGAGAAGATGGCTGGGAACTACCATTGTCATGGGATCCTGTCATTAATATAATAAAATCAAATAATAAATCTAAACAAAACAGACAGTTAGATGTAGTAAGTTCTTACTGTTCAAGTTTTTTGAATTCATTTTGTTATTTGTGGGTAGGCTAGGCTGTCTGTAACAACTATATAATACCTTTGAGACATCTAACACCTTAGTCTCTCCCGTGACCATGATTGCTGTAAAGCAATCGAAACGTCGGGAACCAAAAATCATAATAAATCCGCGAAAAAATCCGAAAAGATAGTTTTATTTAAATGTCAAATATTCGCGTAAATCTAAGAAAGTATTACATTTAAACACTTTGCTGGAGCCAAAAATGCAACTTCATATTTTAGTTTTATGAGGTCCCATGTATGTAATTGGGGGTTTATGGTGCCGTAAAAAGTGACTACGAACATAATAGTAACACGTGCGCGAAGACCTAGGTATACAATAATATTCCGATAGATAATTGTAATTGTTTCTAATTATTCAAAAATATTACGATACCATTAAGTTATAGTGGTTGTTAAGGATCATTTACTACCATATGTCAATAGAAGATCAGGTTCTGACCCACGTAAATAGCGTAATAAACGACAACGTCAAGCAAGGCCAATGCAACGTTTATATTGCTTAGGCACAAGTAGGTACGCTAGGACTAATTGTGTCTCCTATTACAATATGCGCAATAGACGGCTTCTTTAATTTTACGAAATAATATAAAGAATGTAAATATTATATCAGCAATGCATACATTATTAACTATGTAATAAGTATAATAATTTAAAAAAATATATTAATTGCTTTATTTATGAACGACGAATCATATTTGAGCAACAAGTTAAGGCAGGCACCTTAATCCGAGGAGTTTTGAAAATATTCGTCTTGTGTCAAAATCTAAAATATCTGTATTCGTAAGCGTTTATGTATGTATAGTATTTTAATAATAATTAAAATAAGCCCGCAGGGCAGCTTGTGGCTGTGGCGAGCTGTTGGTGAGTGGCGACATCACGGACCTGAGACCTCCCGGGGGAAACAACATCTGTCCCCCGCCTCTAGCTTGCCTTTATTGGCCGTCCAGAGTGGACTACAAGAGCCAAGTGCTCGAAAGGGTGGAAGTGCTCAATCTGCGTAATAACGGGGAAACCCGGTCACGAGTACTCTCGCGATGGTAAAACCGGTGCACACCTCTCGACACCCTTAGCCGACCACGCTGATGTTGCGCCCAAGGCACTATGCCGCTTTGTGGGGGCCCATCTAGTGGGAGGCGAGTCACTGTCCCGTGAATTCCAAAGAGATATTAAAATAATACGCATTATATTGAGTTCATTTTGGGAGCCCCATGTATTCTTCTCTGTGCCTTTCGTACACTCGGAATTAGTAATTAAATAAGTTTTTCGTACTATTTTTATATTTTATCGTATTTAAAATACAAACCAAAAAGTTTCAATTCTTATACAAAAATTAAAGCACTAATAAAAAAAGACGTAAGGTTCAAAAAGGCACTTAAATTTTGAATGTCCTTTTAACGTTTGAGTTTTGATAAAAATACCGCGGATTGGTTAGTTGCCTTTAACTTATATTAGGTAATTTAAGCGATTCGGTCTACGTATTTTAGCTCTTTGGTAGGTATATCATGATTAATTGCACTTTTTCATGCGTCAAACGATGCGATTTTATTTTAGTAAATTTTATATATTTAGTATTATTAGATATCGCTCAATATATTTAAAAAAAACGCATCAAAAACGTCTAAAATTAGGTTCAGTTTTTAAGGATGCTAATGTAATCAATTTCGGTTTCAAGTTCACATCAACAGCACATTTTAATATAAAATTCAAAATACTTTGCTTGCTTACTTTGCAGCGAGTCAACAATGTTATCTTTAACTTATTTTTCACAATATTACCTATACACAAAATACTAATTACCAACCCTACAAGACCGCGAAGAATATCTACATAACTAATACTAACATTACCATGAGGAGAACAAACCCACAATCGCCGAAGCAGAGGTCAGTTTGTGGTTATTAAAGGTGAAAACTAAAAACTCTCGCTTTTGATCAATGGTAATATACTGAACTCGTTAAAATGTACCTAATTCCTTTATTCAGGTCTCTCGGCTCTCGCATCCATCCCCCGACCAATCGTCAGATCAGTTCGATGAAATTACATATTATATTGTCACCCGAATTACATAAACATTATTACAAAGTTTAAAATCGATTAGACGATTAGACGTAATATAAATTCAACTTCCAATATTTCATATATGTAGTTACAATTTATTATTCGGGCTAATAAAGTAATGTAAAAAAAGATTAGCTTAGTTTGTATCGTAAATAGATATTTAGTTTCAAATGTAACAGTTGGCATTAAGTTGTATGTACAACATAATATATATGAACATGGGTAGAACATAAATCACTACTACATAGTAACTTTCTTACACTCATAGGTATCTCTTACGAAGCAGTGGCAGAGCCAAGTGTTGCGGTCTCGGCATACCTCTTTCGCGTCTTTCAATATTATCTTCTTGTGACTATGTCATCATCATATTTATTTATCATGGAAACTGTTATATAATATTATTATGTTAGCTTATAATTGACTAACTTTGTATAGGTATAGAAGTAAAATAATGCATAATATTTATTTTTAAATAAATGTACAAAATTCTTTTGAAATATTTATAAGCAACTAAAGTATGCCCTTATTTTATTAGTTAATCTGCACACCGCCTACCGTCTTTGCCACACTCTTCTCCTCCACCTCAAGGTTGCCTGGAAGAGATCGCTCTTAGCGATAAGGCCGCCTACTGTACGTTCATTTTTTTTTTGTATATTATTTTCATTATGTTTGTTTCTCTTATAAGGTGTACAATAAAGAGTATTATCTATCAATCTATCTATCTATCAATTTCCTGCGACTCTAGAGCAATATACTCTGTATACTGTTTTTTTTTTGAAAAAGACCTATAGTTTCATAGATTAGCACGTTAAAATAAACGAAATAAATATATCTTCTTTATAATATTAGTATACTTTACTTAGTATAGTATATTATAGTATAGAAGTATAGATTCATTTTTAGCTTATAAACATTCATATGTGTATTGTATAAACTAAAATATACATTAACAGTAACAAACTAATAAGACTACTGAACAAGATATCTTCATACAACACCGTTTTTCTTCTTATGATTTCGAATAAATTTATTATACAATGCCTCTAGCACGTACCAAAAGGAACTAGGTATAATAAATCGTACATGTCATAAACTAAACTAATGTTATTCCTAAAATAAAATTAATTGGACACAATTAATAACTAAAGTCAGGGTGAATAACATGTGAAGGTTAGCGATGTAAGACAAAGTTTTTACAGCTACTTCTAATCTCTTCTTCTTCTTCTAATAAATTAATAAATAAAACTCCAAGAATATAATTGGCCTAAAAGCTGTAAATAAAAAAATGTTATAAAAATAAAAAGATCCGACTGCGTTAAAAGTGAATTAAAAAGATAGGAGAAGAAAATACACATAGTAAGACTCGCAGCAAGTATAAAACATATACATAATATTACATACTATGTATTTATATCTCTGACTAATACATAACTACGACTAACGCATAATACTATGTTCTTTCGTCAACTGGTTCCCATCTTTTTAGTTAATTTTTTACGCAGCCGGCTTTTTTATAATAATTAACTCTAAGTTTGTTATGTTGTATTCTCAAATAGAATCTCATAAAATATAGTTTTAAGTTGTTATAACTTTGTACACCTTTATTTTTTCACTTAATACATACTTTTTTGTTCGATATATTTTTTAAATTACATTATTAACGAACTAATAATCATTAGTAGAAGTTCTTGGATGACTTTTTATAATATTACCTTTTTAGAAATTTATGAAAAGCGAAGCTTATGCAATCTATTTTATTTACAAAGCTTGTTTACGCCTATTATTATTCTAGGAATTTCCATTTATCGTGGAAAAATATATTCTAAATGAACTTAAATAATCTTAACCCGAGATCCGTCTTTTCAAGCCCTAAATATGAATACTTTTAAGGAAAATATTAAAGAAGAATTTTCTATTAACCTACTCTTATGTAGGTGAAGTCATTGATAAAAGTTATAGTAAAGAATTTGAAAAATTATATTTTTTTACAAGTTTAATTCAAATTGAACTTGACTTAAAGGTCAACATTGGCAGTCACCTACTGGGTAACACATGAATGGTTCGCGTCACGTGTCATACGTCACGATTCAATAAACGATACGTGTCATTGAAAGACCTAATACATTTAATCTTGCCAACTGTGTTTACCACGGAAGACTATTCTGCCAAATGACGTCGTTTAACCTACACTAATAAATTTATGATTTTTTATCAACACAAAAATATTTATAAATTACATTTTCATAGTAGATTTTTTTTAAAGATAGGTAGATATATAATACTGATTATAGAATGAATGAATGAATTCATTCCTTTGATTGAAGAGGTACTAACTGTTAACTTAGATTAATAGTTAAATATTTTTATACTTAACAATTACACTAGCGACTTTGCGAGTGAGCGTGTGTAGGTACGTTTTAATTTTTATGAACCCAAATTCTTTTTCTAAATAAAAAGTAGCCTAAGTTACTCCCTATAACAACAGCTATTTGCGAGTGAAAGTCTCGTCAAAAACAGTCGAGCTGTTTCGGAGATTAACTGGAACAAATGGACAGACAGACAAAATTAAAAAAAAATATGTGTTTTTGGTATAAGTATCGCATATAATTTCATATTATGCATTTAGTAAAAAGCTGTTATTTTGTCATTACAAAGAGACACTTCAATTTTATTTATCTGTATAGATTACTAAATAACTAGAAAAATAATTGGATTTTCATTACATTAAACATATAACTAAATACGTTTATGTTATGTAATATGTATATAAATATTTTCTGTAAATGTCAACTAAAAGCGGAAAAATGACCAGAATATCTGCAGACCACCTAAAGTTGATTTAGTACTCTAAGTGAGTGCCTATCGTAAATAAAATAATTTCCTCACTCACAGATCTAACAGAGCCAACGACTTATGTTTAAAATAGATTAGAAGCTAAGCTATAAAAACATAACTGCGACCTTTATCTAATATACTACATCGTAATATTCATAAAGTAAAAACGTGATCAAAATAGTACTTGGTTATAATATTATATTATTTGAAAAATGTGTTTGACGGAACTTCCCTATTGTTCTATCTCGAAGAATAATTTAGCTTGGGTGTTCACTGTTCAATTCTACTAATACTCGTATTAAAAACGGGAAAGTTTGTGAGGATAGATAGATGCTTGTTACTCTTTTGTGCAAAAAGCACAGAAGGGATCTTAATGAAACTTTAAATTAATAATACTTTATACATTAGTGCTATATGTACATAGGTTGTTATTTTTAAAGATATAGTAATAACTAATAATACATGATTGAACTGTACGCGTGTGCGGCTCCCGCGGGAAAACGTTACTACATGTATATAAATGAAATCAGATCAACAGTTTATAAAATTTAAAATATTTATCACATATTAGGCCCTCTAAGCATGTTAAGAATGTTTTACTTTACAGATAATATAGTGACATAGCTTTTCACTTCCATTCATTGACTTGATTCAAAGACAGTTCGATTCACACGTACTACGCGATCCCATATAAAGCTGGCATTATAATTAGTTAAAAATACTTACAGGTGACTTTTAAATTAATGTCACAAACTATAATTAATAAATAATAAATTATAATTTGTAACATTAATTTCTAATCATACGAGTCGCTTTTTCGCTTCTTGCTAATACCGTAATCCTTTTTCTTTTATTAAGTTGTACTTCTTTTGGCACGTTTGAAAAAAAATATAGTGAAAGTAAAATTTTTACGATGCGCGTGCACACCGACAGCCAAAAAGCGACACGACGAAGTTAGCTGCATTCCTTTTACAAACAGAGAGTTGTGACATACGGGATGAAATCTTTAGCTTTTTGTTATTACGCCAAAAAAGTATAACTTCTTACGTGCGTACATAAGTACACACAGCCTCCCCCGTCTTAATGGGGTGTTGCAGGATCAATTACGCATTTAACCACGATGCTCGACGACAGGTCTGCCGAAGCAGAACCCAACAGTCATGGGTCTGTCATTTCTTGACTTCGCGCCCGGCTGGATTGCCGGACGCTAATGAGCCCCCCCACTACGACAAGGTGAACGCACGTTGGGGGGGAATGCCATAACCCTTTTTTTTTTGTTTTCGCTGGGCAAACCCATCATGAGGATCATGACGACCGTCAAATCGCCCGCCAGAAGCGTCGCCATCGTAAAGGACACCGTACGGTATCCCCGTATAGCCCTCACCGACCTTGTTTGTAGCGGAGAGGGCGTCCATCCAAACGGGAGCAACGTACAGTGCCATGGACTTCACGATGCCGGCATAGAGCCGCCGGCAAGAAGATCCAGAGCCCCCGACCTTCGGAATGCCATAATCCTTATATCAAACCATATTTTACAACTTCACATCGTATGTGTAGTGAAGTCTTTGAAGTCTTGCTTTTAATTTTATTATAGCAAATATATAGCAATTTCCACTAAGCACTATTTTACTGTAACAAAGCTTCCTTAATACAAACCCATAACTCTGTATTTACTTACCTACTAGGTGTATAATGTAAGTATATTGTTGTATTCACACCGATAAATCAGGGGTTTTCAATATTTTATTTTGCCAACTTTATATTAATAAGTAGGTTGTATTTTTTCATTGTCCTTCTAAAAGTACCTGTGTCTTGAATCTGGATCTCACAAACAATAAAATTAGTACTTTAAACTTTATTATTTGAAAAAAGAAACTATACTTATATCTTAAATTATAATATGTTAATTCGGAAACAAAACAATATATTAATGAGAAGAATGGAGTTGATTTTAACATAATTTTTAAAAACGACGTAAAATGTTGAAAATAAATATGACGTCTAATCACGAGTGGGACAATACGGACGCGATTTACTACGCCGCGCCCCTGAGATTAGGATCTCTTTAAATAAATCTCAAATTATCCGATGCGACTCGCGCAAAACCCATCGTAATAGTATTACCTGAATCGTAAATTAATGAAATCTTATTTTTAAAATTATATAGACAAATTAATAATAAAATTCTTAAAACAATATGCAAAAATGTTTAATAATATTATATGTATGTACATGAAAATAATACGTAAGTAGGACAGAATATGTGATTTTAATCATTATGTGTAAGGTACATGCGCTTTTAAGATTTTTTTTATACTTATTCTGGTAGACTTCTTTTAATATATAAGTAATATAATATTCAGGTCTTTCAATCATCACTCCATGTTATAAATTAAAGTTTCCCGCCGCGTTGAGTTTGTGTTTGTTCGAACATCGAGTTAATCCCAAAAACTACGGTACGGGCTTTCATACGGTTTTCACAAAAGAAAGAAGGATTGTCTAGATAGGCTACAATTTATAAACATACTTGCCGCTCACCCTAGTGAAAAACAAAAACAAATGTTCCACGGGAACTGTACATTTTTCCGGGATGAAACCTATGTCTCGGAAAAATATGAACGAGGTGTTATTTGGAATGGTATGTAGATAGATGATTTTTGAAAAAAAATCAAGTTCCGCTTGTAAAAGTTATAAACAATTAACTAAAAATAAAAAAAGGGGATTTAGTTTTTTGTAAATATCTCAAAAAAAAATTGACATTTTTCAAATCTAAAAAACGATTCAAAAAGAGAAGGACCTAAAAAAATGTCTTGACTCCCAGAATTGTAGGACCAATATTTATAATTTTCTCAGAGGGATGACCTAAAACTGGTGCTCGGGCTTGCGCAAGCCGCGCATACTTTTATCAAAAAAATAAGGGGCTTTCTAGATAGAAGGGATAGATAAATGAACAATAAGCTACCGGGAAAAAAATTATCACAATCTCTTAATTAGTTATGTTTAGTTTTTCAAATAGTGAATTAATAATTATTTTCTGCTTGAATAATATGAACATTGCAAGTGTGATAATTGTTAAATTATAAATTTGAGATTTTTTTCCTTTCTTGAAGCTATTCTTTAAAGGCTTCAGATTCACAATCAGCAATCTGAATAACATTTTTTTAATTTTTACTACGGGAATCTCTTCTGAGACCTTTCAAAAATAGCTCCAAAACAGGAAAAAATCTGAGATTTGTAATTTAACAATTATCGCACTTGCAATATTCATGTTTAAGTAGGAAGAAATTGTTAATTATACTAATGCATAATTAATAGAAAAATCGCGATCATTTTTTTTACCACGAATTATTGTTCATTCATCTATCCAGTAGATGTCTGATTTTTTCAATTCTTAATTTTCATATTTATTAATAAGTTAAAATACTATTTATTGATAAAGTGTCCGAAGTACGTGTGGCTTGCGCAAGCCAGCGCACCCGTTTTAATATCGGTCCAGCCGTTTCGGAGATTAGCCGAAACAAACAGACGAAAATTTTAAAAATTGTGTTTAATTTATGTTGGAGGTCATCAATAAAACACGAACATGTTCCATGCATTCTTATATTCAGTACTTTTATAATCGTCAGTACGTTTGTCCGTATAAAGCTACCACCGGCTCGGAAAGCAGTTCTGCTGAGAAGAGCCGGCAAGAAACTCAACAGTTGCTCTTTTAAAATAATGAGTTTCATAATTTAATTACAAACATTCCATGACTAGTCACTACAGGATGGTACGAGAGCTGCACTCCTGTCAATCGCGGGGAAAACAAACGAATCTCCGCGTTCTTTTTATTTTTTTAAATACATTCTTATCGGCCAATATCACATAACCACATGCCATAGACATACATAAATCATTACAAATTAACCAAATATATTATTTTCCATTAAAACGCTCAAATATAAAAGTGCAACCTTACATTTATAAGTAAAAAGCTTATGTTTTGACAGTACAAACAGACACTTCAATTTTATTTATCTATATAGATTACAAAAATAAGCTGCCAGTATACTAATGATGTTTGTGAAAAATCGCCTCTTGTGAGAGCTTCCGTTATATATATAAAATATTTTTAAATAAATCTTTTTAAATTTTGTCGCGATTTTTAACTGGTGATCACAGCATAGGTACCTACTACCTATTAGGTTGCACGCAGATTTACAAAAAATCTGCCATGTAACTAAACAAACAAAAACAAACCCTTCAAAGCAAAGCATAACACAGTGTAACTAACAACTCCTTCGAGGATTTGGTAATTTTTACTTCAGACATAGTAACTGTTCCCCTAATTAATAGCACTCAAGTACCTACTTATTATGCAAATTATATTTTTTTCATCTATACATAAGTATATATAATAAAACTGCAGGATCGAATGTCTGTACATAGAAAAAAAAGGCCAAAAATCGTGTCAGGAGGATGTAAGAAGAGAAATAGAACAAATCCAGTTTTTTTTTTCAAATTTTATGTTTCTCTGTCTGTTTGTCTGTTTGTACGGGCTAATCTCCGAAACTGTTGGACCGATTTGAATGAAATTTTGCATGACATTTTAGATACTTTTTATCTCAAAAAATTAAACAGTTCCCGTGGGATAGTTAAAAAACTATAGTAATTTATACAGCTTAGTATGTACACAAAAACTACTGATTGGATTTTAATGAAACTTTACAATAATATAGTTCATATATCAGAATAACAAATAGGCTACTTTCTCTCCCGGAAAAATGTACGGTTCCCGTGGGAAAAATTTGTTTTTGTCTGCCGCTAATATTAATAAGATGTTGTGATTCATATTTACATATAAATAAATTCGAGACCTTGTGTTACACAAATATAAATGTTGAAAAATTATTTATTACTTGCACTATTTATAAAACTTGAAATATATTGCATGTTTTGATGAAGAAATAATTGTATTGTGATATTTATTAAGGAAATAAAGAGGCTTTATTATTATGAACATTTATTTATCTGCAACCTCGCGGGCATTGTTTATTACATAAATTATTCTTTTATAAAATTATTTAGCAAGCTCCACTTTCAAACCACCTTTCCAAACTTCCACCTTCCAAAGCTAGGTAGACCGACTTTAGAATCATGTAACACGGCTAATATGGGTTCTATTAAGACACGCGTTAGCGTGTCCAGTCAAGTTCAAGCCAAAGGAACTAGCGACGCAGCACCGTGTGTTATTTTACACGAACCATTTGGAGCCACTTTTGACCTCTTAATAACTCAAAATCTATTTAACATAAACACATGAAATTTGGTTCATTTATTGAATCCCTTTAAATAAATTAGAACCCTTAATTTTATAAATACAGCTCAAACGGTTATTGAGATATTAACGTCTTTTAAATCAGGATTTTTATCACTGACTGACTGACAATTATTGTTTTTACATACAAGTCTTATATTTGGCTAATAACTTATATATTCTATATGCTATACGCAAGTTACTGTTTTTATATTGTAAGGTCAACATGTCACCCTATTCTAAAAATTTAGTTTACTAATAAAAACTAGCCAAGTCAAATCTTGAACTTAAATTTATTCTAAGTTATCTACTCTGTGCAAATAATTCGACTGTTCAAATTTAAATAGTTTTATTTTTAAACAGCAAACACTGTTATAGTAGAAAAAAGAACAAGAAATTGTGTTTTAAATTTATTTTAGAATGTTGTATGTTTTTATGAATAAATTTTGGGATTATCTTCAGAACTTGGCACCCATTTAGAACTCAATTCTTTTGTCGGCGAAGTCGACAACCATGCATATTCTTAATATTGAACTTGGCTCCCATTTTCACATTTATGTTTTTGATGTAAACATTACCACTCCCCTTTTACCTCTTTAAAGAGTGAATTTCAAAAAATCTTCTGTACATTGTAGGTAGGTACATACTTTTGTTTAATTTTTTATTTTAAATTTTTATCCCCTATTTTAACCCCTTACGAGTTCAATTACAAAAAAATGCTAGAACACGTGTTAATCTATTAAAAATGACTTTTTCAGACAGCCTTTTATCTCTTATTTTACACCTTTAGGGGTGGAATTTCCAAAAATCCTTCCTTAGTGGATGTTTACATCATAAAATGCATCAACTGCCAAAATTTCAAGTTTTTAACCCCTGTTGTTTAGGCTCTACGTTGATGGATCATTCATTTTATATATTATATAAATAGAACATGTTTTTTTGTGTGTTAATCTTGCTTTCATATTTTAATAAATACAGAATATATTTATGTACGTTAAATATCTTTTAGATAATGATAGTCTTTTAGGTAGTTGTAGATAGTGGATAATTTAAGCTACGATCGCTAAAATTAAATTTGTTTTCCACAATATCTTTAAAAATTAATAAGAAAGACGAACTTAATTTTGCAAATAATAAAATTATGTATTGCGAAAACGTAAAAAAAAAAATATTTTAGATGCGCGAGTCAAAATCATATTCACACGTTTCAAAATGATTATAGATATCAAATTATTAGTTATATAAAGACAGATTTTTTTGTTATAGTTTAATCACGGGCGAAGCCGCGGGTACTGTTAGTATATACATAATGGATGGCAACCGCCTGCTTAAGCGTCAAATTTATTAATTTCATGAAATTATAAAAATGAACATGAAAGCCTTTCATTTTCATTTATATTACATTTTATTATTATAAAATAAATAATTAATAAATATCTAAAGATATTTGAAATAAGTCGTAGCGCCATCTTGTTTTCTATGAAGTTTTAACTTATAGCAGATAAACTGAGAAATATTTTTTACCTCCTAACACTAGATGTCGTTAGTAGTCAATTATGACAATTAAAAAAAACAAGCTAGTCATTCGTTCCATAAAGTAACTCAAATATACTGGTTCTTTTTCCGGTTGTCACATTGACAATATACTTGTCAAACAACCAATTTATTACTTGTGATTGTGCCTTGTCCTATTTTAAATCTGTTTAATTTTAGTACGTAAATATTGGAATTTACAACATAGTGTGGCTAGCAGACACGTAAACATCCCAATAATATGGGGTTATGCGATGACGGTAAGTGTTTTCTTCTTACGTATTCTCATATGTAAACAAGTCAATTATCGTAGGTCAATTAATGATTCTTGTAATTCTTGTTTAAAGATACATTATAATGCATTTTATTAGAAACAAAACCAAAATAAGAAGGCGATGCCGATGCTCCAAAATTTAGATTTCATTACCTAAATTCTTAACAAACAATTTAACTTATGTACTTATCTATTAACATGTTTACATTATCACTAACTGGGTAGACCCTCTTGTACGTGCTATATCGCGGAATTACTTTAAGAACTGGTTTGACCTCCACTTACTAAATGATTATCTGTTAAAGTTTCTATGCAAAATATGCATAAAATAATATTGATATTAAAACATAACCAACACACTAATACTGTAAACTCTAACATTACAATGGGCATTTACTAAAAACAAGAGTTTTAAATTCTTAAAAGTCTTCAGTCAATGAAATTGTATTACAGGACCAAGTAAAATTAGTATTTAAATTCCTTTTAATGTCAGTACCTATATTTTTTTATGCTTTACTGGGTGTCCAATGTTAACTAATAAGGAATTTAAATATTATCAATACCAAGTAGCAAATTAATTGGCTACATATTAATAAAATAATTATATGTTTAATTATAATAAAAGTAAATCTATACATATAATAAAATTTTAACTAATAGATGCCTGTACATGGAAGATGTTTGAGAAATATTATTATTGGTGGTCTTTATTAATGCAATAGAACCCAAAACAATGATTTTCAGAATTTTTGTCTGTTTGTCTGTGAACGCTAATATCAGAAATGGCTTAACCAATTTGTCACTAATGTATTATGGTAAGCATCATTTAACATATAGTATTTGTTTTATTTCAATCGGTTCGTAAATAAAAAAGTTAGTCAATTTGAAGAATCACCTAAAGACGAACCTGAGGGAAAGGGTGAGTCTCTAGTCAATAATTAAGTTTCTTCTTAATAACAAAACAGTGGCTGTGGCTTATCCTCGCTTCGCTCGGGTTCGTCTCTAGGTATGTTTTAACGGTTAATATGAAATACACTATATGTTATATATACATGGGTATGATAAGTGTATGTATTATTTGTATACATATATATTCTGTAAAACTTTTGATTGCACCCCTTCCCAATCTTTTTCTTTCTCCCTGCCCCAAGGTAGCCTGGAAGAGATCGCTCACTTAGTGATAAGGCCAATTCTTGTGCTATACCTTCTTTTATGTGTATATGTCATGTATATTTTGGGGTGCAATAAAGAATATTTGATGAGTTGTTGTTTTATAGCGTGTTTACCCGTGGGGGAATGAGGTAATTTCCCGCAGTAAAAAGTAGCCTATGATATTCTCCAGCCCTCTAGCTATCTCCTCACAAAAAATCACATCAATCTATCACTCTGTTTCAATATGAAAGAAGGACAAACAAACAAACACACTTTCACATTTATAATATTAAAAGTATGGATTCCTTCCAGCTGATATGATAGGTAAATGTTTAATATAAGTTGTATATAAAAGATTTTATGTACTTACTTGTATATCATATCATGTGGAAAATCTATTTTCTTAAAATGTCTGCTGTTCATATACAAAATGAACACTATCATAACTCTGGACTCTATCAGCTTCATAGTTGCTGTAATACGGATATAGTTTCAAATTTCAATGTTAGTAAGAATTCCTCGTAATATTGTATTCTGTCCTGCAAGAGTGATTAATTAGTATCAATTGTAGGTCTAAAACTAGACCTATCAATTGAACACAATATAGAAATAAATGCAAAGCAGCCAAGTATCAAGTACACAGTACAAGTGAATAAACCTATCCATCATACACATATAGGTTCATAGTGAAATTCTATAGATCTAATTGAACATGAAATATGTTTTTCTATTGTAATATGATTGAGTTTCTCAGATATGAATCAAGTCTAAAGAAAAAAATCAAGAAGTGTAAATATACTTAATAATTATTTTGATTTTAGAATTTATTAATTTTTTAAAACATCGGGTGATAGTAAATGCCCAGTATGAAAAACATAAATATATGTATCTATATTTATTCTATAAATTTAAAGATTACACATTAAAGTAATAATTCGAAATAATAAGTAATAACCTTTTAAGAAAAATAAAACAATACTGATATTTTAAATTCTTAAGTCATGTATGTTAAGCATGTCCTATAATCTCATCCACCAATAATTTTTATTTATCTATTTTATAAATAAATACATATGTTTACATTGGTTTTTCAAGTACATATTTCTAATTTTATGTATACTTATAATAAAGACTTCTTGAATCTGTACATGAAAGATTTTTACAAAAAAATAACAACCTAAAGATTTTAATAAGCCAATGAACATTTTTCCTTATTTTTAAAAACAACATTGTTAAGGTCATTTACTTTTTTGTACATAGAAACTCTTGCAGCTTATAAATCTCATTGCTCACCAGGCTCTGGTTATATTTTAAAAAAGCAAACAATAATTTACGATTTTCAGACAAAAAACCAAATTTTTCTAAGAATATTGTATTCATCCGAGTATAGATTTTGACTAGCATCAAACACAGGCCTTATGTATTATTCCAGAATTCACATTTTGCTTAATTTATATCACTCACAAGTCACAAAGGTCTATGGCCTGTCCAAAAAAAATGCTTATATAAATTAATAACCATATTAAATTATATAATCATCCCTTATTTGCTAAGTTACCTACCTATAGAGAGGTAAATATCCTGTGAATCAAATAAATTTTAAACAATAATATTTTAGGTTATTTATTTTTATCTTAATGTTTTAGTTACCAAATATTTAAGGAGTCTGCCCACTACCCCGTCTCATACCATGACCGTGCTAGGAGCGTGTCAGGCAAAAAAATATTCTTTGTATTGAAATGTATGAGACTCTGCCCACTAGACCGTTCCGTCACCGACCGGCACCGTCGCGTGCCGTGCGCGGAACGTCAACAATAATTGTCAGCGAGAATATTTTACCGGTGTCGGTACGCTGCGTGCCTGGCACGCGACGTTGCGGGACCGGTGCGCGTAGGCGGCGCAATGGTGAGCATACACAGCACTAAAACCGTTATGTACGGGTATGATACGTTGTTGATACGTTCTAGTGGGCATAGTAGTCCGTGCCATGCTCGTTTCCGTGCCTGATACGTTCATAGCACGGTCATGGTATGAGACGGTGTAGTGGGCAGACTCCTTTAACCTAAACAAACACAAGATAAAGGAGGGGCTTAGAATATTTAAAAATGATAAGTATTACATTCGTTGTTATTATCACGTAAAACAACTAAATATTGGGTTACCTTGTAAATTATTTCGGTCATATTGATAAAGTTTAAATATTTCTACAAAGCCAATTCGTGCTTTCTAGTTTCAATAGTTAAGACAGACCTCTACATCTTTAGGTATAATTGTTAGTAATTCTTATCAGAATGATTTATAATTATTCTACTTTTTCTGCATTTACATTGCCTTAGCATACTAATTAAACACTATAAACAGTGTATTAAATTAATATCAAAGATAATAATAGTAATAAGCCGCTTATTCCGAATTTGGGTACATTTTTATACTTAGAAACTATAACAATTTTAAATCTTTTAAGATGGTCAAAAACTATAACGTGTTTTGCTGGTCCAGTATATAGCCCAAAGGTTAGGCGGATGTCATCTTCCTATCTTGTTTGTGGACGCCCCTTTCTTAAAGTTCCGTCTCTTGGATACCATAGTCCATAGAATCACTTGTTTACTCCATTTCAATGTTCTTTGTTCTGTGGCATATAGGCATGCCAATTGGGCACAATTTCCTTCGCCAGTGTCGTGTAGAATGGACAAGACATGGTAAAGACTGAGAATTGATTGGTTTAAAAAGAGATAGATTCACACTAAGGATTGAAAACTTTTTTGATATCTGAGGGATTTAATGTATAATCTGGACCTACAACAAACAAGACGTCACAATAAAGTATATTGTATACAAAATAGATATACATAAAAACAGATGTTAGGATAAATTAATTAGATATTTACAATAATTTACAATTCAATATTATTACATTTGATATATTTACACAAAAATCTACTTAAGGGACTGTATACCAACATTAACAAACAACATTAATGGGACGAGGGACTTTAGAAGTGAGAACGTCATACAGAGGATGAAGAAGTTTAGGACAGCTGAAAAGGATGCGGGATAAATTACCTTCGTCAAGGCCACATTCACACAGGGAGTGGTCCCTGACTCTGATCTTCGCCAGGTGAACAGGAGTACATGCCTGTCCAAGACGAATACGACTAATAGTTGATAATACCCAACTTTCCGCCTGTTTGCAACGAGAGAACCAGGGATGTCGAGGATAACTCTGGCTGAATTTCAGTATAATCATATAATGATTACCCTTAAAATGTTTTCATAATATCAAAGATACAATGTTTCGAATAATATCCTGTAGTAACCTGACCTTACGATTTTATGAGATTATTGAGAAATACAATAATCTATAAACAACAAAGAAAATTAAATTATCATAATAATAAAAAATATACTTACATTTGCATGTAATTCAACCAGTGACTTAAACAGTTTTTAACCATGATAAACAACTCATGTAAAGTAAAAGCGCCACCTGTGAATATACACTACAAACCCATTACTTACCTGATTGTGGGTTTTTCGATACTCAGTAAAATTAGTCAAAGATTTACGACCGCATTATTTCGGTTTTTCTTCACTTAGAATATTTAGTATAATAATAATATATAGGTACATTTTTGGTTTGTTATTTTACACAAATAACAAACTTTAATAAGAAATCAATACATATACCTAGTACCATCTATTGACATTTGTTTGAAGTAAATAGTAATTTTTCTTTGTTTCTATCTAGTATAATGATAATTAAAGTTAAATATAAAAATAATAATTAATAAAAAATATTGTACTTTATGTTATCAAATTATACAAATATACGTAATGTAAAGATTTTATTTAATATTTTTATTAATTATATTTATGGATTGTACCTGACAAATTGCAGCCAATACGATATGTAATAAAACTAGACCTGTGGACTTTCAACTCTGATATCTGTAATTGAAGAGACTCATGCAATGTTGCAAGTCATAATGATAATCAAGAAATTATGCAAATGTATATAAAACTACTGGACAATACATAAAAAAGTTTTCTTAATATATAATTTATTCTTATATATCAAAATAAGAAAGTGACTGGCTGACTGATTTACTGACTTAGCAATCAACACACAGCTGAAACCGGTAAGGAACATTTGTACGAAATTTCATGCTTCTGGGCCTAGAAGCATGAAATTTTGCACAAATGTTCCATAAATGACGTAAGTGTGAACTAAGAAGGGATTTTTGGAAATTCATCCCCTACGGGATTAAAATAGGGGATGAAAGTTTGTATGAATATGAATGTACTTCGTCATTTTTGACGTTAGAATTGTAAATTTGATATATGAGCACTTAGAGAATTCACACGTATCAGTGAAGTCACAGTTCCGACATAGTACCGGCACAGTGCGAAATATTCTTTCATACATTCTCTATGAACGCATCCCCACTTGTCAGTGTCAGTGACGACACAGCAGTGTTCGCAACCGTACGATAATTATCGTACATGTACGATAATTTCATGACTGCGTACGATGTACGATAATACATTGCAAATGTACGATAATTTGTGAAGATGGGATGGGTTAAAATTTTTGTCAGGATTAGGTAATGTTTTATAAAGAAAACTGTTTGATTATGCATTTTAAGTATTTAGAATTTGTAATAAGGGAAAAAATGAAAATAGTCCTTTTTTTTTTTTTTGCTCTCCCGTCTGCAGTGTTCGTAACCATAGGATTAGAATTTGTAATAAGGGAAAATATGAAAATAGTCCTTTTTTTGTGTGTTTTTTTTTATTTATTTTTTTTTGCTCTCCCGCCCGTACTAGGTGCAAACACTTTCAGGTTGCTGACCGTTCAGTTGACCTGAGAGAATCGGTTATGAAAAATTGGTTATAAGGAAAAAATATCGATTTGTATAAAACTCGACTATTTTTGCACATCCCTAATATGTACGATAATTTTGGTCCATGTACGATAATTGCCTGACTTCAGGTTGTGAACACTGCGACACAGTGCTCTCAGTGCTAGTGCCGACACCGGCAATCACGGACGTATTCGTTGACAACGATATTTTTTGTCGGATCACGGACGCTGCAGGATCAAAAATAAAATGAAGGACGAGCGATTAACAGAATTGGTTCGTGAAAATAGGGTTTTGTATGATTTGTCTCATGCAAAGTATATGGATTCGAAATATAAAACCACTGTCTCTCTTAATTGCCATGCTTCATGAACCCATTTCCTCTTTTTTTCTTGATGCTGCTCTTCTTCTTTGTCTAGAGCAACAGCTATAATTGCTAGCTCCGTAGTATTGAACGGAGCCATAGACAATACAATATTCGGCGGTACGGTACCCTTGATGCACGAGTCAAAATCATATTCATTCACAATCATACAGTTTTGAAAATCATTACAGTCATCAAACTATTACTAATAGCTTAAAGCCTAAGGGTTTTTTTGTAGTTGTAGCGCGAGCGAAGCCGCTGGGTTCTGCTAGTCTATATACTCGTATATAAAACAAAGTCGGGTTTGTTACAACACTTACAACTCGAGAACTGCTGGACCGATTTTTATGATCTTTATTTTGTTGGACTTGTCTTCACCCCGAATAGCAGAATAACTATTAAGACATCGGAAAAATTCACGAAAAAAAAAATTGAAAAAAAATCTATTCCATACTAAGCGTCAAAATGCACCTAGGGACAAACCTGAGCGAAGCGAAGGTGAGTCGCTAGTTTGTATTAAAAATTAACACTTTACCATGTTAACTTTTCTCCTTAGAGGCATAGACCGATGATAGTCCGACAAGCAAGAGCCCAAGGGTGTAAATCACACGGTCTCGGGTCTGGCCCTGATGGTTAACCCGTTGGTATTTCTGCAGTCTTGTTACAAAACCTTAGCTTATCCACTTTTAGTGTTATTATCTAAATCCCTTAACTTAGTTATAACGCCACAATCATGGAAGCGTTCTTTTATTATGTATGTATGTATTCAGCCATTTTTTTAACGTCCCACTGCTGGACACGGGCCTCCCTTCAGTACGAAGGGAGATCAGGCCATAGTCTACCACACTGGCCGTGTTCGGGTTGGCGGACTTCACATGTCTTTCGAAAACTTGCTAGATACTCTCAGACATGCAGGTTTCCTCACGATGTTTTCCTTTACGGTTAAGACAAGTGTTAATCATGTTGGAAATGATTCGCGCATGAAAATATCAGAGGTGCGAGACCTGGGATTTGAACCCGCTTCACTCGGATTCTCAAGCGAGCGCGTTACCACTGGGCTACCACTGCCTCGTTACCACTGGGCTACCACTGCCTTCTTTTATTATACACGTATATAGATCTGGTAATAAGCATATTATGTAGAGAACTACAGGCCAATATCTAAATTGTGTACGGTTGCTAAGTTATTCGAAAAAATCATTTATGACAAAAATTTTCCCACTTTAAGGCCTATAATAATTTATCAACAACACGGTTCCGTTAAAAATAAATCAACTGAGACGAATCTCTATGAATTTGTTCATCATATGATACGGATAGGGGACACGCGATGGACGTCGTGTATACTGACTTCTTTAAAGCTTTTGATAAAGTTTCATATCATAAGTTAATAAGTAAGCTGAAGATGCTTGGTATACACGGCGATTTGCTCCATTGGTTCTTTTCTTACTTTTTTAACCGAAGCCAAATAGTGATTATTAAAGGCTATACATCTTCGTTTCTCCCAATACCTTCAGACGTTCCCTAAGGTTCCCACCCCGGACCTCTTCTATTTGATTTATTTATAAATGACGTGATACATGTTTTCGTGAACTCTAATATTGTACTGTATGCTGATGACTGACTGTTTATTATTACAAAATGACTTGGATAATTTCTATAAATCCTGTTGTGATAATTCCATAAATCAAAATAAAAATCTTAATAAGTCTAACATTACACACACAAATTATCACTTAAATAACGAATACATTAAGAGAGTCACTGAGGTGCGTGATCTAGGCATTTTCATCGACAGCAAGCTAACATCAAATCTCACATCAAATATATTACAGCGAAGGCCTTTCGTATGCTTGGCTTTATAGTGAGAACAAGTAGAGATTTCGAAAATATTAAGACTTGATTCTTCTTTATATTTTAATTCTCTTGTTAAATCTTAGAATATGGTTCAATTATTTGGAATCCATTTTACTGGTACACATGTGAAGGATTTTGAAAAAATACAAAGTAAATTCATAAAACACCTTAAATATACCATTTCTTAGATACCTTTACCATGGTCAATCACTCTACACTTTACCTACCCTCACTTGAAAATCGTCGAACAGAGCGAGATACGACATTTTTACACAATATTCTTAACAATTTTATAGACTCTCCATTTTTGTTAAGAAATATTTACTTCAGATGTCCTAAGGTTAGCACTAGAATTGTCATTGTTTTATATCCCACCAACAAGAACTAAATAAGTTCAAAATACTTTTATGTATCGGGCTTGTAATAAGTATAATGAAAAATTCACCAATATTGATTTGCATACTTGTTCGATCGCGCAGTTTAAAAAAAAATATTAGAGAATACTTGATATTATAATGTCATTTAAATCAATAATTTTTTGCTGCTTTTTTCCTCTTTTTTGACTGCTCATTAACATGATATGTATATTAGTGGAAACTTTATTGGTGGTGGTACTGTATTCTATGGTTTTTTCTGTAAGTGTTTTAATTACTGTTTGTTTCCCAAATATAAATAAATAAATAAATGTGAAATATTAAATCTTAAGTTTGTACTTAGTTGAAGTAGAAGTAGGTAAAAGACTAATTGGATTTGTGAACATAATTAGTAGTGATCCTACTTGTTGCGCCAGCGGTCGCGGGTTCGAGTCCCGCTGGGGGCATTCATTTGTGTGGTGAATACGAATGTTTGTACTCCAGTAATGGGTGTTTATATTTATATTTATAATATGTATGTATTTAAAGTTATATATGTGTAGTGTATCAACTATCTGGTATCCATAACACAAGCCTCGTAGCTTACCATGGAACTAGATGGTGCTGTGTGTTAATGTCCTAACATATTTATTTATTTATTTTATTTAATTCAAATTTCATATTTTTTTAATAAAACTATCTTTGCGGATTATTTCGCGGATTCATTTTGATTTTTTGTTCCCGACGCGACGTTTCGAATGCTTTATAGCAATCATGGTCACGGGAGAGACTAAGGTTTTAGACATCTCAAAGGCGTTATATACTTGTTACAAACAGCGCCTACCCACAATTTACAAAAATGATTTTAAAAATTCAAAAATAGCATTAGAGTACCTTACAATATTTGTTGATTTTAATTCTAAACATATTTAAAATAATAATAATAATAAGTATTATGATTAAATATTATTTATTTAATTTTAGCTGTAATAACAGTATTAAATTATTTAAACAGTATTTAATTTAACAGTTTAAAAAAAATGTAATATTTATAATAATAATTATAAATATTACATTTTTTTTAAAACCTTATTCATTAGTAATATAATATTATTTAGTGTTGCTATTACTATAATATGTCTAACCACACGGAAAATAAAAAATATTAATTATTTATTAAAGCAATATTATTGTTTTATATGTAATTTAAAAATTAAATTACTAATTTAAATTGCTATTCCGACTAGAAAACTCTACTCACCGGCTCACCGGCTAGAAAAGCCGGTACTACCCACTAAAACCCAACAAAACCTCCCCCGTCTTAATGGGGCGTTGTAGGATCGCTTACGTACTCAACTACGA
Organism: Fabriciana adippe; assembly: GCA_905404265.1. Taxonomy (NCBI): domain Eukaryota; kingdom Metazoa; phylum Arthropoda; class Insecta; order Lepidoptera; family Nymphalidae; genus Fabriciana; species Fabriciana adippe. The sequence goes on along the minus strand of FR989998.1, from coordinate 10,121,211 downwards.
CGCCCCTACGGTAGGTCTGCCGAAGCAGACCATAGCAACCATGGGGTTGCTCCAGTCTACTATCAGAGAAGTACCAGGATCAACCCGCATGGTACACCGCCCACCGAAGTGGGCCACCTTTCTGTGCGTTCCTTGGCTTCGCGCCCGGCTAAACATCCGGACGCTAATGAGCCCCCCTACCACGACAAGGTGAAAACACGTTGAGGGGGGGGGGCTTCACTTGGAGACCTACCTTAATACAATACCGTTTAAAGTAACAAAATCGGTCAAGCCGTCTCCGAGAAATCGGTGAACATACATGAAAAAAAAACATACATACAGACGAACATGAACATTCTCCTTTTTGAAAGTCGATTAATAAAATGACATCTGCTTATTTACGACTAAATCTGATAAATGCACTTTTTCAAAAATCGAGTTTGAAATACTGTCATAATATATTATTTTTCTGGACTGTAAACCGGTATAATGTTTTGGCCTTCACAGAAATACCAAGCATCTTTGGAAACATAACTATCTATATTTGTAAAAAAATATAAGTAGGTACTCATAAAATAATATAAATTGATTTAACGTTAAATGTATTGTTACATGTTATAATGTTGAAGCGTTTACTTGCAATCCTTTATAAAACCTGCTTACGACTTTTTACACATGAACACTTGCAATAAAAAATGGTGTTTTTTTTTTCTTGCTCTTTTGAATTTTGGTATGGAAACCGTAAAATAGCATATTGAAGAATTTTTATTGCTCGTATGCTGTTTTATTCCACGTCCTGACTTTTAAAAAAAATGTTAGTTTTCTTTTAAATGAAGTATTTTTTGAACAGCGCTTGTTTGATTATAAACAAACCTTAGTCACAAGCAAAAGACCCTCGCATGGACAAAAATGAAAAGAACACTTGCAATAAATAAATATGAAGTCACTTTTTCGATAGATTTTGAGCAAAGTGAAATAGCGTCGTATTGCAGAGGAGATTTCTAAATACATAGTATCCGGCCCAACAGCTAACCCAAGGGAACCACTAGATATACGTAAATAAAATTAGTGTATTAGGTATAACTTTTCGGCTCTTAAACGATGCGATGTAGCAAGTCACGTTGATCCGTTGCTGTGTGAAAGAATATACTAACGACTCACGCTCGTTTCGCTCGCGTTTGTCCCTAGTTACGTTTTCACGGTTAGTATAGAATAAACTATATATATGTACATACATAGGTATAGAAAAGTAAGTACCTACTTAAAAAATTAAAAAATATACTTTTATATATATATATATATATATATATATATATATATATATATATATAATATTATATATATATTTAAACGAGCAATTCTTGTATATTTATATCTTTATTTATTTATACCAGCGATCTCGGAAACGGCTCTAACGATTTCGCTGAAATTTGGTATGTGGGGGCTTTCGGGGGGCGAAAAATCGATCTAAATTAGTCTCAAGTCTGGGAAAACGCGTGTTTTCAAGTTTTCATGCGGTTTTCTTTTGCATTATTTTACGCAGAATATGGTCGATAATTTCTTACATTCATGCATAAGCATTAGGGTTATCTACCCGGGTACCCGGATCCGGGTATACTCGGGTATATGAAAATTTTAATACCCGGGTACTATTTCATTGTCAGATCCGGGTACCCTGGTACCCCCTTTGATCAAAGAAATCATCTAAATTCTTGTAAAACATACTGCTTATCTGATGAACTTTACGCAGCCCTCGATCAAAGAGTCAAAGAAAGAAAAGATACGTTTATTTTCACTTGTCAAATATTTACATAATCCGAGGTTTCCCCTTGTGAATCTTAGAAACTGCTTCCAAAAATGCAATTATAAAATATGCCGAGGTACTGTTTGACTGTCTTTTTGCTGGCACAAAGGTGGTGAAAATTTAGTTCAGCAAAACGACGACTCCGACGACAATTTGCCACTCAGTAACGTGGGTTCCAAACATGAATTGGCTACATCAATTGAAGCAAAGTTAAAGACAGCTATAAATATAGCATTCTATCAAAATTTAGAGCTGCTTTATAAGGCTCTATTATCCGTGAAACCAACATCAACTGATAGTGAAAGAGCTTTTTCCATCTCCGGATTATTTAGTTATACTTTTGTTATTGTATAACAGAATTTAATGTAGTAAAAAGTTATTTTACTTTTTAATTAGTTAATGAGAACAAGACTGTTTAACTAAGTGGCTGATTGTTGTACTATAAGTTAAGGAGATTTATTGACATACTTCACTCTTTCGTAATAAAATAAAACCTGATTATAAGAAAATTGTCTCTTTTTCTGCAAAAATTGCAAATACTCGGGTACCCGGGTATACCCGGGTATATGAAAAAATAATAGCCGATACCCGAGTATTAAAAAAAGTCGGGTACGCGAAAACCCTAATAAGCATCGTGGTCAAGCGACCAAGGTGCAAGATTAACAAATCAATAGGTGTGTCTAAGATCGAATCTCGATTGGATACAAAGTTTTCCTTTTTTATTCTATTTATCCAAGTTTTTAGTTCTTTTTATCTAAAAAATACGACATAATAAAAAAGTATACCGAGCGAAGCTCGGTCGCCAGGTACTATATTTATACATTCCTTACTTGAGAAATGATTCCCCATACAAACTTTCATCACCCTTTTCACCCCCTTAAGGGATGATTTCCTAAATAAAAACTATCCTAAGTTCTTTCCAGGGTCTCAAACTATCTCCATACCAAATATCATCTAAATCGGTTCAAACTTCAGAGGGTTAAGCGTGGAAAGGTAACAGGCAGAGTTACTTTTGCATTTATAATATTAATAATAATAAATAATAATAATATATACTTAAATCGGTTATTTTAAAAATAAGTAGTGGATTTATGGAAATATACTATAATTAGTCATTTTCCTTATAAGTACATATACATACATACATATGTGCCTATTCCGTAGGAGTCAAGGCTGGATGTTAATTATATGTCTTTAAAGTTTAAATATCATTAAAGAATATTTAGTCATTTTACGCATTTCTTACATCATTCTTTATGAAGATAAGACGATTTATATGTTTGTTGTTGTCAGCCTTTGTTAACGTCCCACTGCTGGGCACGGGCCTCCCTTCAATACTACGGGAAACAGACCATAGTCCATCACGCTGGCCAAGTGCGGGTTGACAGACTTCACATGCCTTTCGAAAACTTGCTAGGTTCTCAGACATGCAGTTTTCCTCACAATGTTTTCCTTCGCCCTACGACAAGCGGTAATCATATTGGAAATGATTCGCACATGAAAATATCAAGAGGTGCGAGACCCGGGATTTGAACCGGCATCACTCGGTTTCCCAAGCAAGCGCGTTACCACTGGGCTACCACTGCCTAATTTACATGTTTATTTGTCTTTAACTTAAAAAATAACTATTTTCTTATTTCAAAGTGGATTATATTATGTTATTTTTACCAATATTCTGAAGATGAATAGGCTCTTTGAACGCGCTAATTTCTAGAAATACCACTACTCCGATTTGAAAAATTCTTTTAATGTTTTATAGCCTATTTAGTGGCAGGTAAGAGAGAGGTTCTAAGATATTATAAAACATTCTTAGGTCCTTTAAAATCAAGCTACGAGCCTTAGGAACGAAACAAAAAATAAAAAATTAATCTATTCAAGCCGCGGGTAAAAAGCTAGTTTTGTATGTTAGATTAAAAAAATACGTTTTATGTATTAAGTATTATAAAAAAGGTCGGACAAGTGCGAGTCTGGCCCGCATATGGAGAATTCCGTAGCATGAAACATTCAAATAAGTTTATCTTAACTATTTTTTTTGATATAACTAGAAATTTATAGATTTCAGAAATTTTTCCTTATTTATGCTATAAGACATTGCTTCTTGCCAAATTTTATGGTATCTAGGTAAACGGGAAGTTCCCTACAGGTTTTCATTCCCTTGCGAGTGTCAAAATATGCGGCATAAACGGCCGTATCTTTTGATTGCGTTGACTTAGAAGTTTGATTTTTTCACAACTCCAAGGACCACGCGTTCCTGAGAAAAAAGGTCTTGACAGACAGACAAACAGACGAACAACGAAGTGATCGTATTACGTGTTCCTTTTTTCCTTTTGAGATACGGAAACCTAAAAATAAAGAATAATCTCAACTTATTTCATGTTTGGCTTTTTCATATTTGGAACTGAGCGCACCAGCATTTTTTTACATGAAAGTGTTATCATGTGGTATTATTCTTGGCTATTTGCATGAACAACAACAAGTACTTTTATACAAAATATCACTCTCGCTTTTGTTTTCTCTTATCATTTTATACCTATTTATTTTAACTTTCATACTGTTGTTGTTGATTGCCTTAGTCTATTATTATAGCACAATTAAACATGACAATTCTGATACTCGAGACAGGCTTCATTAAAATTTAACAAAGCGCTTTAATAATCTTGACCTTCAATTAATTAAATTATTCTACGTTGTTTTAGTTTCCGTATAATACAAAAATGTTTGTTTTGATCGCTTTATATAAATATATTGTTGTTGTCCTTTAAAAATGACATACCTACTACATGAATAAACCATGTATATGTTTGTTTTGTCGTTAATAGTTTATATATGAGATAATTCCTCTTATCTTAGGACGATTCGAATTTAGTAAAATCGCCATTGTTCAAATGGAATGAAAATGGAATGAAAAACAAAAACGGATTTAGATAAAGTTTGTTTTTTATTATCAAAATATTTTATACGAAATATAGTTGATTCCTGTTACTTTACGTGTAGTACCAAAAAGAACTATTACTTTATTCTTCATAAAATGTAATTAAATTAATATATTGTTTACATTTTAAACCTACCAGTTTATATAAAGGTCAAATAATGATCACGTGACAATAACAATATTGCGAGATGTGGAAACGAACATTTTAGTTCACAAGAACTGCAATAAGGGTTGGCCAACTGTTAATGACATAGTATAGGTACCTACTTATTTGTTGTATCTATCTATGACAATAGGTGTGAAAGTGGTAATCGATATTTAACTAAAATATTCAATAATCTCCATTTCTTTTAATTAGAAATGTTAATAAAGAATGTACATTTATTCTAATGAAACTTCAAAAACCTTTTAAGCTTTTAAGCTAATAGTTTAGTCCCCAAGGTTTTTTAATGACTAATGACAAGCTAAAACTTTGTGAGTGGCTCTATTATGGAGAGACGCCCAACTATTCTTTCCACCAGAATTTGATAATGGTAGATACAATTGTGGTTTCATACGGAACATGTCAAAACGGTGATAGTATAAACTTACAGGTTGATTTACGATTTAGCCTTAAGATAATTCAACGTTAAACGAGAGAAAAATGTTGTCCTCAAAACAGATGGTTTAGATTAAATCGTCCCTCTCTCTGAACTTGTTAAAATAACGTCATAAAATTTAATAATAACGGGCTGTTTTCATAGTAGGTATTTATTATTAAAGGATATGAATAATTGAATAATCAAATCAAGCTACAAATAAAATGATAGGATTTCTCAGTCCTACACTTGGATATTGCACCCCCACGGCGATACTTTTTTCATTATTATAAAGCTAATTTTTGTTTTTTTCTTTCAGAAATAAAATGACAAAATGATAATACAATAGGGAATATGCGTGTGATTTAAATGAAGGTGAAATATTTTTTTATGATCTTTATTGCTTTTAAATTAAGGCTATATCAATATTTTTAGTGTAATTTCTTTTTGATAAAAAAAAATTTCTTATCTAATATATTTAAACGAGCAATTCTTATACATATATTTATACCGACGATGTCGGAAACGGATCTAACGATTTCGCTGAAGTTTGGCATGTGGGGGTTTTCGGGGACAAAGAATCGATCTAGTTTAGTGTTATGTCTGGGAAAACGCGTGTTTTTGAGTTTTCACGCGGTTTTCTTTTGTATTATTCGCACGCTCGCGCATTAGCATCGTGGTTAAGCGGCCAAGGCGCAAGATTGACAACCATAGGTGTCCGAGTTCAAACCCAGTCGGATACAAAGTTTTTACTTTAGTTTTTTTTTTTATTTATTCAAGTTTTTAGTTTTTTTTTAAATTCCGAGCGAAGCTCGGTCGCCCAGGTACTTATTATTAAAAGGTGCAAATATACATATGTGTGAAATTCAAAGTATGTAGTTGAAACAAACGCTATTGGTAAAACCGCATATAATGTCGGAGTATATCATAACAAAGAGATTAGCGATTTTGTCGCCTACAAATTGAGCCGTCATTTTTCTATGTATATCATACTGTGACTTCACGCCAAGCGCGCAAAATGGCGAGCGTTTAAAGTATCCGTATCGGTATGATATTTTTATTTTTTATACTAAATGTTAGTTTTTTGGAGTTGGATAATTTTTAACAATTATATAATGATATAAACTATTGTATAAAAGCTAAAAAAATAAATAACAAATAAAGTGGTATATATTAGTTCAGATGTAATTAATATAAGGAGGAATGTATTTTACAAACTTGTTGTGACTTGTGCCATCTCTTGGTAATTTTCTAAATAACACAATAACAATATATTATTAATTATTTAACTATTTTTACGTCATTATTTTTTTCTCAAAATTAGTTATCATTTAAATAAAACTATCTTTTCGGATTTTTTCGCGGATTTATTTTGATTTTTGGTTCCCGACGTTTCGATTGCTTTAGGGGAGACCGGGGCTAGTTGACTATAGGGGTAGGTTGACTAACTATCAAAAACTCATCCGAGGCAATAGCCTTCAGCTAACCAGTGAGACACGAAAGACCGTCACCTCCCCCCGCTTCGCCACCGGGAACGCGGCGTCGCGCACGCACGTCGTTTGAGAGAAGGAACGTAATATTGAAAAACAACACACGTAAGTATTTTTTTTTGTCGTAATATTATTTGTAATAACGCCTATTTATTCATGGTTATTGATTGTCAAAGAGTTTATAACGAATGTTTGATTCATGTTCTTTCTTTTATGTATTATTCTATTTGATTTCGTCGCAGTTTTGAGGTTATGGAATGTGGTTAAAAGTTAAAAAGTGGTTCGGGGCTAGTAGACTAATGTATAAGGGGGTTGGTTGACCACCTGGTCAACCAGCAACATGATATTATGGATATTGTTTCAGGACCATGCGAACATACAAAAGAAAGACTAATAGAGGGAGTACATCCAAAGATGTAATAGAAAAGTGATGTGGATGAAACATTTTGTATGGAGTGCACTGAATCTTATCGCTCCAGTATTTTTGGAGAAGAATGGGTTCAGTGCACTGTGTGCAAGTTGCGGGCATACACAAAATTTGTAAACGGGAACATATTGTTCTATGAATGCAAAAATTGCACCTCCGATTTAGAAGACTAATTGGATAGTATGATCTCAAAATAATTTATTTTATTAATAAAATAATATACCTATAACATATACACAAATATATATATATATATATATATATATATATATATATATATATATATATATATTTATATATATATTAGAATATATATTAGATATGATAATTTGTTACCAAATGGTTAAAGTTTGCAAGAAATTATTTCATTTTGTTTTAAATACTTAATGAGAAAGTATTTTGTGTTTTGTGAAAAAACTTTGTTTATTTTTAGGTACTCAAATTGCCTAATGTTTAAATGTCTGATTGTTTATTCTTATAATTTGAATTTTATTGTGTTTAATTGATGTGGCGGAAGATCGTCTTGGTTTCAATAAAAAAAATGAGTAATACATTTTTGTGTCTTTTATCCTATTTCCTCGTAGATTTTGTCCTTACAACTTCATAGGTCAACTTACCCCAGGTGAATAGTCAACCTACCCCAAGCATGGGGTAGGTTGACCAGTTTTTCCTATTCTACAAAAACTGGCCTGTACTCTAAATCATAATGAATAACGTGCTTTTTGCAACTTTTTTGCAAAGCTTAATAGTTATTCTATGAACTGAACCCGTTTTTAAATTAATATACTCTAAAGAAATAGAAATAGAAACCTTTAAGCTGAAACTTGGTCAACCAGCCCCGGTCTCCCCTACAGTTATCATTATTTTTTGACTAATCTAATTGATTTTTGTAATTTACCAAGTAAAATCTATATATACATAAAATGCTTTGTCCTGACTGACTGATCGATCAACGCACAGCCTAAACCGCTGGTCGTAGAAACGTGAAATTTGGAGGACTTATTCCTTATACAATGTAGGCATCCGCTAAGAAAGGAATTTTCTAAATTCATCCCCTAAGGGGGTAAAATAAGGGATAAACGATTGTATGAAACTCTGTCATTCTTAACGCGAAATGCACGAAAAGTGGTATTTAGTTTTAAGATAAAAAATAAGAAATATATGTATTAGATTTTTTTCGAAATTCATCCCTTAAAAGGGTAAAAAGGGGTGATAAAGTTTATATGGGCAAACAATTATCTATGATCAGAATTACTTGAAACTTAGTATTAATGCTCTTAAATACAATTAAATAAATACGTATTTCAGCATTTTTTGAAATTCATCCCATAAAGCTGTTAAATAGGGGATGAAAGTTCGTATGAAACTCTGTAATTGATGCACGGAAAATGGTTTTTTAATGGAAATTTACCTTTAAAATGAAAACTAAAACAATACAAATATCTGTTTTTTTGAAATTCATCCCTTAAAAGGTTAAAAGGTGGTTGTGCTGTTTATATAAGGAAAAAATTGTTTATGATCAGAATTATTTGAAACTTGGTATTAATGCTTTTTAATACAATTAAATAAATATGTATTGTAGATTTTTTTTTAATTCAGCCCCTAAGTGGGTAAAACTGGACGGTGAAGTTGGAATTATTGAATATATTTAAATAGAGTAACATGGCTCAAATGTGGGATATAAAGTAGAGTAAATTTATTTACGGAATATACGCTTAACATCTTATACCTACATATTTTTACAAGTAGTAAAGTATGTATTGCGAAAAAGTTTATTTTTTTCGTAGTTTCATCGCGGGCGAAGCCGCGGATTCTGCTAGTTAATGTATAGTTTTGTTTTTAGTTTGTTTTTTGCTGTTAATGTAAAATTAATGTATTGTTTTTAACATGATTTTACTTAAACGATTAAGTATTTTTATAGGACTAGCGCTCCCAACCTATTATCGTGTAAGACAATATTTTTTTTATTGAAAATACACTTACCTTTCATGTGCTGCCTTTGTCGGGACGAAAATATCTCGTATATTATTACCCCCACGGTTTTTTTACGACTGAGAAATCCTACCATTTTATTTGTAGGATGGTTTGATTATTTAATTATTCATATTTTTTAATAATAAATACTACAAAAATCAGCGGTTTATTAATAAATTTTATGATGTTGTTATTTTAAGAAGTTTGAGAGGGAGACGATTTGAACCAAACCATCTGTTTTGTAGGACAACATTTTTTTTTTGGTTTAATGTTGGATTATCTCAAGATCAAACCGTAAAACAACCTGTTAGTAATAAATTTTAGTCTATCACCGTTTTGACATGTTCCGCACAAAGCCACAATTGTATCTACCACGATCAAACTCTCATAGAAAGAATAATTGGGCGTCTCGCCAAAATAAAGTTACAATGTTTTAGCTTGTTATTAATCACTAGAAAATTAAAACCAAATCTATCCCACGCGAACCGTACATTTTTCCGTGACAAAAAGGAGCCTATGTGCTGTTCCAGACTATAATCTATCTCTGTACCAAATTTTATCCAGATCCGTTTAGCCGTGCTGGCGTGATTGAGTAACAAACACCCATCCAAACATCTAAACTTTCACATTTATAATATTAGTAGGTAAGAATAAAAAAACCGTTGGGGATTATAGAGTTAGAGACTATAACACGTTGATAATAAATAGATTTCTATCATTTATTGTCAATCTATTGACTGGTCAATATTTTAATTTTTTGTCTAACAACAAAAAAATATTAATTAAGCTTATATTCACAGGATTTTCCTTTTACACAATAAGAGATCATTTTTAGCATAGAGTTAAGAGGGTTAGAGAGTGGCAAAGGTATTTTTTTTCTAGTATATCAAATTCTATCCGTTGAAATTCAGAGAAAAAGGTAGGTACTATACAGTTTTGTCTTCGCATATTTACATATATACCGATAGATAAATAGATATATTGCAAAAAGCTACGTCACGAAGCCTCTCAACATGAAGAAGTAATGTATTGTGCCCAAAATATTGTATTAAATAAAAATAATATTAGGGTAATATGAATCGGGGGTAATGCGTGAAAGAACAGTATCGCGACATGACCCCGACCCGGCCTGCTAGATAGCTTGTTTACTTGCTGCATATCTGCGCTCTAAATAATAGCAATTGCATAACACTTATGAATGTTCTTGTGACAAAATTAATGTCTTATAATATTTATTAGGTATATACCAAGAAGACTTCGATTTTCTTTCATAGAGCATCTGTATGGTTTCCGAAAATTTTTAGCCCCTGAAGCGAAGTAAGCAAAGTTATATGTATATAACGATAATGTGCAACAACTAATATATAGAAGGAATGATTTCCATTATATATACTGCTACTACTATCTTAAAATATAAGCTTAGAAATAAAACGTTTTCACTGTAGTTTTTATTAATATTAGCTGCGTCCCTCGACGCTTGCTCTTACAGACTTTAGCATTTATAATATTAGTATGATTACAAACAGGTTTTAAAGGTGCTCATGTAGAAATTTAGTACCACTGAAAGATATCGTATCTTACGAGTAAAATTTTATTTAAATTTTAATTTTCAATAAAAATATGCCAAAAAACATGGCCAATTTCAAGTGTTTTCTGTACATATCTTATTCGCATCTATACGTATTACCTACATATAATAAACTAGCGACTCACCCTCGTTTCGCTCGGGCTCGTCCCTAGGTTGATTCCACAAACAAATTTTTATCCCCATTTTCACCCCCTTATGGGATGATTTCCGGAATAAAAAGTATCCTATGTCCTTCCTAGGGTCTCAAACTATCTTCTTACCAAATTTCATCTAAATCGGTTCAGTAAATCCAGAAATTACCCCCTATAACCTCATAAAGTCACAAACATTCTCTTTTTATAATATTAGTATAGATAACAAAAACAATGACTTATGAATTGCGTACAGAATATAGATCCTAAAATAATACTTGTTGAAATTTTTGTCTGATTTCTGTGTCTTTTGTTAATCTGTGTAATCTGTTTTCATTTCACGCAAAAAGTACTTTTTTTAACTAATTTTTTTTTTAGATTTTAGCTAAATTTTGTGTAGTAATAGCTTGTTACTCGGTTATTTAGAATACCTTTTGCAATAAGAAAACCTCGTCCTTCCCACGGGAAAACACAATAACTAGTCGGTCGAGTTGTCCTTGACTGGTTGGTCGAATGTGTGATAAACGGGGAAGATTTGTATATAATATGTTCATATTTTTTACAAGATTGCTAAACTATGACGGTGTTTTATCATAATAATTGTTTTCGTACGCTTACATGGCTAACGCTGGCTGAATCTTAAGAGATATAACAAAACAATGTAGTTACTAGAAAATTGTAGGCTTTAAAAACGCCACAGAAAAGTCCGCGATAACATGTATCTACTAAGATACAATAACTATTTTTATCTATTTAAACATACCTACCTAGGGTCTAAGGACACATCCGAGCGAAGAGAGTCGCTACTATAAAATAAATATATATATATATATATATATATATATATATATATATATATATATATATATATATATATATATATATCTTCTATATCTATACATATTATAAAATTCTAACATAGCCGAATCTGTACATTAAATATTTTTTGGAAAATCTTATTGAAATAGACATTATTATCGATGCAGAGGCCGAATCTATAGTTTTTAGAATTTTTGTCTGTCTGTCTGTCTGTCTGTCTGTCTGTTACCGCATCACAGAAAAACCACTGGAGGGATTTTGATGAAATTTGGTATAGTGATAGCTGGATATCCGGGTCAACATATAGGATACTTTTTATTCCGGGAAAATATCTCATCTCTGAGAAATGTATACTAAACGTTAAAACGAAAGTAGGGACGAACCCGAGTGGAGCGAGGGTGAGTCTCTAGTATTATATAAAAGGCAAAGGTGATTGACTGATGTATCAACGCACAGGCCAAACCCTTAGGGCTAGCAAATTGAAATTTCGCACACGTATTCCTCATGTGACGAAGGCATCCACTAAGGAAGGATTTTTCAAAATTCAACCCCCAAGGGGGTAAAATAGGGGATAAAAGTTTGTATGAAACTTTTTATTCCTTAGACATATTTGCATGAAATTTCATATGAATTGAGTACAGCAAAAATAATGAGTTACGTATTTCAGCGTTTTCTAAAATTCAACCCCTAAGAGGGTGAAATGGCGGATAAAAGTTTGTATAAAACTTTTTATTTCTTGGACATATTTGCATGAAATTTCGTATGAATTGAGTACGCTAAAAATAATGAGTTATGTATTTCAGCGTTTTTCAAAATTCAACCCCTAAGAGGGTAAAAAAGGGGATGAAAATTTTAAATAAACGCACAGGCTTAACCCTTAAGGCTAGAAACTTAAAATTTCGCACACGTATTCCTCTTATGACGTAGGCATCCACTAAGAAAGAATTTTTAGAAATTCCACCCCTAAAGGGGCAAAATAAGGGATGAACGGTTGTATGGAAATCCGTCATTTTCGAAGTTAGAAACATGAAATTTCATATACATACTTCTGATTAGAAATAAATAAATATGTATTTCAGAGGTTTTGAAAATCTATCCCCTAAGAGGGTGAAATAGGGGTTGAAAGTTTATATGGGAGGTCCGTCATTTTTGAAGTAAGAAGCATGAAATTTCTTATACAAGCTTCTGGTTAGAAATAAATAAGTACGTGTTTCAGAGCTGTTGAAAATCTATCCCCTAAGAGGGTGAAATAGGGGATGAAATTTTATATGAGGAGTCCGTCATTTTTGAAGCAAGATGAATGAAATTTAATATTAAAGCTTCTCAATTAAAATAAATACATACGTATTTCATCGTTTTTGGAAATTCAACCCCAAACGTGAGAAATAGGGTGAAAACATTAGTATAAAAATGAAAAAAAAAATCAAAATTCCATCTCTTAGACGACAAAAGGGGTGAGAAGTTATTTATGTTTGTTTCGAAGGGTTAGCATGTTTGTATGAACATATTCCCAAAACAACTTGATGTACATACTTCTAAATACAAACGACTTAAAAAAAACTGACTTTAAAACACTAATAAAAATAATAAATTTAATTAAAATAGCACGACTGCGTAAAAAGCGAACTAAAAGGTGAGAACAGGTTGACAAAGGATCTTTAAAAATAACGTAGATTTTAGCCTGTTTATATGTTAGCCGAGTTACATGATTCTTAAGTCGTAAACATTATATGCGAGTTCTATCATTGTAGTCTCTTCCTCCAACTTTGAAAAGATAGAAGTAGTGGAGCGTGCTAAATACTTTAAACATAAATGAATTTACAAAATACACATAAAATTTCTTTTCAGATACTGGATATTTTCAGTTACGATCACTTAAGTTTTTAACCTAACCGCGAACTTATATTTGCAATTAATAAAGTATGTATTGCGAAAACATATATATATATATATATATATATATATATATATATATATATATACATATATATATATATATATATATATATATATATATGTATATACTAGCGATTATATAGCGATTTACCCTCGCTTTGCTCAGGTGCGTACGCCGTACGCGGATTTTGTTCACAATCTCATGGGTTTTAATTTTTTTTCGCGGAACCCTGATCCTTTTTCTAAAATAAAAGTAGCCTAAGCTACTCCTTATAGCATCAGCTATCTGCCAGTGAAAGTCCCGTCAAAATCGGTCTAGCCGTTTCGGAGATTAGCCGGAAGAAACAGACAGACAGAAAGACAAAAATTGTAAAAAATGTTGTTTTGGTATATGTACCGTGCATACATCCATATGCATTTAGTAAAAAGCGGTTATTTTAATATTACAAACAGACACTCCAATTTTATTTATCTGTATAGAGTATAGATATTTATGTGTAAATATGTAAGTAACAACAACACAATATTCGGCGGTACCAAGCTGTCGATGCGCGAGTCACAATCATACATTTGCAAATCATTACAGCCATCAAATTATTACTAATAGCAAAAAGCCAAACAGGTTTTTTGTAGTACATATTTTCTTGAAATTTCGTATGCAATGATTACGGCAAAAATAAAAAGTTACGTATTTCAGTGTTTTCCAAAATTCAACTCCTAAGAGGGGATGAAAATAGAAACTTAAAATTTCGCCCACGTATTTCTCTCAGACGTAGGTATCCACTAAGCAAGGATTTTTCAAAATTCAACCCCCAAGGGGGTGAAATAGGGGATAAAAGTTTGTATGAAACTTTTTATTCCTTGGACATATTTGCATGAAATTTCGTATTTTTCGTAGTTTGATCGCGAGCGAAGCCGCAGGTTCTGCTAGTATATATATATATATATATATATATATATATATATATATATATATATTATATATATATATAACTTTATTCAATTAGACTTCCACAACCGACCAACTTTTTCTTTTAATTTTGTCCTTTTAAAAAGAGAATGTGTAGTTAGCCTGCGAGGAAATGTAATTAATAAAATTAGACCTATATATTTTTTGTACTTTGTAGGTATTAGTACCTTCTGGGTACGCAGTATCCCCATGCAGCGATGGTTGTCTAATTTACGCTTACTGTAGACTTATTAAGTCGATCTATTTTAATAATTACAAATAGTTAATTAGTTTCCAGAAAGCATGCTAGCACTACTAGCAAATAAGATATAACCTAAGTAAAGATCATTATGTTTTAATTTAAAATTGATTGTTTCCATTGCTGATTAGCCATTTGTTTATATTATTTGAACAGTTAATGAAGCAATTAGGTGCAACTATTATAGATTTACCGATTCATTAGCATTATGCCATGTGGATCACGTAATTTTCTTACATATAGTGTCAATGAAATTATAAATCGACCTACAATGTCTTACTAAAACTGTTTGTTTTTTTTTCTTTAATTATTATTTATGTTTTCTAAATGATTGTTATTATTAAATCGTGAATGATTATTATATAGCGCGAATTTGTCTTTACTTGTTACAAGACTAAAAAAAGCTTTCCTAAAATATTTTTAACCGACTTCCAAAAAGGAGGAGGTTCTCAATTCGTCGGAATCTTTTTTCTTCCTTTTTTTTTATGTATGTTCACGGATTACTCGAAGACGGCTAAACCGATTTGGAAAATTCTTTTTTTGTTTCAAAGGGTATTCTTCCCCGGTGGTCCCATATAAATTTTATCGAAATCGGTCAAGCGGTTTTTAAATAAATGGCTAAATCAAATATGTTTTTTATTAATAAAAATCTTTCTTCTTATAAATTACAAATTACCTGCTTATTACGTCTACACTAAAAAAAAAAACGACTTCCAGGCACTGAAAAGTAAAAAATAACTAAACAGGGGTTTTCATTTAGAATATCTATACTTAATCAGATATTTTCGAAGTCGGTGCCAGCCAATACAAATCAAAGCACACCTATCTGATTAAGTATCTATTCTAAATGAAAACCCCTGTTTGGTTATTTTTTACTTTTCAGTGCCTGGAAGTCGGTTTTTATTTTTTTTTTTAAGTTTTTATTTTTTATGGGACCCTGGTGCGGTAGGCTTTATTTATTATATCTTAGTGTCATGATAGCTTGAAGCTGTACAATGATGAAAATATATGTTTAGATTCAGAAAATGAAACTTATATAACTAAGCTATGCGTGCGTAAACAAAAATTTTGGCAACTACATGAGAAATAAAATTGTCAACTTTGATGTCGTTATGAACACATATTTTATTGATGAAGCGTCTACGTCTGCTCTACTTTTGATGATTTTAAAAATAATAAAAATCTCATTCATTTAAACTCGAAACAACTGACAAAGGAACAAAGCGTGTGCGTGCGACAATCAATTAGTCATCCGGTCGGAAACAACATTCTCTATATGGCTAAAAGTGTTCATCAGCTGCTGTGACTCCTCCTTCCCCGTACGTTCGACTCCGCATCCGCTAAGTTTCCGATAACGCGTGAGTCAGTGCCCTGCACTGCTGACCAGACATAAGTGACCCTTTCATATGCAATAGTTCGCTTGCAGTGTCAGCAAATTTGCGAACATTAAAACGGATCTAGACCATCACTTACCGTACTTAGTTGACGCTTAGTCGCGTTCAAGGAAGGTCGTGTCGAGCACCGATTACGCATATACGATTTTTCTGACTAAGCAATCGTCGGTGATTAGTTCGAAAAAAAACGCGATAGTCGTACGTTGTCGCTTAACGTGCTGCCGGCTAATTTTTGTTGTTGTTCAACGAAGTTTTAATTTCAATTGATAAGAATTAATCCAGTATTATATTGGAATGCATACGGTAATCATAACTACTTATTTAAATCGGGTTTATCAACAGCGCTATCACTAGTCGAAAAGTGTCCCCGAATCAGTGTCTCTTTAAAAGTGCAAGTGGACATACTTGTGTGAGGAGTGTCGGAAGATGCCAGTGCTCGGAGGCGAGATGGCATCTCAAGATATATGTGGGAGATATGGCGCAGCGCCTGAATACATGCTACCTGGACCCTACATGTGGGAAAAGCATCAAGGCCACCAATATTCTTTACCTTTGAACAGAATCCCTCCAGAAGAGTCACAATGTGTTAACGCCGTGCCTACGTACACTACACATACAGGTTCGTCATATTACCCAAATGTCAATGCGTTAGATAGTGGATATTATAAAATGTTTGGTTTTTTATTTCAAGATTGCATTTTATCATAGCCACTTCAATTTAAAAGATATAACTATATAGGCAACTTTGTAATCAAGAACGTATTTACATCATACCTACTTTGTGAAAAAAAAACGCAAAATATTATTTATTTTATTACATAGTTTGTTAGTTAAAACATAATTTTTGTTGCGGTATGCAAAATTTTGACACGAATATTTTTAGTGGGGATTTATGGAAAAATCGAAGGAAAAATCGATTTCATCATAATATTATGACTAGTGTTAAATATGCCTACGACGTAAATGACGTACCTTACATAATACGAAGCCCCATCAAGTAAGGATAGTAGATCGTTACGACAGTTGAAATTCTATCTCTATGGGAATTATTAATGATAATAATTAATCATTGTTAATGACTCAGATATTGATACCGTATCAGGAATATAGGCTTGTTTACATCTGATAGCATTTTTTGATTTTATTCAAATAAATAACTTACCTACTGTGTTATATAACTTCTTGCAGATCAAAATTGTAGAGTTTATTTTAATCACCTAGTTTTATTTCACCAATATGACCACATATCATTGACATAATTTCAAAATATTTTACGTGATTAGTTTTCAAGAAGTCTTACAAATATCCTCTAATCTAATCATATCTTATATTTGACAATGCCGCTAAACATGAATTAATGTAAAAAAAATTCTTATGATAGGACTAGTGTTACCACGCCGCTCCCTCGCGTAGTTTATTTATGTACAACAAGCTACTCACTCTCGCTTCGCTTCGGGTTCGTCTCTAGGCAAAAACAAATCTATCCCACAGGAACCCTACATTTTTCTGGGATAAAAAGTAACCTATGTACTATTCCAGACTATAATCTATCTCTGTGCCAAATTTAAAGAGTAATAATAATGACCTCCCGACCGACTTCGGCCACGGCGGCCAGTCTCAATTAAGACTAGCCATCTGCGCAGGAGATATTATAGTGCAGCGCGTTTACACGCAGACACAAGTGTACTTTCTATTCCTGTCACTCTCATACTCCGGTGGGACGACACGAGACACGACCGGTGAGAGTAAAGGTGCAGGACCGACGGGTTTACGTACTCTCCGAGGCACAGGGGTGAAACACCGCCAACTTCTCAACTCCGGGCTGTTACTGAGACTTACTAAACAAAAGCTCAATAATTAAACTTGGTCCGACCCGGGACTCGAACCCAGGACCTCTCGATGTGCAGCCGTACTTGCTATCCACTGCACCACCGAGACAGTCAAAAAAGAGTAACGAAAGAGTAACAAATATCCATCCATTCTTACAAACTTACACATTTATAATATTGAGTATGACTTCTCCATGAAGTTTCACATAATTTCTTATATTTCATCCCCAGAGGGGGTACTGATCAAAAAAATTAATAAGAATAGTCGTTATATTTTCACTATAACTTTATAAGTAATTTTCATACAAATTATCCAACCCTATTTCCTATGAAGAATGTACCTGTTAAATTTCAAGTTTGTAACGTGGCAGGTATAAAGATAAATGTTGTGGTGGGGGGCCTCATTAGCGTCCAGTAGTTCAGCGGGCGCGAAGCTAAGAAACGCACAGGGAGGTGGCCCACTTCTGTGGGCGGTGTACCATGCGGGCTGCTCCTGGTACTTCTCTGTTGACAGAGTGGACCGTTGGAGTAATCCCATGGTTGTTGTGGTCTGCTTCGGCAGACCTACTATCGGGGCGTCGTAGTTGAATACGTAAGCGATCCTGCGACGACCCACGGGGAAGGTTTTGTTGAGTTTTAGTGGGTAGTACTAGCTTTTCTAGCCGGTGAGTCTCACATAACCGTCTGTATCTCTACAGATGGTATAAGTAAATGCATTTTCCAACATTAAAAAAAAAGAAAAGGTATATAGATAATAACTATATACCTTTTCTTTTTTACTGAACTTTTTTTACTTTTACTATTTTAATAGAACTTTGCTGAATCCGAAAGCTCAATTGGACTTTAGATCGGAGGATATCTCTATCCCGAATGTTACTCATATCACTGAAGAAGTAACAAACACGCGTATAAATGCGAATGTTTTTATGTATGTACACATAAAAACATTCGCATTTATACTCTTCTATATATAAACATGAAGACATCAATTCAGTACTTAATTCTCCTCTGTTTGTCAACCCATTTTTTTTTGTTCAGTAGCTATTGACGAGCATTAAAGTTATCAATTAAAAATTGGGAATAGCTCAATAGTTTTTTCCTTCAAAGATGTATTTCTTAAATTTACAACAACGATTGTGGTCAAATTTCGACCATTGGACGATAACTAGTATTTATAAGATTGATGAATATTAAAAAGGCTTTGACATGTGTCTCATTATAATGTTAGTGAATTACTTGATAATAATTAAAATTAATGACATTGAGGTAATTTTGATTATAATTATTGTGAATTAACGTTTTATCAGAGTCAGTTCACTGGAACTAGGAAGGAATTTCCTATATAGTTTGTGTTAGGAAAACATTTAATTATGTATTTCATAAGAACATGGCGCACCTATATTATAGTTTATTATTAAAACAGTATCTTATAAGTATATTATGCTTTGCTGACATCTTGTTATTTAAATGTAATTTGTATCAAAATATTATAAGTTTTAACAATTAACTAATGTATACCTACTAACAATATAGAAATGTATTGTTAGTGCGTTCGAATGGGATATGAGCTAAACTCCATAATCTATTGATTCTGAAAGTTAAGATTTTTGCGAATATATTTGCTCGCGGCTCCTCTAGTGTGGTTTACTTTATATAATCGCTTTCCCTAGGGCTTTAGTGTGTGATATTTATTAGCTAGCCAATATTCTAAATAAAATGATGTCCAACGCTGACTGGTGGTTCCAGAGAGAGTATTAGTTTTTTCTTTCTTTAAACGTTTTCAAAGCCACAAAAAATAATAAACAATATCTTTAGATTTATAATATTAGAACAGATTTCTCTTCTATAGTTACCTATTCATGAGTCTTTTTATAAAAAAAAACTAATATTCTTACAGGAGATATGTATCAACTTACTCCATGCGGAAATTTTAATATTGTTTCAAATATTAATTGGGAAATATAAAAAAAATATTAAACATTAGCGGCTCACCCTCGCTTCGCTCGCGTTCGCCTCTAGACAAACAAAAACAAATCTATCCCACGGAAACCGTACATTATTCCGGGATAAAAAGTAGCCTATTTGTTATTCTTATGTATGAACTATATTATTGTAAAGTTTCATTAAAATCCAATCGTTAGCTTTTGTGTACTAAGCTGTATACGTTACTATATTTTTTAACTATCCCACGGGAACTCTTTAATTTTACGGGATGAAAAGTTGACCGGGGATGTAAAGTACCGCCATACAACATTTCATTTAAATCGTTTTAACAGTTTCGGAGATTAGCCCGTACAAACAGACAAACAGACAGAGAAACAAAAAAATTGAAAAAAACCTGGATTTGTTATATTTCTCTTCTCACGACCCCCTGACTCGGTTTTTAGTATTTTTTTTTTTCTATGTACAGACATTTGACCTCTACAGTTTTATTATATGTATAGATAATAAAAAAAAAACAATTTTATCAAAATTATTACTCATTTTCATACTAACTACCATAATAGAGTACAAATATGATGTTAAATATACGATAATAATACATGATACGACAATCTTAAGATAAAAATATGTAGAAACTAGAAAGTGTACCAAAGGATTTTTATCCAAATTCGTACCTGTGTTTTAACTGATACGGTGTTGGTTCTTTTGCACTTTACGAGTAAAATATCTAGGTACTTACTGTCATTAATGTAATAAATTATCTTACTGGTGTTTAGATATTTATCTTTGAATACCTAATTTGTGTAAAAAATAAAATATCCACTTATCTTTCATATTTAGCGTTATCAGTGTAACTAGACTAACGAATTGTAACTATTGCTTAGGAGACACATATTATTATAATATGTAAAGCGTTTTTGTAATATCATCAATTATTGTTTTTTTTTTCTTTTTAGCGTTTTTCAATTTATAGGTATATCGTATACAATTACTTTATGGATATGGTTTATATGATAATGAAGATAATATAAATCATTATAATAGCTTTTGCACGAATATGAGTAAACTACAAAAGTTTATTCATGAAATAGATTAGTTAAATGCAGTTTAAAAAATGCAAAGGCAAATTGTATCTATTTATATAGAAAGATACCGAATAAACTATTATACTAAAACTAGGTATATTAATATACTAGCGACTTCTCTCGTTCGAACGGAACCCTAATTAAAAAAAAAAGTAGCCTAAGTAACTCCTTATAACATCAGCTATCTGCCAGAGAATGTCCCGTCAAAATCATTCCAGCCGTTTCAGAGATTAACCGGAACAAACAGACAAAAATTTTAATAATTATATTTTTCTTATAAGTACCGTATATAATATTATATGCATTTAATAAAAACTTTTATTTCGATATTACATACAGACTCTTCAATTTTATTTATCTGTATAGATTTATTGGTTTGCGTCGAATGGTCCACAAAAATATTGTAAATGATAAAATCCTTTTCATTTTTTCATAGTTTTTAAGTGCCCGGAAGAATATTTTTGTTTTAATTTTTTTGTGTAGATATAAAAAAAGTGCCTACTGAACGTGCAATAATAATAGTTTTAAGTACATAAGTAGGTATCTAATGCGAATATAAATTCGTCTATGTAATTTAAGCTAGTTGGAAGACTAGTGTTGTATTTAAAACATAATCTGTAAACTACCTACAATCCCACTCGGTAGTTAATAATAAGCACATGGGTGACCGAGCTTCGCTCGGAGTTCTGTTTTGTTATATCGTCTTTTTTAGATTAAAAAAAAGTGAAAACTTAAATAAATACAAAAAAAAGTAAAAACCTTGTATCCGATAGGGATTCGAACCCGGACACCTGTGATTATCAATCTTGCACCTTGGTCGCTTGACCACGATGCTAATGTGAAAGAAAACGCCATGAAAACTCGTAAGCTCGCGTTTTCTCAGACATAAGACTAATCTAGATCGATTTTTCGCCCCCATAAACCCCTACATACCAAATTTCAGCGAAATCGTTAGAGCCGTTTCCGAGATCACCGGTATAAATAAATATACAAGAATTGCTCGTTTAAATATATTAGATAAGAAAAATTAAGTAATATTAATATATAAAGTATTACTAATGTATTACGATTTATACGACAATACCGATTTTAAGAATTTATTTACAATTTGCTAAGAAACTAAAAACCGCGTTTTTAGTAGTAACTAAAAATCAAAATCTCAAACACAACTTAATAAACCCAATTTCGAACTTCTTTAAAAATCAAAGAAAAGTTCCACGATTTAGAAAATTTCTTAACATTCTTATAATACTTACAACACGCTATATTCTTATATTCTTAAAAACTGTGTGTGATGAAAATGATTTGGAAACATCTCAACATCTCGAGATTTACTTTATTGAATTTACACTGCCAGATCGGTCAAGCCGCTACATGAGATCAGTGAACATAAACAAAATATATGCGCATCTAAAATAGTACTACTTTTTGAAAGTCGGTTAAAAACTATAGTGTTTATAGTATCATCATCATGTCGTTTTTATTACGTAACATTTTTATTGGCATTATTATTGCCCTTCAACTATCAGTAGGTAGTTGATGTGAACACTTCCGTGATTTCAGGAATCCTTTGCCACACATACCGGCCTTGTTAAAAGCAAGGTCGTTTTAGATTCCATAATTGTTTATAATTAAAATTAAATGACAAAAAGGGTATAAGGTCAACAAACATTGGTTGATACAACTCTGCGCTAATTTATACTTCTATTATAGAGAGGTAAAGTTTGTAACTTTGTGTGTCCCCACACTAATCTCTGACATATCTGAAAGTAATGATCCGAATTTAAAAATTCTTTCAGTAATAGGAAGTTAAGCTCTGGTTGCGTTGATTGGTTTGAAATAATCTAATAAAATGTATTGCAAAAAGAACCTTACTTACTTACTCGAGCGAAGCGAGGATAAGTCGTTAGTATGTTATAAAATCATCTCTATATAATTTTCCCTGCTATTGATGTACAATGCATTAGCATATTGTAGTATAACAAAAAGCGGATTGTTTTTATCAATTTACCTAACATTAACCAAGCAATTTTTTATTTAAATTAAAAAAAAAACGTGTGTGTACCTAGTTATGTACGTACGTAAGAAGCTATACTTCTTTGGCATAACAGAACAAAAATTTTCGCTAAAGATTTCATCCCGTATGTCACAACTCTCTGTTTGTAAACGGAATGCAGCTAACTTCATCATGTCGCTTCTCTAAAATCTCTCGCCTCATAAAAATTTTACTCTCATATTTATTTCCAAACGTGCCAAAAGAAGTATAACTTCAAAAAAAGCCAGTAGTAAACATATAACGGATCTATAACAAAAATTTGCTTACATTTTATCATATTTTGTTACAGATAGTGATATGCAATTAGAAACTAGTAGTAGTGAAGCGAGTGCGGCGAGTTCTACGACGTTGTCCCAGCACTGTGCGATATGCGGCGACCGTGCTACAGGGAAGCACTACGGTGCGTCTTCATGTGATGGTTGCAAGGGCTTTTTTAGAAGAAGTGTACGGAAGAACCACCTATATACATGCAGGTTCGTATGTGCAATATGTATAAATAATGAAAATTAATCTCCATCTGAGATAGTTGGATAAAATACCATTAATATGATATCTTTATTGCACCTTTTGCACGATAATAAAATGACATAAGATGGAAACTTTGTTGGTTGGCTATTTGTGCATATAATATCTTCATTATTTATTTGTACTTAATAAAATCCAAATAACAAGAGAGTAGTATCTTGTATTTCTTATCTTAGTCAAATACTTTCCGAAAAAGTAAGTTCTCTGCTAGAAAAAAATATACATTTATGGCTTTTAGTGAATGAAACTCACATGCCTGCTACGAAACAAATCTTATAAATATTTATTAAGTTATGTAATTTAATTTTCAGGTTTAGCAGAAATTGCGTGGTAGATAAAGACAAAAGAAATCAATGCAGATATTGTAGGTTAAGGAAGTGCTTTAAAGCGGGCATGAAAAAAGAAGGTGAGATAACGTTTTGTTTTTCATTAATTATTTTTTCTTGATTCTTCAAATAAAATTAATGTAATTAATAAATTATATATATTTACATATCTTATAATGTGCAGCCAGTAAATAGTTTATTTATTTATTTTTTTTACTTAACTTCTAAGTAATATAACATGATTCTCAAGAAATATACTATAAAATTCATATATATTTTTTTAAATATGGTAAACTAGGGTCGTAGGGGTAGGATTTTAGAAAATAGGCGCATTGGCATAAAGTAAATAACAAATAAACTTTTCACTTTTATATATTAGTATAGGTCATCGATCAAAAAAAAAATTACTAAAAACACAATCAGCGACAAAAAATGTTCTCACCGTATGAGCGCTCATTTGAACATTTGAGCGCGCTTTTTTTTTCGTTTTATTTTTGTTAAAACAACTTTAAGCATTGCACTTAAGGTTCAATTTACATTGTTGTATATTTATTTCAACTAGGATAATTAGTAATTACTTAAACACAATTGGTGACAATTTTAAGAGAACTTTTGCATTTGATTGTGTATATTATAATATGTATTACTTTTTTGATCGATAGTATACATAGATTATAATAGTTATATTTAAAGTGTTTAAATATTATTTTAAAGTTAATATATAAATTACTTGTAATCAGAGAATTAGTATGTTAAATAACCATATCAAATTAACGTAATAAATAGTAAAATTTGTTATGAATGTACATAGATGGCCTGTATCTGGATTAAAGCTTAAAAAGTAACCCATTTCGTATTACAACAGAGCCGTTAAAAATATTTAAAATTAAAAGTATTTTTTTTTTACTAATTATTATTTTTACTAATTGATTTTAAACTGCAATTTATGACCTCACGCTCGGGGATTCTTGGCCACATTCTTATGACTTAACTATAGCAGTCGATATTATGTTAATTTTTTTACTTGTTACTATAGCAAAAAAATAGTGTATGAGTCAATAAATAACTTAGCAACTCGTGCTGCATTTTCTGCATTTGCATAACTAATTTAACGTGACTAAGGCTTATTACTCATCACTACATAATATACTACAAAATCGCTTGCCGCTGTCTGTCCCTATATATGCTTAGATCTTTAAAACTACGCAACGGATTTTGATGCGATTTTTTTTAATAGATAAAGTGATTCAAAACGAAGGAAACAGTTATAATTTTAGAAGTTTCTAATGTGATGTCGTAAATAAACACATTTTTTGCGCTTACATTGCAAACGGTGGCTGAACCCTACGAGACAGATCAAAATAATGTACTACAGTATTGTACACCTTAAAAAGGTCTACAAAAAAATCCGAAATGGTATATGTCTATCTCTTAAGGATAACATACTATATTCATTTAACTATATCCAAGATAGGGTCGAACCCGAACGAAGCGAGGGTGAATCGCTAGTTTAGCATAAACAACATTGTAATTTAGATAGCTATAAAAATATAAATCTTTTATATAATGAATAAAAAATTCAATACATTATTAAAGATAACTTAAAAATGTTTATAAGTACAAATTATGAAGGTTAGTTATATCTGTATTTAGTATAATAATTTAATTTTATTAGTTTAATTACAAGGCTTGACACGGGCGTTTACGATTAAAATTCGGTACGATTCCTAAAGCAAGAGTTCTTATAATTTCGTCATGTCTATGTCACAATTTCTCGAATAAACCGAAAAATTAGTTAATTAGTAGTATTGTTGTTACGGACTTTTATTTAAGTCAATAGGTGCTGATTTATACTTTCTAAAGTTCTACCACTTTAAAAATTAGAGGTACTCTCTAATTTTTAATGTAAGGGATGGAAAATTCTCAATAATTACGTTGAAGAATATACTTTGAGTAGTTTTTGAGATATGAGATATTTACGGTAGTACGTTTTTTTAGTTTAACGGCTGCTTTATTTTGGTTATTCATAGTATTTTCGGGAAATTCTATGATACTTAACCCTTAGTTTGTAGGGTGAAAGATACTTACACTTGATGTAGGCTGGAGTCCGAGGGACTCCCCAAATTAAATTCAAAATAAAAAGACAAAATAAGAAATGTTGTAATATATTTGGCATGCAAAACATAACTTAGTTACCACTCTATAATTTAATGACAAAATATAACAGGAACTTCCCATGACATTCATTTTTTCTTAAATTTAAGAAACAACCCTCGAAATTCACAAAAAAATTGACATACCGACTTTGGACCTCCATAGTTTTCTTTTCTATGATTGTTAAAAGAAATTTTTTCCTTTAATCAATTAAC
The DNA here is from genome assembly GCA_905404265.1 of Fabriciana adippe. Classification (NCBI taxonomy): domain Eukaryota; kingdom Metazoa; phylum Arthropoda; class Insecta; order Lepidoptera; family Nymphalidae; genus Fabriciana; species Fabriciana adippe. The sequence continues at coordinate 10,094,857 of FR989998.1, read as the reverse complement.
TTAACAGTCTTCTTCCTAAAAATTTAATAAAACCTTCTAAATATTCAAAAACAAAAAAACGTACAAGGTCCTATTCATCAGTACGTAACACACATTGCCTGTACACTTTTTTTGAACATGCAGACATATTTGTTTCACAAATATAGGCTGTCTTTCTTTTTATCCTAGCTAGAGAGAAAACAGTATTTCCTGTTTTCCCGAGATAATTTTTCCTCCACTACGTTATCAACTTCAGCTGGGAGATCTCCTCGTATGATCCAGAATATTTGGAAACAAATCGATTTAGGCAATCGCGAGTTGGACATTCGTGTTCTCAAATTTGATTCGTTTAGAGAAGATGCTACACTTTTTAGAATATTCATCCATCATTTTGGTACGTTGTTCCTGGGACTGGTGGATAACGTAAGCGTTTCCTCCACACAAGTCGAGAATCTGGAAGATCATCGCCATTGTCCAACGGACAGTTCGCTAACTGCGTGTCAGGTCCTCTACTTTCTTCGAAAATGGTGTCATGATCTGATTTAATCCCTCCCGGACAAATTCTAAGAAATCCGTGCGAATTTCCGAGAATTCAATTGTTATCTAGCACACCGGTGTGCTCGCGGTCCGCGAGGAGTTAATGTAATCTGCGTCTTCATCGTCCAAAAACAGGTTGTTGAGCGCAGCCGCAAAATAATCTTTGTCATTGCCCAGACTATCTTCATTTTCCAGATCTTCCATCCAGTCCGTTATCACAGAGCTCAGATTTTCATGCAAAACATTTATGGACCTTATGTTACGACTATTAGAAGCCTTAGTTTTGAACTGAAAAAATAAAATACAACGTTATTGGGGTAAAACGAAAAAACTTAAATTCATAAATTGTAACGTTAAGTGTAAGGTGGAGTCCGCAGGACTCCACGTGTGTTGGTTACTCACCTTGTGAATAGCGCGTGCGCAGGTTCTCTAGCCACCGCGTTGGCCGCACCAATAGTGGAAGGTACTAAAATGCACGACGCTGTGCTCGCGTTTTATCAAAAGATATAAATGAAGATTGTTTCGAGGGGAGTCCCTGGGACTCCCCCTACAAACTAAGGGTTAAACTTATATTTGGTGTTGATAAAATAAATATTATCAGTAATTATATAAGTTTACTTGTACCCTAATAAATTGCGTAGGTACTTAATGTGAAACAAAGTATCTTATGAACTATGGTACCTCTTGGTGCGTGAGGCAGACTCGCATTTGTCCGATTTTTTGAACTGTAACTAGTCAGTTAGGTCCTTTGAATTCTTTTAATATTTTATAAAAGAAGTAAATCTAGGTGTTATCCTCATACAAATAATAATACGTGTTTTAAATATTCTTATTGTTTTCTAAATTAAAAATAAGTACTACATTTAGGTGTAGAATGATAGTCAGCTCTTAGGCGCAAAAGTATAAAAAAATCTGGTCAAGTGTGCGTCGGGTTTGTGGGGTTTCCACCACTATTCAACAAAATATATTTTAAATAGCTTCATTTGTATAACTGTATCGCTATATATTCTTATGATGTATGGTTCACCGACCGTTATCAAAGACATAAACATTCCAGTAATAAATACATACGCATATTGACTTCACAAACTCATTTCCTTCTAAGATGTTATTAAAGAATCAACAACAAATTAATTATCGAGTTAATTAAGTTATGTGTTATTATGATAAGTATGAACTGGAAAAACAACATATCTAATGTCTTTTGATGTTAATTTTTAATTCTTAGTAATTGTTATTTATCATTTACATGTATATTATATACCTACTTATGTTTTATTACAATTTAAAATTTAGGATATTTTTTTAATAATATAATATTTAGGGATGCATCCGATACCGATACCGATATCGATATATCGGCGGTATCGTCGGTTTCCGATATATCGGTATCGGTTATATACATTTTCCGATATACCGATACATTTTTAATGAGGATTTTGTGTTTTTTGAATAAAATCTCATAAATGCTAATTTTAAATATTAATTTCTAACCTGAACTTTATTATTAAATTGATTTTTTTTAATTACTATTTAAAAAAATAACTAATATTCTGTTAAATTACAATTTTCAAAACATAATAATTGATATGTAAGTAATATCGTTTGTTTCTGTGTTTTCTATCCTAAACCCACAGTTTTTAACTTTTAGTAACTTTTAAAGCCTATGTTGGTATCGGTATCGGCGATACTTTTCTATAAATATCGGTATGGTATCGTGTCGGCAGAAATGCGTATCGATGCATTCCTAATTATATTCCTTTGTGAAATGTAATGTGTAGTTGGTAATATTTAGTCGGTGCAATCTTACTTCAATGGTATTTGACTTACAATTAGTAAATTTTAATTATCATTTTTGCACAATGTTGATTCTATATTAACACAGTGAAAAAGACAATGAGGGAATCAAAACCCGTTTTATTAGTTTATATTTATTGATAATCCCATCACTAAATATATATCAAATCAATAAAACAGCCTAAAATGTGCATCAATATAATTTAATTTTGTCTCAGCTAATCACTAAGTAGAATACATGAAAATAATAATTCTAAAACTTAACAAATATTCCGAATAAATATTTTAAAAATAAAAGAAAAACAGTTCCTTATCCCTATTGATGTTTTATAAATGCTATATTATAATTATAACATGTTTATTACAGCAGTCCAAAACGAACGAGACAGAATAAACTGCCGAAGGCCTTCATACGAAGAGCCCACGCAAGCCAACGGTCTCTCCGTCGTGTCGCTGTTAAACGCTGAACTACTTAGTAGAAAAGTTATAGATGAAGTAAGTACATTTGAGTTTAAACTTAACATGTTTCAGTCAAGTCAAAGGCAGTGGTAGCCCAGTCGTAACGCGCTCGCTTGGAAAACCGAGTGAAGCGGATTCAAATCCCAGGTCCCGCGCCTGATATTTTACCACTTGTTTTACGGCGAAGGAAAATATCGTGTTAAAATCTGTATATCTGAGAGAACCTAGCAAGTTTTCGAAAGAAATGTGAGGCACGCCAAGTGTGCCCAGCAATGAGCATTATAAAGGCCTAAATACATAATTTAGTCACTGTTTATAAATATTTTTAGATAACTAATAAAAAAATATATGAATTAGTAGATATGGTGTTCGTCATGATAATATTATCTTCAATGGAAAGCGCCGAGTTTTTTGTATAAAATTTATATTGTTTTTATTATGAAAACGTACAATGTAATATAACAATGGGTTATTTTAATAATTTATTAACCAGTCTAGTCAATTGCTTCAAGTTGTGTTCAAATACATATGTATCTATTATATACACTAATCTAAGGATATATCATGAAAATTCTGGATCCATCTATACTTATAGTCTACTCTCACAATTATTAATTTTTAATTATTATTTTATAAAAAGAATAAGTATTGCAAAGTTATAAAATCTATTACCCTTTCAAGTATCTGCTTTACATACATAGCATGTTTTTTGTTCATAATAATTATTTTTATGTAAGATGACTTCAGTTTTTCAAGGCCCTTAAGAGCCAGTTTGTCGACCTTGTGGTTAAATATTTGTTTATTTAAATTATCACATATTTATAAAACACATTTATCTTAATATATTACAGAATTAACTTTACGTTACAAGGTAATAACTATTGAATAATCAAAAATATATACATAAAATTTTGTTTTATTACTCTATAATGAAATAGTCAAGAAATATATTTATTTTGTGGCTGTTTAATTTAAAATCTAATATGTAAATAAATATCTCATCACAGTGTTTGTGGCCGCACTCCTCCGAAACAGCTCGACCGATTTTAATGATTTTTTTTTGTATATTTGGTAGGTATAAGAATAGTCGTGAAGTATTTTTCATCCTTCCACCCTCACCCCCCATTTTTTAATCGTAAAATTTTAGTATTTTTGTATTAAACAATATTTTATAAATACATAGCGACGTACCAAAAGCCAAAGGTTTTTTTTTTTGTAGGTTGAACGCGGGCGTAGCCGCGAGTTCTGCTAGTAGGAATATAAAATTCAAAAACTGAAGACCCCTCTGTAACATTTTGTTTAATTATAAAATTAATCAAATACTAATGATAAATATCGTTGCAAACATTCTTGTTTTATCACGATAGAAAAATTACCAGCTATATGAAGGCAATTTTACAAAAATATCGTCTGTTTTTATATAATATTATCATACATGGTTGAGGAGTTAATAAAACACTAACAAATACAAATATCGGAAATTAGATTTCAATCTTAAACAATATCAACTTCACCAAACTAAAGTTAACGGCCTAGTAATCTGTAATCACCTGGCACGTTTTGAAGAGAATTGAAATGAATAAAGTTAATGAAGGATTTTTCTTTTAACAGACAAACAACGTGACAGACGCAGAAATAAACAACAGAAAGCTGGCAAAGATCAACGATGTATGCGACTCCATAAAGCAACAATTGCTCATATTAGTCGAGTGGGCGAAGTACATCCCTGCCTTCACCGAGCTACATTTAGATGATCAGGTATTTTAAATCTCAATTATAACAATTCACAGTTCACCGCGGGTTTTTCTTAATGATTATTATTTCACGAGTAAGCTACTCGAACACAAACAAGAAGAAAATGTTGTCCTACAGAATAGATGGTTTAGATCAAATCGTCCTCCTCTTCGAATTTTTTAAAATAACAACGTCACAAAATTTATTTATAACCGGCTGATTTTCATAGTATTTATCATTAAAAATATACATAATCAAATGATCAAATCGTCCAACACATAAAACGATAGGATTGCTCTGTCCTACGCTCGGATATTATCTACCACTCAGTTATATGACAATTTCATCCACGCCATAACTATGACCACAGATCATAGTACGGATAGTGCATCCCATACAAATATTTGGACATCGCTATCCGCGCTTACTCAGCGGGCTATTTTTTGACCTAAAATGGATAATAGATGGCGCAAGTGAGAATTGAAAAAAAAAAGCGACATCTAGCACCTCTAGTTGTATGATATGTAAAGGCTCTAAATGATAGATGGCGATAAAAGCTAAGATATCTATCCCTTTATTTTATTGCGCAGCGGCAAGAGTTGCCGCTGTAGTACATGTTGTAGGTACCTCTATGTAAGGCCTCTCAAAGGCCACTACGGCAATTACAAATTATATTTTTAAAATATACTAAAATATATTAATTACATTTAACAGCTTTTTTATTATATTGAGCGCCGTCTGTGAACAGAGTATACATATTATTATCAAAGATCGTGCTATCTAGTACCTATTATTGCCGTCAGAAATACAAGGATATTATTGAATTTTATATATATTTTTTTAAATATTGTATATTTATCCACTATTTAATTTTCCCTTACTTTAAATAATTAGGTTAAACCCTTTTTTCATTTTTTTTTTGTACTTTGAATTTTAGATGAACATTAAAAACAAATCGGTATAGGTATATTACGCCATCTGTTATAATATTTTTTAACTAATTTTTACTTCGTTCGTAATGAGACCCCATGCCATAAGTTTTAACTATTTATAACCCGAATGCAGATATACTCAAAACACACACTCGAAAGGTGAAAACAAATAAAAAGGCAAATTAAGTGCGCTTGCTCCCCGTTTTAAAATCGGTAAAGAATAGAAAATTCGGTTATACAAATAAATATATTTACAATTTCCCGATTCAAATATAACGAAATGTCAGATATTGTGTCTTTCTAAAACATTCCCACAGAAGATATATCTAAGAGCAATATAATCTATGAATGAGCTAGAAATTAAACACATTCGAACGTTCATTTTTCATCGAACTTTTACTGTTGTTGATATATCAGTTTCTTTTTTAAATTACAATACATTTGGAAAATTATTATCTTTTAGATAAAGTGTGGCATATGTATTTTATTATTATTTATATTATTGAATTTAAATAAAGTGTTTGATTAAAAAGTTATCTTTTACTAAAATCTTAATTATTCATTTCAAACAGTAATTTAGGTATTTCAGTAAATTTAAATTTCTAAATACTGTTTAATAATACGTATGTTTGGATCCGAATATCACCTTGTGTTTTTATTCATGTCACGTACATAGAGATGCAAATTACTTAAGGTGAAAGGTGTAGGTTACAATTTAAATATTCTGTGTAAATAAATTTATCTGCTAACAATAAGTTAAAGATAACAAGTTTTTGTATATTATTTTTTATACTAGCTGCTGCATGTATCTCCGATTGCACTTAACATTCTTTTAGTCACAAACCGCTTCACATGACCCCCTTTATATTGGAACGAGTAGAACGTAAAGTTTAAGTACTGTACATAAATACTTGAGGGATAAAACTGATTATGATTTATTAAAGACTAGCGGCTCACCCTTGCTTCACTCGGGTTCGTCCCAAGGTACGTAGTATGGATTAGACATAGACTGTACATAGGTATGAGGAGTTGTTGTGGGTTGTATTATAAGTTATAACGTGTTTTCTCGTGGGTATGAGATAATCTCCCGCGGTAAAAAGTAGCCTATGTCAGTATCCAGCCCTCCAACTATCTCCACACAAAAAATCATATCTATCCGACACTCTGTTTCCACGTGAAAGAAGGACAAACAAACAAAGCCTTTCACGTTTATAATATTAGTATGGGTTATAAGACTTTTAAAAAATTACAAACTCGTATTATTGCAGTATCGTATCGTATTTAGACACAATTCCTACAGAATAATCTGATTAGAGTCCTGAGTCAAAGTAGAAGTTGGGTTTTACAATCGATATCGCTAATAGAAAACTAAAAGTCACATTTTGATTACACGCACGGGACCTAAAGTTTATATAAAATGATAAAATCCACACCAAACAATATATAGTTGATATGTATGAGCAATAAATACATTATAGGTACATTGTTTAGTTTTCTGTTCCGATGGTCATAGCGACTGTAGATTGTTATCTTATCTAGCTACCTATGTATAACACATAGGTATTAGGTATAATAATTTAGTGTCCTCCGGACCCTTTCACCACCATGGCAGCCAATCTCCCTGAGTCCAGCGAGTACGCTGACACAAGTGCACTCTGTGCCTTTCACTCTCAAACTCCTCATTGTTATTGGTGTCGATAAAATTATGTTAATCTTTTATGATTCAACGCGCCTGATTTATGTGTTATAAAGGGAAAAAAATCTACGTCATTTGCGCCTCAAAATGTTAGTGAAAATCCCACCATGTACATCTAAATGGTGTGTATGTAATATGTACATATGTATGTATGTATATATGTATGTATATATGTGTATGGCAGGTGGCGCTGCTGCGCGCGCACGCGGGCGAGCACTTGCTGCTGGGCTGCGCGCGCCGCTCGCTGCACCTCAGCGACGTGCTGCTGCTCGGCAACAACTGCATCATCGCCAAACACCACATCGGTAAGCTTGGTTTCGTGTTTATCTGTCTGTTATTGTACATGTGAAAGTGTATGTGTGTTTCTTGTAACAGCTGCACGGATTTGGATGTAATTTATAGTACACATATTATGGACTTTGACGTTGTGACGTAAGTCGCTACTTTGATTATAGTCTTAGTATTTGTTAGATTATAATTTATAATTTAATTTGTTACTAGATTGCTATAATTAATTCTATAGAGTTTCTTGTCGTGTCCTGAATGATTCAATATCGGATGGAATGGACAGTTTAACATCAAGAGCTAAACATTTGTTTTTAGCCTATTTCAACAGTGGCATTGGTAACCCATAAGAAGGGATTTTTTGCAAATTTTTGTATGCGTAATAATATAACAAAAGAATCCCAAAAAATCAAAGCCATGGCTAGAGTTATGTAATTCAAATTGAAAAAAAAAACGGTACCATTAATTTATAGCATTTTGTTTACTAAAAGTCTACCAACAGTTAGAAAAGAAGAAGTCTCAGTGTTAACACAAGAACCGACGAGAAACTCAGCGGAATTAAAAGTTATTTTTAAAATAAAATTACAAACCATGACAGTTTTCTAACATTAGAGTGGTCTGGAGGCGAAAAAGAACTACATACGTCCTTATAAAATAAATAAAATTTGATTATACTTTTTTTTAAGTATTAAACATTTTTTTTTTTTCTAGATGGCAGAATGGACATCGACATCAGCATGATCGGCATCCGGGTGATGGACGAGATAGTGAAGCCGTTGCGCGAGATAGACATCGACGACACGGAATTCGCTTGTCTAAAGGCCATCGTGTTCTTTGATCCCAGTAAGTTTGTTTTTAACTAGCTTTTAATAAGGAATGTCTAGAGTGGAATATTGGAGTGAGTTAGACAGTTACATTTGTAATTATATGATCGAAAAAAAGGAGTTCAAGATCTCTATAAAGAGATAGATTATCTATACAGATCAATAAAATTGTAGTGTCTGTTTGTAATGTCAAAATAACAGCTTTTTACTAAATGCATATGAAATTATGTACGGTACTTATAAAAAAAAAATACATTTTTTTAAATTTTTGTCTGTCTGTCTGTTTGTTCTGGCTAATCTCCGAAACGGCTGGACTTATTATAATGGGATTTTCACTGGCAGATAACTGATGTTATAAGGAGTAACTCGGGCTACTTTTATTTTAGATAAAGTATTAGGGTTCGGCTCAAAAAAATTAAAGCATACCTCCATACGCACCCGAGCGAAGCGAGGTCGCTAGTATAACATAGAAAAGAAAACAATAGCACTACTATTATTATTAATGCGAAAGCTCTTATGTAAATATTTACGTGTGACCACCAAGATTCCGTGATTATGTTTGCTGTAAAGCATTCGAAACGTCGAAAGTTAAAAAATCAAATAAAACCGCGTGAAAAACCGAAAAAATGGTTTAATTTAAACTTCTTAACTAAAAAATATAACTCCCACATCATTTTACGATGAACTTATCACGTGTGAACTCAAGCAAATCTTCACGATAATTTTTTCATTTTAATGCTATAAAATATAGGATAACGGGGTATTAGTTATTTTTATGTTAAATTTGATAAAAATAGCGACGTGAAGATGTGAATTACTCAGCCATTTCTAACACTTTTAATCAGTAACAAATATTTTGATGTCAAAGTCAAAGGAACGAGTAATTTTCTCTTTGAATTTTTGAGCTGACATCACTGAGAACTCTTAATCAAATATCAAAAATGTCAAAAGATTTTCCATATTTTAGTACATACAGAAAATAAAACAGTTCGACAATTTGCTGAACAACACCATCTATCGTCTATAAAAACAAACAAAAATTACTCAAATGAGGGCTATACTATTTCTTTGTATCAGATGGCCTATAAGATATCTGAACTCGTATAGTATTGTCCCATCTGTGCTATTACCATAGAAATGGAAATTTACACTTACTTATTGTCTATCCTAATACTATAAAGAGGAAAAATTTGTTTTTTGTTTGTTTGTATCGAATAGGCTTCGAGAGTTTTGTACCGATTTAGATGAAATGAGGCCCTGGAAAGGACATAGTATAGTTTTTATCCCGGAAATCATCCCTTAAGGGGGTGAAAATGGGGATGAAAGTTTGTATGGGGAATCAACCGGGAGTTTTATATAAAGAGAAATCCTTTGTCCATATATACTTTTATTTTATTCAACACAAATGTTTATGGTTGATAAACATAACAAAACTCACTTCCAGACGCAAAAGGCCTGTCCCAGCCGCACAAAATCAAGCAGCTACGCTACCAAATCCAGATTAACCTTGAAGACTACATCAGCGACAGACAGTACGATGGCCGCGGCCGCTTTGGAGAGCTCCTGCTGTGTCTGCCGCCATTGCAGAGCATCACGTGGCAGATGATAGAGCAGATACAGTTCGCCAAGCTGTTCGGCGTGGCTCACGTGGATAGCTTGCTGCAGGAGATGTTGTTAGGGGGTATGTGAATTTGTATATATTACGTCATTATAAAATCCGTACAGTCGCCACGTTAGCTACGTGTAGTAATTAATGGCAGTGGTAGCTCAGTGGTAACGCGCTCGCTTGAGATGATGAGTGAAGAGAGTTCAAATCCCGGGTCTCGCACCTCTGATATTTTCATGTGCGATCCATTTCCAATGTGATTACCACTTGCCTTACGGTAAAGGACATCGTGAGGAAACTTGCATCTCTGAGAGAATTTAGCAAGTTTTCGGAAGACATGTGAAGTCCGCCAACTCACACTTGGCTAGCATGGTGGACAATGGTCTTATCCCCCTCGTATTGAAAGGAGGCCCATGCCCAGCAGAAGGACGTGAAAAAAAGGGGCTGAATACAATAGCCACTGATTTAAATACAAATGCTGTCAAATGCAAGTTTTATCAAAAAAATATCAGTTTCATGGCTGACGGTTTGGAAGTTAAAGGTCTATATATAATATTCAGTATACTATATTGAAGGCAAAAGTATTTCTTTGTCTGTGGTAGTTTTTTTTTAATTTCATCTTACACTCCGCAGTTTAAATAATATAACATTCCTTACATTTTTAGTCAAGTGTTTGTCTACTGGATACCGTGAATTCGATTTTCATACGGGACATGACATATGTTTAACTTACTTCGAGTATTAAAAATTTGCAAAATGTTCAAGTTTATATTATGTTAACCGATTCATTGCGAGTGACACCTTAGGGGTGTCATGCATTTCTTTCCCGTGTGGCGTGTGACACCCGAGCGGTGTCATAATTCAATTCGTCGAAACTATGTTAAAATGACATTTTTAAAGGTTTTCGCTAAATAAAACTATCATTATTTTATCACACAGATCATACCTGTACTGTTCGTTTCAGGATTTAGTGTGAATAGAAAATTTTCAGGGGTTAAAAACCTTCTTATTGTTGCGGATACATTTTTTTCACGTATGGCGGATGACACCCGAGCGGTGTCATCATAATTTAATCCGTTGAAACTCTGTTAATCGTAGAATAACGTATGGAACTGAACTTTTTACCCGTTTTGCTGTGTTCTATACCCGACTGCAACGAACCTGAGAAAGGCTATGATTTTGATGTATATTTCGATGTTTCCTCGTAGCTACGGAACGGATAAAGTGTTTTCGGTAATGTATCGATATCGATCGGTAGATTCTTTTTTGATGACGGGAATGTCCATGTGTAAATTAAAATAACAAAATTCCGGGCGCTATCTATTAGGCTTTCAATCTTTTTTTTTTAACCCATCGAATAAGGTATCAAAATGAAGGGGTCTCAAAGAAAATTTCAAAATAATTATGTTTAAAAGCAACTTGTAATAGTAATAAACTAAAATAACTCCTTGATTCATTAAAGTTTGTTGAAGACTTTAAAATTATACGCGAACGAACAAGATGGTTTGTAAATTGCAAAAAACTAAAAAGCTGTATATAAAAGAGAATTAAGACCGACTGGCAATAAAAATATTTTCTTTTTTACTAAAAAGCAAAAAAAAAAAAACAAGGACATACATAAGTCTAATTTTAAGAAAATTAGGTAGCAGGCGGAATCCTTTTATTTGTACATAAAATGTATAGAATATTTTATATACCTTGAAGAAATATAATTAACCGCAGGCGGGTTTTTACTTTTTTATTGTCTTTTTTATGGCATATACCATATAACGAAACAGAAAAATATACCAAAATAAAAAAATAAGTTAAAATAAATTATAAAATGTTGTAAAACTGTACAATGACCGCCGCCAAAGCTGTTTTGTTTTCGGCGGTTTGAGATTTCAACGACAAATAAAAATTCCTGGAAAGAAGGATTATGCGCTTATTAATTACGAATTGTTTTTGTTTAAAATTGCATCTACGCTTAATAACCTTCCTTTAGGAAGCTCACCGCAGTTGGATAAAAGGAGTCATCATAAAACTGTATTATGACGATTCATTGTTATCATCAGGTAGGCCGGGTATCATAGGTCGAGGGATTTTGGACAATTTGTTGACTTTATACGCTTACTGTCAACTCCACGATTACTTCTGTTTTGCTACCCTTAGTGATCAGACGTGCTATCCTATTGCTTTTCTTACTTACGACATACGGTTGTGTACCTGGACTCCAGAGATTTTGCATTCGTGACGACTTTGGCTTGTATATTGGACTCTCGTGATTTTGCATTCGTGACGACTTTGGCTTGTGTACTGGACTCTCGGGATTTTGCATTTGTGACGACAAGTGGCGTGTGTACCTGGATTGTGACTCTGTTTTCTCCAATACTGTACAATATTACAGGTAAGTTTTTTTGAATTATATTCATTTTTAAATTAGGTATTAAAACAGTTATTCCCAGGTGGACAAAACTAGGCAGTTTTGGCCACGATTCACGTTTATGATGATTTTCATACAAACAATTGCATTAATAATCCTACCCCATTAATATTATAAATATGAAAGTTTTGATGGATAGATGTTTGTTAGTCAATTACGCCAGAACGGTTGAACGGATCTGAATTAAATTTGGCACAAAGATAGACAGTTTGGAATAGCACATACTTTTTATCCCGAAAAAATCCCGATAGATTTTTGTTTTTCACTAGGAGCGAACCCGAGCGAAGCGAGGATGAGTTGTTATACGTATTTAATCTATACTCTATATAATAAAATTCTAAATGAGTCGAATCTGTACATTAAATTTTTTTTGGAAAATTTTATTGAAATAGTCATTATTATCGATACAAAGGCTGGCTAATGTCTAACTGGTTAATTTCACTTTTTTCAGTACCTAACCTAACCCAGCATGGATTTTAATGCGCCGAGGTCTCCGCAACCTGGACCATCATCTGTTCTGGATCCCTTGTCTGTGCAGTTATCTGCAATAATGTCTCCACAACAGATAGATATTTCCGATATGTCGGTTATTGATATTGGAATTGGTGATGAAGAATTGTTCGGAATCTTAAATGGTGACATGGACGACGTTCTTGATGAATGGGTGAATATCGGTCAAGATGAAGATGTCGCGATTGTAGAAGGTCTTGTACAGACTGAAGATGTAGACCGAATTATAGACGAGGGAAACGAAGTGAATGAATTAACTGGGTGGTTCCCAGGTAACCCGAGTGCTACCGTTCAAATACCTTTTACTGGCACCCCTGGCATATCACCAACACATAATATGAATGACAATAGACCACTAGATTATTTCAATCTATTTTTTAATATAAATTTTATAAATCTAATAGTGGAGTGTACCAATAAATATGGTAACAAAATGAAAACTACAACTGATGCACCACGCGCCCGATTTAACAAATGGACTGAAGTAACAGTAGCAGAATTTAAAACATTTTTAGGGATATTAATATTAATGGGGACCGTAAAATTAAACAGAATGGTGGAATACTGGTCTAAACATTACCTGCTAAACCTAAGCCCAAAATTATTTATGTCAAGGGATAGATTTTATTTAATATTAAGAGCATTAAATGTGCAACAATGTGGAAGGAGCCAAAGTATATTTAAAATAAAATCTTTGGTAGACCTGTTTAATAACTCAATGGATTTGGTTTACTTTCCCTTGAAAAACTTAACCATAGATGAGTCTTTAATTCTGTGGAAAGGACGACTTTCTTTCAGGCAATACTTAAAGGGGAAGGCCCATAAATATGACATAAAATTATATATTTTAGCCGATGAAAACGGGATTGTTTTAAAAATACATATTTATGCTGGCTCTGGTGATCAATTGGTAGGTGGAAGAAATCATGTGAAAAAGGTAGTTATGTTGTTGATGGAAAAGTATATTAATAAAGGCCATTCATTATACATGGATAACTATTACAACAGTATTAGCTTAGCGGCTGAATTGTTAGACAAAAAAACTCATGTTACTGGTACCCTTCGAGAGAAACGGCTAGGCAACCCTATAGAAGTAATAAATTCAAAATTAAAAACAGGGGAAGCGTCTATAATGCACAACGAAAAAAAAAATAATAGTCACCAAATGGAAGGATAAAAGAGAAATTTTATTTATAAGTACAAAACATAAAAGTCATTACAAAGGGAGTACCAGTAGCCGTTCACGCGTGATTAAATATAAGCCGGCAGTGCAGATAAAATACAACAAATACATGCGTTCAATTGATAAGCATGACCAACTTTTAAGCTATTACTGTTGCGAACACAAAAGCATAAGATGGTATAAAAAAGTTATTATACATATTATCCAAATATGTTTAATTAATAGTTATCTCATGTATAAAAAAAAAAGAAAAAAGTAATATAGCCTTGTATGATTATAGAAAAATAATTATCGAAAAATTATTGCCCATGCCAAATACTCGACCTGAACTTTCTCGAACTCTGCCAAGCGGAAGAATCCACCTACCAATGCACCTACCTCAAAAAAATGGAAGAATTATAAGAAAAAGGTGTAGAGTTTGCTACAATAAGGCTAAAAAAAGAACTGCCGTTATATATGGATGTCCTGACTGTCCAGGATTTCCGGGATTATGTCTCGAGTGTTTTAGGGAATTCCATAAATACCACTGACAAAAAAATCTTACTATATATAATAATAATAATATTTATTTATTTATTTATTTATATCTCATAACAAAAGTTTAATTGTAAAAGTAAAAAGTTTTGTAAAAGTTTATAGTTTGATTGTATTGTTTATAATTTCGCAACTTACTTATTAAAACTTATTCTGTAACAATCACTTTTGTTGTGAAGAAAGCAACAGGTCAACATGATCATCTCTATATTTTCTTTTTTAAGAACGAAAAAAATATTATTTTATGAACAAAATAAGGTGTAATTTCAAACAAGTTTTAGTCTAAAATGGTATAAGTAGATCTGTTGCTTTCATGTACGATGAAGAAAGACATTAAATGTTTAGCTCTTTAATTTTTCTTATAGGTAATAAAAGTCTTATAAGTTATATAATATTTTTTTATTTATTCCTTTAGTATTGCAACAATTTTTTGCATTTTTTCATATCTTTCATTGATGTTATATCTTAATAATTCATTAGATATAAATTGCCCAAAATATTTACATCCATGCAGATCTATGACGCTTGGACAATCTACTTTTTCTTTATTTTCTGTGCATGTCCCAATATCTTTCATTTCCTTTCTTTTAGGAAGAACATACTCTTCATATGATTGAGAGTTCTGTTCCAAAGTACACTGCGTTTCATCTTCGTCACTCTGCGATTCAGGGATGTATGGGCGTTTTCGATTCAATTCTAAAAATTGTAACAATTGTATAAGCTATAAAAATATATTACAAAATCCATACTAATATCAATACTAATCCATACTATAATATTATACATGCGAAAGTAACTCTGTCTGTCTATCTCCTTTTCACGCTTAATCCGTTGAACCGATTTAGATGAAATTTGGTATGGAGATAGTTTTGAGACCCTGGGAAGGACATAGGATAGTTTTTACCCCGAAAATCATCCCTTAAGAGGGTGAAAAGGAGGGTGGAACTTTGTATGGGGAATCAAGCATTTCTCAACTAAGGGATATAAAACTCATCATACCTATGTATGTATAATATATAAAAGAAGTATAAAAGAAACTGCAACACCAATTTCATAACATTTCAAAATATATTCTTAAGCTATTTAAATTGTATAGTCCAAGAAAAACGAATACCAAAAGTTCACAATATCTGATTCTAAATAGTCACTTACCCGTCATTTCAAGTAAATCACGTATCTAAACACAAGGAACTCACTCTAAACGAATTAACACACTGCTTAGGTCTGATAATAGATGCTAACTGATCGAAATCAAGTGTAAACAAGCCAAAAAAAGAAAAAAAAGCAGAAAGTTTTAATGTATGGCTGAAGGCACCTTAGGGGTGTCATTTTAACGTATGGCGCGTGACGCCCTAGAGGTGTCATGAAAAATTTGTTCGCCGCCACGGGCCGTAGTTCGTAAAAAAGGCCGTCGCAATGAATCGGTTAAAATGAACATGTTTATAGGGTATATGCCTTTTAGATATGATTTATTTTTATTTAATTTAATCTAAATGATTTTGTCATATCCTACTTATCCCATACACTTCATTCAAATATCGAAGACTAGATGGCGATGTACAAAACTCATGAACGCCGTTATTTATTGACTAATGATAAACTACAACGTAGGCGCGTCAACAGAGGCGACGATAGAGGACGGTGCGGGGGGTGCGGAGGGCGCGTCGGGGGGTGTTGGGGGTTCCGGGGGCGCGGGGGGAGTGGGGGGTGTTGGAGGTGTGGGGTCGGGCGCCGCGTCGCCGCCGCTCGTGCCGCAGCTGCCCACCACAGTGTTTGACTCGACGTTCAAACAGGAGCCTAATATGTAAGTTTAGTTACATAATCTGTATTTTAATATTATCTATATATTTTTTTATCGGATAACTTTTGTAATTGCGAAAGTTTGTGTGTGTATGTTCGTATTTCTATACGATCCGATACGACTGGAGGGATTTGAATGAAATACTGGACACAGTTCTAAGAATAAGACTGGTGTAACACATTGACTACTTAGTAGGGTGTGCCAAAACAAAATTATATTTTTTTCTTTAGTTACCATGAAAATATCGCTCAAGATGACGAAAAAAAAATTCTGATAAAGTTTGAGCTCTTAATATGAAGAGGTGGCTCATCGTGAGTTTTGATTTTTCATATAAATAACACGGGAAATTTCTTTTTTTTTGTTTGGAATTTAATGCGTTCAAACGAATTATTTTCTAGTCAAATTAAAGATATATACTTGTAGGGAATTAAACGATCTACAAAAAAAGATCTTATATGATTCTTTGCTTAGTCGACTCGTTTAAAAGGTATTCGAGGTTAAAGTTCGACCTCAAATGGTAAATTTCTTCAGAAAAAAAAAACTATGTTTTTTTTGGCGCATCCTACTTAGTCTTTGAACATCTATTTACCTCGGGATGCACTCGAGCTAAGCGCGGATAAAACGCTAGTAATTCTTTTAAAAATAAAGCAAAATATATACATATATCAATCAATAGATTTTGTAACATAGATGTTCAATTCCTACACTAAACAACAATTTGTGTTTGTTTTTGCTAATAATAAATAAATTAGCGAGAAAACTAATCAATTCCAATACAAAAATTACAACTTCATCTTACCATTAGAATACCTGTTTAGTAACGTATATTTTTTTCAACTAGGAGTCCTGAACATCCATCTCGAGTCATGAAGCCATCTGACATAACATTGTTATAGTTAAATCTAATTAAAGATATAATTTTAAATGCAATCGTAACTTTTTAAAATTGAAACTTTTTTTAAATACTTGTTTCAAATACATTCAAGTCACATTGTCTATTATAGATATTGGATAATTTATTTGCCTGATCGGTAATTGGTAAGAAATATTAATTTAGCAAAAATTAAGTCACGATAATTATAAAAAAGGTATTTAATTAATTTGGAACAAATTTGAAATTTAGAATCTTTTTAGCTCATTAAATATAAAAATATACATCTCACAATAATGGTACCGTTATTTAATTGCAGGCAGCTGTGCTGAAGCCTTGCATACAAATTGTCTTGCATAAACAAATCATAGAATAAATCTTATTATTGTTAAAACTATATTTTGATATAAGGACTATTGATATTTACAATATTTTATATATCGTTTACACTTAATGTATGTCGTAATAAAAAACCAAATTTACGATGTAAATTATAATTATTAGATTTAAGTAAGAAAGTAAGTGCAATTATAAAATATTATCTGTGGGCTGTGTGAGGTCGGTTTCGTTAACATTCTATATTTGAAATTTAAAATTTATTTAAAAATATATTGCATTATTGACAATTTACACATTATTATTATTGTATTAATTAAATAAAAATTCTAAATTTTGTTATACGATTACTACGTTATATATCCCTATTCTCGATTATCTAGATCAAGTTTGTTAATAGTGTTAGTTCGTACTTTTATGATTTCTTGCTCTCAAAACAATTATATTGCCAAACTGTACTGTACGTAAAAGTATCCATAAGAGGGTTTGGAATGTGACGTATATTATGTAGTGAAAGCCCAAATTGACTATTAAATATTTTTAGTTACCATTAATATAAAGGTGACGGTTATGAATTCGTTGTTGTTGATATTGTACGATTCGCTACTTGCCTTGAGAATGAATTGTTATACTTTTTGTATCTCATAAGTTAGAAACAGATCTACTTTTTACCTACTAATACTTGTAGTAGACTGATAACGGCAGATGTGTTTATATTTAGTGGATATAGTATTAATATACTATTGTACTAAGGAGGGGCGATATTATATAATAATGATTTTTTATAATGATATTAAAATATCAGAAATATTTTAACTTTTACTCTTCTATGTATGTATATAAAATCATTTATATACTTTTGTTATAAATAATCGCCTACTTCTGTTGGTACCACAGGTAATGCTCAATGTATTCTATATTGGAAAGGGTGGCATCACGTTAAGCCAAATGGTGAAAGTTATTAGTTTATAATAATGGGTTTGTCTGTAGACTTACTGTAATAGGTGCCTTATTTTCCTAGAGGTGTATTGTTATGTACATACCATGTTATGAAATGTTTTAGAATATATGTATTAGAAAATTAAATAATCTGTTACAGAAATGTGTTTTTATTTTACCGTTATAGTAAAATTATCAATGTAAGCCATTAAAAAGAATATAAGCTATATGAAATTTACTCTAATAATAAATAACAATAATGAACAAATCTCTTTTCAATTGTATGACGAGCCTTCAAGAACAGGTTATTTATTACTGTTAAAAGAAGTAAGAACCTTCAATGCTAAGGCTTTTCCTTTACATCCATGTAACCTTTTCTCCGGTTGCCTCTATTCTTGCAGTACAGATATATCACGGATATCGCGGAGACTGCAGACATAATGAATAATGGCAAATACACAGGCAACATAACAAAAAATTGAAATGATAATATAAAACAGCCTCTTTTTGTTCTAGTACGCTAAATAAATATTATTTAGATGAACTTGGCAAATATGTATTTGTTGTCACTATGACAAATATAAATGAAGCATTCTTATTGAAAATAAGTCTATGATATTCCACTGTCAACTTCTTAAAAAACGTAAAAGCTATAAAAAAGAAATTCTTGTATTAGTTTTGATCTGGTTACATTGAAAATAAAATTAAGATGTATTTTTTATATTAAAATAATTTTCATGCCTTAAACTACATATATCATGTAATTTTTTAATATTAAAAAAGTTGGATTAGTGCGAGATTACGTAATAAAATAAAAAAAGATGACTAATTTTTTATTAAAAATAATTTTGCTTACAAACTATACTTAATAGTACAAACTTAGTCTTACAACAAGAACATACAGTTATCACTTGACAAGTTTATAACTCGCCTCTTTATATTGCAAAAATTTTGTTTCAAAAAATTGTATAAACCATATTTTTTCTTTGGCTAAGCGTAAACCGCTTTATTTAAGTCCAATATTTTAGTCATATGACTAATTAAAAATAGGCAAAAATGAAGTATTTTTTTATTTTTGATATTTTAAAAATAGACAATAAATCTTGCATAATTCTATACGTATTCTTAAAAAAAATGCGAGCAAGGTAAAAGTGATAATCGTTATTTATGATAATAGTACGAGAAATTATTACAGAATAAATATCATGCAGTATTGTTTTATACACAAAAACGACCATATCCTTTAACTTAAATTGTTTAAGTTAGTACACATCATTAAAACTCAATGATACTTTAGCGATAAACATTACTAAATTCGGTCCACAGAACGTTTGCTTAAAAATACCAAAAAAAAATACAATTACACAGGAGTTAGATCACAATACGCACAGACGATTACTTAAAAGTAGTTTAACTATTCAAAAAATAAATGTGTATACATGTAAAAGGTTTTATTGTATATTAAAATAATTCGTAACAAAGAAGCTTCCGCGATATTAATATAATTTAATAGAAAGTCCACGTTGTATTTGTGCGCATACTTGTGCAGTATAATATCGCAGTTAGCTAGTCTCGGGGAGACAGGCCGCCGAGGCCTAAATCGGTCAGGTGGATATCATAAAAAATAATTATTAACAAAAATCTATTGATTTTAAAAACCCATTTCTAGATATATTGAACAATACACATCAATAAGTGTGTAATTTTCGTTTTGTGAGGTTGTTATGTATAATTTTTGATTAAAATGGCCTGTCACACTAATTTTATAAATGCAAAGGATGGTCTGTATGACACTTCTTTACGCAAGTAACCACGATTACATCCCGGATATAACCAGACAGTGTGTGGCACACACCATAGGCTACTTTTTGTAGACATGAGCAAAGTCACGGGCCACAACTTATATCAATAGGTCATAGTCCACCACGCTGACCAGGTGCGGGTTGGTGGATTTCACATCTCTTTTGACAATTTGCTAGGTTTTTTTCCAACATGCAGGTTCCTTCACGATGTTTTTCTTCACAGAAAGACAAATGGTAATCATGTAGACACTGATACACACATGAGAATATCAGAGTTACGAGATTCGAGAACCCTCTTTACTTGGTTTCCTGAGCTACCACTGCCTTTTTACCTGGCTAGGTCCCCTTCGTATTGAACGGATGCTCATGCCCAACAGAGGGACATTTAAAGAACTGAATACACCTCATAATACAATATTTAAAAATAAACCCTATGATATTCGGTTTTCCAATTATTACTATCAGAATAGAAATCTGAGTCGGAGCAATAAAATCAATCAACCGTTCGGAATCGTCTTGGAACTGCCAGTCCCGCTAGTCCCGCTAGTCCGCGGGCGGCGGCGCGCGCGCGTGCTGGCGGTCGGTGCGCACGCCGATGTAGCAGAACTCGGCGCGCAGCCCGCAGCGCTTCAGGTAGTGCATCCACTGCAGCTGCTTCAGGGACGGCTTGTCGCTGTCCGTCTTCACTTCTACGAAGGCTATCTGTGGGTTACATTGTTCATGAGCTAGTTATCAAAAAAAATTAAAGAGTGTATGAATGTGTACACGCGCAAGAAGTAAAACTTCTGTAGGTTATCGGTACTCTTTATGAAATTCAATTTATGTTTTAAATAATTAGGATAGGTGAGATACTAAAAAAATAAATAACACATATTACGCCTATTACAATCATATATTTATAGAATATCATTTAAGGAAACAATATTAAAAAAAAATTATATATCATTAAAAAAACATTATATATCATTTGTCAGACAATAATAACGGTTACCACGGTAACAAACTTTCGCCTCGTCCGATCACACTTTTTGTAACGCTCCCGTCACGCATTCACGAGCTTACTCCCCAAGTCAAGCGTGCGTAAAGAAGTTTTACTTCAAAAATTAATTTTTAAAGTTATTTCGATGTCGTTCCAAATTTTTTAACAGATGTTGATCAAAAAGTATACATATGATATTTAGTCATCGCAAACTAAACATGTGTGTTCGGTGTATTCTATTTTTTAAGTGAACATATGTTTTTTTAAGACGAAAAAGCCGAGCTACAGGTTGATACAGACCAGACAGCACATTGATGATTTATTGCGATATGCAAGAGGAATGCCATTATTGAGAATTGTTTAACCACAAATACATAGCACAGCAAAATACTAAATAACCGCCTTTTTTAAAATACCCTACAAATTCTTGTTTTCTACAATGTTATTTATATGTATATAAAAATAAAAAAATAACATGACGTCATCCTTTACAAACAACAAAGTTTATAATCGGAATATATAGGTCGATATCTATGTGTCATATATCGAATTATTACAAAAACTTTTTCATTCTTAATTATTATAGCATGGATGTCGACATATTTGTTGATTCCATAGGCAAAGTCCGCAAGACCATTCGCACCAACATTGGTAGTCTTATAATATAATGTTATAATTGTTAAATAAATGTAACTGTGTGTCATTAATTAATTAAAAAAAAAAACTGTTTACTTCTAAAATATATTTTTGTATAATATTTTAAAAACTACATTTCTGTGCATGCTGTGTTTATTTGTAAGTAATCACTACATTTAGTTCCTAGTTCTTAGTTCTAGTTTTATATTTGTGTGTATTATTGTGATTGTAAATAAACCTAATAAATATATAAATAAATAAATATAGGGACATAGTTACCTCCCCCGTGTGCTCGTTCCACAGCGTGAGGTCGGGGAAGCCCGCGGGCCGCGCCGCGCGCGCGCACAGCGCCGCCGCGCCGCGCGCGCCCAGCGCCGCGCTCGCGCCGCACACGCTCTCCCAGCATAGGCGGCTTATGGGCGAGTGTTCATCTGCACATAGCCACCGAACATTACTTCGTTATCATCTATACATATAATAAAATTCTAAGTGAGTCGAATCTGTACATTAAATATATTTTTTTAAATCTTATTGAAATAGCCAGTATTATCGATATAGAGGCCGAATCTATAGTTTTAAGAATTTTCATCTGTCTGTCTATCTGGGAAGGCATCACGAAAAAACCACTGGACAGATCCGAGTTAATATCTCTATCTGCTATATCTCATCTCTGAAAAATCTAAACTAACCGTCAAAATAAAATAAGATTTAAAAAGGCACGTCTGAAGCACGCTTTATGCATCACAAGACAGTTGTCAAGACATGACGATTAACAGACGAGGACAGTTAATCGTAAATTGACATGTGTAAGTGAGCAACAAAATATTTTCCAGAAAGGCATCGAAATTACCAGAAATTTCAAAATTAACAAACAAGATCATTAGCTAATCGTAAATTACCCTGTGTGTAAGAGAGAAACAAAACATTCGAAATTACTAGAAATGTTTCGAATTTTCGAATACTAGAATTTCTTTGTTTATGCATATAAAAAGGGCGACAGTGTGTCGAGAGATCAGTTGAATTTCGAAGTTAGGTGAAGATTGTGAAAAAGTGAATAAAAGTAGAGTAAAGTCATAGTAAGCGTCTCTAGTGGTGAAAGCTAGTATTCAGTGACTGAATTAATCAGAATTGCGTATATACTGCGCGTGTTAGTGAATCTCCATAAGTCACTCTTGTTAACCAAGAGCAATAAAACATCAGTAGTGCAAAAGACGTGCTTTAACTTCCGATCCCACTTCTAACACCAATTCATTAACGTTCCATGAATTCGGGAATTCATGACTTATTAATTAATTATACGGCACTTATGGAGATTCACAAAAATATATATAAACACATTTCCTAACAAATATCTCTTCAAAAAGTGGCGTCATGTGATGTTAAGTCAAACCTAAGAATAAAATTCAAAAATCGAAAGTTCTAATAGTCTAAACACAAATTCGAACTTACGCACACCACATAAAGTACTTTTTTAAACAAAACAACGTGCGTTTTAATTTTGTCATCCGAAAAGCAACGAACAACTCTTGTTTGTTTGAAAAAACTGCACAATGTCAAATTATGAGCTTTTTTTTTTGAGGAAACTTTTGACGCTAATTGTGTACCTTGACTTTTTGTACTTGCATCAATATTCGTTTTATATATACGTTTTACACTCCATCCGATGCCGATCAGTCTAAAGTCTAAACTCTAAACATGTCCCGAAATAGTAATATTAAAAGGTGTTTTTAAAAATGTTTTTAAGCGGTAGAGAAGTTAAAACGTGATATCGAAATTGATTAATTATTTTTTAAAGTGTTGAATAAAGAGAAAAGTTGAACCATGGAAATTGGATTTGGCGCTTGTTAAGAGTCAAGTAATTTTTCACGTTCTTTATATTTTAAAACTTTTGAAGTTGACAGTTTGATGAAGCTTCAAGACATGGACAAGTTTGATGAAGCTATGACAAAACAACTATGCTCAATACTCACGCTCCGGTCTGCTGTCCCACACAGATTTCATCTCAGCCAACAGTTGTTCCACAGAGAAGCATTCAATTTCCTTGAGTCTAGCCTCGATCAACGTCTTCCTGTTCGTATAGAAGCTCTCACTAAACATGTCCAGGGGGAACATTTGATAGTAGGATAGAAATATTCCGCTAACACCGCGTAATTTCGAGTAAATTATATCCCAAAAGAGAAGGAAAAAGATGGCCGTCACTATTTTACCTTCCCAGTGCACCCCTGAAACATACATTATTACCATTAACAATATAATAAATGTTCTTCTTCTTGACATCTCTCAACCAATCAACCAACCAATTTGTCACACATACGATATAACTTCAGGGCTCGGAAACCCGTTTTAATTTTTGAACCGGTTTTGATCATTGAACCCAAACCGAAAGAATCTTCGGTTTAAGGTTTCGGTTACGTTCTTTAACCGGTTAAATCTCGGCGAAGGGTTTTTGACCTATGTAGGTTCCATGATCAAAATTAACTGGTTAAAATGAGTTTTTGTGCGTTTACATTTGGCAAATCTTTGTGAATGATTAATTGCTTAGTAAAAGGATACATGTACGTTTTTGACTTATGAATGAATTAACCATTTTATTTTGATATCAAAACCGAAATCAAAAAACCGAAAATTAACCGTTAACCGTTATTATTACGGTTTAATAAAGCGATCGTTTTCATGAACCGGTTAAAAGCGAACAATGAATAAACAATTACATTACCGAAGTAAACTGTTATTTTTTAAACCGGATCCAAGCTCTGTACAACCTATAGGTTATTTTATAGTATGAAAGAGATCTAGGATATAAATTATTTAAGCCGATACGTTTAATTATTATTTAAATGTCATTTTTAATAGTATTTCAATGAAAGTTACCGGAGGACGGTAAGAAAAGAAAACAAAACTTTCCACCCTAATTGTGTAGGGTGTTTTAAACATCTGTTATAAGTTTGTGAGTGAGTCAGTGAACGGGTTTGAGGGTTTGCAATAAAGACAGTTTATCTCCTGAATAAATGTAAATACTACATATTATAGAAACAAACAAACGAGCGTAGCTGCTGGTATTTAGTAATGCTATATTGGGCTTACCGTGTGTGTAAAGCCCCTGTTCGATATAATGTTGGATGCAGCATTCTTCGGCCTCGCAAATACTTATACCCGTAGAAGTGTGCGTCCTAAATAGCTTCTTTCCTTTTGTCGAACTTCTGAAAGTTATTTTTTTTTAAATTATTTACATAAATAAATAAAACATTAATAGAAAAACATTTTTAAGAACAAACTTTTATATGTTTATTTTTTTCTTTTTAGCGTGCACTATTCAAATTAACTGAATCATAATTAAATGCGTATGCATCAGCCAAGTCATGATGGACTTTAAAACGGACTATAATAATTAAAATAATATTCATTCCTTCGTATATAAAATTCCGTGTCTGAACAGCTGTTAACTGCTGAGCAGTTGTTTCACCTAGAGCCAATCGTTGATGGAGGATCAGGTCATAATTATTATAAAAATTCATCGTCATCGGAACTGAATCAACATGTAAATTTAGAACTCTGTAGGATAATTATTAGGAAGTCTAATTCTACATGCAAGATTTGACCCATACAAACATACCAATTTAAAGATTTTGCAAGTTATATAAAAGCTTGTAAAAATGAGCTGCTGTTCGTTGTAAGCGCATCCCACGAGAACGGCTGACAGATTTAGCTAATGTCTTTTTTAAACTGTTTGTAATAGCTTGAATAAGGTGTTTGAGGAAAAGAAATGAAAAGTTGCCCAGAAAACTATGAAATCCTGAGTAAACGTCAAAGTATTTTTTATATTGTTGTTTGAATGAACTCAAAAATTGCAAACAAATTAATTGAAATTTGGCATGGCAACGTCTATTAGGTCAGCTAATAAGAAGGTAATAAGATTAAATAAAGCTCAAACAAAAAAAAATAAACACGGAAGGTATTATAACAAATACTCACTCCATAGGTTGTTTATAGAAATGTTTCGCCTCGATATTCTTCTCCAATATATCCTCCTTATTAGCAAATTCTAATAACTGGGTCTTAGTCGTAGCACTTATTGAGTTGGTCTGTCTCTTCGCTAAGACCAGGGCGCGGGGACGCAGCACATCTTTATTTATTTCATTCATATTTGAGCGGAACCCTTCTAAGAGAAGTAGTGCAGCCTGAAATAGATACATATTATTTACATTGTATACATTATAAAGAAATCCCTAATTTGATTTTACAATCTTGACGACACGTTTGGCTCAGTTTGTAGTAACCCTACTTGCCCTGCCAGTAGCCGCGGGTCCCACTGGGGGCATTCATTTCACACAAAGCTCAACTCATCACATGAGCACGAATATTTGTACTCCAGTCATGGGTGTTTATATTTATAATATGTATGTATTTAAAGTTATATAATATGTGTAGTGTATCAACTATCTGGTATCCATAATACAAGCCTTGTAGCTTACCATGGAACTAGATGATGCTGTGTGTTAATGTCCCAACATATGAAACTTTAGATGTTTTTTAATATATCTAATTAAAGTGTATCAGAAATTTTAATATAGCTCATATAGAATTAAAGAAAGGCAAGGTGCTTAAATACTAATTACTTAATCTTTAGATGCTGTGATTTACTTGTTTTTAATTCACTTTTTTTATTTAATATTTCTAGTAATAATAGAAGTTTACTACTAAGATCATTATACACAGAAGAAATAGTGACGGTAGTCGGTAAACTCTGAGGTTATCTATACAAAGAAATAAAATTGGAGTGTCTGTTTGTAATATTAAAATAACCGCTTTTTACTAAATGCATATGGATGTACATATACCAAAACAACATTTTTTACAATTTTTGTCTGTCTGTCTGTCTGTTTGTTCCGGCTAATCTCTGAAACGGCTGGTCCGATTTTGACGGGACTTTCACTGGCAGATAGTTGATGTAATAAGGAGTAACTTAGGCTACTTTTATTTTAGAAAAAAAAGGGTCCCACGAAAAAAAATTAAAACCAAATTAATTAATTTTTTTTTGGGAAGCAACTCGAGCGAAGCGAGGGTGAGTCGCTAGTTTCTGCATAAGACAACAGCCGGCATCGGCAGCAAATCTGCTGGTAAAATGTATGTTGTATTTTTCTTTTAGATACGTATATCTATTAATCGTAAAAGCTCCAAATAAATTTAGTAATAAACTTTTAGTCTAGTTTAGTTTTGCCATATTTTAGCGAAGACCACGTGTTTGTATTTACTTATACTTTATACTAACTGACCCAACGTTGACGCGTTCCAATATCAACAAATTTAATTATGATCTTAAGGTCATACAAAAATTATATTGAAAAAAGCAATTTCGAGTTAATCCTGAATTTCAACAGTTTACAAATTATTTTCTTTAAAAACCTTACTTGTAGCATTACGAACATTTATAATAAAGTAAATTGGTTCAGCGAATTTTAAGTGCTTAGCTTACCAACGTGTTCGTTCATTTTGCATTTAAGTTTTTATTATATAGATAAAGACAAATGTTTTTCACAATTTAGCTAAGGCAGTGATCATGTAAACAATAAAATGAACTCTATTCTGTCTTTTTATGAAAAAGGAAGCGTAAAGAGAAAGATAAATAAAAGTAAAGCTACGTTTTATAACCTACTAGCGCTGTCCGCAGCTTTGTTCGCGTAGATTAATTATTTATATTTATCTACCTGCCTTTCAGCTTCATCTATAAAGCTGAAATTTGGCTACTTGACCTATCGAGTAAGGAAACGTATCCATACAACACAACCCCCCCCCCCCCCCCTCCCCCTCCCTCTCCCCGCGCTTAGGTTTTCACGTAGTAATTGATAAATATGGTTTTAAATCATTTTTTGCAAATAAAAAGTGAAATAAACTTAATTTGGCTTATATTTGTCTTTGATTAATACGGCACTTGAAGCGTAACGCCAAGAGCGAGATTTATAGCTTGAAGGATATTAATTATGTGATGAAGACCTAAGACACCCCCCACCACCACCACCACCACCCCGGCCCTGTGACCGAGCGTGGTATTTTGAAGACCCCACCACCACCACCACCACCACCCCGGCCCTGTGACCGAGCGTAGTATTTTGAAGACCGCCCCACCCCCCACCTGAACGGCTCACGTAGTATAGGTACGTTCCCTAAGTAAGTTTACCAAGTAACATGAAAATATTTCAAAATATCGAGTTTACGACCTTTTGTTTTTAGGTAAAAATATATTTTATACTTTGAAAATACAATATGATATAGGTATATACATGATTATTCCCCTTGAATGAAAAACCCCCTTTTTATACAATTTAGTCAATGACGGATATCCCATTAAAAGATAAATTGGCGTAAATATTACACAAGTCATAATCATGCAGAATTTACGGATGTTTTGCCGCCTTATCAATTATACCTACAATATTAGATAATAATTGCACTTATAATATTTGCTTACTTTACGTATGTAAAATATAATTAAATTAATTAAATAATTGCAAAAAAATGATAAAAACATTAATGTAAACGAAACGATAAACTCCAATCAAATCCTTATATGTATTTATATTTGTATACTTATTAAGTAGGTTATACCTATCGATGAATTTTGAATCGATAAGATAACATGTTGCTTTTGTAATAAAATCCGTTCAATATCAATATTTTTAAATCATAACTATTTGAAAAATAGTTAAAACCAACTTTATAAACATATATAAAAGCAGACTATCTTTTATCACTTATTTGTATGATCCCGCCCCACTAGGTCACGGTAAACCGTACAATACTACCAACATAAGACGGATCGAGGCCAGTCTAAATTCGATTCAAAGTATGAACGTAGTATTATCGTATGTTATCTGCGCGGCGTTTGTGTGCACACTGAGTGTGCCGGTTGCGATGGATACTATACAGGACTTTTTAGAGGACCAAAGTTTGAATATGAGAGCATTTTTCGAAGAACAAAAGAATAAAGTAGAAAAAGCTTTCAACTCTAGCTATGAAGAAGCAATTCGTATGAAAGATTCAGTAACGAATTTCGTCGATATGCAGCAGAAGAAAATAAGTGCAGACATAACCAATTATGTTGAAAGTGTCAAGGAAAGTGGGAGGAAGGTCACCGATTCCTGGTCATACCTCCCGATAGAAGAACCTGGAGCCAGGATGGAGATTCCAGACATGTTTCTATCAGTACCCAGCGTTATTACGCGTAATGGGTACTATTGTGAAACGCATACTGTATTGTCACAAGGATACTTGTTGAACGTGCATAGAATCGCACGCTCGAGAAATTTCGGGGAAATACCGAAGAAAACTGTTTTACTACAACATGGTTTATTTGGTAGTTCAGCTGATTGGATTTTAAATAGCCCCGACAAAGCCTTGGGATATGTTTTAGCGGATGCCGGATACGATGTGTGGATGTCAAATATTAGAGGTAATAAGTATTCTAAAGAGCATGTATCTTTAAAAAGCGATTCAAAGTCATTCTGGAATTTCTCGTGGCACGATGCCGCGTTGCACGACGTACCAGCGGTGATCGATCACATAATAAAAATAAAAGGTGAATGTAGCATTACTTATATCGGTCATTCTATGGGAACGACTATTTTGTTTGCCATGTTAACATTACGGCCTGAATACAACAATATATTGAAGGCAGGTTTCGCGTTAGCTCCTGTTGTCTTTTTAACGAATCTCAAATCACCTTTGAAGTCATTAGCACCAATAGCAAGTAACGTAGCGTATATGGAGATGCTGTACGGCTCCCACGAGTTTTTACCAAAGGATTCAATATTAGGTAGAATGACAAGTTCGTGTAAAGTCGACAAAACGGATTTTGTTGTGTGTAAAAATGTCATATTTTATATATGTGGTTATAATGAAAAGCAATTTAATAAAGAACTTTTGCCTATATTTTTATCAAACCTCGGCACTGGAACTTCTTGGAAAACTGCCGTCCACTTCGCCCAAGAGATTGTCGCCGGGGGGAAGTTTCAACAGTTCGATTATGGGACAAAAGACAATATAAGGATTTATGGATCTGAAAAGCCTCCGGAGTATGATCTTACTAAAATAAGTTTGCCTATAAAGTTGTTTTGGGCCGAAAATGACTTGCTCTCCAGCGAGGAAGATGTGAAACTTCTGTATGATAAGCTGCCATCTTCTAAGCAAATATATAAGGTCCCCGAGCCAACATTTAATCATTTGGATTATCTGTGGGCGATCGACGCACCGAATTTAATTAATCAAGAAATTGTTAATTCATTAGAACAAGTTTATTCAACTTAATTCAACTTTAATGTGATCAATATGCAGTTAATTTAGTTCAAATTTTAGACTTTAATATGGTTTTTTATAGTTATTTACAAAACAACACAAAAATGTGCAACATTAACTATATAGAAATGTAACAAAACAGTAACATTTTTATGTCAATGACGGTTCTATATAATTTTCTCACAAAGTACAAAATATTAATTACAATCAAACAGATGTAATATCGATTATTAAACAATATTAATTGATACTGAAACTTAAAGTCTTCTACGAGTACATAGCTACAGCTGCTATGTTCTGTTTATTAACACATTAAAAACAGTTATTAAATTTCTACCTCAATAAATGACTATGTATATAAATTATGAAATATTTTATTTAAAATACATGTACATCTAAAATATAAATATAAATGTTGTCTTATTCTATACTAATATTATAAAGAGGTAAACTTTGTGAGTTTGTGAGGTTGTAGGGGGTAATCTTTGGATTTACTGAACCGATTGAGATGAAATTTGGTAAGACCTTAGTTAGACCCTGGGAAGGACATAGGATACTTTTTATCCCGGAAATCACCCCTTAAGGTGAAAATGAGGATGAAAGTTTGTATGGGGAATCAACCTAGGGACGAAACCGAGCGAGGCGAGTGTGAGTCACTACTCAATAATAACGTTGTTCCTTTTGTTTTTGTCAAAATTCTAGACGATTATAATGACACACTTTACACATTTAACAGACTTACAAGTCATCATAATTATATGATGACTAATATAGATAAAATTGCTTGGTTTGGTAATGTAATCTGTGGCTCGCTAGTCG
The DNA here is from genome assembly GCA_905404265.1 of Fabriciana adippe. Classification (NCBI taxonomy): domain Eukaryota; kingdom Metazoa; phylum Arthropoda; class Insecta; order Lepidoptera; family Nymphalidae; genus Fabriciana; species Fabriciana adippe. The sequence goes on along the minus strand of FR989998.1, from coordinate 10,063,887 downwards.
CTTCGCAACTAACATCAAAATTTAATGGTAAATCAATAGGTAGTTAAAATTAAATTGCAAATATAGTTTTACTAGCGATTTACCCTCGCTTCTTCGGGTGCGTCCCTAGCTGCAATATAGTATACAATATACATATCTATATAACATAGTCTATCTGTGTACTGAATTTCATTCAAATCCGTCCAGACGTTTCTATGTTAAGGAGTCACAAACATAAATAAACACATTCGTATTTATAGTAGTACCTACTAGCAACTCACGCTCACTTCGCTCGCATTCGTCCCTAGGTACGTTTTCACGATTAGCTATGTTTATACATAAATAATAGCTTGTTACTCCTCAGATATTCATTTAAATTATATAGCGATATACCCTCGCTTTGCTCGGGTGCGTACGCCGTACGCGGATTTTGTTCACGATTTCATGGGTTTTAATTTTTTTTCGCGGAACCCTGATTCTTTTTCTATAATAAAAGTAGTCTAAGTTACTCCTTATAACGTCAGCTATCTGCCAATGAAAGTCCCGTCAAAATCGGTCCAGCCGTTTCGGAGATTAGCCGAAACAAACGGACAGACAGACAGACAAAGATTGTAAAAAATGTTGTTTTGGTATATGTACTGTGTATACATCCATATGCATTTAGTAAAAAGCGGTTATTTTAATATTACAAACAGACACTCCAATTTTATTTATCTGTATACTCGTAGATTCCGATTATATAAAAATCTTTCCCTTCTTGTGTAGGTTTAATGTAAGAAATTATTTTGGTCTATTTTTTTTCCAAAATCATAATATAGTGTTACATACACTAGCGACTCACCCTTGCTTCGCTCGGGTTTGCCCTAGGTTGATTCTCCATACAAACTTTCATCCCCATTTTGACCCCCACAAGGGCTGATTTCCGGGACAAAAACTATCCTAAGTCCTTCCCATGGTCTCAAATTATCTTACCAAATTTCATACAAATCGGTCCAATAGTTTCGGAGCTTATTCGATACAAACAAACAAATCTTTCCTCTTCTAGTAGGTATAGATAATTGGCGCCACTCCCAACCTATCTTTTTTAAAGCACCAGAAATATAAATATAATAAATATTTAAAACATCTATACTTATAAATAAAATTGAAAAATAGTAGTAACTGACACTAAAGTACCAAAAATCCGTGAAAAAGTAACAGTTAAAGCTAATCTCCGTTAGGGGGTGAATCATTTCAGTCGAATTTTCAGACAACGTATTAGAACGAGTAACATTTATTATTATTTTGGCTGACAGCTAGAGTTAGACGATAGAGATGATATTGACGACTACGACATATAATTTATTCGTAGATTGACTGGATTGATAAAGTATTTTTGAATCCCAGCACGAAAGCGAAGGGTTTTATAGGGATTTTTATTAATCCATATTACCCATGGCAGGATTTAAATCTAATTAAATTGCTAAAGAATAGAATTCAAAAAAATATATTGGAATAACATAACGATTAAATTTGTCATTACAATACATTTTTTATGCTCTTAAAATTAGGTGTTGGCACTGTCAAGCCCATATAATATCTCTATGCATAATTAATCGTATCAATCTGTTGGTCCATTCATTCTTAAAATCAGAACAAAGCAACAAACCAATAAAGTAACAAATACACGACTATTGTTTCTGGGAAATGTTTTGTCAGCTTCATTATCGATGTAATAACAATTTTATTTTCTAACAAATGACGCAAAAACTAAAATTGTAACCAGAATTTGACCTTTTAAATGGAACTGTCAGTTTGTATTGTCAAAATAACAGTTTTTTACTAAAAACATAACATGAAAGTTTAAACGGTACTTATAAGAAAAAAACAATTTTTAAAATTTTTGTCTGCCTGTTTGGCTTATCTCCGTAACGGCTGGACCGATCTTGACGGGACTTTCACTGGCAGATAGCTGATGTTATAAGGAGCTACTGTGTAATAGCTTTGTTTTAGAAAAAGAATTAAGGCTCCGGGAAAAAAGATAAAGCTAATTTGTGAACAAAATCCTCTCGACGCCTTCGAGCGAAGCGCACTCGCTTCGCTCAAATCGTTAGTAATAATAAATTACAACGTGTTTTTCTTCAGATTCTTTTGGATTCAGATGGATTTGATTCTATTTTTTTTTACGACGTTGTTTTAATTTTTAAGATACAAATCATATCTTGGAAGTCAATTTTAACCTACTTCTAATTCTTATTTGTTTGCAAGTTCATAAGTATTTTGATATTGAGCCAATTTGACCACTGAGCCAGGAGGAGGTGGATAATATAAAAAACCCAATCTTTTTCTGCACGAGTCATATTTTTTATTTTAATCTAATATATAAATATATCGTGTCAGTGTTTGTGGCCGCACTCCTCCGAAACGGCTCGACCGATTTTAATGATTTTTTTTTAATATTTGGTACGTTAGGTTAGGAATAGGTCGTAAAGTATTTTCACCCTTCTACCCCCACCCCAAATTTTTAATTCGCGATTTTAGTATTTTAACAATATTATATTATATTATATAAATACATAAATTCAATGATTTTTTTTGTAGATTGAACGCGGGTTCTGCCTGTATATAATAAAATTTCATATAAGTACATACCTCCTCAGATTTACTCATCAATTTGTCCAAAATCAGGGCTTTCTCTGCGTACCACTCTGCCTTCTTGTGTTGTCGCCATAGATTTTGCACTATGAGTGTTGAAAGAATATCCACAGCGAGAGTTATATTTTCTGCTATTTTATCTTTCTTTAAATCTGTAATGCCTTCTTCAAGCACTTTGATGTATATGTATGGTGGCGTGAAGCGATGCAGCCATGGTGGGAGAAGCATGTAGCTGGTAACAGGAATAGGTTTTTTAATTGGCATTTTAATAAATAATGTGTCAATTTGTTCGATAATCGAATGAATAAAAAATATATTATACGTCAAAAATATATTGATTGGTGATGTATTGCGACTGCGACTATTTTTATTTTTCTATAAAAACAATTCTAACTTATTAAGTTATAAAGATTTAAAAAAAATATCGATAGAGATTTTAAGTTTCAAATAAGATCGAATGGAAATGTCTTTATCGCCCGATAGGTTAGTATTATCTTGTTTTATTATGACGCAGTAATATTCTTCTAATAGAATCCATTTTTAACTGCCTAGGTTAAGGCACTTTTCTTTATTTTACACATAAAAACTCTTGAACTTAAAAAACGATGGGATCTAAAAAAATAAGTTTACAGCTCGGTAAGTAGAAGTTTTTTTTCTGCACATAGTAAATTCTGCACTTAAAAATAACTTATTTTACATTAGTACAACACAAAATCGGTAGATATTCAAACAAACCAACAATAGTCGGACGAATAATTTTTCTTAGACATCCAATTATCGGACTAATAGCAACAGCCTTTAATAAAATAAATATTAATGGGAAATCATTATTATATTATATATAATGAGTGTAAATAATAAATATGTTAATTATTGGTTTATTTTTCTATCAGGCAAAAACAGAACATTAGGTAGTTGGTTTAAGTTATTGAAATATAACGAATTAATTAATAGAGCCTTAAAATACAAGATGGTATTTTGAATTTTATCAATTGTGTGCAGAGAAATTTATAAAAACTGTGACGTGTTTAACCAGCTGTCTAAGAATATCTGACGTGGAATGAGTGAGCTCACTCATCTCAGTGTGGACACTATTATAATTTCTCTAAGTATAGTATGTACTACTATAATCTATACATACTCAAATAATAAAATTGTAACTGATCACTGTCTGTACATGAAAGATATTTGAGAAAAACTATTATTGGGGATCTTTATTAACGTAATACAACACAAAACCATGATTTTTAATTTTTTTATCTGTTTGTCTATAGGTTTGTCTGTGCGTTTATGCACCCTAATCTTAGGAACGGCTTAACCGATTTGGATGCGGTTTTCGCTAATTTATTGTGGTAAGCTTCACTTAACATTTAGTATTTGTTTTATTTCAATCGGTTCCTAAATAAAAAAGTTATATCAATTTAAAGAATCATCTAGGGGCGAACCCGAGCGAAGCGAGGATGAGCCGCTAGTTTAAAATAAATATGTCGGGATGGTATGGATAAAAAGGCAGTGGTAGCCCAGTGGCAACGCGCTCGCTTGGGAAACCGAGTGAAGCGAAGTGAAAAAGGTTCAAATCCCGGGTCTCGCACCTCTATTTTCATGTGCGAATCATTTCTAACATGATAATCACTTGCCTTACGGTGAAGGAAAACATCATGAGGAAACTTGCATGTCTGAGAGAACCTAGCAAGTTTTCGCAAAACGTGTGAAGTCCGCCAACCCGCACTTGGCCAGCGTGGTGGACTATGGCCTGATCCCCCTCGTGTTGAAGGAAAGCCCGTGCCCAGCAGTGGGACGTTAAAAAGGGCTGAATACATGTTAGGATAGGTATGCGCCTTATCTTTGCATGTTAGTTGTAGTTTTGCAATGTTTATTACCTAAAAGCACTTTTTTCATGAATACAAAAAACAAATGTTAATCATTTACCTCATCATCTTCTCTTCACCTATAGCTTTATACAGATCAAAAACTTTCTTCACTGTTAAACACTTTGTGGTAACATTTGTTTCTTCTAAAAATTCTTCACGGATATCACGCGCATCTACATAGCTAAAAAATATTAGAAATTTATAAATAAATAAATATGTTGGGACATTAACACATAGCAGCATCTAGTTCCATGGTAAGCTACAGTATATATATATATATATATATATATATATATATATATATATATATATATATATATATATATATATATATATATATATGCTTTTAATGAAATTGAATATTTCAAAAATTCATGTTCTTATTATAAAAACATATTTTTTTTAATTTTAATTTGAGACTTCATATGTTTAGATATTAATAATTTATAATCAAAATGTATGTAGCGCACCATGTAGTGTTCATAACCCTCAAAATTAAGGTAATAAGTAGACATCGGATTATACGCATTTGCATATGCAAACATAAAAAGCACTCTTTTTAGCGTTATTGCATTTTTAGTACTTTTTCATTGATAGTGCTTATTTCAGTAGTTAAATGTGTGAGGCGTGTTTTATTACCATGAAAAGACTAGGCAATAAACTCCTTCATCACAGATGAAGTCAATCAAGTCCTCGGAAATATTGAAAAACAGAAATGATTTAATAGATTAACACTCTTCTGAGTTGACTATCAGAAAAGGTCCGTGACAAATTACTGCCCCCCTCCCTGTATACAAACAGGTGGTATGGGTAAATGCATTTTCCAAAATTAAAAAAAGAAAATTAAAAAATATCGATGGCTCGGGTGAGACTCTGCCTGAAGAGACTTCTGCAGAAATGCCAAATTTCAAGTTTTGTCAGTCAGTACAGAGAGGCCATTTTTAGCCTACAAATTAATATTAAGTGACAATGTCACAAAGCTCTAAAATCTACAAAAATTACATATTTTATATATTTTCACAAGAAAACAAGTATATATACTTTAGAGAGAGAAAATAAATGTAAATTTTGATAATAATTAATATTTTGATTGTGAATATCTTGTGCATATTTCACCCTTTTTTAGTGCATATAATCCAATGTCTAGTAATAAGATATGAATACTACATAATAAAATTAAATAGTATTCTTATCTTATTCATTATAATAATCAATTGAAAATGCATTTGCCTTTTAAATTCCTCTCTATTCTTAAACACAACATTTGCATTATCTAATTCCATATTCTTATCAATTGGGTAGGTTTCTTTTAATGCTTTGTCATTTATAAGCATTAATTCTAAGCCTTTATCTCTCAATATATTTTCGTTTATTCCTAAATACATAAGAATGTACAATTCCTTTAGAGTGTTGCGAGCTTCATCTGATAGTTTATAGCAAACACCAACTTTAGCACTTAATCTGAAAATCAAACATATTTTTAAAATGAGCACAGAAATGATAATAACATCAGCTACTTATTATGGAAAATTATTATTTTTTAGACATAAATTCAATTTTTAATAATTATTATTTATCAAAAAAACAATTAAAAACTTTTTTTAAGTTAGTAAAAAAAATGTAATAACTATTACAACCAAAATTTTCACTTAGACCAAACTATGGTTGATATATTGTTTATTTACATACATTTTCAGAAGCCTTGTTTCATTTGTGCTTTTATCTCCAAGAAAGTAGTTAGTAATATTGGTTTTTTGTGACTGAAATTTTTTTAATGATTCTATAATTTCTTCTTTGGATCTATTATTTTTTATATTTAATTCCTTGCACACTGCCTTCAATTCATCTAATTTTAATATCTTCACTAATTCATCAAATCCTATGTCAAGTCTTTGATCTAAAAATAAAAAAATATATGACAAAAAAAATAAACAAAATGACAATTATTGTTAAATTGAGAAAATGTAGGATACATACTGCTATCATTACACATGGTTAAAAGATTATTTTCAGCAAGAGAGTTTAATACTTCATGTAGGGTATGATTGTCCTTTTCCTTCTCATTTAAGATCTTCATAATGCTATCTAATCTTTGCCATCTATCCTGCCGCCAATAAAGTCTACAAACCAAATTCATTCCAGGTTTCTTCACTCTTAATGCATTTTCTAGGAGATTTATATTTTTCTCTTCCAAAAGAGGCTTTAAAGTTTCATCATGTAAAAACTGATATATTATCTTCAAAAGAAATATGGCTGGAAAATCAAAATTAAATACCTAGTTACTTAATATTTTTAGAATTTCAACTAAATATTCATGTTTATGCAATCAACTTAAAGAAACTGTTATTAATTTAATAACATTATTCTATAAACATAATTTTCACTTTAAAGAACATTTTTGACTTACTCTTGTCATTGAAGCCTTTGCAAATTGTTATAAAGTCATCACTATCATAAATACAAGTCTTACAATTTGATAATGTATGGTTTAAATTTCTTTTAGCTTTAATGGGTGACTTAACTGCACAACTTCGTTTTCTTGTTGGTGAATAAAATTTATGTTTTGATGGAGTTCCAAAATTTGGTGAACCATGCGTTTGAACCATTGGTGGACAAGACATTGGAGTTCTTTTTAAATTATGTGACACAGAGGTAGATGTTTGTGGGGTTCTGGATTCTGGAGAATATGTCACAGTACTATCGGAAGAACTCGATGTGTCATTTAAATCAACAACATATACTTCGTGTGTTTCGTCTTCAAGTCTTTTGGGAGATTTTTTTGGTGTTTTTCTTAAACTTAAATTGCGCTTCTTTATTGGGCTGTTCTCCATTTTTTTACTAGGGCGACTTTTTAATTTAAAAAAGTTTGTTATTGTAACCTGTTGTTTCATATTTAGTGCTTTCAGTTATATACAATAAATACTAATTGATTCAATATGAGGTTATACTATTTTATTATAGTATTTATCCTGTTCTATACATATTTTATAATAAATACACATTGTAAAAATTAAAGTTTTGTTTAATATAAATATAAATTTCCACCACAAGTTAAACAATCTTGATTTTTCTATTTGTTTTACATTTGACAACTAGTGTTTACTGTCAGTGTCCGGTCGCTGACAGAATGAATATTTCCGCGGGAATGAATGATGTGAGACGCATGTCAGTTTATCAATCAATTCATGATTATTGATGAGCACAGAGCACTATGTACATAATACTATTATTTATTTTTTTTCGTTTAAAAAAATAAGTGAATACAATGATATAGTTTTTAATGATATTCGTTGGTAAGACAAATAATAATAAATGAATGAATATCTTTATTACAAATTCTTTAACATTGTTCTTTCACAATTCACATACTCGTAATCACATTGTTTATTCGACTCCGACCTGTCAGGATTCAGGAACACAATTTCTTAAATTACTGTATACAGTACATCCCAACTGGCACTCCTAGAAGCTACTAAATAAAAGAATTGAATTGAATAAACAGTACATTTTAAATTTCATAATAAGTAACGGTTGAGCAAATCAATATTATAGCTCCACTCCCTCGTCTCCCTCATGGGGTCACTACTATTTCAATATAAATATTTATCAACTTTAAAAATTAAATTATAATATTATTATAGAGTTTACTAGCCATTAAGCATTTAATTATTTTACCTATTGTCACTACAATCTCGATGGCTAAACTCACTGAATAACCGAATGATAATCTTATGTAAGGTAATCAATCATGTGGTGAAAGTACCTATCTGGTACCTAGATATAAATAGATTATAATATATTTTCCAAATTCCTTTACCAACAAATATGTCCAAAGAATATAATAAAAGATTATCATTGCGCAAAATAAGTGGCTTTGGATTAAGTCAACGAAAGAGTTCTAAACCAAAAATGGTAATATTTTATGTGACTATGTAGATACATATTGTATATATTTTTTTAACCGGGATGCACTGTTTCAGTAAGTAATTGTGTTAAATTATATATGTATTTTATAACTTATAATTTTAAACTACCTACCTACTAGTGCCGTAGCCCGTAACTAGGGCGTGCCAGGCACAAGGTGCAAAATTTCGAGGGGCGCAGAAACCACCAGATCAGGACAAAGTTTTAAGTCATACATGACAATTAGTAACATAGGTACATAGTACAATACATACAATTTAATAATATCAGTGTAGCCGCGCTTTAACAAGTATTATTGTGTTTTGGGCAAATATATTTAAATAGACTTTTTTTCATCTTATTTATATGCACTTATTCAAAATTTTACCAAGTACCTATCCTTGAACTAAAATTTAATTTTTGGTTGATAGATTTTTATAGGTATTGACCATTTTACTGTCAAAGCTCGGTAAATTTAGAACATTTTTCAAAGGCGCCGTTATAGAAGCTCGCACCCGGCGCATAAAAGGCTACCTACAGCACTAGTACCTACACATAAGAATTAATGAAAATGATATAAAATTGCTTTAATACCGAATACGAACATGCTAGAGTTTAGATATAGGTACGTAGGTTTACCAAATTATAGGTACAATAGATATTGCCATAATATAAAATGGTGATGTAATATAAAGATAGAGTTATTGACCAAACACTATAATGTCTGTAAGTAAAACAATTTCAAAACAGGTGCGAACTCACCAGCCCACGTATCAGTTAAATCCAAAGAAACGTTTTAACATAGAAATCGTAGAAAAAATACTCAAACGTATCGTAAGCTCAGAATTGGAAGAGGTCGAATACAGTGAGAAACAGATACCAGATCTTTGCCTAAATTTGGCAGAAAACATAAGAGCAGCAATAAAAGAAGAAAATTATGACAGGTATATCAAGACCCAGTAATTTTATTTATACATCTATTATAATGTCAAATAGAGTAAAGTTTATAATCAACTTTTAAAATGTAAATTAAAATAATCGCGTAAAAAATCAATATGTATATCGTATTGCCAATGATAGCTGGCGTATCAATTTTGTCCTGTTTCTATTGCTTCTGCTGTAGAACGAAGACATCATGTAGATGATTGTGCTATAGGTATTTTTAAAGACCTAGTACGTAAATCAGTTTTACAATTATTTTTTTAAGAGCGTTAATATAGTAAGGATCCTCACCCTCAAGCTAATAAAAATAATAAGAAACTATAAATTAACGATGATATTTTCGGATAGAACTGTTTTATGATTATATTATAGATATTAATTATTATTATTATTGCAGGTACAGGATAATAGTAGCTGTAACAATCGGCCAGCGTCGACAGCAAAGTGTGCACATGTTTCATTCCTTCCTTTGGGACCATGAACGGGACGCTTTTGCTACATACAACTTTGAAAATTGTCACATATACGCCAATGTTGTTGTCTATGGAGTGTACTTTGATTAAAATTGTTAATTAGTATTATACTATATTTATTTCTATCAATATCCTATTTTAAATAGATAAATCACTGTTTCGTGTTGATAAATAAATTGTCAAATTTATATTTATACTTATTAGCGAGTAGCGACTTACCCTCGCTTCGCTCAAGCGGGCCCCTTTCCCTAGGTTATAGTTACCAACGTCTTAAATATACAAAAATACTTATTGTGAGTGAACTTTAGGAGATCACACATTCTGTCAAGGAATATTCTGTAGGCCTTTTCAAGACCTACAATTTTTTAGTATATTGTTTTGATGAAAGGTGTACGAAATATTTACAAATTATATATGTACACAAACCTTCCCTGATTATCGCTCATTCTGTTAGTGAAAACTTATCAGAATCCATTACGTGGTTAAGAAGAAGAAAACGGAGATACAGACAGGGGCGGACAGCGACTTTTTTATACTATGTGTAGATCACAGATCACATAATACTATAATCATATTAGACTAGAACAGATGCCTCTGCATCCCATATCCACAAGGAAATTGGACAGCGCTAATTCGGGTTATTCTTCGGGCTATTTTTGTTTGCTTGAATGGATAATAAATGTCGTTGACCCGCCAATAGTTGAACTATTTTATTCTGTAAATATGCGCAAACTGACCTATTGTAAATATCTTAAATTCACCCTGCATTCGATTAAACAAATTTCAATGATTTAAACGATTTTTAACCGTGATAATCAAAACCCAAAAAGTAAAAGCGCCATCTGTGAATACCTATGCACTACACACCCACCATCTTACAATTATCAGTAAAATTACGCAAATTGATTTTACGGGCGCATTATTTCGCCCCTTCAATTAGAGTATTTTTAGAACCATAATATAACTTTTTGGGATCTATTTTTTTTATACCTATTTTGTTTATTTAACACAACTTTAATAACAAATCGATACGATATAACGTCATCTATTGACATTTATCTAAACTAATTTTTCTTTATTCGCGATGAGACCACATGGTGTAGGTACCTAGATATAGATGAGCGATTTACACCGCACCACTAAATTATTAAATATGTTAATTAAAATTTATAACCCACGTAAAAATCATAGAAATAGCCAAAAAATTTAATAAACTGTCATGTTTTTAAACGGTTTTATCATTTTTATTGACATTTTGTTCTTAAGAAATTGACCAAAATCATTATCGGTATTACTACTTATTAAAACAAATTTTAGACATTTACATATCGTTTTTAATAGAAAATTGCTGGATCAGTAACTTATCAGAATCGTATAACAGTAGAGGCTGATTTGATAAAAGCTTCTGATGATGAATATGTTTTAGGTGATGGATGTTATGATGATGTAGCAAGCTGATTGTGACAGAACTGGAATTTGGTGTAAAATAGTTAGTGGCAATGTTGCACTGTAATAGAGGTTTCAGATTTGGTTACATTGAATTTTGTGATGGTGAATAAAAAATAATAGACATCATCTACAGTTTTTGTAGACGTTAAACTAGCTGGCAAAAAGCAAACGACATTTCTTAATAATATACTCATTCCGTAGTTGTTTTTCTTTAATAATAAATTTTATATGTCGGTTTATTAATACGTATAATTTTAATAATGGATAAGCCTTATTGTTTACTTTCCACAACACAGTAAATTTTCTACCCCGTTTGTTTTCAGGCACTTCCGCCATAGGGTCCCGAATGATAGTCATTTGCTGTGATTCGGATTTCGGGTTCAGCTTCAATGCATTGTGTAAAAATTTTTAGCAGTTTCTGTCAATGTCGTAGTAATAATAATAATGTCTTCATATTAATACCTACCTAAAGTAAATGACCATTCGCATTAATAAGCATTCAATTTTATAAACATTGACGATCGTAAATGATCGTTTCGAAACCCAAACAAAACTAAATTTAGGAAGTAGGTACTCACTGCTTGTATTAAATTGTATATTTCTTTTAAAAATATTTAGGGTTCCTTGCCTCCACAAAACGGGTATAGGTATACAGTATACTACATTTAGGTATAACAATGAAATGGGAGAATATATTTAATAGGTACCTACGTCTAAGCTCTAGCGCGGATCAGACTCGCTATTAGCCAGTTTATGTTATTTGGTCCTATATTTAATTGATTGCCTTGACAATATTTTTTTTAACCAACAAGGGATATTAGCTTTATTTAGTATGACAAAATTCATCTCGAATCTGCTATTAATTCCTGAAAGTATTTTTTTAACATGCTAGGTAGAGTCAGACAGACGGAATTTCTTTAATGTATCACTTTTTTATATATAGGTATATGTAAGTATGTGTTGTTATTACTGATCGTGGTACAGATAACCATCATTATCTAGTAATTATTAATACTCTAGTAGATTACGTAGTGATCACACTATTTTTTGTTTTTCTTATTAAGGGATAAATGAAATAAAAAACACTATTAAGCATTTTTACAGATCATACATATTATTTATTTATCCATTTCATAGTATAGATATCACACTGGCCCGCCCTTACAAAAATAAATGTGTAATACGTTAACGACTACTCTGTCGTAGCTGTGGCGGCCGCGCAGGCTCCGCCGCTACGGGCGCCTCCGCTATAAATATTGGCATCAATTCCATACTAACCTACAACAATTTGGACACAATCTCGAGCGGCGCGACCGCCCCAGCCCACGCAATCGCTATTGAATTTTGTCAGATATCTTTATTAAGAGAATTTAGATAAATCTAAACCATTATACAGGTCGATATACAAGAAGAATTTAATCAATAATAATATATGTTAACATTAAGAAATTCGCACATATTTGACACATAAAGCGACGAAGAATACGGGTAAGAGGACTAAGTGAATAGCTTTAAGATATTGGTCCGAGACGATGAAGCGAGTCGTATCCGCGCACAAAACGACACTAGCACCAAGCCACCGTACAATAAGCGACATGTTGCAACTACCTAGTACCGGTATCGGTTAACGTAAAAAAGCTACTTTTCTTCCCATTCGAGTCGGACTCCATGAGGTCCTCCTGTACTTCACACTTCACAACCAACGGTGCCGCGGCGACGCTGGCGGCCGGACCGAGCGACTAATGACAATCGAACACTAGATACGCGCTCACGCAAATTATGCTCGTGCAAAAATGTTCGAAAAGGGTAAAAATTTATAAAAATTCTACGAGTCTGTCTGTTTGCTTTGGAGTCGAACATAGATTGCGTCAACGCTGGCAGGTAGTATTGAGCAGTATAGAGTAAGTTTGGAGTATAGGTTCTTTTCTTCCGGAACATCCGGACTACCTCAGCCTTTCAGATATAAATATTACATGCGCTTGATATGTTATACAGATAAAAAGTTATAGTACTGGGTACATACACCTATAGGTTATAACCATACTGTACATTATATGGCGGTTTTTTTTAACTTACAACATTACGAAAATCAAAAGTACTTTAAATATATGCTAGGTATATAAAAAAAATGCAGTGAATATTGTTATCAAAACATTACTCCTAATATACATTGTGTTTAAGTGTATTTATGTTTAGATATGTGATATTTGTGTTTAAAGATACATAAAAGCTTTATACTTATAAAAGAGATCTCATCGTCGACATTTGGTTTACAAAAATATGACTTATATCATAGATGTCTCGAATGAAGTTTGGATTTGAAAGATTACTGACAGTTACAAACATTTTACAAATACTACATATTTGGTTAGGCTCGTCGAGGAGCAACGGTTGTCCGAGCTTTGTATACCTGGGCACTGCTAGACAATGACCGGTGCGATTTAGGTGATTGAGTTTTCTTAACTAGAAAATAATTTACAAAACTTCTAAGTATAAAAAATATAATTATAAAACACTCAATCGTATTTTAAGCCCAAATTAAAAAATAATGTCATGTATAGGCAGCATAAAAATACCGCAAAACGTCTAGCATACCTAGTACAAAATATCACACGCAAGGTTTCATTCGTTTGCAGTTCCGAAGAGCGGCGAGCGAGTGAGGCGACCCGGCGCGAGGGCGGGGGTGGGTCTCCAGGGGCCAAATTTTAAACATTTACTAATAAAATATTAAAGCTTAACATACATAAAAATTAAGCATCTCTGCACCTTAGATATACAATAGCCATTCAAAATAACTGCAGACTAAAATATCTCATCCTAAAAATAAAGTCTTAAACATTAAACTATAAGACTCGACAGTTCGGAAACTAGCTTAGGCCAGATTCAAAATTAAAAAATTGATTTGTGTTGAACTCAAATCCGCTGTTCGAATAGAATATTATAGAATCGATTACGATTCTAAACTTGAAATCTATTAAATAATGTGATGATGTACTAAACTTAATAGAAGTTGTACGAGAATGTCCGAACCGATAGTCGCGTGACGCAGCGCTGGAAACAATAAGAAAGGAAGGGATCGGACAGTGCCGTACTCAGACTTATAACGCAAACAAGAGGCCGGTGTAAGCACAAGCCGGACGAACGAGCAGCTTCAACTTTAAAATAATCAATTGGCGGTGGTTTGTCTGGTCCTGTCCTCGGGCGAAACAATTCAGCTAGACTCCTTCTCCTTCTCTTTTTCCTTCGACTCTGAAATTTTTTTTCGTAATTAATTTATTTAATTTAAATATTATTTATAGTAAAAATAAAAAAGCCATTTTATAATAAATAATGCGCAGAGCTTAGTATAGTTCTAAGTCTATGAAATGGGTTTTCTTAACCGAGGCATAGTTTTCATAGGAAAAAAGAACATTTGAAGTCCTTATTGAATGAATAGTTTTTTACTTCTGATGGCTTTTTTTTCCTAAAGTTGACCCGATTAAAATATAATAAAATTTTGAATAAAAAAATTAAAACTCATGAAATTGTAACTGCCTACAAGGCCTCTGCAGTGCGTGCATCGTCTCGATATCTTATGACCAAGCTGGCTAAACGTACATTTAGCCACAGCCTTTAGATCACTGTAATGTAATAGAAAATATAATAATGTATTTATTGATCATTTACTTGAATCATTCTGGATTGTCACTTTGAAGATATAAAAGTTGATTATAAAACCATTTAAATTTATTTTATTACATAAATGTACAGATGACATATTTATACAATTTTTAGGAATTAGATAATAATGTAATTCACTATGCTAGCTTTTTTAATTGAAGTTTAAAGATTTCGATAAAAATATTTTTATTTCAATCCAGAATTTTTGTTTAAATAAAAGCAGTAGAAGCATTGATAAATAAAGCGAATGGGGTACTTGACATTT
This sequence comes from Fabriciana adippe, assembly GCA_905404265.1. NCBI lineage: Eukaryota > Metazoa > Arthropoda > Insecta > Lepidoptera > Nymphalidae > Fabriciana > Fabriciana adippe. The sequence continues at coordinate 10,048,711 of FR989998.1, read as the reverse complement.
ACCTACTCGGCTTTTTAAAATATTTAAAGTTCCACGAACCTAAATATTATATTATATTCTATGTAATGAAAAATAAAAAATACATGATATCAAGTAACGTTTTTTAAACGTTCATACTATAAAATACTGTATAATTTATGACTAATGTTTGATTAATAATAAATAATTAATTTATAAAATATTAATTATTTAATACATCTTATTTGACCACATAAGAAACACATATATTCGTAAGTAAATTATATATAAAATATAGCATCGTCAAGCACCCCATTGCATAAGCGATCTAAAGGCTGCCGTATCGGATGACAGCGGGTTTCAGAAGCCGCTCATGTGCGTTTAGCCTGTGCGTAAATAAGCCAAAATAAAATTTGGAGACCTCGCCATTTTTGGCAACTTGCAAAGCGACTACCTTCCGAGCATTTATTTATTGATAATATAATTGTTTTAAATCGAAAGAATTGTCTATGTGCTATAGTGTCTTTGAATGAATATTTATTTATAGTAAAGTAATAGAAATCCAAGCTCTTCTTATGATTGTATATGTTTTAATAAAAATTTCAAAAAGCATGTAAGTGTTATCTAAATGTAATATGTAAATGTAACGTACGTAAGTTCTTAATGTAAATAATGCATTGTAAAGCGGCTATTGCTTAGCCAAAGCTCAAACCTGAGTCGCCCGAGGTCTATATCTAAGTTACGCATGCCTGGTCACAGATCGAGACTGACCTTCGTCGCTACCGTTAGTGACCTCCTCACCATTCTTGTCGCCGTTCTCTGTCTTCTTCTCTTCTTCTTTGGGCTCTTTATCCTTTTTCTCTTCCGAACTCTCCTTGGCTGGTTTCTTCTCTTTGCCAGATTTGCCTTTGGCAGGAGTCGCTGGTTTCGGTTTTGGCTCCAGTGACGGATCCAGTACTAGCTTGCCAATATTCTTGCGATCATGCATCTTTTGCATAGCTTCACCAACCTATTAGAGACGTAAATTGTTAAATTAAAAGTAATTAAAACAATAAACAACAGTGACAAAATTGACTTCTGCAATGACGGGTGAAAGTTCATTTTATTTATTAGATCAGCACTGGTCATATAGATATTCTTTTAATATTATCGTAATCTACGGTGTCCATATGTACATTAAATGCGCTGTAGATCTTAAAGAAAAAAGTTTTAATGTGTTGTTATATTACGATATCTTTGCCAATTTTATCCAAATCTCCCAACCTTAAGAGTGCAACAATTATTTTAATACCAATTCAGAAACTATCATACCTAACATAGCACATACGTTCATCCAAACCCACACACAACCCATACTCACATCTTCCAAAGCCCAAGTGCTATCCACCAACGGCTTGACTTTGCCCTCTGCCCAGAGCGAGAACACGCGGTCGACCGCGCGGCGCACCGTGTCCCCGCGCCCGTGCTGGAACAGCAGGTGCCGGAGATTGAGGCCGGCCAGGCTCTTGTTCTCGTCGAACAGCTTGATGGGCGACACTTTGTCTACTTGCCACCACTGGGAATTGAAAAAACAAAGTTATTATAGAAAAACAGATGATAAAATAGGCAATATAGTCGGGCGGTTGCTCTCGATACTTCTCTGATAGCAGATTAGACTGTGAGAGCAACCCCTTAGTTGTTGCGATCTGCTTCGGCAGGCAGCCGTCAGATCGTCGTGATTGAGTGCGTAAGCGACCCTATTAAGACGAGGGAGATTCCGTTGGGTTTTAGTGGGTAGTCTTATATAGCCGGTGAGTTTGTTACTCCTTTACGCTGTAACGGCTGAACGGATTTGGATGTTTATTAGATACACAGATAGACCATGACCTGGAATAACACACAGGCTACTGTTAGGCAGCGAAGTGTCGGAGCTAGTACTAGTAAGCACTAAGTAGTACTAATATAAAAAAAGGTTACCATAGAGTGATAATGTAGAATACGTTTCATGTGTAATAGATTTTGAGGAATCGACTAAAAGTTCCTAACTATGGAGCGGATAAATAACAGTTTTTTCTTATTGTTTTTTAAGTCTCTAAATTAAATTTATATTGAAAAAAAATTCATGGTACCTACTACCTAAGTAATGATAACCTTTAAATATTACAAGACTACAGAAAATAGACATATTTTCCGTAAAACGGAATTATATGATTAACGTTTATTGGGTAATTGAATTAATTACAACTTTATACATATAAATAAACGTTTCTTTTTTTTTTTGAGAAAACAAATACAACAATCACATTAAATCAATTAATCGGAGCATAAAACTTTATAGTCTTCATCCGCTTATTTCTAACCGTGTCCATAACTTTACGTTCAATCTGAGACTAAGATGTTTGAATGAGATAATTAAAACATTTAATACTCACGGCACGCGCTGCGCTGAAGAAACTCTTGGTTTCGCCGGTCACGATGTTAGATGATCCTGCGATACACGTCATTGTTAGTGCTAAGTGCATTCAACTTTAGTAACATTACTTATATGACGGACTACTAGACTATTTTTAGGCTTATCATACCACAAATTCATAGTAATGTTCTATAGATACAAATCTATTTTAATATGAAAGCCAAGATAGTTTAAGAGATATCACAAAATTCTCTCAAGTCGTATAAATAAAAAAGTACCAACAAAATGGATGTAACATGTTGAAAGCGAACCCTGCCCTAATGCATCAAGTGATCGTCAATTTTTATTTCAGTCACTTTACGATGGAATAAATTTAAATACCCCTTGTGCTAGCGGCGATGGCATATCTGCTTCAATCTGACCCAAATCGGTGTTGTTCTAACTGCCTACCATCAGTTTTACAGGCCATTTTATCGGACACATAGACCGAACTCGTAAAAGAAAATATATTTATTACTCCTTAAAACTCAGAACGATGTAATGCTATAAATATAGATGTTATTGAAAATAAATTTCAAAGAGCATTCTCACCATATAGGATATATCTTCCCATTGGCTTGAGTAGGGAGTATCCTCGATTACACTCTTCGCCACACAGACAATCCAGCACGATGTCGACACCATCAGGGGTTATCCTAAAGAAACGTTATTTAAGAAATTATATTCATTGAAATATCACATTTTTCTGATCATGCATAGCTCTTTTACCCTGTAGGTACTAAAAATTTGTATCCTGTGTACTTTACTTTACTTTGTACTTTTTTATATGTACTTTTATTTTGTTAAAGTTGATCGTTTACTAAGTAGATCGTTTAGTACTTTTATTATAATCAGCGTTAACGTAGCGTAAAACAACTCTTTATTACGAACGAAATCAAGACTATAATTCCATTGAATGACCATATAAAAGAAATATGAATTACTATTAATATTTCAAAGTAGATCTAAGAACGATCTAAACAAGGGCGGTCCCAAGTCGATGATGTAAATCTCAATGCGAATGCATTAATATGTAAGCAGTTCCGATGTTATTTATACGATTAAATTCCTTTAACAACCACTTTGTATTCATAACGTACAGTTGTCAATAGAAATATCGACGTCTGGAGTTTTTAATGCTATAAAATATAATAATAGAAGATCAATTTATGATAAATGGACGCGTTCCATCAACCGCGTCTGCGGCCTCACCTATAGTTAAGGGTAGCTTAAACTGCTTTGTTTGTTTACGTTAGATCTGTGTTACCCGATTTGTTTATACGAAGAGCTTACTAGTATAAAAATATCTTTCGTCTATTTACAAGAATTAAATGCCGCGCGGCTGTTACGAAACAGCTGCCTAAGGAGCGAGTTATAAACAGAACAATTAACGTACTGTTCCCGATGTAATTGGACCTTGACTTTACTAGTTGAATCTTCCCATACACTACTTAATAGGGCTGTCGGCTCATTTAACATTAGAAAAGAAAGTGATTTCATTTAATACTTTGGAGTCCGGCATAATATTACTCAAAAGTAGAGCAATATAATAGATATACTTACATATTTTGTGTTTATCTAAAATATTGCTAAAATAAAATATTTTAGAAAAAAAATCTAAAACAAGCTTTCATATTTTAACGAATATTTTTCTTAAAATGATCGTTTTCTTGAAATACAAGCAACCCTGTAAGTCAAAACTATGAGGCAAAAAAGCCCATCCATGGTAGGTACACTACACATATAAAATAGAGACACTCCAGTGTGAGCGATATGGGTGGGACAGAAATATGTGACGCTAATAACTATCAATTAAGAAAGCTTGGGATCTGGAGCAATTAGTTGATTACACTGAGGAATGTCTGTCTCTGTCTGTCTTTACATCCCATAAGACATGTAAAGATGTGATTTTAAAATTACGATCTCTTTTTGCAAATTAATAAACTGACATTTGATTTAAAAACAATAATATTCTATAAAAACGATCGTTTAGTTCATTTTATTGTCTCGGCTGTCGCCTTTAACATATATTAAAAGTCTTTCAACTTGCCCACGCTCGATTAAACTGCTATAAAGATTTAATAGGCGCAATAAAGTTATTATTACCATCGTTCAATTTGTTTCATCACAAATTTTAAATTACAATGAGAGGACATCAATTGCTAGTATTGAATAGAAATACTGTTTTTATTTAAAACAATAAAATGTATATAGAAAAAGCCGATTCCGTGTAAGGGGCTGTTCATAAAATACGTCCGCACTTATGGGAGGTAAGAAGATAAAATTTTGCGTGACGTATTTTATGCCCTGCTCCTAAATTAGAAGGTATATAAGTCACAAGTGTCTTATTTAAATGTAAGTATTAAATTAAAAAATACTTATTAATATATTGAAACGTTTTAACTTTAAAGTGTCAGCTCGAGTACGAAGTAAGTATGTCGACCAAGAAGGAATTAAAATTAGATATGATTTCATGAGAGCACATTACATTTTTTGGATTCATGATTCATATTAAGAATTTCAAAATAAAAGAATCAAAAGCTCTCACAATTTATACTTGAAATGACAAAATATGATTAATAACTACAACATTCATATATGAGTTTCATCCAGCAAGGTAATTTTGGTACGGACGCAGACGTGCTGACAAGAAATGCGACATGAACGATGTTTTTGTACGTCGTCTTCAAAGCATAAAAACTACAATGGGCGCGGCTTATTTTTTTCTGTAATAAACCGAAGTTTCTGCCTGTGGCAGCTTAGTGACATGCTTCTTCTGTTTCGTATAAGTTTTTTCTATTTTGCATTTTAAAACTTTATTTATGAATACACATGTAGGATGTTGGATTGTCAAAATTGGAGACGTCACACATACTTATTTTGTTGAAATCTATACTAATATAATATAGAGGCAGAGTATGGTTGTTTGTTTGAATGCGCTAATTAATCTAAGGAATTACTAATCCGATTTGAAAAATAATATATCATTATGCTACTACCTAAGGGAGAGAAGCAATAATCATAAATGTCGAAAAACCGGCCAGACTTCCATATATAATTGTAAAACTATAAATATTTAAATATTTTAAGACATTAACACACAATACCATCTAGTTCCATGGTAAAATACGAGGTCTGTGTTATGGATACCAGATAGTTGATACACTACACATATGTAACTTTAAATACATACATATTATGAATTAAATACCCACGACTGGAGTACATACATTCGTGCTCATCACACTAATGAATGCCCCCAGCGGGAGTCGAACCCGCGACCGCTGGTACAGCAAGTAGGGTCACTACAAACTGAACCAAACGTGTTATCATATATATTATATATGTAAATACATAGCATAAAGCCAAAGAGTTTTTTTGTTGATTGAACGCAGGCGAAGCCGCGGGTTCTGCTAGTGTTGTATATTTCAATAGAATTACATTTAGAATAATATAAATATGATGACAAACTTACTTCCTGACTTCGCTGGTGTAATCACTGCCCCTCTCAAGAAGATGATCGATGTTGTTATTGTTAGCTTTCAAAGCTTCATGCTTGGACTTGGAGCAAACGCCGAACACTGTCACGCCATCAACGGTTTTCGCTAACTGTGCTACAGCTTGTCCCTAAAAATAAATAATTAGTTTGAAAATTGTCGATATTTAGCCTCAACAATTAGTAACGCTAGGTAATAAAAATATAACTAACGTATTTTGCTTGAAAATTTAATTATAGAGTAATAAATTTATAATGATTAAACGCATCAAAACAATCAAATAGGTATAATAATAAATAAGAAATCTCGTTAGCACGCAAAATCTTGGTCAATGCAATATTCAATTTCAAAATAAATACATCATGTACATTGTACAATTACAGAATATAATTATCATTGCATAATATTTTGTAGAGTCCATGAAATATTCACATTTTCGCTCGCTTCCTCTGTAAGCCCTTTTTTAAATAGGTCAACGTAGTATATAGTACATTTTTGTTTAACAAAAATGTGAAAGTGTACACTGATTAATGGATGAATTACTTTGAATAAGATTTTAAAGAAAGTATGAATGCGAAGTGTTTGACTTATAGCTGGAGTTCTGCGTAATGAGATCCAGTTTCGTCTTTAAAAATAAAAATAGTGAATTTTACATTTTAATGAAGTAATGTAGTGATTGAAATTATACCTGTATATATATTATATATTATGTAAAATAGAAGAGCTCCTATAGCGCTAAATAATTTAATTACAACTTCAAATTACAGGCCATTGACTCCGAGGGTAATGAATGACGTAAGGTCGGAAGCTCGAACATTCCAGAGCACACTAGGATTTTTCTCACCCAATTCAATGCAATTAGACAACTTACATTGTTCGCGCTCGGGTGGTGAGCACATTCTCACATACACAGTACACTTGCAGTGTTCGCCGATACGTAGATATTAAACAGCACTTGTCAGGGTCAATGCTACGGAATTATTTTTAGCGAACTTCATTTATTTGCGCATGTCAGATCCAACACGATTTTTATTTTTCACTTATTTAATAAAGTACGAAGAATTCCGAGCAAGTAGGTACATCTCACTCTGTTTGTTATCGCTCGCTGGTTTGTATTTTTGCGTTTTTATTAAGTAGATATTTTATTGCAACCCATAAACTAAGAATGCCTTTCTCTTTCTCAAAATCATAACGTTTTTTAAGGGAGCTTCACTACTGTAACTTAACTAATTGTTCTATGAAAAATAAAATAGTTTACATTACAGTAAAATACCAACTCACAAAGAAGAAAATGTGTGGTTATTTCTATAAACGTAAAATAATGACAGATTACACCGCGGTTCGGCGAATCGTGCTTCAAAGGTTTCATTCGTATTTTGCAATCCTATCTAGTTGGTGTAATTGAAACTTAAGTAATAGCAGTAAGCCGACCGTCCCGGACTCATACAATTGCAATACGCTACGGGCTTCCAGAGTAAAAAAATCTATTTCCGGATAAACTCGCTATGACATTTAAAAATACAAATGTATTTAAATTTATTATAAACTAGCGACTCACGCTCGCTTCTCTCGCGTGTGTCCGTAGGTACGTTTTCATGGTTAACTATGTTTATACATAAATAGTAGCTTGCTACTCCTAAGTTATTCATTTAAATTATATAGCGATTTACCCTCGCTTTGCTCGGGTGCGTGCACCGTACGCTTTGTTCACAATTTCATGTTTTTTTTTTTCGCGGAACCCTGATTCTTTTTCTAAAATAAAAGTAGCCTAAGTTACTCCTTATAACATCAGCTATCTGCAAATAAAAGTCCCGTCAAAATCGGTCCAGCCGTTTCAGAGATTAGGCGGAACAAACAGACAGACAAAAATTGTAAAAAATGTTGTTTTGGTATATGTACCGTGTATACATCCATGTACATTTAGTAAAAAGCGGTTATTTTAATATTACAAACAGACACTCCAATTTTATTTATCTGTATAGATAAAAAAATGAGGAGAATATAAATTATACATAAGGCTGAAGAATGTTTCGGAACTCATAACGTGTGCTTTGTTTCATTAAAGAACTAGACATTAACAAGGTTCTAATCTCATCTGTCTAATTATCTCGTGGCCCGGACGAGTTGTTCAAGTTCAACTTGCATTAGGGTGCGTTTACATCAAACGAACAAAGAACTAGAGCTAGAGCAAGAGCATTCTTTCTTGTTCTTTTAGTGTAAACGAAATCTCGATTTCAGCGTTTACACCAAAAGATCAACGAGCAAAATGAGAACATAGAACTAAAATTCTTGCAATGACGTTTAGATCAGCCGAACGAATGCTCATTGCCCATTCATGTCAATTCTGTGGTTGGTAGTGTTTCATTATTTCAATTTTCACGGTGTAGTTATATACTCTTTGCATTTATTATTTTGTCTCAAACAGTCAAAAAGAAAAGAAGAAAGAGACGTTGGTGGGTGACAAATTTTATTAATAGACATTTATCTTGAGACCAATCCATGATTCGATAAGTAGGTATGTACTCGTAAATATTCAAATTGCTAGAACACAAGAACGCTTTGAAAAGACCGCTACGGGGAGCGAGCGCGTTCGAACATGTAAGAACGCTCTAAGCAATTGTTCGCACGTTCTAGTGCCGTTTACATCAAGCGAGTGAGCATTCTTAGAATGTTCTATAGAATCTTTTCGAACGCAGAGAGAACAACGAAAGAATGCTCTGTCTCTGTTTACATTAAAAGAATTTGATAGGGTGGGGATAGAATGAGCATTCGCTCGTTTGATGTAAACGCACCCTTATTAGACCGGTTTTAATCTATTTTTTGCGTTAAAATGCCCACACACCCATAAAAATCTTGACGATACGGCCGGATCAAATCCTACTAATATCCGTATTAATATTATAAATGTGAAAGTTTGTGAGTATGTATGAATGTTTGTTACTCTTTCACGCCAGAACGGCTGAACGGATCTCGATAAAATTTGACACGTAGATAGATTATACTCTGGAATAACACTACTACTAAACTTTAAAATAAATATAAAGTGAAAAAGCAATATAATAAAAATAACTTACCACGCCACCGCCAGCGGAATGAACGAGAAGACTCTTGCCAGGAGTTAGGTTGGCCATCTCGAAGAGGAGAAGATAAGCTACCACATAGTTGGTGGTGATAGCCACCGCGTCCAACGCTGACATCCCTTCGGGCAAGGCATATACATACTGAGCCGGCACAGCTACCAACTCAGCCCATGCTTTGTACTCAGGCAGAGCCACTACTTGGTCGCCAACCTATTAAAAAGCAGGTTAATATAAAATATGCAGAGCTAAAATGAGAACTAAAATTTAAATTAAACATTTTCACAAATTGGAACTTTCATCCCCTTGGGTTCAGCACTAATTAGCGTTTGAGCTTAAAAATCCTTGAAATAATTGATGAGCGAAAAATTTTATATTTTTTTACCTCACATAAAACTAATATATTTTTACTAAATATATGTACATAAATAAAACTTTATAGAAATTTTTAATATATATAAATAAAAATAACTTTAAAATATTTTTTTTAGAAAGATAACATCAAAACAAAAAAACCTTTGTTCTCAAGCGTTAGATACTTTTAATGACAAAAGCTTTCAAGTCACTTTTTATTTGATAAGCTTTAGAGTCTAGACTAAACTTGCAATATCGCTGACTTACGTACATAAAGCTCACCCTGGATCATACAACTTACTTGCTAGTTACGATGTTATTCAATTTAATAGGATCATTAACATGATATATAACATCCTTTCATCGTCCATAAAGAAATGAGGTCAATGCGCTGCTAATTTACTTTTAATTATAAGCAATTGACTTCTATAGCAATTTTAAGTGAAATTCGATTACCTTCAATACGAAAACTTATCATTTCACAACCTGTTTTTTCCATCTAATTATTTTAGGAAAAGACGCAATCGTTTAATTTTAAACATACATCAACAAAAAACATCAAATGTAAAGATATAATCAATAAATTGCTAGGTACTTATGTTCATACATATTTATTTATAATTATGTTATGCTAAGACACGTTTAGAAATATATACTATGATAACCTTTATGAATGTTGACGCGTTTTATTTATTGATAAAAAATGGCTTAATTGGGCGGGTTCTTTCGATCAAAGTAGATAGGTTAATAGAGGAAGAACTTTTGATACATTTTTTTATAAAAACTGTATCGAGAACTATAAATGAGGGTAGTTTAGTGGATATTTTGTTTAAGTAAGTAATTATACAAAATGGAAAAGTGAAACGTATGAAATAGTAAAAACAATATGACCCATATACATAATAGTGCCCGGCTACAAACTGTTAGGTACCTATACGTTATCTTCGCCAATCGGAAATCGACTTTCATTCAATTCAATTATTTTTATTATCTATAATTATAATTAATATAAATACCTCTATACCACAGAATTAACTTGGCTATTCCTATATTTTTATAGACGAATGGTGTTTTGCTAGTAAATAATTATAATATTACCTTGAAATTGGTGACACCCTCGCCTACTTGTTCGATCTCACCGGCACATTCAAATCCGAGAATGAATGGGGTTTTGGGAGGAGAGTCGATAGCGCCTTGTCGCACGATCAGATCTTGGAAGTTCAGACCGCTGTAGGAGAAGAGATAATGGTTAGGTTATTCAAAGATTTTACATTTTAATATAAATAATATAAAAGACTGAATTTTCATGTAGAAAGTAAAACACAAAAAAATATTCCCTTTCGTAAAATATTATGTAGGTAGGTACAGGTATATAAATAAGTTCTATGTTTATTGATCCATAGAGCAGACGAGAAGTACGTAATACGTATCATGAGTTCTTCAAGTTAAAAATATGAGTAAATATTACACAGTAGGTACCTATATGATGATATGGATCTCGTTACCATTTAATAAAACTGGGAGACTAATTAATGTGGTGAGGCAAAGGAATGCGGTAGCCATTTGTTATTATGCGCCAGAACACGAACGGAATAAATAAACGTATATTATTTAAATATTGGTACCATTGGTACATGTCTATGTATCAATCATCCATCATAATGTGCACGCTCTGACACCTGTCCGTTAGTAGGCACTACGTCTCCAATCTCGATGTAAGCAATCGATATTGGTTTTTTTTTTATTTATGTAAGTGTAGGGTATGTATTTAGTAATATATCACAGTACGGTTCGTCCCTAGCTTGCTTCCCAATATAAATCTTTACCTCTTTATAATATTAGTATAGATAAAAATAAAAAGCTAAAGTTACGTTATAAACATAAAAATATAAAGAGACTAACTAAAGAAATTGAACTGCAAACAATTTAAAAATATTTAAAGGATATGCTTATTTTACAAGGATTTTTACAAAAATAATAATTCTCATAGTTGAGACTCATACACTTTCTATATTTTTTTAACTTTATCAGTAAACCTAAAGGGTAAATCTAAACAAATACTAAAATTGAATTAATTTACTACTTTTTACCAAATTACAATTTTTGTTTAGTAAACTTACTTAGTAAAGTTACTTAATAAATTTTAGTTAAAGGAAATAACACCCAAAATATTGTCTTCATTAGCTCAATGTATCGAAAATGTATACGTGCGGATATTTTAAACGTAACGTTACACGTATGATTCATGGTGATTGGGCCTGCATGCGTAGTAGCGCAAATACATGTAATTGTTGTACGGTTGGTACGTGCTTCGTGTTATAAACCGCGGGCGTCGGTCGAAGTAATCGATATTTGCGTGTCTCCTCCCACCTACCACTATGGCTGCCATAAAGATTTACAAACTGCTATCGATTTACCTAACCTATCATCTAGTATGCACGGGTTGATTTTTAAACTCGATTATTTATAGGTATATGTATTAGCTATACTAGCGAATTATCCTAGCTTCGCTCGGGTGCACCTAGGTGACTAACAATATGTGTTACTGACTATCTGTAACTAAATATCGTCCAAAGCCGAAAAGCCGTTTATCGTAAAGAAGTAACAAATATACAGACACACATACTTACTTTCCCATTCCTAATAGTAGTCAGATTTCCAAAAAGGTTATAGATTATTTGGATTGCAACGCAATAAAATGTTTATTTGTCTGTCAGTGGGCAATCATCACTCGATAACGGCTGGGTTTTAAATCCTCATTTTTCTTTTACTGCCCGTAATGTGACTTAAAATTCAATACATTTCATCGATTGTTTAATCGATTGCAAAGAAACAGGTTGAGGTCTCCCTACTACGAAATCCAATTAATACAGAGGTCCTATTTCGTTGTAAATTAAATAAAAAATTGCACGTGTAGTCGATGGTGTGGTGAGAGTAATTTAAAAATCAGATTTACTGTTTCTCTAAATTAAAATTATATAGCTATTTATACAACCATCTTTTTATTCATTAGATATGTTTTTTTTTTTGAAATTGCTGAACTATAATATACATAGAACTTTCACAGAGTAGGTACTTAACTACTAGTAGGTATCTAACTTAACAAACTATATTGAGCAAATTGTGTTCTTGGTACAACGCCGGTAATAACTTGAAAATTTTAAATAAATAAATATGTTAGGACATTAGCACACAGCACCATCTAGTTCCATAGTAAGCTACGAGGCCTGTGTTATGGATACCAGATAGTTGATACACTACACATTATATAATTTTAAATACATATTATAAATACAAACACCCATGACTTGAGTACCTACATACATTCGTGCTCATTACACTAATGAATGCCCCCAGCGGACTCGAACCCGCGACCGGTGACAAACGAACAAACTACAAACTGAGCCAAACGTGTCGTCGCATTTTTTAATTTTAACAATCGCACAATTTTAATGGTAATTCATATATTTCATCGCAGCAGTTTCACTTTAAATAAAGATAGTACTTTGACGAAAACCAGCCCTAAACATGCACCCAGACACATTATTGAAATAATGCAGTCTTACACACAATAGCTGTGACGTCCGCATATTGTTTACTCACATTACCATTTTACTGGCTACTGTTTATATCAAGTTCTACAAGTGAGAATCGATAAGCATCTATATTTTTCAAATAAGAATATAAATTGCTTTATTTTGTCAGTGGTTCCTCCTTTTGACAAGAATAATACAATTATTAAAAAAAAAACAACACAGGATATTTGATTGTATTTAAATATATCTGCATTATATAACGTACACCATCGAAATGTTCTCATTCTCAATCTGGGTGGTCTCACGTGCGTGGAAACCTAAATGAGATCAAGGAGGAAGTATAAAGTGAACTTATATAACAAAACAAACAACTAAAATCATTATTTATTATTGTTATTTAACTAGTGAACCGCCCTAGCTACGTTTGTAAAATTTTACAATTTCTCACAGGAATATTTTTCTGGATAGCTTTTGTCATTCTCCAACTCAAAAGCTATATCTGTGAAAAATATTTATATGCACATTGATCTGATGATGATAATTGATTGATCTGATATTATTTTACTGTGTAAAGGAAGGGCAAACCAATACCTAAATAAAATTTTCAAAAAATATTCAATGTACTCTTCAATCGCATCTATTCTGATTTCTGAGTACTTTAAATCTAAGAAGGAAATATGCAGTCTTTTATATTTAAAAACTGGAACAAATCGCAACTTCCTAATCTAAACTGAACCTGTGGTGCATTGAAGATACTCAATATAAAATTAGTGAATGACCATGACTCACACTTGCTACAAAAATTGTGTCTTCCTATTAAAATGACCTTTATTCGTAGTGAATGAATCACAGTTTGCGCCGGGCTCATTGTTTACATTGTTTCGTTATTTGCTTGATTCATTTGAGGGGTCGGCCGCCGCCGATCGGGTAAGTATAGGGAGCGGTCCCCTCGTCGGTCTGACACTAAAATAATATTAATGTGAGCTCTATGTAATTGTAAATAATTACATTTGCGTGAGACTTCGTAGAAAGGACTCTTTCATAGTCTGTAATGTTAGGTACGGTTAGCGCCCGCATCCTTTTTATTGGCTAAATTGGACACGGGTTGCACCGTTTTATTTTAAACCTTTCCTCCATTATCAATGATCGTAAGGGACTCAAACGCCCGTGAGTCGGAATGCTAAGCCGAGATAATCTCCGGCACCAAGTCTCGTTTACTCGCATTGAATTTTCCACGCACGCTACCTGACCGTTTATTCAACGATTTGAATGGCTTCCTTTTACATCAATAGATCGTAATATGTGCAGGTAAAAAGATTACTTTAAAGATGTAATAGATTAGGCTCTTTCAAAAGTTTGAACTATAAATGTAACAAAAATGTATTCAAAAATGTTGAACATTTAATTGTACTTAGTTGCCAATTGCGTGACTCAGTTGTAATTGTAATGAGGCCTTTCGCTGATAAAACCTAATGTCGCCAACAAACGAATCGCTAAAACAAACCTATCAACCCTGCCCTCATTTGATAATCTTAATTACGACCCCCCATTTCCATTTTTTTTGATACGTAGGTAATACATATGTACATAATATATATGTAGGTAAAAAAAACTCTTAGTCACTTTGAATGAAACTGATGATATTGTTAGTTATCTATTACCGACCTAAAACATATTAGGTAATTATTATTTTAATAATGTACTCGTGCAAATGTAATCAAATTGAAACCTTTCGACAAACCAATACAGGTATTCTCCATAAAGCGATTACAACCTTAGCAAAGCAATAATGCGATTAATGCATTATGTAGAATTTCTATTCATGCAATTCAAATAACTTTCCGGTTTATTAAACAGCACCGAATGATACGCGAAGAATAATGATGAATAAATTATTCTTAACTTCGCACTACGACACCCTCTCTGTGCATGTTTCGATATACGATTAAAATGTACAAATGAATGAGAAAGCACCCCAGTACGGGGTAATTTTAAATTGCATCGGACCTAAGCGTCGGTTCGACGCGACCCGGCGGCGGCGAGCGTCGCGACGACGCGTCAGGGCGCCTATAATGCCCAGTAGTTCAATCACGCAACCTACAAGTCATGAATTCATAAACTAACAGGACTTTTACTAAAATGTAATATAACTTTACATATCTGATAGAGAATACAAGATTATTATAATAAAAAAGAAATAATTTGTCTTACAAACTTCGCTTTCCGCTTTATCCACACATAGGTGTATACTACCGCAAAATCTAATTGTAAGTCGTTTACAGTTGTAACACTCTAATAATTTGCGCAAAAAAGAAATAACCAGATTATATGTGAATTAGTACCTAAATAAACTTAATTACTACCCACAAGCATAATTATCATAAAATCAATAAAGTCGTCTGGATACTCAACTTTTTATATACCTAGCCCCTGAGTAGCGAGTAACTGCGATATGAAAGTTTCTATATCTTCAAGTTATGTGATATAGAGTTTATAAGCGTCATTGTAATGCGAGGTGTACCTCCACCATATTACACTTCAACTCTTCTTCCGTTCGGCGCTCATGTTTCATGTCGTAAGCATGCTTATACTCAGGAAAGTATTTAACTGCCTGCCTCATCTCTTGAGTCACCGAGGAATAGACAGACGACTTTAAATTCTTATTCAACTTTAAACTTCAGTATACGCTACTATATTATACCAAAATAAACTGCATTACATTATACACTATATATTATATACGAAAACTAAAATTATAAAATAAAAGTATACATACTGAAAACATTAATATTCAACACATATTTTCCGCGCAGATTTTGAGGCAGTAAAAAAATAATCCTCCCTGACTCATACTTTAGCAATTACGCTAATTGGATCCAATTTAGACGTCAAACTTAATAGACAAGCTAAAAATGTCACTTATAAAATAACTTCCTCTCCAGTCATAGCCGCTTTGATTAAGAGTACTTATTGATAAGAGACATTGCGGCTGTACAAGAGCATTCTTAATTCGCTTACTTGGTATTCTTCATTGGGTTTATGGCTTTCAATTTTAAAGTAGCATTGATAATCAGATTAATTTTTAGGATTCTGAGCTCTAAAGGGATGGTGGTAACTCTTATAGGCTCACCCGTGTGTCTGTCTATCCTTCAGTGTGTCAAACTCAATTATTTAGAACCTATTTGAAAGTAAAAGCTGGTAGGTAGATGACTAAATAATGAACGTATATATACGACGTATATATACCTATATGACGTGTAATTTTGAGAGTTTAGTAATATTTTTAAAAAGGCTATATTTTAAAAGATGAATCGGTACTTTAGAAAATACGTTATCATACATAACATAATATATTTAATAAAGATTAATGATAAAATACTGCAAAAATTCAGCCAGTAAAAAATATGGACTAAAATATCTGCTTCACGTGTATGGAGTACAACCGCAGCGAATGGAATTTCCTCGTTCGCGTGCTTTCTGATTCATTTGTATTCTGTAGGTATGTTGTTACTGACGAGTTAGCGAACTAACCTACGTTGTATTACGAACGTTTTATGAATAGGCACAGGAAACTGCGGCTTCAATTATCGACGTTTTATATTCTGTTAATATGTTATAATATCCTGACGCGTTGTTTTTATATCTTCTATTCAAGTACACTGATTTCTGATGCTATTTTATTGCGCATATTACCTTTATTTTATCGTTCGTTTAATAGGAATATAAACAGTATATATATAGACAATATGTAAAGGACTGTAAATGCACAGCATTCAAAAAAATGTCGCGTGAGCTTTAATATTATAACATGCAGGAAAAAGTTGCGTGACTTAAAATCTCATGTTATGACCCTTTTAAGCAGGAATTTAGGTTAAAATAAAAAAAAAACTCTGTAAACGGCCCGAAGTAAGTCACATACATATGTATATCGACACGTTATATGTATTGTAAACAGTGATGGATTTACCCATAGGCCCGTGAGGCCCGGGCCTAGGGCGGCATAATTTTAGGGGCGGCAAAATTTTCGGGACTTCAAAATCCTAAAGGCGAAAAAAGTCAAAGGCAATCCGAATAAGAAAGCAAAAATCGATTATATTAAATTCTCTTTGAAATATGAAAAATTAAAAAATCCAGTAAAATATATTGAATAATATTATAACGATGGAATATACTTTTTAATTAATCGCAAGATTATTTTTATATAGACTAGTCGAAATGCAGTTATTTTTAAGAGAAAATAAAATATTGAAAATCTGAAGTTTTCTGATTTTAAAATGTTAACAGGTATATAAGGAACAGAAATTCGTAAAATGCCCTCGATGCCCAGCTATCCCCGAGAAATGGGGGGACGCAAAGCGTTGAATAATTGTTTTTTTTTTTTTTCAATTTCCGGCTTACTGTGACATTTTATCGAAAAATGTTTTTACAAAAGTTCTAGATCTAGTAAAAATCTACAACTTTTATAAATAACACTTTTAACAATAACCTCAAAATTTTCGATTTATTTGCAAAAAACTCGGTTTTTTATTTTTAATTTGTGGAATAATCTTTTGATTTTCATGAAACTAAGGGAATGTTATCTTCAAACTATATATAATAGACAAAAAAAAATTGAAATTGAAATGTTTAGCCATTTCCGAGAAAAGTATGTTTTATGGTCTCGAGAGGCTGAAAATCACTCCCAATTTCAAGTGGACGTTTACATTTTAAAATTTTTTCATTCAAATTTCAGATAGAGCTCATTCTTTTTATCTTGAACTCTACTTTTTGAAAAAATAAAATCATTGTATAGTCGCCCTGTAAGGACACTCTTAAAAATTGAAAATATTGGAGAAATCGATAATTTTTACTTTGTAAACTACATTTTTTTTAATTATCATTGAAAAAGTGTACTTTATTAACCAAATTTTTATAAACTAATTATACTAGTGTATTTTTCGGGAAAAAAGGAAAAAAATGGTATCCTTAAATTTTTAATTTGACGCTTATTATTTATACAATATCACCGTAAACATTCCAACTTTGCAATTTGACGAGTCGTGAAGAAATAATAAAAATTGGAATTCACGTAAAGTATACCTTTTTATCTTGTATTTTTTGCAGTAGAATCTATTTATGTTATTATTTTTTTGAATATATCGATGTTTCATAAATTTTTGATCGATTCTGAAGATAAATTTATTGATTTTTTCTGAAAAATTAGATTTTAAGGTAATAACAGAAGGAAATGAAATTCATTCATAGTCTAATCTTGTTTATTCATTACTTAAAAGTATAATTTAAAAAAATTAAGTTAATATTTACAAAATTTAGTCATAGTTTTGTTAAATGAAAGAGCACCTATTTCTGGACAAGAAAATTTCCGTACAAATATTTATTACCCAGTTTTGGATAACTTATCTGTACAATTAGCTGGGCGTAGAAATGCATATGATAAGCTTTATGTTAACTCTAATTTTTTTGATAATTATTTATCTGACATTGATATGAACGAGTTAAAAAATCAAGCAAATGAACTCGTCAACTAGTATCCTGACGACTTAGAAGAGACATTGGGGGATGAATGTATTCACTTACATTATCAACTCAAAGAGTTAGCAAATTGTGAAGATGTGCGCTCTGCACAAAACATTTGCAATATATTGCATTCACGAAATCTTCGGGATGTTTATCCTAATGTAGATATTGCTTTACGTATTTTTTTGAGCATCCCAGCAACAAATTGCTCAGGAGAAAGATCTTTTTCTACTCTGAAAAAGGTAAAAAGCTACTTACGAGCAAGCATGGGTCAAGATAGACTTAATGCTCTTGCATTATTGTCTATTGAAGCTGAATTAGTGCAAGAAATTGATTATGAAGATATAATCGACGATTTTGCGAGAACTAAAGCCAGGAAGAAAAAACTGATTCCATAAATGATAATTTAAATAAATTTGATGGGATATCATGACTTTTTGTAAAGAAACTATTATTATTCATAATTCCAAAGTGACCTGTAAATTCAACTTTTTTTTCAAAATTTTGCACTAATCGTTAGTCGATAAGGCGGAATAGAAAAATGTTATTTAATCCTTTGATGGTCGTATACACATCGGTGTATGTATATGTTAATGATTAGTTTCCCGGAAATTCGCACGAAGGTATTAATTCATCATGGTACCTTTTCTCCTGAGATAAAAAGTTTTTGCTATAACTATTATTCCTATTGCTATTATATTTTAAAAGGACTAGGTGCTATTGCTTTTATGTTTTGGAAGGTGAAAGGTGCAGGCAAGGTATTCATAAAAATTAATTGAAAAAAAATTCAAATTTTAAGAATTCACTGCTTTCGGATTTTTCCCCTTATATGCATACAGTTACCCATCTGGACACCAAGTTTCAGCTTTCTAGGTCATCTGGAAGTGAGTTAGGTTTTACTACTATATGTCAGTCTGTCAGTGATAAAAATGCCGATTTTTAGACGTTAATATCTCAATTACCGTTTGTGCTGTATTTATGAAATTGGGGATTCTAGTTAATCTAAGGGGATTAAATAAATAAACTAAATTTCATGTGTTTATGTTAAATAGATTTTGAGTTATTACGAGTGGAAAAGTGACTCCAAGTGGTTCGTGTAAAATATACACACGGTGCTGCGACGCCAGTTTCTTTTGGCTTGAACTTGGTTGGACACGCTACCGCGTGTCTTGATGTTAATTATTCATCTTTAAAAAGTTATGTCCATATTTATAATTTATATTCGGAATTCTATTTAATAAATTAATATAGATTAATCAATAAGAAGTTGTATTTAATTTAATAAAATTTTATCGATCAAAATTTTAACATTTGAAAATTAAATCTTTAATTTTTAACTCCCGACGCAAAAAGAGGGGTGTTATAAGTTTGACGTCTCTGTGTGTGTGTGTGTGTGTGTGTGTGCGTGTGCGTGTGCGTGTGCGTGTGCGTGTGTGTCTGTCTGTCTGTGGCATCATAGCTCTCAAACGGATGGACCGATTTCGATGCGGTTTTTTTCATTTGAAAGCCAGTTTCCTTGCGGTGGTTCTTAGCTATGTTTGGTTAATATCGGTCCAGTAGTGTTAGAGTATCAGCTCTTTTCCAAAATGAGGTAAGGCATTTTGGCTTATGATTACTTGATTAAGTGCTTCACGTGCGTAGGGGGTTTTTTAATTTATTTATATTGTTATAATAATCATTCCCCCATAAAGCAAAAAAGGCGGCCTATCAATTGGGGCCTAGGGCGGCATCAAGCCTAAATCCGCCACTGATTGTAAATTGTAATTTGTGAACCTATAAAATAGCGATATATGTAAGTAATTGGGAGTACGATCTTTCTTACGTAAACATATGGACGAAAAATTGCTAATACTTATCTTATAGATACATAATACACTCAGACAAAAAAGTATTTATTGATCTGAGATCATACATATGTATGTAAATACTAATATGTCCAAATGCGCTCTCAGTCTCCCTAAATAAACTTTTCGAAGAGAAAAAAGGTTAAACTTTAAAGCATTAAAATTAAAACACAACATATTACATGATTAGTGTTTAAAAATTTCATAATGAGCTCGGTACGGCTTAACCGAAATGAAATCCTTCGAATGCCGTTTTGGGGGTCGGAAGCTAGCAGGTCTCAAGCATCCGGTTAGCGGTGCTATGAACAAAGCTGTACGACACGTGACCATAGCTTCCTATGCACCAGACAACCCACGTGTATGTGTTAGTCTAGTGAGAATTAGTATTAAGTAATACTGATAATGAGTTAGATAACTAGTACTAGGTCACATCAGATAAAAAAGAAAAACTAGCAAAATTGCCCAAATAAATTTCCTATAGTATAGTATTCCTATACATAGGTATATTTTCGAAGAAACCGCTACCATGATTGGTTATTAGATATTACATAACAGTTGACAAGTCATGGCCGATATCTGTGGTCGACTATTAATAATATATTTTATTACTGATCAATAGCTCCAACATTCGTCATTATTATATGTTTAAATTATCATTTTGGCAACCAAATTAATTCATTATTAGATTTTTATACAAAAGATTTTAATTGCACATAAATCTTATAAATATTTATCCATTTTGTAAATCTACATTCATAGTATCTACTTCTAAAGTGGTGTGCATAGGTACCTATTATGTACGATACGTGGTAATAATAAAATGTCAATCATTAAAACTCATTGTGTTCTCAGGAAATGAGTCTTCATTCCACAGCTGGGTGGACATAAGCTTGGGGTGGCCAAACAAGCATAAATATAAAAGAATAAAAAAGTTACCCGGTCGACTTAATTTAAATTTGTGTCGCATTTTAAATAGTACAATGGAACATCGTCAATTTTCTTATTAGGAATAAGTAATTAAGCAATATTAATGCAGAAATAGAAACAATAAACAAGTACTATTTTGAACGTTAAAAGCGGATATAGAATAGATGAGCATTCCACTGATATATAATCGAGCAATTATCGCTTTCAAAAGCAAAGAACAACAGATCTCTGATAATAATAACCTCCGTTCTCGAAAGTTCAAGTAACCAGTAGTTTTCTTTCGATATAAAAGCTGATACGAGTGAAGCCACTTTTTGCCTCTACTTATTGTTAGTTCATTTTCGGCTCACCTCTTTTTATTCTTTCTTTGTGAAAGTATCTGAATACACGTTTTACGATGACGAATTCTTCCAAGATAGCAATAAATATATAAGATAGTGTTTCTTTAAGATTTAATTAATATGGTCCTGCAAATTAAATTTATTTATACATATGTTATATACTTTTACCAACTTATGCTAAATTAACGGGACGTTTTCAAACCAAAAGCTACAAGCAGAAAAAAGAATTTCTACTAAGTAAAGGATAAAATCTATTCTTATTATTTTTGCATTAATTTGCAGCTGCTACCTACTACATATTTTTGTTTTGCTGTTATTTGGGATGGTCATCCCTTGAATTAACATTAAAGACAACAAAAAGATTAACCTGTTAATAAAGCATAATAAATATGATTTAATTTGGAATTTTTGTCTGTCTGTTTGGGAACGCATCACGAGAAAACCAATGAACAGAATTAGATGGGTATGATAATAGCTGGTTATCTGAGTTAACATATAGGATACTTTTTACTGCAGGAAAAATCTCATCTCTGAGAAATCTAGTCACCTTTAAAACGTACCTAAGGACGAACCCAAGCGGAGCGAGGGTGAATCGCTAGTATTGTCATATAATTTTAGTAAATTCTCATATTTGTATAAAATATAACTATTAAAAGACTATTTATTGTTTTTAAAACTTACTTGATACTTCTAGTACTCGGTAAAAGGTTTCAGTCTTTAAAACTAATAATAATAGTAAAGAATTCAACTTGCAATTAAAGTAAAGAATTCAAGTTAAAATGGAGGATAGCAAAGATAAGGTATAGTTATATTTAAACAATCGGATGACTTCACAAACAATATTATCGATACCTATTACTATTCCCGACATTCTAAAATCTTATCAGTCTTCTTAGAATAGATACATGAAGATAAAAAAATATTTTTCCACTAAAGACTAAACCTCGCTTCGCTCGGGTTCGTTCCGGGTAGGTATGTTTTAACGGTTAGTATGGAATAGATAAGGCTATATATGTATATACATAGGTACGATGAGTTCTATATCCCTTACTTGAGAAATGATTGATTCCCTATACAAACTTTTATCCCCCTAATCAACCCCTTAAGGGATGATTTCCGGAATAAAAACTACCATATGACCTTCCTAGGGTCTCAAACTATCTTCTTACCAAATGTCATCTAAATCAGTTCAGTAGATACAGAGATTATCCCCTAGATTCTCACAAACTTTACCTCTTTATAAAATTATAGTATAGAAATTATCCTCAAAGAAACATAATATGCGGGCGAAAAAAGGGCGTCCACAACCAACGTGACGCGTGTTGGTTTTAAATATGAATATTGAATAGGTGTATATCAAATGCTGTCCTTCCCAAATACCTAAGACGAGAGGTAAAAATATATATGCTCATATAATATATGCTTCATATTAAGGGATATAAAGATAAGAACATTAAATTTTACTTTTTAAGCACTCTTACAGTGGATGACTGTACTTGTATTCATATTGCTATATTTGAGGCTTTCGAACCAGTTCTCTGCGTATTTTTTGCTTACAAATTAGGGTGTGCTATAAAAACTCTGCCAGGGGCGTATCAAACAAAATTGAAGATGACATAAAACCGTTGGGCCACTTCACCCTAAAATATCTGCCCTAACCTTGAAAAGAAAATGATTGAACCTCGGCACGTGCGGAAGAAATATTATTATTTGTCAATTTAAATACTAATGTGTAAATAGTGTTTCGAATTAACTGTACTTTTCTAAAGCTATCTTACTTAAATGAAATAGTTCAACTTTCCTTAAGGCTTAAAATATAGTATCTTAACAGATTCTTATAATTTATAACAAGTTTTCGATTGTTTTGACGTGTATAATCGATTTCTGATTTTATATATAAGTACTAGGGCGACCGAGCTATATCGTATTTTTTAGATAAAAAAAAACAAAAGTAAAAACTTTGTATCCGACCGGAATTCGAACCCGGACAATTGTGATTGTCAATCATGCACCTTGGTCACTTGATCACGATGCTTATGCCCAAGCGTAAGAAATTATCGACTATATTTTGCGTGGAATAATGCGAAAGAAAGCCGCAGAAAAACTCGAAAACACGCGTTTTCCCAGAAAGACTAATCTAGATCGATTTTTCGCCCCCAAAAACCCCCACATACCAAATTTCAGCGAAATCGTTAGAACCGTTTCCAAGATCTTCGATATAAATAAATATACAAGAATTGTCCGATTTATGTTATCATGATATACCTACATATTACATAGTAATAGAAAATTTAATGGATTGTGAAAAAGTTTCTTGTGAGTGGGGGTAGTATCTCTGATCCGATGATAAATTACTTGTGTCCGCTCAGACCTTTGCAGTAATAAAAAAACTATGCATTAAACATATATCATGTAAGTATTGTTGAGTGGGATTTTGTAAAATAATGTAACAATTCATAATCGAACCTCGTTACTGCTACTTTTCCATATTTATGAGATATCAATTTGATTTATCTACTGAAGTGCTTAGAAATTTATGACATATTAACATTTAGTAATCCTACCAATTCACCTACTACATACTCACTCGTACATACGTATTAGTTATACTACTTTATATTAAAGTATATTAATAATGTTCCAAATTTTACTTTTTTAAAAGTTTTAATATATATTTACTGAATTCAAGATAAAAATATCTTTTATATTCAGATAAAAACAACAAGCAAATACTTAATAACTTTGATTATTTAAAATGTTGAATACGTGCCAACATAATTAAGAGAAAACTGCTATACCGAAAGAATATAAAATTCTAACACATGCTTCAATACATTCTTGTCGACGAGTATACTTAATGGATGCTATAAAAAAATAAGCATCGGCGTCGAAAGACTTGGGGCCTGCGGAGATTGGCCGCGAGGACTGGGGGCCGGGGACGCGTATTGATCTGGCTCGAGTTCCCCCGCGCCGCCTCGCCTTCACCCCCGCGCACCCCGCCGCCCCGCCAGACAGCACAGGAGCACTCGCAACCCTCATCCCCTGGCCCACGCTACCGCGCCCTCCCAACACCCGGCGCAACGCAACCACACCCCTTCTTCATGCGAACATCGAGTCACGGGATTTTCCAATTCAATTTACTTAGCAATCGGGTATAGATGACTGTAATATAGAAATTTGTAAGGAGTAATAATGGTCTAGATAAGTTTAATGTTGATAAATAAATGCGTTTTGCACGCAACCTGAATGACTAATGACTATTAGGAATTACAACGATATTTGCGATATAAATAATATCTGAAAATTTGCCATCAAAAAAGTATTAAGAAAATGTAAAATCTTTATACTCCATATAGAGTGAACTGAATCGATTATGGGCACAATAAGCGATGAAGCATTTTCGTAAGTTCGTTGACTCCGCCAACAATATACGAGCGACAGTCGGGCTGTTGCGACCCGCCACCAGCATCTGCTACGCGATCAAGGATTTCATTTTATGGTCACGACACATGTCCTGTACAGACTGTCGTACCCGATTCCCGTTATAACTTCTACTGAAAACACGTCATGACTGAAAAAGTAATCAATATTATGTTGGCAAAACTACATACTTTTGCTTGTTAATGAGTCAATATCGATAGCTAACTTGACTGACTCATCTGTGCCAGTAGAAAACAAACGTATCAAAAATAAGCCTGTGACGCACGCCCTATAGTCATACTTAATGTTCACACTATTGTTTTATAAATCAAAATGCTTGCTTATGTTTATACAAACCAATAAATAATAAAAAACTAAATGTGATGTTTTCGCAAAAACAGCACAATTATGTTACAGTTATTTGTTATGTACAACGACATTTTACAATTAATATAAATTATGAAGACTAAAAATGTTAAAAAAATTCTTGAGTTATTTTAATGAAAATAAGCATTTAAAATATTTAAGCACAAATATTAAAAAAAAACAGCAAACGCTGTATGAATCTACACTGAAGCAAAGTGATTTGTTAATGGATAACCTCTCAAGATAACGATAGCGATCACCTCTTCCTTTCTAAACTACTACCATGTTTAATTATTCTAAAATTGCGCGGAAATGGTATCAGAACAGCTTGCGCATAACAAGCAACGAGTAAACCACCATAGAATTGCAGAAGCAAGTCCACCCACTCGCCAATACTAAGGAACAACTTAGCGAGTTACTCAAATCGAGTTAGTTCAAGAGCATTACTTTCTATTGAGTCATAGGAAGAGAGCTATCTCGTACAGACGCTCTCAATAAGGAAGAGGGTAATAAACAAATTCATCTCTCTCATCTTATGTGGCTTCGTTGCCTATTAAAATGCACAATACTGCACTTTAAACCATGGAGCTCGGCTGCAGCTTACGAAGGGCAGAAGTTATTTTTAGGTATTAAATTCATACACCAACAAAGGAAAGGATGTGAGCAATTAACACGCACTCTCGTAGTAATAAGACTGATGCTGATGACAGCATGATGGAATCTACGATAAGATTATTACATGATAGCAGAATCAATCCACAGAAATATAATATAACACATTTCATATTTTTATGCTAGTAGTGCGCTACGAAAAACATAGGTATATTATTACTGAATCGGTTCAGTCACAATTAAGCAAGTAGAATAAGAACAGTTAAGATCTATCCGCGGCTTGTATTCACGTATGATTAAACACACTCGGAAAAAGAAAGCCACTCGTATACAAGGGCGTGAGTACATCAGATTGTTCTCAGAAGACGTTTCTGACACTGACTTGACCTAATTGAATATAATGGTGTGTTATTCATCTGTCCGTTCCCTTCTTTTTCTTTTAAAACATCAGAGAAGCGGCGCGGCGGTACTAAAACATCCGCGTCTATGCCGAACGCTGTAATAGGTTTGGATTTCATTTTATAACTGTTACATATCATTAAATTAATAGCGCTATTAAATAAAGAACCCTTGTATGCTGGATGTCGATGAAACTCGCAGCGGGATTATATATACATATATTACATATTTACATAGAGAAGAGTAGGAACTTTTTATTACGTTTATAGTACCTATATTAAATTTCTCAATTTTCGCGTAAATTATGGATAAGTACAACCCAAATATCATAACGTCTCAACTAAAATTATTATTAAAAAAATACAATTTCCTTTAAACAGTATGAAAAACTTTAATTCAAGATAGTTGAAAAATTTACCTATCTCAACCGTTATTTTACGTAATGTCTATTTAATTATGGGTGAACATTCTTTAAGTTATGTGGTTAGTTGTTGTGTTTATGTTACAGTTTCAAACAGAACACGTTTATCCTTGAACTGATCTATATTTAGACTTAAGACGATCTTATGATGCTTACCATATTCCTACTTAAGTTCACAGAACTAAAGACATTGACGAGGCATGAATGAATTATGAAACGGCTCCTCAAAAATACGTGTGAACGCTATTGTGTTTTATATGTGATTTTTAAATATAATAGTTCTATAAGGATTGCTTCGGTGTTGTTTTTGCCAAACTTGAACGTAAGTTCAAGTAAAAGTGCAACGAGTACCGGTTGAAAGAGACGTCAGATTATATGTTCGCTGCAGCTGGTGCAGAGTTTGTCGCGGTCATTAACATAGTAAGTCAACGATAAGCGTGCTATATTTAGCGGGGATGCGATCTGCGCCTGCTTCGTACCTCGCGCCTACGCACATTCACTCTCCTAAACTTGCTTCCCTTCATAGATCTATCCATTAACGAGGATGCTTACAGCTAACTTAGGAGACACATAGTAACCATCCATTAGATTTCAACGCATGAATTAAGTCAAGTACGAACGGAGAAAATTGTATTTTATATTAATGGATCGGGTCTTGTTATTATATACATATTTATATTTCTGGTTAAATCAGATATATGGTCGGTTACGATTGTTACAGAGAACATTAACAAGAAAAGTGGCTGATAACTCATGACTTAAGTAGCCTGTCGTTGAGTCTGTCTCGATGTATTATCTGAAGCACTGGAGCGATAAATAAACACAAAGAACAATCAGTCATTTAAACTCCCTTTCGTGTGAACTTACGACTTTCGGTGACATTATTTATCGGAGTAATAGTATGGGGAGCTTGGTATGTTTTTAAAAACCATGTAATTTTACTTGGAGATGGGCGAGTAAGATTAGAAATGAACTTTTAGAATTAAGAAAAAGGTGTGTCGGTTCTTAAATTGATCGTTATTTACATTTAAGAATGTCACGTCCCCAGGCTGGTCGTTAGAGTGTAAATCCGCTTAGGGCGCGGGCGCGTCACCCGCCGGCAACCGGCAACCGGCAAGCAATGGATGCACTTGTGTGCGTGCAGAATTTTCAATCGGGTACATAAGTCGTGGGCCCGTGAAACACGGCGCGGCAGGCAGATGTTAATGAAGCAGGCGAGACGCGGAGAACGGGATCCGATCGTATAGTGCAGCCGAGGCACTGGGTAAGTGGGTACATCGTCACCGCCCGTGAACATATAACACTAATCGATTTACTATAATTTTCGAACGTAACGATGTAAAATATCCTATTTTTTTATTAAAATTAAAGTTTTCATAAAATATCAAAATTATTAATAGAAACATGTAGGTACAATATGTCTACCCGCTTTAATTAAATATTAATTTTTCGAATCGAATCCTAATTGATTGCTCTATAAGAAGTTGTTAGTGTTAACCTCTGTATTCTTCGACCCCTTTCAAAAACTAAAAAAAAATTCATTAAAAACTTACCATGCTTTGACGCGAATCAGGACCTCGCCCTCAGCTACAGTAGGTTCAGGTTTCTTCAATATCTTAACGGTTTTGAGACCCCCGAATCCAGTAAGAACGACTGCGCGCATCTCCTTGGGTGGTGGAGTCTCCTTTTCTTTTTCCTCAGTAGCTTTCTCCGGGGTTTCTTCGGGAGGGGTTTCAGTAGTCCCATTCTCAGTGGGGGTCTTCTCGGGTGCCGCTGCTGCTGGGGTTTCCGTGCTCTCCGTCATGACTGATTTGTGGAATGGACGATCGAGTGATAAGGTAAGCGGTCGCGATGCGAATGAGCCCGATCGAATGAGGCGGAAGCCGGCCGGCGAGACGACGCGTCGCGAAACGAATGAGTGGAGGGAAGGGCTAGCGCGCGCAGCGGAGCCCGGGGTGGCAGTCGCCGAGGGGGGGCGGGCGGGGGGCGGGGTGCGAACAGGTGGCCGCCGCCGCCCGAGCCTCCGCCCCGCGTCCCTCTCGACCGACCCCGCTCGATATTGCACTACACAGAACCTGGATTAACTTTATTACTCCATGGTCGATATAAAACCCATAGGAGCTTCGCCGTTAAATGCCTAAAACCTAAGAACTACCCCCGTCGCGACGTGACTTGGCAACGAAATACTGTAAATATTGTAGCTAATGAATCAAAATAATATATTATACAGTAGAATATGTTTTCACAGTCGTTAATGGACCGATCCTCGATTACTCAAAATCACTCATAATTTTTAGACGTTGCCTATCCGTATTCGAATAAATAGATATCTTACAACTTGTTGAGCATTACAACAGGTTTGGCTTATAATAGCCAGCTGGGGTAACTGTTCCTATATTATAATAAACTAACATTTTTTTTTATTATTATTTCGTACCATACTAAAAATAAAATCATAATGAGTCATGTTGATTCTATTTAGCATTAATGTTAGCGGTTTGTATGATTATATATAAAAGTGTATGCAAACAGTCATAATAAAGTATTAATTAATAGAACATTGATATTCAAGTACCTAGTTAGATAAAATAATTGAAATGATTTGGAATGGACGAAAAAGGATGTAAAAAAAACGTGACGTGTACATCAATCATAATAATTAAGAGCTAATCCTTTTTACCCGATTGCGGCGACGCCCAAAGGAGGGTTATGTGTTAACCTGTATGTATGTACATGCTGCGATCGTATGTTCCCTCGTAATTACTAAACGGCTTAACCGATTTTTATGAGTACAGGGTTCGGAGAGAATCTAAGGACAAAAAACAAATTATTCTTACTACGACTTAGTAATACTATGTTCCTTTATCAGCTTGTTTTCATCTTTTTAGTTAGTTTTTACGCAGTCTGGTTTTTTTTTACTTTTGTATTTTTTTTTCAGCTTTTTAGTTTGATCCAATTTTCAGAATTTCAACATTTGGTTTTATTTTACAATTTCTTGTCCCATTTTAAACATATAAGTCAGATATGTTTTTGTGGTAGGCTTTCAAAAACCTTCATTTTGATACCCTACTCAACCGACTTGAAAGACTCTTTTATAAAGATACATAAATTGGCGCCGCGCCTGAAATCAGCTATGTTGATTTTTAATAATATCCATATACCCTTCGAGACTCAAGTTATCAAGAGGAATCTAACGACGCGATGTATGAAACATCAAAATCAGGGAATATAGATCGAAAATACGAGTATGTAACTACATACATTCGCCTCCTTTGGGCTTCGACAATCGGGTAAAAAAAGCCTATCCATCCTACAGCTAATTTCAGTCTTGAAGACAGGGATAGTTTCACGTCTGTCACTGGGTCACTAGTAACTCTATGTATAATGTATGCTTGTCTTTGAACAAACAAACAGACGGACAGACGACCAAATGAACCTCTGAATGTTCCGTTGTTCCTTTTGAGGCAAGGAGCCCTATAAATGTATCTATATATTTTAGATTCTGTTACTTCAATAAATAAAATTGAAGTGCCTGTTTGTAATGTCAAAATAACAGTTTTTTTAGTTTTTACTAATCTATACTATAATTGCATAATATGAAAGTATATACGATACTTAGTTTTAAATGTTTTTGAAGTGGAAATTTCTATAGGCAGGTTTGGATGGGGAATAAATTCATGTAAGTCGTCATCGACATGGTCACGTGACGTGTTAACGCAATTACATAAATTTCAATCAAGAAGTTTTGTTTCTTATTTTAGTTACCATAAGCCTATTGTATCGTTTTTAGAATATAATCATATGATTGACAGTACAAATAGCTTGAATATTGTTGAAATAAGTGATAATTATTTTATTTTATTAATCATTAGGGAAACATACAGTGTTACAACACAAACAACAAATAACAATAGTAATAGTAAATACACCAATAAAGTTTCCACAAACAAACAATTCATACAGTAAAAAAGTATAGATTTAACAAAACAACACTTGAATTATATTAGGAAAACATAGAAACATTAAAAAGATATCGAGTTAAATTATAAATCTTTTAGAAGAAGTATATTTCTAATTTGTCTTTTAAAGACATTGTAATCACGACAGGACCTGTATTTAGTATATAGATTCATTTTGAGCAAATTTCGTCCTGGTGACAGGAATATGAAACAAATCTTTTCGACGAGTGTTGATGCTGGGACATCTAAATTGTACATTACTTAATATATAAGGAAAGTCTACAAAATTATTAATTATTTTATATAAATCCATTTGGTCTTTAAATATACGATGGCTTGCAAGAGAAGATAGAGCAGGACAGCTTTGGTGTAGAGAGAGGCACCTAAAGTTCAAATGCTTAATAAATTTAAACTGGACTCTCTCGATTTCTTCAATGTAAATTTTATGGTTAGGGTATCAAATTATTGATCCATATTCCAGAATCGAACGAACGAACGAATTATTATACAGTAAAAGCATTGTAGAAATACTTCTAAAGTCCTTACTCACTCTAATAATGAAACCCGGAATTTTAAAAGCTTTGGAAGTGGAGAGATGATGATGAAGAGAATTAAGTGAATTGAATGCAGATACTAGGTTTATAGATAACAAAAATGTATATTCGTTATTATGTTAATTAAGTTGTATTTATATTTAATACTTGGGCTTGCGCAGCTCATGCGTTTTGGTGATAAATAAACCATATGTAAATAAATATAATTGTTGCTCAGAGTACCGATAGATGTCAAAACCAGATAAATGTAAACAGTTATCATTTACAAATTTTAATTTAAGATCAAACAAATAATTTTAACATCTAAAAATAACAACTGTTTGAAACATAGTTTTTAGTTTTCACGTCTGTCGGCAGCCCTCTTTACTACTTTTTTTACATTTGTCGATTTTGCAATGAAACCCATGAAAAAAAAAAAATAAAGCCCATGAAATTGTGATCAGATCAGGTTCAGATACGAAAGTATATAATATATACTAGCGACTCACGCTCGCTTCGCTCGCGTTCGTCCCTAGGTACGTTTTCACGGTTAGCTATGTCTATACATAAATAGTAACTTGCTACTCCTAAGATATTCATTTAAATTATAAATATTAATAGTGCCTACGCCGTACGCGAATTTTCTTCACAATTTTATGGGCTTTATTTTTTTTGCGGAACCCTGATCCTTTTTCTAAAACAAAAGTAGCCTAAGTTACTCCTTATAACATCGACTATGTGCCAGTGAAAGTCCCGTCAAAATCGGTCCTGCCGTTTCGGAGATTAGCCGGAACAAACAGACAGACAGACAGACAAAAATTGTAAAAAATGTTGTTTTGGTATATGTACCATGTATACATCCATATGCATTTAGTAAAAAGCGGTTATTTTAATATTACAAACAGGCACTCCAATTTTATTTATCTGTATAGATAATAAAAAATAATAACAATACAATAGTAGTTTGTCATTTTAAGTACCTATATTTTTTTATTATTTCACATTTTTATTTGTTTAAATTTTAAATCGTACCCAGGGATGCACCCGAGCGAAGCGAGGGTATGTAAGTCAATAACTTTTTTTAAATAAGTATATTTAATATACAATGTTTTGACCTGTTTAACTGTTTAATTTTAATAATAATTTAAGTTTAGTTGTAGTTGTTTAATGCGTGTTTGTGTGATTGTTTTACACTCAGAAGTTTGGATAAAACATAAGTTATTAATCTGTTAGAATTTATTTTCAATGTTAATTTAAGGATGTACCTAAAAACAGACGTAGGTACTGCATTAATAGGTATACCTAAATATTAAAATATAGTAAGAAATATTATGTTTATTTTAGTGAGTCATATATTAAAGAAGACACTACTCGATTAATTGTATGAGCTCTAAGCGTAGATTAAATTATTATGAATGTTCCCTTATATATTCCCCCAATTTGTTCCTGATTATTGACCGGATCGACATTATCGTCTCATTCCATTTGAATTGCCGTCTGATTGAGATACGGGTTCGGTGTCATCGAACGCATTGTAACATTGGTTACCTAAAATCGATAGCTGTTACAGACATTCCATTCTTTTTCAGACATATCGATTGTACTACGTATTATAATGATAAAAAATGTAGTAGAACGCAGTTAGAAGCTTTATAAACTTTTTTGAATGTTTTTTGGACAAAAGTTTAAAAATTTGACTCACACAGTATTCATGTATTAGATATGTTTTGTAAGCTCCAATATTACAAGCCATTGTAGTATTTCTCATGAACAGAGTAGTAGGTAGGTATATGCAGTGAAGTTAGGTAGGTGCCTACGTATTTCGCAACTACATTTACTACATTCCATGCATAGTTTTGGCAAGCGCGAATCAAGGGGGAGGGTCATGACTCTTTGGGTTCATGACCCCCCAAAACCAAACATTTTTTTAAGAAGTTTAAAGTTTGAGAAAAAAAAGGATTAATACAAAATTAAATTTAAATAATTTAAAAGATTTTGAAATTATCTACATGTTTTTATAATACTTTTCTTACATTTACGCGAATATTTGATATTTTAAATAAACCGATAGATAGTTTTATTTACATGTTTTCAGTTAAAATAATTTGTTATAGAAATGAAATCTTTAATAGGTTAACATAAGTAACAGAGCAAAAAAGTTTAACGGCAATCGGTCTGGGTCAAACATCCAATAATAATCTTTCTGTAAGCCTTTTTAAGACCTACAATTTTCTAGTAAATTATTTTGACATCTCTTAAGGTTTAGCCAGCGTTAGTCATGTAAACTAAGAATAAAGATTTTCCTAAAGTAAAAGTTATCCTTGATGTTGACTCGAGTAATAAGTTATTTATGTTATGGTTAGCGTTTTGTGCGCGAAACCGCACACACAAACAGACAATTTTTTTTATTTTCGGTTCTACATTCTGTACACTATACGTTACAGTCATTGTTTTAAAAAAAATATTTCATGTATATTTCAGCCTCTCCAACCGGCTAAACCAAACCGAAACTCCAACAGGGCGCAGAAACAAAAAGTTCGGTCCATCACTAGAAGAAAGCAATAACTGAACGAAGTTAGACAGAAGTTCCCTGAACTGTTAGGTTTATTTAGAAAAGTCGCTGTTCTAGTATACATTTCAGTCTTCATAAAAGTCTTAAGTTGTACTGTAGGTATCTACTAGCTACCGTGCGTGAGAAAGTAAATAATATTTTTACTTTCTATAGTGGCAATAAGAGACCAGCAGGAGTCTCTTGTCTTGTTAAATTCTTTCTAATATCTCAATAACAATACATAGGATAAGATTAAGATAGGTTGTGCATGGAATTTCAAAAATGTGGCCATTACTCATGACTGCATTTAGTTTTTCAAAAGATAAAACTTTTATACTAAATAATTTGCTCTCTTAATGTTTTACTCATGATAATATGCCCATGTAAAATTTAAAATTAGTGTTACTACACTCTTATATGATTTGAAGAAATATATGATGTACCTCCAATAAATAGGTGTTGGTGTCATAATATGTACAAATAATAAAAATATTAACGCTAGTAATAAGTAAGATTACTCTCAATAATTAGGCCTTTTGTTTAAAATATGACCATCTCCTTGATTATGTCGGCTCCCAAGCCAACGGCCTGGAAAAATAGGTCAAGCGCGAATCCTAAGCGAGCCTGATTTATTAAATATTTACCACTTACCGACATCTCCTTTTAATATATAAATAGATGTGATATAAAACGCCATGGTATTTTCATACAACAATATATTCTGATATACGGTTATTAGTTTTTAACCGACTTCCAAAAAGGAGGAGGTTCTCAATTCGTCGGAATCTTTTTTTTTTTTTTTTTTTTTCTTTTATGTATGTTCACGGATTTCTCGAAGACGGCTGAACCGATTTGGAAAATTTTTTTTTTGTTTCAAAGAGTATTATTCCCCGGTGGTCCCATATAAATTTTATCGAAATCGGTCAAGCGGTTTTTAAATAAATGGCTTAATCGAATATTATGTTTTTATTAAAAATCTTTCTTTTTACAAATTACTTGCTTATTACGTCTACACTAAAAATGGAAAAATAAAAACTTTTTAAAAAAAAATAAAAACCGACTTCCTGGCACTGAAAAGTAAAAAATAACTAAATAGAGGTTTTCATTTAAAATAGATACCTAATCAGATATTTTCGAAGTCGGTGCCAGCCAATACAAATCAAAGCACACCGACTTCGAAAATATCTGATTAGGTATCTATTTTAAATGAAAACCTCTATTTAGTTATTTTTTACTTTTCAGTGCCAGGAAGTCGGTTTTTATTTTTTTTTTTAAAGTTTTTATATTAACTGTAGTTTTATTTCAAAAAACAAAAATCTCAATTTTGGATTTCATTTAGCGACTTCAGCGATTGAATATTTTATTTAGGATTTGAATTTTTTTATAAGCACTAAAAATATAATCAAAATTGGATAGGTGATTTGATAGGGCAATAAAACAAAACATTTTCATATAAGTAGGTAATTTTTAATAAAACTAACGAGTAATAAATAATTAATACACTTACAAAAAATTAACAAGTATATTATTTTCTATTTACTTCTCGTCTTTTCTAAATCTAGACCATCATTATGAAAAGGTTCGTCTAAGTCTTCTTCGTAATCTTCGTCAAATATTTCCTCCTCATGGACTTTTTCTTCAGCATATACTTCGTTTAAAGTTTTGCGATCGTCCCGCATTTCCTTATGCAACTTATTTTGTAAAATCTGAAAATAACATTTAAAGTTACAATTCATTAGCGATACTTTCATGAACTATAACTACCGACTTACTAAAAGAAAATAAAAGATCGGATATTACTAACGACTGTTAACACAGTAAATTCATTCTTTTATGTATTACATATCAAGCAGGCAATATAACAACCATATAGATAATATGTAGTTATATTTTATAAATAATATTCAAATTAACGCGAGTAAAACCTTTATTTCTATTTAATATTTTAAACAACCGAGAGATAAATATAAATCTATGTACAAATAAACATCTATATAATCAATATAATAATTTTGTCCTGTGAGGGAATAAAGGACGCGACTGTCGTTGTACTTGTAGGAGACAGTGTCAGAAAAATAATTCACTGCGCTATAACTGTTCACAAAGCTACTGAAGTACATTTAATGTGTCTTTAAATTGAGTATACACTCAGAAATATTTGTAAATGCACAATTTAAGAAAAAAATTGGCGCACACTAGCGACAATTGCCAAATATTTCGTCAAGAGACATGGCCAAAATTTAAGAACGGTCTACTAAATTAACGTAATAAAATATTCCTATTCAAGAGTAACACGAAATGATATTAGCTTTTATTTACCAGTTAATAATATTTATTTAACTGCGGCCTTCAACTAATCGGTCAACTGATAGCTTGCAGATAACCATTTCCATTAAACTAACTTTGTATCGAGTGCGCAAATATGTTGAGGGCTAAAAGTGCAATAAACTTGATAGTCATAAAGAACTGCTACATGTAAACATTGAAATAAAACTATATACAAACAAAAGAAACTGACTCATTCGCGCACTACGCAGTTCATAATGTATTAATACTATTTCGCTTATAGTTATTGAATAATTCAGGCCCTTGAATGCCATAAATTGAGTCAATCGCAATAGAAATCAGTACATTTATAATATGATCGATAATAGAATAGTTAAGGGGTCGGACATATCACAACACATGTTGCGACATTAATTATTAATTTCCAATTAATTGTTAAATGTTAAATATTTTATAATGAGATATGTTATGTAAATATGGGCCTGTGTCTGAGCGAAAATAAATAAATAAATAAAATAAAAAATAAATTAATATATTTTTTTTATAAAAAATATAAAGGGCACGTGCTGAGAGCAAAAAGAAGACAATCGAATGTTAATAATTGTAATGGATAAAAGACACGACTATCAAAAATGTAGCCTAAAGTATTAAACGTGCGAAAACTTTTAGATAACTCGTCATAATGTTAATCATCGCTAAATGATATATCTATAGTAATTTATTAAGTATAAAATTGTTTGTTTATTTGAACGTGATAATCTCTGAAACTACTAGGTACTTGAATTTGAAATTTTGTTTTGTATTTTATAGTCTACTAGCAGAACCCGCGGCTTCGCCCGCGATCAAACTTTATTACTTGCAGAAATAAGGAAAACAAATTTCATTTTAGCGATCGTAACTCTAAATATCCAATATCGTAAATTATGTTACGCGTATATTCTGTAAATAAATTTGCACTTTAGGTATTTAGCAAGCTCTACTACCTGTATTTTTTCAAAAAATAAAATGATATTTTTATTGTTTTAGTTGTCATTTAAAAGGTAAATATCATTTTCCATGCATCAATTACAGAGTTTTATACAAAGTTTTATCCCCTATTTGATAGCCTTATGGGATGAATTTCAAAAAATGCTGAAATACGTATTCATTTAATTGTATTCAAGAGCATTAATACCAAGTTTCAAGTAATTCTGATCATAAATAATTGTTTGCCCATATAAACTTTATCACCCCCTTTTACCCTCT
The DNA here is from genome assembly GCA_905404265.1 of Fabriciana adippe. Lineage (NCBI taxonomy): Eukaryota > Metazoa > Arthropoda > Insecta > Lepidoptera > Nymphalidae > Fabriciana > Fabriciana adippe. The sequence goes on along the minus strand of FR989998.1, from coordinate 10,011,437 downwards.
TAAGGGATAAATTTCAAAAAAAATCTAATACATATATTTCTAAATTTTTATCTTAAAGCTAAATACTACTTTCTGTGCATTTCGCGTTAAGAATGACAGAGTTTCATACAATCTTATATCACCTATTTTACCCCCTTAGGGGATGAATTTTGGAAAATCCTTTCTTAGCGGATGCCTACATTGTATAAGGAACATGTCCTCTAAATTTCACGTTCCTACGACCAGCGGTTTAGGCTGTGCGTTGATCGATCAGTCAGTCAGTCAGGACAAAGCATTTTATGTATATATAGATTTATAATTATGAGCATTATATTTATTGGAAGGTTATATAAGCTATGTAATATATCGCTTCAACCGGGACCCTTAGGAGCGGAATGTAGGGAATGATGCATAAATGAGCCGATACGCGAGCAGAACCGCGTGCAAAAGCTAACACCTAAATGCAAAAAAAACTTAATTACTATGTAGTAGCATACAGAATTAGCTAAAATGATATCGGTACATTGTACCTAATTTAGACATTCTATTCACAGCATATTATAATAATGCGGTTAAGGCATTGAATGAGCATTTTTAAAGACACTGAATAAAATTATAATATTAACAAAAGTTAAAATAAATACCTATAAATTTGAATTCAATTCACATTATTGCTTATTTAACATTACGGCAAACGTTTCATATTTCAGTGGACTCACAAATGGGAAACTAGACCTCGTTTTTTCATAATTTATTCTACGATTGCATAAGAATTTAGGTCAACCATAAACGCGGCTTGTCGAGAAAAATATAAATTATAATGAAGACAACATGATAAATGTTTAATTATTATAATCGATAATTAATTTATAAAAAAAATCTCTTTTATACTCTTAATAGGTTATATTAAAACCACGTTAAATTGAAGCAAATAGTAAGTAAGTAGTTTACCTTAAGAATGTTACATACTTACTTAACTGTGAATCCTCTTAACATTGCTTCACGAGTGGTAATACGATTATATGCATGGCTTTTTACACTTATTGTTAGATAAAATAAAAGAGCATCCATAATTACATAATATGAATAAGTAAATAAGAGGTTATAGATACCGTACACATACCTACTTGTGTATTTGTTTGCTTTTCAAATTACTAATATCAAAATAAGACAAAAAAATTGCGTTCATTAATCAGATTAATCTTTTCAGACTCTAAATTACACGGACGATTTTAACAAACTTCTTCAACTTTCAACTTCACTAACAAAAAATTATAGAAGAACTAGCAGCTGAACCTTGCTTCGCTCGAGTTCGTCCCTACGTACGTTTTAACTGTTAGCATGGAATAGATTGTCTATATATTATGTGATATACATAATATGAGCCTATAGCCTTCCTAAATAAACGGGCATCTATCTATATAAATATCTAATGCAAAAATAATTTTTCAAATCGAA